>QJPP01000112.1:0-1452299 GCA_003996215.1 Jaltomata sinuosa | reverse complement strand
CGGAGGCTAAAAATCAATCTCAAGTAACAAGAAAACTCAACTAGCCACCCCGGCCCTGCGGAGTCTAGCGATAATCGTAAAAATGATGATTTTAAAACATAATTTACTTTCTTTGCCAAAAATCTCCACAAGTGAAATCAACCATTTCCAAATCATTTCCATAAAAATGGGCCCCCCGGGCCATGCAAGGTTTAGAAAACAGTGCCAGTAGGCCCGAAGCCAAAACCACAGTAAAACATGGATAAAACCTCTTTATATGCATGGAAATGGTATGATCACACACAATAGCTGCCCCGCAGCTCACAATCAACCTATCGACCCTGCACAGGCCCACAGCTACTCAGCAAGCATAACCAGCCTTGAAGGATAACTCTATGCCCGGGACTCGCGGACATTCCCAAAATCCCACCTTCTATGTTCCAGAGTCAACAAGGCCTCACAGGACCACAAGGGTAAATAAAATATAACAAAAAATACTACAAGCAACGGAGGAACAAAAGTAGGCGAACATGATTAACGCGGTCGAGGTCTGTGGTACCAACCTAATAAACCAACCCAAGGATGTCCATTAATACAATTTTATTCTATATATGCGGATTCTAGGGAAAATAAACCGTAACCTACCTGTCGTCCGACGACAAGCTGCTGGAACAACGATGTCCAAGCTCGAACCACTCCGAGAAAATCCAAAACTAAATCGGGATCGGATTCGGATTTGGGACGGAATAACTTGACGTAGATAATTGATTTTCTTTTCGGTGCTCAACATACGAGCAAAATAAGAACAATAATGTAATCTCCATTAAAAATTCCTTCATCCACTGGCTCGCATAAGCTAATGTTTGGATAGAAAAGAAAGTGAAGGTTTATAGTAAAAGCAACAGCAACATATAATTAACTTAATCTTCACTAGATGAAACACACATAGGCAGAATATTGGCCACCCATACATTAGTAACAAACAATTGAAAGGATAAAGTGACCCTTAATCTTATTAATGCCACCTATGAAGCATTAAGTTATATGCTGCCACCGTTGCTGATAATGCTCGCTGGCCACTCCCTCCACCTACACGTGGAGTGGAGGTGGCAGTACTAAAGATATTTTCGTCCCGTTATTTATATATTCGGGTATTGCATAAATTCGTGGTAAAATAAATATAATATTTTAAATATACCATAATTCATAGAAAATCATTTCCAATAAAATCTACTATATTATAATAATAAATTTCAACATAACTAATTTTACTATCTCCGTTAAAATATTACGGAGTATAAAAACTTTATAAAATAAATACATATACACTTACATCGTATCAAATATATTTTTCATGAACCTTTAAAATATTTTAAAAAGGGTAATAATAATATAATTTTTACCAAATTCAGCTTTTAAATAAATATTTCAAATACACGCACGATGCTAATAAGGTTCTTAAGTTTAGGCTCGTAATTCGCCTACGCACGATCTCGATACTCAAGAATTCTCTCGGGATCCTCCCTTATATTTTATCACTGTTTCGGAACTGAAATGGCATTTTAAAACGTGAAATTGAAGATTAAATCGGGTTAAACCCGACCCGATTCGCGACCCGGTTTCGCAGGACCGGTTCGTAACACCGTTTTTCTCCTGCCAGACAGTCCGCGGTACAACAGTCATAACTCTTTACTCCGAGATCAGTTGGAACGAGGTTTTATCGTTGGAAAACAGACTCGTAGAACCTTCGATTTTGTATTTCGGGGGACTCTAACTCTTTATATATGGGGAGAAAGCTCCGAGACATTTGACCCAAGGTTCAGAAAATTTTGTTAAGGTCTTACGATATCTTTGTCGATTTGCGTGACTTCAAAACTTAAACGTGGGAATGACCGGAAGGGTCATTACACAAAGAGGCGTAGATTGCCTGTTTATAAGTTGGAATAAAGAGACGTTAAAACAAATTGGGAGAAACGCACGCTGAGTGTTCTCTATTTGCTGATTCTCCTCTAACAAACATGGGACAGACCCACCTAAGTGTATCTCTACTTTGCTGATTTTTCTCTAACATAACTGGGAAAGTCGCACCCAAGTGTATCTCTACTTCATTGATTATCCTCTAACAAAACTGGGAAAGTCGCTCTGCTTTGTGTATCCATACGTTTTGTCTAACAACATCTGGAAAAGAAGAGAAACATAGAGTGTATCGATGTTTTTCTAAGGGGTGGGGTATGGAGGTGTGGGGTGCGTGGGTGGGACAAGGGTATAAAATAAAAAGGAAAATTTAGGCACCTTATTTATTATATTATTATATTATTATGATTAACGACAGGATATTACCTTTTTTAACATACGAATATTATTCCTTCGCTAATATTAAACTTAAAATTCACTTTTAACGACCAAAAAAATTTATGTCTCTGTAAGTATTCTTTTAACAACCGGATTCATATCCCTTCGTTAAGAATTGGTCGTTAAAAGTAGAATTTCTTGTAGTGTACAGGTGCTAACATTGAAATTCACTTCAAGAAGTTTCCTCCACTCTTTCACTGAATTGGGTCTTGAATACCTCTACCGATACTTGAATTATTCTATTGGGATAATGCTTGACAAGAATTCGCCGTGAGGTACATATTCTATCCATGAGTCATAATTTTCAAAAGGAATTGACTCAATCAATGCATCTCGAACTTGTGCTAATGAAGTTACTGGAGGACCTCTTGAGTAAATACTAGAGAACAATAATGTACCATAGTCAGCTTTGTTTTGTCCAAAATCAAAAATAATTGATGCACCATATTATACAAGTATAAAACATTAAGGTCGGATTTAGAATTAAGTCCAACACAACATAAATCAGCTATATCACGCCTAATAACAACTATCATTCCATGTTCAACACAATGTGTCATAGATGCTACTCCTCCAAGTTCTAGGGAAACCTTTTGAGGAGATGTGTCATAGCCCCAAACAACATCATTTCTTAAATATCATCCTCATTTCTACATCCCAATAGTGTATCCATATCCCATATGTAGTTAATTGAAAACCCTAAGGAAGTAAGATGGAAAGAGTTCAAAAAATTTACTGATGGTATTATCTAACACCTCAGTAGCTATGTTGGTTGTCAAGTTTACTGTATCATCATACCTCAAGGGTAGTTCATATATATATTTGAACCATTTTCAATATTCAGAAGTGCAAAAACTTTAGAATAACCAATACACATTTGTTGAAATGAAAAAGCATCGAGATCTTCCCTATCAAAGCAAGCCTGTAAAATCTATTGAGTATCAAGCCAATGCCAAACATGAAAAAAAAGGCATGTGAAAGTTCCATAATTGCTCTGTAAGGATTGCAAAAATTTGCCAAAATTTCCCTATACGACATTGCAGGAAACAACTTGGGGAAAATTTCATGGAGAACTCCAATGCATCTAGAACTTTACCAAAGAAATTCAAAGTAATCTAATGAAAGAAGTGTTTCAAGAGTGGAAAGTAATAGGTAGTCCAATATTAGAAAGTTGGGCTTCTGGTCACAAAACCTTGAGCTATGTGTTCCTTTGAGAGAAACAGTTAGTAGCTTATGCTTAACTGTAGGGAGACACATAGAAGTGGGAAGAAAGTTGCGCCGTAAAATACTCGTCATCAACAACCAGTTAAACATAAGAAACTATAAAAGTAATTGCAAAATTATTTAGTTGTCCACTTGTATCTGGTTGAGGTTTTCTAGCAAACACCATGGATGCAATAGGTACTACATAATTCTCTCCAAAATTATTTGTTGATATTGGTGGGATGCATAGAAGAATAAACTGAATACTATTATCAAAAACAAGTACTACATTGTCGAACACAAGTCCACCTGCTGAACCAGGATCAAATGGAAAATGAAGTAACATATATTGAGAAACCTAACTTTTAGAGATCAGACTATGCCTAGAGGTGCCACTATTGTCTGGAATATCATCGAACATTGAGAAAGAAAATCTAGATTGCTCAAGGTCTGTGTAAATAGAGACAAAAAATAGAGCTTCATGCCACTCTATTTTTGACTTTGTATCCTTAATAACAATCACAAATGGCTGCAACTCAACATTTGTTATGATGAAATCTGCTTCTTATGTTTTATTCTCATCCAAACCATACTTTAACTTAGAGGAAATTCCAATTGCATCTGACATATTGTAGCTTCAATAGAAAAAATAGCAGCAGCAGTACAGTGCTCAAACTCTAATTTATCAGGCTTGTCATAAGTTTGTGGGGAGTAAATACCTTGGAGAGGCATTGAGGCATTTCATTGAACACCGCGTCTGCAGTCATGTATGAGTTTACATGTACTAAAATAGCATGGCCATATTAGTCTCCTCATATATTATTTCAACAAATATAATAGAGTCATCACAAGGCATGTCCTGTAGTAGTGATTGATCCAGAACTGGAGGTAGAGAATAGGGGCTTGGGTTTAGAAGTGGAGTTGATGTTCGAATATTGGCTATCACCCAGTTGGTAAGGGAGGGAAAATGAAATCATCAATGTAATGAAGGAATATTGTATTGATAGGGAGAACGATAATCACACACATTAGAATAGGAGTTCATCGTAGAAACAAAAGCAAAATAAAGAAGGGAGGGAGGTTTCAGATTAGTCCAGAAAGCAACTAAGAAATAAAAGATAACTTCATAACATGAGCCCTAAAAGGTTATGTTCCTCTTGTATATAAAGGCATCTTTTCGGGGTCCGAAATGTGATTTGACTTCTTTTGAAATGGGCCCTCCATCTTTGTTAAATTCATAACAAATAATGTCCATCAATTATTTACTTTTTGAACTTTCAAATGGGGTGATAAAATCAGCCGACCCTGCTCATATCTATTATTACCAATTACCAAGATCTATAATGAGTCATACCAGTTTTTTTGAATTATTTTTTAGAAAAAATAAGTTCAAAAAATAATGGGTCATTCAGAATACTGGAACAAGGTATTTGAAAGTCAATAATATATTGTTTGGATAATTGTTACCTATTGTATTGTATTGTTAGTATGAATAAAATATTTTTTAGTTGTTACTTAAATATTATTGTATCATTGTATTGGGTGAAATCATATCAAGTATGTGGCAGCACATGTAGAGGTATTCCCCGAGAAAATAATGAAATGGTGATGACCGAAGAAACAACCCCGAGTTTTAAAGAAGACTTTCCTGGTAAAATTGGATCCAAAGTCGTACTATAGATGACATGGATAAAAGGACAATGGGACAAAGGAGCAAAAGGAAAGGTGCGTGGACCATTCTATATGACCGTCATAGCTGGTTAGGAATAATAGCTGGGACAACCAACAATTTAGCCACGTGGGTTGCACCTATTAGTCCTAGTACTTTAGGGTTCTAGTGGAGCACTCTTATTGGTCAAGGCTTTTCCCTTGTAAGCATAGAACAAACTCAATCCTCTCACTTGTAAGGAACATTTTAAGTCTTGATTCTATAGAAATACAAAACATTTACTTTCTCTTCTTAGATTTGTTCTTTGTATTCTCGTTAGATCATTTTCATAACTCCATTATTCCAAGGCTGTCTTCGAGGATAAGAGAATATCTCACTCAGCCATCCACTTTGATGATTCACAAGACCTCAATCTCTTTTATTTACTTTATTATGAGTCATTTATTCTTCATTTATACCTCTATAACAATATTTGAACTGTTAATCAACTTAATCGATAAGCTAAATCAATTTTGCATGCCCTTGACTTCATATAAATTTTACTGTATTTTTTTCTGGTAATTAATTTTTCTCCCACCGTGGGGTAAGGGAAACTATATGTTGTTTTAGCTTATGTACACTCTATTTTATTACTAGTTTAAGTATTCTCGATTCACATGATTGTAGATGGAAAAAATGGTGCTCAGACTAACGCCAGCAGGACCAGCAAAAATCCACTTATTGAAGATGTGGATGGCACCATGGGGACTGAAGAAACCTCGGCATGAACCATCCTCCGTGATGAACAAAATTAACTTGTTGGGGAGACCACTGCATTTAACACTAGTAACCTTGACTTAACTAACATAAATACGAAGAAAAGAGGCATGAATTTGATTTTTGACGCAATAGAGTCAAGAGGTGATGAAAATACAATAGATCTGGAGACTTTTAAGAGGATTCTGGTCGAGCTCTCTAAGAAGAAAAAAGACCTCATAGATCACATCAAGCTACAGGAAAAAAAGGTAAGGGAGCTGCGAAATACCATAGATCACATGACTTCTAACATATCATGGGGAACAAGTGAGAACCTTAAGGAACGGTGGACGTATCAAACATTGACAACTAATCGACTCAAATCTCATCTAACATTGTTCGCATCGATCCAAAAGTTGCAGCATCTCTCAAATCAGTGATAGAGTTGTTGAAGAAAGAGATGAAAACCTATTATTTAGAGCTGAACGCCCACATGAGTACTATACAAGGAGCGCCATCAGTTGTTAAAGTGATACTTTCCAAAAGTTATGTGAAGGTACCTTAGAGCCCAGCACAGTGACTAAACCCATCTAAAAAAGATTCAAGATGTCGTATTGTCATGATCCGATTACTTAGGTCATAATGGCACCTACAATCCCCCTATAGGCAAACTAATCCATGTATCCTAGAACGGTTAGTAATGGTCTACTAAAGAAGCGAAGCACGTACAAGAAAAAGTAATAAGCGGAAGAATATAAAGAAGACATATATATACTAAAGCTAAACCATCCCATGACCTTGTATCATAGTATAGAAGCCACTACTATATATACAATGTACAAGAGGGTACAAAATAAGAATATACAACTGTCTCTGAATAGCAAAAGAGTACATAGTGCAAAAGATGAGATAAAGCCAAGACCTGGTCATCAAGAGCTCACCCTGTGTCTCGGATGTCCAAAAGCTATATGAGTATCCATGCGATCAATGGTGATAGCTCACACTAGGATCTGCACCAGGAAGATGCAGAAGTGTAGTATGAGCACCAATTGCAAAGAAACGGGTACCTAGTAGGCATCATACTCCAACTGAGTATATATCAGATAAAAGCAATAATAGCATATAAGAAGGAAGTAGTCACAGAAACAAATAAAGGAAACACACAGAAGCTAGCAACGGATAGAAGGAAAGGAAAACACAAATGTAGTATGCTAGCCATAAAATATATATCACAGAATATAGGTGAAAGATTAGAGAACACACCTGGATCCTTGAAACAACAATATCTATATAGAAGGTTTAATGAACATGGTGATATACCGGTAACCTCAAATAGAAGGGAAGGAAAATAATTAAACATAATAATGCTAGCAATACAGTTCACAAGGTAAGGATGATCGAACAATAAGTAACAAGTACTACAACAAGAGCTAGTAAACTAATCTACCTACAGTCCCAATGGGCGCCCATAAACCCGAGGATCACATACAAGTGAAAACAAACCCTCCAGCATTCCATACTACTGGAGCGTACACTCAACTAATAATAAACAAGGGTGGAATCATGCAAACAATGTATGATATGCTATGAAAGGCCAGTGGTAGCATATGCACCTCTTTCAGTGCATGTACTCCCAGTAGGTAGGACTCATGGAAGACTTCCCCTGTATACCTCTACTCTCAGCTCATATCCCCTAGTCTGGATCGGCAAGGTCTATAGAGATCTCTGAGACCATATACAACTCTCAATATCTCAATATCCATGCCCAGAATCTATTCGGGTCTAAAATCAGTAGAAAAAGGCATGTCTAGCACTCTGGCCTAGCCGAGCCTAGTATCTTATCAAAATTAGTAGAAAATTATGTCTAGCACTCTGGCTCAGCTGAGTCTAGAATCAGTGTGCAAACTCATCATAAAATCTCTTTTACTCTAAAAAGATCCAAAAAACCAGTTTAAATCTATTTTAAAGCCATTTATAACTGAAAATGGGCCCTCGAGACCATGAGAGGTTAAGAAAATTGGTGATAGTTGGGCCCATAACCTTGTAGTAGTAAAACCAATGCAAAAAAACTCTTTTCATGATAATGATAATATGCTCGAATACAACAAATAGCCCAATGGCTCACAATCAACCTACCAGCCCTGTACAAGCTCAATCCACTCTACAACACAAATAACCATCTCATAATCACAAATTAATGTTTGGCACTCACAGACATTCCCCAGATATTCCACCACCTATGGTCTATAGGCATAAGCAAAGGCCACACAGGGCCACAAGGATAAATATTATCAAACTATCACAAATACTAAAGCCAATAGAGTAAATAAAGATGGACAGAAGAAAAGTAGATAAGGTCTGAGGTGCCAACCTAGTAAACCCAACCAAAAGAGGCTAAATAGTACAATATTCTATCTAAGCAAAGTCTAAGATGGGTAAGCCGTAACCTACAGGGCGTCTGATGAAAAGCTATTGGGAATCCATCCCCCGAGCCTGAACTACTTCGGGAAGCCCCAAATAGCAAATAAACTATCAATATGAAGCTAACGATACCCATAATACTAATAATATAGTCGGGTAGAAATCTGGGTCAAAAGCTGGCCCATGGGCCCTACAATTTGAAACAAGAAATAAATGTTACCACGAGGTTCCCATAGTTATTGGGAGTTCATGCTTAAAGGTTAAGCAGAAAATAGGTAAAGGAAAGGCCTAAAATAGCCCAGAGACGAAAAGGGATCAAAAATGCAAAAACTTTGCATAACCAAGATTAAAATCGGAGAATTACATACCAAGAGAGAGAGAACAAGGTCAACAAGGTGAAACCTATGCCTCAATGAATGATCAGTACTAAACAAGCAGCTAAACACAAAATAAACCCCCAAGATAAGTTAAGAACATTAATGGAAGTTAGCCATATCTATGGATGAATCGGAGAAGAGGAACTTACCAAACCAGAGAAGGAAAAAATAAAATCCTCTAATTGATGAATTCCCATGGCTAGGATATGAGGTTTTAGAGTGAGAGGGAAATGAAGAGGATGGCTGAAAATTCTAGGAACAAGATTTATATATTGCAAGTAGCAGAGATACGTGATTGCGGTCCCTATGCAGGATCGCGCTTAGCGAGCAACATAGGGACCTGCACGATCGCGGTGCCCAGGCACGATGGCAGTGAAAGGGAAAAGTACCAGGGTGCCATCGCGGTGACCCTCCACTATCATGCCCCGAGGCTACCCGCTAGACGTAACATGAGATCCGGGACATGAGTGCCTTAGATTAACCCTTGGTCATAGCACACTCAGATAAACTTAAGGAAATAAGTGGAAGCATACATAGAGAGGAGGTAGTAATCCATAACTGAAATAGCAAAAGTCTACAAAGAAACTATCCTGAATACAAATAACTATGTCTGAAGAGTCAATGCATTTTAAAACGTGATATTGTTTCTGTGGGAGGTTCTCTAACCAACATAGACCATGTGAGCTACATGGAATCCGATGTATACGCCCCATCGAAAGGACTCAATATACCTTGCCAGGGTATAGAGGCATGATTATGGCGTGATCACTAAATTTGATGCCCAACTGAGGGGAATTAGAACCTACGAGGGCACATAGTTCATGGACAAATGGTACTCTCACCCTGTCCAACTCAGTGATAATAATACTCCCTAAAAAATCATATACGTATAGCTCATAATACTGTGATATATCTGATGCAAAAACTGTTCATAATTTAGGTAGACATATCTGGATGCCAAACCTTTCATAAAAACATAGGGACATATCTAATGTCAATTCTGTTCATGAAGCATAGAGACATATCTGATGTCATGCAAATTCATGTCATAAGTCTGTAAAGCTGTGCATGTTCATAATTCAAGATACCCTTTCCTTTCTAAAATCATGACTTGAAGAATTATGCATGCAATTTCATAAATCATGAGACCATGTTATCTAAACAAATCAATTTATACTTGAAATCATGCAATTCAATGGAATCATGCTAAAAATCAACCTTAATGCATGAGATTTTAAAACCAATTAAGGAACTTAATCAAATCATAAATAAACCATAAGAAACCATGAATTGATGCATAGAATTTGATTTCATAACTTTTCCCCAATTTAGATCAAAATCCTAATTTCACAAGTTCATTATTCAAATAAGAATTGGGGGTTTTGGGCACAAGGGTGAAAGGAACCCATTGTTGAATACCCACATACCTTGATTGAATCTAACCCACTTGAAATTAAAAAGACTAGGAGACTTAAACTTGGAGCTTGAGACCTTGAGCTTGAGAGAGTTCTTTCCCTTTTTGGGAGGTGAATGAGGTAATGAGAAGGGACTTAGGCTAATAAGGGTGAAAACCCTTCTTGAAATTCCCAAAAATACCTCACTTAGGAGTTAAGAGGGTGGGTAATGACTAAAATTCCTCTGGGACTTAAATAAGAAACTGCAGGAAAAGGGCCGCCTCACAGGCTACCCGACGGGCATCATGCCCATGACGGCCCGTCGGCCAAGGTGTCATGCAAACTTGCCTGAGGAGTGGGCTGCTGGAGGGTCCCGATGGCTGACTCCCACGGGCCATTGCAGCAGCGACGCCCATGGAGTAGCCCGTTGGTCAAGCTTAGCTTGGAATTGAGGAGTTCTGGAGGGTTCTGACGGTGGGTTCCCACGGGCTGTCATACCTACGATGCCCATCATGACCACTGTAGGTTGGTGAGGAACATGGTTTGACCCATTGGGCGTGCCCCATTGGTAAGACACGGCCCATCGCGACACCCATGGAGTTTCCCGTGGTGGTCAGCCAGTGAAGCAACTTGCTGGGTTCTGAGTTTTTCTTGGCCGATTTAAGTCTTGGGGTGTTAAAATATCTCCCCCTTGGGATCATTCATCCTCAAATGAATACTAAGAAAGAAAAACTAGAGAGATAATAGCCCAACCAATATCTAAAACATGGAAACCGAGGAGAAAATATGAAAACTGAACTTTATAACTTAAAATATGATTGAATCAACTTCGAAAATATGAATGCATGCTAAGATCATGAGAGGAACTGATGGAATAGGATCGGAGGGACATACTAAGGAGGAAACCATTAACTCAAGTTGAAACGGAATCAGAAGGAAAAAGATGAGGGTACTTGGATTTCATGGCTGATTCCGCTTCCCAAGTAGCTCCTTCAACAAGCTGATTTCTCCAAAGGACCTTAATCAAAGTGACTTCTTTGTTTCTCAACCTCTGAATCTGACGATCAAGAATCTCCATGGGAATTTCCTCATAAGTGAGACTATCTTTCACAACTACATCCTACAAAGGAACAATCAAGGTTGGATCACCAACACATTTTTTCAACAGGGAAACATGGAAAATCGGGTGAACTGCTTCTAACTCTGTCGGCAAATCCAACTCATAAGAAACGCTACCAACTCTCCTCAAAATTCGATAAGGACCTACAAAATTGGGACTAATCTTCCCTTTCTTTCCAAATCTCATCACACCCTTCATGGGTGACACCTTCAGAAAAACCCAATTCTAAATTCCAACTCCCTCCTCCTTACATCCGCATATGATTTCTGTTGACTCTGAGCAGTCTTCAGCCTTTCCCTAATGATCTAAACTTTCTCCATAGTCTCATGAAATGAATCTGGGCTAATCAAAGCAGCCTCACCTACCTCAAACCAACCAATAGGAGATCTACATCTCTGGCCATAAAGTGCCTCATAAGGCGCCATCTGGATGCTAAAGTTGTTGTTGTAGGAAAACTCGATAAGAGGTAAATGATCATCCCAATTACCTTTGAAATCAATCACACAAGCTCTAAACATGTCCTCCAAAGTCTGAATGGTTCCCTCTGCCTGGCCATCTGTCTGAGGGTGAAAACTTGTGCTAAGCTCACCTTAGTACCTAGACCTCTCTGAGGCAATCTTTAAAACTGTAAGGTAAACGGAGTACCTCTATCTGAAATGATGGACAATGGGACACCATGCAATTGGATATCTCCTGGATATAGAGTCTGGCATAATCATCCGCTGAATCCGTAGTCTTAACAGCCAAGAAGTGGGATGACTTAGTCATCCGATCAATGATCACCCAAATCGAATCGTGTTGCCTTCAAGTACGAGGCAAACATGTAATGAAGTGTATATTAATCGCTTCCCACTTCCAAGTAGGAAGGTCAATATCCCGAGTCATGCCACCTGGTCGTTTATGCTCTACCTTCACTTGCTGACAGTTGAGACACTTAGCCACAAAACTGGTTATGTCCTTCTTCATACCATTTCACCAATAGATTTCCCGTAGATCATGGTACATCTTGGTGGCACCGAGGTGAATGGAATATCTGGAGCTATAAGCCTCAGTTAAAATCTGTTGTGTCAAACCATCTACATTTGGCACACATAATCGACCCTAATAACGTAGCATACCATCTCCCCCTTGGGAGAAAACCTTAACTCTTTGCTGATGGACTGCACCCTTTAGCTGAAGAAAAATAGGATCACTGTCTTACTTTGCCTTCACTTCAGCTACCAAAGATGATTTGAAACCATTATGAACAATAACACCACCATTTGTTGAGTCCATAAGGCGAACTCCCAACCGAGCAAGCCTATGAACCTCCTTAACTAATTCCTTCTTTTCCTCTTCAACTATAGACACACTACCCATGGAAAACCTACTAAGTGCATCCGCCACAATATTTGCCTTACCTGGGTGGTAAAGCACAGTCATATCATAATCCTTAAGAAGATAAAGCAATCTCCTTTGACGCAGATTCAATTCCTTCTGAGTGAACACATACTGAAGACTCCTATGATCGGTGAATACATCCACATGAACACCATACAAGTAATGTCTCCAAATCTTCAAGGCAAAGGCCATGGCTGCTAACTCAAGATAATGAGTAGGGTAGTTCTTCTCATGGATCTTAAGTTGTCTAGAGGCATAAGTAACCACTTTACCACGATGCATCAAAACACAACCCAAACCAATTCTAGAAGCATCACAATACACAACAAAGTCATCTAGCCCTTAGGTAGAGACAACACTGGAGCTGTGGTCAACCTAGTGTTCAATTCCTGGAAGTTCTTCTCACATAGATCAGACCACTGAATATTTAACCTTTTTCTGAGTCAATCGGGTCAAAGGGGCAGCAATGGAAGAAAACCCTTCCACAAATCTCCTGTAGTAACTAAGCAAACCCAAATAGCTTCTAATATCAAACGAGGAAGTAGGTCTAGGACCGTTCTTTACTACCTCAATATTCTGAGAATCAACTCGAATACAATCCTTAGTCACAATATGACCCATAAAAGCCACAGACTGTATCCAAAACTCACACTTGCTAAACTTAGCAAATAACCGTCGGTCCTTAAGAGTTTGCAATTCCGCTCTCAAATGTTCCACATACTCCTCCTCACTCTGATAGTAGATAAGAACATCATCAATGAACACAATCACAAACATATCTAAATACTTTTTGAACACACGGTTCATCAAATCCATAAAGGCTGTAGGAGCATTCGTTAGACAAAAAGATATAACAACAAATTCATAATGACCGTACCGAGTCCTGAAGGTTGTCTTCAGAAACACGAAGCTGATGATAACTGGATCTAAGGTCGATCTTGGAGAAGAAACTAGCACCCTGAAGCTGATCAAAAAGTCATCAATCCTAGGAATGGGATACTTATTCTTGATTGTGACCTTGTTCAATTAGCGGTAGTCAATACACATTCTGAGGGAACCATCTTTCTTTCGCACAAATAAAACTGGGGAACCCCATGGAGAAATGCTAGGCCTGATGAAACCCTTATCAAGAGGATCCATCCCGTGGTAAGAGTTGGGCAGAGGTAGCCCTCAATCACTCAACTGATCATTTAACTCTTTAAGTTCTGTGAGAGCTATTCTATAGGGAGGAATAGAGATAGGATTTGTATCTGGGAGAAGATCTATCCCAAAGTTGATCTCCCGCTCAGGAGGGACTCCGGGAAAATCCTTAGAAAACACTTCTGGGAACTCATTCACAATAGGAACAGACTGAAGGGAGGGGGTTCCGGATTTTGTGTCCATGACCCGAACTATGTGATAAACATACCCTTTAGAAATCATCTTCCTAGCCTTAAGATAAGATATAAAATGACCGTTTGAGGAAGGGGACTACCTTGCCACTCTAAGACAGGTTCATTCAGAAACTTGAAACTGACAACACGAGTACGACAATCAACATATGCATAACAAGCATAAAACTAATCCATACCCAGAATAACATCAAAATCAGTCATCTCCAACTCTACTAAATCCACTGAAGTGACTCTATGAAGGACTGAGATAGGTCAATTTTTGAAGATTCTTTTGGCCAGGACTAACTCACCAACATGAGTAGATACACTAAAGGGTTCTAAATACAATTCAGGACAAATTTCAAATTTTCATGCTACATAAGTGGTCACAAAAGATAGGAAGGCTCCGGGGTCCAAAAAATCATACATATAAAAAGAGAAGACTTTCAACATAGCAGTGATAACATCGGGTGAACTCTCCTGGTCCTGATGAGAGGACATAGCATAAAGGAAATTCTGGCATTGACCACCAGAAGTAGAATCTGCGCCCTGCTGGGCTGGTCGACCTCCTGGGGATACTGGGGAAGAATGAGCCCTACTACCTCCCTGTCCCTTCTTAGCTGAAGGGCAATATCGAATTTTGTGACCAGCTTAACCACATCCATAACAACCTTCTCTACCTGCTAGATACTCACGGGGATGATTCTTCCTATACTTGGTACAAATGGGGAAAGAAGACCCCTTTGCACTGCTCTCCTGCGAATAAGAGCCTGCACCTCTACCAGATTGATCATGACAAAGCCTGGAGGCCTGAGAAAGAGCACTGGCTGAAGAATGCACGAGTCCTGATGACCTCTTTTAAAAGAAAGAACGATGTCCGCCTCCAGACTTTTGACGGCCAAAACCTGAACTCTCGGATCTAGCCCTCTTGTTCTCCCTAGCCATCTCCCTAAGCTTGTCTCCCTCGATCTGGTGAGCATGGGTCATGAGTCTGGAAATGTTCATATCACTCAACAACATAGTAGACCTACACTCCTTCTTCACCATATCTGAAACCCCATAGATAAACTTACTCATTTGGTCATGCTGGTAAGATACCATAGATGTGGCATACCTAGACAATTGAGTGAACTTCAAACTGTAATCTTGGATTGACATCGACCCCTGTCTCAAGTTCAAAAACTCCTCAGTCTTTGCTTGCCTCAATTCTCGGGGAAATAACCGATCAAGGAAAGCCCTTTTGAAAAACTCCCAAGTCATAGGGACCTCGTCCCTAGCTTTAGCTTCCTTCCATTGCGTGAAGCAGATATGAGCCACATCCTTGAGTTAATAAGATGCGAGCTCCACACAATCAACACCGACCACTTGAATAACATCAAAGATCTTTTTCACTTCATCAATAAAGCGAAGTGGGTCCTCACTCACTTTCGAACCCTAAAATTCAGGTGGGTTCATTCGGAAAAAATCACAAACCTGGGTCGCTACCCTACCTTGAGGGTGGATGGGGATAGGAGACGACTGGTTGGCCTGAGCATTCATGGAATGGGTTAGAAAATGGATAGCATTCTTGAAATCCTCATTCATGACCTTGGGAGCCGAGACTGGAGGAGCAGCATTCTGAGCGGCTCGGTGAGGCATAGCACATCGTGGAATAATCTGAAATATACAAGGAGATGATCAGAGGTATATTAAAGTTAAACTCTATCGCACGATATGATCATGAAAGAAGTGAACTTTTCCTAATACATCTCATAGACTCTCCCTCATATGTGTGGCGCGCTTCACACACATGGATGAGATTCTACTCGATGCATCTTTAGACACCCTAGGATCCTTAAACCTGAGGCTCTAATACCAAGTTTGTCATTCCCCGAGGCTACCCATAGACATAACACGTGATTCAGGATATGAGTGCCCTAGATTAACCCTTGGTCATAGCATACTCAGATAAACTTAAGGAAATAAGAGGAAGCATACATAGAGAGGAGGAATTAATCCATAACTAAAATAGCAAGAGTATACAAAGAAACCATCCAGAATACAACTAACTATGTCTGAAGCCTCTAAGCCTGAAATAAGAGTTGATGGGATAAGACCCCAACCAACTCGAGAATTTGAAGGGAGATAAACAACATAACTAGGATAATACTAGTCCTTGAAGAATGAGAACTCACCAACAAAGTTTGGATGCTCGACTTCATCGAGCCACGAGCCAGATGAGGAGTACCTAAAACTGCATCATCAAGAGGATGCAGCGTAAGATATGTGTTAGTACTATAGGATGTACTGAGTATGTGAGATAAACAGAAATCTGAGATAAGCATGATAAATAAACTGGTAAGGCTTAAATCATGCCATAAGTGTAAAACTGAAATGCATGAGACTCAATGCAATGCCAAAGCAAGATGTACAAAATATCATAAGTAATTGTAATAATTCTGAAGTCTGAAGGCAAAAAGTCAATGCATTTTAAAACCTGATACTATTTATGTGGGAGGTTCTCTAACCGACAAAGACCATGTGAGCTATATAGAATCCGATGTATACACCCCATCGAAAGGACCCAATATACCTTGCCAGGGTATAGAGGCATGACTGTGGCATGATCACTAAATCTGATGCCCAACTGAGGGGACTTAGAACCTATAGGGGCACGTAGTTCTGGGACTAAGGGTACTCTCACCCTATCTAATTCAGTGCTAATACTACTCCCTAAAAAATCATATACATATAGATCATAATACTATGACATATCTGATGCCAAAACTATTCTTAATTTCGGTAGACATATCTGGATGCCAAACCTTTCATAAAAACATTAGGACATATCTAATGTCAATTCTGTTCATAAAGCATAGAGACATATCTGATGTCATGCAAATTCATGTCATAAGTCTGTAAAGCTGTACATGTTCATAATTCAAGATACCCTTTCCTTTCTAAAATCATGACTTGAAGAATTATGCATGCAATTTCATAAACCTTGAGACCATGTTATCTAAAAAAATCAATTTATACTTGAAATCATGCAATTCAATGGAATCATGCTAAAAATCAACCTTAATGCATGTGCTTTTGAAACCAATTAAGGATCAAATCATAAATAAACCATAAGAAACCATGAATTGATGCATAGAATCTGATTTCATAACTTTTCCCCAATTTAGATCAAAACCCTAATTTCACAAGTTCATAATTCAAGTAAGAATTGGGGGTTTTGGGCACAAGGGTGAAAGAAACCCATTGTTGAATACCCACATACCTTGATTGAAGCTAACACACTTGAAATTGAAAAGACTAGGAGACTTGAACTTGGAGCTTGAGACCTTGAGCTTGAGAGAGTTCTTTTCCTGTTTAGGAGGTGAATGAGGTAATTAGAAGGGACTTAGGCTAATAAGGGTGAAAACCCTTCTTGAAATGCCCAAAACGACATCACTTAGGAGTTAAGAGAGTGGGTAATAACTAAAATGCCCCTAGGACTTAAATAAGAAATTGCAAGAAAAAGGCCGCCTCACGGGCTACACGCCTGGCATCGTGCCCACGACCTCCTATCGGCCAAGGTATCATGCAAACTTACCTAAAGAATGGGCCGTTGGAGAGTCCTGATGGTTTACTCCCATGGGCCATTGTAGCGTTGTCACTTGTGGCGTAGCCCGTTGGTCAAGCTTAGCAGGGAAGAGAGGGGTTCTAGAGGTTTCTGACGGTGGGTTCCCACGGTCCGTCGTACCTACGATGCTTGTCATGACCACCATCGGCTGGGGATGAGCTTGGTTTGACCCATTGGGCATACCCCACAGTGCAAGCCATGGCCCATTGCAGCTATGATGCCCGTGGTGGTCAGCCAGTGAAGCAACTTGCTGGGTTCTGAGGTTTTCTTGGCCGATTTAAGTCTCGGGGTGTTACATGCGCAATCGTGCTGAGTATTGCTCAGCTGCAGAAAATCTGCAATTTTTGAAACACTCCCCTAGGGGTTCTAGGCATAATTGAAACCCAATACACCCAAACCAAACATGTAACTAGAGAGGAAACGATATTTCAGACTCAAAAGAATTGATAAAACTTCCATACGAGGTCGTTTCCATGAAATGTTAAACCGAGTCAACATTGGAGAATTCCAACCAAACCCCCAAAATAAGCCCGGCTCACCCGAGACCTAAAACGACCAACCACCTAAACCAAACTCAATATTTTAGAGCTGATGGAATTGTCAGATTTTGAATCTGACGCTTCGATCATCAAAAGTTGAACAAAGTAAAACTTCTAACTCCAACTGGTTTGAAATCACAAAAAGTGAGATAGAACCAAACTGAAAGTCCTCAGGCCCTGACTAAAGGTCTAACTAGACCAAAATCCATGCTTCGGAGGTAAAAGAACTGTCAAAATTTGATTCAGAGCACGCTAGCTAAGAATGTTGACTACAGTCAAGGGTTTCCTAAGTTAAAGCTCTAAAACAGGGAAATAGTCATAACAACCTAAAGAACAGCCTGGGCACCAAACCACGAAGCCCAATAAGTTCTAATAGACTTGGGGCCGCTATAGGCAAGCTCTAATAATACATAGGAAGTGAAAATAAGGGGATGACTGGAAGAGTCATTACCCAGATATCCCAAAGTACAATAGGAACACAGACCCCTAAGAACATATTTTGTTATTCACAATGGCCATCTACGAAAATGATTTGATCAAGGAGAAAGTGGATTCTATGATAGTGAAGAAGTTTCAGAAAACCCTATCGGGTGAAACCCTTGTCTAGTATTCTTGTTTGGACAAAAGTTATATTGATTCTTTTAACATACTTGCAGATAGTTTTGTCAAAGCTCATGCGGTAGCAAAGAAGTTACATCCTCGATGAGCATACATCTTCAAGATAGAGCAAGGGGATGAGGAGCTCTTCTGAGATGTCTTCCCAAGGTTTCATAGAGAAAGGACACAGTTGTTGATTGTTCTCGATGATTGTGTTGCAGAAGATTTCGCAAAGGGTTCAAACTCGAAAAGCTCTATCGCATCACTCAAGCTGAAGGAAATCTTGATCAAATTTGAAGCAACAACTTAGCCCAACGTGCACAATTTATATGAGTCAAAAAATTGAGTCGAGGATGGCTACTGTCCGAATAATAAGAAAATAATCCAAGATGGGAGGCCAACTCAAAACTAGTCAAGAACCCTTAGGAGATTAGTTTGAAGATAGTAAATAACCCATATCTATGGGAATGAGAGACAAAACTAACCAGAGGACAGCCATATGGGCATTTTATCAATATCCCATGAGTACAAGGCCGGGATCGAGTCATAGAGTTGGTACCCATATGAGAGACATGCAATAGTTTTATAAAAGTAATGATAGATATTGAGGTCACACGGATTTACAGACGAAGGGGCTATCAAGTCGACAGTCTTTGCGATGGATGAGGTCCCTTTGCTCTTGGAATGCTGCTTTAATGTCGGCCTTTCTTAGTTTGTATTAGCCATCTGAGATATCAAGGTGGACAAGTTCCCTAAGCCTATGAGGTCAAACTCAAACTCGACAGATTAGAGCCTCTAGTGTTACTTCTATGGTGCTCATGGGCCGAAGAATGAGAATTGCAAACATCTTCGAGAAGAGGTAGCCAAGCTCCTAAAGAATGGCCATCTGAGAGAGTTTTTAAGGATTAGAGCGAAGGAAAATAATGGGAGTGGAGCTGAGGGAGTTAAACTTCTAAGAAAGGATGATTTGAACCATCAACCATCAACTGAGAGAGGGTCAGACATTGTCAGGGACTGCCTGATGGCATTCCTACGGCAATACACTAGTGCTATCTTTATAACTCTTTCCTTTTATGATTGCTTACCTTCTTTTTCCTATATTTTCAATTGGTTTTGTTCTTAGTTAACTAAAGAATCCAGTAAGCTTGGCTCGACACCACTTATCAAGAATCTTACCCTAAATTCGGCAACAACAATTGATAAGTTAAAAGAAATGATTTACCTATTTCCTTCATATAAACTATGCGCTATGTAAATGGCAGGGAAACAAGGTTTCGCCCTCAAAATCATCGCGCAACAACTCAAATAAAGAATCATCGATGGAAGCAAGGTCTTTTTGAAGCCATATCTAACTCAAAGTCTAAGAAGATTGGTGACTTGTTTAGTCAAATACATTCGAATCCTGAAGAATGTGTGTTACTCTTTTTCCCTTCAACCAGTTTTTATCCCTAAATGGGTTTTTCTAGAAAAGTTTTTAAAATACCATTAATTTGGTAGGTCATGGGCCATCTAACTCTTCATATTTTAAGTGTAATAATCATTTGAAGTTGGCCCTCTTTTAAACTTATACGAAAACTTAATCTGTAAGGGGATTCCAATTTAACTTTGTACTAGAGGTTCCTTAAGACATTAATTCATAATCAAAGATCTTCCTACACTTACGAATTGATCTTAACACCTACATATTAGAAATTTCCTTAGGTTTGGGTGTAACTACATACTTAGAATGGTTTAAAATCTTAGCATGAAAACTCGAGGTTTTACATAAATACATATATAAATATATCATAACTAAAGTATTTTACATAAATATCTAAGACAATTTTAGGAAGGTAGAGTAGTATATATATATTATTAATTACAAATTCAAATTAAATATTCTCGAATCACGCATAGTATAATGATAAATTTTTTACATTTTGACTCGTAAGTCTTTGACATGGGATAAAGGACAACCATAAACACCAAAGGTATTACATCTTTCCCCTCTTAGGAACATTCATCCTCGAATGTGAAGTAGAAGCACGAGTAAGGCTAGTAACTTCATAAATTTTTGGCAGAACCTCCCCTATATACCAGACTATACCACTCTTGCAAAACAACCAAGAAAATAAGCAATGTGCCTCATAAGGTCACTAGCAGCTTCTAGAAACTCATTGGGCCCCACACAGACATCAAAGAAATAAAAATCATACTAGGAATTGAAACTTACCTCAATACAAGCAACTCTATCTATGGAAATTCCATGATGCCCTGAACCAAAATCGACCTATCCACAAGGTCATTTGAGGTCATACGATCACAAATCACTATCACACACTTTTGATTACCACTCTTAAGACTAAACTCTATAGCAGGATTTAAATGATCAAAGTGGAGTAATCAATAGTAAATGCCCTGCAACCTCCTAATTATAACTGTGGTGCACAACAAACCATAAGAAAAATAATACTAGACACGACTTGTAGACTCCCAAGGACACGACCATGCTCTAATATATATTTTGTTACGCCCCAAACTTGGGGAAGCACAACTAGTACCTAGTGCCTTACTTGACCAATTGACCCAATCTAAATTGAACAAAACAACATATATGTGCAATCAAGGACAAACCAAACCAATAGAAACATAAAAGAAACAAACTCAAATATAGCAAAAGTACACTATAAGGTAAACTAGGCCACCTTCTGGAAAGTAAAACCAACACCAAGGCCAACATGATCACAACTGACTATCAGATCCACAATAGATGTTTACAAGCCTCTAAGATAAAAACATGCTAACAACTAGTCAAGACAGGGCAACGATATACCCGTGAGCTGCACAAAGAAAAAGAGGAGTCAAAATTGATCAACTCCAGAAAAAATGGAGCATATCAACTATCAACTAAGCTTAATCACATGTAACAAGGACCCATTTCTACCTGATAACTTGCAGGCATAAATGCAATGCCCCAATTTAATGGGGATGCTAGTAGAAAATAATGTAACGAGTATATAAGGAGACACACTAACAGAAACAACATAACCAAAACTAAAACCATAATATAACAGACTTAATCAACATAGAACAAATAGTTCATGCAAACCACACAACCTTCTATCATGACCCAAATTATGGTATGTCATGCAGGCACCTACTCGAGTCTAACTTGATAGGAGAGACCCTTACTACCCAACCATGATTAAGCAAAAGTCCTTTAACAATTACGATTCTAATATTCAAATAAAAATTGATTATCATAAATTTAATAAAACTTGAAAATATACAGATGTTTTGGAAAATGACAAAATACAACCTTTCTCAAGACCTTGTCTAGACATATACAAGAGATTTTAATGGAAACCACGATGAAATAAAATACGACACAACTTCTATCTAAGGAGTACAGAACATGGATGTTGAGGATGGAGACTCATCACTCTGAGCTAGGGAACTTCTGTTAACCTGTCACATACCTACACCCTAAAAGGATGTAGTAGGAGTAATATCAGTGCACCACACATACTGGTAAAAATCATCAACTGACTATGATTATATCACAAAATGCCCATATAGAAATCATTGAGAAATAAATAATATCAATAATATAACTTAACAGGGAATTGCAATATAAGTACATGTTTAACACTACACCTTATACTTACTCCACTACAACCCACAATATTAGATTTAACCTTCTAAATTTTGATTTAAACTTAGTAGTGTTTCTAGACCTTTTATTTTAATCTCAAGGTTCCCGAAAGGAATACGTTCTCTCCCAAGATTACATATAGGATTAGTCATTCAATAGTTATAAATCGATTACCATTAGCCATAGATTCTGACCCACATCCCAAGTTCACCCAGGATTCATCATGGTCAGATAAATAACCTCATTTACAAATATATCCAGTATCAATAGTCAAGGACATAACAGTTACCAATAAATATGTCAAGTATAACAGTCAACAAATAATCACCTCAATCCAACCAATAAGCTCTATAACTAATCATACAAGTCACTAAATTTTGTCATAACAATTCAAGGTCTTACATTTCTAACAATCATATCTCACAAGGTTTATGTCCACCTTACTTTCACAGATGTACATTGTACCCTTAGATTCATCTCAATATGCCATTACAATTCATAGTATCAAATCTCAATTTAAAAGTAAATGTAAGTATGTACACATATGTTAAAGGGACTTATTTTTGTTCAACTAGCCATGACCTGCAGGGGACGCACCTGGGTCCATATACAATATTGACTCATGGTACCCTATCAAAAATAATAATATTAGTGTCAATATCCATACTAGATTATGGTACCCTCTCCATAATAATACAGTTAGTATAAATATCCATACCAGCGTGGTACCTGATCCATAATAATAATGTCAGTATCAAAATCCATACTGGCTTGTGGTACCCTCTCTATAATAATAAAGTCAATATTAAAACCTGTACCGGATCATGGTATCCAAACCCTCAACCAATATGAACCTATGATTCCAAGTTTTTATCTCTCAAGATATAACACAGTGCACTAATCACACATACACTCTTTCATTACAAGATCTTTAATCAAATTCAACATACGCATTTTATTCATTCAGGCATTAACATGATCACAATATTCAACACAAGTCCATCCAAAGACCAATGACAAGTTATTCCATTCAATAATATACAAGCACTAAATCAAGTCTCAACTCTAATTAAATCTATAATCAGCTCATATGGGTTAAATATTAATGTTATCTCAACAAGAACCTTTTAAATTTTTTATTAGGTACGAAGGTCCATTAATCATATAGATATCATAAGTCCTAGTTATCACATCATTAGCCATCTATCAACAATCTATTCGTATTTCATATACAAGTAACTCTTTGTATGTTTGTCTCTCGTTATAGTTGCATTCAGATGTTAATCCTATGGTCCTCTTAGCACAACTCACATAAGGAGGCCACTCTACACCACTACTCAAGAACACGCAACATAACACATTAGTCGATCACACTAACAAGGACTTACAAAGGGAAGGTTTATCATTTGAAAATTTTCTTGCTAACCCAATACAATATGATCTCGATTCCCATAACTTCCATAAGCATCACCTATTCCCCATTATCCATCCCAACTAAGATTTCATCAATTGATCATATATATATGCATATCATGACACACACATGCTTATTCTCAAATATTCAAGTACAATCAATCCAGAATCTGTGCCCAAAGGCCTAATCATGCTGTCTCCATCAATTTCTACATAATATTACGATACAAATCAATATCTTAGTAATCATTTAAAACCGTAACCTACCTCAATATTGAGATGATGTTATAACTGCATAGAACCTTAATCCTTTCTCTCATTCCAAGAATATTGGGGGAGAAGCTGCAAGAAAAGAGGGGGAAAACTGTAACATTTTGAGAACTTTTCCTCTTTTCTTGGTGTTCTAGGGTTAGAACAAAGCTGAGATATTTTTCTTAATCAAAGGTCTCCTTTTTGGAAAAGTGCTTGGATATAAATAATTTCCTCCCATCATTCTGACTTGTGAGATTCGCTGTAGTGAAAGTTTTCTCGGTGCAGCGAGCTTACTGTGGAAAGACCAGGATCGTTGTAGTGGTGCATCGCTGGTCGGTCCCACTTCTTTGACTCGAATTCAATCCGTGTTTTATTAAACATGAAAAAGTGATTTAATATCATAATTTTTTTAATTCTTTAATTTACCATAAGATTTTCAATAATGATGATATGGATCATTACATTAGATACTAATTTATCAATTGTTCATCTCCGAGTGGACTCAAAAGGCATAAAGCAAGGGACCAAAATTTCAAATAAGGTCACCTTATTTGTGAGTTCACCTAATCCATTAGAAGCAATTTTACTATGCAATCAAGTTACTTGAGTTCCGTTTTTCTGTTGTTTCTTCATCGAGACCCTTTTAAAAAATTGGGGTAAACTAAAACATTATGCCCCATAAAATTATATTACTCATGAATTCACCAACTTGGTGAAGAACACCTATGCCAATTTCTACAAGGACTAGTGATGTCCTAGAAAAATAAAATCAACATTGATACCCATAATCATGAAATAGAATATTGCCAAGATGGTGCAACGAGTTGGGTCTTGCTACAACAAGTCCTCTATAGCGGTAAACAGACCGCTTCCATGAGAATCAAAACATATTAAGGGAAGGTAAAGGACTCATTTCCTCACTTAGGAAAAACCAACTTTCCACATTCACTTAGAAATTCTCTCTACCAAAAATTTTCTCCTCATCGATTTCTAAGGTAAATCTTCCTCTTACTACGTTATTACATTGCCTACAATTTCTATATTATATTTGATTTATGCCTACTCGTCTGATTTAAATCGAAAATAGGGGTTTTGGGGTATGGTTTAGTCTTGACCTTGTGTGGAAGAATTTTTGAAGTATTCCCACTAGGTTTACATTATTAACTTGTTACATCACCCTCTACGTTAGTTACATGGAGTTCATGGTTTGTTGAACTCAAAAATTAAGTAGAGTAGAAGAAAAGTTTTTTCAAAATTTCCCAAAAATTTTGGACTTGTTTTCGGGGCATTAATCATCATAAGAATGAGATTTACAAGTTATATAACTCACTAGGGTGCCCGATCTATGAGAAAACTTGATAAAATGGAGTATATTTGCAAAATCATCATTTTTGGGCATTGGGTTGGCTGGGATGATGACTTTGGTGCAACAAGAGTCGACTTTGATGTGGCACCTTTGCTTTAGTGGAACAGTCTAGCTACAACAACCTTGCTGCGGTAGAAAGGCATGCGCTGCAGCAAATGCGCTAAAGAAGAATGCCAGCAGAGGATTCAAATTTTTTCAAATATGATTCACTTTTGTTCTCTTGCTTTCAATTCCTATTCCTTTTTATAACTCCAGAAGATATCAATTAACACCATTATTTTTCTTTCTACAGAGATCAATATCGTAGACATAGGTGAGAAAGGGGGTCACAGAAGGTTTGCAAACACATAAAGTAGAGGCAATTTTTTGAGCAGAGGTTCAAGGGGTTTACTTTGGAGAGGGGTTTTATAGGTTTTACTCCTGCGATGTGTTCTTTGAGGCTAGAGATAGAGGAGGAGGCATAGGAATTCTATAATTAATTATGAGACATAAGGTTGTTACCATTGGTGGAGACACCTATAGATTCCAATGAGGGTTAGGTAAGGAAGTTCTATGATCATCTCCCCATTATCAACTACAATGTCAAAAGCCCCATCATAAACATTTAGGGTTAGCATATCAGAATTTTAACGCAGAGATCAACCAGTCCCTGAGGTTTTCAAATCAACTATAACTGAATATGAATCAAGAAAAGAGGCTGATAATGGGCAGTGGTTCGTGAACACTCTTATGGCAGAGGATAAGAAGGCCTTGACCACCTGGGCCATCCATCACATAGGAATTCGGAGCATCGACTTTAGTCTTGATGCTCAAGGTTCCTGAATTTAGTTTCTAGGAGGGTCTGCCCTTCTAGAAACGTGAATGATATCACCCATGCTAGGGAGTTGATAGTTTCTTTCTTACTTGAAAGGGTGCTAATAAATACAAAGGAATGAATAGTGGAAGATTTGAAGCACTTTGCGATGTAGAGTCCCAAGTATCTGCACTTTTCTTCCTTGATAACTATGTTGTGCCAGAAGGCAGAGGTACTTAGTGAGACCAAGGACCATATGCTCACCCCTGACAAGCACTTTGACCCTTTAAGGGTTAAAGGTACCCTCGGATGCAACAAAAAGAAGCAAAAGATAGAGTTAGAGGGAGGTAGTAGCATCAGTTAGAGTGGCGGTAGAGATGTGAATGGTTATACACCGGCCACGGTTACCTTAGAGCAGTTAGAAGTTGATGTGGCTACTCTGAGGATGATACTGGAGGGCTTTACACAGCCTCTCCTAGAGATGGTGCCTCTTTTGATGCTCATTGTATCTTTGACTCCTTTGCATAGGCCCATGTTGATCTTCAGAAAGAGCTGGATGTGGAGAAGAGGAAAGGGTGCGTATAGGACAAGATGCTACTGTGTATGTTAAAGGGAATCAAGTAACTTATCGAGAACTTAACTTCGAGCAAGAAGGTTCTCAAGGTGAGCCAGGCGGACGCCCAAGATTTTTTATTCCTCAGTGGGCTAGATAAGAAGAGGGAGTCTAGAGACTCAAGAATTGGCAATTGATGGAGCATCTAGAGCACTTCCCTGCCCCTCATTCCCCTCTTATTACATTGGATCCTTTGCCCTTGTAGGGCTCTTGTTAGATAATTTCCTTTACCTTCCTACATATTTTGATAATCCTTTTATTTTGTTTTTAGATGTCTACGGGTGCTCTTCACGACATTTGAAGGATTATGGCCTTATTTGTAGGCTGTAATGTTTTATGGAATTGCTTTTTTTATGTTTTAACTCTCGTAAAAATCTTGAACATGTGAAGTCCTGTAATGACCCTCCAAATCATTTCTCTATTTTTATGCATTTTTTGCATTTTGAGCTTTCCCACAGTGGCTAGAAGTCATTTATGACTTGTCAGGACTGACAATTTAATTCCTGAGTTGCTCGTTTGTGTTTTAGAAGAGTTTCCCTATTTTGGAACTCTTATGGTTGAAAGGGTTGACCCTAGTCAACATTTGGATAAGACAGCCCTGTATGGGAATTCCATCAGCACTATTAGCTCTAGAACGTCAACTTTGGGGTAGAGGGACCTTTTGTTTGGGTCCCGAGGCTTCCTAACTCATTTTGGGCTATGGGGTTCTTTTTGGTTAAAGTTGGTTCTTGGGCGTGGGGCCTACTTTTTGTTAAAACAATCTTCGTTAGGATTTTTGTCAGTTCTGTCGAGTCTGGAATGTTATTTTTGGTTGAGTGGCATAGTTTGTTTATGTCCGTGGGACCCCAGATAAATCCTGAGGGTTCATCCGGTGGCTTTTTAACCTTAAAAATTCTGCTAGTTTTTCTGTTACTGGTGGGTCCACTTTTGCAAACTTTTCTCCACATTTGCAATGGCCACTTTTGTGGACTTCCTCCGCTTTTGCGGCAAAGGTCCACTTTCGCGGCAAAGGCCCACTTTTGTGATTAAACCTTCATTTTTATGGAGGCACATGTAGACAATGACCTCTGTATTTGTGGTGGGTTTTTCACTTTTGCAACGTCCACTTTTATGGAAAAACCATTGCTTTTGCAGAGGTAGCGGAGTTCTTATAAAAGATTTCCACCTAGTTTTCTCATCATTTACTCCAAAATCCTCCATTGTCACAGAGCTTGAGAGCTTGGAATTTGGGCATTGATCATATCCAATTATTTTAGTAAGTTCACCATTATCCCCTTCTCCTTGTCCGTCTTTTAATTCAAGTTATATTCCGTTTACGTCCGTTAATTCCTTATTTAAAATCCTTTGATCTTATGGACTTTCATGGATTTTTTGTGCCCCGTCGAGTTTCGTTTGCGCCCAAATTTTAGGCATGGTTTTAGAAACCCATTATGAATATAATTGCAAAATTCATTTCCCGTTTCATAAAGCAGGCCCCGAGAGTCATTTTTGGACCCAATTTCTAGCCCTAAAGTTTGTACATAAATATGGGTGTCAATGTTCTTATCTTGACACCTAGATCATGTTTATGATAGTGTGGCAGCATTCAGAGGCTTCTTAGGGGATATAGACTTTTGTCTTGTGGATTGTGTGCACGTGTTTGGCTTCCAGGTAGGTTATGATTTACTTATTTCTAGACTTTGTCATGTAAGGTAAATGTATAATGATTTGCTAATGGTTGGTGGGATCTTGTGGTTCAGATACACTTCCAAGTAGGAATTTTAATCCTTATAAGTGATTTAGGGGCCTTGGAGTAGTAGGCTGTAGTTCTCCCGTTAGAATTGGTGTAGATGATGTAGTATCCTTGGGATATAGGTCAGATGCACTTAGTTTAGGCTTCTTGTAGTTGAGTTTATTATATTAGGGAGCCTTAACATAGAATTAGATGAGGGTTCATGATAGAGTAGATGTTATCGTTGTTTTTATATTTATTGCTCTTGCTCGTATTATGCTTGTATTTATCATATACTTGTGGGCCTGAGGCCATGAATGCTGGATTGGATGGACTCCAGGTCATTATGATTTGTGCTTTGCTTAAGTTTTGATTAGTTGTGCGCCTTAGCGTAGCTCCGGTTAGTTGTTTACCTTAGGCGAGTGCCTTAGGGGTTGGTAGTTAGTGTAGTGGTTTCCTTTAGTACTTACATTAGAATAGGTGGACTTAGCATTCATTTGGGTATAGTTCATGGTAGAGTAGTTTTTTACTTCGCATACTAGTTGTTCTTATCGCGTTATTTTCCTATGTTTCATTATGGTATGAGGATTTGTGGGCCTGAGGCCAATGTTTAGGCTGGCTGGATCCTAGGTAAATACGATCTTGATATGAAGGGTGAAATGCCCTATTTTGATGTAGCTGTGTGCATTTTTATGTATCCTTATATGCATTTGAGCTGGATCATTTTCATCCTTTTCATATACATTTAGGTTATGGTATGATTTGACGGAAAATAAATGGCTCGATGGATTAATAAGAAAATTCTTCTTTTCAACTAATGGTTTTTAAATTAAGGAAAGATTTCAATAGTTTAAGCTAATTGTTAACTTTTAAACCCAAAATACTTCTTTTTCAAACAATTGGAGCTCTGGGAGAGCATCCTACTATTATCACTGTTTTCAGTTATTAAAAAGGGGAAACAACTTTTTTTTACTATAAAACTAGTGTTACTAAGGAGGAACACCTCATTACCTTACTGATTTCAGAGTTAGAAAATACTACACTATTTATTCCATTGGTTCGAGAGACGTGTCTAAGCCTTACCTTCCTTTGATTTGTTGACATATTTGTAAGCTCTGATGGCCCCTTTGCGTACATACGAGGTTTTACCTTGGGGTGTTTATTATATAGGTAAGCTCTTGTGGCCCATGAGAATACTCTGGTTTTCCCCCTGATTATACGTGGATTATGTTTCATGGTATGTATTGATAAGCTTCGGTGGCCTATGAGGATATTCCAAGTATTATGGTCCGGTATTTTTTGATAAGCTTTAGTGGCCCATGAGATGACTCAGTATTTTATTCATTATTGCATTGGCCGCATCTCATTGCATTTATTTTATATTGCATATAATGGTGTTCTTTCATACATCTTTACTATCAAAATCTATTTGTAGTTAGCATTCCTTATTGTGTGTACATTCCGAGCTTATGGGGGTCCAGTTAGGTTATAACTAGATTGTTGCTTTATGCTTTCCATATTATTTACTTGTACTTCTCCTTATTATTTAGTTATGACCTGTTATTTCCTTCTGACCCCTCTTTCTTACCTTTGGGTTTTTATTCACATTTTGTTATTCTTATATCTAATTTGAGCTCAGTCGGCCTATGATGCCTACTGGGTACCGCATGTTTCCGTACTCATGCTACACTTCTGCATCTTTTCCTGATGCAGATCCTAGTATGATTTATCACCGTTGATGGTGTCCTCATGCAGAGTTACTGACTGGAGATATAGAGTGAGCTCTTGGAGATTAGAGTTGATCCACCTCCCTCTACTTTTGGACTAGTCTTCTAATGTGCTTTTGGAGGCTGTTCAGTATTTTATTGTATTTGTGTAGAACATTTAAGTTATAGTAGAACTTGTACCAAATGACACACCAGTTCTTGGGGGAGTCTTATGTATTTTATTCTTTTCCCTCCTATTTTACTTATTATTGTTTAACTTATCTTTTCGCTATTTGATTTGATGTTTCTTCTTTCTTCGGGTTCATTATTGTGTTAGCCCATTACTTTTCATTCTAGAATAAGGGTTGTCTTACCTACTAGTGGGTTATAGTAGGTTCTATTATAACTTGAGTCTTTGAGTCGTGACAGAGTGTTATCAAATCTCTTTGTTCACTAGTGTCATTGGTACAAGGGCAAGTGTTTAGTAGAGTCTCGCGGATTGGTATGATGACGTCTGTATCCTATTTATGGGAGTCTACCAGGCATTCTTAGGAAAGTTCCATCTTGTTGATTCCTTATCGTGCGTTCTTCTCTCTATCAAAGTCTAAACTTTAATTATTACATTCCTTCTCAGATGATTATGATGAGGTCGACAATGGGCATGGGCGAGGCTCATACGCTTATTTTTGAAGAACAACTATCAGAGTCAGAGGTTGAGGGTGTTCTATTTAAGTTAGAGGGCATGGGGCCAGCCCAACCTCTAGCAAGATTTATAGCATCACTGGCCCTCCAGGGTATTCTAGTCAGGATTCTTAGCTTATTGGAGAGTATTTCATGGGCTAAGACTCTGCCTAGTACACATAGTGGTTCGCAGATTAGAGATGAGGCACAAACTTCAGCCCAGTCAATAACACATAGTAGTCAGGGACTAGGAGTGCAACCAGCCACTATGGCTCCCCATTTGTAGATATTGCCAATTCCGTTGGTTGCTCAGCCTATTGCAGCTAGGCCAGTTATGTCGACTGAGGAGCAGAAGATGCTGGGTAAGTTCATCAAGTTAGGTCTTTTAAGGTTTTATGGTGCCCCTGGAGAGGATGCTTATAAGTTCTTGATATAGTTTCTAGGAGAGGTTACATAACCTTGGGTTAGTAAAGTCACACAGAGCTGATTACATAGCATTTCAGATGGATTGTTCGGCAAAATAGTGGTGGCAATCTTATACTACTTGCAAAGCAGCCGAGTCAGCTCTGATGACTTGGTCTCAGTTTTTCGGGGCTTTCTTGGAGAAGTATGTACCTTGCAGTTTGAGAGAGAGTTTAACGGATGAGTTTACTAGGTTAGAGCAGGACTCTATGTCGATTTCTGAGTATGAGGCACAGTTCCATGAGTTGTCTAGGCATGCTACTTTGATTCTTTCTATAGATCTCGAGCGGGTTTGCCAGTTCGTCAGAGGGTTGGACATACTACTTTTCATTTGACTATAGAGAAGCTAGTGGCATCAGGGGCTACATTCTTTGCAATTGTTGATCATGCACAAGTTATTGAGGGTATATGTCACCAGGCCTATGGAGGCGGCATCAAGAGGCCCTGTCATCAGGGTATTTTAAGTGATTTTCAGTTTTAAGGCAGAGGTTTCTCTCATAGGGGTTACCCTAAGCATTTTCAGTTCAGCCAGCCAGTTCATACAGCACTACAGATGTTAGAGAGCGGTTGTTTGGGGAACAATAGGTAGAGTAGCCAAGGTTCAGATCAGACTTCTGGTTGCATTTTGGGTATATGATCCATGGTAGCCAGTTAGGTTCAGCTGGGGGCACTTATGATAAGGGTTGCTATGTATGTGTTGAGTGAGGAAACTTTGCTAGGACTTTTCCGAGATTTAGAAAGTTTCACCCCTCTGAGTTCTAACATCACCGGCCAAAGGCAGTGCGCAAGTTAGTAGGGGTAGTTCTCAGCCATATCGGTCAGATTGTGATAGTAGGAGTAGTCACATAGATTCTTTTATCACAAGTATGATTCTATTATCATCAGTAAACTTTTGGTATTGTTGAATATGGGGTCTGCATGTCCTTATATATATCTGCTTACATTACTTCTCATCCGGACTTACTATGTGAGATTGTAGTGCTTGTGCATATATCTACCCCACAGAAGAATTCATTTAGTAGTGGATCAGGTCTGGTTTTGGGTAGTAGCTATCTTGGTGTGCAAAGCATGGTAGGCCGTATCATCATAATTGGTGGGCTTTTGCAGTAATTCTAGGATTAGTTTTTGCTATCTTAGAACCTAGCTGTCTTGGGTTGTTGGATTGTATTACTTTTGTTCATGGTGCTAATTCTGACATTCTTCCATTGGGTCAATATATGCGGTTAATGAGTATTTAGGTTGTAGAGGTATTTTTCTAAAAATAGAGTTCGAGGTTAGGTTATATCCTTTTCAGAATAAGGGTGGTGTGAATTCCAAGGACCACTTTAGGACTTGTTACACCCTCTATATGTTCCCAGCTATGTCCTTGGGTTTGACCCATGCACCAATAGCAGTTTCATATTTGATGAGAAATGTGTTCAAAGCCTATTTGGTTCCAGTTTTAATAGTATTCATAGGTGGCATCTGAGTCTACTCGAGGAGTAGGGAGAAGATTGATTAGAACTTGGAGTTTGGTTTCAGACTTTTAGGGTTAGCAGGCTATTTTGAAAGGGTTGTGAAGGACTTCCTCTATTTACATCACCTTTGACTAGATTAATTTAGAATATCATCCCTTTTTTAGTGGTTTGGTGAGAGTGAGGTGGTTTCTTTAAAGTGTGAAGACTTGTGGATTTCAGCATCGGTTCATACTCTTTTCATGAAGGGCCAAAAGTTGTCAGGTGGTGAGATGCTTTTGAGATAGTGGAGTGCGTGCTGGTCTAGTAGGGTAGATGCTTCTATCCAGTTTGTGTATTGAGAATTAGGGACCATGGTGGAATTCCTAGAATTTGGAATTGGTGGTTGGTTATGGGCTTTGTAGCATACTCGCTACATTTCTTGCATGGTTTTGGTGTCATTGGGGTTTTCTCAGATATGTTGACCTAGCTTATTCACTTTTTTCCAGATCAGACCTTGTGTGGTTCGGAGAGTTTGGTTCAGAATCTTCTTTTGGAAGATTGTTCTTCAGCATCGGGTGCCAAGCTACATCCTTTCTAATCCTAGTGTTTCATTTATAGCTATATTTTTTATGGTTATTTCAGACGAGTTTGGGGTATCCGCGTGATCTTAGCGCAATTACCCATTTGTGGACTAATGGTTAGTCAGAGCAAACTAATCTGGTTCTAGAGGGTATGGTATGAGTATGTGTTGTGTATTTTAGATGTTAGTGGTACCAGTGTTAGGTTTTTGTAGAAGTTGAGTTTTCAGATGACTTTGTTAGAGGTAGAGTATGGTAGAAATCATAGCCTTCTGGTGGGTTAGTTGATGTTTTATAATGTAGCTTAGGTGTTTGACATGTTCTTGGATTGATGGTTAAAGTGCAGATGTTTGAGGAGAGGCATAAGGGTTTTTGGATCAAAGGACTCATGTGTTATAGTTTTGAGAACGTGCGTTTTGCATTTTGATTTAGTCTGGTTACCTGTTCTGTGTGATGATTGCCTTGTTTTTCTTGTTTCTTGTGTTGTGTTGGTGCTCTCTGATTGAATTTCTTATGGTTTAGTGGGTTTGATTTGATTAACTTACCATTTAGCTTCTGAGTTAGAGAGGTTTTTTGCTATCCTAGTTTGGCTGGTAAGAATTTAAGGTTTTAGTAGCTTTCCTTTGGTACAGCTCTGTGGTGCATCATCTGGTTGAGGAGGCTCCTTGGGAAGCCTGACTCGACATGCGGACCTAACATCCTTCCAATTTTGGGTCCTTAGATGCTTCCTTTTTTTTAACTTTCAAGGATGAAAGTTCTTTTAGTAGTGGATGTTGTAATGACCCTCCAAGTAATTTCTCTATTTTCGTGCGTTTTCTACATTTCGATCTTTCCTGCAGTGGCTATAAGTCATTTATGACTTGTCAAGACTGACGGTTTGATTCTCAGGTAGTTCATTTGTGTTTTAGAAGAGTTTCCCTATTTTGGAACTATTAAGGTTGAAAGGGTTGACCCTAGTCAACATTTAGAGAAGCCGACCTCGGATGGGAATTATGTCAGCATTGTTAGCTTTGGAATGTTGAGTTTGGGCTATAGGGACCTTTGATTTGAGTCTCGAGGCTTCCGAACTCATTTTCGACTATAAGGTTCTTTTTGCTTAAAGTTGGTTTTTAGGTGTGGGGCCTGTTTTTCATTAAAACAATCTCCGTTGGGATTTCCATTGGTTCTGTCGAGTATGGAATGCCATATTTGGTTTAGTAGAATAGTTTGTTTGTATCTGTGGGACCTCAAACAAATCACGAGGGTACATCTTGTGACTTTTTTACCTTAATAATTCTGCTAGTTTTGCTGTTGCTGGTGGGTCCACTTTTGCAAGTTTTTCTCCACATTTGCAATGGCCACTTTTGTGGACTTTCTCCGCTTTTGTGGCAAAGGTCCACTTTCAAGGCAAAGTGATAAGTCTGTAACCTACAAACTTATTGAACCTATATCCATGAATTATTGCTATGTTTTGAATTGATTTAGAGGTTCTTATGACCTTTATTGATGTCTATGCAGGTACTTTGGATAGAAGAGGAGAAACAAGGATATGGACCCAAAAAGAGACAAAAAGGAGCTAAGTGTGAAGAGTTGAGTAAAACTGGAGAACCTACCGAGAGGTGCGATGGCTATGCTACACGCACAAGCTGAGGTGAGGTTCGCACCTCCTCCACATAAGGCTTACCTAAGCGACTGAAGTCACTGGTCAACCTGAAGCCGGTGTGCGATGCGCACACTGCGACGTGTGAACCGCACGCTGCATCGCACACCACCCGGAGGGAAATTTTGTCCTAAATTTATTTGATGATTTTGGGAACATATAAAAGGAAATTTTAGGCTTGTTTTGTATATACAATTCAGAGTAGAGAATTTCAGTAGAGAACTTTGAGATATTTTTGGCTTGTAAACACTTTTCTTCATCTCCAATGAGAGAGGGTTTTCAATCTAATCTTTTGGTTAACAAATTGTGTGCTAATTTGACTCTAGAACTTGAGAATCATCTACAATGGATGGGAATTTGATTTACCCAGCTGGTATATCTTTTTCCCCTTCTATGAGTGGCTCATTTCTCTTGTCTAGGGGTGTATTGATGATGGGTGTGTAGCTAATGGGTATGGCTGTTACTAAATCACTCTTATAATTGCTTATTTGATGTGGGTCTAGTGATTTCAGCATGTTTTAATCTAATAATTTGTTGTTTCAAACATGAATTTACCTTACTTGGCTACTTAGTTGCTCGAGAGAGAATGTTGTAGTTGTGGATGTCAAATTGCTAGTGGGTACTTGGGAATCCACTTAGATTGGAGGCTAGATATAGCTCCAATCATGGAATCACCCATTTAAGGGCCCGAGCTAGAAATAGGACGACCTCCCCAAGCAAATGTTGATTGGTTATTTAGCACACCGAATGATGTTCTAACCAAAATCATCGGATATGTGGATATTGATCGAGAGATAGCATTCCACACTTATGACCAACTCTACTCGTGTCACTAGGTTAGAATTTGAGTATTAGCGATTACCCTATCCTATAGAGAATGCCCCATCGGTAATGCACCCCTAGTCATCTAGTTCTTATTGGTACACCCATCTCGATTTTACAGCTTTTATTTGAATTGAGTTAGTAGTGACAACTTTCGCAATTCCCCCATTTTATTGCTTTGGTTTTGTTGAACAACTACTTTCATTTTGAAATCGCTTTGCACAATCTCTAATGAGCTAAATCAAGTCCCTTGGGTTTGACCCCAACATTCGTTAAATTTTATTTTGACTACGCTATCGCCGTGACCTCCTACTTGGAGAGCATGATTTGAGCGTTTATCAAAAATGGTGCGGACCGCATGGTGTATCACACAAGAGGTAAATTTGAATTTTAATTGACCTAACCCGTTGATCGACCTAACCCGGAGATGACCCGACCAACTCTTCTTCTTCTTTTTCTTTTAAAACTGCCTCTCTCTCTCCTTTTTCCACCATCTTTCTCCACAACTCTCAAAACCTTCCACAAAAATTCTCTCCATACCCCTCAAACTCCCACAAATCCTTCTCCTATTCTCACCCAATCTTTTCCACCACTTCTCCACGTCGCCAACATCATTCTTCGGGAGGTCTTGTGGTCACCGATGTTGGAATTCAAAAAGCTTCGATTTCCGTTCTTCCCTTCATAATCTTCACTTGTGGTATGTTCCCTGACGTTAAATAGTTATTTTTATGATTTTTGGGAACTCATAGAGTGAAGCATGCTTAGTAGATTAGCCATGTTGATAATGGGTGAGATCCAAAAATTTTTGGTCCCCAATTTTAATTTGTAATGATGATATCTTTTAATGTCAACTTGGTAGATTGTAAATCTTGACTATACATGTTGATAGGTAGTAATGTTTAGCCTTAATATATGTGATGGGGTGAAGACTAAGTAACCCACCCATGACTAGTGCTTGATTTGGCCCGATGATAGATTGGGTGACGTCGTTCTTAAGGGCAAGTCATCATTAGTCATGAGGTTTTGATTGATAATTGATAATTAAGGGTGAATGTTGCTGATTGTAGGCCCATGATTCTTATTGAAAATCTAGTTGGGCTATATGATCTTGTGCGGGAGTGGGGTTAATTGTTGATATGCTATTGGTGTCCATTGTTGTAAGGAGGGCTTGATGTTCCCGATGATAGACGGGGTAAGGTCCATCTTAAAGGAAGTCGGTGAGTCCTTTCTTGTTGGTTATGTGTTAATGGAAATCCAGGGAAGTCTGAGTACCCAGAAGTTATGGTCATGAATCCCCTTTTCCCCCTTCTTGCTATGAATTGGTTGCGTGTGGTGCTAAGTGCCGAAGCACATCTTGCTCTATGGATCATATGCGTAACTCACAAGAACACAAGGAACCAAAAATTCCAACTGTGTCTTTGTGCGTTCCGTATACGATCCATAGATCTTGATATGCAAGTGGCTCAAGGCGTCGCACAAAGTTGAAAAGAAAGTGAAGATCACTGATTTGAAGGGCGAAGCTTGATGCGACACGCACTTCTGATGGTGCGGATTGCACTATCTTCGCACATCAATGGAAAAAATTCCCTGAAGGTTCTGTTGTCTTGTGCGACAGCACCTGCGACACGCACTCTTCCTAGTGTGTTTCACAGGTGGTCTGCACAAGACAACAAACACCTACTTTGTTTTTCTACTCCGTTGCATTCCACCCTTAGTAGCTTTTGTTTTGTTTTGGTTCACAATCTTTGGATTTAGACTTTGTCTTCCAGCTGGAGAAACCCTAGAAACCAAGCAAGGCAAAGATCAGTTGCAGATAAAGCGAGAATAAGATCAGTTGCAGATGAAGCAAGGCTCCACTTCGAAATAGAGGGCATGAGAGCTCTCTACAAATAGGACAAAGATAGAGGATTCAATGTGGAGTAGAGTTTTAATCTAGGGGAATTGGGTGACGAGTTAACAAATATGCACCACAAGTTTGCTATTAGAGGATGGCAGCCATTTCAAGAGGTACCCGAGGGGTACTATGAAGAAATAGTCCGCGAATTCTTTGCGTCTTACCAAGCCATATATGATTCTAAAGGCTATAAAGGCCCCAAAGACAAGTTCCCCAATATTGATGATGTCACTGTCAGAGGCAAGAAAGTATCCATCACCCCTGCGGTAATCAATGCTATATATTGGGAACACGCAATTGACCCCGCACCAGCCCTAATGGCTAGAATGACTACTGAGTTCAAGCCATATCAAGAAACTTCTTGCACCATTGCTCTAGGCACCCCTGTGTGGTCCACCATGAGAGGAGATATACCGAGGAGATCATTGGTATTTGAGGCACAACTTTGGTATGATCTAGTGCGCAACTGTATTCTCCCCTCTCAGAATGACAAAAAGATAACTCAAGAGGGTGCCATCCTAATCGAGGCTATCATGACAGGGGAGCATATTAACTTTGGAGAGGTGGCTGCAATGGTAATCCAAAGGAAAGCTCATCACGAAAATGACTCCTTCCCTTTCGCGGTCCTGATTACCAAGTTATGTGCTAAAGTAGATGTTCCTATTCACCCTTGCAACAAATTCACTAATTCCATTGGGGTCATCGATCTTGATAAGAAGACAGACAAGGATGCCTCCCGGTTCAAGAGGCAAAGGACAGAGCAACTGAGTGATATTGACAGTGATGAGCCTGGTGTTAGAGCAGGAAATTCTCCTCTCTCTCGGGATACTTCAGAGGTACGCCCACAGGCCCCCGCACCTTCTATGACAAAGAGTGGTCTTTAAGATATGGTTGACAAAACCTATAGTCATGAGAAGCAGCTTTCTGACTTAGCCTCTAAATTATCGGGGATGATCAACAGGGCAGTCAAGAGCGCAGGTAGGGGGTGGTGGATAGTCAGAATATGCTATGCAGGCAGGTTGATGTTATGGTAGGGGCAATTTCAAAACTCTGAAAAGATATTGATAAGTCCATAGGTAAAAATCCAGTGGTGGAGGCTGATTTGACCATATTACCTCAACCTAGGAGGATTCCTGGACCATTGTACAACTTGTTTGCCTCCTATGCCGAAGAAGAACTGCTCGATCATGCTGAGAAAGAGCTAGACGATGATGAGAACCTCGAGTTTCAGAGAGTTCTTCGTGACTCCATAATTTCAGCAAACTCTCGGAGAGGTAGTGTTGGCCCAAGTGGGAAGAATGTTAAAGGAGAAACGGCTTCTGATGGTGATGATGATAAGTACTAGATCCTACAGGGAGTTCCACCTTTTTCCGATTGCACTATGAGAATTGAAGATAATGCTTCTTTCATGGGAGGGGGTGGCTTTCTTTACTTGATTTTTGGTGCCTGTGAGTGGGCTTGAGACAATTTATTACCCTTGTCGGGCCTAGTTGATTAGTCTGCTTAGTTTATTTGGCCCTTGTTGGGAACATTTTTGATAATTGATCATGATGCTACAATTTTTTCTTTCTTTAGATTATATTTGTGTTTTACTTTTAGTTTAATTGTGCCCTTGACGGGATTGATGTTTTTATTGATGGTGTGACGGGTTGGTCTTACATGCACTATTATTCCACTACCCATGCCTTACAAATGCACTAAGTGCCTACGCAGTGGCTTGTTCTTGATTGATTCATGAGCGCGGAATATTATGGATCGCCTTGTTCGTAGTAGTGTAGAAATAAACTTCGAGGGTTTTCTTAATACCACGGTTCTTTCTCAAGGAGAAAAAGTTTTGATTATTTTCTTTTTCTTTTCTTTTGTTTTTGTGTGTCGAACCGGGTTGGTGTTTCCCTATGATAGATTGAGAGGAGACTTTCTTAAGGGAAAATCCCAAGTTTAGTTTAGAATTGAGTCTGTAAATGCTTGTCTGGAAATGGACCCACCAAAAAAAAATTCTTTTTTTTCTTGGTAAATTGCTTTTGAAAAGGAAAGGAAGAAGGAAAATGAATTTTTGAGGAAAAACATTCTCTTGTCATGACTTGCACACTCTCGCTTAGGCTTGATTGACTCACAAACGAGTGTGTAATGAACTAGAAATAGCTTGTCAAAAGTCATTTGCACCAATTGATTGTTGGACTAATAGATAAAGTCTTGTGGCAGGATGCCTTGTGCGGTGAGGCTTTACCTTGATTCTCGTGCATAAGTGTCATCTAGAACTTGTCCTGAATGTGATTTAAGGCAAAATTCTAGGTGTAACCAAACTTGGGAAATGACCTTAGGCCCTTTTTGATAGCCACTTCACTCAAATGACCTCCCAATGATATCAAATCCTAGTGAACCGCTTTGAGCTTGTGACCATTCTTTGACACCTTTGTAACACCTTGACCTTTTTGGAACCTCTAGCTTGGCAGCTGTCCTCCCTAATTGGTTGAAAATGAAATGAAGGCTAAAAGCCTAAGTTTGGGAAGGGGGAACAAAAGATAACAGAGGAAAATGCCTAAGTTTGGGGAGAGCATGTGATCAAATGAGGAGAAGAAAATGAATGCACTTCAAGTGCAAGGTAGCACCTTGAATTGAGAATTGAAAATTGCTCCAAAAGATCAATCCAAATGAACAAATTGAAAAGCAAAAATAGGTGCTACCAAGTAAAGGTGATATAAGGTGTGAATGAATAATCATGAGGTTAAAAGGAGAAATCTTGGGTTGTGTGAGGGAGAAACAAGGTGAAGTTGGAAATTGAAAAATGTGAGCGGCGTTTGAAATGACAAAACAAAGTGCATTAGGGAGGTGTAGTCACTTGAACCAAATGATATCCTTACCTTCTCCCTATCCAACATTATAACCCACAAGTCTTTGGTGATTCCGAGCTTTGATACCCTACATTAGTGGCGATTTATATGAAGGGAAAGCCTATGGCTCGATGCACATGCACTTGAACTTCCTTGAGAGAGAGAGAGTCTTCTTGGTTCTCTTAGAATCCCGTGTTTTATGAATTGAATGATTGTGAGTGGGATTCTCTCTTGTGGTGTGTGACATCATGCACTCGAATTGAAGCATAGAGTCTCTATTTCAATTGAGGGGAATGAATGAGACAAGTTGTATGGCGAATCTTGAGGTAACCCTTGACGGTCCATGCCAATGACTTGAGAAGCTTAAAAGTTTTGCTTTAAATTCCCTTGACTTTTGAATGAATCATGATGTCCTTTGAACAAAAAGTTTTGAAATGTGGAATGGCCTTGAGCATGTGGGGGTCCAAATTGAGATAAGCATAGTAGTTGAGTCTTTTGTTTGTTTATTTTTCTTAAATTTTTAGTGTAGAATAATTATTGTGCCTTAATTGAGCCTTAGAATAATTCATTCCTTGCCATGTAAGTATCTTGCTTGAGGACAAGCAATAGTTCAAGTTTGGGGGTTTCATAAGTCGGTAACCTACCAACTTATTGATCCTATATCCATGAATTATTTCTATGTTTTGAATTCATTTAGAGGTTCTTATGACCTTTATTGATGTCTATAGAGATACTTTGGATAGAAGAGGAGAAACAAGGATATGGACCCAAAAAGAGCCAAAAAGGATCTAAGTGTGAAGGGTTGAGAAAAGATGGAGAATCTGCCAAGAGGTATGGTGGCTATACGACACGCACAAGCTGAGGTGCGGTTCACACCTCCTCCATATAAAGCTACAAAAATAACTGAAGATTCTGCTACATCATGCGGTCGCCATGCGATGCGCACATCTCGTGGTGCAAAATGTATCACCCTCTGGACAAGGCCTACCTAAGCGACTGAAGTCACTGGTCAACTTGAAGCCGGTGTGCGACGCGCATACTGTGATGTGCAAACTGCACGCCGCGTCGCACACCACCCGGAGGGCAATTTTGTCCTAAATTTATGTGACGATTTTGGGAACATATAAAAGGCAATTTTAGGCTTGTTATGTATATACAATTCAGTAGAGAATTTCAGTAGAGAACTTGGAGATATTTTTGGCTTGTAAACACTTTTCTCCATCTCCATTGAGAGAGGGTTTTCAATCTAATCTTTTGGTTAACAAATTGTGTGCTAATTTGACTCTAGAACTTGAGAATCATCTACAATAGATGGGAATTTGATTTACCCAGCTGGTATATCTTCTCCTCCTTCTATGAGTGGCTAATTTCTCTTTTCTAGAGGTGTATTGATGATGGGTGTGTAGCTAATGGGTGTGATTGTTTCTAAATCACTCTTATAATTTCTTATTTGATGTGGGTCTTGTGATTTCACCATGTTTTAATCTAATAATTTGTGGTTGCAAACATGAATTTACCTTACTTGGCTACTTAGTTGCTCGAGAGAGAATTTTTATGTCGTGGATGTGAAATTTATAGTGGGTACTTGGGAATCCACTTAGATTGGAGGTGAGACATAGCTCCAATCGCGGAATCTCCCATTTAAGGGTCCGAGCTAGAAATAGGATGACCTCCCCAAGAAAATGTTGGTTGGTTATTTAGCACACCGAATGATGTTCTAACAAAAATTATCAGATATGTGGATGTTGATTGAGAGATAGCATTCCACACTTATGACCAACTCTACTCGTGTCACTAGGTGAGAATTTGAGTGAATTAGCGATTACCCTATCCTATAGCGAATTCCCCATCGGAAATGCACCCTTAGTCATCTAGTTCTTATTTATACACCCATCTCAATTTTATAGCTTTTACTTGAATTGAGTTAGTAGTGACAACTTTCCCAATTTCCCCATTTTATTGCGTTGGTTTTGTTGAACAACTACTCTCATTTTGAAATTGTTTCACACAATCTCTAATGAGCTAAATCAGGTCCCTTGAGATCGACCCTGACATCCATTGGGTTATAAATTTTGTTTTGACTACGCGATCTCCATGACCTCCTACTTGGAGAGCACAATTTGAGCGTTTATCATAAAGGCCCACTTTTGCGATAAAACCTTCGCTTTTGCGGAGGCATGGCTGAATAGTGACCTCCGCTTTTGCGGTGGGTTTTGTCTCTTTTGTAATGTCTATTTTTGCGGAAAAACCTCTACTTTTGCAGAGGTAGCTGAGTTCTTATAAAATATTTCCACCTCGTTTTCTCCTCATTTACTCCGGTATCCTCCATTATCATAGAGCTTGAGAGCTGAGGATTTGGTCTTTGATAATATCCAACCATTTTGGTAAGTTCACCATTATCCCTTTCTCCTTTTAAGTCTTTTAATATTTTTACTTCCGTTAATTCCTTATTTAAAATCCTTTGATCTTATGGAATTTCGGGGCTATTTTATAACCCTGAATTGATTCGCGTTTGCGCCTAAATTTTCGGCATGGTTTTAGAAACCCAATATGAACATAATTGCAAAATTCATTTCCTATTTCATAAAGCGGGCCTCGAGGGTTATTTTTGGACCCGATTTCTGCCCTAAAAATTTGTACATCAATATGGGTGTCATTGTTCTCGTCTTGACACCTAGATCATGTTTATGATAGTGTTGCAACATTCAAAGATTTTTCGGGGGAGATATGCTCTGGTTTTGTGGATTGTGTGCGCATGTTCGGCTTCCAGGTAGGTTACAGCTTACTTATTTCTAGACTTTGCTCATGTAAGGTATAAGTATAATGATTTGCTAATGGTTGGTGGGATCTTGTGGTTTGGAAACGGTTCTGAGTAGGCACTTTAATTCTTATAGGTGATTTAGGGGCCTTAGAGTAGATTCTAGCTAACAAATCCTTAGTGTAGGCTGTAGTTCTCCCATAAGACTTGTGGTAGATGGTGTAGGATCCTTGAGATTAGGGTCAGATGCCTTAGCATAGTTTAGGCTACTTGTAGTTGAGTTTATTAGATTAGGGAGCCTTAGCATAGAATTAGATGAGGGTTCGTTATAGAGTAGATGTTACTGTTATTTTTATATTTATTGCTCTTTCTCGTATTATGTTTTTATTTATTGTATACTTGAGGGCCCGAGGCCGTGGATGCTGGATTGGATGGACTCCAGGCCAGTATGATTTGTGCTTTGCTTAAGTTTTGTTTAGTTGCGCATCTTAGCTTAGTTCCATTTAGTTGTGTACCTTAGGCCGGGTCCCTTGAGGGTTGGTAGTTAGTGTAGTGGTTTCCTTTAGTACTTACATTAGAATAGGCGGCCTTAGCATTCGTTAGGGTATAATTCGTGGTAGAGTAGTTTCTCACTTGGCATACTTGTTGTTCTTATCGCGTTATTTTCCTATATATCATTATGGTATGAGGATTTGTGGGCCTTCGGCTATTGTTTGAGCTGGCTGGATCCCATGTTAATACGATCTTGATATGAAGGGCGAAACGCCCTATTTTGATGTAGCTGTGAGCATTTACATGTATCCTTATATGCATTTGAGCTAGATCATTTTCATCCTTTTCACATACGTTTGGGTTATGGCATGATTTGACGAGAAATGAATGGCTCGACATTTAAAAAGAAAATTCTTCTTTTCAACTAATGGTTTTTAAATTAAGCAAAGATTTCACCGGTTTAAGCTAATTGTTAACTTTTAAACCCAAAATACTTATTTTTCAAAAACGATTGGAGCTCCGGGGAGAGAATCCTACTATTATCACTGTTTTTGGTTATTAAAAAGGGAAAACAACTTCTTTTACTATAAAACTAGTGTTACTAAGGAGGAACACCTCATTACCTTATTGATTTCAGAGTCAGAAAATACTACACTATTTATGCACTCGGTTGAGAGACAGCTCTGAACCTTTCCTTTCTTTGATCTGTTGGCATATTGGTAAGCTCCAGCGGCCCCTTTGCATACATATGGGGTTTTACCTTGCGGTGCTAATTATATTGGTAAGCTCCAATGGCTAATGAGAATACTCTTGTTTTTTTCCCTGATTATACGTGGATTATATTTCATGGTATGTATTGATAAGCTATGACGGCCTATGAGGATATTCCAGGTATTATGGTACGGTATTTATTGATAAGATCCGGCGGCCCATGAGATGACTGAACGTTTCATTCATTATTGCATTTGCCACATCTCATTGCATTCATTTCACATCACATATCATGGTGTTCTTTCGCACATCTTTACTATCGAAATCTATTTGTAGTTAGCGTTCCTTATTGTGTGCACCTTCTGGGCTTATAGGGGTCCGATTAGGTTATAACTAGATTATTTCTTTATTCCTTCCATGTTATTTACTTTTAGTTCTCCTTATTATCTAGCTATGACCTGTTATTTCCTTCTGACCCCTCTTTTTTACCTTTGGGTTTATATACGCATTTTATTATTTTTATATCTTATTTGAGCTCAGTCGGCCTCTGATGCCTACTGGGTATCACGTGTTTTGGTACTCATGCTGCACTTCTATATATTTTTCCTGATGCAGATCCTAGTACGAGTTATCATCGTTGATGCTATCCTCGTATAGAGTTTCTGACCAGAGAGATAGGGTGAGATCTTGGCGATCGGAGTAGATCCACCTCCCTCTACTTTTGAAATAGTCTTCTATTGTACTTTTGGAGACTATTCTGTATTTTATTGTATTTGTCTAGCACATCTAAGTTGTAGTAGCACTTGTACCATCTTACACCAGGTCTTGGGGGTGTCTTGTGTATTTTATTCTCTTCCCTTCCTTTTTACCTATGCTTGTTTAACTTATCTTCCGCTATTTACTTTGATGTTTCTTCTATCATTGGATTCATTCTTGTGTTATCCCATTACATGCCATTCCGGGCTAAGGGTTGGATTACCTACTGGTGGGTTATAGTAGGTTCCATCACGACTTGAGTCTTCGGGTCGTGACAAGTCCCAAAATATGGGACTGAGAAATGGTGTTACTATTTTGTGCCTGTCCGCTGCGGTGACATAGCTATGGTGAGCATTGCCTCGCTGCTGTAGATTAAGATTGCTGCAGTGGTCCCTTTCTCACAGAGGTGGACTTATTGTGGCGAGACTCTCTTCGGTGTAGCAAAGATGTCGGACAAAATACCTGCCAAAACTGAAAATTTCTAAACTTTGCCACTAGCATAAATTCTTTTCCCAACATTCAATGCACAAAATAACTCAATACTACACAAATGCTCAACAATTTTATCGTATTCTCAACACACAACAACTTCATTACTGTCCCAACAACCATGTTCTATTATTGCCTTATTTATCTATAAATTTCAACATCATTTCATCACATAATCACATAATCAACACATTAACATGACTCTTATGGTCAGATACAAATTGGAATAGGTTAGATACTAATTGAACCCATCCACGTAGCAATTGTCTTCGTCGAGATACTATTTGGGATAGACTAGATTCCAATTAGACTCAATCCGGGGAGACAACATACTAGGACATCATGATAGGAAAGAAGAGAAGGGAAACAACTCCTACCCCATAGCTTCTCGAGGATTTGATGTGGACGTCAACACACCAATCCGGAAAATACTACTTGATATTGCTCTAGTACTTGTTAGACAAGTAACCTAGGCTTGGATACCAACTTTCATAACCCAAATTACGGTAGGTCATGTCGGTGCCTATTCAAGTCTAACTCGATACGAGATACCCTTACTACCCAACCATGATTATGCAGAAGTCCTTTAATAGTTACTATTCTAATATTCAAATAAAAACTCATAATCATATATTTAGTAAAACTTGAAAATATACAACTATTTTTTAAAATGACAAAATACAACCTTTCGCAAGACCTAGTCTAGACATATACAAGATCTTCTAATAGAAACCATGACAAAAGAAAATATGGCACAACTTTTGTCTGAGGAGTAGAGAAAATGGAAGTTGATGATGAATGCCTCACAATTTTCCTTAAGAAAGACGTTACCCCATCTATCATCGAAAATATCAAGCATCACGATAAGCATTCCATGCACATTCAAACGTAACAAGAATTCACTCCACTTAACCAAGGTACTCACCAAATAATTTATAATTAATTAAAATAACACAAGGGCGCAATGATATATAATTTCAGCCTAACACAATAATACTCAACAAAAACTTGCAAATACGATGATTTGCATCATCACAAGTGAGTTATAGGCTAAAAATTATCACAAATCACATGCATAACTTTGTAAACACGATCTACTAAGTTTTTCACAATTAAAAACAACAATAGGCTCCAAAATTGGCATTCAAAAATCAGATCCCTCCCAAAAACTCAATATGGTAGAATAAACTAGCATGCTTCACAAATAATATTCCCAATCTACTTAAAAATAATGATTTAACATTAGAGAACTTACCACAAGTGAAAAAGAGAGATTGAGGAGTTAAAATTTGAAGCTTTGAGGCTTTGGTGACCCAAAATATTTCGCTGAAAAAGTAGGTACAGCGGCAGTGGTATACCGGTGGTAGAGTAGTGAGGACGGAGAAGGAGATTATGGAGAAGAGTTTGGGAGATTGAGGGAGTTTTGGGAGAGAATAATGGAGGTTTTGTGTAGAGTTATGGAAGAAAAAGGAATGGGGGTGATGTTTTAAGGAGAAAAAGAAGAAGAAGTGGCAAGGGTAAAAATTCTAGCTTAGGGCAGTCAACGGGTAGGTCAACAAACATTTAAATGTAATTGCACTTGCAATGCGACATGCGATTTGCCCATGACCATATGCATTCTACATGCCACTTTGCAAGTGATGATTTTCAGCATTGTTGTAGCTAGTGTTCTGGATTGACAGGCGAAAGCATATGCGAGATGCAAAACTGCAAGGGCATTTCACCCTTTTACTGGCAAGTGCATTTTGATTTTTCTTTTTCTCTTCAGTGCACTGCAAACAGGGGTGACGCCACCTGTGGCCGCAAATTTCCACATGCGAAATGCATGTTGTGGTGCACATGCTCTCCAAAATTTTCTTCCACTTAGCCATTTTCAATCTCTATGCATTCATAAAACACACCAAAAATAACAAAAGGTAAAGGAAATAAACTAAAAACACTTGGATTGCCTCCCAAGAAGCACTTGATTTTACATCATGACACGACAATAGTACCTCAGAAATCAATCATTACTCGAGTTCATGCTAATACGATCGGCACAATCCTAACCAAAACATCAAAAGTAGTTCTTCAAGATCTTCATCACCTCTTCTCGTTGCCAAGTTGATAGCAACATAGATACAGTCAATTGAAGAGTGTCAAGAGAATCCCTATGTATATTTTCCAAGTATGGAGGTTAGGCATGATTGATCTCCCGGGATCCTTCTTCTCACCATCTTTACAGATAACAAGCTGACTTTCCAATAGTTTGTTTTCAATTTTATCTCCGCAAGTTCTACCAATCATTCAATCTGTGGTAGAAATTATGCACATCACTCGATACTCATCCGGAGGCTTCATTGGTTGACAAACATTGAATGTGACCTCCTCGCTCCCCACTCGGAATTTGAGTTCTCCCAACTCAACATCGACCAAGGATCTTCCTGTAGCTAAGAATGGGTGCCCTAGGATAATAGGCACCTCGAGGTCAACATCATAATCTAGCACCAAGAAATCAGTTGACAAGATGATCTTGTCCACTTTTACCAACACATCAAAAAATATTCCCACTGGGCGCTTAATCTAATGTTAGCCATTAGCAACCTCATTGGTGTTGGCTTAGAAGGACCTAAACCTAATTTTTTGAAGATCATCAGGGGCATTAAATTTATGCTTGCCCCGAGGTCACAGAAGGCTTTTCTGAACAAGACTACACCAATGGTATAAGAGATGGTGAAAGATCCAAGATCCTTCCATTTGGGAGCTATATTAATAGTCATGACAACACTAGAACTGTGGGATACTTTAACCATCCCCACATCAATAACTCTTTTCTTCTTCATCAATTCCCTTCATGAGTTTAACATAGCCCGACATTTGCACGAGAGCGTCGACCAAAGTAATATTGATAGATAGTTTGCTGAACATGTCTACAAACTTCTTAAATTGATTATATTGCTTTTTCTTGATTAACCTCTGAGAATATAAGGGAGGACCTTTAGGCAACAGCCTTGGCTCATTATAGAATTCCTTCTCTATCTTAATTGCAACTTTAGGAGGTGACTTGTTGTCATCCTTCTCCTCATTTGGGCTATCATCATTAATAACTATATTGGGTACACCAAGCATCACCCCAATAACTGGACTTACATCACTACTCTTCTCAATCACGACTTCTTTGGTTGGTTTCCTCAATCTATCAAGCATCCTTCCACTTCTAGTGACAATTGCCATCACATGGACATCATTTGGGATGAGAGATGATTCATTTGAACTTCCAAATGCTTGATTGATGCCAAGTGTGAACTCACCATTTGATGAAGATCAGATACCTTGCCTTTTAAATATTTCACATTGTTATCCATAGATTCAACCTTTTTAGCACTTGTGACAACATGTCCTCAACCTTGGAATTTATGAGATTACTCACACTTGGTTGATATGGATAAGCATTTGCCGCATTTGCCTTGGGTGGAGGCAAATATGGGTTATTGCTTCGGTTATTATATCGATCACCTTCCCTTTCATAATCTTGCTCATGGTCTCTCCAACCTTAATTTTCATCTCGCAGTCGTCAAGTGCCTTTATTGTCTATAGGGGATTAAGCATCCTCCTCATGACCTTTTGAACCATAAGTACCCATGACATTGTCACTTTTTGTCCTGAATCCCATCATATGCTTGGCCAACAAATCAATCTGGGTCATCATTTTGGCCATGGTCTCATCTCTCTCCTCTTTCTTTTTCCTTATCTCATTAGTCATTATGGAGAAAGTATCACCCGATGAAACTTTAGCCTCTCTTTTATGCCATGCTTTATTGGTATTTGTCATTCAATCTAAGAGAGTGAGAGCAAGACTATAATTTTGATCCATGAGAGTCCCACCTACGATATTGTTAGCCACTGATTTGTTCATAGATTCTAGTGCTCGATATAAGCTTTGGAAAAGAACTCCTTCTGGAAAACTATAGTTTGGACAGAGCATAGCTTCTTCGTGAATCTTAGATATACTTCATGCAATGGCTCATCCGGTAGTTGTCAAAAATGGGTAATCTCATCTCTTAACTGCATCATACGTGAGGGTGGAAAAAATCTGACCAAGAAGGCTTCACCTAATCCGTTCCAAGTCATAATGGAGCCCTCCGGGAGCTCTTCAAGACATTCGTTGCCTCTTCTGTGAGATAGAATTGGAATGACCGAAGTCATATCGACTCTTGAGTAATGTTTTGGATGTTGAAGGGCTGATAAATCTTGACAAAATTTCAGATATATCAATTTGCATCTCCATGGACCAAACCTCCAAATAGTCCCTTCATTTATATCAAATGCAACATTGTACTCGCTACATATAATACAACATTGTCACTGGTTGGAGGTAGTCGAATGGCGCCCATGGAACCATGAACAATAGGTCTTTCCTCTATGTCCATGAATCCGTCCACACTTTCTTGATCACCTGCTTGGCTTATAGGTAACCTATTCAAACCACAAAAACACAAAAATGTAAAAGAGAACAAACACTTAATGGGAGTGAATTAAATGACAATGAAATAGAAAATGAAAAACCATTTCTTAGAAATAACACCATTTTTGATGACATTGAATAGCATTCTCCTGAAGGAGGTGGTAATGATTGCTAAGAAAAACAATAAGTAACCCAAGGTATGTCAGGGTCAAATCCTCAGAGAATGGAATAATGAATTCCCACTAAACGTTAAATTTCAATTCACTAGAGTGAGAAATTGTTCGAACAAGCAAATATAATATTGGGGGAATAAGGTTTGGGAAGTCACAATTCACAATGTAACAATAGAGAATTTAAACATAATTGATTTAATCAAGAGAACAAAGACTAGGGGTGTGCTTCTGATATGGTGTGACAATGGGATAAGGATTGATTATTCAAACAACTTTCAATTACTAGCATGGGTAGCTTGGTTTAAGCTATACTTAGTAGTTTTTCAACCTGCCAAGCATATTTACTATGGTATTTCTTCAAACCCCATAGTTTAACATGAAACCAACGATCTAATATTGGGGTGAATTAAACTATCTCTAGATTTGACTCTTATATGAGTATTTCCTATACTCAAGCTATTTCTAATCTTAATTTGTGGTGGAAATCTCCAATCTCCGCTATTTAATTCTTACCCAATTTATGAACTCCTTCTTCAAGCAAGTACAAAATTAGTAAGCTAAATAAATGTTTGCAACCATCAATTTTATAATTAAAACATGAAGAATTCTATAGACCCATACTCAATAATCAATTATAAGCGCCAATAATCAACTCTCATTCCCAATTTCAAACACCCATCATGCACACATCCCTAAAATAGAATTTAGCTACTCATATCAAAGAAATAAAAGAAGATACGAAATGGGTTTCCAAAAATTCCATTCATTATGCAAGCTAAGCTCGAATTCCAAGCTCAAAATTATTTACAATGGTGTTTCTACTAGAAAAGATGAAGAGAGAAAGTGTACTCTTTCAACTATCTTCCTTGGAAAAGTAAAAACTGCTCAATAATAATGGTACAGATCCCAAAAAGGGTTTTAGAAACTTTTCAAATAAGTCATAAATGATTGGACAAATATAGGCATGTGCAAAATAAAGGGCGAAGACTCCTGCGATCGCCCCTTGGGATTTGTAACTCGCAGGTTCCCAACTTCCTATGAAGTGATGACTAAGTAAGGTGCGATGTTAGGTGCGAAGGGAAGGGTGATCTCCCTTGGAATTGTGTGGCTCGCATGTAGCTGACTGCTAAAGTAGTATCTGATCATTCGTGTGCATTGACACCTGCGAAATGCTAGTGTGCTCTTGTGGCTCGCATGTCACTTCATCCCTCTTAGTAGATTCTTCACTTATGATCATCTTCGTACTTTAACTCTATTTTAAGTTTTTTTTGGGTTCAAATCCTTTTCTTTTTTCATTTGACTAAGAGTACCTGCATTTACGATAATAAAGACAATAAGTACCTCTAATTATCATCAAAATATGACAATAATTCATGAATAAAGGCTCAATAAGTTGGTAGATTACCAACCTTAGTAGAGATCACCAAAGAGACCCTTCCTTTGCTAGTGGTGTAGCATGGTTCTTGTAACGTGAAAGACCACATTCTCTACCATTGGAGGTAGGCGAATACCATTCTCTATACCATGACCCATTGGGTCATCTTCATCATCTATATAACAGTCAACACTAGCTTGCTACTAGCATGGCACATATTTTCACCTAACATGAAACAAAAATAACAAATAAGGTAAACTAAAACAAGGCACAATACTAAAGCTAATTAACACACAAAATAATGTAATCTAAAGGTAATACCTAGAAATGGCACCATTTTTGATAACGTCAAAAGGCACTTTTCACTTAAGAAGGTGGAAATGGTCATTTGTAAAATAATTACCCAATTTAGGAGTCAGGGACAAATCCCACAAGGATTAGCATTAGATTTAGCCAAATTTCATATGTCAATACACTTTTAGTGTGCACATTGTATGAAATCACAATAAAAATAAAATGGGGGTTGTTTGTAACATGTGATATTGTAACAAGTGTAACAAAGTAACAAGGTTAACACAATTGTTGAGTTTATCAAGTTTAGAAAACTAGGGGTATGCTAACAATGGGGTAATCACTTGCAATTGGGATTGAATACTTGGCTTAGATCTTAATTATGGTGCGGATAACCTTGGTTAAGGACTGCCATGTTCGTACATGCCCATCAGCTGCCAGTTCCTTATTTCTCTGAATAGCTCTTTTTTGAATTGTTTTCATCCGAATTCTTCCCGAATACTTTTAAGACACAAAAACCTGCAAAATAAAAGTAATTCGTATCATTTGTAGTATTTTCCCACTTAATATTAGCAAAAGTATAATATTAAAAGCTAAATAAGTAGGTAGAATACCAACTTATCAAACCCCCAAACTTGAACTATTGCTTGTCCTCAAGAAACTAAAAGCTTTATTCCAAGAGGCACACAACACAAGTGCAAAGACATCACTTCAAGTCAAGGAAAACCCATTTCAATCGCCAAGTATGACTTCGGTTGGTACTAATGATTAGTCAGTTACATGATAACTTAATCTAAGCATTCTGCTCTATTCAAAACACACTTCAAGGATGCAATGGCACATTAAGAAAAACCAAATGACAACAACCAATTCTCTAGATGTGACTCAAAACCACTAGCTTACCAAATCATGCTCAATTGACTCATTTTCAGAGTTTATCAATGTCACCAACTATCCTAATTCACATGTCCTCAAAAGAACGAAAGTCCCAAAATAACATTATGTACAAAGACAAGCACAAGGGACAAATACATAAATACTCATACTCACAAGAAATTTCAAGTACCAACAGTATCAACCATAGGCTTGCCCTTATTTTCATTCGCCACTAGCTCAATAACCATCAGTTGGAGATATCAAAGGGCTTTTCTAAGCTTGTAATGCAGATTTGGGGACGGGTAGGATATGCATTTGGATTCAAGTGACTACATCCTCCACAAACTGTACACAACTTTTTCAATTCAAACCAAGGCCATTTCTTTCATTTTCATTCAACACGGGGCACCATTTCACTTCTTTTTATTTGAAGCCCCAATTCTTAACATTTTCTTCACCTTGAAGGATTTTCTTTCTTTCCTTTCCCCTTTGCTTTTCTTTTCAAATTCTTCCATTTTTTTGATAATGCATTTTAGGTAACAAACAAAGATCAACTCATTTATCAACCCCCAAACTTAGGCTTTTAGCCTCGATTTCTCATATGTGGAGTTCAAGGAGGGACAGGTTCAAGAGAGGGATTCGTTATCAAAATGGTTCAAGGATTGTATCAAGGTTGCCAAAGAAGAGGTATTAGGCTCAAGAGGGGTGACTAATGATTCAATTTAAGTGCAATGGTGGCTTTTAAGGCTAAGTAGGCTTCAATAATCACAAAGAAGGCCTAAGATCATTTGTCCAACCAAGAGTAATCAAGACTAGCATTAAAGACTAACTGGGCAAGTTCTAGTTGACACAAGCAAGTACAAGAATTATTCACTAAATGTCACCACACATGGCATGCAAATTATTCAAGAAGGATTAATTTTCACTTGCTAAACAAGAACAAATGGAGTCACATTCTTCACTTTCACATTATCATCACTACTAGTGCACTAAGAGTCCCAAAAATGGTCTTGTAGGAGAACCAAAAAGACTCACTCTCTCAAGGAAGTTCAAGTGAACAAAAGCAGAACCATAGGCTTGCCCTTCATGTAAATCGCCACTAATGTAGGGAAGCCAAGTTTGGAATCACCAAGGACTTGCGAGTTATGATGTTGGCTTAGGCTAAGGTGAGGATTTCATTTGGTTCAAGTGACTACACCTCCCTAATGCTCTTTGTTATCATTTCAAACACCGTTCACATTTTTTACTTTGACATTACCTTATTTTTGCCGCACACAACCCAAACTTCTCCTTTTCAATCATGATCATTCAAAACTCCTTGTATCACCTTCGTGTGGTAGCACCAATTCTTGTTTTTTTATTTTTCTCATTTGATAGAACTTTTGGAGCAAATTTTTCAATTTATTTTCAAGGTGCCTTTTTCTTCTCCTCTTTGATCTCATACACCCTCAAACTTAGGCATTTGCCTATGTTGTCTTTTAATTTCCCCCTAAACTTAGACTTTTAGCCTTCTTTTCACTTTCAAGAAATTAGGGAGGACGGGTGCCAATATAGAAGTTCCAAAAAGGTCAAGGTGTTAAACAAGGTGCCAAAGAACAGTCACAAGCTCAAAGGGGTTCACTAGGATTGATGTTGAGGGAAGTCATTTGGGTGCAGTGGATATCAAAAAGGGCCTAAGGTCATTTTCCAAGTTCGTCCACACCTAGGATTTTGCCTTGAATAACATTCTGGGCAAGTTCTAGATGATACATATGCACAACAATCAATGTAACGCCTCACCACACAAGGCATCTTGCCACAAATCTTCTTTAATTAGTCTCAAAATCAATTGGGACAAATGACTTTTAACAAGCTATTACGAGTTCATTAGACACTCGTTTATGAATCGATCAAGCAAAAACGAGAGTGTGCAAGTCATGACAAGAGAATGCTTTCCTCAAAAATTCATTTTCCCTCTTCCTTTTTATTTAAAAATGTCTTGCCAAGAATTTTTTTTTGGTGGGCCCATTTCGAGACAAGCACACTATAGCCTCAAATTTAAACTAAACTTGGCATTTTCCCTTAAGAAAGTCACCTCTTAATCTATCATAGGGATACACCAACCCGGTTTGACATAAAATAAACAAATAGTAAAAGAAAATAAGAGAAAAAAGTTGCTCCTTGGGAAAGAACCATGGTAATAAGAAAACCCTCAAAGTTTATTGCTAAACTACTATTAACAAGGCGATAACCAAAATTAAAGCACCCCCAAACACAAATGGAGCATTGTCCTAAATGATATTAGATAGGATATATGAAGATACACCCTGGGGAATGTGTGTGAAATGCACGAAGGTTGGTACGACCGCACACTAGTAGCATGTCGTGGAGCCTAATTTCCCAGCTTTCTATTTTGACCATACGATCTGTTGTACGATGCACACTGTATGATGTGTGATCGCATGGTGCATCACATGTCCTGATATCAGCTCAAACATCCTTAGATTGGTACCTAATTACAAAGCCACAAAAACAACACACAAAGTAATGCCAAAAAGCAAAAAAATACAGAAGATAAAAATCAAAATGCTTGGGTTGTCTCCCAAGAAGCGCTTGGTTTAACACCATGGCTCGATGAGGGTATCTCCCATTCAAGGCTCATCAAGGTAGATGGCTTCAAGAAATGCCACTTCCTCTGGTATTCCCAAGTACTTCTTCACTCGCTGCCAATTGACCTTGAAGTTCAAACCATCCTAATTTTCCAATTCTATGGATCCATTGGTGAAGACTTGAAGGACTTTGAAAGGATCCGAGCACTTGGGGCTCAGCTTGCTCGATAATGGGTGAGGCTTAGGGTTGAATAGAAGCACCCAATCTACAGGAGAAAATTCTCATTTCAACATCCACTAGTCATTAAATAGTTTCATTTGAGGGGGCACACCAACTAATTCATGTTCCATCACTCCTTTCTTGGTATACTTCTCTTTCATAAATTTCTCATAGTTGGATGTTTGAACGAGGACATCTTTCATTAGAATATTGATTGAGACTTTGTTTAACATGGAGGCAAACCCCCTAGATTGATAATTTTATTTTCTTTGTACCAAACGTTGCGAGAAATGAGGAGTGCATTTAGGGAAGTTCTTGTACACTTTGGGGATCTTGTTCTTTTGGTTCTTGGTCTCCTTAACACCATAGTTCACCATTTTTCTACTCATAGGTATGTATGCCGCGTAACTCTTATCGCCTGTGGATCTCGATGAGACCTCTTTAACAAGCACATTTGTAGACTTTACATCCTTTCTACACTTGATTGAGAGGCCAGTCAATTTATTCTTTCTTTGAGAACCTTGATAGAGATAGCATGAGATGTTACGATTTGAGTAAGGTACACAAGATCATGTTTTAGTTCACGGATTCCCGTGTCGATTGACTCGACTTTATCTAATACTTTTTTAAACATATATTTAATTTTAGAGACAATATTTCATTCGTTCTGACCTTGATTCCCATGATTATATCTCCCCAAAATTGGGCTCACTTTTTGGAGACTTTGACGGGAACTCATCTGATAGTTTGCAGCCAAAGTTATAATGCTCAAATACACTTCCCAATGGAGGTGATTGCGATCATTAGAGCAAATCACATTTATATTCCCAACGGATGTCGGGGTCGTGCCCAGAGAGAACAATGTAGTCACAATTGAGCTAATAAAGAATAAGAGCAACTTATTGGAGTTCAATGAACAAAAAGGGAAAAGATATCTATAAGGGGGGGTTTAACTAAAACTAAAGATAAAAAAAATCAAATAAAAGATTGATTGATCAATGGATTTCACCTTGCTTTCGACAAGCAAGGAAAACAAGGGAGACTTGGGAATGAGAAGTCGATTCACAAGACTTGCACCCAATTAACACATAGGTAGTCTTGGTCATAGGTATGCCTAACCATCTCTCGACCAATCGAGCATATATCTCGTGTGTTCTCTCGAACCACCACGAGTGAGAAATAACCAACCAAATCAGCTTGGTTGAGTTGTCTATCTCTAGCTCAAACTCTTAGATGGGGGTTTCCAACGAATTGAGCTATCTCTAGCCTCAATCTAGGATAGAATCCCAAATCCCCACTATTGAATCTTCCCGAATTTAGGGTAATCCTTTCTCAAGCAAAAACCCAAATTAGAAGGTCAAGTCAATTTTTGCAACTATTAACTATAAATTCAAGCATGGAGGATTCAATAGACCCAAATAATTAATCAAAAGCAAAATCTATATATGAATTCAATATCTAAACAAGTATTATATCTAATACAAACCCAAGTCTCAATTCAACAATACACCAATAAAATAGCAATTAAGAACAAAAGTTGAAGAATGGAAACTAAAGATTTTACAATAAAGAGTATCCAAATCTCCACTCCTATGGTGTTGGTTGATGAACTTGCTCTCTAAGGTTTGCCAAAAGTTGTGTGAATATTCATAGAATAGCCAAAGAAAGGTTTCCAATCGACTGGGGGGGTCTTTTGTATGGACTAGGGTTTCTAAATGTGTGAAATTCAAAAACTGGCCATCTGCCTCCGCTTTCCTTCTTCGCCTACGCGGAAGGTCCGCCGCGTATGCAAAGTCTCTTTGTCTGGGTGACCTTCATGTACCCGGTCAGTGCATCACATTCCTAGAGCTTTGCTTCAGTTGACCTTCGTGTACGCGTCTGAGGCACCACATTCATGAAGGCCTGTGCTACTGCCAGTCATTTGCTTCTCCGAATAGCTTCTTTTTGACTTATTTTCCTCTAAATTCTTCCCGAACACTTCTAAAACACCGAGACCTACAAAATAGAAGTAATTCGTGTCATTTACACTATTTTCCCACTTAATATTAGAAAAAGTATAATATTAAGAGCTCAATAAGTAGGTAGAATACCAACTTATAGAACCCCCAAACTTGAACTATTGCTTATCCTCAAGCAACTAAGAATTATAACTCAAGAGGCACACAATACAAGTGCAATGACAATTCCATAAGACAAGGAAAAACCCATTTCAAGAACCAAGCATGACTTTGGTTTGTACTAATGATTAGTCAATCACACGATAAGAAGAATTCCCCTCTATTCAAAACACAATTCAAGTATGCAATGAAACTATAAGAACAACAAAGCGACAACAACCAATCCTCAAGATGTGACTCAAACCACTAGCTTACAAAGACATGCTCGATTGACTCATTTTCGGAGTTTATCAATGTCACCAACTATGTTAATTCGCATGCCCTCACAAGAACGGAAGTCCTAAAAACACATTATGTACAAAGACAATCACAAGGGAAAAATGCAAACACTCTCACTCACAAGGAATTTCAAGTACTAACACGTATAAACCATAGGCTTGCCCTTATTTTCATTCGCTACTAGCTCAAGAATAATCGGTTGGAGATCTCAAAGGGCTTTTCTAATCTTGTAATGTAGGCTCGGGGACGGGTAGGTTACGCATTTGGATTCAAGTGACTACATCCTCCTCGAACTCTACACAACTTTTTGAACTCGAAACCAAAGCCATTTCATTCATTTTCTTCATTCAACACGGGGCACCATTTCACTTCTTTTTATTTGAAGCCCTAATTCTTATCAGTTTATTCACCTTGGAGGATTTTATTTTCTTTACTTTCCTCTTTGCTTTTCTTTTCAAACATCTTTATTCTTTTTTGGCAATTCTTTTTGTGCAACAAACCAAGTTACACTCAATTAGCACTCCTCCAAGGTACTTTTTATCAACCCCCAAACTTAGCCTTTTAGCCTCGATTTCACACTTGTGGAGTTCAAGGAGGGACGGGTTCAAGAGAGGGATTCATTGTCAAAATGTTTCAAGGATTGTTCAAGGTTGTCAAAGAAAAGGTATAAGGCTCAAGAGGGGTGACTAATGATTTAAACTAAGTGCAATGGTGGATTTTAAGGCTAAGTAGGCTTCAATAATCACAAAGAAGGCCTAAGATCATTTCTCCAGCCAAAAGTAATCAAGACTAGCATTAAAGACTAACCGGGCAAGTTCTAGTTAACATAAGCAAGCACAAGAATTATTCAACTAAACCTTACCACACAAGGCATGCGAATCATTCAAGAAGGATCGATTTTAACTTCCTAAGAAAGAACAAAGAGGAGCTGTTCTATATTATCACCGCTAATGTGTTAAGAGTCACAAAAAGATCAAAGGGGTTGTCACAAACATCATTCTTTGCCACACAGTTTTCACAATTTTTTTGGAAGGGTATGCTTATTTCACTTAGCATGCAAGACTACTTCATTAGTACCAAACAAGTCAATCGCAACCAAAACCTCAAAAGGCGATGATTTGCCCTTAAGAATGACGTCACTAAGTCCATCATTGGGTCAATTCATGTATCTAAATGGGTATGGCTACACAAGGTGGATCAACCCAACCATCACAATCAACAGGCATGTGCGATTCGCACATGTCAAAGTGCAGGTCGCACGTGCAATGTATAGGCCAAACAGTGGGAATGTGCAAAGTTCATGCAGTTCGCACATCGACATGTGCAATTCTATTTTACCGGCTCTGACAAGTTCTATTTAGCCTAACAGGTACTCAGACTTTCATTGGCTCACAAAAACGAACACATCGACTACAAAATAATGAAAGTAGGTAAAAAAAGCAAAGACAACTATATAACTAAACCATCAACTCCTTCCATAGAAACACCAAAACTTGACAGGGGCATAAATCCATAAGACACACCCGACAAGGGCACATAATATCTAAACAAACAAAACTATCCCAAAAAGGGCACAACAATATCCAAAATGAAAAAACAAGCCCATCGAGGGCACAATAATATCCAAAAGTAAAGCAAGCTAAGCTAGATAGAGTGAAGTGCAATACGCCACCCCCAACTAAGATAAAGCAGTGCCCTCACTGCATCAAAATAAGAAATAAGTTTGAGGGGGCTCCCTGAGGTGTATAAGTTTGAATAGGAGGAAGAGGGGAACTCAAGTCTCTCCTCATCCTCATCATCATCATCCTCGAGTGTACCTGATACACAAAAGGACTTCAATCTATCCATCATCTTGTTCAAAAACTTGCTCTTCTTCTTCTCATGCTCGCTGAACTTTCTTTATCACTTTTAAACTTTTTCTTGCTTGCGGCTCACGTACTCTAAGTGGGTATTCATAACACTCATTTGCCTATTGATCAACTTTTGCTCAGTGGCCACTTTGGCAAGAGATCGAGGGGACTCAGAACCTGCGGGTGTGCCATCTCCAGCTGAGCCAGTAGAGAATCTAGCCAACAACTGTTCAACATGTGCATCCACTCCCTGAATCTGACTAGACAGGTGGCGCATGAGATAGGGCTTGGATTATAGTGGTCCCATAGGATGAGATGATCCATATGCAACTGTGGAAGGACCAGTGGGCTCAGTTGAAGACTCGTGAAACTATCCGAAAGATGGAGAAGCTACATCAATCTTTCTCTTCTTCTGCTTTGCTTCTAGGGCCCTTTTCAACAATGGGTGGATCATAGTTTCTGGCTTCTTCTTAATGTCATTCGGGGGTGGAAACACCCTGGCATCATAGCACAACTGATTCACCAATGAGGGGAAGAAAAGGCTTTTCAACCATCCACTAGCCACCTCTACCATTTGGGCGATAATATGATGCCTAACATTCACATCTATACCAGCAATGAGGGTTGCAACCATTAATGCTCAGTCAGGGGTCACATCAGTGTCATGATAGGATGGTATGATCTTCGCATAGATAATCGAAATCCAAGATTTAGCTTCTACAGTGAACTTATGTGAATCAACCCCCTTTTGTATGGTCAACCAATTTAGAGTCACCCCATATTGCAACTTGTCAACCAACCACTGGTGTCCTTCTCCTTTTGATTTTGCAATATAAATTTCATTATCAGCATTTGGAATGTTGTACAGTGCATTGATGATTTTGGGGTTGAAACTCACTAGGACACCTTGAACGGTAGTGACCAATGTGCTCTTGAAGTCGGTGATTGAAGCATTAGCATAAAACCCTATGACCACTGTGTGGTTAGCCATAATAGGTGAAGAAGCGAAGAAATTCCACCTTCGCTCCACCAATCTCCTATAGAACAACAAAATTTTACCTTCAACTTTATCCAAATTTATTCCTTTCTCCTTAGCAAAAGGCTTGGATAAGAGCTCATAATATTGACGCACATATGATGCCGCTAGGAATCTGTCCTGATCATAATTCTCCTCCATTTCCACCTCCGAAACATTTTTAACTTCACTGTCACTACCGTTGAAGGTCATTTTTAGGATCAAAGTACCTGATGGATTGCACTTGGTAGAGCAATGAATGGAAGACTTGATGGAATTATTGTGTGCGAAAAGAGGAGAGAGAAGCTTTATTTTGATAAGAAAATGTATAAGCCTTCAGAATTTTTGGAATGTTAAAACTTACTTGGAACTGCCGGTAGGCTTAGCGTATGCGACCGGTCTAATGCTTTCGCAAAGGTCTACTATTTTCTTGGTCATCGCATACGTAGCTGGCTCATCGCATTTGAAAAGAAAAAGTGCCGAAACATATTTTTCACATTTGTCTCTAGCTTACTACTTTTGATGTGCGACGTCAGGTGTGACGGACACTTTGTGAGGTGCAAAACGCACCAATTCCGCACAAGCCAAGATTCTTTATCAGTTTATTGTTTTCTTGTGTGATGGCATGTGCGATGGGCATGCTTCTAGGTGCTAAAAGCATATTTTTCAGAGGTATTTTTGGTGCTTTGCAACTCTTGGTTCCTCTTCTCATTCCTTTGAGCACCTAAAGACAAACCAAAAAGAAACAAAAATGACGTAAATCATAAAACGATAGGTTTCCTCCTATCAAGCGCACAATTTAACGTCGTGGCGCGACGCAAGATACCTCACTATTTGGATCTCCACTTGGAAGATTTGAACCTTCGACCCAAACTTGAATTGAACTTCCGGTGACACTCTTAGGGTGAAGGTTTGAACATGAGAAGGCCATTCTCTTGATTTCGCATTTCACACTTTAGCCTTCAAGTGAGGAAGGTCACTTTGCCTTCTTTCCACGACAAACTTAAAGCCGTATAAACCTTCATCCATCCCCCTTCCAAGGTCTTCCAAAAGATTGATTACTTTGACTTTTGTCCATTCAATCAAACTTAAGGTCGAAAAATGGTTGGAGGGGGATTCGGGAATCTCCACCTTCAAGCTTACCTCATTCATAACAGCCTCACTTTGAGATGCCATGGCATCATTCAACACAATAAAAATAAAAAAGATAAAAAAAAACTATTAACAAAATTGAACTTGAGTAAGTAAACTCAAATTCTAAACTAACTCAATATGCTAAATTGTTCCCCGGCAACTGCGTCATTTTTGATAAATGCTCAAATCGTAATCCCCAAAGATGGAGGCACGACGATCGTTAAGAAAAACACATTTATAAGTACCCAACAGGTGTTGGGGTCGTACCCATAGAGAGTTGATGCTAGCTACATGAAGATTATATCAAAATAAGTTCACAAAGAGAGTAATTGTTTAAAAACATGAAAGTAAAAGGTTGGGGGAATTGGGATTCTGTCACTACAATCACAATTTGAATTTAAAGCAAGTAAGTAAAATGGGTGTACCAAATTGAGTCGAAGACTAGGGATGTGTATCCAATGGGGCTTTAATATGGGATAGGGTGTTTATCAATTCACACTTATTCTCGCTTATTGACACAGGTAACATTGGTCATGGATATGGTTGTTTATCTCTCTATCAATAACTATATATCCGATAATCCCAGTTAGAGCATCATCGGTTAAATCAACAAGCAACCAATATCTAGCTTGGGAAGGTCACATTATCTCTAGCTTAGACCCTTAAGTGGGTGATTCTGTTGATATGAGCTATTTCTAGTCTCAAATCTGAATGGAGTCCCAAGTTCCCACTAGTAATCTCACATTCGAAACCATAAAATTCTCTTTCAAGTAACAACATAGTCAAGTAATGAAAATTAATGTTTCCAACCACCAATTTTTGGATTAAAACATGGTGAAACTACTAGATCCATATCAAATAAGAAATTAAGCGAGAATAAACAACACCCACACCCATTTGTCAAGCACCCATTGTCAAAATATTCCTAGACAAATGAAATTAGCCACTCATAACAAAGGAGAGAGATATACCAAATGGGTAAGTCACAGTCCTCTTCATTCAAGCTTAATCTCAAGTTCTAAGCCCAATTTGAGTACAAAAATGGTTAACCAAGATTTTGAAGAGAGAATAGATTGAAACCCTCTTCTTCTTGGAGAGGAAAACTTTTTCTCAAAGTAATACGCACTTTAGAATGTTCTGGACTGAATAATCTTATTTATAAATGTGCCTAAATTGGCCTTTTATAGTTTCCTAAAACATCACTAAAATTCAGAAAAAAATTACCCTTCGGGTGGTATGCGGTGCAACGTGTGAAATACATGTTGTTATGTGAGTGTCGCACATTGTGTTTAGTTGAACTAGTGACTCAGCTGACTTGGGAGGCATCATGCAAAGTGTGTAAGGTTTGAACCATGGGTTGTGCGCATCGCACAACAACCGAACCCTGTGACAGATCTTTCAGGCAATCCTCAGCTTCATGTTGTGGGAGGTGCAAAATGCACCACGGCTTGTGCATGTCGCACAAGCGCTGCATCTCAGGGCATATTCTTCGTCTTTTTGCGATCACTTCACATTTTTACTCCTTTTAAGCTCTTTTTGGCTCCATTTCCTTATTTTCCATCTTTGATCACAAGTACCTACATAGACATCAACAAAGGCCATAAGAACCTCTAAATCTATTCAAAACATAGTAATAATTCATAGATTAAGGCTCAATAAGTTGGTAGATTACCGACTTATCACCCTCCAGCTAATATGTTGTGTATCTAACACTGTGAGTCTGCAGTAAACCCAGATGGTGCAATATCTCCTCACAGGTAGTAATGAATTCATGTGGGTCCTGTCCAGAAGTACCAGCAAACCTCGGAGGTTCTAGTCTAAAAAACCTACCCAATGCCTTCTGCTTCATCTTTGTCATGGCTGGGCAAGGAGCAAGAGGTTGTGCAACTAATGGTACCAAAATAACCTCGGCACGGGAAGCCACAGTAAAAAGCTGCTCTCCTGAACTTGGTGCACCCAGGGCTGCCCCCTGAGTGAATATTTTTACTACATTAGAAGGCCACTCCCCAATCATACCCAAAAGCTATAATAGTAAACCACGAATATCTGAAGACTGAGTTCGGGTTGAAGCTGGCACTGGAGTTGGTGGTACCTAGGCTGCCCCCTGGTCCATATGCTACTCGGGAACAAACTCTGGCTCATAATCATGCTCGATCTCTATCTCAAGTCTAGCAGCTGTAGCAGGTGTCGCTGCTCAGGGACGTCTTTGACCTCTACCTTTATGACCTCCAAGGCCCCTAGCTGGTGTTGGGGGTGCGGGATTCAGAGGCTCATCTCCACCTAATACTGACAACCTCGTATGAACCATCTGCGGAAAAATGAACTAGAACAAGTGAGATTTCAAGAAACTTCCAAGGTCTATACATAATACAAAAGCAATAAGAGAGTCATATTTCCTAAGATGTCACTATAACCTCTCGAAGATTGAGTACGGATGTATCCGCCCCGATCTGCAGGACTCTACTAGACATTGGCTTCTATACCGATGATACAGGTGAACTTAGGGTCAAATACCAAGCTGTCATGACCCAATTTCTCGGTCATGATGGCACCTATAATCCCTCGGTAAGCGAACAAACCCCATAGCCCAAAACAATTAGTAATGGGCTACTAGCTAACAAGTAAGCGGAAGAACATGTAATATAAGCAGAAGCAAGGGTTATACGAGAAGAAAAGTAACCACATGAGTATACAAGAAAGCTAAAACCAACCCAAGAACTGGTATCACAGTATATAAGAGCCAGAACTACATATAAGGAGTACAAAGGATCCAAAATAATATATACATATTGTCTCCGAGTAGTAAAAGAGTACAAAATACAAAAGATAAAATAAAGTCAAGCTCCAGTAGCCAAGAGCTCACCCTCACTCTAGATGGTCCAAAAGTCTCCTCGCACGAGTGTCCATGCTAACAACGAGAGACGAAACTAGGATCTGCACCATAAGATGCAGAGTGTAGTATGAGCACCAAATTCGAAACAAATGGTACCCAGTAGGTATCATACGCCGACTGGGCACGTATAAGATAAAAGAGAAGTAATAAGTAGAGTAGAAGCAAGTAGTCACAAAAAGCAATGAAGAAGTACACGGAAGCTAGCATAGATGGAAGACAATAGAAAACAATATACATAGCTAGCTACAAAATATATATTACAGACACAGGTGAAAGTAAGAAATGACGCACCTGGGATCCTCACAATAACAATATATATAAGAAGTTCTAGAAAAATGGGCGGTATACCGGTAACCTCAAGTTAAAAGGGAAGGAGGAAATAGAAAACAATAGCATGCTCGAATACAAGAATAAGAACCTAGTCAAGATACAAGTACTACTTTCAATATCCAAATCGTAGTAAGAAATCAACATAAGAAATAATGACTCGACTAAGCAATAACAAGCCTACCTACAGTCCCAACGGGTGCCCATACAACCCAGGAACACAAACAAGTGAAGACAAATCGTCCAACTTCCCATACTACCAAAGAGCACACTCATAAAATAGCAAACAAGGGTGGAACCTCAAAATGAATGGTATGATGCATGATGATATTTGGGTGGAACAGTAACTCTATATGTGCCTCCTCCAGTGCCTAAAAGGCCCAGCAGATTGGTTCCATAGAAGGACACTGCCCGTATACCTCAACTCCACCATATACCCCTCCTCTGACACATGTAGCACAAAGCCCCTGGTCTGGATCGACAAGGTCCATGAAAGTCCTCGACCACATACTAAAATCTCAATCTCGAAAATATATTTTGGAGTGGGCCGGATCCAAGGTAGTAGCTCAACATCTCTAGTATGCATGCCCAGACTCTGTCCAAGTCTAAAATAGTGAAATAAGTCTCAACACCCCACCAAGGGTGCCCGGACATGACCAGGTCTAAAATAGTAGCAAAATAAATCCAGTGCTCGGCCCCACCGAGTTTGATATCATTCCAAATTATTAAGAAGCCAATCTAGCACTACGACCCTACCAAGTCTAGTAGTAGTAGTAAAAACTGTTATAAAAACCATATTTAAACTATTTTACCCCAAGAAGATCAACGTCAGTTATTTCTAAACCGTTTAAAAGTCATTTCAGCCAAAAATGGGGCCCTCGGGCCAGGCAAAGTTAGAAAACCAGTAATAGTGGCTCGAAGCCCAAAACTATAGTAAAAATATGCAAAAAATCCCTTTATATGCATGGAAATGACATACTGGATCACCAATAACAGCCCAACAACTCACAATCAACCCATCGCCCTACACAAGCTTCAATCGCTCTACAACACAGATAACCAACCTAAAATCACGATAATGATGTCTGAGACTCACAGACACCCCAATTAACCCACCAACTATTATCCAGAGTCGATACAAGGCCACACAGGATCACAAAGGTGATTATAACATTCTATGAAGAATACTACACACAACGTAGGAAAGAAACGAGGCGGACATGGAAAAGCAGTCAAGGTCTGTGGTGCCAAGCTAATAAACCCAACCCAAGGATGCCAATTAGTACAATTTTATCTGATATATGTGAAGTCTAGAGAATTTAGACCGTAACCTACCTGTTTTCTGATGACAAGCTATTGGAACGACGACGTACAAGCCCTAACCCCTCCGAGAAGTTTTGAACGGAAGTCAAACTATCAAGAGCATAAACTACATGTTAAAATGAGACTAACGATACCCATATCACTATAATAATAGCTGGGCCAAAATTTGCGTTATCGGTGGGACCGTAGGCCCTGCAACCTGAGGCTGAAAATTAAAGAGTGTACAATGAGCACCACACTCCGTGAGTGCATGCTTAGAGTATTGAAGGAATTTAACCATGGGAAATGACTCAAACTAGCCAGCCAACTACAAGAACAATATAGGAAACAAAGATGCGAATTCAACGGAATTAAGCGGATAAAACTTACCAATAAAGATGGAGGAACGATCAAGGCCAAGGAATTTACACCTCAATGCCAAGAATTGAAGAAATTACGAGCTTAGGTGAGTTTGGAGCTAAAAACAATGGTGGAACCATATTTTGAAGTGAAGAAGACAAAGTGGAAAGTTTATATACTGCCTAGGGGTCCTTCATCACTATCGCGAAGGGACCCTACATGGTCGCGATGACCACGCTGGTTAGACCATCGCGATCACAAGGACTAGCCAATGCTGTCACGAAGAACAAAGGGGAGCAGGCTTCATCACCGTTGTGATAAGAAACATCACGATTATATAGAACAAGGAAATAAGTGCTCTATCACAGTCGCAAGAAAGGAGTTTGCGATCACGATTAAGGAGCTCGAGATTGCGATTAAGGACTGAGGCCTGCCCTTACAATAGAAAAAACCTGCATTTTCTAAAGTTTTGATTGGGTATTTCAGGCACAATCAGAACCCGATACTCAAAAACCAATAATGCTAATAGAGTGGAAACGGCTTTCCAAAATCAACATATTCGACAAAACTTCTATACGAGGTTGTTTTGTAGAAATATTGACCCAAGTCAACACTAACAAAAACCAATCAACTAGACAAAATGAGCCCGACTCACCCAGGACCCGAACCAACCACCAACCTAACCCAAACTCAGTATTCCTGAGCAAATGGAATCATCAGATTTTAATTCTGACGCTCTGATCATTGAAAGCTGACCAAAGTTACATTTTCAACTCCAAAAGGCAAAAAAATAGGGAATGCAACACAAAACCCACACCAGAAGTCCTCAGGACCCGACTAACGATGCAAATAGATCAAACTCAATGTTTGGAAGCTAACAGAACTGTTAGAATTCGATTCTGAGCATGTCGGCTAAGAATGTTGACTAAAGTCAACAAACTCCGAAGTTAAAGCTCTAAAATAGGGAAACGACCATAACGACCAAACAAGCGGCCAGGGCACCAAACTACCGGTACTAACAAGCCATAAATTACTTAGGGCCGCTACTGGAAGGATTTAGTAGTACAAAGAAGGTGCAAATGTGAAAATGACTAGAAGGATCATTACAAGTAATCCCTAGATGGTTTTACAAATGGTGGAGCAAATTTGGAGGAAATAAACAGGTATTATCAACACATTTTCAGATGCAATTTGAGAAATTCTAGGCAGAGAAGAATATCTCCAGCCTACCAAAAAATGTCAAATTGGCTATAGGAGTAACAAAAACTCCCTAGCTCGCTTTGTGATATTTTACTATCCGTTTTTAGTTGATTTTTTAGTTTTATGTCTATACATAAATAAAGTCCAGTGATATTTATAAAATTTATGAGGTCACCATAAGTTAATTGATTGATACCATAGAATGGATCATAGATATAATATTAAAATGTTATTGATATAATTAGAAAATATTAATAAAGAACAGTAGGAAAACAATGATAGCGCTCAAACATACTCTCCAAGATGGTGGTATCGACGATCGTTAAGTGAAACACAATTTATGTTACCTGACATGAGTTGAGATCGATCCCACAGAGAATTGTAGATTAGCCAAAGTGATTGTAGAAATGAATTCACAATGATAATAAATTGCTCAAACAACAAATAATGTAAAAAGGGGAGAATTGGGAATCTGTCACAATTCGAATTCTAAACAAAGAAATAAGTAAAAGTGCGAGGTGTAAGTAATAGAGAGAGGAAGACTAGGGAAGTGCTTCTGATGGGACTCGAATACGGGTAAAGGTACTTGCTAAATTGCATAAATTCCTACTAAATGATATATGTAGCATTGGTTTTATGCATGGTTGTTAATCTCTTGATCTAACAATCATATATCCAACGGTTTTTATTCAAACACCATTTCTTAGGTATTAACCAACCAACATATGCTTGGGGAGGTCACACTATTTCTAACTTAGACCCTTAAATGGGTGTTTTCGGCGAATTGAGCTATTTCTAGTCTCAATCTAAGTGGAATCCCAAGTACCCACTAGTAATTTAACATCTGAAATTGTAAACCCCTTTCTCAAGAAAGAACACAATTAAGTAGAGTAAATCAATATTTGCAACCATCAATTTTAGAGTTAAAATATGGTAAAATCACTAGACCCATGTCATATTAGCAATTATAAACACAAATAAGCAAGACACATACCCTTCTATCAAGTATCCATCATATACACATCCCTAGAAAAGGAAACTTATCCACTCATGCTAAAGGAAGAAGAAAGTATACCCATAAGGAAATTCAAATTCCTTTTCATTAATTGTAGCAAGAATCCAATATCCAACCTCAAATTTACAAGCCCAAGATTGAAGATTGAGAGAATGGATTAAAATCCTCTTTCTTGCATTGGGAGATAAACTTTCTTCAAAAACATAAAAACTCCCAAAACTATGAAAAACTATGCCTAAATTGGGTTTTAGAGTGTTCCCAAATAATCACATCAAAATGGACAAAATTACCCTTCGAGAGCTGTGCAACGCGATGTACGCTTTGCATATCATGTTGTGTGCATCTCATTGCGGTGCTTCAGTGGACCAGTGACTTGGCTGGTACTTGGAGCATCATGCAAAGTGGGGTGAGGTTTGCACCAAGCCTTGTGTGCATTGCATAACGACCGGACCCCTTAACAGATCCTTCTGCTTTCTTTTGGGTTTTATGCGGAGAAAGGTGTGGACCGCACCAAAGATTGTGCGTGTCGCATGAGGTCCGCACCTCTTGGCAGAATCTTCATCTTGTTTAATCACTTCACACTTTATCTACTTTTTAGCTCTTTTGGGTCCAATTCCTTGTTTTCTTCTCTAGGCCAAGAGTACCTACATTCATGTCAATAAAGGCCATAAGAACCTCTAAATCTTATCAATACATGGGAATAATTCATGATTAAAGGCAAAGTGAGTTGGTAGATTACCGACTCATCAAACCCCCTAAACTTGAACTATTGCTTGTCCTCAAGCAAGATACTCATAAGGTAAGGAATGAATTATGCTCTAAAACTCAATCAAGGAACGAAAGACTAATCTATTCTAAAACCAAGAAAAAGATAATAAACAAAAAGACTCAAACAAAAGACTTGACTACCATGCTAATCTCAATTTGAACCACCACATTATCAAGGTAATTGATCATTTCAAAACCTTTTTGAAGGACTTCATTTCTCATTCAAAATCAAGGGAATTTGTCATGCAAAACAAGGTTTGCCTCGAGATTCTCTACACAACTTGTCTCATTTATTCCTCTCAATTAAAATAGAGACTTCGTGTTCCAATTTGAGTGCATGATGCCACTCACCACAAGGGAGAATCCCACTCACAATCATATAATTTTAAAATACAAGGGATTACAAGAGAACCGAGAAGACTCTCACTCTCTCAAGAAAGTTCAAGTGCACATATGTCGAACCATAGGCTTGTCCGTTATGTAAATCGCTACTAATGTAGAGTGGCCAAGATCGGAATCACTAAGGACTTGTGGGTTATGATGTTGGCTAGGGCTAAGGTGAGGATTGCATTTGGCTCAAGTGACTAAACCTCCCTAACGCTCTTTCTCATTATTTTGAACACCGCTCACATTTTTGTACTTTTGACTTCACATTATTTCTCCCTCCCACATCCCAAGCTTTTCCCTTTCAATCTAGATCATTCTTTCTCCTTGTAACATCTTCACTAGGTAGCACCAATTCTTTTATTTTTATTTTACTCGTTGGATTGAACTTTTGGAGTAATTTTCAATTCAACATAAGGTGTTATCTTGCACTTGAAGTGCATTCCTTTTCTTCTCCATATTAAACACATACACCCCCAAACATAGGCATGCCTTTGTTGTCATTGCATCCCCCCAAACTTAGGCTTTTAGCCTACATTTCACTTTCAAGCCATTAGGGAGGATGGGTGCAAAGATAGTGGTTAAAAAAAGGCCAAGGTGCCAAAGAACGGTCATAAGCACAAAAGGGTTCACTAGGATTGATGTCAAGGGAAGTCATTTGGGTAAAGTGGCTATTAAAAAAGGGCCTAAGATCATCTTCATAGGTCAGTTACATCTAGAATTTTTCCTTGAATCATATTCGGGGCAAGTTCTGGATGACACACATGCACAAGAATCACGGTAAAGCCTCTCCACAAAAGGCATCATGCCACAAGACTTATTCACATTAGTCTTAAAATTAATTGGGACAAATAACTTTTGAAAAGCTATTACGAGTTCATTACACACTCATTTGTGAATCGATCAAGCAAAACCGAGAGTATGACAGTCATGAAAAGAGAATGCTTTCCTCAAAATTTCATTTTTCCTCTTTCCTTTCCTTTCAAAAAATGTCTTGCCAAGAAAATCTTTTTAGTGGGTCCATTTCGAGAAAAGCAAGGCATGGAGTATTTTCCCTTAAGAAAGTCACCTCTCAATCTATCATAGGGAAACACCAACCCAGTTTGACACAAAAAAACAAAAGAAAAAGAAAATAAAGAAAACTTTTGCTCCTTAGGAAAGAACCGTTGTATTAAGAAACCCCTCGGAGTTTATTGCTAAACTACTATTAGCAATGTAATTACCAAATTTACACGCTCATGAAATATTTGAAAAATAAGCCTCGATATAGGCCCTTAGTGCATTTGCAAGGCACGGGTAGCGAAATAATAGAATAGTGTAAAACTGACCTAGCACACAATAAAGATTAAATATAAAGCCCAACGAGGGCACAAATATGCTCAAGACAAAAGTAAATGGCCCAGCAAAGGCAATATCATCAAAATCATCCAACATGCCCGACAAGGGCCAAATAGAATCTAACAAGGGAAAACTAAAAAAAATGTGAACAAGGCCCGACGAGGGCAATAAAATATCTCAAGCATAACATGAGATACCATAGATCAAATCAAATAACACCACCTCCCCCCATAAAAATAATCATTCTCTCAATTCTTTAAGCTCAAATAAGGAAAGAATGGGTGCGATAACTCTTTGTAGGGCTATGCCCTATCACCATCATCTGTAGCCTCTCCACTAGGACCAGCACCACCCTTTTGGGAGTGCATTGTAACTGTGGAGTCCCTGAGATCTTGTTGACACTCTGGGTTCTCATCATTATCCAGCTCTGAATTATCATCATTAGGTAGCTCTGCCTCATCCTCTGCGAATGATGAAAACAAGTCATCCATGGGCCTACGTGTGTAGCGGGGCTGAGGAAAGGTGCTCAAATCTACCTCATCAACTGGAGCCTTCCCTTTTGAGTTGGCCACATCCTTCTTGAGTTACATCACAGTGACCTCAATGGTGTCTACCCTTTGGATGAGTTTGGCAACATTTTCCAAAACTCCCTTGATGGCCTTTTTTAAAGCTGCTTCAATCAACCCGGGCAACTTTTGTGCCAAATTATTTAGCTGTATTTCATAGCTATATGTCTTGTCAACCATATCCTGGAGACCACTCGTGGCCAAAGGCCCTCAATGTGCAGTAGTTGTGGGGGTGTGTGCCTGAGAATCAACCCGAGAAGGGGAGAAAGCATTTTCTTCAGCATCTTACTCATCCACTTCAACTTCCACCAGTGTTTCTACCCTGCATCTTTTGAATCTAGGAGCATCCCTGTCAGTCTTCATATCAAGATCTAACACACCCATAGAGGGAGTAAGAGTGTCACAGCTGAAATGAGGGACGCCTGCTGATAAACGCTCAAATCATGGCTCTCCAATTAGGAAGTCACGGCGATCACATAGTCAAAACAAAATTTATAAACCCAACAGATATCAGGGTCATACCCAAGGGACCTGATTTAGCTCATTAGAGATTGTGCGAAGTGATTTCAAAGTGAGAGTAGTTGTTCCACAAACCAAAGCAATAAAATGGGGTCATTGGGAAAATTGTCACTACTAACTCAATTCAAACAAAAGCTATAAAATTGAGATGGGTGTACCAAATAGAGCTAGATGACTAGGGGTGCATTTTCGAATGGGCATTTTCTATAGGATAGGGTAATAACTAATTCACTCAAATTCTCACTTATTGACGCGGGTAGCATTGGTCATAAGTGTGGAATGTTGTCTCTCGATTAACATCCATATATCCAATGATTTCAGTTAGAACAACATTCGGTGTGCTAAATAACCAACCAACATTTGCTTAGGGAGGTCGTCTTATTTCTAGCTCGGACCCTTAAATGGGACATTCGCGATTGGAGCTATGTCTAGCCTCCAATCTAAGTGGATTCCCTAGTACCCACTAGCAATTTCACATCTAAAACTACAAAATTCTCTCTCGAGCAACTAAATAGCCAAGTAAGATAAATTCATGTTTGCAACCACAAATTAATAGATTAAAACATGGTGAAATTACTAGACCCATATCAGATAAGCAATTATAAGAGTGATTTAGCAACACCCACACACATTATCTACACACCCATCATCAATACACCCCTAGACAAGAGAAATTAGACACTCATAGAAGGGGGAAAAAATATACAAGCTGGGTAAATCAAATTCCCATCTGTTGTAGTTGATTCTCAAGTTCTAGAGTCAAATTAGCACACAATTTGTTAACCAAAAGATTGGATTGAAAACCCTCTCTCAATGGAGATGGAGAAAAGTGTTTACAAGCCAAAAATATCTCCAAGTTCTCTACTGAAATTCTCTTCTCAAAATTGTATATACAAAACAAGCCTAAAATTGCCTTTTATATGTTCCCAAAATAGTCACATAAATTTAGGACAAAATTGTTTTCCGGGTGGTGTGCGACGCGGCGTGCAGTTTGCACGTTGCAGTGTGCGCGTCGCACACCTGCTTCAGGTTGACCAGTGACTTCGGCCGCTTAGGTAGGCTTTGTGCGAAGGATGATACATTTTGCACCACGTGATGTGCACGTCGCATGGCGACCGCATTCCGTAGCAGAATCTTCAGTCATCTTTGCAACTTTATACGGAGGAGATGCGAACAACACCTCGTCTTGTGCATGTCGCACAACCACCGCACCTCTCGGCAGATTCTCCAGCTTTTCTCAACTCTTCACACTTAGATCCTTTTTGGCTCTTTTTGGTTCCATATCCTTGTTTCTCCTCTTCTATCCAAAGGACCTGCATAGACATCAATAAAGGCCATAAGAACCTCCAAATCAATTACAAACATAGCAATAATTTATGGATATAGGCTCAACAAGTTGGTAGATTACCAACTTATCAAACCCCCAATCTTGAACTATTGCTTGTCCTCAAGCAAGATACTCACATGGCAAGGAATGAATTATGCTAAGGCACAATTAAGGCACAAAAACTATTCTACACTAAAAATTTAAGAAAAATAAACAAACAAAAGACTCAAACAAATGACTCAACTACTATGCTTATGTCAATTTGGACCCCCACATGCTCAAGGCAATTGCTCATTTCAAAACTTTTTTCAAAAAGGACATCATATCTATTTTAAAACTCAAGGGAATTTGCCATTCAAAACAATACATTTTAGCTTCTTAAGTCATTGGCATGTACCATCAAGGTTTGCCTAGAGATTCACCACATAACTTGTCTCATTCATTCCCCTCAATTAAAATAGAGACTCTATGCTTTAATTCGAGTGCATGATGCCACTCAACACAAGAGAGAATCCCACTCACAATCATTCAATTCACTAAACATGGGATTATAAGAGAACCAAGAAGACTCTCACTCTCTCAAGGAAGTTCAGGTGCATACGCGTCGAACCATAGGCTTGCCCTTCATGTAACTAGCCACTAATGTATGGTAGCCAAGCTCGGAATCACGAAGGACTTGCGGGTTATAATGTTGGCCAGGGCTAAGGTGAGGATATCATGTTGTTCAAGTGACTATACCTCCCTAATGCTCTTTGTTTTCATTTCGAACGCTACTCACATTTTTCAATTTTTCAACTTCACCTTATTTCTCCCTCACATAACCCAAGATTTCTCCTTTTTACCTAATGATACACACCTTATATCACCTTCCCTTGGTAGCACCTATTTTTTCTTTTCAATTTGCTTATTGAATTGGTCTTTTTGGAGAACTTTTCAATTCTCGAATCAAGGTGCTACCTTGAACTTGAAGTGCATTCCTTTTATTCTCCTCATTTGATCACATGCACCCCCCAAACTTAGGCATTTGCCTATGTTATCTTTTGTCCCCACAAAATTAGGCTTTTAGACTATATTTCATTTTCAAGCAATTAGAGAGGATGGGTGCCAAGATAGAGGTTCCAAAAAGGTCACGGTGTTACAAATGTGTCAAAGAATGGTCAGAAGCTCAAAGGGGTTCACAAGGATTTGATGTCATTTGAGTGAAGTGTCTATCAAAAAGGGACTATGGTCATTTCCCAAGATTTGTTACACCTATAATTTTGCCTTGAATCACATTCGGGGCAAGTTCTAGATGACACTTATGCACAAGAATCAACGTAAAGCCTCACCGCACAAGGAATCATGCCACAAGACTTCATCCACTAGTCCCACAATCAATTGGGGAAAATGACTTTTGACAAGCTATTCCGAGTTCATGACACACTCGTTTGTGAGTCAATCAAGCCAAAGCGAGAGTGTGCAGGTCATGACAAAAGAACGTTTTTCCTCAAAAATTCATTTCCCTTCTTCCTTTCCTTTTCAAAAACAATTTACCAAGAAAACTTTTTACCAAGAAAACTTTTTAGTGGGCCAATTTCGAGACAAGCATTTACGGACTCAATTATAGACTAAACTTGGCATTTTCCCTTAAGAAAGTCGCCTATCAATCTATCATAGGGAAACACCAACCCAGTTTGACACACAAAAACAAAAGAAAAGGAAAAGAAAATAATCAAATCTTTTGCTCCTTAAGAAAGAACCGTAGTATTAAGAAAACCCTCAGAGTTTATTTTTACACTACTATTAACAAGGCGATCCACAATTTTATGCGCTCATGATTCAATCAAGGACAAGCTTGGACGTAGGCATTTAGCGCATTTTCAAGGCACGAGTAGTGGAACAATAGGGCATGTAAGACCAACCCGACACACCATCAAATAAAATTCAAGCCCGGCGAGGGAACAATTAAGCTCAAAGGAAAACAAAAACATAATCTAAAGAAAGAAAAAAAATAGTAGCATCACAATCAATTATCCAAAATATGCCCAACAAGGGCCAAATAAAACTAAGCAGACTAATCGACTAGGCCCGACAAGGGAAATAAATTTTCTTAAGCCCACTCACGGGCACCAAAAAGCAACTAAAGAGAGTCACCCCCTCCCATGAAAGAAGAATTGTCCTCAATGCTCATAGTGCAATAGGAAAAAGGGTGGAACTCCTTGTAGGATCTAGTCCTCATCATCATCACCATTAGAAGCCGATTTTTCTTCAACATTCTTCCCACTTGGGCCAGCACCACCACTCTGAGAGTTTGCCAAAATTATGGAGTCACGAAGCACTCTCTGAAACTCGGGGTTCTCATCATCGTCTAGATCTTGCTCAGCATGCTCGGGAAGCTCTTCTTCCGTATAGAAGGCAAACAAGTTGTCCAACGGGCCAGGAATCCTCCTAGGTAAAGGCAATGTGGTTAAATCAGCCTCCACCATCGGATCTTTGCCTTTGGACTTGTCAATATCTTTCTGGAGTTTTGAAATTTCCCCTTCCATAACATCAACCCACTTGCATAGCGTGTTCATACTATCTACCATCCCCTTTACTGCACCCTTAACCGCCATATTGATCATTTCGGGTAGTTTTGCGGCTAAGTCTGCCAGTTGCTTCTCATGACTATGAGTTTTGTTGACCATATCTTGAAGAGCAATCCTTTTCATAGAGGGTGCAGGAGCCAGTGGTCGTGCCTCTAATATATCCTGAGAGGGGGAAGAATTTCCTGCTCTAGCACCATGCCCATCACTGTCAATATCACTCAGCTGCTCCATGCTTTACCTCTTGATCCTGGGGGCATCCTTGTCTATCTTCTTATCAAGATCAATGACCCCGATGGCATGAGTGAATTTGTCATAATGGAGAATAGGAACATCCGCTTTAGCACACAACTTGGTGATCAGGATCGGGAAAGGGAAGGAGTCATTTTCGCAATGAGCTTTCCTCTGGATTACCATTGCAGCCACCTCTCTAAAGTTTATATGATCCCCTGTCATGATAGCCTCGATTAGGATGGCACCCTCTTGAGTGATCTCTTGGTCGTTCTGAGAGAGGAGAGTACGGTTGTGCACTAGATCATACCAAAGTCATGCCTCAAATACCAATGATATCCTTAGTATATCGCCACCCATGGTGGACCACACAGTGGTGCCTAGAGCAATGGTGCGAGCAGTCTGTTGATATGGCTTGAACTCAGTAGTCATTCTAGACATTAGGGCTGGTGCGGGGTCAATTGGGTGTTCCCAATATATAGCATTGATTGTCGCGGGGGTGACATATACTTTCTTGCCTCTGACAGTGACAACAGCAAGATTGGGGAACTTGTATTTGGGGCCTTTATAGCCTTTAGAATCCTGTATGGCTTTGTAAGCTGCAAAGAATTCGCAGACTATTTCTTCATAGTACCCCCTGGTACCTCTTGAAATTGCTGCCACCCTCTAGTAGCAAACTGGTGGTGCATATTTGGTAACTCATCAACCAATTCCCCTAGATTAAAACTCTGCTCCACACTGAATCCTCTATCTTTGTCCCATTTGTAGAGAGCTCTCATGCCTTCTATTCCTAAGAGGAGCCTTGCTTCATCTGCAGCTGATTATTGCCTTGCTTTGTTTCTAGGGTTTCTCTTGCTGGAATACATAGTCTGCATCCAAATATTGTGAGCCAAAACAAAACAAAATCTACTTAGGGTGGAATGCAACGGAGTAGAAAAACAAAGTAGGTGTATGTTGTCTTGTGCGGACCACCTGCAAAACGCACTAGAAAGAGTGCATGTCACAAGTGCTATCGCATAAGCCAACAGAACCTTCAGGGAATTTTTTCTATTGATGTGCAAATCTAGTGCGATCCGCACCATCAGAAGTGTGTGTCGCATCAAGCTTCACCCCTCAAATCAATGTTCGTCACTTTCTTTTCAACTTGGTGCGATGCCTTGAGCCACCGCATATCAAGATCTATGGATCATATGCAGAACACACAAAGACACAATTGGAATTTTTGGTTCTTTGTGTTCTTGTGAGTTGCACATATGATCCATAGAGAAAGATGTTCTTCGGCACTTAGCACCACACACAACCAATTCATAGTAACAAGGGGGCAAAGGGGATTAATGAACATAGCTTCCGGGTACTCAGACTTCCCCAAATTTCCATTAACACATAACCAACAAGAAAGGACTCAACGACTTCCCTTAAGATAGACGTTACGCTGTCTATCATCGGGAACATCAAGCCCTCCTTGCAACAATGGGCACCAATAGCATATCAATAATTAACCCCCTTCCCGCACAATATCATATAACCCAACTAAATTTTCAATAAGAATCATGGGCCTACAATAAGCAACATTCAAGCTCAATTATCAATTATCAATCAAAACCTCATGACTGATGACGATTAGCCCTTAAGAACGACATCACCCAATCCATCATCGGGCTAAATCAAGCACTAGTAACAAGTCGGTTACTCAGACTTAAATCAAGCACTGATAAGTGGGTTATTTAGGCCTTAAGGTGCTTGATCGAAGAACTATGAGAGCTCACCGTTTGGTGAAGTGTAGAGACCTCACTCTTTAGCTCACTCACTCCCGAGTTTGTAGTGTCCACCTTCTTAAGAACCAAGGACAACATGTCCTCTAACTTGGATTGTCCGGGATTACTTGTGCCCGGCTAGTATAGAGAATCAAATTTGTTAGGGGGGATGTAAGGATTCAAGCTCCACTGATTGAAGCGATAACCATCCTTATCTCTTTCATGCCAATTGCCCTCCCTCGCTTTGTCTCTAATCAAACCTTGATTCTCTTCCTATGGACGATAATACCCAGGGCAAGAACTCGCCTACACGTAGCATAGCTTACCATCAATCTCAGTCATAAGCTCCACATCATTCACCTCAACCTCCGGTGTACTCACTGCATTCACCTTCTTAACATCAACTCCCATCACATGCTTGGCCATCAAGTCAATTTGTGTCATCATTTTAGCCAAAGTGATGTGCCGCTATTTTACGGCACTTTCGACTCCTTTTAACTAAGAACAATCGTACGTTTTCAAGCAACCATTGTCGTTTTTGATGTTTTTATGTTGTATTTTCAGGAAATGGAGACAAACATGGAAACGAAAGGAAATACGCGAAAAAGAGCATTCTGGATAAGAGTGACGGCCTGAGTGACGGCCCGTCACACATGTGACGGTCTGTCACAGTGACCGTCAAGTTGAGCTGCTTCACTGCCTAAGAGTGACGGTCCATGCGACGGTCCGTCAAGCCAGTGACGGTCCGTCAGCCAAGCCGTCAAGTTAAGGCAGACGCGCGACGCGGAATCCGAACGTTTTTGGGATTGGTTTCCTAGACTCCTATAAATACCCTATGTTAGGTTTATTTTACATGTCGCTTTTCCAATAGTTTTAACATACATTACTCAATAATTTTAGGAGTTTTAGTCGACTTGGAGATCAAGAAACGCGTTTCCTCCTTCTTGGATTCGTGTTCTTGATTGTTCTTTGGATCTTGATTCTTGTTCTTGGATTATTGAAGCTTGTTTTCATTATATTGTAAGAATATTTTCTCCTTATGATGAATATAACTTTCTTCTCTTCTTCTACAAGAATGATTAACTAAACCTCCCACAACTAGGGTTGTGAGAGCCATGGCTAAAGTAGCGATATAGATTCCGGGTAGCCGCTATTTTACGACACTTTCGACTCCTTTTAACTAAGAACAGTACGTTTTCAAGCAACCGTTGTCGTTTTTGATGTTTTTATGTTGTATTTTCAGGAAATGGAGACAAACATGGAAACGGAAGGAAATACGCGAAAAAGAGCATTCTGGATAAGAGTGATGGCCTGAGTGACGGCCCGTCACACATGTGACGGTCTGTCACAGTGACCGTCAAGTTGAGCTGCTTCACTGCCTAAGAGTGACGGTCCAGGCGACGGTCCGTCAAGCCAGTGACGGTCTGTCAGCCTGGCCGTCAAGTTAAGGCAGACGCGCGACGCGGAATCCGAACGTTTTTGGGATTGGTTTCCTAGACTCCTATAAATACCCTATGTTAGGTTTATTTTACATGTCGCTTTTCGAATAGTTTTTACATACATTACTCAATAATTTTAGGAGTTTTAGTCGACTTGGAGATCAAGAAACGCGTTTCCTCCTTCTTGGATTCGTGTTCTTGATTGTTCTTGGGATCTTGATTCTTGTTCTTGGATTATTGAAGCTTGTTTTCATTATATTGTAAGAATCTTTTCTCCTTATAATGAATATAACTTTCTTCTCTTCTTCTACAAGCATGATTAACTAAACCTCCCACAACTAGGGTTGTGGGAGCCATGGCTAAAGTAGCGATATAGATTCCGGGTAGCGACGGGTTCAATATATATGATTCTCACGTTATTAATCATTCATGCTTAACGTTTTCTAGTGGTTGCAAACATTAGAACATGCCTAGGTATAATTTGCTTGAGTAAAGAGATTAAAACCGGGAAACTTGATTAACGACGAGAATTCGAGACTACCAACTCTCGTCTTATGATTAATGCTGTAACTAGATTAATCTACTTGATGTTTAGGATTGAAATCTAAAAGCACACCTTTTCAAGTTCGAGAGAATTGAGAAGTAAATTTGTCTATTTGGTTGAGAAACGTTTAGACGATACCATTAATTCAATCGCATCGTGACACGCATATAGAAAGAACCCCGTTAAGCCTAGAATCGACATCGTTACCAATGCCATGGTAAACACTTCCCTAGTTCATTCTCTCATCTTGATTAAAACTCATACGTTTATTATTTGTTTTGTTTACATATTGTTCACACAAACCCCCCCTTTATTTACCGGAAACTATTGACCATTAGTCACGTACTTCACTGAAGGCTTAATCTTCACCATATTCTCTGTGGGATTCGACCCCAACCTTTGTTGGGTTCTATATTTGACTACGACCGCTTACGCTTCGTTAATTTGAGGTGTAGTTTGGGCGTTATCAAAAAGTGGCGCCGTTGCCAGGGAATACGGTTGATTATTAAGTCTGGTGTGTTTATTTGACTCTTAGTCATAATTTCCTGCTTTTCCGTTTATTTGTTGTTTTTGTTATTGACAGGGTACATAGTTGTGCATGCCAAGTACCCGGAGCTCGGGTGAATCAATATTACCTTACGATCCCGAGCTCGCTAGAACATTGAGGCGGAATATGGCCGCACAACTAGAGGCAGCAAGGCTCGCTGCAGAACTGCAGGCCCAACAAAATCTGAATGTTGGTGGTCTGCAGGATGAGATCGCACGGAATGATGAGGATCTCGACTTAGATGGAGCTGGCGCTACGGGCGCCATTGTTGTTCCACCGCTACCGCCCGGAGCCAAGTTCAACATCACTAGCACGATGGTCCAGTTGTTGAACTTGAGAGGAGTGTTCCGAGGTGTCGCTGGGGATGATCCAAACCAGCACCTAATGAATTTCGTGGGCATATGCAAGTCGTTTGAACTGCCGGGCGTGAGTCAGACAGCGATCAGGCTCAGGTTGTTTCCGTTGTCTCTGTCTGATGAGGCAGCATTATGGTTGACAAAGCTGACCCCCGACTCTATCGCAACGTGGGGAGAGTTGAGAGGAGCTTTCCTAGAAAGGTTCTTTCCTCCCTCTCGGATGATATAGTTGAGGGACGAGATCAGCAACTTCAGGCAGCAACCGCACGAAGCACTGCACGAGACTTGGTTGCAATTCAAAAAGAAGATAACACAATGCCCGAACTATCAGTTGACCGATAACTTTTTGATGCAGACGTTCTACCGGGCACTGAATTCGGCTACCAAGCCGACGTTAGACAACGCAGCAGGTGGTGCATTTATGGGTCTCACCTTTGTTGAGGCCACAACTACTTTGGACAGGCTCACCAAGACCAACAGGGCCTGGCACACACGAGATTCAGATGTTGCAGCTAGCACCTATACCGTTGGTATGTTAGCTGAGCAGCGTAGAAGAGACGAGGAGCGCGACCAAGACATGGCGCATCTGAAAACGCAGTTGGACCTACTGACCAAGCACTTGTTCTCAGGAGGTATGGAGAAGGTACAAGCTGTGGGTTCCCAAGGTATAGAGACTGAGGAGGCGAATTACTTGGGGGGTTTCCAGGCCAATGGCCAGGAAAACCAAGGTCGGAACTATCAGCGAGACAACCACTATGAGAAAGGTGGCTACAAAGATCGCGACCAAGGAAACTGGAGGAACAACACCGATAGAGGTGGGTTGTATATACCACCTGGTAATCGGGACAAAGCTGGCAACGAGGCTGAGACGTCCAAACTTGAGAACATGATGGCGAAGATGCTGCTAAAGGTGGAATCGACTGACTCTGGGGTAAAGGAAATGCGGACTGAGTTATCAACACTGAGTCAGGTAGTGGAGTCACACTCAACTGCGAACAAGCAACTAGAGCAGCAAGTGGATCATATCTCGGCATCTCTAAACCAAAGGAAGACAGGTACCTTGCCGAGCGACACCACTCATCCGAGGAATGACGCAAGTTGTATGGCGATCACCACAAGAAGCGGAAAAATATTACCGGAATCACATCCGGTAATTCAGACTCAAGGTGATGTTGCGGATGATGAAGAGGCGGTAGAGGAGGAAACTCCAAAGCCCGCGGAGAAAAGCAAGGAAGCTGAAAAGCTTACAACTATGATGCCTCAGCCACCACCTCCTTTCCCCCAGCATTTAAAGATAAAAGCTGACGATGGTAAGTTCCTGAACTTCATGACCATGCTGAAGCAGATTTCAATAAACATACCATTGGTGGAAGCGCTGGAACAAATGCCAGGTTATGCCAAGTTCATGAAGGACTTGATTACAAAGAAGAGGTCGGTAAGTTTTGAACCGGAAGACAACCTCCACCACTGCAGCGCTATTTCTTATAGATCGTTAGTCGAAAAGAAGGACGATCCAGGCGCGTTTACTGTTCCCTGCACTGTTGGGAAGCTCAACTTCGGGAAAGCCTTGTGTGATCTGGGTGCTAGCATCAACTTGATTCCGCTAGACGTCTATAAACAACTGGGTTTGGGAGCTCTTAAACCAATGTCCATAAGAGTGATGATGGCTGACCGCTCAGTAAAGAGACCTGTGGGAATATTGTCTGATGTGCTAGTAAAGATCGGTAAGCTTATATTCCCAGCTGACTTTGTGATCTTGGATTGTAAAGTGGATTTCGAAGTTCCCATAATCTTGGGATGACCATTGTTAGCCACAGCAAGAGCATTGGTCGACATGGAGAAAAATGAGCTGACCTTCCGATTGAACAATGAAGTGGTCAAGTTCGATGTGTCCAAATTGATGAAGCAACCAAGTGACATGAGGGTGGTCGCGGTCATCAATGCTATTGAGGAAGTCCCTGCGGATGTGTACCCTGAGGAGAAGCAGGTAAAGGAAAGCGGTGAAAGATCAAAGAAAATGAAAACACCGCAAGAGAATCTGCAAAGAAAGAGCGAAGAAGTTGTCGCGACTAGCGATGGAGCCAAAGAGGAAGCTGGAACGCCACACTCCATCGAGTTCTCTTGTTTTGGAGACCCTGGCGGTCTCCAACATCGTTCCAGAATCTGAGTCATATCGACTTCACAGGTATTCCTTGATTCTCACAGTTTTTAGTTTTCATAGGTATGCATTGGGGACAATGCATGAGTCTAAGTTGAGGGTGTGGGGAAACCTGTGAGTCACCACCGAGGGTTTTTGTTGCCGTGTTTCTTTTCCCTCCGGTGTGCTATCTAGTAGAACCGGCATGTTTAGGTTGTTATTTTTTTTAAATTTTTTTTAGTGTCTATAGCAAGCATGGCGTTTTTCTTGTTTAAAAACGAGGCCCTTTAAAAATTTTCTGGTTTTGAGCTTATGTTGAAACGATTGACTGTCTGGATCCTTGTATGTCATTGTGTGATTATGAGTAGAATGAGTATGCTTAAGCCGAGCGGTTGTTTGATAGTTGGTAGCGATATAGTTTCTTGGTGCCAAGAGCGTGTGAGATTATTGTTATAAATTCTTACTCTGTGCATGCATCTAGAACTTGCCCGGTCTATTTTGTTAAGTTCGAAGTTTGGTTGCTTAGGAAAGGATCACAGGCCCTTTTTGTGTGCAGTCCACTTAACCTAAAAGACCGTCCAAATATAAATAATCCCTTTGATCCCTGTTTGAGCCATAATTGACCTTGTTCTTTCAATAACCTGTCACCTTCCTGTTTAACTTTGAATTTCCTATTTTAGCCCTGGTCCTTCCTTGGACATCGTGCACCTCAACGCAGGCAATCAGCCTAAGTTGGGGTGGCTACTATAGAGGTAACCCTGTTTTGCCCTGGTCCTGCCATGGACATCGTGCACCTCAACGCAGGCAATCAGCCTAAGTTGGGGTGGCTACTACAGAGGTGAATGATAAGAAAAAGAGGATGGAGAAGATTGGTTGTGAATAGAATGAAAATTCGGGTGTGTGCCTAAGAAAAGAAAAATAAAAAGAAGTGAAAAAGATCGAAAAAGTAATAAAAAGAATTCTCAAAATAAAGAGGCCGCACCTGTAGCTAGAGAGAAGGAAATAAAAAGGAGAATAAGGATGGAAAAAGTAAAGTATGTGGTAAGAAGACGTCGGTAGTTCCAAGGAGGGCTTAGTCACTAACCCCTAAATGTATCCTACCTGCACCGGAAGCCTCATTACAAGCCAAAATAAGTCCTGTAGTGATCCTGAGCGTCTTTCTAAAGAACCGAAATAGAATAGTAAGGGCAAGCCTATGGTATCGCATGCGAATTGTTTGAAATCGTTTGTGAGTGTGAGCGCTTACCTAATCCCAAATCTTGTGTGTGGGATTTCTTTGTGGTGAGGGCACCAAGATGTCTGTATTGTCTATTGATTGTTAGGATAGCTGCGCGTGTGTATGCATAATATTCTATCATATCGAAATGACATGTTTGGATCCTTGCAAGTTAGTGTTTCATACATTTGTGTGCTACGAGGGAGCTTGATTGAAAAAGATGTTGAATGACCATGAGTTGCTAGAGACACGAGTTTGTTTTCTTAGTGAGTCGTATTATTGTTTTGTGTCATGTTGCTTGAGGATAAGCGAACGTCTTAAGTTGAGGGTGTTGATGTGCCGCTATTTTACGGCACTTTCGACTCCTTTTAACTAAGAACAATCGTACGTTTTCAAGCAACCGTTGTCGTTTTTGATGTTTTTATGTTGTATTTTTAGGAAATGGAGACAAACATAGAAACGGAAGGAAATACGCGAAAAAGAGCATTCTGGATAAGAGTGACGGCCTGAGTGACGGCCCGTCACACATGTGACGGTCCGTCACAGTGACCGTCAAGTTGAGCTGCTTCACTGCCTAAGAGTGACGGTCCAGGCGACGGTCCGTCAAGCCAGTGACGGTCCGTCAGCCTGGCCGTCAAGTTAAGGCAGACGCGCGACGCGGAATCCGAACGTTTTTGGGATTGGTTTCCTAGACTCCTATAAATACCCTATGTTAGGTTTATTTTACATGTTGCTTTTCCAATAGTTTTTACATACATTACTCAATAATTTTAGGAGTTTTAGTCGACTTGGAGATCAAGAAACGCGTTTCCTCCTTCTTGGATTCGTGTTCTTGATTGTTCTTGGGATCTTGATTCTTGTTCTTGATTATTGAAGCTTGTTTTCATTATATTGTAAGAATCTTTTCTCCTTATGATGAATATAACTTTCTTCTCTTCTTCTACAAGCATGATTAACTAAACCTCCCACAACTAGGGTTGTGGGAGCCATGGCTAAAGTAGCGATATAGATTCCGGGTAGCGACGGGTTCAATATATATGATTGTCACGTTATTAATCATTCATGCTTAACATTTTCTAGTGGTTGCAAACATTAGAACATGCCTAGGTTTAATTTGCTTGAGTAAAGAGATTAAAACTGGGAAACTTGATTAACGACGAGGATTCGAGACTACCAACTCTCGTCTTATGATTAATGTTGTAACTAGATTAATCTACTTGATGTTTAGGATTGAAATCTAAAAGCACACCTTTTCAAGTTCGAGAGAATTGAGAAGTAAATTTGTCTATTTGGTTGAGAAACGTTTAGACGATACCATTAATTCAATCGCAACGTGACACGCATATAGAAAGAACCCCGTTAAGCCTAGAATCGACATCGTTACCAATGCCATGGTAAACACTTCCCTAGTTCATTCTCTCATCTTGATTAAAACTCATACGTTTATTATTTGTTTTGTTTACACATTGTTCACACAAAACCCCCCCTTTATTTACCGGTAACTATTGACCATTAGTCACGTACTTCACTAAAGGCTTAATCTTCACCATATTCTCTGTGGGATTTGACCCCAACCTTTGTTGGGTTCTATATTTTACTACGACCGCTTACGCTTTGTTAATTTGAGGTGTAGTTTGGGCGTTATCACAAAGCTTCATCTTGCTCCTCATCTTTTCTCCTTGTTTAATTCGTCAAGATCGTTAAGGGCATTCCCAAAGTTGACACCTCTGCCTCTATCGTATGCCAAGCTTGATTGGTCTTGGTTATTCGTTCTAATAGCTCCGAGGCAATGTAAAACTCGTGGTCCATGAAGTTGCCTCCTCCAAGATTATCATCCACCGATTTGTTCGTAGAGTTCAATGATCGATAGAAGATTTGGAGCAACACATTGTCCGACAACTCATGGTTTGGGTATAATAGAAGCTTCTTTTTGAATAGTATCCAAACTTCATGAAGAGGCTCATCCGTAAATTACCTATAGTTGGTAATCTCATCTCTTAACTTCATCATTCGAGATAGAGGAAAGAATCTCGAGGTGAATGCCTCAACCAACTCAACCCAAGATGTGATGGATTCATCCGGCAATTCTTCCAACCACGTTGTGGCTTCGCCCGTCAAAGAGAAAGGGAATAGGTGCAATCGAATGGACTCTTGGGAGATATTGTGGATCATGAATGGTTGGAAAATCTCCACGAAGTTCTAAATATGCTGGTTGGCATCCTCATAGGCAGCTCCACTAAATAGCCCCTTCATTTGAATCAAATGGAGCATGGTGCTTGTCACATGGAAGACAACATTTCCCACCGTGAGGGGTAGGCGAATAGCACCTACACCTCCGTGCATCATTGGTTCAGCAACATTGGCGTTGTCGAAGCCGCCAATGCTCTCATTGTCCTTGGCTTTTTCCATAGCCGACCTGCTCAATCAACACTCAAAAATAACAAAAATTAAAAGAAAACAAGCACTCTCAAGATGACTTCACAACAACAATCAAAAACTAGCTAATACTCAAGTCCCCGGCAATGACACCATTTTTGATAAATTTTCAAATCGTGGCTCTCCAATTAGTAGGCCACGACGATCACGTAGTCAAAACAAAATTTATAAACCCAACGAATGTTGGGGTCATACCCAAGGGACATGATTTATCTCATTAGAGATTCTGCGAAGAGATTTCAAAGTGAGAGTAGTTGTTCAACAAACCAAAGCAATAAAATGGGGGAATTGGGAAAGTTGTCACTACTAACACAATTTAAATAAAAGCTATAAAATCAAGATGGGTGTACCAAATAGAACTAGATGACTAGGGGTGCATTTTTGTTGGGGCATTTGCTATAGGATAGGGTAATCACTAATTCACTCAAATTCTTACCTATTGACACGGGTAGGCGTTGGTCATAAGTGTGGAATGCTATCTCTCGATCAACATCCACATATCCGATGATTTCAGTTAGAACATCATTCGGTGTGCTAAATAACCAACCAACATTTTCTTGGGGAGGTCATCCTATTTCTAGCTTGGACCCTTAAATAGGAGATTCCGCGATTGGAGCTATGTCTAGCCTCCAATCTAAGTGGATTCCCAAGTACCCACTAGCAATTTCACATCCACAATTACAAAATTCCCTCTCGAGCAACTAAATAGCTAAGTAAGATAAATTCATGTTTGCAACCACAAATTATTAGATTAAAACATGGTGAAATTACTAGACCCACATAAGAAAAGTAATTATAAGAGTGATTTAGCAACACCCACACCCATTAGCTACACACCCATCATTAATACACCCCTAGACAAGAGAAATTAGCCACTCATAGAAGGGGGAGAAGATATACCAGCTGGGTAAATCAATTTCCCATCCATTATAGTTGATTCTCAAGTTCTAGAGTCAAATTAGCACACAATTTGTTAACCAAAAGATTGGATTGAAAACCTTCCCTCAATGGAGATGGAGAAAAGTGTTTACAAGCCAAAAATATCTCCAAGTTCACTACTGAAATTCTCTGCTCAAAATTGTATATACAAAACAAGCCTAAAATTGCCCTTTATATATTCCCAAAATCATCACATAAATTTAGGACAAAATTGCCCTCCGGGTGGTGTGCGATGCGGCGTGCAGTTCACACGTCGCAGTGTGTGCATCACACACCTGCTTCAGGTTGACCATTGACTTCAGCCACTTAGGTAGACTTTGTGCAAAGGATGATGCATTTTGCACCACGAGATGTGCGCGTCACATGGCGACCGCATTTTGTAGCAGAATCTTCAGTCATCTTTGCAGCTTCATATGGAGGAGATGCGAACCGCACCTCTGCTTGTGCGTGTTGCACAACCACCGCACCTCTCGGTAGATTCTCCAGATTTTCTCAACTCTTCACACTTAGCTCCTTTTTGTCTTTTTCTAGGTCCATATCCTTGTTTTTCCTCTTCTATCCAAAGTACATGCATAGACATCAATAAAGGCCATAATAGCCTCTAAATTAATTCAAAACATAGAAATAATTCATGGATATAGGCTCAATAAGTTGGTAGATTACCGACTTTTCACCTGCATTTGCATATAGCTTACTGATGAGTACAAGGAAAGGAAATGCATCACCACTCCTACAAGCTTTCCTCTTGATCACCAAGGCTACAATTTCCCCAAAATTGATGTGGTCCCCCACCATGATTGAGGCTACCAGAATGGCCCCATCATGGGTGACCTTTTGGTCATTCGGAGAGGGTAGAAAGCGTGAGCAAAAAAAATCATATCAAAGGCGAGCCTCATCGCGGTATGTCACCCCCTAAAGTGGCCCAGAGAGGTATGTAAAGAGCAATAATAGGCGCTTCCAATCAAGAGGTTTGAGTTTGGCAGTCAGCTTGGCCATGAGTGCAGGTGCCGGCTCAATTAGAGTGCTCCAATAGATAGCATTAATAGTAGCTGGAGTGATATGAACCTCTTTGCTTCCAACAATGATTGATTCCAAAGGGGGAAAGGTCTCTACCCCCCTTTTATAGCCCTTGGCATCCTGTATGGTTTGATACGAGGCAAAGAATTACTGGACTATCTCCTTATAATAGTCTCCAGGTACCTCCTGGAATGGTTGCCATACTTGATTGGCAAACTATTCAGGGATATTGGGTAGGTTGTCTCCCACTACATCTAGATTGAAACTCTACTCTATGTTGAAACAATTTTCATACCTTCAAATCCAAATCGAATTTTCTCCTCCTCTAAAACTCTTGCACGGGAAGGTGCTGGTTGTGTTCATGAATTTCGCTCCTTGTTGCCCCTGCCAGAAGTCATAGTCTCCACATGGAGATTGTGAATGCCAAAATTAAAATCAAGAAAAATCTTTTTGTATTTTTTATATATGTAAAAGAAGAAAAACTAGGAAGATGCTAACTAATTAAAAGGGAGCAGAATGCAAAGAAGTAGATAAAAAAAAGTAGGTAATTGATGGCTCATGCGGACCACGTGCAAACCGCACAAGGGATAGTGTGCATCACACGTGATTTCGCACAAGCTACCAAAATCCTTCAGTCATTTTTGCACTAAGGTGAAAAACTGTACAAACTGTACCAGCCAGAGTGCACATCGCACCATGCTTCGCCTCTCCTAACAGTGAACTGGCACCATTTTCTCATAAGGTGTTGTGCCTTGTGAATTTTGCACCTCGAGATCTATGTGTCATATGCGAAATGCCAAGGAAACAGTTGAAATTTTTAGTTCCTTGGGTTCTTGTGAATTATGCATGTGATTCTTAGAGCAAGATTTGCATTAAACACTTAGCACCGAGCAGAAAACCAACAGTTAAACAATTTAAACAACAAGGGCAAATAATATATGACCTAAACCAAATCATTTGGGTACTCAGACTTCCCTGTAATACATTATCACCATTCAAAGCAAAAGAAGAACTCAATGACTTCCCTTAAGAAGTACGTTACCCCGTCTATCATTGGGAGCATCAAGCCTTCAATTGCAACAATCAGGCACATTCATTCAACAACAATTCCTACCTCCCAACCAAATCATACACCCAATAAGCATGTTTAACAAATTTCATGGGCACGAAAGAGTATTAACAAATTTCAGCCCCAAACGTTAATTTTGAACCAAAACCTCATGAAGACGACAATTTGCCCTTAAGAATGATGTCACCCAATCTATCATAGGGCCAAATCATGCATCAATCACAAGTGGGTTACTCAGACTTCACCCCAAACACAAATTTTCAGGGTACGCATGCTCAGAAATAGGAATTAATAACTACATTAATCGTACCAATCTCAAGTCAAGAAACTAACAACCTCGCAGAATCCAACGTCACATATAGCTATGACACAGAATAATATCACGATAAAATAACAAGATTCTACCTACAGTCCCTCAGTTGCCCATACAACCGGGGAACACAAACAAGTGAAAACATACCCTCCAGCCTCCCATACAACCAGAGCGTACACTCAACAAATATCAAACAAGGGTAGAGCCTCAAACAATGAATGATATGATGCATGATGATCTCTGGGTGGAACAATAACTTTGTATGTACCTTCTGGCGCCAAATGGGCCCAGCAGGTAGGTTTTATGGAAGGAGACTATTGTATAGATTTATTCCACCGTATACCCCTCCTCCCGCACATGCAACCTAAGGCCCCTGGTCTAGAACGACAAGGTCCATGGTGGTCCTAGACCCCATACTATAACTCAATCTCAAAAACATCATCCGGAGTAGGTCCGAATCTAAGATGGAGACTCAAGTCTCAAAACATCTTAAAACCCCATAAAGGGTGCTCGGGCATAATTAGGTTTAAAACAGTAGTGAAACATCTCTGATGCTTGGTCCGATCGAGTATAATACCATCTCAAATAAGTAAGAAAACTCAACTAGCAATATGGACCTGCCGAGTCTAGCAATAGTAGTAAAAACAGTTATAGAAACCATATTTTAACCCTCTTTTACCCCAAGAAAATCCACAAGTTAAGTCAAACCATTTTCAAATCATTTCCATCGAAAAAAGCCCCCCAAGGCCATGCAAAGTTTAGAAAATCAATACTGGTAGGCCCAAAACCAAAACCGTAGTAGGATGTGGTAAAAATCCTCTTTTTATATGCATGGAAATGATATGATCAAACACACGTAGCCGCCCAGCAGCTGACAATCAACCTACCAGCCCTACAGAAGCTCCAATTGCTCTACAACACAAATAGCAAGCCTAATATAAAGATAACGGTGTCCAGGACTCACAGACACCCCTGATAGCCCACCATCTATAGTCTAGAGTCAAACAAGGCTACACAGGACCATAAGGGTTATAATATCAAAGCGACCATAGAATACTACACATAAAGGAGGAAAGAAACGAAGCAAACATAGAAAAGCTGCCAAGGTTTATGGTGCCAAGCTAGAAATCCCAACCCAAGGATGCCAGCTGGTACACTTTTATTTTATATATACGTAGTCTAGGGAGTTTATACCATAACCTACCTATTATCCAATGATAAGTTGAAAGAACGATGATATCCAATGTTGAACCACTCTGAGAAGCTCTGAATGATAATAAAACTATCAAAAACATGAAGAACGCATTAAAACGAGACTGAGGACACCCATATCGCTATAATAATAGCGGGGCTAAAAATTTAGGTCAAAAGCGGGCCTGCAAGCCCATAACTAGAAACCAAAAATGGAAGGAAGCATGATGACCACAAAAATGTCACAAACAAATGCTCCAAAATTGAGCAATTTTGTCCAAGGGATGGCCGCCAAAACAACCCGCTTAAGAGAGGATTTAAAAAATGGAAATTAAGGATGAAAATGGAAATTAACCAAGAACGCTTACCAAAACGGAATAAATTTGCCAAATGAGTGAATTTTATGAAGAGCCACGAACATGCAATCACCAAAGGACTGATTCTACAAAGAATTTCTCAATCTCTAAGAGTCACAATAAGTGAGGTTTTCATGAAAAAGAGGGACCTTGGGGGAGGAAGAAGAACTTACCAAAATTCCAAGGAAGCAAGAAGCCTTGAGGGATGATTGACCTCCCAAGCAATGAGCTGATTAAAGAACTTTGGTAGAGAGAAATTTCAGTTTAGAGCTGGGAGGAAAAAAGAAATAGAGCAGGAAAATTGAAAGGCCAAGATTTTATACTGCGGGAAAATTGGTCAGCGCCATCGCATTAAAGGAAGCCAAGCTCGAAAGGCCATCACGCCTAAAAGGCACTATCACGCTGGTCGGCTGCAGGCGTTGAGGTGCGATCGCGCTGAAATTCTGGCCTGCAACAAAAATCTATAACTTTTTAGAACTTCTAGGGGGCATTTTGGGCACAATTGAAAATCAATACTCGAAAACCAATAATGTTAATAGAGTGGAACTGATGTTTCGGCCTCAACGATATCAACGAAACTTCCATATGAGGTCATTTTGGAGAAATATTGACCGAAGTCAACACTAACCAACAAGTAACCAAACACTCTAGATGAGCCTGACTCATCTAGGACCCAAACCAACCACTAACCTACCCTAAATTCATCATTCTAGAGCTGATGGAATCATCGGATTTCAAATTTGATGCTCCGATCATCAAAACCTGACCCAAGTTTCACTTTCAACTCCAAATGACTCAAAAATAGAGTAAGCAACACCTAAACCACACCGAAAATTCTTAGGCCTCAACTAAAGGTCCAAGTAGAACAAACTTAATGCTCTGGGTCTAATGGAACTGTCAGAATTCAATTTTGAGCACGTTAGGTAAGAATATTTACTAAAGTCAATGATATTCTAATTTTAAACTCGAAAATAGGCAAACTGCCAAAATGACCAAAGGAAGACTCTAACACTACGAAGAAGGCATAAATGCAGATATGACCAAAAGGGTCATTACATGATATCAAGCAAAGTCGATGAAAAATGGTTTCGGTTAGTGGTACTTTGGTTATTATCAAATTCAGGTTCTTATTATGCCAATGGGAAATTATTCCGGTGGGTTTTATTATGCCGATGAGAAATGGTTTCGGCGGGTCTTATTATGCCAATGAGAAATAGTTCTGGCGGGTCGTATTATGCCGATGGGAAATTGTCCTGACGCATTTATTATGTTGATGGGAAATGGTTCCGGCGGGTATATACCAATATACTTTTGGCCAGTGCATTGCATTGAATTAGATTTCATCAGCATTGCACTTCATATTGAACTGTTCTAGATATGTGCCTGATTTGTTGTATTATGGTGACTTATATTGTGGCAAAAATTATACTTGTGAAAAAGAAAACTTTATGATACATCTCGTTATCACTTCTAGAAGGAGTTAGTAATAAAAGCTTGATGAATACACGTATTTTCCGTACTCACTCTATACTTGTTACACCTTTTTACGTGCAGGAAATGAGCTAGGTACTAGGATACTGGACTTGTTATTTGTGTTGGACAATGTTGTGGTTAGGATTCGGGGTGAGCTGCTCTTTCTTCGAAATTACAGAATTCTAGAGATTCTTTATGTTTTTTTTTTGTCTTACTTTCTTCTAGACAGTTATTTTAGTCTTCACAGACTTATTTCATATTCGTAGATGCTCTTGTACTGGTGCCACCAAGTCTTAGGGTTGTTGAATTTGAACTCATTTATTTCGCATTTATAAGAACTGGTTGTTTATTATTACATCATTTCTGCATTATTTATATTGTTAAATAGTTAGTAAAGAAAAGGGGTTCACCTATAGGGATGGTGGGTGCCCTCACGACCTACTGGAATTTTAGGTCGTGACAACAAGTGGGTGCCCCCACAGCCTAAGGGAATTTTGGGTCATGATAACATGGTATCAGAGCATGGTTCATAGGTCCTACTAAGTACAAGAGCAGAGTCTAGTTGAGTCTTGCGGATCAGTGCGGAGATGTCTGTTACTTATGTTTGAGAGGCTATAGGACTTTAGGAAACTTTGATTCTGTTATTCCTTATCGTGCGTATGTGATTCAGTTTAAGATCTAAACTTTTTTGTTCCATTCTTTCATCAATAGTGAGGACACACTCTCAAGTTTGTACACCATTAATGATGAATGACATTACATGATATAATGCAAGATATTGTGACGTGGTTAAATAGATAATTAGGTAAGAAGCATTGTAATTTTAAACAATGAAACTGAGGAGGCTAGGCATAGTAAAAATGGTTCAGTCGAGGTATATTTTGAACTAGTATACTTAATTTTTTTTTGGATTTATTATGATAATATTATGATGTGAGTGTACTAATAGCACGTCAATAATTTAGTTATAAAATGGCATAATATTGGTGTCCTGAAGACAAATATATGCTTGAGAGGTTTCAATTAGGCGTGAGGACATGAAATGTGATCTATTGTGAGGAAATCCATGATGGTAGAACTCGTTATATGGTTTGTCTGAAAGCTTTCCTTTTTATCCTTTGGAGTAGAGGTGTAATGAAGAGAATTTGAATAGTTTAAGTTGGATACCTATTAGCAAGGATATTTAAAGTGGTACATTAGTTATGGATATTGACAAGTTCAAGTTATGAGTTGCCTTTTGGAGATTGAATTGAAGATCAATAATATTAGGTGAAACCAAGATAAGCGAATTCACCGTAGGACTTTCGGGCATTTATGTCGGAGGGGTAAACCCATAAACAAAAAGTAAAGGGCGATTCTTTAGTTAAATAATTTTGTAGATGAATGGAAACATTCAGAGAGATGTGTGTATAGTAGTTAAGACTTGCCCTGCAGATCATGGACAAGTGTAGTGATGATAGAGAATATTATATCGGCAAATAAGTAACTTTGTTCGTGTAGCTAGGATTGTCCCAAATATTGTTCACTATGTTTTTAACCTACTATAATTTTATTTGATAGTGGATCTACTTCCTATTGTGTACTTACGTACTTTATTTTGAATTCGGATATGCCTTGTGAATCACCTTCCATGTTTGTACGTATTTCTACACTCGTAGATCGTTCTTAGTGATGGATCAATTACATCGATCTTGTGTAGTTGACTTGGTAGTACAAGACATGTGGGTAGACACAATTACTCTGTAGATGGTAAACTTTGACATCATATTGGATATGGGTTGAATTTCTCCCAATCATGTAGTTCTAGACTATTATAACAAGACACTGACCTTAGATATGTCGGGTATTCCTAAACTAAATTGGTTGGACACTTTATGTCCCTACTCGAGAAAGGTAATTTCATTTCTGAAGGCTCGATGTATGCTTGGAATGGAGTGTGTCACCTATCTAGCCTAATTAGGTATACTAGTGTTGATATTCTTCATTTGGAATCAATGTTAGTGGTAAACAAATTTTTTAGGGGTGTTTAAATGTGATCTTCTAGGTGTTCACCCGATCGTGATATTGATTTTGACATTGACTTGAAGCCGGGCACTAAACCCATTTTATCCCTCTATATCGAATAGATCCAATAGATTAAAAGTGTAGTTGTAAAATTTGTTGGCTAAGGACTTTATTAGGCTAGGTGTTTCCCCTTGGAGGGCTCTAGTCCTATTTGTGACAAGGAAGGATGACACCATGTGGATGTGCATTGACTACCAATAATTGAACAAGCTGAAAATTCAGAATAAGTATCCCATTCAATGTATTGACGATTTGCTTAATCAGATTTAGGGTTCTTTGGTATTATTTAAGATTGATTTGACGTATGTTTACCATCAGTGGAGTAATAGGGTAGAGGATATCCCTAACACAGCATTCAGGACCCATTATTGCCACTATGAGTTTTTAGTTATGTCTTTTGGGCTGACCAATGTCCAGCAACATTCACGGAATTGATGAACGGGGTGTTCAGGCCTTATTTTGATTCCTTTGTTATAGTCTTCATCAATAATATTTGATATACTCTCGTAGTAGAGAGGAGCATAAACAATATGTGAGAATTGTATTTTAGACATTAAATAAAAAGAGACTTTATGCAAAAAAAGTCAAATATGAGTTCTAGCTCAGTTCTGTGATATTTTAGGGGCATATGGTGACCAAGGATGGTATTATGATTGATCCAAAAAAAAAGATTGAGGCGGTTAGAGATTGGGCTAGACCTACTTTACCTATTGAGATTTGGAGTTTTATGGTCTTGGCTGGTTATTACAGACGGTTTGTGGAGGGTTTCTCTTCTATTGCATCTCCATTGACAAAATTAACTCAGAAGAATGTTTATTTTCAGTGGTCTGAGGAGTGTGAGGTGAGCTTTCAAAATCACAAGACATTGTTGACTTCAACCCCAATTTTGACCTTACCTGAGGAAGGTGAAGGCTTCACACTGTATTATTAATGCTTTTCAAGTTGGTCTTGGGTTGTTTTGATGCAGAAAGGTAAGGTAATAGTGTATGCTTCAAGGCAGTTGAAGGTTGATGAGTGAAACAACCCTACTCATGACTTCGAGTTGGAAGCGGTAGTTTTAGCTTTGAAAATTTTGAGTCATTACTTATATGGGGTGCGTTGTAAGGTGTTCACAAATCATCGCAGTCTTCAGTATATTATCAGTCAGAGAGATCTAAATTTGAGGTAGAGGAGATGGTTGGAGTTGCTTAAGGATTACGACATCACTATTTTATATCACCCATGCAAGGCAAATATAGTAGTAGATGCTTTGAGTTGTAAGTCAGTTAATGTGGACAACTTGGTTATGTTGGAAGTGGAGGAGTGTCCTTTGTCCATGGATGTTCAGTCCTTGGCTAATAGCTTTGTGAAACATGATATTTTAGAGCGTGGTAGGGTCTTGCTCGTGTTGAGGCACAATCCCTCCTAATGTATCAGATTAAGGCTAGACAGTTTGAAGATAAGAAATTAAAGATCATTCAAGGCAAAGTATTAAAAGGTGAGGCCAAGGAAGGAATTTTGGATTGGGAGGGTGTTTTGCGAATTAAGGGTTGTGTTTGTGTTCCTAGAGTTAGCGATTTGACCAAGTTGATTATGAAAGAGGCTCATAGCTCTAGATATTTTATTCATCCAAGAGCAGCAAAAATGTATCATAATCTGAAGAAGCATTATTGGTGGTGTCGAATGAAGAGAGATATTATAATGTATGTCTCTTAATGTTTGAACTGCCAGCATGTTAATTATGAGCACCAGAGGCCAGGTGATATGACTCAGAGGAGGCCTATACCTAAGTGAAAGTGGTCGAGGATTTCTATGGAATTTATGGTAGGATTGCCACAGACTTTGAGAAAGTTTGATGATGTTTGGGTTAGCGTGGATAGATAGACTAAGTCTTCTCACTTTGTTCTTGTTCAGACTTCATATATTACGGAGAGGTTGGCTAGTATTTACGTCTAGGAGGTAGTGCAGTTGCATGGTGTTCTGATTTCAATTATTTCTAACTGAGGTACTCAGTTCACATCTCACTTTTAGAAGTGTATGCAAGAGGTAATTGGGTACTAGGATGGATCTTAGTACAACCTTTCATTGACAGACCAATGGATAGTCTGAATGGAGTATTCAGGTGTTAGAGGATATGCTTCGGGCTTGTGAAATTGACTTTTGTGGTTATTAGTACCAATTCTTGCAATTAGCGAAGTTTGCTTATAATAATAGTTATCATTCTAGCATTCAGATGGCCCCATTCGAGGCTTTGTATGGTAGTCGATGTCGTTCTCTGGTGGTTTAGTTCGATGCATTTGAGGTCAAGCCTTGGGGTATAGATTTTTTGAGGGAGTCCCTAGATAAGGTCAAGTTGATTTAGGATAGACTTCTCATAGCTCAGAGTAGAAAAAAGATTTATGCAGATCGGAAGGTTCTGATTTAGAGTTCATGGTTGGAGAGAAGGTCTTGTTGGAAGTATCACCAATGAAGGGAGTTATGAGGTTTGGGAAGAAGGGCGAGCTCATACCTAGGTTCATTGGTCCATTTGAGATACTCTGATGGATTGGGGAAGTCGCGTATGAGCTGGCTATGCCACAAGACTTATCAGGTGTTCCATGTTTTAATGTTGAAGAAATATCATGGTGATGGTTCCCATGTAATTCAATGGGACTCGGTGCAGTTGGACCGATGTTGTAAATTTGATGAAGAGCCTATAGTTATTCTTAATAGGCAAGTTAGAAAGGTAAGATCTAAGGAGATAGCATCTGTGAAGCTCTAGTGGAGGCATCGTACTGTGAAGGAAGTTACTTGGGAGGTTGAGTGCAATATGCGGAGCAGATATCCTTATCTCTTTGATAGTCCAGGTGCCTTCTCTATCTTTATGTTTGAGGATGAATGTTTGTTTTAGTGGTGGATGATGTATTGACCCTCTAGGTCATTTTGTGAATTTTTACTTATTTGTTCCATTTTAACCCTACTCATAGTTTTTATACGTCATTTATGACTTTCGAGGGTTGATAGTGCGGACCTCGACGAATTTGGGAGTGATTTAAGTCACTGGTTGGAAACTTGAGTTTTAAGAAAGTTAAGTTTAATTACGGCCAACCATTAGTCAAGACGACCTCGAATTGGTGTTTTAGTTTTTTCAATAGGTCTGAAATGTGATTTTTAGTCAATTTTCACATTTGGCTTATTTTTATGAGATTTCAAATAAATTCTGAGGGTCTATGTGAAGTTTCAGTTATTTTAGATAATTAATATAATTGGTGATTAATGGGCCAGATTTATTATTTATTTAATATTTTTTTTCTTCTCATATGACCCATATGCAAGGATTAATTTAAGTGGGAAGGGTTTACCGCATTAAAGAACAATAGCACAAAGTTCCAAGTGAAAGACGGCTGGGCACGAGAGCTGTAACATCGACAGTTTCAGGTTGGATATTTTGAGTTAATATATTCTTAGTTGTATATCTATAATGATGATGGGTAAGTTAAATAGGCCATGTTCATTAACTGGGTGAAGTGACCATTTTCGTGGTATTGGAAGTAGGGAGAAATTGGTGGGTTGATTTTACATTGTGACCCTAAAGGTGAATTGATACATTAGGTGAGAATTGTTTGGCTTGATAATGTCTCACATAAAGATAATGTAATGATTTCCAATCTTAAATAGTAATCATGGTTAATCATTAGATGGTAACAATAGAATGAGTGGTCATAATGCGTGAGTTGGTTAGCTTTTTGGTACTTTGTGAATTTGCTATGAGGTGATATTTAAGTCATGACATGAATGGAAATTTTCCTTATAATGTTTACTAATCATTGGTCAATCATGATAGTTGAGTGAGGGGTATTAATGCTACCTATATAGGTTGTGTGTGAAGTACTGTTTTTGCACAGTTTTAGAGCTTGGAATCTCTGATTATCAACTGCAAATTTTGATAAATTTAGGTTTTAGGTCTACGGTTCTTTGATGAAATTTGACTTCCTAGTTATTATGTGTTTGAACAAATTCTGATCGTTCGAAAGCGTTACGTAAAGGCAAATTTTTTACTTGACACTTGCGGTTTGTTTTGAGGTAAGTAGATATTTCTAATTTCTTTTTGAAGTGTTAGTTTTATTGTATTGAATGAACGTAAGGGTAATGGTTAATAAGGGGGTCCTGTATAAATGAGATAACAAGTATTTATACGGGCACCGATACCAATCTATGAGAAATTCTTACAATATTATTACCAGTTGATAGAATTTCATAAGTTGTGATGTAATAGAAGTGTTGATATTCATGAATTATGTGAACCTGATTGTACATACTCATTCACACCACTCTTACTGTTGCATGATAATTATTGGGTAATATTGTCCATTGAGTTTCTTGTAAAATTCATGTTCTTATTGAGCTGATGGGAAATGGTTCTGGCAGGTAAAATCTTGCAAAGACGATGGGAAATGGTTTCGGCGAGTGGTACTGTGGTTATTATGAAATTAAGGTTCTTATTATGCATATGGGAAATAGTTTCGGTGGATTTGATTATGCTGATCGGAAATAGTTTTGGTAGGTCTTATTATGTCGATGAAAAATGGTTCCGGTGAGTCTTTTTATGCCAATAGGAAATGGTTCTGGAGAGTTTATTGTGCCGATAGAAAATGGTTCTGACGGGTATATATAGATTTACTTTTGGCCAGTGCATTGTATTGCATTACATTTCATGTGCATTGCACTTTATATTGAACTGTTCTAGATACGTGCCTGATTTGTTGTATTGTGGAAAAAATTATACTTGTAAAAATGAAAACTTTTAAGATACATCTCATTATCACTTCTAGAAGGAGTTAGTAATCAAATCTTGCTGAGTACATGTGTTTTCCGTACTCACTCTATACTTGTTGCACCTTTGTGCGTGCAGGAACTGAGCCAGGTACTAAGAATACTTGACTTGTTATTTCTGTTTGAGGATGTTACGGTTATGATTCAGGGTGAGCTAGTTTTCTTCGACAGTACAGAATTCTAGTGATTCTTTAAGTTTTTCTGTCTTACTTTCTTCCAGACAGTTGTTTTAGTCTTCATAAACTTGTTTTATATTCGTAGATGCTCTTGTACTTGTGTCACCAAGTCTTGGGGTAGTTGAATTTGAACTTATTTATTCTGTATTTATAAGAACTGGTTGTTTATTATTACATCATTTCCGCATTATTTATGTTGTTAAATAGATAGTAAAGAAAAGGGTTTCGCCTAGAGGGATGGTGGGTTCCCTCACAGCCTAATGAAATTTTAAATTGGGACAACAGGTGGGTGCCCTCACGGCCTAATGGAATTTTGGGTTGTGACAGGCTGTAGTAAAATATGGGTGACCGACTGACAGTCACCCATGGGACGAATAAAAAGTAGTGTATATGACTTGATTCTGTTGAAGCTTGAAGCCTGAAATTTTGTGTGTTACAATGCTTGTATGACTGAAATTGTTGGTATGTGATTGATTTTCTTTCTATGAGTGTTGGGTCTGAAGAGAATCATTAGTTGAAATTCGTGTACTTGTGGTTTGTGATAAACTGCAATGTGTCTTAATCTGAAAATTTTGTATCACTTTTAGAGAGGGGACTCTTCATTGGTTAAGATGGTCAGGGTACATGACCTATGATTGTAGGAAAGATTCGGTTTCAGGACAGTCGGGACTTTGTTGGGAACAAATAAACACTCAAATTGTGCTATCCAATTAGGAGGTCACGACGAACGTGTAGTCAAAACAAAATTTATAATCTCCAACGAGTGTCGGGGTCGTACCCAATGGAATAATGTAGTCGCGATCGAGCTAATAAAGAGTCCAAGCAACATATTGAAGTTCAAATAACAAAAAGGGAAAAGATATCAAAAAAGGGGGTTTTAGACTAAAACCAAAAAGATAAAGAAAACCAAATAAAAGATAGAGTGATCAATGGTTTTCACCTTGCTTTCACTAAGCAAGGATAACAAGGGAGATATGGGCTTGGGAATTCAAATTCACAAGACTTGCACCTGGTTGACACTTAGTTAGTCTTGGTCATTAGTGTAGAATGCTATCTCTCGATCAACATCCAAATTTCTGATGATTCCGATTAGAACATCATTCGGTGCGATAAACAAGCAACCAATTAACTTGGGGAGGTCGTCTTATTCTTAGCTTGGACCCTTAAATGGGAGATTCCGCGATAGGAGCTATTCCTAGCCTACAATCTAGATGGATTGCCAAGTACCCACTATTGGATCTTCCCAAATTTAGGGAAATTCTCTCCTGAGCAATAACCCAAATCAGAAAGCTAAGTCAATATTTGCAACCATTGACCATAAATTCAAGCAATGGAAGATTCAAGAGACCCAAATAATCAAACAAGAACAAAATCTAGATTTAGGACCAAATACCCAAAAAAGTATTATCTTTAATACAAACTCAAAATCTCAAGTCAACAATACACTAATAAAATAGCAATTAAGAACAAGAGTTAAAGAATGGAAACTAAACATTTTACAATAAATTCCTCCAAATCTTCACTCCTATGGTGTTGGTTGATGAAACTTGCTCCCAAGCTTGCTCCAAAGTTGTGAAAATAGCCAAAGATATGTTTCAAGATGACTTGGAAATTTTTTATGTGAATTGGGGTTTCCAAAAGGTGAAATTTCCAAATCTGCCCCTGCAGCTGCTTTCTTTCTTCACCTTCGCGTGGTGTCCACCGCGATCGCAAAGGGTCTCTATTTGGTTGACTTTTGCATACGCGAGTGCTACACCGCATTCGCAGAGCTTTGACTCGGTTAGCCTTTGCGTTCGTGGTTGGGACCTCGCATTCGCGAAGGAATGTGTTGCTGCCAATTACTTGCTTGTCCAAATGGCCTCCTTTTGACTTGTTTTCATCCGAATTCATTCCAAACACTTCTAAAACACAAAGACCTGCAAAATAGAAGTAATCTGTGTAAAAGAATAAGCTTAAAGGTTAAATAAGTAGGTAAAATACCGACTTATCAAACCCCTAAACTTAAACTATTGCTTGTCCTCAAGCAACTTAAAGCTTTTAACACAAGAGGCATACAACACAAGTGCCAATGACAATACCACAAGCGAAGGAAAACCCATTTCAAGCACCAAACATGACTTCGGTTGGTACTAATGATTAGTCAATCACATGATAACTTACTCTAAGAATTTCCTTCAATTCAAAACACAAACTCATGATGCAAAGGCAAAATAAGAACACGCAAGTGACAACAACCAATCCTGAAGATGTGACTCACATCACTAACTTACCAAAACATGGTCATTTGACTCATTTTCAGAGTTTATCAATGTCTCCAACTATCCTAATTCGCAAGACCTCACAAGAATGAAAGTCCCAAAAACACATTATGTACAAAGACAATCACAAGGTACAAATACAAACATTCACACTCACAAGGAATTTCAAATGCACACACGTCAAACCATAGGCTTGCCATTCATGTAAATCGCCACTAATGTAGGGTAGTCTAGCTGGGAATCACCAAGGACTTGCGGGTTACAATGTTGGCTAGGGATAAGGTGAGGATAATTTTGTTTAAGTGACTACACCGGCCTAGTGCTCTTTGTTCTTATTTCAAACACCGCTGACATTTTCAACCTCAACTTCACCTTATTTCTCCCTAACACAACCTAAGATTCTCCTTTTTAACTCATGATCATTCATACCTTATATCACCTTCACTTGGTAGAACCATTTTTTGCTTTTCAGTTTGCTCATTGGATTGATCTTTTGGAGCAATTTTCACTTTGAAATTAAGGTGCTACCTTGCATTTGAAGGGCACTTCTTTTCTTCTCCTCATTTGATCACATGCACCCCCAACTATAGGCATTTGCCTATGTTATTTTTTGTTTCTCCCCCCAAACTTAGGCTTTTAGCCTACATTTCATTTTCAAGCAATTAGGGAGGATGAGTGCCAAGATGGAGGTTCCAAAAAGGTCAAGGTGTTGACAAGGTGCCGAAGAATGGTCACAAGATCAAAGGGGTTCTCTAGGATTTGATGTCATTGGGAAGTCATTTGGGTGAAGTGGCTATCAAAAAGGGCCTAAGGTCATCTTCCAAGCTTTGTTACACTTAGAATTTCTCCTTGAATCACATTCGGGGCACGTTCTAGACGACACACATGCACAAGAATTATTCAACTAAACCTCACCACACAGGGAATGTGAATCATTCAAGAAGGATAAATTTTTAACTTCCTAAACAAGAACAAAGATGAGCTATTCTACATTATCGCCACTAATGGGTCAAGACTCACAAAAAAATTTAAAGAGTTGTCACAAAATCACTCTTCGCCATGCATTTTTCACAATTTTTTTTGGATGGGTATGCCTATTTCACTTAGCATGCAAGACTACTTCATTGGTACCAAACAAGTCAATTTGCAACCAAAACCTCAAAAGATGGCGATTTTCCCTTAAGAATGTCGTCACTCACTCTATCATTGGGCCAATTTATCTATCCAAATCGGCATGGCTACACAAGGTAGATAAAAATAAGTATCACACTTTATGGGCACATGCGATTCGCACATGACAAAGTTCGTGTCAAACGTGCAACACACAGGCCAAACAGTGGGCATGTGCGAAGCTCGTGCAGTTCGCACCCCGTTTTTTGTGGAACAAATATCCCCCAGCAAGTTCCATCTAGCCTAACGGGTACTCAGACTTCCCCTAACCCACAAAAACTACATCTCAACTACCAAATAACAAAAGAAGCTACAAAGTAAAGAAAACTAAAAATAAATAAACCATTAACTTCTTCCACACAACACCAAAACCCAATGAGGGTGCAAATCTACAAAGTACACCCGACAAGGGCACAATAGTATATAATAAACCAAACAAGCCCAGGGAAGGGAACAATAATATGCAACAAAATAAGCCCGGCGAGGGCATAATAATATCCATGAGTAAAGCAAGCTAAACTAGAAAGATAGAGTGCGGATCACACGCCACCCCCAACTAAGATAGGGTAGTGCCCTCACAGTATCAAAGTAAGGAATAAGTTTGAGGGGGCTCCCTGAGGTGCATCAATTTGAACTGGAGGAAGAGGTAAACTCAAGTCTCTCCTCATCCTCATCATCTTCATCCTCCTCAGCTCCTCTCGATCAGCAAAAAGACTTCAATCTATCCATAATCTTGTTTAGGAACTTGCTCTTTTTCCTCTCGTGCTCGCTAAACTTCTTCTGCCGCCTTTCAACTTTTCCTTGCCTGCAACTTATGTGCTCTAAGCGTGCATTCATTTCACTCAAATGCCCATTAATCAATTTCTGCTCATTGGCAACTTTGGACAAGGATAAGGGGACTCAGTACCTGCTGGTGTGTCGGTTCTAACTGAACCAGAAGAGAATTCGGCCAACAACTGCTGAACATGTGCATCCACTCCCTGAATCTGGCTAGAGAGGTGGCGCATGAGATAGGGCCTAGAATGTAGAGCTCCCACAGACTGAGATGATCTAGATAGAACTGTGGAAGGACCGGCAAGCTCAGTCAAAGACTTTGGAAACTATCCAAAAGATGGCGAAGCCACATCAATCTTCCTCTTTTTCTGCTTTACTTCTGGGGCCCTCTTAACCAATGGGTGGATCATAGCTGCTGGATTCTTTGTAATGTCAGTAGGATCTACCAACAACCCAGCATCGTAGCACAACTGGGTCACTAATGAAGGAAAAAAAGGCTTTTAGACTTTCCACTAGCTACCTCAGCCATATGAGCCACAATATGGATCTCAACATTCACATCTATGCCATCAATGAGGTCTACCACCATCAATGCATGATCAGGGGTCACATCTGTATCATGAGTGGATGACATGATCCTCACACAGATAATCGAAAGTCAAGTCTTGGCTTCTGTAGTAAACTCATGTGAATCAACCCCTTTTTACAAAGTCAACCAATTTGGGGTTACCCCATCATTCAACTTGTCTACCAACCACTGGTGCCCTTCGAATTTGGATTTTGCAATGTAAACCTCATTGTCAGCATCCGGAAGGTGGTACAGTGCATTGATGATCTAGGGGTTGAAGCTCACTTGGACTCCTCAAATGGTAGTGACTAGTGCGCCGTTGAAATCAGTGATCAAAACATTGGCATAGAACTCAGTGACCACTATGTGGTTAGCCACGATAGGTGGAGGAGCAAAACATATCCAACCCCGCTCCACCAACCTCTTGTAGAAGTCCATCATTTTCTTCTCAGCTTTGTCCATATTGATTCCTTTCCCCCTAACAAAGGGTTTGGACAATAGCTCATCATATCGGTGTTCACATGATGCCGATAGGAACCTATCATGATCGTAGTCTCCTCAATTTCCACATCCGGAGCAATTACAACTTCATTGTCACTACCGTTTAAGGACATCTTTTTTATCAAAGTACCTACAAAACCCACCATTATGTTAAAAGTTCTTAGGGACACTTAAAATAATGTATTATGAAGTACTTAGGCCAAAGAAATGGCCAAAGAAATAGCCGAAAGAAGTTTTGAGGTAGGCTGTGCATTTCCACTGTTTTGACACTGTCAGGCGATCCTTCTTCGCGTTCGTGGCCAGGTGGAAATGTTCACGAAGAAGGACTTTATTTTTAAAAAAAAATTCGCCTTCGCGAATGCGGCCAGGTTCCCCGTGAATGCGAAGGCTATCGGGATGCCCAGATCAGTGCCTCATTGAGGCATTTTCTCAAACACATAGGAGACAAGCAGTCTTTTGCTTGATCTCCCAAGGTTTTAGAACCAATTAAAACACAACTTTTTAGTCCCACCATTTAGTACATAGCCTCAATCAAATTCACCCAACAATTTAACAATTAAACACAATTAGAAATTGATTTAAAGCAAGAGGAGATCAACTAAAAGAATGCCATTACCCATTTTCTACATATCAAGTTGAGGGAGAAAAAGAACCCATTTCAAAATGCTAGAAGGGTGGAGTTCATACCTGATGGATTGCAAGTTGTGAAGCTTGAAAGAAATTGATGGAATTTTTGTGTGCTAAAGGAGGAGAAATTTCCTTGTTTTGAGAATGAACCCTATACACCCCTCTGAAATTTGAAACGTTTTAAAATACCTGGAATCTGCCTGTAAGCTTTGCATTCGCGAAGGCTTGGCATTTAGCTGGCCTTCGAATTCACGGTCGGTCCACCACGTTCATGAAGGCTTGTAGTAGGACTGGTCTTCACGTTAGGACTGGTCTTTGCGTTCGCGGCCAGTCTTCCGCGTTCATGAAAAAGACTGGTCTGACCAGATTTTCACTTTTTCTTCAGCATTCTTCCCGTGATGTGCGATGCCTGGTGTGACGAGCACTTTGTGAGGTGCAAAACGCACCATGTCCGCACATGCTAGTGTTTTTGATCAGTCCGCTGGTTGCTTATGCGATGGCATGTGCGACGGGCACTCTTCCAGGTTTGAAAAGCACATTTTTCAAAGGTATTTTTGGTGCTTCTCAATACTTGGTTCCTCTTCTCATTCCCTTGGGCACCCAAAACACACAAAAAAGAAACAAAAAGTGAAGTAAAGCATAAAAACAATAGGATACCTCCCATCAAGCACAAAATTTAACATTGCGGAGCGACGTCGGCTACCTTACCATCGAGATTTCCACTTGGAAGATTTGAACCTTTGACCCAAACATGAATCAAATTTCTGGTGGCACTTCCGGGGTGAAGGTTTTAGCATGAGAAGGCCATTCTCTTGATTCCGCATGTCGCACTTTTTGGCCTTCAAGTAAGGAAGGACGCTTTGACTTTATTCCACAACAAACTCAAAACCGGATAGACCTTCATCCACCCTCCTTCCAAGGTCTTCCAAAAGCTTTATTACTTTGACTTTCATCCATTGAATCAAACTTAAGGTCGAACAAAGGTTGAAGTGGGATTTGGGCGTCTCCACCTTCAAGTTTCTCTCATTCATAACATACTCACTTAGAGATGCTATGAAATCATGACCCACACTTAGAGTAGTTGGTTGCAAGACCACCTTCAATTCATGATCCTCCCTTGTGTTATCCTCTTCTTTTGTCCTTGCGTCTATAAAGCATGCTTTATGGATTGCACATTCTCCTTTTGGGTTTCTAGCGAGGCCAAGAGGGTTTGGAGCTTACCATATACACCTTCTTCGCTTGCAAATTCATGGTCCCTGTTAAAGTCATAAGCACCACTAGCAACATTGTTAGCACAAGAAGGGGGAGGGGGACGATCATTATTAGGGCAATCGCTTTAATGTCCGTCATGAACACCACACAAATAGAAACTGCGCCCATCATAGGAGTGAGAAGGAGAATACCCTCCTCTACTAGGGGCAATTCTACACCTTCATCTAAGGTGGGGTCCTCCACAATAAACACAATAGTCGAGAACATAAATTTGAATGCAACCATCAACATTTCTAAAATTGAAATAAGCCATGATACCATCAACAAACGAAAACTAAATAAAAGAAAAACAATTATTCAAAAAAAATTGAACTAGAGTAAGTAAACTCAAATTCTAAACTAACTCAATACACCAAATTGTTCCCCAACAATGATGCCATTTTTGATAAACATTCAAATCATGCTCTCCAATTAGGAGGTCACAGTGATCGCGTAGTAAAAACAAAATTTATAATTCCCAACGAGTGTCAGGGTCGTACCCAAGGGAACAATGTAGTCGTGATCGAGCTAATAAACAGTCCAAGCAACTTATTGAAGTTCAAATAACAAAAAGGGAAAAGATATCAAAAGGGGGGGTATTAGACTAAAACTAGAAGATAAAGAAAACCAAATAAAAGATAGAGTGGTCAATGGCTTTCACCTTGCTTTCACCAAGCAAGGATAACAAGGGAGATATGGGCTTGGGAATTCAAATTCACAAGACTTGCACCCGATTGACACTTAGGTAGTCTTGGTCATCAGTATGGAATGCTATCCCTCGATCAACATCCATATTTCTGATAATTTCAGTTAGAACATCATTCAGTGTGATAAACAAGCAACCAATTAACTTGGGGAGGTCGTACTATTCTTAGCTCGGACCCTTAAATGGGAGATTCTGCGATAGGAGCTATTCCTAGCCTCCAATCTAGATGGATTCCAAAGTACCCACTATTGGATCTTCTCGAATTTAGGGAAATTCTCTCCCGAACAATAACCCAAATCAGAAAGCTAAGTCAATGTTTGCAACCATTAACAATAAATTCAAGCAATGGAAGATTCAAGAGACCCAAATAATCAAACAAGAACAATATTTAGATTTAGAATCAAATACCCAAAAAAGTATTATCTATAATACAAAACCAAAATCTCAAGTAAACAATACACCAATAAAATAGAAATTAAAAACAAGAGTTGAAGAATGGAAACTAAAGATTTTACAATAAATTCCTCCAAATCTTCACTCCTATGGTGTTGGTTGATGAACCTTGTGTCACGACTCAATTTCTCAAGTCATGATGGAACCTACAATCCCCCAGTAGGAAAACCAATTCCCGTAGCCCGAACAGCTAGTAACGGGATACTACCTAACCAATACGCTCAAAAAGCTGAGATAAGTAGAAGCAAAAATAAGCAGAAGCAAAACTCGAATATTTAAAGGAAACTACACCAACCCTAAGACTTGGTATCAATAGTACAGAAGCTTCTAATAGGATACAAGTGCTAGTAGTAACCAAATACAACATAAATTTCCTCCAAAAGTACAAGGAGCAACAGTACAACAGATGAGATGTAGCAATCCCCGACCGTCAGGCGCTCACCCTAGTCTCGAAGATACAAAAGCTGCACGAGTCTCCAATGCGTTCAACAGCGAAAGCTCAGCTAATATCTGCATTAAATAGTGCAGAAGTATGGTATGAGCACCAAAATCATGGGTACTCAGTAGGTATCATCGGCCGACTGAGCGCATATAAGATATAAAAGCAGTAAGTAACGGATAGCAAGAAAGCAGTCACTGAAGCAATAAGCAAGGTACAAGGAGCTAGCACAGATCATCCATAACCAAGAGCTTCAAGTAGCACATGCTAGCACAGAGATACAATTACATAGAATCACAGGTGAAGGAAAGGAAAATGCACCTGTAGTCCTTGCACAATAATATAAGTAAGTAGAGAGAGAGTTGAAAAAATGGCGGTATACCGGTAACCTCAAGTAGAAGGAAAAGACAGAGAGCAGTCAAACATACTCAAAATGGAATCAACGAGTATAAGGAAATCATATCACCAATCCAATCACATGATAGCATAACCAGGGAATCAACTCACAAGTACAACCCTAAGATGAAATAACTAGGCCACAATGACCGAGAGATACCACTCAACTTCCCACAAGGATAGAGTAAGAATCTCACACTCTGCTCAGAAGGCCACACAAAAGTGCCTCGATAAGATAGGACTCCAAAGCGCTCTCAATAATCAGACATCTCACAACCAAAGCCTCAACAGGCTAGCCATCACTAATCTTTCAAGAACCGGGTGCCAAGACAAGCTCTAAGTAAAAACAGGAGTAAATATAGTCTACCTACAGTCCCAACGGCCGTCCATACAACCGAGGAACACAATCAAGTGAAAATAAACCCTCCGGCATCCTATACTACTGGAGCGTACACTGAACACACAACAAACAAGGGTGGAATCCAATGCATGATATAATATGATGTGCAATAGAACCTCTGTATATACCTCCTCCGGTGCCAATCAAGCCCAGCAGGCAGGTTCCATGGAAGGACTCAACCTGTATACCTCTACTCCACCGTATACCCTTCACTCTGGCACACGCAGCCCGAAGCCCGAAGCCCCAGGCTTGGAGCGGCATGGTCCATGGAGGTCCTCCACCCCATACTAAAACTCAGTATCAAGACATGTCATCCAGAAGCAAGTCCGAGATCAAGATAGAGACCCAGTCTCGAATATGCATGCCCAGACCCTGTCCAAGACTAAAGTAGTAGAAAATGCCACAAAAACCCCTCCAGGGGTGCCCGGGCATAACCAGGTCTAAAATTATAGTAAATCAAGTCTAGTGCTCCGCCTCGCAGAGACTAGTATCAGTAATAAAATTAAGTATGGTGCTATGCCTCGCAGAGACTAGTATCAGTAATAAAATTAAGTCTGGTGCTCTGCCCCACAGAGACTAGTATCAGTAATAAAATCAGTGCAAAAACATCCAAAAATCCCCTTTTTGATCATCAACAGTAGAAAAAATGGGGCCCCTAGGGCTATGCAAATTTAGGAAAATTGTCGGTAGTGGCTCGCAGCCAAAACTATAGTAAAACATGCAGGGGAAAACCTTTTTCATGGATGATATGCTCGCACACAAATATAAAAGTAGCCAAATGGCTCACAACAATTCCTATCAGCCCTGTACAGGCCCAACAGCTACTCAGCAGACATAACCAGCCTAAAAGGATAATCTCTATGTTCGGTACTCGCGGACATTCCCCAATAACCCACCATCTATGTTCCAGAGTCAATACAAGGCCACACAGGACTACAAGGGTAATATACAATACTACGCGAATACTACAAACAACGCATGAAATAACGGACGAACAAGGTGGACAAGGTCTGGGGTACCAACCTATAATAACCCACCCAAGGATGTTAATTAATGCAGTTATAGCCTATATACGCAGAGTCTAGGGAGGAAATCTATAACCTACCTGTAATCCGATGACTAGTTGCGGGAACGGCGTCGTCCAGGCTTAAACTGCTCCGGGAAGCTCAAAATTACAAAAACACTTTCAACTGAAGTCCCAAAGGCGTCTCTATGAAGCCTGACCAACTAATGTAATGGAACAATTGCTAGAATCGACGAGGCTGCAAGAACGAGCCATAGCCATTTGATAAGGTGTTAATGTCACACTCGCGACCAGCCAACTCAAAAGCATAAAATGAGGCAAATAACAATAACAAATGGCAGCTAAATCCAACAACAATATGCAACTCACATCTCAAAGGAGCGACGAGCTCCCGAGGCACTATTTAAAGGCTTACTTCATGTCATTCAATCCAATAACTATCGTACATGACTCCAATAAGAATCACACCAATTCCCAGTACCTCCACCACCTTAACACCATCAACATACAATAATAACAACCCAATTTAATATGACAAAGGGGCTGCCCAGAGCCACAGATCCAAAATATCACTTCGTGGCTCAGAAATCCATCAAATAATATTAGAACATATAATAACGAAGGAGGGTCATAGGAGGAAGGTTACCTCGACAAAAAGCTTTGAAATACCAAGATAAACATGTTGTTATAAGGACCCACCACGATCTGTAACAATATACGGCAAGAAAACACGACAAACATGCCGATAACAATAAGTTCTCCTCGGAATTGATTCTAAAGCTCAAATTAAGAATGAGTCGAGGATTTATAACCCCTACATTCTGATAATCAAATGATAATACCATAAAAATATTAGTTCCACGAACTACATCCTTGCAGTAGCAACAAACGGAGCCAAAACGACGAGAAAACTATACCACGACGATGAGCTCGCGACGTAGAGCAACTTCCGAATTGAAAGGATCAAGGTCCATGGATTATTTCTAAGGTTTATATCTGATTTTGTAAGGTTTTGGTCTGTTTTTATGGGTTTAAAACGAAGGAGAAGATGATTTATATAGGCAAACCGACTTAGGATGTGGGCCCTACCTTGATGTGTCTGCTTGTGCAGTCTTACGAAAACACAGATATCTCTCTATTCTGAAGTCGTATGGACGAACGGTTTAGTGCGTTGGAAACTGGAATCATACACCTTCGATTTGGTATATTGGTGGCCCACTAACTTATTATAAATAGGGAAAAACACCCCAAGACATTTAACCCAAATTTGAAGAGAATTCCTTAAAGGAACTTACAATAACCTTTTCCGACTTTTGTTTCGCAACTTGCTTGACTTCAAAACTTATCATACGACCATTTTGAGATTATAATACCTCATAACACATCCTTATTAGTATATTAGACACTATTAGTCTTACCCCAAAGGCACGGGTTACTTTAAACCTTCCAAATGGGCAAGGTGTTACACGAGGCATTTCTTTAACTCAAACTTTCGAGTAAGGGATTCCTTTGACCTAGAACCTTGGTTTAATTCTTTGATATTACCAAGAATGTTGTTGGAAGTCAATGATTTCCAAAGTTGAAGCTCTAAAATGAGGAACGACCATAAAGACCAAACAAACGGCCTGGGCACCAAACTACAGGTCCCGACAAGCCATAAATGACTTGGGCCGCTACAAGTAAGCTCTAATGGTAAAAGAAAGGCGAGAACGTGTAAATGACCGGAAGGGTCATTACATCATTCACTACTAAAAAGACTTTCGTCCCCGAAAGTCAGGAAGGAAGAAAATACCAGAGATTTAAGAATAGCGGATACAATGCCCACACTACTCTCTCAGACAACCCGGGAAACCTCCGCGACCAGACGACACCCAATAGAATAGAACCAAAGAAAGTAACCAAGCGTTAATTTCTTACTAGCCAAGCTAGATTTCAACCTCCAAAGATCTGCCAACCCAAACTGAACCTTGAGAATCTTAACCGAAAAGCACCTGCACAACACCAAAACCATTGCACCAAGGCTATCAACACACAAAACTCGAATCCACAATACTATACCAAGTGTACCAGAAAATCCATCAACCCAAAACTCCAACTCATGAGCCCGCTGTTCCACAAAACCGCTTTTTTTATTCTGAACTGAATCCTTTAACACCACAAACAGGAAGCTGCATACAACCCGAACACTCAAACCACCCTCAAAGCATCAACTGACACACTGGAGATCCATAGTTCCTGCTTATACTTTACCACGAACGAAGTCACCCACTTTATTCAAACTCGTTTTAAGCCAAGATATAGGCTACTAGACTTTGCCATCTAAGATAACAACCAGTAGCATATCATTGAAAATGAAACTTACATACCCTGACTGACCATCAACCAACGAACAAACACTTTTGCTAACATTAAACTTGCTAACTGAATTGTGCCAGGTCTGAATCAGCTGAAAGTGAATGAACTAGGGCAACCTTCCCAAAAGACCCAAACCAAAACCACGATCCTTCAAGAAGTGTGGTAAGCCTAGCACGAAGTCTATAACCATGAGCCAAGCTCCCAACTCTAGAAAACACTACTGCTACTCCGAACACTCGAACACCATTTGAATGTGAAATTGCCTTACGAATCTCACCTCAGGAAAAAGTCCACCATACCACGAATATCAAGTCCATACACCCCGAAGGCAAAGGAAAAAGGTGCATGGGATTCAAAGTTACCATCTAGCCATAGAAATTTTGGCATATACTTTCAATTCATTCCTTTGGCTCGAATCAACCGCTCTACTGGTTCTGCAAACAACAAACCACTTCGAAGCATAGATCATAACAAACTTCTAGTCCATACTGGCCGAGTCTAACCAACACTGGAACCCCACATAAACAGCAACTCTGGAGGAATCAATTAAACAAGCTTTCAAATCCTCGGCAAATGAATGGCGATTACTAGTCTCTACGTATCATCAGAACTCAAAATAGCGTCGCTAGTCTCAACCCGCACAAGCTGACCAAATAAAGCATACACCACTGCTGAAGCTCAAACTTACGCCGATGAGTCTGTCCAACCATGGTAGAAGGACCTCATACTAACTAGAACACTGCTGAAATCTAGAATATCCTGCCTCTTGCAGGGGTTAGCCAAGGACTAGGTGTCCAAGGCCAATAGCCGCATCCACAACTGAAGTAAAGAAACTAAGTTGCCCGCACCCACTTCCTTCCGGCACTAGGATGCTGCAACCAAATAAAAACTGCCATAAACCATCCGATGTAACCTGCCAAGTTATGATTCTGAACACCGACTTTCAAAACTGCCAACCAAAGCCTTGGTCGAACCTGTATGCTTCCAATGAAACCGTAAGAAACCAAGCCACCTAGGCCTGAATATGCAAATTGCCAACACCGCAGTTGCTACTGAAATAAAACCAATCGATGGAAAACCCACAGTAATGTGTAGACGGCTGAATCGAACCACCGACACACAATCCCAAAGAAAACCATTATCGCCACCTCAGGAAACTACGAGGACACATAAACATATACAAAGAGTATCTCCCTTGTTTTTTAACTAAACAAAAATGCTTCTTTAGCACATACTAAACCTTACAAATCCTTTCTCGAATAAGAACCTGAAGCCATTACCTTACTACTCATAGCTACACGTCAAATTCAAGAAGGCAGGAAAAGGATGGGTCGGATGCCCAACTCACCCGAAATGCTTACAAATACAACCTAACCATGAGGTTACGATCAACACTTAGTTGGAAGTGCTTAAATTCAAGACCCAATCATGATGCCAACATCCAGAGCTCATCGAAAGAACTACGATCAAGATTCGTTCCAACTGGAGCTAGGGATACAACAAAACACCCAACGGACCAGGAAGTGGAGGAGTCTATGGGAACAACCCACATACCTGCCAACCTCCTAAACTAATCAACAAAGAAGGTAGACTCTAGACACTCGGGAGACCAAACCAATCTATGCACACTAGCATAACCAATATCTCCCAACTGAGGCAAAATCTCAACTCTGGCCCAACTACCGGTAATACACCAAACCATCACACGAATCTCTAGCCATGCTAGATAACGGCCTAGGCAACAACCATCTAGGACCATTAAAAAAGTACAACTCAACCACAAGTCCAAAATCACAATGAAATAGGGATAACCCATCTAGAAACAGACTAACAAGAACTACCCACGAACTACAACTCTGGGAAAACACCTCTCAAGGCTAACTTACCCCATCTACTACTAAAGAATAAACTATCAATAAAACAATATATCGATACTACAATTCGAGTAGCCAAAAAACTTAACAAGTAGCAGGTAGGCATATAAGCAATTACATGACAAAAGGGATAGAGTCGCAACACGAGCGGGACTAACATAAGTCGAAGGTAGAAAAAGCTTAACATGCAGCAATAATATCAAGAACCTCTACCTCTGGCCCACCAAGAGGAGCATCAAGCTAATGGGATATAACTCTGGATTGAGTAGTCGAAACTAAAGGTCCAACCGGCCCTCGCCAGGGACAAGCTCTATAAAGGTGACCAGTCTGTCCACAATGATAACAACTAGGCTGTCTGGGATACACAATCGTGGGGAAATTCCTAGCAAAGTGCCCATGCTCACCACACCAAAAACAGCCTATACCAGATGAAGTCCGACGGGAAAATCTTACCTCGTACTCAAATACCGATAGACAACCCTGCTGAAGAACTAGAAGCTCAACCCTAACTAAAGCACCACTCACAGAACCAGGTACTGAAACACTCACCGGAGGGCTCAGAGTCCTAGCCACGGTGTCTTGAAGCACTGAGGTTACTATAACTTCAATCAGAGGTTGGTCTAACCCCACACCCCATATCTAGTGTGGTAAAGCCTCACTCTGGAGTCCTGGTACTGATAGAAGCACTGAAGCAACAAGCACAGAAGCCTCGGCACCAACCGCTATCGCACTCGTATGAGGCATCTAAGAATGAATGAATAACCAAAGTCTAGAAGTCAATAGAGCCAGGAACGCACGATGAGGATCCAAGAAGATAAAACTTTTCCTAACAATTCCCTATAGCCTCCCGCAGATAGGATACGGAAGTCATCGTACCGATCCACGAGACTCTACTTAGACACTTGCTTCTGCACCATGACACCGGTGAACCTAGAGCTCTGATACCAAGCTGTCACGACCCAATTTCTCAAGTCATGAAGGCACCTACAATCCCCCAGTAGGCGAACCAATTCCCGTATCCCGGAATAGCTAGTAACGGGCTACTACCTAACTAATATGCTCAACAAGCTGAGATAAGCAGAAGCAAAAATAAGCAGAAGCAAAACTCGAATATAAATACATAAAGGAAACTACACCAACCCCAAGACTTGGTATCAATAGTACATAAGCTTCTAATACGATACAAGTGTTAGTAGTTACAAAATACAACATAAATTGCCTCCGAAAGTACAAGGAGAAACAGTACAACAGATGAGATATAGACAAGCCCTGACCGTCAGGCGCTCACACTAGTCTCGAAGATCCAAAAGCTGCACGAGTATCCAATGCGTTCAATAGCAAAAGCTAAGCTAATACCTGCACCAAAAAGTGCAGAAGTATGGTATAAGCACCAAAACCACGGGTATTCAGTAGGTATCATCGGCCGACTGAGCGCATATAAGATATAAAAGCAGTAAATAATAGATAGCAAGAAAGCAGTCACTGAAGCAATAAGAAAGGCACAAGGAGCTAGCATAGATCATCCATAACCAAGAGCTTCAAGTAGCACATGCTAGCACAGAGATACAATTACATAGAATCACAGGTAAAGGAAAGGAAAACGCACCTGGAGTCCTTGCACAATAATATAAGTAAGTAGAGAGAGAGTTGAGAAAATGGCGGTATACTAGTAATCCCAAATAGAAGAAAAAGACAAAGAGTAGTCAAACATACTCAAAATGGAATCAACGAGTATAAGGAAATCATAACACCAATCCAATCACATGATAGTATAACCAGGGAATCACCTCACAAGTACAACCCTAGGATGAAATAACTAGGCCACAATGACTGAGAGATACCACTCATCTTCCCACAAAGATAGAGCCAGAATCTCACACTCTTCTCAGAAGGACACACAAAAATGCCTAGATAAGATAGGACTCCAAAGCCCTCTCAATAATCAGACATCTCACAACCAAAGCCTCAACAGGCTAGCCATAAATAATCTTTCAAGAACTGGGTGCCAAGACAAGCTCTAAGTAAAAATAAGAGTAAATATAGTCTACCTACAGTCCCAACGGCCGCCCATAAAATCGAGGAACACAATCAAGTGAAAACAAACCCTCTGGAATCCCATACTACCAAAGCATACACTGAACACACAACAAACAAGGGTGGAATCCAATGCATGATATGATATGATGTGAAATAGAACCTTTGTACGTGCCTCCTCCGGTGCCAATCAGGACCAGCAGGCACGTTGCATGGAAGGACCCAGCCAGTATACCTCTACTCCACCGTATACCTTTTCCTTTGGTGCACGCAGCCCGAAGCCCCAGGCCCGAAGTAGCAAGGTCCATGGAGGTCCCCGACCCCATACTAAAACTTAGTATCAAGACATGTTATCCGGAAGCAAGTCCGGGATCAAGATAGAGACCCAGTCTCGAATATGCATGCCCAGACCCTGTCCAGGACTAAAGTTGTAGAAATGCCTCAAAAACCCCTCCAAGGGTGCCCGAGCGTAATCGGATCTAAAATTGTAGTAAATCAAGTCTAGTGCTCCACCTCGCAGAGACTAGTATCAGTAATAAAATCAAGTATGATGATCTACCTCGCAGAGACTAGTATCAGTAATAAAATCAGTGCGAAAACATCCAAAAATCCCCTTTTCGATCATCAACAGTACAAAAAATGGGGCCCCCAGGGCTATGAAAAAAATTGTCGGTAGTGGCTCGCAGCCAAAACTGTAGTAAAACATGCAAGGGAAAACCTTTTTCATGGATAATATGCTCGCACACAAATATAAAAGTAGCCAAATGGCTCACAACAACTCCTATCAGCCCTGTACAGGCCCAACAGCTACTCAGCAGATATAACCAGCCTAAAAGGATAATCTCTATGTCCGGGACTCACATACATTCCCCAATAACCCACCATATATGTTCCAGAGTCAATATAAGACCACACAGGACCACAAGGATAATATACAATACTACGCGAATACTACAAACAACGCATGAAATAATGAACGGACAAGGTGGACAAGGTTTGGGGTACCAACCTATAATAACCCACCCAAGGATGTTAATTAATGCAGTTATAGCCTATATATGCAGAGTCTAGGTAGGAAAGCCATAACCTACCTGTCATCCGATGACTAGCTGCAGGAACGGCGTCGTCCAGGCTCAAACTGCTCTTGGAAGCTCCAAATTACAAAAACACTTTCAACTGAAGTCCCAAAGGCGTCTCTATGAAGCCTGACCAACCAAGGTAATGGAACAATTGCTAGAATCTACGAGGCTTCAAGAACGAGCCATAGCCATAGGCATGTGCTGTTGCCAGCTACTTGCTTCTTCGAATGGCCTCCTTTTGACTTGTTTTCATCTGAATTCATTCCAAACACTTCTAAAACACAACGACCTGCAAAATAGAAGTAATACATGTCAATTGCACTATTTTTCTACTTTAAACTAGCAAAATCATAAGCTTAAAGGTTAAATAAGTAGGTAAAATACTGACTTATCAGGAACAATGGCAACAAAGGGGTTATTCTTGCATGGTAGCGGGAATGTATTATTGTGAACAGTCTTCTCATGTAATTCAATTTTGATTAGGTGATATTTGGATGCTAAGTTTTGATCTATGCACTTCCAGGAATGGTCTTGGGGTTTAGTTTAAGGCCATCGTGGAATTTATAGGATTAATAATAATAATCGGGAATGGGGATGAATTGTTCTACTGAAAAAATTTCACTTTTCTGGGCTACTACAGTTGGGACCGCCCTAGCGGAACTCTACTGCTATGGAGATCCTGCTATAGTGGAAATTTTACTACTATAGCAGTACCGCGATAGCGGAATGGCAACCACTATAGTGGAGGGGGGAGGGGCAGAATGCATGCCCTATTTTCCCTTTTTTTCCTTCCATTTTCGGGGCGTCTAAAAGCAATAGTTAATCTATGAACTGCTATGTAAAATAAGGAAATCATCTATAGAACTAATATAGTACTCATAGAAGGGAAATTTTCTGAAAACTAGCATCCATGTTCTTACAAACGAAGGGAAAAAGGGAAAGGGAACATTGTCTAGTATGTGCCCAAAAATAGGGCAAAACCCAAAAAGTAGTAAATAATCCTAATAAAGAGGGGAGGGGGAGTCCTAGGCCTTATCATTGCTCATGAAGGGGAAATCCTGCCTGCCTTTGGGCTCATGTGGGGGAAGCTCTTGCCCGGGGGCGATGCAAGTGAACATGACCTTGATGGTCTTCCACATTCGGGAAAACATGCGGTCCCGTGAGCGCCTCTTCTTTTTCTCTTCCTCTAACTCCTTATGAAATGTTGCTAAGTCCTAAGCAAACGGGGGCAGTGTTGTACTTCTAGTAGAAACAATGTACTCCATGTATCTCCTGATCGCGGCCAAGTTCTCCTAAAGTTGGCGGCTAGTGATCTGGAGATGAGACTGGGAGGAAGGGGCAGGGGTGTCATCATCATCATCATCTACATCCTCAGCAACCTGGTTTCTCCCTGCTTCATCTACATTCCTCTTCTTCTTGGAGGGGACCACTTTCACCTGGAGAGGGTTGAAGGCATCATTCATAGCTACCTCATGGTTAGTATGATCCTTAGGCACCCCAACACTCCTGCACAACTTAGATACTAAACTAGGAAGAAAGGGGCATTTTCTAGGACCCCAGTAGAAGTCCTTCCACTCTGAAATAATCTGGTCTCCCATATTCATAATGTTCCCTTTATAGCACAAGAAATCACCAGGGCCCAGACATAAGTCACGTCAGTGGTGTTGCCTGATGGACGAATTCTCTGGGACACCAAATTTAACCACCTCCTAGCATCTGCAGAAAAAAGGCGCTGGTGATGCCCTCAAGACTGGGCGAGTAGACCTGAATGTTAAACTCCTCATCCACCAAGGTATATCTCAGCCAAGTCATATCCTAAAGTCGAGCCTTAGCCTTGTATGGTGCATTTGAAACATGAGGCACTCCTAGCACTTAATCGATAATCTGAGAGTCCACAGGGACATCTACCCCTTGGATTTGGATAGTGGGGTTGGGCTCATCCCAATGAATGGTGGGAAGTATGGCGTAGAACTCTTGCACCCAACCTGTATGCGTGGGAGGGGGAGCCACTATCAACAGACCCCAGTTGAACTCTTGAATTCTGCGATGAAAGGCGGCTGCTTTCTCGTCCACCCCTACCATTTTGCAACCCCTCTCATAACAAAAGCCTATCGGACGATAGTCTCGGAACCTCTCCTGACTATCATCGTCAGGCAACCTCATATAGGGATACATGGGGAATTTTTCTTCAGCCACTGGAGTGTGTTAACCTGCAATATGGCAAGGGGGTGGGGTTAGAACTCGATAAAGCATAAAGGAACGAGTTTAAAAAGGAAATTTTTTCTAAGTGTTATCCTAGTAAGGCTACTGTTTTGCGGTCTTCCTCTATAGCAGACGATCATCCACCATAGTGAACCCACTAGCGGGACCACTATAGTGGAACCCAACCACTATAGAAATCTTCATCGTCCCAAAATTTCAAAGGGTGCTTCAATGAAGCCCCTTGACCCAAAACTCTATTTTTAACAATCCAAGTTCTGATCAGTGCTACAAAAGTGTCCTATTACTATTTTCTACAAAAATTTAGGCATTATAAACCCTAAATTTTGTCCAAATCACAAGTTTTATCCAAGAACAACCCTTCACCTCCCCCACTATTTTTGGCCTATTTTTGGCCAAAAGTCACATTATCCTTATGCCCAGAATGTTGTGGAGGTGTTATAAACGTAAGGGAAGCATACATGCTTCGGGGATTTAACAAAAATCCAACCTAAGTTCAAGTTAAAAAACCAATCATAATGTGTACCCCAAATCATTGTTTTTTACAGCAATCCAATGAAAATTCATGCAAAGGAGTAAAAGAGTAACTAGGAACGATTGTTACCTGGAAATTTCGACGTCGAGAGCGGGGTGATTGAGAGGAAAGGGAGAGTTTTTGGAAGAAAAATAAAGGATAATGGGGTGAAAACCTGTTTCTCCCCTATTTCATCTGTTGCCAACCACTATAGCAGAAGACACCTCGCTATAGCAGTACCTCTAAGGCAAAGTAATGTCCACTATAACGGACGACAGTCAGTTTTGGGAAAGGAAAGTTTTCTCTTGGGTCTTTTCAAATTCTTTCGCTCTGAAATTCTATGAGGCCTCAGATTTTATGGGTACTCGGGGAAGGTTACTTCATAAATTTTTGAATAGCTTGGGGGAGGCAAATTCCTCATCAGAGTGGGATCATAATTTTTCCTAATTGGGTCAAGTGCGACTAAATTGGGGGAAGTTTGATTTTCATGTGGGATCGTAATTATGTGGTCGCATGGGACTGTTAGAGTCCCAAACTAGTTTTCTTCCTCTTTCCTATGGGATCATTTGGCGATGAACGATGGATAAATTGGTATTTGTTGTAATGATCGGATCAGTCATTATTTTAGAAATCACAATGTCACAAAATTCAGGAACAATTAGAGTACGCTTTGATTTAAAATGGGTTGACATGATGGAAAATTTTAGATTTTAAAATTGATCTAGGCTGACATCACTCTGCTATAGCGGACATTTTCCCACTATAGCGCTGCCGCTGTAGCGAGCAACCATCCACTATAGCGGTGTGGCAGAAAACAGTAGCTTAGTAACGCAGTTTAATAAAAGAACTTCTCCTTCTCAGTTGGAAAAGGGTACGAGGGTTACCCCAAAAACCCTCCTAGGTTTCTTCAAGGCTTGGGAGCCATGGGGAGGAGGAATTCCGACTAAAAGGATTCAAAGTCAGTAATTCGGGCTTGTCAATCGTCGGGGAACGCCTTCACGAAGCCAGAAAATGCATCATGCAGCTGCTTGCCATCCAGGTAGGCTAGGTTCTTTTCATTGAGTTGATTGACCTATTTCCTTTTCCATATTATTATGTAGGCGGAAAGGAGAGCTTATGATTAGGCTTTCGGGCATGGAGTCTGGAGGATTGTTGGGGTTGGACTATTTAAATTAGAAATTGGTTAAGTTGGGATAAGGTTTGTTATATTCTAGGTTGTTTATGATTATCATGTATTGTACGATGATAGAATACATAGGCTAGAGTGTCAAAAAGGTTCGGGAAACCAGGAATGCCTTGGGTATTGAGATGTCTAGTTAGAGGGAGTTTCTTGTATAAAAATGAGCTTATTTAATCTTATATTTTGTTTTCTGCAATTTTACCTGTTGAATCTGGTTGTAAGGGTTCGTCTACCTTGGTGCTTAGAGTAGGCACCTGCACAACCAGGTAGTTGGGTCGTGGCAATATGCAGAGTCTAAAAGAGTTAAATCGTAACCTACCTGTCATCCGACGACAAGCCGTTGGAATGAAAATGTCCAAGCCCAATCTGCTCCGAGAAACTCCGAAGTGAAATCAAACTATCATAAATATAAACTATGCATTAAAATGAGACTAACGATACCCATAATGCTATAATTAAAGTTGGGTTGAAATTTGGGTTATCGATGGGCCCATGGGCCTGAGAACCCAAAGTTGGACACGAAAGAGCGCATAATGTCCACCGCACTCTCGTGAGTGCATGCTAAGATTATAGGAATAAATTTTCCAAGGAAGAGGCACAAAACAACCTACCAACTAAAGTAATTAATTAAGGAATCAAAGAGGGGAATTACGAAATTAAACTGAGAACATATCGAATTGGAGATACAAAAAAGACCACCAGACCAAGAATTCACTCCAAATGCCAAGAACTGAAGTAATGCAGAGCTTTGGTGAGTTTGGAGCTAACAACAATGGAGGAAATGAATTTTAGAGTGATAAAAATAAAGGAGAAGGTTTGTATACTGCCTAAGGGTCCTTCTTCGCGATTGCAAAGGGACTCACGCGGTCATGATGACAACGCTGGATATACCATCGCGATTGCATGGACTAGACATAGTGTCACGAAGAATAAGGTGGAGAAGGCTAAATTGCGGTCGTGAAGATGGGCATCGCGATTGCGTAGAACTTGGAAACAGGGACAACATCACGATCACGAAGAGGGACTTTGCGATCATGAAGAACAAAGTTACCAGGTTCATAGGAACTTTATCGCGGTCATGTGAAGGTACTTTGCAATTGCAATTAAGGCCTGAGGCCTGTACCTACAACAGCTACTAGCAGAAAACACAAGTGGAAAAGTCTCTGGGTTGGCCCACCAGTGTAATGACCCTTCTGGTCATTATCGTGTTTTAACCTTTCTTGTACTGTTAGAGCTTGCATGTAGCGGCCCCAAGTCATTTATGGCTTACTGGGACCGTTAGTCCGGTGCTCGGGCCGTCTGTTTGATCTTTATGGCCGTTTTCCAGTTTTAGAACCTTAACTTTGAAAATCATTGACATTAGTCAACATTCTTAGCTATCATGTTTGAAATCAAATTATAATAGTTCCATTAGCTCTGGAACATGGAATTTGGTCTAGTAGGACCTTTGGTCGAGATCTGGGAGCTTTTCAGCTTGTAATTCTCTCTCATTCTTTGTTTTTAGGCCAGTTGGGCATATATGGTTTACCTTGGTCAACATTTGGAGAAGACGGCCTCGAATGAAAATAACATCAGCGTTGTTAGCTCTAGAATGTCGAGTTTATAATAGAGGGATCATTGGTGCAGGCCCCGAGGCTTCTGGACTTGATTTTGGCCCTTGGGTTCCATTTTTGGAATAGTTGGCCTAAAGGTTGATTTTAGACGTGGGGCCTACTTTTCATTAAATCAACCTCCGATGATATTTTTGTCAATTCCATTGGATCCATAACGCCATTTCTAGTTTAATATATTAGCTCGTTTGTGTTCATGGGACCCCGAATGCGTTCCCGGGGGCCTACCGCTTGAAAAAACTACCTTGGCATGTTGTTGTTGCTGTTAGGGTGCAGCTGCACCTGCCTGAGGTGCCGTTGCACCAGCGCACCTGCACCTGCCTAAGGTGCACCTACTCTTGCCTTAGGTGCCGTTGCACCTGCCTGAGGTGCACCTGCACCTGCTTGAGGCGCACCTGCGCCTGTGCGGGCAGTTTTAAAGTGCTACCAACCTCTTTTCTCCATCATTTTTCTCCTATCTTACAACTTCGTTTCTCCATGGTTAAAAGATCATAAGACTCCATTTCTCAACCTTGATCAACCATACTATTGGGAGGCTTGCATTTTATCGATCCTTGATCATTGATTGACTTCTAAATCCGGTAAGTCTCTTGTTAATTTCAATTTTCTTCCATGAATTTCATTTTTTAAATTTCTTGATTCTTGGGCTATTTTGAGCCCCTTTCTATGGTCCTTTTCTACTCAATTCTTTACCATGTCCTCCTGGGAATATGGGGAATACCGTGGTATTTTTTTTTTCCAGTTTTAGGTTGTGGGGCCCATAGGCCTGCTTGTGACCCGGATTTTGACCCAGTTATGTTTCTAGCATTATGGGTATCGTTGGTTTCATTTTGATGTGTAGATTATTGTATTGATAATATTTTCGCAAATTGGAGCTTCTTGGAGCAGTTTGAGCTTGGACGATGTCGTTTCAGCAGCTAGTCATCGGATGACAGGTACGTTATGCTTTTCCCTACCTAGACTCTGCGTATATTGGCTATAATTGCATTAATTAGCTTCCTTGGGTTGGTTTTCTAGGTTGGTACCCTCAAACCTTGTCCACTTTTTTGTCCTTTTATTTTTTACGTTGATTTTAGTATTCGTGTAGTATTGCTATATTACCCTTGTGGTCCTGTGTGGCCCTTGTATATGCCTCTGGACCATAGATGGTGGGATTTTGGGAATGTCCAAGAGTCCCTGACATTGTGAACTTACTTTAGGCTGGTTATCTGTGTTGTAGAGCTGTTTATCCCTCTGCAGGGCCGATAGGAATATTTGTGAACCATTTTGGGCTAATCTATTATTTGCGAGCATATCATTCATGTAAATGGTTTTCCTTGCATGTTTTACTACTGTTTTGGCTTCGGGCCTACTACAAACATATTTCTAAAATTTGCAACGACCCCGAGATCCCATTTTCAAAAAAATGATTATGGAAAGAATTTTGGTTCTGACTTTTATAAACATCTTAGAGTAGAGGGGATGTTGTGATAATTTTCGCACTGGTATTCATACTGATACTAGGATCGGCTATGTCGTAGTGCTAGACATGTTTTTTTATGTATTTAGACTCGGATACGTGTCGGGCGCCTTGTTTAGGGATTTTGAGACCTTTTACTAATTTAGACCCGGATACGCTTGGGGCACCCTTTATGAGGTTTTTTTTTTAGATCACTACTAATATTTTAGACCCGGTTTGATTCCAGGCATGTATTACGAGACTATGATTATTGATCTATATCCGATCACACTATGGAGAGTGGTACTTTCAGATTTATAGTTTTAGTATATGGTCTACGAGTAGACCCCCATGGACCTTGTCATTCCTGGGCTAATGACTATAGGCCGATGAGTGTACCAGGAGGAGGGGTATATGGTGGAGGTATACGGGTAAGCCTTCCATGGGTCCTGCCTCTATTAGGTCTTATAGGTACCGGAAGGGGTAACATACGACACTATTGTCACACCAAATCCATCATATCATCATCATGCATAATATATTTTGATCCCACCCTTGTTTGTTGTGTGCTCAGTGTACACTTCGGTTGTATAGGCGACCAAAGGGTTTGTTTTCACTTTATTGTGTTCCTCGGTTGTATGGGTGGATGTTGTGTCACGACCCAAAACCGAGCCATGATGGATCCTACATAACCTCACAGTAGGCAAGCCAAACCCAACAATGTAGAAGACAATAAAACAATTAAAGTAAGGAAAAGCGGAAGTCACAAAAGAAAAGGATAGGGCCAATAGCATATATACATACCAATGTACTAATTATACAAAAGATGGCCCGAAAGTGACCAAAGAGACAAAACATACACGAGAACCAACTCCAACCTGGTGTCACTAGTACAAGAGAGACTAAAGTAAGGAGTAGCTATACAACAGACTCTCTTTATCAAAATACAAAATATAGACATAATATACAAGATGGAAGCATGTACAGTCTCCAAAGCGTCGGGAGCTCACCGCGATCCAAGAAGCAACACGCCTCAAACGAAGGGAGGATCAGTGTGGGTGGCTCGTACTAGGTGCTGCATAAGAAAAAAAGATGCAAAGTGTAGTATTAGTACCAAAACAACAGATACCCAGTAGTCATCATAGGCCGACCGAGCACAGAAAAATAATATATAAATATAAATTACAGGAAAGCAGCTAAAATACAGGGATACAACTAAATCTAGTTATAAAGCCAAAAATTGAAACAACCAAGCCAATAAAGGTGATGTAATAACAAGAATCATACCCAAATCAACCGATAATCCAAAAGCCCCAAAGCCAATGAAATATGAAGGAACAATGATGTAATGTATGAATGCATAATAATATAAACCCAAAATACCGCATCGGGCGCTCCAAATACCGCATCAGACTATGCATATATATATGTATGTAGGTATATGGAAGGTAAAAACTTGGAATAATGCATCAGGGGTCCGAAATACCGCATCAGACTATAAATATATGCATAAAATAGTATATCCTTTTTTTCCTTCAAAAATCCGTAATAAAACCCAATATAATTTAATTCAAGTCCAAAAATCACCGTAGCCGTAGTAAACCTCATTCGAACCAAAACCTTGAAAATACTTTTTTTCTGTGTCAATAACATGCAATGTAGTATGAGCATGAAATATCCATATCCAGATAAAACAACACACAACAAGGCAAAACAGGGCAAAATACCCTCCAAACAAAGAGAATTGACCTGGAACTCCGTCCAAATCATAGCTATGGCCTCGGGACCACAATTACACACAACGATAGAATAAAGCAGATAAAACATGAAAGGAAAAGCAAAAATCACAATAAAATCTCTACTCTACCTCTAAAACCTCCAAAAATGAAACTAGGGATTCTAGGCAAGCCATAACGATAGTACAAGCTCCTAGGCTAAGGATAAACATGATAATTCTAAACTATAATCCGAAATGGCCAATTTAAAGCAATAAATAGGATTAAAGCCTAAATCTTCCTAAAGTCCAACCTAACATTCCAGTAACATATAAATATATAATATCTAACTAAAATCATTCTAGAAAGTAAACCGTAACCTACCTCAGGGCTAAACTACAAGCACAAACCGTCACTCGTGTGCCTTCCCCTTACAAATAGCCTCAGAAAGCTGCCACACTATCAAGAATATAATCTAGGTGTTAAAACAAGAAGAATGACACTCACATTGTTATACGGAAAATCAGGCCAGAAATCGAGTCAGAAAATGACCTTCGAGGCCTGCGCAACGAAACATAAAATGAAAATTACAATTATATTCACAATGGGTTGAGGAACCCATGCCCAAAAATTGAGCGCGAATGGGACTTATTTCGGGGCCCAAAATAATCCCCAAGTCCACTAGTTCCTAGGAAATCAAAATGGAGAATTACAGGATTTTAAGGCGGAAACTTACCAATTAGGAAGCAAGAAACGACCACGGAACGGAACTACAACCACCACCAAGCTTGGGGAAAGTCAGAGTTGAAGAATGAAGTTTTTGGAGCTCAAAACCATGGAGGAACGAGTTGGGAAATGAACAAATGAAGAAGAAGTTTGATTTAATATAGTGCCAACATTTTCCGCAAATGCGAGACTTTTTATTGCAAATGCGGAGGCACGAAGGAATAGTGACCTCCGTAAATACGGCAAAATCACTGCAAATGCGGAGCCTGCAATTGCGGTAAAACAACATCAAATGCAGAAAACATCCGCAAATACAGCAAATCACCGCAATTTTGGTGGCTGCAAATGCGGCACAATGTCCACAAATTTTGACCCACCAGCAACAACAAAAACGAACAGAAAATAAAACTTATATGGGATGTTCCGGGCACAATCGGAACCTGATACTCATCAAACCAAATATGCTACTAGACTAGAAACTATGCTACGGACTCAACAAAATTAATGAAAATCCCAACGGAGATTGCTTTAACAAAAAGTGGGCCCCACACCCAAGAACCAACTTTTACCAAAACAGAACTCAAAGGCCAAAAACAAGTCCAGAAGCCTAGGGAACCAAATAAAAGGTCCCTTTAGCCCAAAGTCAACATTCTGAAACTAACAATGCTGGTGGAATTTCCATCCGAGGCCGTTTTCTCCGAATGTTGACCAAAATCAACCCCACAAGCCAAACTGGCTTGATAACACAGAAAACAACACAAGACCAAGGATCCCACTAGACCAAAATTCTCATTCCGGAGCCAATGGAACTGTCAAAATTCAATTCTGAGTCTGTTTACCATGAAATTTGACCGAAGTCAAAGATTTTCTAAGTTCAAGTTCTAAAATAATGAAATGGTCATAACGACCTAATGAATGGCCCGGGCACCGAACCATCAATCTTTGCAAGTCATAAATGACCTGTATCCACTCAGGGAGAGCTCAAAATGCAGAAAAAGCACATAAAATAGAAAATAACATGGAGGGTCATTACAACATCCACTACTAAAAGAACTTTCATCAGTGAAAGTTAGAAAGGGATAGTACCTAAAGACTCGAAAAGACGAGGATAGCGGGTCAGCATATCAGTCTCAATCTCCCAAGTAGCCTCCTCAATAGGATGGTGCCGCCCCTGAAACTTAACTAACAGAATCTCCTTAGACATCAACTTCCTAACCTGCTTGTCTGAAATAGCAACAGGCTCCTCCTCAAAGGTTAAAAACTCATCCAACTAAACCGACGCCAACTGAAGCATGTGAGACTCATCCAGAATATGCCACCGCACCATAGAGACATGAAAAATAGGATGCACATTAGAAAGAGCAGGAGGAAAGGCCAACTCATAAGAAACCTCCCCAATACGATGAAAGATCTCAAATAACCCAATGAATCTAGGACTGAGCTTACCCCTCCTTCCAAATCTCATCACGCCCTTCATGGGCAACACCCAAAGGAACACACTATCACTAACCATGAACTCCAGATCTCAGACTCTTCGATTAGCATAACTCTTTTGCCTACTCTGGACAGTGCGAAGTCTTTCCTGAATAACCCAAACTCTATTTATAGAATGACGAATAAAATTGGTACCCCACGGCCTAACCTCGAAAGCATCAAACTAACCCACCAGAGATCTGCACCGCCTACCATAATAACCTCGAATGGAGCTATCTGAATGCTGGAATAGTAACTATTATTATATGCAAACTCTGCCAAGGCTAAAGACTGGTCCCATTGACCCCCAAAATCAATAACACAGGCTGACAACATATCATCCAGAACCTGATTAGTACATTCTGACTGACCATCTATCTGTGGATGAAAAGTGGTGATAAGCTCAACTCTAGTGCCTAACTCTCTCTGAATAGACCTCTAGAAATGCGAAGTGAACTTAGTACCCCAATCAGAAATGATTAGAAACTGGCACACCATGCAAACAGACAATCTCTCGAATGTAGATCTAAGACAATCTCTTGGAACTGTAAGAAGTCTGAACCTGCAGAAAGTGAGCAAACTTCGTCAACCTATCCATAATGACCCAAATAGAATCAAATCTCCCCAAGGTACGTGGCAACACAACTATGAAGTCCATAGCTATCTGCTCCCATTTCCACTACGGAATGGGTAGCTTCTAAGACAAACCACCTAGACACAAAAGTTGAAATATTCCTCTTCATCCTGCACTACCAGTAGTGCTTTCTCAAGTCACGATAGATCTTAGCTACCTCGGGATGAATGGAATATCTAGAACAGTGAGCCTTCTCCAATATCAACCTGACTAGGTCAGCAATTCTAGGAATGCAGATACGACCCTCGATCCTCAGAACACCCTCTAAATCTAAAAAGTCTGTAATGCTGCCTGAATAGGGCAGCTCAGCTGGAAGCACTATTGGTGCTGATCTCTACCATATTAGCCTATACCACGGGCCTATGAACCATAAAAACTACCCTAATGGTGGGGCCTTTTATGGCTACCTCCTTGGGCCTCATAAAGAACTCCTTCAATAGTGCGAGAATGATCTACTACCTCTAGAAAAGAATGACCCGATGCTACCATACCCTTTGTATCCAAGCAAAGCTGCAAAGTCAATCGTCAAACAAAATGGCGCACCCTCTCGTGCTCGGTGGGCAGAATTATATTGGCGTGTCTAGAAAATTGGTCAAAGCAAACCTCATACTCAGACACAGTCATGGATCCCTGTTCTAACTCAGAGAACTAATCTATCAACTGCTCTCTCATGCTATACGATACATACTTCTCCAGAAAAGCTGCGGAGAACTGAGCCCAAGTAAGCGGAGGTGACCCAGCTAGTCTACAAGCTACATATGACCTCCACCACTGTTTTGCTGGACCATCCAGCTGAAATGCAGTGTAATATGCCCCATGTGACTAAATTAACCACAGACTATGCAATCTCTCTGAGCAGCTAGTCAGAAACTCATATGCATCCTCCCTAAAAGCACCCAAAAACCTCGGAGCACCCAATATAAGAAACTACCAAGCATCTTGTGCTTCTCATCAGACATAACTGGCCTAAAGCAAATAGGTGGAGCAACTGAAGGAACTGGTAATACCTCTAATCTGGGAGCTGCAGCAGTAGGTTGAGCTTCTAAACCTTGTGTTGTCACCTGAGTTGAAATCTGACCCTCATCTCTAACTTGAGAACCAATCAAAGTGGCCGGTAAAGCTGCTGGTGGAGTCATACCATCAAGGAACCCCAATAACTAAACCAAAGTGTCTTGCAGTACTGGGGTAGCCATGAAACCTGCCGGATGCTGGGCTGGCCCCACATGCTCTGGCTTATACTGTACCTTATCAACTCTAACCTCAGGCTCTGGTGACGGTAGTCTAGATTGGGCCTAAGCTAGCATGTCAGCCCATGTCCTACCTCGACCTCTGGGTTGACCTCTACCCCATCCCCTAACTGGGACTCTAACTGCAGGTGTGCAGAGGTCTCGTCCTCACCCGCTGCAGATCTTATCCAAACAATCTGAGAAAGAGTGAAACAAGGATACTTAGAAGTTGAATAAGCCAAAAACGCACAACAAGGAATCAAACAAGATAACGCATTTCCTAGGAATGTCCTATAGCCTCTCGTAGATTGGATACGGATGTCATCGTACCAATCCACGAGACTCTACTAAACACTTTGTTCTTGTACGGGCGAGACGGGTGGACCTAGAGCTCTCATACCACTTTGTCATGACCCAAAACTAGGCCATAATGGCGCCTACATAACCCCCTAGTAGTCAAGCCAAACCCAACAATGCGAAAGACAATAAAGTAATTAAAGTAAGGAAAAGTTGAAGACACAAATAAAAAGGATATGGCCAATAACATATATGCATACCACTACACTAAATATACAAAAGATGGCCGTAAAGTGACCAAAGAGACAAAACATACAGGAGAACCAACTCAGACCTGGTGTCACTAGTACAAGAGGGACTAAAGTAAAGAGTAGCTAAAAAACAGACTCTGTCTATCAAAAATACAAAATATAAACATAATATACATGATGGAAAGCATGTACATTCTCAAAGGCGCCAGGAGCTCACCGCGATCCGAACTACAACAGGCCTCGAATGAAGGAAGGATCAATGAGGATGGCTCATACTAGGTGCTACATCAAAAAAAAGATACATAGTGTAGTATGAGTAGCAAGACAATGGGTACCCAGTAGGCATCATAGGACGACCGAGCACAAAAAGATAATATATAAATATAAATTACAAGAAAGCAGCTAAAATACAGGCATCCACCTAAATCTAGTTAAAAAGCCAAATATTGAAACAACCAAGCCAATAGAGGTGATGTAATAACAAGAATCAAACTCAAATCAACCGGCAATCCCAAAGAACCAAAGCCAATGAAATGTGATGGGACAATGATGTAATGTATGAACGCATAATAATATAAACCTGAAATAGCGCATCGGGCACCTGGAATACCGCATTAGACTATGCATATATATATATATGTATGTAGGGGCATGAAAGGTTAAAACCCAAAATAATGCATCGGGGGTCCGGAATACTGCACCGGACTATAAATATATGCATAAAATAGTACTTCCTCTTTTTCCTTCCAAAGTCCGTAGTAAAACCCAGTATAATATAATTCAAGTCTGAAAATCACCGTAGCCATAGTAAACCTCATCTGAACCAAAAACCTTGAAAAATAATTGTTTCTGTGTCAATAACATGCAATGCAGTATGAGCATGAAATATCCATATCCATAGAAAACCACACACAACAAGGAAAAACAGGGCAAAATACCCTCCAAACCAAGAGAACTGACATGGAGCTCCATCCAAATCCAAGATATGGCCTCGAGCCCACAATTACACACAATAATAGAATAAAGTGGATAAAATAGGAAAGTAAAAGCAAAAATCACTAAAAAGTCTCTACTCTACCTCTAAAACCTCCTAAAAGCAAACTACGGATTTTAGGCTAGCCACAACGATAGTACAAGCTCCTAGGCTAAGGATAAACATGATAATTCTAAACTATAATCTGAAATGCCCAATTGAAAGAAATAAATAGGATTTAAGCCTAAATCTACCAAAAGTCCAACCTACATTCTAGTAACATATAATTATATAAAATCTAACTAAACTCAGTCTAAAAAGTAAACCGTAACCTATATCGGGGCCAAACTGCTAGCATGAACTGTCACTCATGTGCCTTCCCCTTTCGAACAACCTCAGAAAGTTGTCACGCTATCAAGAATACAATCCAGGTGACAAGATGAGAAAAATGATTCCCATATTGCTATACGGAAAATAAGGCCAGAAATTGGATCGAAAATTGACCTTCGAGGACCACACAACGAAATAGAAAATAAAAATTATAATTATGTTCGCAATGGGTTAAATAACCCATGACCAAAAATTGAGTGCAAATGGGACTCGTTTCAGGGCCCAAAATAGCCTCGAAGATGCTAGTTCCAAGGAAATCAAAATGGAGAATTATGGGATTTTAAGGCGGAAATTTACCAATTAGGAAGCAAGAAACAACCACGGACTGGAATTACAACCACTCCAAGCTTGGGGAAAGTCAGAGTTAAAGAATGATGTTTTTGGAGCTCAAAGCCATGGAGTAACGAGTTGGAAAATGAATAAATGAAGAACATGTTTTATTTAATATATTGCCAACATTTTTCACAAATGCGGGACTTTTTATCGCAAATGCGGAGGCATGGAGGAATACTGACTTCTCCAAATGCGGGATCCATATTTATGGCAAAACCACCACAAATACGGCAAATCACCGCAATTACGGGGCTTCAAATTTGCCAAAATGTTTGCAAATTCGGACCCACCAGCAACAGCAAAAACAAGTAGAATGAAACTTCTATGGGATATTCCAAGCACAATCGAAACCCGATACTCAAAAACCAAGTATGCTACTAGAGTGGAAACGATGCTCCGGACTCAATGAAACTGATGAAAATCCTAACACAGATCGTTTTAAAAAAAGTGATCCCCACGCATATGAACTGACTTTTACCAAAACAGAACTCAAAGGTCAAAAAAAAGTTCGGAAGCCTCAAGCCCAAACCAAAGGTCCCTCTATCCTAAAGTTGACATTCCATAACTAACAGCGCTAGCAAAATTTCCATTCGAGGCTGTCTTTCTCGAATGTTGAGCAAAGTCAACCCCACAAGCCAAACTAGCTTGAAAATACAGAAAACAACACAAGACTAAACCAAAATCACCAAGACCTAGACCAAGGGTCCCACTAGACCAAAATCCCCATTTCAGAGCTAATGGAACTATCCAAATTCCATTCTAAGCATGTTTACGTAGAAAGTTGACCGAAGTCAAAGATTTTCTAAGTTCAAGTTCTAAAATAAGGAAATGGTCATAACGACCTAATGAATGGCCCATGCACCAAACCGTCAGTATCGACAAGTCATAAATGACCTATAGCCATTGAGGGAAAGCTCAAAACACAAAAAAAGCACAAAAAATAGAAAATGACCGGTAGGGTCATTACATGTTGGGACTGTAGATAGATTATATTTATCCTTTCATTTTATAGAGTTGTTATAGCCTTCAGTTCTTGGTGGTTTAGTGGGTTCTAGCCTGTTGAGGCTTCGATTGTTGTATACTTTGGTTATTGAGGGACTAGTGGGTCCTATATTATTGAGGCACTATTTCTGTAGCCTTCTGAGTGGTTGTGGGTTATAAAACTCGATTCTTTAGCATGGTTCTTGATTGTGGATCTTGGTACTTTGTGACTTAGCTATTCCATCCTAGGGTTATAATTGAGAGATTGTTTTACGTCTATTCTTATCTTGAAATTGATGTTTTAAGGATGTTTCTGTTAGTGTATGACTTCTAGTTGATTATGTTGGCTTGCTTTCCGTCTTTTCCTTTTTATTGGAGGCTACCGGTATACCACCATGCTCCCAAATATCTCTTTCTAGAACTTGTATTCTATTAGAAGCTTCTGTACTATCGATACCAAGTCTTGGGGTTGGTGTAGTGTTCTTATGTATAATTTTGGGTTATTGCTTCCACTTGTCTCTATCTTATTCTGCTTTCGCTTATTTTTGCTTGTTGTGCATATTGGTTAGGTAGTAGCCCATTACTAACCGTTCTGGGGTACGAAAATTGGTTCACCTACTGGGGGGGTTTAGGTGCCATCATGACCTGAGAAAGCAGGTCGTGATAACAGGGCTCATTCGGGACCATGCACGAACAAATAAAATATGCTAACGTACCAGAAACAGCATTCCAGACTCAACAGAACTTATGGAAAACCCAATGGAGGTCGATTTAGCAAAAAGTGGGTCCAACAACCAAAACCAACCTTAAGCCAAAATGGAACTCAACACCTAAAAATGAGTCCAGAAGCCTCAGGACCCAAACCAAAGGTCCATTTAGCCCAAAGTTGACATTCTAGAACTAACAACGTTGACGTAATTTCCATCAGAGGCCGTCTTCTCCGAATGTTGACCAAAGTCAAACCTTTACATTCAACTGTCTAGAAAACACAAAAACTAACACGAAAATAAACCAAAAGCTCCCATACCCCGGCCAAGGGTCCATCTAGACCAAAATCCATGCTCCAGAGCTAATGGAACTTTCAGAATTAGATTGTGAGTGCATTTGCCCTGAATGATATCCTAAGATAAAGATCCAAAACAAGGAAACAACCATAATGACCAAATGAACGACCAAAGCACTAAACCACCAGTCCCAACAAGCCATAAATGACTTGGAGTCACTACAGGCAAGCTCTAACAGTTCAAGAAAAGCGTAAATGCGGGAATGACCAGAAGGGTCATTACATGATAAAAACTCCCTAGTTTGTTTCGTGATATTTTATTGTCCCTTTTTAGTTAATTTTTTAGATTTATGTTTGTACATAATTCAAGTCCAGTGATATTTACAAAACTTATAAGGTCACCATACATTAATTGACTATAAGGAATTTTACCTTCGAACCTATCTTTTAATTTGATCCTAACCTTTTCTGCAAATAATGTTGGTAAACCACTTATAAATTTTTCTTTCCAATAATCATGATTACAATTTTCTCTAACCATTACCTTATTGAGGAAGACATCTTTGTACCATCTAAAATCGTCTAATTTTGGACATGATAGGTTTGATAATATATCTAGAATCCAATCTTGAAAAAGTTGGGGTTTTCCTATAAAATGTTTAGCTATACTATAAATTAAAGTAGCAGTGGTTCAGTCTTAATAACTTGATTAATAATAGTGGCATTTAATACACTTTGCTTATTATTTTTTGTGAGATAATTATCCCACCAATATTTTAATGTTCCCTTAAATCCTAGTATAATCAATGTGGCAACTTGTTTATCCGTAATATTTTTCATTCTATATGACGTAATGGCCATTCCCATTTCATGTTGTTTATTGTATATTTGATGTTCTGCGAGTCCATCTATATTCAATTCAACAATTTCATTTCCAGAATGTGAAGTATGAGATAAAAAATTATTTTCTTCATACTGTATATCCGAAAAAGAGGGCTTATAATAGTTCTTTTTATTAGAATATCTAGGACTTAACTTGATAATGTCATTATCAATTTTTTCAGATATGGTTCTTATTAACTTTTCATATTTAAATTTTAATTCGGCTTTTAATCTTCCATTAATTTTTTTCTATAAGATCATATGGGATTTCAAACTTTTCCTGAAATTTTGGGAATTTATCTTTTGAAAATTCTTGTAATTTAAATATTGGGTGAGTTTCTAACTTATTATCCTTATCATTATAAGAAGAACTTGGTTTATCTTTTAAAGTTAATTTATTATCATCCTTAAGGATTTGATTGGAGACCACATATAGCAGTTGATTTGTATAATTATTTTGCTGAATTATTCGATTTATATTTTTATTTGTCGGGTCACCTTTAACATCTAATATATCATGTTTAAAGGGTGTAGCAGTAACAACTCTACCATCTATGGGTAAACTAATTTCTTCTAATGGGGGAATAATAGATTCAACCACCTTAGTTTTAGTATACCATTTATTGACAATCATATTTAATGATTCTTTTGATCGTCTAATTTTCCAGTATACTCAAACCATTTAAAAAATTCGATATTACGTCTTATTATTTTCATATCAGTGTGGAAATTTTTCCTAAAGGATATTCTTTCCTTTAATGAATAATTTTTTACATACCATTCCCTTTTTATGGTATTCTCTGGATCTGTCCAAATTTATCTAAATATTCAAAGTCAGGTTCAAATTCATCATCTGACCTGATTATGCATAATGAGACTCTTACTCCTAGCATTTCACTAGCAGTGGGACTTATTCGTTTCTTGATAATTGTAGGTTCATATTCTACATTCGGAGTTGTTTCCGAAAAATCAACTCCTTTGAATTTTCTCTCTATATCTTCAATAGTTACCTCTTTTTCTTCTTGGGTTGTCAAAAATGAGGATCTTGTAAAAGACATTCTTTTACTAGAAGTAGCATGACTAAAAGATTGGGATTTGAGGAACTTTAAATCTGTAGATCCATTCAAAAATTGAACTACATGCTCAATGCTTGAATTTTCCTTTGCAATATCTGGCTCCATTATGGAGTCAAAGTGCCAATTATTCTTTATTAATACGTCATCCCATTTTATCATTTTTCGGACAAAGATTTTATTGTGATTATGATTGCTTTCCATAAGCATAGTAATTCCTTTGTTGCTTATTATTTTAGCTTTATGGGCTATGCAGTTTTCATTAGTCTATAATATACTCTATATATTATGGCTATTTCTCTAGTATTTCCTTTACTATTAATGTTTTTTGTTTTAACATTTAATGTTAATGTATCAATAACATTCTGATTATTAATATCTATAGAGAAATTATGATAACAATTAAAATATACAGGGCCATTAGCTAGATTACTTTGTAATACTGCTAATAATGAGTTATCAAAATTTAGTAACCTATTGTTTCTTAGGAGAACACATATAGGTACATCTAGAACCAAACGATATAATGGTTTCACTGCTACTTGAACAAGTCCTATATGAATTTTTTAAAAAAAATTTATAGTTTTTCCTATATCTGTTAATATCCTCAGCCGCTAATAATTTAATAGTTTCAATATTCTTATTAATAGCAACCGTAGATTCAGAGGTTTTAAAATTATAATATTTTATAAAATCAAAGTGTCCAATTTTATAAACCTTTTTAAACTCTCTCTACGAATATTCTAATTTTGTAGATCACTTTCTATTTTTGTTATTTTAGTAGCGGTAGCAGAAATATTAACATTATTTATTATGTTTTAATTTATTGGAGCATCCATTAAAATTGTGCAGATAATTCTGACTGATTAATTAATATATCATCCAAGTATATTCTTTGGATTAATAAATTAATGCTAACTTCACATAGTTTATCATATGAATTAATTAACTTATCAATGATTAACTTACTAGTTACTTCTCTAGAATATTTATCTAAGGTTTCTGCGGGTACTAATCTTTTATAATAATTAAGGTCCTTTATTATTTTTGTTCTTTGCTTTTTAAACTTCTTTTGGATTCCTAAATGAAACCATTATCCTTTATTATAATACCTTATTTCTTCTGTGAATGGATGTGTAAGCATAAAACTTGAATATATTTTGGTGTATAAAGGAGTTTTGTAGTACTATCCTGGAACTAATATGTCACGACTCAATTTCTCGGTCATGATGGCACCTACAACCCCCCTGTAGGCAAATCAATCCCCGTAGCCCAAAATGGTTAGTAATGGGCTACTAACAAAAAAGCACGAGGAGCATAATATAGGCGAAAGCAAGGGGAATAAGAATATGAAATAAGCAACAGAAATGCATAAGTGGTAGAGAAACCAAACCCACGACCTGGTATCATAGTATAAGAGTCGGTACTAAATATACAGAGTACAAAGATCTAAAAGAATATATACACATCTGTCTATGAATAGAAAATAGAGTAGAAGATACAAAGGATGAGCCAAAAGCTAAGCCCGACAGTCAAGAGCTCACCCTCAGCCTCAGATAGTCCAAAAGTCAGCCCGCACGAGTCTCCATGGATTAACGACGATTACCCACACTAGGATCTGTACTAGAAAGATGCAGAGTGTAGTATGAGAACCAATTGCTAAGCAACAGGTACCCATAAGGTATCATAGGCTGACTGGGCTCATATAAGATATAAAAGAAATAACATAGCAGAAAAGAAACAAGTAGTCATAAAGACAATGAATAAGCACATGGAAGCTAGCATAGAGGATATAGTAAGAAAATAACATACTAGGCTAGCTAATAGAAATATACATCATGGAACACATGTGAAGGGAGAAAGAACGCACCTGGGGTCCTTGCAATAACAATATATAAGGAGAGTTTATGAAGAATACAGTATACCGGTAACCTCAAGTAAAAAGGGAAAGAGGAAAGGAAAATAATGATAACATGCTCAAAAACAGGACTAACAACAAAGTCATGCTAGTAAATACCACTCTTAAGCGAGAAATAAACAACCGATAGCCCAAGTATAACCATCACGTGAACAAAATAAATATAATACAACTCCCAGTTTCCAGTCATCGAATGTTACCATAATTAGGATCAATATCGCGATAGAATAACAATAAATAAAAGTCTACCTATAGTCCCACAGGCATCCATACACCCGAGGAATACATACAAGTGAAAAATAAACCCTCTGACATCCCATACTATCGGAGCGTACACTGAGCAAACAACAAACAAGTGTGGATTCTCACACAAATGAATGATACAATTCAATGGTGAAAACTAGGTGGAACAGTAACTCCATATATACCTCCTCTGGAGCCTATGGGCCTAGCAGGTAGGATCCACAGAAGAACATGGCCCGTATACCTCAACTACATCGTATACCCCTCCTCCAACACACTTAGCACATAGAACCTGGTCCGGATTGGCAAGGTCCATGGAGATTCTCAACCACATACTAAATCTCAAGTCTCAATAACAGTTTGGAGTGTGTCTAGATCAAAATACGTAGCCGGAGTCTTGAAAATGCATGTCCGGAGCCTATCTGAGTCTAAAATAGTGAATCATTTTTAAAAAACCCTACCAAGGGTGCCCGGATATAGCCGAGTCTAAAATAGTAGTAAGACAAATCTGATGATCAGCTCGTCCGAGTCTAGTACCATCTCAAATCAATAGGAAATCAAATTTAGCACTACGGCTCGACCGCGTCTAGTATAGTATGAAAATAGTGATAAAATCAACATTTTAACTTTCTTACACCAAGAAGAACCATGAAAACAATTGCAAACCTTTTACAACTATTTTTACCAAAAGGGGGCCCTTGGGGCCATGCAAGGTTTGGAAAACCATCAATAGTAGGCCCGAAGCCAAAAGTATAGTAAAACTTGTAAAAACCCTCTTTATATGCATAGCAATGGCATGCTCAATCACAAATAGTAGCCCAACAGCTCACAATTAACCTATCAGTACTACACATGCTCTTATCACTCTACAACACATATATCCAGCTCTACAAATCAATATAATTGTCTGGGACTCACGGATATTCCCGAATAACCCAACATCTATGGTCCAGACTCAAAGACAATGCGACATAGGACCACAATGGTAATACTATCAACTACAACGAATACTATAATCATTGGAGTGAAATAAACTAAACATGAAGGCGCGAAAAAGTTCTGGGGTACCAATCTAATAAATCCAACCCAAGGATGCTAATTAGTACAATTATATCCTATATATGCAGAGTCTAAAAGATTTAAACCATAACCTACCTGTCGTCCAATGATAAGCAACTAGAACGATGATATCTAAGCCCAAACCACTCTGATAAGCCCCAAAAAGCAATCACACTATCAAAAAGGTAATCTACGTGTTAAAACAAGACTAACGATACCCATATTGCTAAAAGTATAGCCGGGTCAAAATTCGAGTCAGAAGCGAGCTCGCGAGCCCCACAACCCAAAGCCATAATGAAAAACACCATAATGTTCCTGGAGTTCATGCTCCAAAATTGAGAGGAAATGTACCATAAACAAAGGCTCAAACAACCCCTCAACTAGGAGAATTAAAGGGGGGAAATAATGGAATTTAACAGAAATTAACAAGGAAACTTACCAATTTTAGAAGCCAAGAATGAGCACGGTATTCTAGGAAGAACCAGGTGAAAGAATGGAGGTTTTGGAGCTAATTTTAATAGGGAAAATCATTGGGGAAGTAGAGGAAATGAGCTGAAAAATTAAGTGGTGGCCAGCTATATAGGCTACTTATAAGTTGGTATTCTACCTACTTATTGAGCTCTTAATCTTATACTTTTTCTAATATAAAGTGGGAAAATAGTGTAAATGACACGGATTACTTCTATTTTGCAGGTCTATGTGTTTTAGAAGTGTTCGGGAAGAATTCGGATGAAAAAAAGTCAAAAGGAAGTTATTCGGAGAAGCAAGTGACTAGCAGCAACACAGGCATTCGCGAACGTGGTGCCCCACACGCGTACGCGAAGGTCAACTGAAGAAAATCTCCACAAGCATGACACACTGACTGCCTACATGAAGGCCAACCTGACAAAGACACTTCGCATACGCGGCGGACCTTCCGCGTAGGAGAAGAAGGAAAGCGGAGACAGCTGGACAGTTTTGGAATTTCACACATTTGGAAACCCCAATCCTTACAAAAGACTCCCCAGTCAATTGGAAACCTATCTTTGGCTATTTTGTGAATATTCACACAACTTGGAGAGCAAGTTCATCAACCAACACCATAGGAGTGAAGATTTCGATGCTCTTTATTGTAAAATCTTTAGTTTCCATTCTTCATCTCTTGTTCTTAATTGCTATTTTATTGGTGTATTGTTGACTTGAGACTTGGGTTTGTATTAGAGATAATACCTGTTTGGAGATTGAATTCATATATAGATTTTTCTTTTGATTAATTATTTGGATCTATTAAATCCTCCAAGCTTAAATTTATAGTTCATGGTTGCAAACATTGACTTAGCATTCTAATTTTGGTTTTTGCTTGAGAAAAGATTACCCTAAATTTGGGAAGATTCAATAGTGGGGATTTTGGATTCCATCCTAGATTGAGGCTAGAGATAACTCAATTCGCCGGAAACCCCCATCTAACAGTTGGAGCTATAGATAGCGAACTCAACCAAGTTGATTTGGTTGCTTATTGCTTACTCGTGGTGGTTCAAGAGAACACACGAGATATATGCTCGATCGGTCGAGAGACGGTTAGGCATACCTATGACCAAGACTACCTAAGTGTTAATTGGGTGCAAGTCTTGTGAATGGACTTCCCATTCCCAAGTCTCCCTTGTTGTCCTTGCTTGACGAAAGCAAGGTGAAAGCCATTGAACAATCTAACTTTTATTTGATTTTCTTTTATCTTTTGTTTTAGTTAAAACTCCCCTTATTGATATCTTTTCCCTTTTTGTTCATTGAACTCCAATAAGTTTCTCTTATTCTTTATTAGCTCAACCGCGACTACATTATTCTCTGTGGGTACGACCCTGACATCCATTGGGAATATAAATGTGTTTTGCTCTAACAATAACAATCACCTCCATTGGAGAGTGTATTTGAGTGTTATCAAAAATTGCACCATTGTCAGGGAACAATTTGGCATATTGAGTTAGTTTAGAATTTGAGTTTACTTACTCTAGTTCTATTTTATGAATATTTGTTTTTATCTTGTTTATTTTTGTTGTGTTGAATGATGCCACGGCATCTCAAAGTGAGGATGTTATGAATGAGGCAAGAATGAAGGTGGAGATGCTCGAATCCCCCTCCAACCATTTTTTGACCTTAAGTTTGATTGACGGGACGAAAGTGGAAGTAATCAATCTTTTGGAAGGCCTTGGAAGGAGGATGGATGAAGGTTTATCCGGTCTTAAGTTTGTCATGGAAAGAAGGCAAAGCGACATTCCTCACTTAAAGGCTAAAAAGTGCAAATGCAAAATAAAGAGAATGGCCTTCTCATGTTCAAACCTTCACCTCGGGAGCATCAGTGAAAGTTTGATTCAAGTTTGGGTCGAAGGTTCAAATCTTCAAAGTGAAGATCCAAATGGTGAGGCAGCTTGTGTCGCATCGCAATATTAAATTGTGCGCTTAATGGGAGGCAAGACATTGATTTTTATGATTTATATTACTTTTTGTTTCTTTTTGGTTTGTCTTTAGGTGCTCAAAGGAATGAGAAGAGAAACCAAGTGTTGAGAAGTACCAAAAATACCTCTGAAAATTGTGCTTTTCACACCTTGAAGAATGCCCATCGCACATGCCATCACACAAGAAAATAATAAAATAATCAAAAATCTTGGCTTGTGCATAATTGGTGTGTTTCGCACCTCATAAAGTGCCCATCGCACCTGACATCACACATCGCAAGCACTAAACCTGAGAAAAATGTGAAAAATTTGTTCCAGCAGTTCTTCTTTGCAAATGCGGTAAGCCAGCTGCATACGTGATGACTAAGAAAATAGCAGACCTTCACGAATGCATTGGATCGGTCACGTACGCAAAGCCTATCGGCAGTTCTAGGTAAGTTTAAACGTTCCAAAAATTCAAAAGGCTTATACATTTTTTTCTCAAAACAAAGATACTCTCTCCTCATTTGGCACACAATAATTCCATCAAGTTCTTCCATTCATTGCTCTACCAATCCATCAGGTATGCCACTCACCCTCTTTAATATTGTTGTTAGTTCTCCTCCTTTCCCACACTTTATGCTATCACAATGGTAAGAATTGCAATTTTGGAATTTATGCTTATGAGTACACAGTTGGGTAATTATTAAACGAGGTCGATGATAGTGTGTGCAAAGAGTGCAAAATTATAGTGATTAGCATGAGCCTAATGAGCATAAAATAACTTGAATGAATTGTGCTTGTCAGGTGTTTGAGACAATGCCTCAAAGAGGCACTGATCTAGGCGAACACGATGACCTTTGCCTTCGCGATCACTTGTCCGCATTCGCGAAGTAGAAAATTTTCTAAAAATCAAATTCCTCTTCGCGAATGCAGCCACCTGGCCGCGTACGCGAAGAAGGAATACCTGGAAGTTCCAAAATAGTAGCTCCGCACATCCCACCTCAGAATGTTTTCCAGCTATTTCTTTGGCCTAAGTGCTTCATAATACATTGTTTTAAGTGTCCCCAAGAAATTTTAATACGTTGGTTTGTTAAGTAGGTACTTTGATCCTAAAAATTGGAAATAGAGGATAATTATGAACAGGACAGATTCCTAGCGGCATCATGTGAGCTTCGGTATGATGATCTCTTATCCAAGCCCTTTGTTAAGGAGAAAGGAATCAACTTGGTCAAAGTTGAAGGTAAAATGTCGGCGTTCTATAAGAGATTGGTGGAGTGAAGGTGGATTTGCTTTGCTCCTCCACCTATTATGGCTAACCACACAGTGGTCACAGAGTTATATGCTAATGCTTCTATCACTAACTTCAAGAGCACATTGGTCACTACCGTTCGGGGTGTCCAAGTGAATTTCAACCCCAAAATCATCAATGCACTTTACAACCTTCCAGATGCTGATAATGAAGTTTATATTGCATAATCAAAAGCAGATGGACATTAGTGGTTAGTTGACAAGTTGCATGACGGGGTGACTCAGACTTGGTTGACCTTGCAAAAGGGGGTTGATTCGCATGAGTTCACTGTAGAAGCCAAATCTTGGCTTTCGATTATCTGTGCAAGGATCATACCATCCTCTCATGACAGTGATATGACCCTTGACCGAGCATTGATGGTTGCTGCCCTTATTGATGGCATAGATATGAATGTTAGGCACCATATTGTGTCCCATATGGTAGAGGTGGCTAGTGGAAGGTTGAAAAGACTTTTCTTAACCTTATTGGTGACTCAGTTGTGCTATGATGCTGGGGTGTTGCCATGCCAGAATTACATTAAGAAAAATCCAACAACTATGATCCACCCATTGTTGAAAAGGGGCCTAGAAGCAAAGCAGAAGAAGAGAAATATTAATTTAGCTTCTCCATCTTTCGGACAGTTTCTCGAGTCTTTGACTGAGCCCACTTGTCCATCCACCATTACATCTGGATCATCTCATCCTATGGGACCACTACAATCCGGGCCCTATCTCATGCGCCACCTCTCTAGTCAGATTCAGGGAGTGGATGCACATATTCAACAGTTGTTAGTTGGATTCTCTACTAGCTCAGCTGGAGCTGACACACCTGCAGGTTTCGAGTCCCCTCGATCTCTTGCCAAAGTGTTCACTGAGCAAAAGTTGATGAATGGGTGAACGAGTGTAATGAATACCCACTTGGAGCACATGATCCGCATACAAGGAAAAGTTGAAAAGCACCAAAGGAAGTTCAGTGAGTATGAGAAGAAAAAGAGCAAGTTCTTGAACAAGATGATGGATAGATTGAAGTTCTTATATGGATCGGGTACACACAAGGATGATGATAATGAGGATGAGAAGATACTTGAGTTCCCCTCTTCCTGCAGTTCAGACCATTCCCCCCTAGGGAGCCCCCTCAAATTTATTTCTTATTTTGAAGCAGTGAGGGCACTGCCTCATCTTACTTGGGGGTGGCGTGTTGGACCGCACTCTATCTAGCTTAGCTTGCTTTACTTTTGGATATTATTGTGCCCTCACCGGGCATGTTTTGTTATTTAGGATATTGTTGTGACCTTATCGGGCTTGTTTTATTTGTTTAGATATTTGTGTGCCCTTGTTTGGTGTGTTTTGTGGATTTATGCCCCTGTCAGGTTTTGGAGTTGCTGTGGAAGAAAATGATGGTTTAGCTATTTAGTTTTCTTTGCTTTTTTAGCTTCTTTTGTTATTTTGTAGTCGATGGTTGGTTGTTGTGTGCCAAGGGAAGTCTGAGTACCCGTTAGGCTAAATAAAACTTATCGGAGCTGGGAACACAGAATCGCACATGTCGATGTGCGAGCTACACGAGCTTTGTACATGCCCACTGTTTGGCCTATGTGTTGCACGTGCCACCCGCACTTTGCCATGTGCGAATCATATGTTCCTGTGGATTTTGATGGTTGGGGTTATCCACCTTGTGTAGCCATACTAATTTAGATAGATGAATTGGCCCAATGATGGACTGAGTAATGGCTCCTCTTTGTTCTTGTTTAGGAAGTTAAAATCGATCCTTCTTGAATGATTTGCATGCCATGTGTGGTGAGGTTTAGTTGAATAATTTTTGTGCTTACTTGTGTTAACTAGAACTTGCCAGGTTAGTCTTTAATGCTAGTCTTGATTACTTTTTGTTGGAGAAATGATCTTAGGCCTTCTTTGTGATTATTGAAGCCTACTTAGCCTTAAAAGCCACCATTGCACTTAATTTAAATCATTAGTCACCCCTTTTGATCCTTATACCTTTTCTTTGGCAACTTGATACAAGTCTTGAACCATTTTGATAATGAATCCCTCTCTTGAACCCGTCCCTCCTTGAACTCCACAAGTGTGAAATCGAGACTAAAAGCCTATATTTGGGGGTTGATAAGAGGTACCTTGGAGGAGTGCTAATTGAGCGTATCTTGGTTCATTGCACAAAAAGAATTGCCAAAAAGAAGAAAGATGTTTGAAAAGAAAAGAAAAGAGGAAAGTAAAGAAAAGAAAATCCTCCAAGGTGAAGAAAATGATATGAATTGGGGCTTCAAATAAAAATAAGTGAAATGGTGCCCCGTGTTGAATAAAGAAAATGAATCAAATGGCTTGGTTTTGAGTTGAAAAAGTTGTGTAGAGTTTGAGGATGATGTAGTCACTTGAATCCAAATGCGTATACAACCTATCCCCGAGCCTACATTACAAGCTTGGAAAAGCCCTTTGAGATTTGTAACCGGTTGTTCTTGAGCTAGTGGCAAATTAAAATAAGGGCAAGCCTATGGTTGATACGTGTTATTACTTGAAATTCCTTGTGAGTGTGAGTGTTTGTATTTGTCCCTTGTGATTGTCTTTATACATAATGTGTTTTTGGGACTTTCGTTCTTGTGAGGGCATGCAAATTAAGATAGTTGGTGACATTGATAAACTCCAAAAATGAGTCAATTGAACATGTTTTTGTAAGCTAGTGGTTTGAGTCATATCTTGAGGATTGGTTGTTGTAACTTGGTTGTTATTATAGTTCCATTGCATTCTAGAATTGTATTTTGAATAGAGAGGAATGCTTCTTATCGTGTGATTGACTAATCATTAGTACCAACCAAAGTCATGCTTGGTGGTTGAAATGGGTTTTTCCTTGGCTTATGGCATTGTCGTTGCACTTGTGTTGTGTGCCTCTTAAGTTAGAATTCCTAGTTGCTTGAGGACAAGAAATACTTCAAGTTTGGGGGTTTTATAAGTTGGTGTTCTACCTACTTATTGAGCTCTTAATCTTATACTTTTGCTAATATTAAGTGGGAAAATAGTGTAAATGACACGAATTACTTCTATTTTGCAGGTCTCTGTATTTTAGAAGTGTTCGGGAAGAATTCGAATGAAAACAAATCAAAAGGAAGCTATTCAGAGAAGAAAGTGACTGGAAGCATCATAGGCCTTCACGAACACGGTGCCTTACACGTGTAGGCAAAGGTCAACTGAAGCAAAGCTCCGCGAATGCGATGCATTGACCGCGTACGAGAAGGTTAACCAGACAAAGACACTTCCCGTATGTGGCGGACCTTCTGTGTAGGCGAAGAAGGAAAGCAGAGGCAGTAGGACAGTTTCGAAATTTCACACATTTGGAAACCCCAGTCCATACAAAAGACTTCCCAGTCGATCGGAAACCTATCTTTGGCTATTTTTGAATATTCACACAACTTTTGGCAAAGATTGGATAGCAAGTTCATCAACCAACACCATAGGAGTGAAGATTTGGATGCTCTTTATTGTAAAATCATTAGTTTTCATTCTTCAACTCTTGTTCTTAATTGCTATTTTATTGGTGTATTATTGACTTGAGACTTGGGTTTGTATTAGAGATAATACTTGTTTGGAGATTGAATTCATATATAGATTTTGATTTTGATTAATTATTTGGATCTATTAAATCCTCCAATCTTGAATTTATAGTTCATGGTTGCAAACATTGACTTAGCATTCTAATTTGGGTTTTTGCTTGAGAAAGGATTACCCTATATTCGGGAAGATTCAATAGTGGGAATTTTGGATTCCATCCTAGATTGAGGCTACAGATAACTCAATTCGCCGGAAACCCCCATCTAAGAGTTGGATCTATAGATAGCCAACTCAACCAAGTTGATTTGGTTGCTTATTGCTTACTCGTGGTGGTTCAAGAGAACACATGAGATATATGCTCGATCGGTCGAGAGACAGTTAGTCATACCTATGACCAAGACTACCTAAGGGTTAATGGGGTGCAAGTCTTGTGAATCGACTTCCCATTCCCAAGTCTCTCTTGTTGTCCTTGCTTGACGAAAACAAGGTGAAAGCCATTGATCAATCTATCTTTTATTTGATTTTCTTTTATCATTAGTTTTAGTTAAAACCCCCCTTATAGATATATTTTTCCTTGTTGTTCATTGAACTCCAATAAGTTGCTCTTATTCTTTATTAGCTCGATCGTGACTAAATTGTTCTCTATGGGTATGACCCCGACATCAGTTGGGAATATAAATATGGTTTTCTCTAACGATCACAATCACCTCCATTGGAGAGTGTATTTGAGCATTATCAGCTGCAAGTACCCAGGCGCACTAGGATGCCCAGGCGCACGCGGCCCAGGCGTACCAGGGCGGCCAGGGTGCTGAGTTGCAAGGGGCACAAACGCCCAAGGTGCTGAGAAGTAGGGGGCACTGGCGGCCAGGATAGCCAGGGCACTGAGGTGCATGGGGCATAGGCACCCAGGGCGCTGAGGCGCACGCTGCTGCCCACACCAGGAACCAGCTACCTACCTTATGCAAATTTTCACCCGATGGACCCCCGAGAATGCATTCGGGGGTCAATGAACATAAATGAGATGATCTATTCATCTAGAAACAACATTCTGGATCCACTAGAGCTGCTGAAAATTCCATCAGAGGTTGATTTAATGAAATATGGGCCCTGCGCCCGAAATCAACATTTAGGCCAACTATTCCAAAACGGAACCTAGGGCTAATATTAAGCCCGAAAGCCTCAGGACCCGAACCAATGGTCCCTCTAGCCTAAACTCAACATTTTGGAGCTAACAACACTGATAGAATTTCTATCTGAGGCTATCTTCTATGAATGTTGACCAAAGTCAAACTTCCAAGTTCAATTCGCTAGAAAACACAAAATGCAACCCTAAACCAAACTGAAAGCCCCCAGACCCCGACCAAGGGTCTAGCTAAATTAAAAACCATGCTCTGGAGCTAACAGAACTGTCAGAATTCGATTCGGAGCTTGTTTACGAAGAATGTTGACCGATGTCAATGATATCCTAAGTTTAAGTTATAAAATAGGGAAACGACCATAAAGACCAAATGAATGGCCACGGCACCGAACCACCCATCCTAGCAAGCCATAAATGACTTGGGGCCGCTACAGGAAAGCTCTAACAATAGAATGAAAGCGTAAATGCAGAAATAACTGGAAGGGTTATTACATTATCCACTACTAAAAAGGACTTTCGTCCTCAAAAGTCAAGAACAAGTAAGTACCTGAAGGATCAAACAGTTGCGGATAGTGAGCTCGCATCTCTCTCTCGGTCTCGCATATAGCCTCCTCAAATGGGTGGTGCCTCCACTAAACCTTAACCCCCAAAATCTCCCTAGATCATAATCTCTTGACATATCTAGACAAAATAGCTACTGGCTCCTCAACAAAGGCTAAACTCTCATCAAACTGAACCAAATCCCACTGCAACACATGAGACGCGTCTGGAACATACCGCCGCGGCATCGATACATGGAAAACTGAGAGCATGGCTGAAAACATCAGAGGTAAAGCAAACATGTATGCGACACTACCAACTCTCTGAAGAATCTAAAATGGCCCAATATACCTAGGGCTAATCTTGCCCCACCTACCAAATATCATCACGCCATTCATGGGAGATACATTAGGAAATACCATGTCACCGACACTGAACTCCAAGGCACAAAGTCTACGATCAGCGTAGCTCTTCTACCTACTTTGAGCTGCCTGAAGCTTGTCCTTAATCACTTGGACTATGTCTAAGGAATCACGAAGCAAGTCTGTAATCTGAGGCCTAGACTTTAAACCATCAAACCAACCCACCGATGATCCGCAATTCCTACTATACAATTCCTCGAAAGGTGCCTTGTCAATTCTTGAATAAAAACTATTCTTATAAGCAAACTCGGCCGAAGGCACAAATGGATCCCACAAACCTCCAAAGTCAAGAACACAGGCCCGTAACATGTCTTCCAGTACCTGGATAGTCCTCTCAGTTTGGTGATAACCGCTAAAACATACTCTCCAACGATGGAGGTAACGGTGATCGTCAAGCAAAACACATTTATAAGTACCCAACAGGTGTCGGGGTCGTACCCACAGAGACTTGGCGATAGCACAATGATGATTGTATTGAAACAACTTCACTAAGAGAGTAAATGTTCAAAAATAAGTAAGCAAAGGATTGAGGGAATTGGGATTCTATCACAACAATCTCAATTCGTAACAAAGCAAGAAAGTGAAATGGCTAAACAAATTTGAGTAGACGACTAGGGATGTGTATCCAATGGGTCTCTAATGTGGGATAGGGTAATTGCTTATTCATACTTATTCTCGATCATTGACAGTGGATTGTTTATCTCTCGATCAACAACTATATATCCGAGAATATCGGTTAGAGCACTATCGATTTAATAACAAACAACTAAGTTCAAGCTTAGGGAGGACATACTATCTCTAGCTTAGACCCTTAAATGGCTGATTCCTTCGACATAAGGTATCTCTAGCCTCAATCTAGGTGGAAGCCTAAGTTCCCACTAGTAATTTCACATCCAAAACTATGAAATTCTCTTTCAAGAAACAACATAGCAAAGTAAGGAAAATCAATGTTTGCAACAACAAATTTTATGATTAAAACTTGGTGAAACTACTAGACCCATGTCAAATAAGCAATTATAAGGAAGAATTAGCAACACACATACCCATTTGTCAAAAACCCATTATCAACATATACCTAGACAAATGAAACACTACTGGAAATTAGGTGTATGGCGACAGTTTATCTACCATTGCTATAGACAGGAAAACCGTCACGGATTATCTTTGGCGATGGTTAAGCCTTCCGCTACAACTGATCGCATTACAATAGCTCTACTACGATGGTGATGTCCGACGGTTCAAACAAGTGTCGCCATATAAGGACTTGTAGCGACAGTTTCTAGTTCTGGAAAATTGTAACAGTTGCTTATCGATTGAGATGATTACGAACCGTCCCCATAGATCTTTATACAATGGTTGTTGATCTGTTATTTTAACGTTTATTTCTATCAATTATACACCTGTTGTGATAAATATATTGACCTAACATGACGGTTGCGACTGTTACTCCCCTGGCTATTGCAATGGTTCTGATAAGGGTGATGCAACATTTATTGTTAGGTTATTGCAACAATATTTAAAGCTACTACAACAGTTATTTATTAGGCTAATGCAACAGTTATTTATTAGGCTAATGCAACAGTTATTTATTAGGCTAATGCAACAGTTATTATAGGCTATTGCAATGATTTTATAAAGCCTAACATAATATATATTATCTAAATTGATCTCTATAGTAGAAACTATTCATGATCATTACCAAAATTACAACCCAAGAACCAAATATTTTTTGACCATTCAAAAAGTGCAATTACATGTGCATAAGTTTTCAATATTCGAAAATAAAATATGTTTGAAACTTAGTCAAATATTTCAACAAGCTAGATGAACTCAATCTAATCAATCTCCTAGGTCAGGTCTAGTTCATCGCTTTGATTTCCATCTTCAGTGTCATCACCTACAATAATAATATAGAAAATAATTAATAAAAGGCATATATATATATATAAATATACCAATTAAGTCTAGAACATATATATGCACACATCAATGTAACTCAATAATATTGTTTGACAAAAACAAATCAGAATTGTTTCAACACATCAACTAAATTTTTTTTCCACAAAGGTAAATAAATTGAATTTAATGGGCAGTGGAACATATAGCTGAATAATACAAATCAAAATCAAGGTCAGCAGTATGTTCAAGCTTGAGAAGTCACCCGCCCCAGAAAAACTACATGTCATGTATCACAGTCTTCCCATAATCTAGCTCGAGCCTACCTATACACACTCATACTAGTATACCAATAGGAGTACTGATGTGAAGTCTATTGTAGTTGGGAGAAAGTGAATTCTTTAGTAGAAATTGCTTAGGTCATGAATGCAATATGCTAAGGATATTCAAATCTCAAATAAAATCCCATATGAATTCTGTTAGGTAACTTTATTAAGAAATTATGTTCTCTGAAAAGAAAATTGTTGCACCAACTTTAGGCTACAAGACTGCAAACATATGTGCAGCTTTAGTATATTCATATGAAAGAGAAGCTTGTTCAACATTAGTCACGACAAACTTGCCTTCAAGCAACTAACAAAATTCGATACACAATTAGCTAGCATATGTAAGTCTTGCTCAAAGGAGCATAGAAACAACATCTGTACATGACAAAGAACCCAGAATTAATCTATAAAACATCATAGCAGGCTAGCTACTACAGATAAAATCAATGAACCAAACACATGTGCACACATTTAATAAACTGTCCCTCTGGCGGGATATTTTAGCTATAAAACACCACATAGCACCTACAAGTGCACATATTCAATCAAATGAGTCACTCATCATATCTACTATGACTGTACTATTTTGCAACACATGTATTTAAAGGAGAAAGTATGTTGGAGGTCATCACCATAGAAGACGACACTTAGGGAGGCCACTACCTCCATCTATATTCCAATACCGCAACAAGATCAAAACATTTCTAGAATGGCAGACTATTGAAATGGCTAAATCAATACCAAAGACCAACAAAATAAAAAGTTACTAAATATGTTTTTCATAAAAAAAACTTGTTCTGTCACATTTCTTATTTATTTAAATGGATCTTTAGAATATGTTCACAAATAAAGTAAAGTTAATTTATAGCTGACTGATTTAAGCAAGAAGAAAACTGTCTTAGAGATAAGTATTAATAGAAACTTAGCTACAAACAAACATATTCATTTCCATATTCAATAATGACCAAAGAACAAGAACCAAAGTGTCACAGTATGAGACAAGAAAATAAACTCTATGAATCCAGTTAACCAAAAAATTAATGTCAAATCTTCAATACAAACCATATCAGAAATAGCTCTCCTACCAATAACTCTATGAAAAATTTAAAACATCTCTCTGTAATTATAATCTAGAATAAATTAACTGAACACTCAGTTATCCAAAATATAAAATCCCAGCTATGTGCAACAGTCTAACATAGTCCAACACAATAAAACACAGTCCAAAACAATCCAACATAGTCCAGGAGAAGAAGAATAAGAAGAAGAAAAAGAAAAAGAAAAAGAGAAGAAGAAGAGGAGGAAGAAAAACAATCATAACAGAGAAGTCACGATACTAACCTTGATTATTTCTCGGCCCTATTGTTGCTGGTGTAGAAGTAGATTCTCTTGGTGAAGGAATGGACAACACTGCTAGTATGTTAGGATCAATTAATCCTGCACGCTGAAGTTGAGCAATTACATCTGCAATAACTTCTTGTCGCATAGTTCACTTTTGTTCCTCGATTTGGTTCTCCATATTTTGCATCCTTTCTTGCATTTGTTGCACGACATCATTAGTGGCATTTAACGTTGGTTCCGAATTTCCATTTCTTCTTTTCAAAGAAGTCTTTGTAACCCCTCTCCATACGGTCTTAGACATCCCGGATGTTCAGGACCCATGACGGCTGAAAATGGATCAATAGACTGATCATCTGCAATCAGTTGTGTTTCAATTTCCTCCATTTCAGCCTAATAAAGCTTACCCAAGAAGCACATTCAAGTAAGTAATAACTAGGAACAAATACTTCATGTCAATAAAAACTTGAAATTAGATAAGTTTTATACAAATTTACTAGTTGTGTCTTCATTCGAAGCCTTATATGAACGATTGGGTTTTCTTCCTCTTGTGGCCACAAAGATATCCTTAAGTGATACAGTTCCCCCCTTCTTTTTTTCCTAGTCATATGAAAATAAATATTAAAAATTATTTAAAAGGACAGGTTAAAACTCGATAATAAATAAGAGAACACACCAATTTATTGCGAATTAAAGCAAAACACTTTTTGTCGGTAGTGTGTGGATGCATCAGCTACTTCCGATTCTCAGTATTTGTTTTAGACATTTTCTGTAAAATGAGTAAATATTATGAACTAAAGCAATAAGGGGATACAGAACATAGCTTGCTGACAACAATATGATCACAAATTCTGAAATATGTTTTACCTTGATTTGTTTTGACTTCCAATATATGAGGAGCTCTTTAAATTGACATTCTGGAATAGGACCGGGCTTTTTGGCCATTCGAACTTCATCATTTTCATATGGATAATAATGATCTTCCTTCAAATCAGTTCTATGCTTTCTCCAAGCCTCTCGAATTCATTCCAAAGCCCAACCTTTCACAATATTAGCGATATCATATTTCATCTAGAATTTGGTATCATTCAGTTAACTAATATATGTAAAATACTTTTACGAGTAACTAAATATTTAAAACTTCAAATCTTGATATACTCCCATAAATCATCTTTAGTGTCCATGCGCCTCCAATCAAATATATCAAGTGGGCAAAGGGTCGCATTTGTTGCGAGTGTTCCTAGAAAGCTACTTAACTCTGTTAAAACTTCATCAGTAGGACCAACAGGTTGATATGCCCTATTTAGTAGGATCAATTTTCGCTCAGTTCGTCCATGTACCTTATGCATTTGTGTTCTACCTCTTGTTTTTAGTGGAAAGCCCTTCAACTATAACAAAAAAAAGAAATTAGAAGTCGTGAAATAATTCTATGAGTTCTAAGCTATATGTTACCTTGTTCTTCAGAATGTTTATTTGTTGGAAGAGTGGTCGAATCTATTTGCACTTGAACCTCTACATCCTGTTCCTCTATGAGTTCCTCCGCTATAGATTGTTCCTCCATGAGTTGCTCTACTAGAGATTGTTCACTTTCTTAGGATTGTGCTACTACTGGCTGTTGTTCATCAATTAATTTCAGCAAATGTTGTTTCTCCGATCATATGGCTTGAACTGTTTCATTTGTTGTCAATATCCATCATTTTTTGTTTGCCATAGCTGATAACATTCCAGGTTTAGCAAATGTCCTTTTTCCCTCCTTTTTTTCTTTTTGAAGTCCCTTGTTGATCCATGACTATTCAAATCCGTGTAAATCAAAAAAGGAACAAGTTAAAAAATCTGACGGAACGGAGTACAACTGCACTTAAACATAATCACCAGATGAACTCTATTGTTCTTTCGCTGGTTAATAGACTAAGATTCATTTAGCAATCTCAATTATTCCTATATATGGAGCAACCATTACCCACTGTTCTACAAAAATCAGATGAACAGATTTCAACCAATTGGATTATGACTGTTAGAAAAGTGGTAACAACTCGATAAGTAAAAAAAATCATCCTGACTATCTTTTTTACATTACAATAAACCTACTAGTTATCTCTCTATTCCCTATTCTAGTATTCTCTTAATTTTAGATTAACACATTACCTGTGTCACTCAAAATCCATAGCCAACGACAAGGAGAAAACAAATAACAGAACACTAGTACAAACTTGACAAGTGAAAACTATCAAAGACTTACATTTCTTATAACAGCTTAACTAATCCACTATTATCAGCTATCTTACACCAACAAATCTGTGTAACAATACAATACATGTACATTACCTTTGTCACTCAAAATTCATAGCCATCAACAAGGAGAAAACGTAAAATAGAATATTGGTACAATCTCGACAAGTGGAAACTATCATACTTACATTTTTATAACAACTCAACTAATTCACTATTTTCAGTTATCTTACACCAATACAGCTATAGCAATACATGTGCATTACCTGTGTAACTCAAAATCCATAGCCAGCAAGGAGAACACACAAAACAGAACATAGCTGGTACAAACTCGACAAGTGAAATCTATCAAAGGCTTACATATTTTATAACAACTCAACTAATCCACTATTATGAGCTATCTTACACCAACACAACTGTAGCAATACATGTACATTAATTGTAGCACTCAAAATCCATAGCCAACAAACAGAAAACAGTGACAAAAAACATCGTATTGAAACATTCTGTAGCATTAAACAAATATAACAACTTTTTAGCAAATAAACCACAAAACAGTGATACAAAAATCAATTTATCAGTCATCAGCTTCCATCCAATCCCAATCAGTATCATCAATGTCATCCTCCTCTTTCGATGTTTCTGTTGTTACATCTTTAGAATGTTGTGCAATAGAAGACACATCAATGATATCAACAGGGAGATCTTCTCTCGACCATCTGACATCAACATTGGGTACTCTTTCTAATGTACCAATATCATCATTAGGCTCCCTCCAAAAAATTTCTTCAATATTCGGACAACTCTCTTCCTCTAAATTATACAAATCAACTAAAACATTATTTCTTGCATAGTAAATTTATTTCTCAAATGGATCTTCCACATAAAAAACTTGATGTAATTGAGATGCTAGTACAAAAGTGTCATCTGTGCTGCAGTTTTTGTTGAAGTATACCCGAGTCAGCCCATATTCATCTACTTCATTATGAAACCAGTCACATCTAAATAGTACAACACTAAAGCAACCCCAATAATCAATCACAATGATATCCTGAATTACTCCATAATAGATAACCATTCCATCAAAGGGATTCTGGTCTCTATCACTACCAAAACTATTTGTTGTGGCTGACAAAGTCACCCCACAATTTTGAGTCTTACATGGGGCATCCTGTGTCATCGTATAAAATTGATATCGATTAATGAAATATGCCGTATATCTTTTAGCCAAATAATTAGGCCCTTTACCTAGCCATCTTAAATGATTTGGCACTTCAACTTCAATATTTTTAACTTTTCTCCTAAACAAATCACCAAATTCTCGACTGTGAATCCGTGCTTTTACCCATGCATTTCCTCTAGCATGTTTATCAATTAAATCCTTATGTTCCCTACAAGCATGTATTATAAATTTAATCAATAATGGTACAGATAAATAAAATTAAAATAGATTATTATAACATATAACTGAAGTTAAAATATAAATAACTATTCCATCTTACTTGATAAATGTCTCTACTTATTCATCTCCAGTATTGAATAAAGAATACCGATGTGCTTCAACCCACTGATGGTTATCCATATCAAAGGTCTTGCCTTTCCTTTTCTTCATACTTCCGATTGGATGGCCTGTCTTAGGAAATATATATGAAAAATCATTTCCCTCTGTTTGAATGCCCTCATCATCCTCTGTTCGATACCTACTGAATTTTGTCTTCACCCCATCATCTAGGTATCTCGAACAAAAGTTTAAACATTCTGTAGCTAAAAAACCCTCTGATATTGATGCTTCTGTAGTATTTCGATTACGAACAAGCCCCTTAAAATCACACAGATCTCTTTCAACAGGATACATCCAACACAAATGAGTCGGAACCCCAAGCTTAATTTCATCTACTAAATGAATAGCCAGATGTGTAATTATATCAAAAAAGGTTGGAGGAAAAATCTTTTCGTGTTCGCATTCTATATCTATGATTTCGGCTTTCAGTTTATCAAGATCACTACTTCTTATAACCTTACTACATATGGCTCTAAAATAATTCCCCAACCTAATCAAGGCCAAAGACACATTCTTGTGTAACACTTTCCTAACTGCAATCTGGAGCAAATAATGCAATATGAAATGAGCATCATGGCTTTTGTTTCCTGATACCTTTATCTCATCTATTTGCACACGATTTGATATATTAGAGGCAAACCCTCTCGGCAATTTGATATATTTTAAAATAGTGCAAAACAGTTTTTTCTCCTCTGGTTTCATGGAGAAACAAGCTTTAGCCAGATGAACTTTTCCACTGTTATCATCTTCTACTGGTTGAAGCTCTTTGCGTATCCTTATTTCATGCAAGTCATAGCATGAATTTACATGATCTTTGGACTTTCCAGGTACATCCAACAAAGTACCAAGCAAACTATCACACACATTCTTCTCTATGTGCATCGCGTCAAGATTCTGCCTCAATTTATTTTGTGCCTAATACGGCAACTCAAAAAATATGGATTTTTTTTCCATGGACCTTCGCTGCTTCATTTTTTTTTTTTTGGCTCTTTCCAAAAATATTATTGAATTCACATAGTTCTTCATGGACTTGTTCACCTGATAAGGGAGTAGGTGCAACTTTATGCTCCTCTTTACCATTAAATGATTTCTTATCTTTTTGATATGGATGATCATGAGGCAAAACATTTTGATGACCCAAGTAACACATATTATGATTATGTTTAAGATATTAGGAGCAAGTATCATGATTACAAGTAGGGCATGCCCATCTCCCCTTTGTGCTCCATCCAGAAAGTATTGCAAATGCTCGAAAATCACTAACTGTCCACGATAAAGCTACACGCATATTAAATGTTTCCTTAGTTTCAGCATCATATGTTTCCACTCCCACTTTCCATAGCTCATTCAACTCCGCAATTAGTGGCTATAAGTATATATCTATATCATTTCCAGGAGACGAGGGATCTAGAATAATCATAGACAACATTATATACTCCGGCTTCATGCATAACCATGGTGCCAAATTATAATTCATTAACACAACCGGCCATGTGCTATGGGAAATGCTCATAGTTCGGAATGGAGTAAAATCATTGCTTGAAAGACCCAATCTAACATTACGAACATCTTTAGAGAAATCAGGGTGCAAGGAATCAAAATCTTTCCAAGCTTCCCCATCAGCAGGATGCCTTAAATTTCCATATTCAGGTCATTCAGTACCATGCCATCTCATAGCTACCGATGTTTCAAAACACATGAATATCCTCTGGAGCCTTGGCTTTAAAGGAAAGTACCTTAACACCTTTGCTGGAACTTTAGTGGTCTTGTTAGTCAACTCATCAGGAATATTTTTCCATCTAGAAAACCCAAACACAGAGCAATTATCCAATTTTGCATTGTCATTCTAGAATAACATGCAATCTTTAGGGCATGCATGAATTTTTTCATAATTAAGACCCAAAACTTTTATCACCTTTCTTGCTTTGTGGAAAGACTCGGGTATCTGAGCAAATGGAATAGACTCTTTTATAAAGTCTAACAAGTATGAAAAGGCTATGTTACTCAGCCCATGAATGCATATAAACAAGTATAATCGGAAGGTGAAACTCGACTTAGAAAAATTCTTGCACCCCGGATACAACTCTTCTTTCCCTTCTTCCACTAATTTTTTTTTTTTTTTGCATCTTCAGATGGTCCGTCTCTTACTCCTTCATTCCTCTGGTCATATTCTACATTTCTAAAAGTATCATGAAGTAGTTTATGAATTTCATCATGCATTTCAGAAGTTTCATCATCATTGGTTGGATGTGCCATATTTGGATGTGGCATATTTCTTGAGGAAAACCTTTCTCTGTGAAAAACCCATTGAGTGTATTTAGAAACAAATCCATGACCAAATAAGTGATTCTCCACCAAATCTCAGTATTTCCAATATTGATTAAAGCACCTTTTACAAGGGCATAATATTTCACTTCCTTAAGAAGCTCGTTCAACTGCCTTATTGAGAAAATCCTTGACTCCAGATTCCTTATCATACGACCATTTTTCCATTACAATACCTTATAACACATCCTTATTAGTATATTAGACACTATTAGTCTTACCCCAAAGTCACGGGTTACTTTAAACCTTCCAAACAGGCGAGGTGTTACACGAGGCATTTCTTTAACTCAAACTTTTGAGTAAGGGATTCCTTTGACCTAGAACCTTGGTTTAATTCTTTGATATTACCAAGAATGTTGACGGAAGTCAACGATTTCCAAAGTTGAAGCTCTAAAATGAGGAACGGCCAGAAAGACCAAACAAACGGCCCGGGCACCGAACTACCAGTCCCGACAAGCCATAAATGACTTGGGCCGCTACAAGTAAGCTCTAATGGTACAAGAAAGGCGAAAATGTGTAAATGACTGGAAGGGTCATTACATTCACCCTATTGCCATGTGGAGGCAGGAGAAGTGAACACCACTTTTTATTTCAATGTGGTGGCACTTTAATGTTTCCAACTTCTCATCTATCTCTCTTTTTTTAATTAATTACAATTGGATTATTATAAAGTGAGCCATTCACATTATTTTTTTTGGTTATTATACGTTAGTGGTGCTATACACATATGGATTCCATTTTGCTCTCTCATTCATTTTTTTTACAGCAAGCTAATACTATTCTTACACTATGTTGCCATGCACGTTAGGAGAAAATTCTGCGGGAAAACAAGTTTACAATTATTCTGTCACTGAGTAAGGGTTACTTTAAACCTTCCAAACAGGCGAGGTGTTACACGAGGCATTTCTTTAACTCAAAATTTTGAGTAAGGGATTCCTTTGACCTAGAACCTTGGTTTAATTCTTTGATATTACCAAGAATGTTGACGGAAGTCAACGATTTCCAAAGTTGAAGCTCTAAAATGAGGAACGGCCAGAAAGACCAAACAAACGGCCCGGGCACCGAACTACCAGTCCCGACAAGCCATAAATGAGTTGGGCCGCTACAAGTAAGCTCTAATGGTACAAGAAAGGCGAAAATGTGTAAATGACTGGAAGGGTCATTACATTCACCCTATTGCCATGTGGAGGCAGGAGAAGTGAACACCACTTTTTATTTCAATGTGGTGGCACTTTAATGTTTCCAACTTCTCATCTATCTCTCTTTTTTTAATTAATTACAATTGGATTATTATAAAGTGAGCCATTCACATTATTTTTTTTGGTTATTATACGTTAGTGGTGCTATACACATATGGATTCCATTTTGCTCTCTCATTCATTTTTTTACAGCAAGCTAATACTATTCTTACACTATGTTTCCATGCACGTTAGGAGAAAATTCTGCGGGAAAACCAGTTTACAATTATTCTGTCACTGATAAGAAAATCGATTATCTACGTCAAGTTATTCAAACCTAAATTTGTGTCTGATTTCATTTTGGATCTTCTCGGAGTGGTTCAAGCTTGTCATCGGATGACAGGTAGGTTACAGTTTAAACTCCCTAGACTTAGCATATATCGGATAAAATTGTACTAGCTGGCATCTTTGGGTTGGTTTATTTGGTTGGTTACACAGACCTTGACCGCTTTATTCATGTCCGCCTACTTTTGTTCCTCCATTGCTTATAGTACTTGCCGATATATTTTATTTACCCTTATGGTCCTGTGAGGCCTTGTTGACTCTGGAACATATAAGATGGGATATTGGGAATGTCCGCGAGTCCCGGGAATAGAATTATCCTTCTAGGTTGGTTATGCTTGCTGAGTAGCTATGGGCCTATGCAGGGTCGATAGGTTGATTGTGAGCTGCTGGGCAGCTATTGTGTTTGATCATGCCATTTCCATGCATATAAAGAGGTTTTCTCCATGTTTTACTACAGTTTTGGCTTCGGGCCTACTGGCACTATTTTCTAAACCTTGCATGGCCCCTGGGGGCCGTTTTTGATGGAAATGAATTGGAAATGATTTGATTTAACTTGTGAATATTCTTGGGTAAAAGAAGGTAAAATTATGATTTATATCACCAGTTTTACGATTAAAACTAGACTCGGCAGGGCCGGGGTGCTAGTTGAGTTTTCTTGCTACTTGAGATGATTTTAGCCTCGGTCGGACCGAGCACCTGAGATGACTTTCTACTGTTTAGACCCGGTTATTCCCGGGCACCCTTGGAGGGGTTTTTGAGATATTTTGCTACTACTTTAGTCCTGGATAGGGTCTGGGCATGCATATTCGGGACTGGGTCTCTATCTTGAAACCGGACTTGCTTCCGGATGACATGTTTGATACTGAGTTTTGGTATGGGGTCAGGGACCTCCTTGGACCTTGCCATCCGGGCCTGGGGCTTCGGGCTGCGTGTGCCGGAGGAAGGGTATACGGCAGAGTTGAGGTATATGGGCAGTGTCCTTCCATGGAACCTACCTGTTGGGCCGGATCGGCACCAGAGGAGGTACATACAAAGATACCATTTCACTTGAGATTCTCATGCATCATATCATTCATTAGTTGAGGCTCCACCCTTGTTTGTTGTTTGTTGATTGTACGCTCTGGAAGTATGGGATGCCAGAGGGTTTGTTTTCACTTGTTTGTGTTCCTCAGTTGTATGGGCGACCGGGGGACTGTAGGTAGACTCTTGCGATTTACTTACTGAATTGTTCCTCGTTACGGTTAAGTATGAAATTGGTTACTGCTAGGCTATTTGTTTCTGGATTTGAGATTGATATGATTAGTTGGGTTTGATTCCTTTCCCTGAGCATGCCTATCATTACTCTTTCCCTCTTCCTCTTACACTTGAGGTTACCGGTATACCGTCCCTTTTGTAAACCTTATTATGTATACATTGTTATTGCAAGGACCCCAGGTGCGTTATTTCTTACTTTCACCTGCGCCTATGGTGTATATATTCGGCTTGCTAGCCTCACATGTGGTTCTATTGATTTCCCTCTGGGCTAGTTCCTGTGTACCTTTCGTTGATTTCTGTGACTACTTGCTTCTATTTTGTCTGTTACTATGCTTTTATCTTATATGTGCCCAGTCGGCCTATGATACCTACTGGGTACCTTATGCTTTGCATTTGGTGCTCACCCTACCCCCTGCATCTTTGGGTGCAGATCCTAGCGTGGGCCATCGCCATTAGATCACTGTGATTCGTGCTTGGAGGTCTGTTGGGACTACTTCAGATTGAGGGTGAGCTCTTGGCGATCGGACCTTAGCTTTAGTTATCTTTTGCTTTATGTACTCTATTACCATTCAGAGACATCTGTATATATTGTTTTGGATCGTTTGCACCCCATGTATGTAGTTTTGGCTCTATACTATGATACCAGGTCTTCGGGGTTGGTTTAGTCCCCGCATATATATATATATAGTCCTATTATCTATTATCTTCATCTTGTTCCCTTACTTTTGCTTATTAAACTATTCTCCCGCTTATTTGTTAGATAGTAACCTATTACTAACTGTCTTAAGCTACGGGAATTGGTTCGCCTACTGGGGGGGTTGTAGGTGCCATCATGACCGAGAAATCGGGTCGTGACACTCTTATTTTCAAAAACAACTTGCCAAGATTTTTTTTTTTGGTGGGTCCATTTCGAGACAAGAAACTACGGACTCAATTTTAAACTAAAACTTGGCAATTTTTCCTTAAGAAAGTCGCCTCTAAATCTATCATAGGGAAACATCAACCCGGTTTGACACAAAAATAAAAGAAAAAAAGAAAATAAACAAAACTTTTGCTCCGTAGGAAAGAATCGTGGTATTAAGAAAACCCTCGGAGTTTATTGCTAAACTACTATTAACAAGGCGATATCCAAATTTCGTGCTCATGATTCAACTGAGAACAAGCCTCAGCGTAGGAATTTAGCGTATTTGCAAAGAACGGGTAGTGAAACAATAGGGCGTGTAAGATGAACCCGGCAACACAATCACAACTAAAACATCAAGCCCAACGAGGGCACAATTAAAGCATCAAAAACAACATGAGAGGATGGCGAGGGAAATATCATCACAATCACCAACATGCCCAACAAGGGCAAAATAAAATCTAGCAGGAGAGATAAAATTTCACATCCCGACCAAGGCAATAGGAAATGATATTTTAAGGCCTAACACTGGCAACCATACCGCACAATCAAATAAGCACCAACCCCCAAACTTTATACATAACATTGTCCCTAATGAGAATAAAGTTCATGTGAGGATTACTCCCTATAATGGCATACGACACGCACAACGTGGTGTGCATTCACATGGACCAGCACAAGTGGTCTTTGAAGTTGGATAGTGAATCTATTATGATGGGCGATGACTCATGCGAGGCGCACTTGTCCATGTGCATTTTGCCTATTGCTTAAAATAAATGGATTGATGCCCTCCAAAACATTGTAGCTCTCTTGTTGTTTATCTACCTACAACTTCAAAAAAAAGAAGTAGAAAACAAAACAGAAATACAAAGAAATAAAGATGGATGATCGGGTTGCCTCCCAAGAAGCGCTTGGTTTAACGTTACAGCTTGATGAAATACCTTTCAATCATGGTGAGTCACCCCTATGAAAGTGACTTCTTCCGGCGCACCTAAATGTTTCTTGACCCTCTGGCCGTTCACTTTAAATCTAGATCCATTTTCCGCTTCAAGTTCAATTGCCTCACTCGAGAAAGCTAGTGATACATTGAAAGTACCAAACCACTTGGACATCAACTTGACCAACAATGAATGAGTCATATGGGGAAAAAAGAAACACCCAATCCTTGGGAGAAAATTCTCGTTTCAATATTCGCTGGTCATGAAAGTGTTTCATTTGAGGAGACCCACCAACTACTTCACATTCCATTAGTACTTTCTTGGTACACTTCTCTTTCATCAATCTCTCATAGCTGGGCATTTGAGCAAGGAAATCTTTGATTGGAATATTGATTGAGATTTTCTTCAACATTGAGTGAAACCGTCTAGATTGATCATCTTCTTTTCCTTGTACCAAACATTATGGGAAATGAAGGGGACATTTAGGGAAGGGCTTGTACACTTTGGCAGTCTTGTTCTTTTGGCTATTGGTAACCTCAACACCATAGTTCATAGCCTTTCTACCCCTAGGGATGTATTCCGCATAACTCTTATCACCCATAGATCTTGATGGGACCTCTTCGACAAGCACATCCGTAGACTTTACATCTTTTCTACACTCGATTTGAGAGGCCATCCACTTTATTCTTTCTTCAAGAATCTTGATGGAGACATAATGAGATTTTACGGTTTGAGTAAGGGACACAAGATCATGCTTTAGTTCACGTATTCTCGTGTCGATTGACTCAACTTTCTCTAATACTCTTTCAAGCAAAACTTCCACTGTTGAGGTGACATCTCCATGGTTCTGACCTTGATTCCCATATTGAAGACTCACATGGGAACCCATATCATGACTTTCAAAAAATAATGCTTATTCATCGGTGAGTGAATAGATCTCATCATCCTCTAACTCTTTGGTTCCTCGAAAGCTAACGACATTTATTCTTTCTACCTTTTGCTCAATCACATGATTGGTCATAAATTTGAGAAGAGTGCTGATAATTGTTAGCTCTCTATCTCTTCATGCATTGTTTTTCTCCCAATCATTTAGTACAATAGCAGAGGTCGCACCTATTATTCCTTCAGCTCCCCAAGTATTCGGATCACGATTAACATTATTCACCCTCTCAAGCAACATCATAGCGAATTCGAATGTTTGATCCATTAAAGCACCCCCAGCTAAATTGTTGATAATTATTTTGTTTGTGAGGTATAAAGAATGGTAGAATTGTTGGGAAGGATTTCATCCAGAAGGCTATGGGTCGAACACCTTGCTTCCTTTCTCTTAAATCTTAGCCAAGATTCATGGAGGGGTTCACCATAAAATTGTTCAAACATAGTGATTTCGTCTCTCGATTGTAGCGTTTTGCCAATGGGAAAGAATTTCTCAATGAGTGTGCTACGCATACCATCCCAAGTAGTTACTGTGCCCATGGGTAACTCTTCAAACCAAGTGATACCTTCTCCCATGAGAGAAAGGGGAAATAAGCACAACCAGATGGACTCTTGAGTAATATTGGCTATAGAAAAAGGTTTACATACCTCCAAAAAGTGCCTTATGTGTCGATGGGCATCTTCGGAATGTAGCCCCCCGAATAGACCTTTCATGTGCAATAAATTGAGCATTGTGCTTGTAACTTGGAATATGGAATTTCCCACCATAGGGAGTAGGCAGATTGCACCTACGTCCCCTTGTACCACAGGCTCATCAGTGTGCGCATCGATGAAGCCCTCAACGCTCTTGTTATCGCCTACCTCGCTGATAGGTTAGCCTGCACAATGAAAACACAAACAATAAATAAAAGTAAAAGAAACAAGCACTCTCTAAGTGATTTCAAATCAACAATCAAAAATAGATATCAAATCAAGTCCCTAACAATAATGCAATTTTTGATAAACGCTTAAACTTACTCTCCAAAGATGGAGGTAACAACGATCGTCAAGCAAAACACATTTATAAGTACCCAAAAAGTGTCAGGGTCGTACCCACAGAGACTTGGCGATAGAACCATGATGATTGTATTGAAATCACTTCACTAAAAGAGTAAATGTTCGAAAATAGGAAAATAAAAGATTGGGGGAATTGGGATTTTGTCACAACAATCTCAATTTGTAACAAAAAAAGAAAGTGAAACGGGTGTACAAATTTGAGTAGACGACTAGGGATGTGTATACAATGGGGCTCTAATGTGGGATAGGGTAATTATTTATTCATGCTTATTCTCGATTATTGACATAGGTGCCTTGGTCATTGGTATGGATTGCTTATCTCTTGATCAACAACCATATATCCGACAATCTAGGTTAGATCACTATCGGTTTAACAACAAACAACCAAGATCAAGCTTAGGGAGGTCATACTATCTCTAGCTTAGACCCTTAAATGGGTGATTCCTTCGATATGAGCTATCTCTAGCCTCAATCTAGGTGGAAGACCATATTCCCACTAGTAATTTCACATCTAAAACTATGAAATTCTCTTTTAAGTAATGACATAGCCAAGTAAGGAAAATCAATGTTTGCAACAACCAATTTTAGGATTAAAACTTGGTAAAGCTACTAGACCCATGTCAAATAAGCAATTATAAGCAAGAATTAGCAACACCCACACCCATTTGTCAAGAACCCATTATCAACACATCCCTAGACAAATGAAATTATCTACTCATGCTAAAGTAAGACATATACCGAATGGGTAAGTAAAATTCCTCTTCATTCAAGTGTAATTTCAAGTTCTAAGCTCAGTTTTTGTACACAAATAGTTAACCGAGATTTTAAAGAAAGAATGGATTGAAAACCTATCTTCTTGGAGAGGAAAACTTGTTCTCAAAGCTAGAAATACTTGGAAATATTCAGACTTGAAGCATTTTTTTTACAATTGTGCCTAAATTGGCCTTTTATCCTTTCCCAGAATGTCACTAATTTCTGGATAAAATTGCCCTTCGGGTGGTGTACGATGCAAACGTGTGGTTCACATATCATGATGTGTGCATCTCACACAGTCTTCAGTTGGACTAGTGACTTCAGCTAAATTTGGAGGCCTTGTGCAAAGGAAGTGTAGTTCGCACCATGAATTGTGCTCGTCGCACAAAGACCGCACACCTTAGAAGATTTTTCACTGAATTTTGTGGCTTCATGCGGTATAGGTGCAATATGCATCACAGCTTATGCGTGTCGCATGGGCACCGTATCTCAGGGAAGAATCTCCATCTTTTCCGATCACTTCACACTTCACTTTTTTTAAACTCTTTTTGGGTCAATTTCCTTGTTTTCCATCTTTGATCACAAATACCTACATCGACATTGATAAAGGCCAGGAGAACCTCAAAATCTATTCAAAACATAGCAATAATTCATGGATAAAGGCTCACTAAGTGGTAGATTACCAACTTATCAACTAGCCATTTGTCTGAGGGTGGAATGCGGTACTAAGCTGGACCTCTGTGCCCAAGTCTCACTGAATAGCCCTCCAAAACTGAGATATAAACTGAGTGTTGTGGTATGAAATGATAGAAGTTGGGACCCTATGCAAATGATCAATCTCATGAAGATAAATCTGAGCCAATCTCTCTACATTGTATGTAGTATAGACTGGTAAGAAGTGCACTGACTTAGTCAACCTATCAATAATCACCCAAATAGAATCGAAACCCTAGAAGTATGTGGCAATCCAATTACAAAATCCATAGTAATCCCTTTCCACTTCCACTTAGGAATGGGAAGTCGCTGCATCAAACCACCAGGTATCATGTGCTCGAACTTCACATGCTGACAGCTCAAGTACTGAGATACAAACTCTGCTATGTCTAGCTTCATACCACTCCACCAGTAAAGCCAAGATGGATAGAAACTGTAGAACAATATGCCTCCTGAAAAATCAACTGAATTAAATCCCTAACTCTCAGAATACAAAGATGACCATCAAACCTCAAAACACCATATGAATCTAGGGTAGCCCGACTGGCCTCACCCCGTATAACCTGATCACAAAGGTCACATAATCGCTGATCATTAAACCAATGGCTCTGAATCTGATCAATCAAGGTAGATAGAACCTCAACGTTGGTGAGAACTCTGCTAGGATCTGACAAGTCAAGCCTAGCCAAACGATTAGCCAAGGACTGGATGTAACTGACTAAAGCCAAAACTTGCACTTTGAGAACTTGACATAAAGTCGATAATCTCTCAAAGTCTGGAGTATAATCCTTAAGTGTTGCTCATGATCATCTCTACTCCATGAGTATATCAGGATGTCGTCTATGAAAACTATCACGAATGAGTACAAGTACGAGCTAAGTCGTTAGTGAATTAGATGACTAGTAGTCAATAGTTTCCGGTAAATAGGGGGGCGGTTTGTGTGATCAATATGTGAACAAAAACACTAAGAACGTACGAGTTTTAATCAATATGAGAGTAAACTAGGGAATTGTTCACCATGGCGTTGTAACAATTTCGATTCAAAGCTTAACCGGGTTCTTTCTATATGCGTGTCACGATGTGATTGAATTAATGGTATCATCTAAATGTTTCTCAACCAAATAGACGAATTTCCTTTTCAATTCTCTCAAACTTGAAAAGGTGAGCTTTTATATTTCAATCCTAAACATCAAGTAGATTAATCTAGTTACAACATTAATCATAAGACGAGAGTTGGTAGTATCGAATCCTCGTAGTTAATTAAATTTCCTGGTTTTAATCTCTTTACTCAAGCAAATTAAACCTAGGCATGTTCTAATGTTTGCAACCACTAGAAAACGTTAAGAATGAATGATTAACAACGTGACATCATATATATTGAACCCGACGCTACCCGGAATCTATATTGCTACTTTTGCCATGGCTCCCACAACTCTAGTTGTGGGAAGTTAGTTACTCATGCTATTAGGAGAAGATAAGAAAGTCATATTCATAACAAAGAGAAAAGATTCTTACAATATAATGAATACAAGCTTCAATTATCCAAGAACAAGAAACCAAGATCCCAAGAACAATCAAGAACACGATTCAAGAAGAAGAAAATGTGTTTTGCTCTCCACTTCTCGCTCAAAACTCTCCTAAAATTATTGGGTAATGAATAAATAAAATAAACCTAACATAGGGTATTTATAGTAGTCCATAAAATAAAGTCCAAAAATAAAACGTTCGGATTCCGCGTCGCGTTGACGGATCAGCCTGACGGACCGTCACCTTTGTGACTGGCCGTCACGGTGGCCGTCACCACTAGGCAGTGGTGCTGCCTCACTTGACGGTCAGGCTGACGGACTGTCACCTTGGTGACGGGCCGTCATGGTGGCCATCACCACTAGGCAGTTGTGCTGCCTCACTTGACGGTCTGTTACCTTGGTGACTGGACGTCACTCTTATCCAGAGGGTCTTTTTCCTCGTATTTCCTTCCGTTTCTATGTTTGTCTCTCTTTCCTACAAACATAACATAAAACATCAAAAACGACGATGGTTGCTTGAGAACTTACGGTTATTCTTAGTTTAAAGGAGTCAAATGTGCCGTAGAATGGCGGCACATCAACACCCTCAACTTAGACGTTCGCTTGTCCTCAAGCAACATGACATAAAAGAAAAACAATAAGATGACTCAACTAAGAAAACAAACTCGTGTCTCTAGCAACTCATGGTCATTCAACGCTTATTCAATTTTAAATCAAGCTCCCTAGTAGCACACAAATGTATGAAACGTTGACTTGCAAGGATCCAAACATGTCATTCCGATATGACAGAATATTATGCATACACACGCGCAGCTATCCTAACAGTCAATAGACAATACAGAAATCTTGGTGCCCTCACCACAAAGAAGTCCCACACACCAGATTTAGGACTAGGTAAGGCGCTCTCACTCACAAACGAGTTCAAACAATGCACATGCGATGCCATAAGCTTGCCCTTACTATTCTATTTCAGTTTTTTTCAGAAAGCCGCTCAGGATCACTACAGGACTTGTTTAGGCTTGTAATGAGGCTTCGGGTGCGGGTAGGATACGTTTGGGGAATAGTGACTAAACCCTCCTTGGAATCACCGACCTACTATTTCCACATAACTTTACTTTGTCCATCCTTATTCACCTCTTTATTCCCTTCTTTCTAGCTACAGGTACGGCCTCTTTATTTTGACACTTCTTTTTATTCCTTTTTCGTTCTTTTTCATCTCTTTTTTTTTTCGTTTCTTTATCTTTCTTTTCTTAGACACACACCCGGAATCTTCATTCTATCCACAACCAATCTTATCCATCCTATTTTCCTTATCATTTACCTCTATAGTCGCCACCCTCAACTTAGGTTGATTGCCTGAGTGGAGGTGCACGATGTCCAAGGAAGGACCGGGGACAAAACAGGGATTCAAAGTTCAAAAGGAACGGTAACAGGTTATTGAAAGAACAGGGTCAGTTATGGCTCAAACAAGGTTCAAAGGGATTATTTGCATTTGGACGGTCTTATAGGCTAAGTGGACTGCACACAAAAAGGGCCTGTGATCCTTTCCTAAGCAACGAACTTCAAACTTAATAAACTAGACCGGGCAAGTTCTAGATGCATGCATAGAGTAAGAATTTATAACAATATGCTCACACACACTTGGCACCAAGAAACCATACCACTACCAACTATCAAAACAACAGCTCGGCTTAAGCATACTTATTTCAATCATAACCACACAATGACATTCAAGGATCAGGACAGTCAATCATTTCACACATAAGTACAAAATCAACTGTTTCAGAGGGAGCTCCCTTTAGTACATTTTCCAACAAAAAAACGCCATGCTTGCTATAGACACTAGAAAATAACTAAAATTTAAATGACAACCTAAACATGCCGGTTCTACTAGATAGCACACCGGAGGGAAAAGAAACATGGCAACAAAAACCCTCGGTGGTGAAAGACTCACAGGTATCCCAACACCCTCAACATAGACTCATGCAATGTCCCCAATGCATACATGTGAAAGCTAAAACTGTGAGAGAAAGGAATACCTGTGAAGCCCATAGGACTCAGAGTCTGGCATGATGTTGGAGACCAGGTCTCCAAAGCAGGCGAAATTGATGGAATAGGTGCCAGCTACCCCATCCCATTGAGCTCCAACTTTCTCTTTTATCGGCTCCGCAGCTAGTCGCGGCAACTTCTTTACTCTTTCTAACTCTTTTCCTTTGCTGGTTTTCTTGCGGTGTTTTCTTTTTCTTGATTTGTTTTCACCGCCTTCCTCTGTAGGTTTCTCTTCTCGCAGCATCATTCGCACGACAGCTAGAGTCTCGACAGGACCCTTCTTCTCAATATGCACATCCGCTGGGGCTTCATCAATAACATTTATAACCGCGACCACTCTCATGTCTCTTGGTTGCTTCATCAACTTACACGCATCAAACTTGACCAATTTATTGTTTAATCTGAACGTCAGTTCATTTCTTTCCATGTCGACCAATACTCTTGCAGTGGCTAACAATGGTCGTCCAAAGATTATGGGAACCTCAAAGTCCACTTCGCAATCTAAGATCACAAAGTCGGCCGGGAATATAAACTTACCAACCTTGACCAACACATCAGACAATATTCTCACTGGTCGCTTTACTGAACGGTCAGCCATTAGCACCCTCATGGTAGTTGGTTTGGGTGCTCCCAAACCCAATTGTTTGTATACTGCTAGTGGCATCAAGTTGATTCTAGCACCAAGATCACACAAGGCTTTTTCAAAGTTGAATTTCCCAATAGTACAAGGAATAGTAAAAGCACCTGGATCTTCCTTCTTTTCCACTAACGATCTTGAAGAAATAGCACTGCAGTGGTGGAGGTTATCTTCTGGTTCAAAACTCACTGACCTCTTCTTGGTAATCAAGTCCTTCATGAACTTGGCATATCCGGGCATTTGTTCAATAGCGTCCACCAGAGGGATGTTTACTGATATCTGCTTTAGCATGGTCATGAAGTTCAGGAACTTGCTATCGTCCACTTTCTTCTTCAAGCGTTGTGGGAAAGGAGGTGGTGGCCGAGGCATCATAGTTGGAAGCTTTTCAACTTCCTTGCTTTTATACGTGCGCCTTTGAGTATCATCCTCTACCACCTTGTCATCCGCAACGTCATCTTTCTGAGTCTGAATTACCGGATGTGATTCCGATAATGTTTTACCGCTTCTCGTAGTGATCGCCATACAGCTTCCGTCCTTCCTCGGGTTTGGAATGGTGTCACTCAGCAAGGTACCTGTCTTCCTTTGATTTAGAGATGCCGAGATTTGACCCACTTGCTGTTCCAATTGCTTGATCGAGGTGGAATGTGAATCCACTACTTGACTTATTGTTGATAATTCCGTCCTCATCTCCTTTACCGCGGAGTCGGTAGATTCCACATTCAGCAGCATCTTAGCCATCATGTTCTCTAGTTTGGACGTCCCTGTCTCGGTGTTAGCTCTTTCCCGGTTACCAGGTGGTACATACAACCCACCTCCATCAGTTTTATTCTTCCAGTTTCCCTGCTCGCGGTCTCTGTAGCCAGCTTTCTCATAGTAGTTGTCTCTCTGATAGTTCCGACCTTGGTTTCCCTGACCATTGGCCTGGAAACCACCCAAATAATTTGCCTCCTCATCAGGTTCAAACTCTGTTGCTCTACCTTGGGCACCCACCGCTTTCACTTTCTCAATACCTCCTGACAACAAATGCTTTGTCAGCAGGTCCATTTGCGTCTTCAGATGGGCCATGTCTTGGTCCCGCTCTTCCTCCTTCCTGCGCTGCTCTGCTGACATACCAACTGCATAAGTGCTAGCTGCTACCTCTATATCACGTGTATGCCAGGCCCTGTTAGTTTTGGTGAGCCTGTCCAAAATAGCTATGGCATCGGCAAAAGTGAGACCCATAAACGCTCCACCTGCTGCATTATCCAGTGTCGGCTTGGTAGCCGAATTTAGTGCCCTGTAAAATGTCTGCATCAGGAAATTGTCGGTCAACTGATGGTTAGGGCATTGTGTCAGCTTCTTCTTGAACCACAACCACGTCTCATGTAATGCCTCATGAGGTTGTTTTCTAAAATTGCTAATTTCATCCCTCAACTGTATCATCCTAGAGGGAGGAAAGAACCTTTCTAGGAAAGCTCATTTCAACTCTCCCCAGGTTGTGATAGAGTCGGGGGTTAGCTCTGTCAACCATAAAGCTGCCTCATCAGCCAGAGACAACGGAAACAACCTGAGCCTGATCACTGTCTGACTCACTCCAGGCAATTCGAACGACTTGCAGATACCCACAAAATTCATCAGGTGCCGGTTTAGATCATCACCAGCAACACCACGGAACACCCCTCTCAAATTCAACAGCTGAATCATTATGCTAGTGATGTTGAACTTGGCCCCGGGTGCTAGCGCAGGAAACGAAATAGCGCCTGTGGCACCAACTCCATCTAAGTCGACCTCCTCCTCATTCAACTCAATGTCGACCTCAAGACCACCAGCATTCAAACATTATTGGGCTTGCTGAGCTGCAGCGAGTCTCGCTTCCTCTTGTTGTTGCTCATTCATGTTTCGCCTTATCGTTCTTGCAAGCTCGGGGTCGTAGGGTAATATTGGTTCACCCAAGCGTCGGGTACTTGGAATGCACAACTATGTACCCTGTAACAAACAAAAACAACAAATAAAAATAAAAGCAGAAAATATGACTAAGAGTCAAATAAACACACCAAACTTAATAAACAACCGTATTCCCCGACAACGGCACTAAAATTTGATACGCCCAAATTACGACTCCAAATACGAAGCGTAAGCGGTCGCTGTCAAATATAGAACCCAACAGAGGTTGGGGTCGATCCCACAGGGAATAAGGTGCAAATTAAGTCGCTAGTGAATTAGATGACTAGTAGTCAATAGTTTCCGGTAAATAGGGGGGTTTTGTGTGACCAATATGTGAACAAAAACACTAAGAACGTACGAGTTTTAATCAATATGAGAGTAAACTAGGGAAGTGTTCACCATGGCGTTGTAACAATTTCGATTCAAAGCTTAACCAGGTTCTTTCTATATGCGTGTCACGATGTGATTGAATTAATGGTATCATCTAAACGTTTCTCAACCAAATAGACGAATTTCCTTTTCAATTCTCTCGAACTTGAAAAGGTGAGCTTTTATATTTCAATCCTAAACATCAAGTAGATTAATCTAGTTACAACATTAATCATAAGACGAGAGTTGGTAGTCTCGAATCCTCGTAGATAATAAAATTTCCCGGTTTTAATCTCTTTACTCAAGCAAATTAAACCCACGTTTGCTCTCAACTTCTCGCTCAAAACTCTCCTAAAACTATTGGGTAATGAATAAATAAAATAAACATAACATAGGGTATTTATAGTAGTCCAGGAAATAAAGTCCAAAAATAAAACGTTCGAATTCCGCATCGCGTTGACGGCTCAGCCTGGCGGACCGTCACCTTGGTGACTGGCTGTCACGGTTGCCGTCACCACTAGGCAGTGGTGCTGCCTCACTTGACGGTCAGGCTGACGGACCATCACGGTGGCCGTCACCACTAGGCAGTGGTGCTGCCTCACTTGACGGTCGTCTTGACGGTCCGTCACCTTGGTGACTGGCCGTCACGGTGGCCGTCACTCTTATCCAGACGGTCTTTTTGCTCGTATTTCCTTCCGTTTCTATGTTTGTCTCCCTTTCCTTCAAACATAACATAAAACATCAAAAACGACGACGGTTGCTTGAGAACTTACGGTTATTCTTAGTTTAAAGGAGTCAAATGTGCCGTAGAATGGCGGCACATCAATTAGTCAATCCAAAAGACATCACCAGGAACTAATAGTGGCCATAACGTGTCCTGAATGCTATCTTAGGGATGTCCTTTACCCTAATCCTCAACTGGTGGTAGCTTGACGTCAAATCTATCTTTGAAAGCATGGCTTAACCCTGAAGCTGATCAAATAAGTCATCTATGCGCAGCATCGGATACCTATTCTTCACTATCACCTTATTCAGTTGCCTATAATAAATACACATCCGCATCGACCCATCATTCTTCTTCTTAAAAAGAATTGGAGCACCCCAAGGAGATACACTCGGCCTAAGAAACCATTAGCTTACAAGTCCTGGAGCTGCTCCTTAAGCCCCCTCAACTCAGCTGCAAACATTTGGTAAGGAGATATGGAAATAGGCCTAGTGCCCGGCTCTAACTTAATAGTAAAATCAATATCTCTCTCAGGTGAAAGACCTGGCAGGTCGATAGGGAACATATATAGAAAATCTCTAACAACATGGACTAACTCAAGGGAAGAAGGGTCGGCACTAGCATCTTAAATATATGCTAGATATGCTAAACACCCACGAGAAATGAACTTCCTAGCTCGAAGACAAGAGATGATCCCAGACGGTGCACATCTGACAAAACCTTGCCATACAACCGGGAATACGCTGAGCATGACTATAGTAATACTCTTAGCATAGCAATCCAAAACTACACGATAAGGGGATTACCAGTCCACGCCCAGAATCACATTAAAGTCTAGCATGTCTAAAATTAACATATCACCACAAGTCTCTAAATAACTAACACAAATCATAGAAGATCTCACAATTCGATCCACTACTAAAGAATCTCATACTAGTGTCGAAATAGATACAGACATAGATAATGGCTCACTAGCTAACCTCAAATAAGGCAAATAGTACGCAGAAACATACGAGCAAGTAGATCTAGGATAAAATAAAGCAAAAGTTTGACGATGGAATACAAAAATCATACTTGTGATCACAGCATCCGAGGCTTCTTCCTCCGGTCTCCCAGTGACCATATATAACTGATGACGACCACTATATGATCGACTGCCATCCCAACCACCTGTCCTGCTTTATGGGGCACCACCCCTAGCCTGACCACCCCCTCCTCTAGCCAATGGCTGAACTGCACGAATAGGATGAGCTGGCTAAGCGACTGGCTGAACTGTACCCCACTAGGGGCAATCTCTATCATAGTTCCCAATAAATCTGCACTCATAACAAGGCCCCGATGGCCTACCCTTCTTGGATGAACTAGCTGCACCGGTGTGGCCACCACAACCTAATACCCAAGAAACTGAGCCCCTCAGAGTCTGACCACTGTAACCCTGCTGGCTACTCTGCCCCTGCTCAAACTGAGAACTACCAGAAGCCTAGAGCAAAGCCTGAACTAGTCAACTAGACTGACCCTGGTGCTGCTGTAACTGATAACCTCAGCCCCACTGGCCCAAACCTCTACCACTATGATAGGAACCTCTAAGCTGTCCTGGTGATGGGGCCTCTTATCCCTAGCACCTATATCATATTTGTGCAAGTCCTCCACCGTACGAATATAGTCTGCGATAGCCTGAAATGATTGACCACTAGTAACTAATATCTTAGCTGGCTATCTAAGATTTATCCTCAATCCCCAAGAAAATCTATAGACTCTGTCGGGCTTGGTAGGCATGATCATAAACCCAAATGGAGCAAGCTGGTGGAAACGAGTCTCATACTCAGATACAGTCATGGATGCCTGTATACGTCTGGTAAACTGCTCTCACGATGTTCCTTATCACTCTGTGGAATGAAATTGGCCATGAAGGCCTCATAAAACTCTGACCAAGACAACGGAGGAGACGAGAATAGACTGCAAGCAACCTAGGCCCTCCACCAGAACTTAGTTGGGGCCTTCAGCTCATAAGTAGTATAACCGACTCTGTGAGTCTCCAACAACCCCAAATGGTGTAGCATCTCCTCACAAGTAGTAATAAAATTATTTGGATCCTAACTAGAGGTACCAGCGAATCTAGGCGGTGCCAATCTCAAAAATATACCCAAAGCCTTCTGCTTTATCTCTGTCATAACTGGGCGAGGAGTCAGAGGATGTGCAACAGAAGGTACCAGAAGAACCTCAGCACGGGGATCCATTGTATTAGGTTGCGTTTATAAACTCTGTACACCTAGGGATGCCCCTTCAGTGGATGTTTGTGCTACCCCAGAAGGCTGACACTAAATCATACCCAATAACTGAAGAAGTAAACCCAAAATGTTTGACGAAGGAGGTGGGGTTGAAGTTGGTACAGAAGTTGGTGTTGACACTGGTGGTACCTGTGTTATCCCCTTGTCCACATACAATTACTCTGGGACTAACTCGGGCTCAAACTCATCCTCAATCCTAGTAGCTCTAGCGGGTGCCGCTACTCGGGCACATTTTCAGCCTCTACCTCTATGACCTCCCTGGCCCCTTGCTGGAGTCGGGGGTGCTAGAGTCGAAGGCTCACCCCCGCCTGAAGTTGACGACCTCGTACGAATTATCTGCGGGAGAATGAACTAAAACACGTGAGATTTCAAGAAACTTTCAAGGATAATTCGCAAGAGATAGAAGAATGAAAAGGTCCATGTTTCCTATGATGCCACTGTAGCCTCCTAAAGATTGAGTACGGATGTTTCTGCCCTGATTCGCAGGACTCTACTAGACATAGGGTCATATATCGATGACACCGGTAAACCTAGGCTCTGATACCAAGCTGTCACGACCCGATTTCTCAATCATGATGGCACCTACAACCCCTTGTAGGCTGACCAATCCCCATATCTTGGAATGGTTAGTAATGGGCTACTATCTAACAATCAAGCGGGAGGAGCATAATATAAGTGAAAGCAAGGGAAATAAGAATAAGAAATACGCAACATAAATGCATAAGGGGAAGCTATACCAAACCCACGACCTGGTATCATAGTATAAGAGCCATTACTAAATATACAGAGTATAAAGGATCCAAAAGAATATATACACTTCTGTCTCTGAATAGCAAAAAGATTACAAGATACGAAGGATGAGCTAAAAGCTATGCCCAGCCATCAAGAGCTCACCTTCTACCTTGGATAGTCCAAAAGTCAGCCCGCACGAGTTTCCACAGGTCCAACACTAGGATCTGCACCAGAAAGATACAGAGTGTAGTATGAGAACCAATTGCTAAGCAATGGGTACCCAGTAGGTATCATATGTCGACTGGGCGCATGTAAGATATAAAAATAATAATATAGCAGGAAAAAAACAAGTAGTCATAGAAACAACGAATAAGCACGCGGAAGCTAGCACCGAGGATCCAAGAAGAAAACAACATACTAGGCTAGCTAATAGAAATATATATCACAAAATACAGGTGAAGGGAGAAAGAATGCACCTGAGGTCCTTGCAATAACAGTATGTAAGGAGAGTTTAAAATGAAGGCAGTATATTGGTAACCTCTAGTAAAAAGGGAAGGAGGAAAGGAAAATAATGATAACATGCTCGAAAACAAGACTAACAACAACGTCATGCTAGTAAATACCACTCTTAAGCCAGAAATAAACAATCGATAGCCAAAGTATAACCACCAAGTGAACCAAATGAACATAATACAAATACCAGTTTCTAGTCATCGAATGTAACCATAATAAAGATCAATATTGTGATAGAATAAAAATAAATAAAAGTCTACCTACAGTCCCATGGGTTCCCATACACTCGAGGAACACATACAAGTGAAAACAAACCCTCTGGCATCCCATCCTACCAGAGTGTACACATAGCAAACAACAAACAAAGGTGGATTCTCATGCAAATGAATGATATGATGCAATGGTGAATACCAGGTAGAACAGTAACCCCGTATGTACCTCTTCCAGCGGCTATGACCCCAGCAGGTAGGATCCATGGAAGGACACGACCCGTATACCCCTTTTCTGGCATACTCAGCATGTAGCCCCTGGTCTGGATTGACAAGGTCAATGGAGGTCCTCAACCACATACTAAATCTCAAGTCTCAATAATAGTCCAGAGTCTGTCCGGATCCAAATACGTAGTCGGAGACTCGAAAATGCATGCCCAGAGCCTATCCAGGTCTAAAATAGTGAATCAAGGTTCAAAAATCCCACCAAGGGTGCCTGGGCATAGCTGGGTCTAAAATAGTAGTAAAACAAATCTTATACTTGGCTCGTTCGAGTCTAGTACCATCTCAAATCAATAGGAAATCAAATCTAGCACTACGGCCCAGCCGAGTCTTGTATAGTATGAAAACAATGATAAAATCATCCTTTTAGCTTTCTTACCCCAAGAAGATCCATGAAAACAATTCCAAACCTTTTACAACTATTTTTTACCGAAAACAGGCCCTCGGGGCCATGCAAGGCTTAGAAAACCATCAATAGTAGGCACGAAGCCAAAGCCATAGTAAAACCTGTGAAAAACCTCTTTATATGCATCATAATGGCATGCTCAATCACAAACAGTAGGCCCAATGGCTCATAATCAACCTATCTGCCCTACACAAGTTCCAATAGCTCTACAACACATATAGCTAGCTCTACAAACAAATATCGATTTCCGAGACTCATGAACATTCTGAATAACCCAACATCTATGGTCTAGAGTCAAAAACAAGACCACACAGGACCACAATGGTGATACTATCAACTACAACGAATACTACAATCATAAGAGTGAAATAAACCGAACATGAAGAAGCGGACAAGGTCTGGGGTACCAAGCTAATAAATCCAACCCAAAGATGCTAATTAGTACAGTTATATCCTATATATGCAAAGTCTAAAAGAGATAAACCGTAACCTACTTGTTGTCTGATGACAAGCTACTTGAACAACGATGTCTAAGCCCGAACTTCTCCGAGTAATCCGAAAAAGAAATCATACTATCAAGAATGTTATCTATGCATTAAAACAAGACTAACGATACCCATATTGCTAAAAATATAACCGGGTCGAAATTCAAATCATAAGAGAGCCCACAGGCCTTGCAATTCGAAGTCGGAATGAAAAACACCACAATGTTACCCATGTTCCTGGGAGTTCATGCTCTAAAATTGAGCAGAAATGGACCATAAACAAAGGCTCAAACAGCCCCTAAAATAGGACAATTAAAGGGGATAAATAATGGAATTTAACGGAAATTAACAAAGAAACTTACCAATTTTAGAAGCCAAGAACGAGAACGGACCAAAAATATATAATACTCCAAGGTTTAGGAAGAACCAGGTGAAAGAATGGAGGTTTTGGAGCTAATTTTAATGGGGAAAATCGTTGGGGAAGAAGAGGAAATGAGCTGAAAAATTAAGTGGTGGCAGCTATATAGGCTACCAGTGCCCAGGCGCACCAGGGTGGACCACACGCACCAGGGCGGCCCAGGTGCACCAGGGCGGCTAGCACAGGTGCATCAGGGAGCCCAGGGCACTGAGGAGCAGGGGGAACAACATCCTAGGGCGCTGAGGCACAAGAGGCACAGGCGCCAAGGGCGCTGAGGCGCATGTTGTTGCCCACACTAGCAACCAACAACCAACCTTAGGCAAATTTTCACCCGGCAGACCCCCGGGAGCGCATTCGGGGTCCCGCGAACACAAACGAGCTGAGCTATTCAACTACAAATGGTAATCCAGATCCAACAAAATTGATGAAAATTCCATCGGAGGTCAATTTAATAAAAACCGGGCCTCAGGCCCAAAATCAACCTTTAGGCCAACTATTCCAAAATGGAACCTAAGGGCCAAAATCAAGTCCTGAAGCCTCGGGACCCAAACCAATGGTCCATCTAGCCTAAACTAGACATTCTGGAGCTAACAACACTGACAAAATTTCCATCTGAGGTCGTGTTCTTCAAATATTGACCAAAGTCAAACTTCCAAGTTCAACTGGCTAGAAAACACAAAATGCAACCCCAAACCAAACCAAAAGCCCCTAGACCGCGACCAAGGGTCCATCTAGACTAAAAACCATGCTCTGGAGCTAACAAAACTATCAAAAATCGATTCCGAGCATGTTTACCAAAAATGTTGACCGAAGTCAATGATATTCTAAGTTTAAGTTCTAAAATAGGGAAACGACCATAAAGACCAAATAAACGACCAGGGCACCAAACTACTGGTCCCAGCAAGCCATAAATGACTTGGGAATGCTACAAGAAAGCTCTAACAGTACAAAGAAATCATAAATGCAGAAATGACCAGAAGGGTCATTACACAATATCTACTTTAGATATTAATCCTTACTAATTATTACACAATATCTACTTTAGATATTAGTCCTTACTAATTATTTCTTTGTGTAGTATTTTTTGGTTATCTTCTCTGACTCTCGTTTATCTTATTCATTTATGTTTGGTGATGGGAACACCATTCGGGTCCAGCTCTAAAACATGACAAATCTAGAGCTAATCCAAAAGAAAATACAGGCTTGCCAATGTCTAGACCGTGATTAAACAGCTACCCAACTTAAAGAATAAAACTAAGAGAGTGGATGAAGAGTAATAGCAAAGACTACACAATGAAATTATTAGCTCAAGAGTAACATAATTTCGACTGGCTCTAGGATAGTATTATGATTTAGCTAGTTTTCATATCGGTGTGCCAATTTTTCCTAAAGGATATTCTTTCCTTTAATGAATATTTTTGGACATACCATTCACTTTTTATGGCATTCTCTGGATCCATCCAGAGTTTATCTAAATATTCAATGTCAGGTTCAAATTCTTTATCTTTTAATTGTGAACTTTGAGTATTGAATACTATCTGGATTATTATTATCTTCTAATTTATGCTCGATTTCCACTGAATCAGTATTTATTAAAATAAACTCATAATACCTTCGGGTTTTGAGGGGATCCTCTGTCTCCACATAAATATATTTGGATATACCATTCCCTTTTTATGAAAATCTCTGGATCCGTCCAGAGTTTATCTAAATATTCAAAGTCAGGTTCGAATTCTTCATCTGATCTAATCATGCAGAAAGAGGCTCTTACTTCTAGCATTTCACTAGCAGTGGAACTTATTGGTTTCTTGGTAATTCTAGGTTCGTATTCTACTTTCAGAATTGTTTCCAAATAATCTACTCCTTTTAATTTTCTCTATATATCTTCAAGAGTTACCTATTTTTCTTCTTGGGTTGTCGAAAATGAGGATCTTGGAAAAGACATTCTTTTACTAGAAGTAGCATGACTAAAAGATTGGGATCTTAGAAATTTTAAATCTATAGATCCATCCAAAAATTGAACTACATGCTCAATGCTTGAATTTTCCTTTTTAATATCTGGCTCCGTTATGAAGTCAAAGTGCCAATTATCCTTTATTAATAGGTCATCCCATTTTATCAGTTTTGGGACAAAGGTTTTATTGCGATTATGATTGGCTTCCATAAGCATAGTAATTCCTTTGTTGTTACTATTTTAACTTTAAAATTTCTAAGATCCCAATCTTTTAGTTATGCTACTTCTAGTAAAAGAATGTCTTTTCCAAGATCCTCATTTTCGACAACCCAACAAGAAAAATAGGTAACTCTTGAAGCTATAGAGAGAAAATTAAAAGGAGTAGATTTTTTTAAAACAATTCCCAAAGTAAAATGTGAACCTAGAATTACCAAGAAACCAATAAGTCCCACTACTAATGAAATGCTAGAAGTAAAATACTCTTTATGGATGATTAGGTCAGATGAAGAATATAGAGAAAATTACTCCAAATAAAAATCAATTTGAAATAACAGATTTGCAGGTATTGCCGATCATGGCTCTTGATAAATGATACGAAGGCTTCAGAGTACCAGACCTGTTAAAACCATGCTATACAAATTGGAATTATGTGGAGACAAAGGATCCCCTCAAATTCCAAAGGTATTATGAGTTCATTTCAACAGATACTGATTCAGTGGAAATCGAGCACAAATTAGAAGATGATAATAATCCAGATAGTATTCAATAAACAAAGTTCACAATTAAACAAATTTTAATCCCTTTTGAATGGTTCAAGGATCATTTACATACCCATATTCCCCTATAGAAGTTTATCGACCCCAGACATATAATTGGTATGATTATAAGGCGGTCATAAATAAATATTATACTGTTAATAAAATTGCATTATAAGATGCAAGTGCAGATCAAAACTGCATAATTGAAGGAATAATTTCATGCAATTTATTGTATATTTGATGTTCCACGAGTCCATCAATATTCCATTCAGCAATTTCATTTCTAGAATGTAAAGTATGAGATAAAAATTCATTCTTTTCATGTTGTATTGTCACGACCCAATTTCTCAGTCATGATGGCACCTACAACCCCCAAGTAGGCAAACCAATCCCCGTAGCCCGGAATGGTTAGTAATGGGCTACTATCTAGAAAGCAGGCGGAAGAGAACATAATATAAGCGGAAGCAAGGGATAAATGATAAAGAAAAGGGACAAAAGGAATATACATAGAAGCTAAAACCATCCCAAAACTTGTTATCATAGCATAAGAGCCAAAAATACATCAACATAGTACAAAGCGATCCAAAACAATATATACAAATGTCTCCGCATAGTAAAAAAGTACATAAATACAAAAGATAAACTAAAAGCTAAGCTCTGTTCGCCAAGAGCTCACCCTCAGTCTTGAAGGGTACAAAAGATCAACCGCACGAGCCCATTAATCAGCGGCGATGGCGCACACCAAGATCTGCATCAGAAGATGCAGAGTGTAGTATGAACACCAATTACTAAGCAACGGGTACCCAGTAGGTATCATAGGCCGATTGGGCGGATATATGATATAAGAGCAATAATATAGCAGAAATGAAGCAAGTAGTCACGAAAAACAAAGAATAAGTACACAGAAGCTAGCACAAAAGGATACAAGGTAAAAACAAAATACTTGGCTAGCTACTATAATATATATCACACAGACACAGGGGAAAGAAGGAGTAACATACCTGCGATCCTCGCAATAACAATATATAAAGAAAGTCTAAGAAATAGGCGGTATACCAGTAACCTCAAGTGAAATAAGGAAAGGAGAGAAGCAAATAATCTAATCATGCTTGAAACCCAATTCTACTACCAAAACATACCAATACACTAAGTAGAACATGAAGTGAACCAGAATACAACCATAATCAGTGCCAGAGATGCGATAGGGTAAGAATAAGTCTACCTAAAGTCTCAATGGGCACCTATACACCTGAGGAACACAAACAAGTGAAGACAAACCATCTGGCATCCCATACTACCGAAGCGTACACTCAGCAAACAACAAAGAACGGTAGGATCTCACACAAATGGATGATATGATGCAGTAGTGAAAACCAGGTGGAATAGTAACCCCATATGTACCCCCTTCGGTGCCTATGAGCCCAGCATGTAGGATCTATGAAAGGACACGACTTGTATACCTCAACTACACCATATACCCCTCTTCCAACACACTCAACATCTAGCCCCTGGTCTGGATCGGCAAGGTATATGGAGGTCCTTAACCACATACTAACTCTCGTAACCTCAACGTAAAAGTCCAAAGTAAATTCAGATCCAAAGTAGTAACCCAATCTTGAAAATGCATGCCCGGAGCCTATGTGGGTCTAAATCGGTGAAATAAGTCTCAAAATCCCCTACAGGGGTTCTCAGATATAACCAGGTCTAAAATAGTAGTAAAACAAGTATGATGCTCGGCCTAACTGAGTCTAGTTCCCTCTCCAATCAACAGTAAAATAAGTCTAGCACTTTGGCCCCCTAGAGTCTAGTCGTAGTCTGAAATCAGTAATAAAAATCAACTTATTAACTTCCTTACCCTACGAAGATCCATGAAAAATCATTTCCAAACCCTTTATAACAAGTTTTACCAAAAGTAGGCCCTCGTGGCCATGCAACGCTTAGAAAACCATCAATAGTGATCCTGAAGCCAAAACCATAGTAAAACATGCGAAAAACCTCTCATATGCATAATAATGGCATACTCAATCACAAATAGTAGCCCAATAGCTCACAATTAACCTATCGGCCCTACACAGGATCCCACAGGCTAGCGCCATCGCTGGCCTTGCGCTATAGCGCTTCAGGCAGGAAGGTGGCCGGGTGCTATCGCGCCAAAATGGTGCCATCAACGCTAGAAGGCAGGTGCTGGCCTAGGCGCCATAGTGCAAGAGGGCAGGCACTGGCATAGCGCGATTACACTGCCTGGGCACCATCGGCGCTGAAGGCCCTCTACAACAGAAAACCAACTATGATAGAAATTTCTACAGGGTATTTCGGGCACGATAAGAACCCGATACTCAAAAACTAATAATGCTTCTAGAGTGGAAACAATGTTCCAGACTAAACTAAATCGACGAAACTTCCATATGAGGTCATTTCGAAGGAATGTTGACCCAAGTCAACATTATCTAAAATCAACCAAACACCCGAAATGAGCCCAGCTCACCCGAAACCCAAACCAACCACCTACCTAACCCAAACTCAGCATTTCAGAGCTGATGGAATCGTCGAATTTCAAATCTGACACTCCGATCATCGAAACCTGACCCAAGTCACACTTCTAACTCTAAATGGCCTTAAAATAGAAAAAGCAACACAAAACCCACACCAAAAGATCTCAAGCCTCGACTAATGGTCAAACTAGACCAAAATCCACATTCCGGAGCTAACAAAATTGTCAGAATTTGATTTTGAGCACGTTAGATAAGAATGTTGACTAAAGTCAATGAATTCCTAAGTTAAAGCTCTAAAAAAGGGAAATTACCATAACGACCAAATGAACGGCTAGGGCACCAAACCACCGGTCCCTGCAAGCCATAAATGACTTGGGAATGCTACAGGAAAGCACAAATAGTACAAAGAAAGCGTAAATGCAAAAATGACTGAAAGGGTCATTATATCATCCACTACTAAAAAGGACTTTGTCCTCAAAAGTCAAGGACTAGGAAGTAACTGAAGGCTCAAACAGTTTTGGATACTGAGCCTGCATATCTCTCTTCATCTCCCAGGTAGCCTCCTCAACTAGACGGTGCCTCCACTGAGCCTTTACAACTGGAATCTCCCTAGATCTCAACCTCATGACATCCCTTGCCAAAATAGCAACTGGCTCCTCAACAAAAGCAAAACTCTCATCCAACTGAATTGTGTCCCACTGCAATACATGAGACTTATCTTGAACATACCATCGCAATATCGATACATAGAAAACTGGGTGAATAGCAGAAAAAAGCAAAGGTAAACCTAATTGATAAGAAACACTACCAACCCTCTAAAGAGTCTCAAACAGCCCAATGTAGTTGTAGCTAAGCTTGCCCCGCCTACCAAATCTCATCATGCCCTTCATGGGCGATACACAGAGGAACACCAAGTCACCAACACTAAACTATAATGCATGAAGTCTATGATCAGCGTAGCTCTTCTGTGTACTCTGGTATACCCAAAATCTATCCTGCATCACATAGACTTTGTCTAAGGAATCACACAACAAATTTGTACTCTGCGATCTGGACTCTAACCTATCAAACCAACCAACCGGCGATCTGCAATGCCTACCATACAAGGCCTCAAAAGGTGCCATGTCGATGCTCAAATGGAAGCTATTATTATAAGCAAACTTGGCCAAAGGCACAAACTGATCCCAAGAACCTTCAAAGTCAAGTAAGCAAGCCCGAAGTATGTCCTCCAAGACCTGAATAGTCCTCTCGGATAGACCATATGTCTGAAGATCAAAAGCAGTACTAAGCTGAACCTCTGTACCCAAATCCCTTTGTATTGCTCTCCAAAACTGAGATGTGAACTGAGTGTCGCGGTCTGAAATGATAGAAGCTGGGACCCAAAGAAACCGAATAACCTCACGAAGGTAAATCTGAGCTAACCTCTTGGAACTTGAAGTAGTCTAAACTAGAAAGAAGTGCGCTGACTTAGTCAGCCAATCAACAATTACTCAAATGGAGTCGAGAAGTATGAGGCAATCCAACCACAAAGTCCATAGTGATCCCTTCCCACTTCCACTCAGGAATAGGAAGTTGCTGCATCAAACCACTAGGTCTCATGTGCTTGAACTTCACCTGCTGACAGTTCAAGCACTGAGACTCAAACTCTACTATGTCATCCTTTATACCACTCAACCAGTAAAGCTGTCTCAAATCTCTGTATATCTTGGTTGCGCCAAGATGGATGGAATATAACAATGAGCCTCTTGAAGAATCAACAGAATCAGATCCCCAACTCTTGGAACACCAAGGCGACTATCAAACCTCAGAACCCCATATGAATCTAGAGTAGCCTGACTGGCCTCACCCCGAACAACCTGATCACAAATGTCACACAACTGTTGATCCTTAAAATAACAGCTCTAAATCTGATCAACCAAGGTAGAACAGACCTTAATGCTTGCGAGAACTCTGCTAGGATCTGACAAGTTAAGCCTAACCAAACGGTTAGACAAGGACTGGATGACCAAGTTCAATGGTTTCTCCAGAACATAAAGTAAAGATAAGCTACCCATACTCAGCACCTTCTGACTCAAGGCATCCGCTACCACGTGTTCCTTGATCGAATGGTAAAGAATAGTGAAATTATAGTCCTTCAGTAACTCAATCAATCTCCTCTACCTTGAGTTCATCTGTCACTCACTCGTGATGTAATGAAGACTATGGTGATTGATGAATATCTCACAGTGAATCCCATATAAGTACTTCCTCCAGATCTTGAGCGTAAAAACTACCGCTGCCAACTCCACGTCATGGGTGGGGTAGTTTCACTCTTGAACCTTCATCTCCCTCAATGCATATGCTATCACACGACCCTGCTGCATCAACATACAACCAAGACCAACCCCTAAAGCATCACAATATACCAAGAAACTCTGACCCTCAACTGGCAAAGTCAATAGATGAGCTGAAGTCAACAAGGACTTAAGCCTATGAAAGTTATCCTCGCACTGATTCGACCAATGAAATGGGACATCCTTCCTAGTCAGCATATTCAAAGGTGTTTCTATGGAAGAAAACCCCTCGACGAACCTCCTATAGTAATCTACTAACCCCATAAAGTTGTGAACCTCAGTAGGAGTAGTAGGTCTAGGCCAATCATAGATGATTGAAATATTACCTGGGTCCACTCTAATACCATCCTTTAAACACCACGAGTCCTAGGAATACAACTGAATCTAGCCAAAACACGCACTTTGAGAACTTGGCATAAAGCTGATGCTCTATTAAAGTCTGAAGTACAATCCTCAAATATTGCGCATGCTCATATCTACTCTGCGAGTATATCAGGATATCACCTATGAAAACTATCACAAATGAGTCAAAGTATAGGCTAAGCACCTTGTGCATCAGATCCATGAAACTTGCGGGGGTATTAGTCAACCCAAAAGACATCACCAGGAACTCGTAGTGGCCATAACGTGTCCTTAATGTTGTCTTAGGGGTGTCCTCTGCCCTAATCCTCAACTGGTGGTAGCCTGACCTCAAATCTATATTCAAAAACATGAGTGAACCTTGAAGCTGATCAAACAAACCATCTATGCACGGTATCGGATACCCATTCCTCACAGTCACCCTATTCAGCTGCCAATAAGCAATACACATCTGCATTGACCCATCCTTCTTCTTCACAAAAAGAATAGGAGCACCCCAAAGTGACACGCTCGGCCTAATAAAACCCTTAGCTAACAAGTCCTGGAGCTAATCCTTAAGCTACCTCAACTCAGTTAGAGCCATACGGTTAGGAAAAATAGAAATGGGCCTGGTAAGTAGTATACCCAACTCTGTGTGTCTCCAATAAACCCAGATGGTACAGAATCTCCTCACAAGTACTAAAGAAATCATGTGGATCCTGGATAGGAGTACCGGCAAACCTCGGAGGTGCCAATCTCAAAAATCTACCTAACGCCTTCAACTCTATCTCTGTCATAGCTGGGCGATGAGCAAGAGGCTATGCAATAGATGGAACCAAAATAACCTCAGCATAAGGAGCTGCAGTAGCAAGCTATGCTTCTGAACTCTGTGCTTCTAGGGCTACCCCATGAGCGGATATATGTACTACCTTAGTAGATTGATCCTCGATCATACCCAATAATTGTAGAAGTAAACCCCGAATACCTGAATACTGAGCTGGGGCTAAAGCTCGTACAGAAATTGGTGTTGGCACTGGTGGTACTTGGACTGTACCCTATTCCACATGCTACTGCTCGGGAACAAACTCAAGCTTATACTTGGGCTCAATCTCAACCCTAGGAGCTCTAACTAGTGCCGCTACTCGGTCACATCCTATAGCTCTACCTCTGTGACCTCCCTGAACCCTAGCTGGAGTTGGGAGTGCTAGAGTCCAAGGTTTTCCCCAACCTGATTTTGTCGATCTTGTATGAACCATCTGCGAGAGAATGAACTAGAATAGAAGTAAGAAAAGGTCCATGTTTCCTAAGATGTCATTGTAGCCTCTCAAAGATTTAGTATGGACATCTCTGCCCCGATCCGCAGGATTCTACTAGACATTGGCTCTTATACTGATGACACCGGTAAATCTAGGCTCTGATAACAAGCTGTCACAACCCGATTTCTCGGTCATGATGGCACCTACATCTCTCCAGTAGGTGAAAAAATCCCCATAGCCTAGAATGGTTAGTAATAGGCTACTATCTAGAAAGCAGGCGAAAGAGAACATAATATAAGTGGAAAGAAGGGATAAACTATAAAGAAAAGGGGCAAAAGGGATATACATAGAAGCTAAAACCATCCCAAAACCTGGTACCATAGCATAAGAGTCGGAACTACATCAACAGAGTACAAAGGGGTCAAAAATAATATATACAAATGTCTCAAAATCGTAAAAGAGTACATAAATACAAAACATAAACAAAAAGCTAAGCTCTAGTTGTGAAGAGTCACCCTCAGTCTTGAAGGGTACAAAAGATCAGACGCACAAGTCCACGAATCAGTGGCGATAGCCCACACCAGGATCTGCACTAGAAGATGCAGAGTGTAATATGAGCACTAATTTCTAAGCAACGGGTACCCTGTAGGTATCATAGGCCGACTAGGCAAATATAAGATATAAGAGCAGTAATATAGCAGAAATGAAGCAAGTAGACACAGAAAACAAAGAATAAGTACACAGAAGCTAGCTTAAAGGATTCAAGGGAAAAACAACATACGTGGCTAGCTACTAGAATATATATCACACAGACACAGGGGAAAGAAGGAGTAATGCACTCGGGATCCTGGCAGTAACAATACATAAAGAAAGTTTTAGAACTAGGCGGTATACCTGTAACCTCAAGTGAAAGAAGGGAAAGAGAGAAGTAAATAATCTAATCATGCTTGAAACCAAATTCTACTACAAAAACATGCCAATAATCCAAGTAGAACATGAAGTAAACCCGAATACAACCATAATCAGTGCCAGAGATGCGATAGGGTAAGAATAAGTCTACATAAAGTCCCAATGGGTGCCCATACACCCGAGGAACACAAAAAAGTGAAGAAAAACCCTCTTGCATCCCATAGAAAACATCAAACAAAGGTGGAATCTCACACAAATGGATGATATGATGCAGTAGTGAAAACCAGGTGGAACAGTAACCCCATATGCACCCCCTCTGGTGCCTATGGCCCTAGCAGGTAGGATCCAATGAAGGACATGACCCGTATACCTTAACTACACCATATACCCCTTTTACGGCACACTCAACATGTATCCCCTGGTCCAGATCGGTAAGGTCCATGGAGGTCCTCGACCATATACTAACTCTCATAACCTCAACATAATAGTCCAGAGTGAATTCGGATCCAAAGTAGTAACCCAATCTCGAAAATGCATTCCTGGAGCTTATCCGGGTCTAAATCGGTGAAATAAGTCTCAAAAGCCCCTACAGGGGTGCCCAGACATAACCATGTCTAAAACAGTAGTAAAAAAGTCTGATGGTCGGCCTAACTGAGTCTAGTACCATCTCCAATCAACAGTAAAACAATTCTAGCACTCCAGCCCCACTGAGTCTAGTCGTAGTCTAAAAATAGTAATAAAAAACAACTTATTAACTTCTTTACCCGAAGAAAATCCATGAAAAATCATTTCCAAACCCTTTATAACCACTTTTACCAAAAAAGGTCCCTCGGGGACATGCAAGGTTTAAAAAACCATCAATAGTAGGCCCAAAGACAAAACCATAGTAAAATATGTGAAAAAACCTCTCATATGCATGATAATGGCATGCTCAATCACAAACAGTATCCCAACGGCTCACAATTAACCTATCGGCCCTACACAAGCTTTACTCGCTCAACAACACAAATAACCAGCCTAAGATTTCAATATGGATGTTCAGGACTCACGGATATTCCTCAAATAACCCACCATTTATGGTACAGAGTCAAATACAAGGCCATACAGGACCACAAGGGTGATATAAGCAACTACATCAAATTTTACAACTAAACAAGTGAAATGATACGAATATGAAAGAACGGGCAAGTTCTGGGGTACCAAGCTAATAAACCCAACCCAAGGATGCTAATTAGTACAATTATATCCTATATATGTGAAGTCTAAAGATTTTAAACCGTAACCAACCTGTCATTCGATGACAAGCTGTTGGAACAATGATGTCTAAGCCCGAACCACTCCGAGAATCTCCGAATGGAAATCAAACTATCAAGAACATGAACTACACGTCAAAACGAGTCTATTGATACCCATAATGCTATATTAATAGCTGGGTCGAAATATGGGTCAAAGGCGGGCTCGTGAGGCCCACAACCCAAAATTAGAAATGAAAAGAAGCACGATAAACATATGACTCCTGTGAGCACATGCTATAATTTTGAGGAAATTTGGCCAAGCAAATTGCACAAAAGAGCTTGCTTAAAAAGGTAATTAGAGAGGGAAGATTAAAGGATAAAATCTAGAAATTAATCAAAAGTTACATACCACAATGAGAGGAACAATCTAGCAGACTGAAATTCCCACAATTACGAACAATCAACTCCAATGGGCAGCTATAAATCAAGGAAACACAAGCTTCAAGTCTACATAACAATGGAGGTTTTTAATGGAGAAGAAGTAAAGTTGAGAAAGAAGGAGCTTACCCAACTGATCTAGGAGCAATTTGGGTTGAGAGAAAATAAGTTTAGAGTGAGGAGTCCAAGAGAAAATGGAAGAAAAATTCATGACGAGGGGATTTTATAGGCCTGCCCGCAAGATAGCACCATCAGCGCTGGCCCAGCGCTATAGCACTGCAGGCAGACAGGCGCCATCACGTCAAAATAGCGCCATCGATGCTAGCAGGAAGGCAATGGCCTAGGCGCAATCAGCAATGGCAGGCGCTAACATAGCATGATCGCGTTGCTTGGGTGTCGTCGGTGCTGAAGGCCCTCTGCAATAGAAAACCAGTTGTGCTAGAAATTTCTATGGGGTGTTCCAGGCACGATCGGAACCCGATACTCAAAAACCAATAATCCTATTAGAGTGGATACGACATTCGAGACTAAACAGAATGATGAAACTTCCGTACGAGGTCTTTTTGAAGAAATGTTAACCCAAGTCAATTCTAACTAAAATCAACCAAACACCCAAAATGAGCCTGGCTCACTTGAAACCCAAACCAACCACCTACCTAACCCAAACTTAACATTCTAGAGCTCATGGAATCATCGGATTTCAAATCTGATGCTCTGATCATCGAAAGATGACTCAAGTCACACTTCCAACTCCAAATGGACTAAAAATAGAAAAAGCAACACAAAACCCATATTGGAAGTTCTCAGACCTCCACTAAAGGTCCAACTAGACCAAATTTCATGTTCCAAACCTAACAAAACTGTCAAAATTTGATTCCAAACACGTTAGCTAAGAATGTTGACTAAAGTCAATGAATTCCTAACTTAAAGCTCTAAAATAGGGAAACGGCCATAACGACCAAACGAACGGCCAGGGCACTGAACCACTAGTCCTAGCAAGCCATAAATGACTTGGGGCTACTACAGGAAAGCTCTAACAGTACAAAGAAAGCGTAAATAAAAAAATGACCAGAAGGGTCATAACATGCATATCCGGAAAAGAGGATTTCTTATAATAGTTCTTTTTATTAGAATATCTAGAACTTAACTTGTTAATGTCATTATCAGTTTTTTAAGATATGGTTGTTATGACCTTATCATCTTTAAATTTTAATTCATCTTTTAATCCTCCATTAATTTTTTCTACAAGATTATCTGGGATTTCAAACTTTTCCTGAAATTTTGGGAATTTATCTTTTTAAAATTCTGGTAATTTAAATATTGGGTGAGTTTCTAACTTCTTATCCTTATCATTATAAGAAGAACTTGGTTCATATTTAAAAGTTGATTTATTATCAGCCTTAAAGATTTGATTAGAGACCACATATAGCAATTGATTTGTATAATTATTTTTCTAAACTATTTGATTTATATCTTTAAAACCTCTGAAACTATGGTTGCTATTAATAAGAATATTGAAACTATTAAATTATTTGCAACTAAGGATATTAACAGATATAGGAAAAACTACAAGATTCTTCAAATAAGACTTGTTCAAGTAGCAGTTAAACCATTATATCATTTGGGTCTAGATGTACCTATATGTCTTCTCCTAAGAGATAATAGGTTACTAAATTTTGATGACTCATTATTAGCAGTATTAAAAAGTAATCTAGCTAGCCCTGTATATTTTAATTGTTATCTCAATTTCTCTATAGATATTAATAATCAGAATGTTATGGATACATTAACATTAAATGTTAATACAAAAAACATGAATAGTAAAGTAAATACGAGAGAAATAGACATCAGATATAGAGTATATTATAGACTAATGAAAACTACCTTATCCCCTAAAGCTAAAATATTAAGCAACAAAGGAATTATTATGCTTATGGAACCCAATCCTAATCACAATAAAACCTTTGTCCCAAAAATGATAAAATGGGATGACGTATTAATAAAGGATAATTGTCACTTTGACTCCATAACAGAGCCAGATATTGAAGAGGAAAATTCAAGCATTGAGCAGGTAGAACTTGATGCTCTAGAATTATCTCAGACTGTTGGTGTCCAACTTTTGATTCTAATGGTCTTACTCAAATATTTGATCCTTTCAAATTCATGATTATTGAAGGACCAATAAATAATATAGAAAATTCTTTTAACAATAAAGAATTTACATAATTTGACATTTTCTGGTACGGTGGAGATATTTTGCTCTACCTAGAATTTGAAAATGTGTTGATAATACCTGTTTATTTCCTCCAAATTGTCTCCACGATTCGTAAAACTATCTGGGGATTACTACATTTTTCATCTCCTTAGAATATTTCACAAACCAAGAGTGAGTATTGGGCCTAACATATATGAAATTATAGTAGTCCGCCTTATAATCATACAAATTATATGTCTGGGGTCGATAAACTTCTGATAGGGGAATGGGGGATATGTAGATGATCCTTAAGCCATTCAAAAGGGATTAAAATTCATTTAATTGTGAACTTTGAGTATTGAATACTATCTAGATTATTATCATCATCTAATTTGTGCTCGATTTCCACTGAATTAGTATTTGTTAAAATGAACTCATAATACCTTTGGGTTTTGAGAGGATCCTTTATCTCCACATAATTCTAATTTGAATAGCAAGGTTTTAACATGTCTGGTACTCTGAAGCCTTCATATCATTTATCAAGCGCCATGATCAGCAATACATGCAAATCTATTATTTCAAATTGCTTTTTTTTGAGTAATTTTCTCTATGCTCCTTTCCAGGGTAGCTGGGAGGACTACCTGAGCATATGTCTCCGGTGGTTTCATTTTATAACTATCCCTGGTTTGGATAGTGATACCTTTATTGCCTATTGAGGAGGAATCTTCCCTGAAAACTGTTTTAAGAGGTTGTAATTTGGTTAAACTGGTTATAGGTTCTTTTAATGGTGTAGGAATGATAGCTTTAGGCAGATGCGGAAATTACGCCAGAACTGAATATCTTTCCTCTGGTCTTGGTTTATCCTCTTCTTTAAAAGGTCTTTTCATTTTTTCTTCAGGTTTGAAGGCTAGGAATGGGGGCCTCAGAGGTCTTATTCCTGGGGTTCCGGGTCTCATAATTTCCCTGTAAAAATTCTCTTATTAAAAAATTGGGGAGAGAATTATTTTCCCCTGTTATAGTTTCTATTTAAAAATCAAAGCTGGATAATAAATCATGCCATCTAGCAAATATTTGTTTAGAAAATAAATTTTTAACATCCTTTTGTAAAACATCCTTGACTGCTTTGCAGTCTACTCTTAACAAAAATTCTTTGTTTATTAGATCATCTTGAAATTTGGTAATACATAATACTATAGCCAAAATTTCTTTTTTAATGGTACTATAATATTTTGGGCATTATTTTATAAACCTTAAGTAAATCTTACTAATTGTTTGGGGGTTTCTAGAGAAACTCTTTGTTTAAGGATGCCTCCATGTCCAAAATCTGAGGCATCAGTTTCTACAATCATGAATGCCTCTGGATGTGGTATTCCGCGACACGGAAGTTCTTGAACTACTGATTTGACTTTTTTTACTGTCTTAGTATGCTCTAATCCCCATGAGACTGGATTCTTCTTAAGGCGTTGATAAAGAGGTTTACAAATCTGCTTAAATAATTGGAGCTGCATTTTATTAAATAATTCATCTGAAAATTTGGATGAGAACTCTATGGATCTACAAATGGGTTTATAGGTTCCTTGATATAAGTCATGACCAAGAAATCTAATAGCAGTTTGAAATAACTTATTCTTTTTAGCACTTACTACTAATCCATTTTGTTTAACAATTTTTAAAAAGGTTAGAATATGTTTAAAGTATTGATCAATATGTCACGACCCAATTTCTCGGTCATAATGGCACCTACAACCCCAAGTAGGCAAACCAATACCCGTAATACGGAACGGTTAGTAATGGGTTACATTCTAACAATTTAAGCGGAAGAACAGTTTAATAAGCGGAAGCAAGGGAACAAGATGAAGAAAATAGACAACAGGAATATATATAAATAAGCAGAAGCTAAACAAAACCCCAAACAACTGGTATCATAGCGTATAAGAGCCGAATCTACATAAGGAGTACAAAGGGTCCAAAATAACATATACATCATGTCTCCGAAGCTATGATAGTACAAATATACAAAAAACAAACTAAAGTCAAACTCCGATCGCTAAGAGCTCACCCTCAGTTCAGGATGGTCCAAAATCTCCAAGCACAAGTTTCCCATGAGCTAGCGGCGATGGCTCATACTAGGATCTGCACCAGAAGATGCAGAGTGTAGTATGAGCACCAAATGCGAAGCATAAGGTACCCAATAGGTATCATAGGCCGACATGGCACATATAATATAAAAGTGTAGTAACAGACAGAATAGAAAAACAAGTAGTCACAGAATTCTACGAAAAAGTCACACAGAAACTGTCCCAGAGGGAAGACAACAGAAACAACATACAAGGCTAGCAAGCAGAATATATACATAACAAGCACATGTGAAAGTAAGAAATGATGCACCTGGTATCCTTGAAACAACAGTATATACATAATAAGTTTTAGAAGTGGACGGTATACCGGTAACCTCAAGTACAAATGAAGAAAATGGAGAGTAAAGATAGACATGCTCGGAAACATGAATCAATAACCCAACTAATCATACCAATCTCAAATCCAATAAGTAACAACTTAGCCGTATATAATCTTATAAGTATAACCGTCATAGGGGATAACACCGTGATAAAGTAACAAGAGTTTACCTATAGTCCCCCGCCCGCCCATACAACCGAGGAACACAAACAAGGGAAAACAAACACTCCGGTCGCCCATACAACCTGAGCATACACTCAATAAAGAGCAAACAAGGGTGGAGCCGCAAACAATGAATGATATGATGCATGAAGATCTCAGGGTGAAATGGTAACTCTGTATGTACCCCCTCCGGTGCCGATCGGGCCAAGTAGGAAGGTTCCATGGAAGGACACTGCCTGTATACCTCTACTCCGCTGTATACCCTTCCTCCGGCACACGAAGCTCCATGCCCCAGGTCAAGAACGGCAAGGTCCATGGAGGTCTCAGACCCCATACTAAAACTCAGTATCGAAACATGTCATCCAGAGAAAGTCCGAGTTCAAGCTAGAGACCCAGTTTTGAATATGCATGCAAAACTTTGTCCAGGACTAAAGTAGTGGAAAAAATGTCTCAAAAACCACTCCAAGGGTGCTTAGGCATAACCGGGTTTAAACAGTAGAAAGTCATCTCGGGTTCTCTATCCGACCGAGTCTAAAATCATCCCAAATCAGAAAGAAAACTCAACTAGAACCCTGGCCCTTCCGAGTCTAGCATTAATAATAACTGGTGATAGAAATCATAATTGAAGTTTCATTTATCCCAAGAAGATCCACATGTTAGGTCAAACCATTTCCAATCCATTTCCGTAAAAAACGGGCCGCCAGGGCCATACAAAGTTTAGAAAATCAGTTCCAGTAGGCCTAAAGCTAAAACCATAGTAAAGCGTGGATAAAACCTCTTTATATGCATGGAAATGATATGATTAAACACAAATAGCCTCCTATCAGCTCACAATCAACCTATCGGCCCTGCACAGGCTCTAATAGCTCTACATCATAGATACCCAGCATAAAATCATGATAATGATGCCCGAGACTCACGGGCACCCCCGAATAACACACAATCTATGTTCCAGAGTCAAAAAAGGCCACACAGGACCATAAGGGTGATAATATCAGCTAGGGAAAATACTACACACAACGGAGGAAAGAAACGAGGAAAAACATGGAAAAGCGGTCAAGGTCTGTGGTACAAACCGAATAATCCCAACCCAAGGATGCCCTCTAGTACAATTTTATCTGATATATGCTAAGTCTAGGGAGTTTAGACCATAACCTACTTGTTGTCCGGCGACAAGCTGCCCGAACAATAATATCCAAGCCTGAATTGCTCTAAGAGATCTCGAATGATAACGAAACTATCAAAAACATAAATAATACATTAAAACGAGTCTAACGATACCCATATTGCTATGATAATAGCCGGGCCAAAATTCGGGTCACTGGCAGGCCCGTGGGACCTAGAACACGAAACTGAAAATGAAAATGCACAATATGATCACTGAGACCATAGGAGTACATGCTCAGAAAAATCAAAGAAATTGGGAAACAAATTCGAACTAAAACAACCCCTAATAGACAAGAACCCAATAATGGAAAAATACGGAACTAACACCGGAAGGAAGCAAGAATTACTTACCAAATGGAAGAATCAAGCCTGCCAAGCATGCACTTCACCCGAAACATAATCTACAACCAAATTTTTGAGCTTGAGAAGGATGGCAACAATGAAGATTTAAGCCAATGGAGAAGTCAATTATGAAAGGAGGAGAAACTTAACCAAAACGCCAACTGAGCAAGGCTTTATCGAGGGATCAAGGATTCTACAATGGTGTACAGATTTGGAGTAATTTAGAGAGAGATTGGGTGAGGTTAGAGTTGGGGAAAATGAGAGAATAGAGCTGGAAAAACATAATGGTCAACTTAAATAGCTGCTGGCCTAGCCTTTCGCGAACGCAGCCAGCCATCGTGTCCGCGATGAACAATTTCCCAGGCGGATGGCACAAGCCTACGCGAACGCGACCAACAACCGCGAATGCAAAGGTCAAGCTGACTGGGAAGCTAGCATATGCCTACGCAAATGTGACCGACCACCACAAACGTGAAGGCCAAGCTGATGCCATGACAGCACCAGCTGCCAACAACAATGCAAAACAAGAAAACTACTCTGATGGACCCTCGGGAACACACCCGGGGTCCCGTAAACACAAATGAATAGAGCTATTTGACTATAAATGGCATTCCGGACTCAATAGAATTGATGAAAATTCTAACGGAGGTTGATAACATTAAAAGTGGGCCCTGCGCCCAAGAACCAACTTTAGGACTATCTTTTCAAAACAAAACACCAAGACCTAATATGTGTTCGGATGCCTCGAGACCCAAACCAAAGGTCCCTCTATCCCAAAGTCGACATTCTTGAGCTAATAGCACTGTCAGAATTTCCATCCGAGGCCGTCTTCTCTGAATGTTGACCAAAGTAAAACTTTCAAGTTCAACTTGGCTAAAACACAAAAATCAAGACAAAACAAAATTTAAAATTCCCAGAACCTGACCAAGGGTAATTCTATACCAAAATCCATGCTCCGGAGCAAATGGAACTGTTAGAATTTGATTCTGAACCAAACGAACGATCAGTGCACCAAACAACCGGTCCCAATAAGCCATAAATGACTTAGGGTTGCTACAGGAAAGCTCTAATAGTACAATAAATGCGTAAATAGAAGATGACCAGAAGGGTCATTACAACATCCACTACTAAAAAGACTTTCGTCCTCGAAAGTCAAGAAGAAGGGAGTACCTGAAGCCTCGAACAACTACGGATACTGGGCACGTAACTCACTCTCGGTCTCCCAAGTAGCCTCCTTGACTGGATGATGTCTCCACTGAACCTTCATAATTGGAATCTCCCAAGATCTCTATCTCCTCATATCTCTGGCTAGAATAGCTATCAGCTCCACAACAAAAGAGAAATTCTCATATAACTAAACCGAATCCCAATCCAACACGTGACACTCATCTAGAACATACCGGTGCAACATCAAGACATGAAAAACTGGATAAATAGCTAACAACATTAGAGGCAAAGCTAAAATGTAGGCAACACTACCAACCCTCTGGAGAATCTCAAACGGCCCAATGAACTTGTGGCTAAGCTTGCCCCGCCGACCAAATCTCATCGTGCCCTTCACGGGAGATACTCGAAGAGATACCAAGTCACCAATACTGAATTCCAAGAAATGAAGTCTATGATCAGCATAGCTCTTCTGCCTACTCTGGGCTGCTTTGAGTCTATCCTGAATCAAACAGACTAGGTCTAAGGAATCTCTAAGCAAATCTGTACTCTGCGATCTGGACTCTAACCCATCAAACCAACCAACCGGTGATCTATAATGCCTACCATAAAAGTCCTCAAAAGGTTCCATGTCGATGCTCGAATGGAAGCAATTATTATAAGAAAACTCGGCCAAAGGCATAAACTGATCCCAAGAACCTCCAAAGTCAAGTACACAAGCCCGAAGCATGTCCTCCATGACCTAAATAGTCCTCTCGGACTGTCCATATGTCTGTGGATGAAAAGCAGTACTAAGCTAAACCTCTGTACCCAAATCCTTCTGTATAGCTCTCCAGAACTGAGATGTGAACTGAGTGCCATGGTCTGAAATGATAGAAGCTGGGACCCCATGTAACCGAACAACCTCACGAATGTAAATTTGAGCTAACCTCTTAGCACCATAGGAACTCTGAACCAGCAATAAGTGGGCTGACTTAGTCAGCCAATCCACAATCACCCAAATGGAATCAAAACCCCAAGAAGTACGAGGCAAACAAACAACCAATTCCATAGTGATACCTTCCCACTTCTACTCCGGAATGGGAAGTCGCTGCATATAACCACCCGGTCTCAAGTGCTCAAACTTTACCTGCTGACAATTCTATAGTTGATATACGAACTCTTCTACGTCCTGCTTTATACAACTCCACCTATAAAGCTGCCTCAAATACCAATACATCTTCACCGTGCCAAGATGAATGGAGTATCTAGAATAATGCGCCTCACGAAGTATCAACTGAATCAAATCTCCAACCCTCGGAACACAAAGTCGACCACCTGACCCCAGAATACCATCAAAACCCAAAGTAGCCTAGCTGGCCTCACCCCAAACTACCTGATCACGAAGTTCAGACAAACTCTGATCCTTAAACTGTCGGCTCTGAATCTGATCAACTAGAGTAGAACGAACCTCAATACTGGCGAGAACTCTGCTAGGATCCAATAAGTCAAGCCTAACAAAATGGTTAGCTAAGGACTAGATGTCCAAGGCCAATGGCTGCTCAGAAATTGAAAGTGAAGCTAGGCTACCCATACTCACCGCCTTCCAAATCAAGGCATCCGCTACCATATTTGCCTTGCCTGAATGGTGCAAAATAGTGAAATCATAGTCCTTTAGTAGCTCAATCCATCTCCCCTGCCTCGAGTTCAGCTCCCGCTGACTCCTAATGTACTGAAGACTATGATGATCGGTGAATATCTCACAATGAACTCCATATAAGTAGTGCCTCAAGACCTTAAGCGCGAAGACTACCACTGCCAACTCTAAGTCATGAGTGGGGTACTTGATCTCATGAACCTTTACCTGCCTCGATGCATATGCTATCACTCGGCCCTGCTGCATAACCACACAACCAAGACCAACCCCGGAAGCATCATTATACATGGCAAACTCTGGCCCTCGACTGGCAAGGTAAAAACTGCAACTGAAGTCAATAAGGCCTTAAGCCTCTGGAAGCTATCCTCGCACTGATCTGACCACTGGAATGGAATATCCTTCCTAGTCAGCATAGTCAAGGGTGCTGCTATGGAAGAAAATCCCTGAATGAACCTCCTGTTGTAACCTACTAACCCAATAAAGTTGTGAACCTCGGTAACAGTAGTGGGTCTAGTCCAATCACGAACTGCAGAAATCTTACCCGGATCAACTCTAATCCCGTCCTTAGACACCACGTGTCCTAGGAATGCAACTGACTCAAGACAAAACTCACACTTTGAGAATTTGGCATAAAGCCGATGATCTCACAAAGTTTAAAGTACATTCTCAAGTGTTGCTCATGCTCGTCCCTACTCCTCGAGTATATCAGAATGTCATCAATGAAGACTATTATGAACATATCCAAGTACGGGCTAAGCACCCTATGCATCAAATCCATAAAGGTTGCGGGGGCATTAGTCAACCCAAAAGATATCACAGGAACTCATAGTGGCCATAACGTGTCCTGAATGCTATCTTAGGGATGTCCTCTTCCCTAATCCTCAAATGATGGTAGCCGGACCTCAAATCAATCTTCGAAAATATGGATGAACCTTGGAGCTAATCAAATAAGTCATCAATCCTCGGTATCGAATACCTATTATTCACTGTCACCATATTCAACTGCCGATAATCAATACACATCCACATCGACCCATCATTCTTCTTCACGAAGAGAATGGGAGCACCCCAAGGAGACACACTCGGTTTAATAAACCCTTTAGCTAACAAGTCCTGGAGCTTCTCCTTAAGCTCCCTTAACTCAGCAGGAGCCATAGGGTAAGGAGGAATAAAAATGGGCTTGGTGCCCTGCTCTAACTCAATGGCAAAATCAACATCTCTCTCAGGTGGAAGGCCTGGAAGGTCGATAGGGAACATATCTAGGAAGTCTCTAACCACAGGAATAGACTCAGGAGACGAAGGGCCAGCACTAACATCTTGGACATATGCTAGATAAGCTAAACATCCATGAGAGATCAACTTCCTAGCTCGAATACAAGAGATGATCCAAGATGGTGTGCGGCTAACAGAACCCTGCCACATAAAAGGCGATACACCGGGCATGGTGATGGTAATGGTCTTGGCATAACAATCCAAAACCACACGGTGAGGAGATAACCAGTCCATGCCCAGTATCATATCAAAATCAAACATATCAAGTATCATCAAATAATCCCAAGTCTCCAAATCACCAACAGATATCGTGCAAGATCTCACAATCTGATCCACTACTAAAATATCTACTACTGGGATCGAAACAGAAATAGGAACAGATAATGGCTCACTATCCAACCCCAAACAAGGCAGAAAGTAGGTAGATACATATGAAAATATAGATCCAGGATCAAACAAAGTTGTAGCAGACTGATGGAACACAGAAATCGTACCTGTAATCACAGCATCCGAGGCCTCTGTCTCCAGTCTCCTAGGGACCGCATAAAACTGACGACGACCTCCACCTGCCTGACCGCCATCCCTACCACCTTCTCTTCCACGTGGAGCACCACCTCTACCCTGACCATCTCCTTAAGCCGGTGGCTGAACTAAGCAAATAGGCTGAGCTAGTGGAGCGGCTGGCTAAACTGCACCCTGTTGGGGGAAATCTCTAGCAAAATTACCAATAATACCACAGGTGAAACAAGCCCCTGACAACCTACTCGGTCGATATGAACCAGAAAAACCCGTATGGCCACCATATCCTGATGCCCCAGAAGTTGTACCCCTCGAATACTGATTGATGTAGCCCTTATGGCTGCTCTGGCCCTACTCAAATTGGGTTCTACCGAAAGTCTAAAGTTAAGTGTGAACCGGTTGGCTGGACTGACCCTGGTGCTGCTGTGGCTGATAACCCTGGCCCCACTGGCCTGATCCTCTACCACTATGTATGGAACCACTGTAGCCACCCTGATGTCGAGGCCTCTTATATTTGTCCCTAGTTTTATGACAAAACGAATCCTCTAAAGTATGGCATAGTCCGCAATAGCCTGGAAAAATTGACCACTAGCAACCAATATCTATGCAGGCTCTCTAAACTCTCTTCGTAGCCCCCAAACAAATCTACGGACCCTGTCAGCCTCAGTAGGCATAATCATGGCCCCAAATGGAGCAAGTTGATGGAAATGGGTCTTGTACTCCGAGACGGTCATAGTATCCTGAGCAAGTCTAGTAAACTCCTCTCTCTGATGCTCCCTGTCTCTCTATGGAAAGAACTTGGCCATAAAGGCCTCATAAAACTCGGACCAGGTTTAAGGAGGTGATGTAGAAGGTCGACAAGCAACCTGGGCCATCCACCATAACTTCGCTGAGCCCTTCAGCTGATACGTAGTATAGCCAACCCCGTGAGTCTCCAACAACCCCAGCTGATGCAATATGTCCTCACAGCTAGTAATAACATTGTGTGTGTCTTGACCCAGCGTACCAGCAAATATTGGTGGTGCCAACCTTAAAAATCTACCCAAGGCCTTCTGCTCCCCATCTATCATAACTGGAAAGGAGCAAGAGGTTATGCAACTGGTGGAATCAGAATAACCTCGGCACGGGGAGCCGTAGTAGCAGGTTGCGCTTTAGAACTCTGAACACCCAGGGATGCCCCCTAAGCGGATATTTATGCTGCCTCAGAAGTTCTCTCCCCTATCATACCCAATAACTGAAGTAGCAAACCCCGAATATCCAAAAACTAAGCTGGCACAGAAATTAGCCCTGGAAATGGCACTGGAGCTGGTGGTACCTGGGTTGTCCCTAGGTCCACATGCTGTTGCTCAGGGACGAACTCGGCCTCATAGTCATACTTGGGTTCTAGCTCAATTCTAGCAGCTCTAGCAGGTGCTGCTGATCTGGGGCATCCACGACCCCTACCTCTATCCCTATGACCACCCCGACCCCTAGCTGGACTCGGAGGTGCCGGGGTAGGAGGCTCTCCTCTTCCAGAAGTTGAAGATATCTTACGAACCACTCCTAGAACAAGTGAGGTTTCCAGAAACTTTCAAGGGTACTACGCACGTGATAGGAACAAGAAAAGTACAATTTTCCTAAGATGTCACTATAGCTTCCCAATGATTGAGTATGGACATCTCCGCCCCAATCCGCAGGACTCTACTAGACATTGGCTCCTATACCGATGACACCGGTGAACCTAGAGCTCTAATATCAAGTTGTCACGACCCGATTTCTCGATAATGATGGCACCTACAATCCCTTTGTAGGCGAACCAATCCTCGTAGCCTGGAATGGGTAGTAATGGGCTACATTCTAACAATTTTAGCAGAAGAATAGTTTAATAAGCAAGAGCAAAGGAACAGGATAAAGAAAATAGATAACAAGAATATATATACATAAGCGGAAGCTAAACCGAACCCCAAACAACCAGTATCATAATGTATAAGAGCTGGATCTACATAAGGAGTACAAAGGGTCCAAAATAACGTATACATCATGTCTCCAAAACTATGAGAGTAAAAATATTCAAAATACAAACTAAACTCAAACTCTGGTCGCCAAGAGCTCACCCTCAGTCCGGGATGGTCCAAAATCTCCAAGCACGAGTCTCCCATGAGCTAGTGGCAATGGCTCACACTAAGATCTGCACCAAAAGATGCAGAGTGTGGTATGACCACCAAATACGAAGCATAAGGTACCCAATTGGTATCATAGGCCGACTAGGCACATGTAAGATAAAAGCATAGTAACAGATAGAATAGAAAAACAAGTAGAAATAGAATTCTATGAAAAAGTCACACAAGAACTAACCCAGAGGGAAGACAAAAGAAAGAACATACAAGGCTAGCAAGCAGAATATATACACAACAGGCACAAGTGAAAGTAAGAAATGATGCACTTGGGATCCTTGCAACAACAATATATACATCATAATGTTTTAGAAGTGGATGGTATATCGGTAACCTTAAGTACAAGAGAAGGAAGAAGAGAGTAAAGATAGACATGCTCGGAAACAGGAATCAATAACCTAACTAATCATACCAATCTCAAATCCAACAAGTAACAACATAGCCGTATATAATTTTATAAGTATAACCGTAACAGGGGATAACACCGCAATAAAGTAACAAGAGTCTACCTAAATTTCCTCGGTCGCCCATACAACCGAGGAACACAAACAAGTGAAAACAAACCCACCAGACGCCCATATAACCAGAGCGTACACCCAATAAAAAGCAAACAAGGTTGGAGCCTCAAACAATGAATGATATGATGCATGAAGATCTCAGGGTGAAATGGTAACTCTGTATGTACCTCATATGGTGTCGATCAGGCCCAGCAAGTAGGTTCCATAAAAGGACACTACCCGTATACCTCTACTCTGCCGTATACCCTCCCTCCGGCATACAAGCCCCGGGATCTAGGTTCTAGAATGGCAAGGTCTATGGAGGTCCCGGACCCTATACTAAAACTCAGTATCAAAACATGTCATCCGGAGCAAGTCTAGGTTCAAGCCAGGACTAAAGTAGTGGCAAAAATGTCTCAAAAACCCCTCCAAGGGTGCCCAGGTGTAACCGGGTATAAACAGTAGAAAGTCATCTCAGGTGCTCAGTCCGACCGAGGCTAAAATCATCCCAAATCAGTAAGAAAACTCAATTAGAACCCCAACCCTTCCGAGTGTAGCGTTAATAGTAAAACTGGTGATAGAAATCATAATTTAACTTTCTTTTACCCTAAGAAGATCCACATCTTAAGTCAAACCATTTCTAATCCATTTCCGTCGAAAAAGGGCCCCTAGGACATGCAAAGTTTAGAAAATCAGTTCCAGTAGGCCCGAAGCCAAAGCACTAGTAAATCATGGATAAAACCTCTTTATATGCATTTAAATGATATTATTAAACACAAATAACCGCCTAGCAGCTCACAATTAACCTATCGGCCCTGCCCAGGCTCTAATCACTCTACAATACAGATAGCCAGCATAATATCATGATAACGATGCACGGGACTCATGGGCACCCCCAAATAACCCACCATCTATGATCTAGAGACAAAACAAGGCCACACAGGACCATAAGGGTGATATTATCAGCTACGTACAATACTACACACAATGGAGGAAAGAAACGAGGCTAAGTATGGAAAATGGTCAAAGTTTGTGGTACCAACCTAATAACCCAACCCAAGATTGCCAGCTAGGACAATTTTATCCGATATATGCTAAGTCTTGGGAGTTTAGACCGTAACCTACCTGTCGTCCGATGACAAGTTGTCCGAACAACAACATCCAAGGCTGAATCAATTTGAGAGATCTCGAATGATAATTAAACTATCACAAACATAAATAATACGTTAAAAAGAGTCTAACGATACCCATATTGCTATAATAATAGCTGGGCCAAAATTTAGGTCATCGGTGAGCCCGTGAGCCCTGCAACTCGAAACTGAAAATAAAAATACACAATATGATAACCGAGACCATAAGAGTACATGCCCGAAAAAATCAAAGAAATTGGGCAACAAGTTCGAGCTAAAACAGCCCCTAATAGCCAAGAACCCAATGATGGAAAAATATAGAATTAACACCGGAAGGAAGCAAGAATTACTTACCAAATGGAAGAATCAAGCCAAAAGTGTGATTAAGAACGAGCCTGCCAAGCATGCACTTTACCCAAAACATAATCTACAACCAAATTTTTGAGCCTGAGGAGGATGGCAACAATGAAGATTTAAGCCAATGGAGAAGTCAACAATGAAAGGAGGAGAAACTTAACCAAAACGCCAACTGAGCAAGGCTTTATCGAGGGATCAAGGATTCTACAATGGTGTACAGATTTGGAGTAATTTAGAGAGGGTTTGGGTGAGGTTTAGAGCTGAAAAAATGTAATGGCCAGCTTAAATAGCTGCTGGTCTTCGAGAAAGCAGTCAGCCATCGCGTCTGCGATGAAAAATTTCCCAGGCGGCTGGCACAAGCCTACGCGAATGCGGTCAGACACCACGAATGTGAAGGCCAAGCTGACTGGGCAGCTGGCATATGCCTACGCGAACGTGTCCAGCCACTGCGAATGTGAAGGCCAAGTTGATGCCATGACAACACCAGCTTCCAACAACAATGCCCAACAAGAAAACTACTCTAATGGACCCTCGGGAACACACCTGGGGTCCCACGAACACAAAAAAACAGAGCTATTCGACTATAAATGGCATTCAAAATCGACGAACATCCAAACGGAGGTGATAGCACAAAAAGTGGACCCCGCGCCCAAGAACCAACTTTAGGCCTATCTTTCCAAAATGGAACACCAAGGCCTAAAATGAGTCCGGAAGCCTAGGGACCCAAACCAAAGGTCCTCCTAACCCAAAGTTGACATTCCAGAGCTAACAGCACTGTATGAATTTCTATCCGAGGCCATCTTCTCTGAATGTTGACCAAAGTCAAACTTTCAAGTTCAACTTGGCTAAAATACAAAAACCAAGACAAAACAAAACCAAAAACTCTCAGAACCCGACCAAGGTTCCTTCTAGACAAAATCTAGGCTATGAAGCTAATGGAACTGTCAGAATTTGATTTCGAGCACGTTAGCTAAGAATGCGGACTAAAGTCAATGATATTCTAAGTTAAGGATCTAAAATAAGCAAACGTCCAAAACAACCAAACGAATGATCAGGGCACCAAACTACCAGTCCCAGCAAGCCATAAATGACTTGGGTTGCTACAGGAAAGATCTAACAGTATAATAAATGCATAAACATGAAGATGACCAGAAGGGTCATCACACAATATCTCTTGAATATAATTAAACATCATTTATATAAACTATAATAAAATATGACTTTATTGATTAAATATATTGTAATGACCCTTCCAGTTATTCCCATATTTATGCTTTCCTTGTATTGTTAGAGCTTGCATGTAGTGGCCCCAAGTCTTTTATAGCTTGCTTGGACTGGTGGTTCGGTGCCCTGGCCATTCATTTAGTCGTTATGGGAGTTTAGCTGTTTTAGAGCTTTAACTTATGAATTCGTTAACTTTAGTCAACATTCTTAGCTAACATTCTCGGAATCAAATTCTGTTAATTTTATTAGCTCTGAAGCATGGAGTTTGGTGTGGTTGAACATTGAGTCAAGGCCTGAGAACTTCTGGTGTGGGTTTTATGTTGCTTCTCTTATTTTCAAGCCATTTAGGGTTGGAAGTGTGACTTGGGTAAGCTTTCGATGATCGGAGCATTAAATTTGACATATGATGATTCCATCAGCTTCGAAACATTATGTTTGGGTTAGGTAGGTGGTTGGTTTGGGTCCCGGATGAGCCAAGCTCATTTTGAGTGTTTGCCTAATTTTAGTTAGTGTTGACTTGGGTCAACATTCCTTCAAAATGACCTCGTATAGAAGTTTCATTTATTCCATTGAGTCCAGAACATCATTTCCACTCTAGTAGAATTATTGGTTTTTGAGTATCGTGCTCCGATTGTGCCTAGAATTCCCCGTAGAAGTTTTTAGCATTGCTGGTTTTCTGTTGCAGGCAGGATTTCAACGCCGATAACACCCAGGCATCATGATTGCGCTAGCCCATGCCTGCCCTTATCATCGATGGTGCCCTCCCAGCGCCAATGGAACCTCATCACCCGCCTGCCCGCCAGCGCCATTGCGCCCTTGCCACATGATTGCACCCAAGAGCCTGGCCTCCCCTCAGCGCCATAGTGCCAGGCTAGCATCGATGGAGCCAGCCTGCTTCCAGGCTTATAAAACTTCCCCCCCTCATTTTCTAGCCTTTATTTCAAAAGTTTCTCACTCTAAACTCATTTTCTCTCAACCCAAGTTGCTCTACAACAGTTCTTGGCTTAAGGATTCTTAAATTAACGGATTATTGTGCCTCCCTCGTCACTTGGTAATCTCCCTTCTTTCCCTAAATGTTCTTCTTCCTCCACTAAAAACCTCCATTGATGAAGGTTCTCAAAGCTTGATTTTTCTTGGTTTATAGCTACTCCTTTAGCTTGGTTATTCATTATTGTGAGGATTTCACTCCGTAAGCTTGTTACTCTCATCGTGGTAAGTTAACTCTTACTTTAATTTCCGATTTTATTCTTTGATTTTCCCTCTTTAATTCCTCACTTGAGCAAGCTATTTTGAGCCTCTTTTCTTAGCCAAATCTGCTCAAATTTTGTGCATGCACTCTTGAGATTATTGTGATCATCATGTGCTTTTTCATTTATGGTTTCGGGTTGTAGACCTTGCAGTCTCTCTTTTGACCTAAATTTTAACCCGACTATAAGTATAGAAATATGAGTATCATTGGTCTTGTTTTAATGTGTAGTTTACGTTTATAATAGTGTGATTGCACTTCAGGACTTCTCGGAGCAGTTTGGGATTGGACATTATTGTTTCAGCACCTTGTCGTTGGACGACAGGTAGGTTATGGTTAAACTCTTCTTGAATTCACATATATAGGATATAATTGTAATAATTAGTATCCTTGGGTTAGGATTATTAGCTTGGTACCCCATACCTTGTCTGGCTTATTCTCTTTCTCTGATAATTATAGTATTCATAGTAGTTGATAGTATCACTCTTGTTGGCATTGTATTTGACTCTAAACCATAAATTGTGGGTTATTTGGGAATGTCCATGAGTCCCGGACATCGATATTAATATCTTAGGCTGGTTATCTGTTATGTAGAGCAATTGGATCATTTGCAAGGCCGATAGGTTGATTGTGAATCGTTGGGATACTGTTTGTGTTTGAGCATGCCATCTATCATGCATATACATAGATTTCTACATGATATTTCCTATTGTTTTGGCTTCAAGCCTACCTTATATGGTTTTCTAAACCTTGCATGTCTCTGAGGGCCTATTTTTGGTAAAAATGGTTGTAAAATGGTTTGGCACTAATTGTTATACATCTTATTGGGCTAAGAAAGTTAAAAGGTTGATTTTATCATTGTTTTCAAACTTATACTAGACTCGGCTTGGCCGTAGTGCTAGATTTGATTTCCTATTAATTGAGATGGAACTAGACTCGGTCAGACCTAGCCACAGATGGGGTTTTACTACTGTTTTAGTCTTGGTTACATCCGGGAACCCTTGTTGGTGATTTTGAGACTTGATTTATTGATTTAGACCTGGGTACAAGCATGTATTTTTAAGATCTAATGACTTATTTGGATCCGACTACACTCTGGATGATTATATTGAGGTTATGAGATTTAGTATGTGGTCTATGAGTAGACCTCCATGGACCCTTCCATTCTAGACCAAGTGCTATGGGTCAAGGGTGATCGGAAGAGGGTTGTACGTTGGAGTAGAGGTACTCGAGGGAATCCCTTCCATGGATCCTGCCTCTATTGGGCCTTTAAGGTACTGAAGGGGGTAACATACAACACTGCTATCACTTGGTTTCAGCATATCATATCATATCTTTCATTTATGTGATATTCCACCCTTGTTTGATATTTGTTGAGTGTACGCTCCGATAGTATGGGATGTCGGAGGGTTTGACTTCACTTGTTTAGGTTTCTCGTGTGTATTGGTGCCTGTTGGTACTATAGGTAGACTTATTATTACTCTATCAAGATATTTATCCCTCTTGTGATTTCATATGATGTTGGACATTGAGGGTTGTATTATATACAATTGGGTAACTTGACAAGTTGTATTTGGGATCTCGATTAATTCTTTCCTGACTTGAGAGTATTGTTATTACCATAGTTTGGTTATTGATCTTGTTTTCAAGCGTGCTATCATTATTCTTATTTTCTCCTTCCATTTTTACTTGAGGTTACTAGTATACCACATATTTCTAAAAGATCTCTCTATATATATATTGTTATTGTGAGGATCCCAGGTGCGTTACTTCTTTTTTTCACCTGTGTCTGTGTGATATTAATTATTGTAGCTAGCCAAGGATGTTGCTTTCTTCTTTTATCCTTCTGTGCTAGCTTCCGTGTAGTTATTCATTATTTTCTGTGACTATTTGCTTTCCCTCTGCTATTTTACTGCTCTTATATCTTATATGCGCCTAGTCAGCCTATGATACCTACTGGGTACCCATTGCTTAGCAATTGGTGCTCATACTACACTCTATATCTTCTGGTGCAGATCCTAGTATGGGCCATCACTGCTGATCCATTGGAGACTCGTGTGGGCTGACCTTTTGAGGACTATGTGAGACTGAAGGTGAGATCTTGGAAACCAGAGCTTAGCTTTTAGTTCATCTTTTATGTTATGTACTCTTTTACTACTTAGAGACATATGTATATATTTTTTGGGATCTTTTTGTACTCTGTTGCTGTAGTTCTGACTCTTATACTATGATACCAGGTTTTGGGTTTGGTTTAGCTTCCGCTTATGCATCCTATTTTCTTATTCTTTATCTTATTTCCCTTACTTCCACTTATATTATGCTTCTTCCACTTGCTTGTTAGATTATAGCCCATTACTAATAATTTCGGGTTATGGGAATTGGTTTGCCCACTGGGGGGTTATAGGTGACATCATGACCTAAAAATCGAGTCGTGATAGCTTGGTATCAGAGCTCTAGGTTTACTGGTGTCATCGATATAGGAGCCATTGTCGAGTAGAGTCCTGTGGATTGGGTTGGAGATGTTCGTACTTTATCTTCGGGAGGCTATAGTGGAATCTTAGGAAACATGGACTTTTCTTGCTTCTATCTCGTATGTAGTATCCTTGAAAGTTTCTTAAAATATCACTTCTTCTATTTCATTCTCCTGTAGATGGTTCATATGAGATCATCAACATCAGACAGGGGAGGGCCTCCGACTCTATCTAGGGTCTAAGGAGGCTGCAGAGGTAGAGCTAAAGGACGTACCCTAGCAGCGACACCAGTTAGAGCTCCTAGAGTTGAGGTTGATCCTGAGTATGAGCCTGAGTTTGTTCCTAAGCAGCAGCATATAGACCAAGGGATATCCTAGGTTCCACTAGCTCCAGTACCAGCTCCAATACTAGACTCTGTGCCAGCTTCATCCCCAGCTCATTCTTCAGGCATTCAAGGTTTACTTCTATAATTATTGGGTATAGTTCAAGAGCGCAACCTACTACTGTGGCTCCCCGTACTGAGGCTCTTCTAGTTTTATCTATTGTATATCCTCTTGCTCCTCGCCCAGTTATGACTGAGATAGAGCAAAAGGCGTTGGGTAGATTTCTGAGATTTACACCTCTGAGGTTCGCTAGTACTTCTGGTCAGGATCCACATGATTTCATTACTACTTGTGAGGAGATGCTACACCATTAAGGTTTATTGGAGACTCACAGAGTTGGGTATACTACTTACCAGTTGGAGGGCCTAACTAAGTTATGCTGGAGGTCCCAGGTTGCTTGCAAACCATCTTTGTCTTCTCCAATATCTTGGTCAAAGTTCTATGAGGCCTTTATGGCCAAGTTCTTGCCACAGAGTGATAGAGAGCATCGTAGGGAGCGGTTCACTAGGCTTATGCAGGGATCCATGACTATATCTGAGTACAACACCCATTTCCATTAGCTTTCACCATTTGGGGCTATGATCATGCCTACCGAGCCCGACAGAGTCCATAGGTTTTTTGGGGATTGCAAATAGATTATAGAGATCCAACTGAGATATTGGTTGCTAGTGGTTGATCATTCAAAGCTATAGCAGATTATGCCCGTACTGTAGAGAATTTGCATCCTCATAATTCTGGGGCCAGAGATAAGAGGCCTCGACATTCGGGTAGCTACAGTGGTTCCTAACACAGTGGTAGAGGGTAAGGCCAGTGGGGCCAAGGTTATAAGCCACAGAAGCACCAGGGTTAGTCTATTGAACTGGTTCAGGCTTCACTTCTGTCTTCTGGTGGGTCTCAATTTGAGCAGGGTGAGAGTAGCCAGCAGGGCTATAGTGGTCAGTCTTCAAGGGGTACAACTTCTGGGGTATCAAGTTATGGTGGCCATACAGGTTCTTCCAGTTAATCTCTACAGTTTAGGCCATCTGGGCCTTGCTATAATTGTGGTGTTATCGGTCATTATGCTAGAGATTGCCCCTAGTTGGGTACAGTTCAGCCAACATCTTAGTCAGCTCAGCCTATCCATGCAGTTTAACCATTGGCTAGAGGGGGTGGTAGTAAGGCTAGCGGTGGTGCCCATCGTAGTTGGAAAGGTGGTATAGATGGCAATCGGTTGGGTGATGGCCATAATTAGTTTTATGCGGTCCCTGGGAGAGTAGAGGTAGAGGTCTCAGATGCTGTGATCACAGGTATAATTTATGTATGTTATCAACCAACTTTTGCTTTATTTGATCCTAGATCTACTTACTCATATGTTTTTGCCTACTATTTGCCTTGTTTAGGGTTGGCTAGTGAGCCATTATCTGTACCTGTATCTGTTTTGATCCTAGTAGGAGATTCTTTAGTAGTGGATCAGATTATGAGGTCCTGTGTGATTTATGTTGGTGATTTAGAGACTTGGGGTGATTTGATAATTCTTGATATGTTAGACTTTGATATGATTCTGGGCATGGACTAGTTATCCCCTCATCGTGTGGTTTTGGATTGCTATGCCAAGACAATTACCATAGTCATGCCCGGCGTATCCTTGGTTGTATGGCAGGGTTTTGTCAGCCGCAAGTTGTCTGGGATTATTTCTTGCCTTCATGCTAGGAAGTTGATTTCTTATGGGTGTTTGTCTTACCTACCATATGTCTGAGATGCTAGTTCTGACCCTTCTTTCCCCGAGTTAATTCCTGTGGTTAGAGATTTACTAGATGTGTTCCCTATCGACCTGTCAGGCCTTCCACCAGAGAGAGATATTGACTTTGACATTGAGTTAGAGCCAAGAACTAGGCCCATTTCAATTTCTCCATACTGTATGGCTCCAACTGAGTTGAGGGAGCTTAAGGAGCAGCTCCAGGACTTGTTAGCTAAGGGTTTCATTAGGTCGAGCGTATCTCGTTGGGGTGCTACAGTTCTGTTTGTTAAGAAGAAGGATGGGTCGATGCAGATGTCTATTAATTATCAACAGCTAAATAGGGTAACGGTGAGGAATGGGTATCCAATGTCGCGCATAGATGATTTGTTTGATCATCTTCAAGGTTCAGCTGTGTTTTCGAAGAACGATTGAGGTCAAGTTACCACCATTTAGGATTAGGGTGGAGGATATCTCTAAGACAGTATTTAGGACATGTTATAGCCACTATGAGTTCATGGTGATGTCTTTTGGGTTGGCTAATTCCCCCGCGCTTTCATGGATCTGATGAACTGGGTGCTTAGCCCGTACTTGGACTCATTTGTGATAGTTTTCATAGATGAAATATTGATATACTCACAGAGTAGAGATGAGCATGAGGAATATTTGAGGATCGTACTTCAGACCTTGAGAGATCATTGGCTTTATGCCAAGTTCTCAAAGTGCGAGTTTTGGCTCGAGTCAGTTGCATTCCTAGGACATGTGGTGTCTAACGATGGGATTAGAGTGGACATGGGTAAGATTTCAGTAGTTCATGATTGGCCGAGACCTACTACTCCTACTGAGGTTTGCAGCTTTGTTGGGTTAGCAGGGTACTACAAATGGTTCATCAAGGGGTTTTCTTCCATAGCAGCACCTTTGTCTAGGCTGACTAGGAAAGATGTTCCATTTTAGTGGTCGGATCAGTGCAAGGATAGATTTAAGAGGCTTAAGGCCTTGTTGACTTCAACCCCTGTGTTGAATTTGCCACTTGAGGGAGAGAGCTTCTCCGTGTATTGTGTTTCTTTTGGGGTCGGTCTTGGTGGTGTGTTGATTCATCAGGTTTGTGTGATAGCATATGTATCAAGGTAGTTGAAGGTTCACGAGCATAACTACCCCACTCATGACTTGGAGTTGGCAGCGGTATTTTTTTGCGCTCAAGATTTGGTGGCACTACTTATATGGGGTTTACTGTGAGACATTCACTAATAACCATAGTCTTCAGTATATCACGAGTCAGCATGATCTAAACTCAAGATAGAGGAGATGGATCAAGCTACTAAAGTACTATGATTTCATTATTTTGTATCATCTACACAAGGTAATCATGGTAACGGATGCCTTGAGTTAGAAGACGGTGAGTATAGGAAGCCTAGCTTTACTTTTAGTTTTGGAGTGACCGTTAGCCTTGGACATCCAATCCTTCGCTAACTATTTAGTTAGGCTTGACTTTTTAGATCCTAGTAGAGTTTTTGTCAATGTTGAGGTTCATTCTACCTTGGTTGATCAAATTCAGAGTCATCAGTTTGAGGAACAGTGGTTGTGTGACCTTCATGATCAGGTTGTTTGGGGTAAGGCTAGCCGGGCTACTCTAGATTCAGATGGTCTTTTAAGGCTTAATAGTCGTCTCTATGTTCAAAGGGTTATAGTTGATTCTTCATGAGGCTCATTATTCTAGGTATTCTATCCATCCTGGCGCAGCCAAGATGTACATAGATTTGAGACAGCTTTATTGGTGGATTGGCATGAAGTGGGACATAGCAGAGTTTGTATATCAGTGCTTGAACTGTCAGCAGATCAAGTTCGAGCATATGAGACCTGGTGGATTTATGCAGCGACTTCCCATTCTTGAGTGGAAGTGGGAAGGGATCACTATGGAATTTGTAGTGGGATTGCCTTATACTTCTAGGGGTTTCGACTCTATTTGGGTGACTGTGGATTGACTGACTAAGTCAATGCACTTCTTTAGGACCAAACTACTTATAGCGCAGAGAGGTTAGCCCAGAACTACCTTCGTGAGATTGTTCGGTTGAATGGGTCCCAGCTTCTATTAGTTAGACCATGGCACTCAATTCACATCTCAGTTTTGGAGGGCTATTCAGTGAGACTTGGGTACAGAGGTTTAGCTTAGTACCGCATTCCACCCTTAGACAGATAACCAGACTGAAAGGACTATTCAGGTCCTGGAGGACATACTTCAGTCCTGTGTTCTTGACTTTGGAGGTTCTTGGGATCAGTTTGTGTCTTTGACCGAGTTTGCTTATAATAATAGTTTTTATTCGAGCATTGGCATGGCACTTTTTGAGGTTTTGTATGGTAGAAATTGTAGATTGCTAGCTTGTTGGTTAGATGGTTTGGAGTCTAGGCCATATAGTAGAGATTTGCTTCGTGATTCACTAGATAGAGTTAGAGTGATTCAGGACAGACTTCGGGCAGCTCAGAGCAAGCAGAAGAGCTATGCTGATCGTAGACTTTGTGCCTTGGAGTTCATTGTCGGTAACTTGGTATTCCTCTGTGTCACCCATGAAGGTCATGATGAGATTTGGTAGGCTGGGCAAGCTTAGCCCCAGGTACATTAGGTCATTCGAGATTCTTCAGAGTGTTGGTAGTGTTGCCTATTAGTTAGCTTTGCCTCTAATATTTTCTTCTATGCACCCAGTCTTCCATGTATCGATGTTGCAATGGTATGTCCCAGATGATTCTCATGTGTTGCAGTGGGATACGGTTTAGTTGGATGAGAGTTTAGCCGTTGTTGAGGAGCTGGTAGCTATTTTTGCTAGAGATGTCAGGAGGTTGAGATCTAGGGAGATTCCGGTTGTAAAGGTTCAATAGAGGCACCGTCCAGTTGAGGAGGCTACCAGGGAGACCGAGAGAGATGTGCGGGCTCAGTATCCACAGTTGTTTGAGCCTTCAGGTACTTCCTTGTTCTTGACTTTCGAGGATGAAAGTCCTTTTTAGTATTGGACAATGTAATGACCCTTTTGGTCATTCCCACGTTTACGCTTTCCTTGTACTGTTAGAGCTTGCTTGTAGCAGCCCCAAGTCATTTATGGCTTATTGGGACGGGTGGTTTGGTGCCCTGGCCATTCATTTGGTCACTATGGCCGTTTCCCTATTTTAGAGCATTAACTTAGGAAATCATTAACTTTAGTTAACATTCTTAGCTAACGTGCTTGGAATCAAATTCTGGCTGTTTCTTTAGCTCCAGAGCATGGATTTTTGTCTAGATGGACCTTGAGAACTTTTGGTTTGGGTTTTGAGTTGATTTTTCTGTTTTCAGGACATATGGAGTTGGAAGTGCGACTTGGGACAGCTTTCAATGATCGAAGCGTCAGATTTGAAATTCGATGATTCCATCAACTTTGAAAAATTGAGTTTGGGTTAGGTAGGTGGTTGGTTCAGGTCCCGGGTGAGCTGGGCTCATTTCAGGTGTTTGGTTGATTTTAGATAGTGTTGACTTGGGTCAACATTCCTTCGAAACGACCTCATATGGAAGTTTCATTGATTTTGTTGAGTCCAAAATGTTGTTTCCAATCTAATAGCCTTATTTGTTTTTGAGTATCGGGTTCCAATTGTGCCTGGACTACCCCGTAGAAGTTTTTAGTATTGCTGTTTTTCTGTTGCAGGCACGCCCACAGTGCCGATGGCGCCCAGGCAGCGTGAACGTGCTAGCTCATGCCTACCCTCAGCACCGATGGAACGCTGCCAGCGCCAATGGCACCTCAGCACCTGTCTGCCCGCCAGCGCCATTGATCCCCTGCCGCGTGATCGTGCCCAAGCGCCTGGCCCCTTTCAGCGCCATAGTGCTTGACCTGTGCCGATGGCGCCATCCTGTTGCCAGACCTATAAAACTCCCCCCCTTTGTTTTTCTAGCCTTTATTTCATAAGTTTCTCACTCTAAACTCATTTCTCTCAACCCAAGTTGCTCCACAAAAGTTCTTGGCTCGGGGATTTCAAATTAACGAATTATTGTGCCTCCCTCGTCACTTGGTAAGCTCCCTTCTTTCCCCAAATGTTCTTCTTCCTTCACTAAAAACCTCCATTGATGAAGGTTCTCAAAGCTTGAGTTTTCTTGGTTTATAGGTGCTCCTTTGGCTTGGTTGTTCATAATCACGAGGATTTCACTCCGTAAGCTTGTTCCTCTCATCGTGGTAAGTTAACTCTTACTTTAATTTCCTATTTTATTCTTTGATTTTTCCTCTTTATTTCCTTACTTGAGCGGGCTGTTTTGAGCCCCTTTTCTTGGACAAATCCGCTCAAATTTTGAGCATGCACTCTTGGGATTGTTGTGATCATCGTGCACTTTTTCATTTTTGGTTTTGAGTTGTGGGCCCATTTTTGACCCAGATATTGACCCGGCTATAAGTATATCAATATGGGTATCGTTGGTCTTGTTTTAATGTGTAGTTTATGTTTATGATAGTGTGATTGCAGTTCGGGACTTCTCAGTGTGGTTTGGGCTTGGACATCGTCATTCCAGCAGCTTGTCGTCGGACGATATGTAGGTTAAGGTGTAACTTTTCTAGACTTTTCATAGATAGGATATAATTGTACTAATTAGTATCCTTGGGTTGAATTTATTAGTTTGGTACCTTAGACCTTGTCCAACTTATTTTCTTTCTCTGATGATTGTAGTATTCATCGTAGTTGATAGTATCACCCTTGTGGTCTTGTGTGGCCTTGTATTTCATTCTAGACCATAGATGGTGGGTTATTTGGGAATGTATGTGAGTCATGGACATCGATATTGTGATCTTAAGCTGGTTATCTGTGCTGGAGAGCGATGGAGCCTGTGCAGGGCCGATAGGTTAATTGTGAGCCATTAGGCTACTGTTTGTGTTTGAGCATGCCATCTATCATGCATATACAGAGATTTCAACATGATTTTTACTACGGTTTTGTCTCCGAGCCTACATTACATGGTTTTCTAAACCTTGCATGGCCTCGAGGGCCCATTTTCGGTAAAAATGGTTGTAAAATGTTTTGGCACTGATTTTTATGGATCTTTTTGGGGTAAGAAAGTTAAAAGGTTGATTTTATCATTCTTTTCATACTTATACTAGACTCGGCTGGGCCGTAGTTCTAGATTTGATTTCCTATTGATTGAGATGGTACTAGACTCAGTCGAACCAAGCCACAGCTGGGTTTTTACTACTATTTTAGACCCGGTTACATCCGAGCACCCTTGTTGGGGTTTTTGAGACTTCGTTCACTGATTTAGACCCAGGTAGAACCCCGAGCATTCAATTTTGAGATTTGATGACTTATTTGGATCCGGCTACACTCCAGACGATTATATTGAGGTTATGAGATTTAGTATACGGTCTATGAGTAGACCTATATAGACCCTGCCATTCCGGACCAAGTGCTACGGGTCAAGGGTGACCAGAGGAGGGGTGTACAGTGGAGTAGAGGTACTCAGGGGAATCCATTCCATGGATCCTGCCTCTATTGGGCCTTTTAGGTACCAGAGGGGGTAACATACAACACTACTAGCACTTGCTTTCAGCACATAATATCATAACATCCATTTGTGTGAGTGTAACACCCCATAATTTGATCCAACTTTAAAACTTAGAATCGCTAAAAAATTTTGACTTCCCAGAGATCAAGAGCCCAAAGCATGAGTCGTGGACTGAACCACGAGCCCTGAGATGGACTCATGGAAACTTTTCTACAGAACCCTCTTCAGGTCTGAGAACCACGAGTCAGGTTCACAAGTCTTGGATGGTTCCACGGGTCGTGGAACTAGCGCGTGGAAATCTGACTGAGGCTCATGTTTTTCCCAGTGAACCATGAAAGGTTCCTATGACTCATGGATGGTTCCACGAGCCATACTGTTAGCTCATAGAAACTGATCCACAGCTTGCATTTGAGGCTCAGAAACCACGACTCCAATCCATGAACCGTGGTTCTATCTACTGTACATGGAAAGGGTTTGTGGAACCTAAAGCTGAGATTATAAGTCTGTATTTCCTAGATTTTATCTAGGGGTATTTTTATAATTACCCACCCTTTTACCTCTTAAGTGAGGTCATTTTGGACTCTTTTGATAGGGTTTTATCCCTAATTAGCCTAAGTTCTTTTCAAATTTCTCATTCCACTTCTAAAAGAGGAAAAGATCTCCTTTCTCCCAAGCTCCAAGATCCAAGCTAAGGATTCATCTTCAAGCCTCTATTCTTCTTATCTAAGGTTTAGAAAGCTTTAATTCAGGTATGTGGGTATTAAATAAGGGATTCTTTCACTCTTGTGATCAAAACCCCAAGTTTTTACTTTGATTTATGAACTTATGAAATTAGAGTTCTCACCCAAATTGGGGAAATCTTATGTATTCAGTTTTAAAGCATCAATTCATGGTTTCTCATCCTTTACCCATAATTTAATTGAGACTCCTTAATTGTTTTCAAAAGACCGTGTATTGATAATGAGTTATAGCATGATTTCACTAAATTACATATATTCAAGTAAAATTGGATTGTTTAGATAACATGACCTTAAGTATCATGAACTTGCATGCCTAATTCTTCAAGTTATGAATTTAGAGAAAAGTATGTTTTTAATTATTGCTATGCTAAGATTTATGACTTATGATTTGAGATTTACGTGACATTAGATATTTCCTCACGCTTTTCAAATAGTTTTGGCATTAGATATTTCATCAGTGTTATATGAGCTATATGTATATTTTTGGTGTAGTATTTAGCACCGAGCAATGAGGGTTCTAGACAACCTAAGTCCAAAACTACATTGCCAGTATAGGTGAAGAGGTCCTTGTTAGTTGAGATTGTCTCTTATAGACCGATGGGCTTACGAAAGTGGTTCTATGCTATGACATGTATGGTGCCCTGTGCCTTGGTAAGGTTCAGGGAATATTTGCCAACTAGGCTTGTTAGTTATAAGAAACTCTCGTATGAAGATTTTTCAATCTTTTAAGTTTTATGCTATTCAATTTCATATGTTATGCTTAAATTATGATATTTAACTATGCTATCTTTCATTATGCATGAGTTCAGCTTTAAATATGTTTTAAGTACATTTTTACCATATTTCTGCATAGCTCACATATTCAGTACATCCTATAGTACTGATGCTTATTCTTGCGATGCATCCTTCGATGATGTAGATTCAGGTTCCCACTCCCAGGCTCATGGCTAGAGGTTGTAGGCCATCCAGTTTGACTTGGTGAGTCCTCATATATTCGAGGACTAGTATGATTCTTAGCGAGTAGGTTTCTTTATTTCAGCTGGGGTCTTGTCCCAGCAACTCATTACGATGGTTTTAGAGGCTTTTCATACATAGAGAGTTATTAGGGATTTTGTGTTTCAGATCGTAGTATTCCTAGATCCTTTATGCTTATGATTGAGTTAGTATGTTTACTCCTCTTGTTATGCTTCCACTATTGTTATTCATGTTATATTATGTCATGCTAAAGCCAATGGTTAACTTGGGGCACGTGTAGTCCTAGGTCACATGTTACGCCTAGGGGTAGTCTCGGGGAATGACAAACTTGGTATCAAAGCATCAGGTTCAAGAGTCGTAGGGTGTCTGAAAGACACATCAAGTAGAGTCTCTTTTATGGGTGTGAAGCGTGCAAAATCTATGAGAGGGAGTCTATGAGATATTTTAGGAAAAACTTCACTTCTTTCATGAATAATATTGTGCGATAGAGTTTAACTCTATTACTTCTATAACCCAATCCTTATGCATTTCAGATTATGCCTCCTCGTTATTCCATGCCTCGCAGGGCCAATGCCTGAAATTCTAACCCTCTGATCCTAGACCCCAAGGTCACTAATACAGAGTTCAGGAACACCATTCATATGCTATCTCAGACTATGGCCGCTCAGGCTAACCAACAGGCACCAGTTCCCATCCACCTTCAAGGTGGGGAATTTATGTCCCGAGTTCGAGACTTCATCCGTATGAACCTGCTCGAGTTTTGAGGTTCTAAGGTTTGTGAAAACTCATAGAATTTCAAGGATGAGGTGAAGAAGATTTTGGACATGATGCAAGTTATTGGTGTCGATAGCGTGGAGCTAGCTTTCTATCAGCTCAAGGATGTAGATCAGATTTGGTATATTCAGTGGAAGGATACCAGGGCTAAGGATGTGGTCCCTATGACTTGGGAGTGCTTTGAGAGGGCTTTTATTGATCGGTTCTTCCCTATGGATTCAAGAGAGGCTAAGGCCGAAGAGTTCATAAATTTGAGGCAAGGCTCTATGTCGGTTCAAGAATATGGATTGAAGTTCACCCAGCTTTCTAGGTATGCTCGTTTTATGGTGGTCGATCTGAGGGATCAAATGAGAAAGTTCATTTATGGGGTGTCAGATCTGGTGAAGAAGGAGTATAGGTTTGCTATGCTTTTGGGTGACATGGATATTTCTAGACTTATGACTCATGCTCACCATATTGAGGGAGATAAGTTGAGGGAAATGGCAAGAGAGAATAAGAGGTTCAGATCAGAGAGTTTGGGTTTTAGCCATCAGAAGTCTGAAGGAAGACACCGTTCTTTATTTCAAAAGAGGTCATCAGCACCCGTGTATTCTTCAACTAGTGCTCCTACCAAGGCCCTCAGGACTTGTCATGATCAGATAGGTAGGGTATCAAGTTCTTATTTGCAGGGGAGTGTTACAGAGGGGACTCCTTACCCTACTTGCAACAAATATGGTAGGAGTCACCTCGGTGAGTGTCTAGCTTGTTTTGGTGGATATTTTGGGTATGGTCAGGTTGGACACCAGATTATGGATTGCCCTTCAGATAAGAAGGGACAGAGAGTTGGTAGGACTCAGTCTGCTCAAGCAACCCCGGGTGGTCAATCGGCCAAGTAGAGTGTTGCTTCTAGTTCAGGTGTTGGTCAGCGCCAGAACTACCTTTATGCCATGTCTTCTTGCCAAGACCAGGAGTGTTCTCCGGACGTTGTTACTGGTATGTTGAAAGTCTTATCTCTTGATATGTATGCTTTATTGGACCCCAGTGCCTCCTTATCTTTTGTGACCCCTTATGTTGCTCGCAAGTTCGAAATTTATCCTGAACAACTCTTAGAACCCTTTTGTGTTTCTACTCATATTGGTGAGTCAGTCCTAGCAAAAAGAATTTACCAAAATTGCCCTATCTCATTCCTTCATAGAGTCACTTCAGTAGATCTAGTGGAGTTGGAGATGACTCATTTTGATGTTATTTTGGTATGGATTGGTTGTATGCATGTTATTCCTCAGTTGATTGTCGTACTCGATTTGTCAGACTCAAGTTTCCAAATGAACTTGTCTTAGAGTGTCAAGGTAGTCTTCCATCCTCAAAGGGTCATTTCATTCGTCTTTAACTCTAAGAAGATTTTCTCACATTCGTCTGACCACTGGAACCTAGCCTTTTTCTGAGTCAACCAGGTCAATGAGCAGTTATGGATGAAAAAACTTTAACAAATCTCCTATAGTAACAAACCAAACCCAAAAAGCTCCTGATGTCTGTCAGAGAAGTGGGTCTAGGACAGTCCTTAACTGCCTTTATCTTCTGTGAATCAACTCAGATGCCCTCACTAGACACCACATGATCAAGGAAGGAAACTGACTTCAACCAAAACTCACACTTGCTAAATTTTGCGAATAACTGACGATCCCTGAGAGTTTGAAGCACAACTCTCAAATGATTTGCATGCTCCTCTTCATTTCGAGAATATACAAATATATCATTAATAAAGATGGTGACGAATATTTCCAAGTACTGCTTGAACACCCTGTTGATCAAATCTATAAAAGTTGTAGGAGCATTCTTTAGTCCAAAAGACATAACTACAAATTCATAATAATCATACCGAGTCCTGAAGTTTGTCCTCAGAATCTTACAATCTCTGACTCTAAGCTGATGATAACCGGATCTGAGGTCGATCTTAAAGAAGCAACTAGCACCCTAATGCTGGTTGAACAAGTTATCAATCCTGGGGATGGGATATTTGTTCTTGATTGTGACTTTGTTCAAATGATCGTAGTCGATGCACATCCTGAAAGAACCATCTTTCTTACGCACAAAAAGCACTGGAGCACCCCATGGAGAGATATTGGGTCTGATGAAGACCTTATTCAGAAGTTCTTTTAGTTGTTCCTTCAATTCCTTAAGCTCAGCTAGAGCCATTAGGTAAGGTGGAATTGAGATAGGCTGGGTATCTGGAAGGAGATCTATTCCGAAGTTGATTTCCCTTTAAGGAGGGAGTCTGGGAAGATCTTCTGGAAACACCTTTAGGAATTTTTTAACCATTGGGACAGACTCAAGAGTTGGGGTCTCAGAGTCTGAATCCTTAACCCGAACAAGATAATAGATATACCCTTTGAAAATTATTTTTTGGCCTTAAGGTAAGAGATGAATCGACCTACAGGCACTGAGGTATTACCCTTCCATTTTTGGACTGGTTCATTAGGAAACTTGAACCTAACTATCTTGGTTCTACAATCAAATAAGGCATAACATGAATGTAACTAATCCATGCCTAGAATAATATCAAAGTCAGTCATTTCTAACTCTATAAGATCGGTTGAGGTGACTTTCTGGGAAACTGTAATAGGGTAATTTTTATATACCCGCCTAGTTATAACTGGGTTACCAACAAGAGTAGAAACTGAGAAATGTTCTGAGAGGATTTCTAGACTGACACTGAAATTTACTTCTCTATATGGAGTTACAAAAGAAAGTGTAGCCCCTGGGTCTAACAATGCATAAACATTAAGATGGAAGACTTGTAACGTACCCATGACCACATCAGGAGAATCCTCTTGGTCCTGTAGAGTCTGAAAAGCAGATAATCTATTCTGGCGCTGACCGCCACCTACACTAGATGAGGCACCCTGCTGAGATGGGCGACCTGCTGGAGCTGCCATTGAGTTAGCATAATTTTAAGGGCGAGTATCCCTTCCCTCTTCAGAAGTCATTGGGCATTCTTTCATTTTATGACCCGTCTTGCCATACCTAAAATAGTTTCCACTACCTTCCATATACTCACCCTGGTGGTTCCTAGCACACTTGTTGCAAACTGGATTAGTGTGCCCACTACTTACTCTACCTTGGGACTTAAAGCTTGGTGCCTTATCCCACCGATCGTGTCTAAACTTGGGCACAGGGGGACTAGCAGAATATGGGGTTAGAGCTGAAGATTTCTGGCGGAACCTACCACTATCTGAACTATACTGAGAGTAACTAAGTCACCTGTCATAGCCCTCTTGTTGTCGCTTTCCCTTATTTTGATCTTTCCCTCCTCAATCTATTGGGTATGAGTCATTAACCTAGAGATATCCATGTCCTTCATAAGCATTGCAGTCCTACAATCATTGACCACATCATCTAAAACACCTGATACAAATTTGCTCATATGGGCCCTGGAGTCAGCAACCATTGCCGGAGCATACTTTGACAATTGAGTAACTTTGAGAGAGTTCTCCATCATGATCATATCATTCTGCCTCAAGTTGATGAGCTCCTGAACCCTTGCTTCTCTGAGTTCAATTAGGAAAAACATGTCCAGAAAAGTAGTTTGAAAACAATTCCAATCCACTAGGCCTGCATTGGTACCTCGTGACTCCTTCTATTGTTGATACCATACATGAGGCACTCCCTTCAAATGAAAAGTAGCTAAGTCTGCACTCTTAGCTGGGGTGACACCCATAACCTCTTTTACCTCTTGGATGTCATCTAGGAATTCTTGTGGATCTTCCTCTGACTTGAAACCATGGAACTCTGGAGGGTTCATCTGAGTGAAGTCTCAGATCCTAGATGCTGTGGAGTTAGTCTGTTACAGGATTGGTGCCTCAGCTTGCTGATTGACCTGGGCAGTCATGGCCTAAGAAAGCACCTGTAAGGCAGGCCTAAATTCTACATGACCGACTTTCTCATTCAGAGGGTCTGCTAGAGCTGGTGGTGATCGTTGGTTGCCATTCATGTTTTCGTTCCATCATGTGTTCACTCTTCTTGGAGGCATATTCTGTATTGCATAAAACACAAGTTAGAAGGAGATTAAATAAAGTTCATAGTCTATAGCACGAGACATAATAGAAAAAGGGGAAGTTTTCCTAGAAATGTCTTATAGATTCTCCACCATAAGTGTGGCGCGCTTCACACCCGTGAAGAAGGCTCTACTCGACGTGGCTTTCGGACAATCTAGTACACTTGAAACTTGGGCTCTGATACCAAGTTTTTCATATCCCAAGGCTACCCTCTAGATGCAACACAGTGCTTAGTGTCAAGAGTGACCCCAAGATAACCCATGGTCTGGCATGTCCAGGCATTTTTAAAGCAAATACAATACGTGCGGAAGCTAAACTAGTTTAAATAAGTAGGTTTGAAGTATAATCCAAGCATATCTGAATATATATAAACATCTAATACTATAGTAAGACTTAAAGAAACTGATAACCCAAAAGTTGATTATAATTCTATGTCTGAAAGCCTTTAACTGAAGCGAGTTGCTGGGACAAGCCCCCAACTAACTCTAAAAGTCTAAAAACTGAAATTTAAGACTAAAATTAATAAGCATAAATATTTTCCTCGAACTATGAGGACTTATCACTGAGCTGCTGAGTAAGGACTGAAAAGTGGCACTAAGCGCGTTCTTGATACTGTGCGCTTGAACCTAATCATAATAAGATATAGCACAAAAGTATGTATCAGTACTTCGAATGTACTGAGCATGTGGGATATATGCAAAGCTGTACAAAATGAATACTAAACATGGTAATATATATACTGAAGCATGAACTGAGAGATCAATTGAATGTAATGACCAAGTATTAATTCATAAACTGTAACATGCTGAAATGAGCTGAATAACTGAAAGACTGAATACAAGGTCAATATAAGTATTGAATCTGAACTGTGGGAGCTACTGTTAACTGACATACCCTAAGATGAGCTAACTATGGGGCCAACTTGTAACCCTAGCTAAGAGGGTGTTCAGACCTTGCCAAGGGTACAAACAAATCTGATGTGGATCCACTAAACTGATGTCCATAAGGGACAAGGGTGTCATGCCAAATCTGATTGTTGACCGCTTTAGAACCTATGGTGGCGCCGTAGTTCTGGGCCTCAGGGACTTATACTAAAGGTCTCGACCTTAACTGATGGGTGATCCTTCAACCCTTCATCCACTCGGTGCTAAGTCTACTCCTAACTGAAAATATAAGAAATGAATGCAACTGAAATACTAGATAGCTCAAATACTGGATAGCTCAAATACTGATATAACTGAGAATGCATAATAATACTGAAAACTGAAGGCATTCAAATCATGAAGCATAACTGACTGAATTATTTGACTAGCAATTATAAATTATGAGGACTAAAATTAACACATACTAGGGTTACTGAATTCGGTACGTATGTCTATCCTATGCTTCTAAGAAAACATGTAATGAATTTCATACAAGAATTAAAAATCTAAATTTACAATGATTTTATAAGGTCTAGGAACCCTAGGTCTGAAGAACTAATTGAAAACTGATGAACTAGACTAAATCTAGGGAATCAATGGGTAAAAGGGAGCCATTGATGAAATCCCACATACCTGGAAGAAGGTTCTACGATAAAATCTTTTGGTTCTTGGGGATGAGCTTGAAGAAAACATCCTGCTTGTTCTTGAGAGAAACCGTCACTTCTTTTCTCCATTTTTCTTAGTGCTGGATGATTTTTAGGAGAATGGGAGATTTAGGTAGTTTTTGACTTATTAATTAGGCTTAGACTAAGCAAAATGACATAGCTTAGGCCTTAAAAGAGATAGGAAAGTCCAAAACACGCCTGGGAAAAATAAAAGAAACCTGTTAGAAAAATTGCAACTCGAGTTCCACGGATAGGTTCTACGATCCGTGGATATTTCCACAACTTATAGAACCCTGTCATGGTTCCTGGGCCTTTTTATCAAGCTGCAGTTCTGAGATCTATGGATGTGGTTCACGACTCGTGGAACCATTCACAACTCTTGGTACTTGTCTGTGATTCTTGAGGAATTGATGACCCTTGGGTCTGAGATTTACGAGACCATTCCAGGACTCGTGGATCATTTCACAGTTCATGGAAATACGTCATAGTTTCATAAGGATAGTTGGTCCTCAGGTCTGAGTTACACAAGCCTAGTCCACGACTTGTGCACTATTCCATGGCTCATGGATATGGCTCGTGTATCTGAATGGGATACTGAAATTTTTATTTTTTGGCTTTCTAAGCTGGGTCTAGGCATGGATGATCTGGGGTGTTACATTCTATAAGGAGGAATAAATATGGTATACATATCTGGAAGAAGGTCTATCAAAAAGTCAATCTCCCGCTCAAGAGGAACTCAAGGCAGATCCTCAAGAAACACATTAGGGAACTCACTGACTACAGGAACACACTAGAGAGATGGGATCTCAAACTCCGAATCCTTAACCCGAAATATATGATAGATACACCCCTTTGAAATCATTTTTCTAGCCTTGATCTAAGATTTGAAATGTCCTACAGATATTGAAGAACTACCTTGCCACTCCACATGCTCATTCAAAAACTAAAACTTTACGACTCTACATCTGCAGTTGACTGAGGCATAATGGGAATGTAGCCAATCTATGCCAAGAATGATATCAAAGTCGATCATATATAATTCTACTAAATCAGCTGAGGTGACTCTGTGGAGAACTGATACTGGGCATTTTTATAGACCCTTATTGAGTGGAAACAAAAAAGAGTTCTAGAAAATGTTCAAGATTGACTCTTAATTTACATGCAACATAAGGGGTCATTGATAAATGCTTAAACGTACTCTCCAATTAGGAGGTATCAGCGATCGTCAAGCAAAACATATTTAAGTACCCAACGGATATCGGGATCGTACCCACAGAGACTTGTAGATAGCACAATAATGATTGTAATGAAATGACTTCACTAAGAGAGTAAGTGTTTAAATGCAAGAAAGTTAACGATTGGGAGGAATTGGGAATTCAATCCCAAAAATCCAATTCAAGCAAGACGGTAAAGTAAAACGGGTGTACAAATAAGAGTAGAGGACTAGGGATGTGCGTCCAATGGGGCTATAGTGTGGGATAGGGTGATTGCTTATTCATGTAAATTTTTGCTCATTGACATAAGTAGCCTTGGTTCAAGGTATGATTGTTCATCTTTCGATCAACAACCATATGTTCGACAATCTCTATTAAAACACTATTGGTTTAACAACAAAGCAACCAAGCTAAATCTTAGGGAGGTCATACTATTTCTAGCTTAGACCCTTAAATAGGTGATTCCGTCGATATGTGCTATTTATAGCCTCGAATCTAAATGGAAGACCAAGTTCCCACTAGTAATTTCACATCCGAAGCTATGAAATTCTCTTTTAAGCAACAATATAACCAAGTAAGGAAAATCAATGTTTGCAACCACCAATTTTAGGATTAAAACTTGGTGAAACTACTAGACCTATGTCAAATAAACAATTATAAGCAATAATTAGCAACACCCACACCAATTTATCAAGCACCCATTATCAACACATCCCTAGATAATGAAATTAGCTACTCATACTAAAGGAAGGAGATATACCAAATGGAAAAGTCAAATTCTTCTTGATTCAAGTGTAATTTCAATATCTAAGCTCAATTTTGTACACAAATGGTGAACAAACAATTGCAAGAGAGAATTGATTGAAACCCTCTTATTCTTCTTAGAGAGGAAACTTGTTCTCAAAGCTAAAATTACTCAAGAGTATTCAGAGCTGAGGAATCCTCTATAATTATGCCAAAAATGGGTTTAAATACTTTCCCAAAATGTCACCAAATTTCTGGACAAAAATACCCTTCTGGTGGTGTGCAGCGCGACGTGCAGTTCACATGTTATGATGTGCGCATTGCACATACTCTTCAGTTGAAACAGTGACTTCAGCTGACTTGGGAAATGTTGTGCGAAGGAGGTGGGTTCGTATGATAAGTTGTGCGCGTAGTGTAATGATCGGACCTCATAATAGAATCTTCAGTTGATGCAAGGCTCCATGCGATGAAAGGTGTAGAATGCACCAAGGCTTGTGCGTGTCGCACAAGTGCCGGATCTCAAGGTAGAATCTCCATCTTTTTTGATCACTTTACACTTTACTCCTTTTAAGCTCTTTTTGGGTCTATTTCCTTGTTTTTCATCTTTGATCACAAATACCTGCATAGACATCAATAATGGCCATAAGAACCTCTAAATCTATTCAAAAATTAGAAATAATTCATGGATAAAGGCTCAATAAGTTTGTAGATTACCGACTTATCAAACCCCAAAACTTGAACTATTGCTTGTCATCAAGCAAGATACTCACAAGGCAAGGAATAAATTATGATCTAGACTCAATCAAGGCACAAAAGACTAATCTATTCTACAAATCAAGAAAAAGAATAAACAAAAAGACTCAAATAAAAAGACTCAACTACAATGCTTATCTCAATTCGAACCACCATAATCTTAAGGAAATTGGTCATTTCAAAATCTTTTTTAAAAGGACTGTATTTCTCATTCAAAATTAAGGGAATTTTTTCATTCAAAAGAATACATTTAAGCTTCTCAAGTCATTGGCACGTACCGTCAAGGTTTGCCTCGAGATTATCCACACAACTTGTCTTATTCATTTCTCTCAATTGAAATAGAGACTTCATGTTTCAAGTCGAGTGCATGATGCCACTCACCACAAGAGAGAATCCCATTCACAACCATGCAATTTCCAAAACAAAAGGATTATAGGAGGACCAAGAAGATTCTCACACTCTCAAGGAAGTTCAAGTGCACACACGTCAAACCATAGGCTTGCCCTTCATGTAAATTGCCACTAATATAGGGTAGCCGAACTCGGAATCACCAAGGACTTGCGGGTTACGATGTTGGCTAGGGTTAAGGTGAGAATTTCATTTGGTTCAAGTGACTACACCTCCCTAATGCCCTTTGTTGTCATATCGAACACCGCTCACATTTTCAAGTTTCAACTTCACCTTATTTCTCCCTCACAACCCAAGCTTTTCCTTTTCAATTAGGATCATTCAAACTCCTTGTATCACCTACATTTTGTAGCACCCATTCTTCCTTTTCATTTTTTGATCATTGGATTGAACTTTTGGAGCAATTTTCAATTCAAACTTAAGGTGCTACCTTGCACTTAAAGTGCATTCATTTTCTTCTCCTCATTTGATCACATGCACCCCTAAACTTAGGCATTTGCCCATGTTGTCTTTTTATTTCCCCCCAAAACATAGGCTTTTAGCCTATATTTCACTTTGAAGAAATTAAGGAGGATGGGTGCTAAGATAGAGGTTCAAAAAAGGTTAAGGTTTTAAACAAGGTGCCAAAGAACGGTTACAATCTCAAAGGAGTTCACTAGGATTGATGTTGAGGGAAGTCATTTGAGTGAAGTGGCTATCAAAAAGCGCCTAAGGTCATCTTCCAAGCTCGGCTACACCTAGAATTTCACCCTGAATCACATTCGGGGCAAGTTCTAGATGACACGCATGCATGAGAATTACGGTAAAGCCTCACCACACAAGGCATCAAGCCACAAGTCTTCTCTCATAAGTCTCAAAATCAGTTGGGACAAATGACTTTTGACAAGCTATTCCGAGTTCATTACACACTCATTTGTGAGTCAGTCAAGCCAAAGAAAGAGTGTGCCGGTCTTGACAAGAGAATCCTTTTCCTTAAAAATTTGTTTCCCTTCATCCTTTTATTTCCAAAAACAACTTGCCAATTTTTTTTCCCAGTGGGCCCATTTTGAGACAAGCAACTACATACTCAATTTTAAACTAGAACTTTGTATTTTCCCTTAAGAAAGTCGCCTTTCAATCTATCATAGGGAAACACTAAACCAGTTCGACACAAAAACAAAAGAAAAATAAAATAAACAAAACTTTTTCTCCTTGGGAAAGAACCATGGTATTAAGAAAACCCTCAGAGTTTATTTCTAAACTACTATTAACAAGGCGATAACCAAATTGTGCACTCATAATTCATTTGAGAAACAAGCCTTGGCGTAGGCTCTTAGCGCATTTTCAAGGGATGGGTAACAAGATAATGGAATCGTGTAAGACTAGCCCGGCACACAACCAACATTAAAAATAAAAATCAAGCCCGGCAAGGGCACAATTAAGCTCAAAACAAAAACTTAACATAAAGGCCCGACAAGGGCAATATCATTACAATCATCCAAATGTGCCCGAAAAAGGCCAAATAAAATCTAGCAGGGAACTAAAAATGTCTCAAGCCCAATCACGAGAAACCAAAAGCAATAATAAGAAAGAGCACCCCTACCATCAAAGGAAGCATTTCCCTTAATGTTGTAAGCTAAAGAAGGGAAGGAAAGGGGAACTCCCTAGAGGACTATGCCTCATTATCAACAGACTTTCCACTAGGGACGGCTCCACCCTTTTGGGAGTGCGCATCCAATATGGACTCTCAGAGAGCATGCTAAAACTCGGGGTCTTGATCATCATCTAGCTCAACATCTCCATTATCAAGAAGCTCATCCTCATCATCTGCATAAGCTGCCAATAATTCGTCCATGGGGCCATACCTGCGATGAGGTGGAGGTAAGGTGGTCAAATCTGCTTCTACTACCAGAGCTTCACTTTTGGCTTTGGTGACATCATTCTGGAGTATTGTGGTCGCCCCCTCAATGAAATCCACCCTTTTGCACAATATGGTTACTTTATCCATTACCCCTTGCACTGCATTCTTGACAACTCTGTTTATCATACCGGGTAGCTTCTTATCTAGGTTGGCCAGCTGCTGCTCAAGGCTATAAGTTTTGTCCACCATGTCTTAAAGGCCACTTTTTGTCAAAGAGGGTGCGAAGGTATCTGTGCATGCCTCAGAAGTATCCTGGGAAGGAGATGAAGTATCTACTCCAACATCAAGCTCATCACTGTCAACTTCCGCCAACTGCTCAGTCCTTCGCCTATTAAATCTGGGGGCGTCCTTGTCTGTTTTCTTATCAAGGTCGATAGTCCCAATAACATGAATGAACTTATCACAACTGAGTATAGGGACATCAACCTTAGCACAAAGCTTAGTAATCAACACAGAGAAGGGGAAAGAATCATTTCCTCTACTTGATTTTCTCCTCATCACCATAGCTGATATCTCCCTAAAATTTACATGCTCCCCCGTCATAATAGCCGCGACCATGATGGCCCTATCTTGAGTTATTTTCTGATCATTTTGGGAGGTTAATATATGGTTGCAAACAAGATCATACCAAAGAGAAGCTTCTAAGATCAAGGACTTCCTTAGAATATCTCCCCCCATAGTGGACCAAATAGGGGTATCCTGAGCAATGACAGGGGCTGTTTCACAATAAGGCTTTTGCTCCACAGCCAACCTAGCTAAGAGTGTTGGGGCAGGAGCAATTGGATGACCCTAGTAGTTAGCATTAATGGAAGCTGGGGTGATAGAAACTTTCTTGCCCCAAACGACAATTGAATCTAAGTTAGGGAACTTGTCCTTGTTCCTTATGTAGCCCTTGGAGTTCGTGTGGCTTGATAGGCCGTAAAGAATTTTCAAACAATCTCCTCATAATACCCACTGGGTACATCCTAGAATGGCTGCCACTCTCGATCGACAAATTGACGGTGCATGTTGGGCAGCTCATCCCCAACCTTCCCCAGGTTGAAACTGTTATACCCCATTTTAACTGAGGTCGAAACGGTGTACAACGTATTGAAAACTTCTAAATTAATTAAAGGAAGTCGCCACCTAATTAGTCTTACGGTGAATTAGGACACCTATAATTAACTATGTGATTAAAGCAAATAAAGACTTCATTTTAAAGGTTTACTAAACTTAAGATTCTAAGTAAGGATTCTAACTATTCTAAAGAGAAAGTATTAAGCATTCTTTAAAATCCGCAAAATTACGGTTAACCGGCCAAACTTAGGTTAATCTAATTAAAATCAACAAATTAAAACAATCAAATTTTAAACTCAAAGAAAGCTCGAAATATGTTGGCAATTCAAAGTTTTTTTTCAAAAATTATATATCTACTTAATTCTTATGAGGAAAAGGTTTAGTTATTTTCAATCAAATTTTGCCATAACTAATTAAATAACTTGACATGGTTAAAAAGAAATGAATAAATAACGAGTAAATTTTCTAAAGTACTTTCTAATCTTTTTTGAGAAAAATCCCTTTTTATCTAAAACATACCTATAACACCTTAAATGTGATAAGAAGAAATAACTTGTGAAAATTCTTTGAAAAAATAAAAATGCAAGAAAATTAAGTAAATGATTTAATAGTGATGAAGGCAAAAAATGTGTAGATAATAATTTTATTTATAGTAAAAAAATGTTGGATAAAAATAATAACTAAAGGTTATGTATCAATTAAGTTGACCAAAAATATTTAAGGGATATGCAATTTAACTAATATAATTATAAAAAAATAAATTACTAAGCAAAACTTTCTTTTTAAAAATATAGGCCTACACTTGATAAAATAGTGACTTGAAAGATATTTTTAAATCTTATTAAAAATGTTTCTTAAAGCAAATAAAAGAGAATTCCAATAACGAAAATATTAATGTCTTTTATGAAGATGCATTTTTTGACCCTTTTGAAAGTTATTTTGTTCTTCAAAAAATCTATACTTTAAAGTTCCAAAAAGGTTATATCTTTACAACAAAATGTGCTATTTTAAGTTCTAAAAAAAGGGTTATATTTCTACCTTGAAATTTGCATCTTTGAGACCAAAAATCTGCACTTTTTAAACTTATTTAAAACCACATTTTTGTTCTAAGAAAATCTGCACTTTTACACCCAAGAAATCATTGTTTTAAGCCTTTGAAATAACTATAATTTACCTTTAAAAAACCCGCATTTTTAACCTTTGTAAAACTGTGTTTTTAGCCGAAAAATCTGCACATTTGAACTCGTTTAAAGCTACATTTTTTACCTTTAAGAAAAAACTGCATTTTTTCATTAAAACAATCAATGTTTTAAGTCCTTAAAAGAGCTGCGTTTTTCTTTTACTTAACTAAAATCTGTTTCAAGAAGATACTTTTAGGAAGCAAAGTCGTTTGACATAACCAAGGGATTCTCTCTTATTTATTTTTTGCAGAGTAAAGAGTGAGGGAAATAAAAGTTATAACAAGGCGCGATTTCTAATACTTCAAAAATATCATAGATGCACGTATATATGTATATATCCGAAGTAAAAGAACTAACTACATGCTCCCATTATCATAGATAGCTAACTACCGTTCCTAAGGTTCAAGTATTCTAGGCCTGGATCTTTAGCGACGAAACCAAAAGAAATTGAAATAAGAGTTAGAATAACTAATTAAGCATAACAAAATTCATAATAGAATCAATATAAAGTAGAGTAAAGAGAAAACGAAAGAAGTATCTCCCCGCTCTCCTTTTGCTTTTGTTCGAATGGGAAAATGGAGAAAGAAGTATAGTGAGGGGTGCAATACTTCAGACTCTTTTCCCCTCTCCTATTCATCGTTCAGACACAATACGGGAAGATGAAAGATATGCTTGAAGGGCAAAATGCAAGTTCACTTCATCGACAATAATGTGGAGTCTCATTAGAGACTCCTCTCGCAACTCCGACGAACCATGTAAAACAAGAAAGAAGAAAGCAAACATTAGAAAAAGGCCATTTAATTTAAATGAACAAAATACAAATCACCACAAAAACATATAAGGTTATACTAGATAAAAAGACATGCAGAAAGTAAAATTCATGCTTTATCTTTTCATTTAAATCTTTAAATAGGTGATAGCTTTACACCAAATCAAAGCATAAACATATGGTATCGAACAAAGTTCCCAGGCAGTGCGCTTTTAAGTAAAGCTGAGTATTAGAGAAAAAGCAAAGTTCTCAAACGAATCAAAACAGAGTATTAGAGGAAAAAAAAACAAAGAGTACAAAGCTTAGACAAATCTACACTACTGTGAAACTTGAAACACATTTTTTCTTAGCGTAAATACTCAAGCATGACCTTTAAATCATAGCTAAACACGTATTGATTCTTGAACTTATGAATCCTTAGTAATGAATCATTGGAGTTCATTATCATTTACCAATTTGTCTCAACAAGTTCTATGGACATGAAGCTTTAACAAAAGAGATTAACTAAAGAAAATAATGTATTAGCCGAAAAAAAAAGATCTTAGATGGCCGAAAAAGGGGAAGGAAATCTCTAATCAAATAATTTAAATAATATAGTTCTAACATATACTGGTAAACATGATTTCTATGACATCAAACTAAACACAAAATAACTTAAAAAGCCATAACTAAGTAAAGAGATAACACTCTGATTTTTTTTAGCTTTAAGAGAGAAAAGGAGATGCCAAACACAAATTTAAGCAAAAACATGAGCTAACAACTACAATGCTAGACATTTATATCTATGTGACATCTAGTTGAATATTTATTTTTTGTTTAACTAGCTGTTGCTGGAATCATAACTTCAGGTAAAACAATAATGAAAAAAGAACAAAGATTTCTAATACAAGTTTAGACATAGAGTTTTCGGGCTTGCGACTAGCTGATGTTCGAATCAGTATTGCCTAAATGATGTTTGTAAATAAAGATATCTGAACTTGCACCATTTGAACGAGTAATAAACCTTAGGCATGATTTACCAAAAAAAAAAAAAACTTAAAGAGTATGATAACTAGAATAAAACTTTAACCTTACATGAGTATTTTTAATAAAACAAATATGTGAAGAAGACTACATATTGACAAAAGAACAGAATATGATATTGACCTTTTGCGGAGCAGCGGACTGGGGCGCAGGTCTCAGATCTACTCGCTAAACTCTGACGAAATCAAACTAATAAACGCACAAAGAACTCGAGAACAAACAAGAGATCCAAGGACCAGTTGTTCATGAAAAGAGAGAAATTTTATGATTGTGTCTGGATGTCCGAAAACTGATGCCCAACCCTTGGTATTTATAGGAGCGAAGCTAGGGTTCATGGGGAGATTTTTTGGGTGGGATTTTGAGTTTGAGAAAATTGAAATTGGGGTTCAAATCCGAGCGTTGCAGCGCTCACGTGAAGGATTCAAGATTTTCCCCAAAACGTCGATATCTTTCCGATCTTTGAAGATTTGGTGCATCGCGGAGTATGAGACGAGAAAGGGGGTGATAGGGACGCATTTGGAGCTTCCAACGCTTGCACAAAAATGGAGCAAACGAGCTCTGTCCATAGTGAAAGAGGGCTGCAATTTCGCCCAGAATGGAGAGAGAGAGAGCGGCAGATTTTGAGAGGAGAAAAATGGATAAACCTAATATGATTTTAGGGCTTGAGGGTATTTAGGGTATTTCAGGTAGCTTAAGTGGGGGTAAATTAGGTAGTTCAAGCAAATGGGGTGAGTTGGATTTTGGGATTGACCAACCAATAAGAGAGCGACATATGGCGGAGGAGAGGCTAGGCGTGTGGAAAGTGTGGAGAGAGTGTGCCGGGAGTGTGTTTGTGTCCGTTGGACGCTTATGTGGCGCGGAGGTGGCTTCCACGTGGAAGAAAAGGGTGAAAGAGATGGGCTGCAGATTGGGCTTAATTGTTGGGCTAAAAAGATGAATTTATGGATCAAAGTTTATAAAAATAGGCTGAGTAAAAATACATTTTATCTTGTATTTCGGTGGGCTTCCAAATTAAGATTAAAAACATTCTTAAAAATATTTATATTAATGTATACTTAAGTAAATAAATTATTTAATATCGAAAGATAATTAGTAATACTTAAATGAAAATTAACTTCATAAGAATTACGCAATAATATTTAGAAAAATAGAGTTCAAGAAATACTTCATTTAATTGAAGAAAACACGTAAAAATGCCTTTTGTGAAAAATAGTAAATAATAAAAAAAAATGCCAATAATAATAATAATAATAATAATGATAAGTTGAAATAATAATGGAAAATAATGGTAAAAATGATGTATTTAATTTATTAATAATTTAGAAGCTCAACGAGATAAATTGAAAGAAAGGAGGGTCAAAATTGGGTGTCAACAGCTTGTCCCTCTTTGACCGGAGACAATGTAAGAGTTTTTGGGCAAAGATGTTGACGTTGTAGACAATTTTGTCCCGACCAAAAAATACGATCCTGAAAGGGTTTAAGAAGATATATGCGCCGGAAGGTACGGGGTAGAGGGTTTTGAAAAGATCAAGAGATCGATATGAAATATTTTGAAGATTATGGCCGAACTTTGGATTTTAAGTTCCCTACATATCTCGGGTTGCACGAGAATCAGGCCAAATGTAGTTCAAAGGTTATGATGAGATAGGAGTGAGATTAGAACACTATAACTTATAAAGTGCCCCTGAATCGATGAATGATGAAAATGATGGTGGAGGCGGCTGAGCAAAAGATTAAGCCTGAATAAGTAAAGGTGTAATTTTGAAAATGAAGTGAAGTAAGGAATAAAGCAAAGCATAGCCAAAGATTTATATATATTTTTCTAAAAATTATCCCAGTATCGAATTACAATGAGACTGAGTTTCAAGATTTGTAAGGAGAAAGAAGAAAAAGGCTCAAAATTGTAATAGAAGGGATGAGGGGTTTACGAATATAGGAGAGCTTGATGCATAATTTCCTATATATCCCGAGCTATGAGACGCAGGTTGAATAGAGTTCGAGTGTAGATCCTTGACCTTTGTTGGGAGTCCGATCGACATTCCCAACTAATTGCCCCAGTTCACTGCTTAGATGAAGTTCCACGTTGTGCTGCATTTCTTGTTGCTGCATGTGGACGTACTTTATGCAAAGTCTTAATAAAATTGTTAGCAAATAAAGCGTGAAATATAATAAATATCTAAGTAATAACGTCAGCAAAGCAAACACATATACAAAGCGTGATTTTTACGAAATTTAAAAGATAGCATGCGGTGCTTAATAAGTAAATAAATAAAAATAATGCATTGCGAGATGTGCAATAATAAGCGGGCGAGCATAAATATTTAATTGAAAGAGGATAAGCCTAAAATGTCCTATTTGAGGGTGAACAAACCCAGGATATCCTATTTTAGGGTGGATGAACCCGTTGCGTCCTATTTTAGGGTGGATGACCCTAGTGTATCCTATTAGAGGATGGACAACCCAATATGTTCTATTTTAGGGTGAACAAACCCAATGTGTTCTATTTTAGGGTGAACGAACCCAATATGTCCTATTTGAGAGTGGACGAACTCAATATATCCTATTTTAGGGTGGACGAACCCAATGTTCTATTTTAGGGTGAACAAACCCAATGTGTTCTATTTTAGGGTGAACAAACCCAATGTGTCCTATTTTAGGGTGAACAAACCCACTATGTTCTATTTTAGGGTGGACGAACCCAATGTGTTCTATTTTAGGGTGAACGAACCCAACATGTCATATTTGAGGGTGGACGAACCCAAGGAATCCTATTTTAGGGTGGACGACCCAATATGTTCTATTTTAGGGTGAACAAACCCAATGTGTTCTATTTTAGGGTGAACGAACCCAATGTGTCCTATTTGAGAGTGGACGAACTCAATATATCCTATTTTAGGGTGGACGAACCCAATGTTCTATTTTAGGGTGAACAAACCCAATGTGTTCTATTTTAGGGTGAACAAACCCAATGTGTCCTATTTTAGGGTGAACAAACCCACTATGTCCTATTTTAGGGTGGACGAACCCAATGTGTCCTATTTGAGAGTGGACGAACTCAATATATCCTATTTTAGGGTGGACGAACCCAATATATCCTATTTTAGGGTGGACGAACCCAATGTTCTATTTTAGGGTGAACAAACCCAATGTGTTCTATTTTAGGGTGAACAAACCCAATGTGTTATATTTTAGGGTGAACGAACCGAATATATGATGCAAACTTATAAAGATAAATATTGGTGTGGTGCAGAAAGCTTAATGCGATGCTTGATTTGTAGCAGCTAACATTTATGTTGCAATGCAAAAAGTTTGGTGCGGTAATTGGACATCATGATGCGGTGCAGGAAGCTTGGTGTGGCGCTTTCAAAATAATAAATATGCAAGGTGCGGTGCAACAAATTTGGTGCGGTGCCTTCATAGTTGCGAACATTCATAATACAATATGGAGAGATTGGTATGATGCCTTTGCAGTAGCAACATCCAATGAGTGCTCCAGAAAAAAATAAATTAATCAAATGCCTTTATAGTAGTATGCTGAAATGCATAGTGCTTGGTGCGATGCCTTTGCAGCAGCCATTATTTAAAGTACGATGCCTTGATGAAAATTTACTGCAAATCAAAATTCTGCACTCAAAGAAAATTTGTGAAATACAACATTCAATTTGCGTCATCCTTTACGTGCGTTATCATTCCAAAATTAGCCTCTGCATTACTCAAAGAAAACTTGTTAGTATAAGATGAAATTGTTGCCTTGCATTGAACTTTGAAGCTTTGACTTTGAATCTGCGCTTCTCGTTGCTATGGCACTGCAGCAATTTGATGAGCGAATATGATTTCTGATCTTGACTTCTGCTTTGTTTAATAAACATAGGACATTTGCAAGGCTGTCCCAGTTTTGGCTAATGGAAAAATGGATTTTTTATTATAATGAGGCCGAACTCAGAATGAGCGCCTACGTATCCTGCTACTAACATGAATCAGGTCAAACGTAGTTCATACAAAAGTTTAGGAAAGGATTGCAAAATAGTAGCTACTCATAAAGGAGGGAAAATGGAGAATGATATTCCCAAGTTTACAAAATGATGCCTTTGTCAATTCTCTTGACTGGTTGCACGCTTTCTCTTCAAATGCCATGGTGCCAATTTTGATGGATCACCCTTAACAAAGATTGTGCTACCACTTGCGATATTGTCATTGTTGGTTGGAGGCTCTTGGTGCAGCTTTATCTTGCCACTCTTAATCATGCTTTCAATCTTGAATCTCAGTGCCGAACAATTCTCAATATCATGTCCCTGAATATTTGAATGATAAGCACAACTTTTGGATGAATCAAAATTTGGAGATGTATACTTAGGCATGAATCCCTTTTTTGATTGCAGAAGTCCATTTGATTTCATTCTCTCAAAGATATTTGCCAACGACTCATCTAGAGGAGTGAAGGAGAAAGACTTTCTCTTTTTTTTGTTGCAAGCTAGATTGCGCTTGGTGAAACTGTTGTTGAGAGCTATTCTGAAAGTTTTGCTGGCGAGGAGGCTGAAAAGGCACATTGCAAAGGTTGGAAGTAGCTTGAAATTGCAAAAATTGATGGTATTGCGGTTGGTGCGTAGTAATGAAAGCTGAGTTATTTTTGTTTTGCAGATTTTCTGGTATCTTTGGTTGAAAGATTTGGCGAACAACTGAGGCTTCTGAGTTGTCTACAATCCGTCCTTCTTGAATTCCTCTTTCCAGCTCCTTACCAACACGAATCAAATCAGAAAAGTTGCTCGCATAAGTCCCAAGCAACTTATTATAATATGGGCCATCTTGAATCTGAATGAAGGCTGAGATCAATTCCTTTTCAGGCAATGGAGGATGCATTTTAGAAGCTTCTAACCTCCATCGTATGGCATAATCTTGAAAAGATTCATGTTGTATTTTCTTTACTTTGAGCAAATCAGCTATATGAAGATCATTCTCGCAGTTGAACTTATATTGCTTTACAAAGTCACGAGCCATATCTTCCCATGTACACCACTTGCTAAAGTCTTGCTTAGTGTACCAGGAGAGTGCCAATCCTGATAAACTTTGAATGAACAGCCTCATTCGTATGGCTTCGTCATTGCCAATTCTGATTAACCTGTTGCAGTAATCTTTCAAATGAGCGACAGGATCTTCTTTCCGGGTGAAAGTGTTAAACTTTGGTAGCTTGTAACCTGACGGAAGCTCAACATTTGGGTACACACACAAATATTCATACTTTAAACTCTGGTAATTTCTTGAATGCAACTCTTCATCAAATGCTTTTCTCAAATTGTGAAGTTCTCTTTTCAAATTTTCATGGCAAGGTGACTGAATCTCCTTTTCACATCTAGCATATTGACAAAATGCCAGTTGATCATGCTTATTTTCCTTGGAAGGAAGCATAATTGTGGAAGGATGAGTATTTGGCATCATGGTAAATTGAAAACTTTTGGCTTTAGCATATACTGATGGCATTTGCGGAGAAAATGTATAGGAAGGAGTTGGGCAAGGGGATATAGTTAAACAAATATTTTTGGTTGGGCTAGAAGTTGGGGTAGGAAGAAGGTTGAAGGTATTTGGTAGATTAACCAACACATTTCTTCGAACCACATTATTTTCATTATCATCATTTTGTGCCTGCACCAATTTCATACCATTGTTGAATGCTTCAAATCGGTCTGCCATTATAGTTTTCCCTTGATGCAGATTCACAGCCAAAACAATGTTCAATGCTAGGCAACCTCTAAAGAAAATATAAAGCTGCTTTAAAAATAAAAATATTAGCGCATAAAAATAGGAAGTAAATACATAAAGTATTTGATAACATAGATAAGTTTGTGATTTGCTTAAGTAGAAGATCTAAGATAAAAGAGATGACTTAGATCGCAGAATGAGTGAATGGAAATCACTTATTTGGCTCTAACGCTCGAATTTTTAACAAAAGAAAATTAAATTAATTTAGAATAGAACACGCAATTCGAAGAAGGCTGACTTATGTCGAACAACAAAGCTTTTCCGACTTGATCCTCATCCCTTGCAAACTCTGGAAAATTCTAAAATTTATCTCAGTCTAAAGATAGTTTTGATGATGACGCCATGGTTGTATGCTAAAAAATTTGGCGGAATATCAATCTTCTCTGAGGAAATTAAAATTTTATAATAAAGAGACCGAGCCTTATATAGGCTGCCTACGTATCCTGTGTCCGACAGGAAATTAGGTCAAACGTAGTTCCAATTACACGCAAAAGAAATATTAAAAACTACCCCAATATGACCGAGTCCCTATGTGGGCTGCCTACATATCCACCAAGGAAATCAGGTCATGTGTAGTTCTGCTTACATAAAAAGAGATTATAATAACAAAATATACAAAAGATTGATCGTTTAAGCTCGCAAAAGTACATAATTGATCCCAAAAGGTGCTACCCAAAAACTAACTATCCTATTACATGCTTCCTGAAGTCCACAGTATTTCATATTTAAGAATAAAAAGTCTCATCGTACACTAATAGTCTTCCTCGATGAAACCATTGTTGTTGTTCCATCCGGCTATATCATGAGTGCTTGCGAAAATTGGATGAGAAGGTAAATCTGATGCAATAAACCTTGGTCCAATGGTCGCCTGATTGTGGGGAGGAATCTGACTGTCAAATTGTGGATGAATTGCTTGATTGTGACTCGGTGCAATAAGCCTTGGTCCAACAATTTCTTTTCCTTTTGGACCCTTAAGAGATTTTGTGAATTTCCTTTTAGTTGACCAAACTCCACTAGATACATTATTAGGAGACCAATATTGTTCAACAAAATCTTTAACCAGATCGCTCCAAGAAGACCATTTCCATGTATCTTGCTTTGCATACCATATCAAGGCTGACCCTATAAGCGTTCTAACGAAAAGCCTCATCTTGAGTTCATTTTCTTGCCCAATACTTGTCAACCAATCAAGATATGCTTTCAAGTGATTTAAGGGATCGCCTACCCCATCATACATTGGAATGAGATTACGGGGATTCTCAAAATTTGTCTTAAACTGTGAAGCAAGCTCATTTGCGAAAGAAACTTGATTAGTCTCAACATTAAAATGTCTTCCACCATTTTCTCTATTCTTACTTGTCTCCACCAAGTTGTTGAATGTCTCCTTTGGCAAGGATGGGTGCATATTAGAGAAAAGTTGGGCATTAGAATCAAAGGTGGGAGGTGTGACAGTATGAATGGGTGGGTATCCCTCTGAGTCTTCGGTGAATGAATTCTTAAGGTCGACTATCACTTCTTTCATGCTGCCAATTTCTTGTTCCATTTGTGACACTTTTGTCTCAAACTTAGCAATTTTATCTGGGTATGATTCTGGTTCTCCACATTCAAATTCATCTTCAACTAGGTCAATCACAGTAATTTGGTCGGCCATGTCATCTTTGAATCTTTGATGTTCAACTTAAGTCAACCTTTGGAAGGAAAATGGAACACTTGATAAGCGCAAAATAGACATGCAAAAGGCTAAGGGTTGATTATTTAAACATATGATGCTTGAGAAGAAATCAAAGGATTGAGTCTTATAAAGAATATATTAAATACTAATTTGATGACGAGCGTGAGATTAAAATAATTGAAAAGGAAACTAGACGCACGAGGATTGAACTTGAAAAATTGAACGATTGCAAATGACTCTGAGTTGGCGGGTTGAAAAATTATCGAGGTTGAGAATAATATCGATCAATTGAAGACCTATGAGATGCCTCGACTTGCATGCCAAAACTAAGAAATAAAAGGTGCGAAAAGATTAATTTTGATAGCTCAAAAATAGGAACGACACAAGCATTTTGAAAGAATGATAAACTCTAAAGAAGTATCAATTTTGGATAGTCGTTCTTGAACAAATTAGATGGAGAAGATCGAGCAAATGTCGACGAGTGCTATTTGATAGATTGCGCAAATAAATTTGGACATCTACCAATTTGAGAAGCCACAAATGACATAGAGATTAATGAAAGATTGGAAGAATTTGAGAGCATAAATAGAAGTTTCATGACGTAGATCGGGCGCTAAATAGATTCTACGAAGCATGAAACTAACGGGATAAATATTCTGTCATTAGAAACAGAAGATTAAACCCGTAAAGGAGAGACTTGAAAAAGCTTGAGAAAGTAAAAATCTAGAAACTTTGAATTTTGACACGAGTCTTATAGACGAGCGGAATGAGGGAGTAGGAATTTTGAAATAACTAAGGCAAATTTGAATTAAAGAAGATTATACCCTAAACGGGAGGAGAATTTAATTGAGAACTCTAAAAGCTTGAGCGAGCCTAGGATAATGATTCTAAACGGTGCTCTAAAATCTTTAAAGTGCGCTAAGCGCGGAAAGATTATAATCAATACTACTACTACTACTACTACTACTACTACTACTACTACTACTACTAATAATAATAATAATAATAATAATAATAATAATAATAATAACAACAACAATAATAACAACAATAATTGTGAATATGTAAAAATATAATAGGCAATTAAATAAAGAGATAAACAGATGCAAGTCACTCTTCTTTAAATAAAGAAAAACAAAGATAATGTTAGTAAGTATCAAGTGAAATCATATAGCAAATAAATTCATATACGGCACGTAGCAAGTAAGCGAGCAAACAATTTGTATAATAATAACGCGTCCTAATATACAGGTGCCTCTTTTATGCCAGAGGTAGGCCTAACGCGTATTTAAAGAATAAATGTGCCATAATATGTCATTCCTTTGCTCTTTTAATTAATTAAGCAAATCTTATCCTCAAAAATAAAATAATATTAAAAAATAGTTTTAATCTTTATAATATGTCAAAAATACAATAATTAATTTAGAGTAAATGGTCCATATTTAGGCACAATTATTTTTCAAATAATGCACATATAAATGATAAGCGTCACTCGGGGTTGTGAACCCACTCAGACATTTGGGCGAGGTTGACTAATGAACTTAATATACGAAGTATATTCAGCCTCCTAAGTTTTCATGATGCATGTACCTAAAATAGGTGTTGGCTTAGCTCTATCTTAGGTGGACTAAGAGTTGGGTAGACTCGGACTTGAGATTTTTCTATGTGAGAAGGTAAGTGGTCACACGGTAGTAAAACTATCCGCTCACCCCACGCATGCACCGACTCTCTAAATATAAGGTATTTGAAAGAATTTCGGAGAAGTGAAAGGACACAACTTGCGTGTACAATGTGTGTGAAAGTGTCAAGTTTCCAAAAGTGGAGGAAATATGAACGGAATAACAGTTTAAATAAAGCGGTAACACGTAAGGCAATTTAGATAAAATAATAACAAATAAATAATTTATTTCACATAAAATAAATAAAACTTCAAGCAATTAAAGTAAAACAAACAAATACAAAGTGCTTTAATTATTAACCTAAGTTTATTATGGTTTAGAACCTAAAATCCCCAGTGAAGTCGCCAAGCTGTTATACCCCATTTTAACCGAGGTCGAAACGGTGTACAACGTATTGAAAACTTCTAAATTAATTAAAGGAAGTCGCCACCTAATTAGTCTTACGGTGAATTAGGACACCTATAATTAACTATGTGATTAAAGCAAATAAAGACTTTATTTTAAAGGTCTACTAAACTTAAGATTCTAAGTAAGGCTTCTAACTATTCTAAAGAGAAGGTATTAAGCATTCTTTAAAATCCGCAAAATTACGGTTAACCGGCCAAACTTAGGTTAATCTAATTAAAATCAACAAATTAAAACAATCAAATTTTAAACTCAAAGAAAGCTCGAAAGATGTTGGCAATTCAAAGTTTTTTTTCAAAAATTATATATCTACTTAATTCATATGAGGAAAAGGTTTAGTTATTTTCAATCAAATTTTGCCATAACTAATTAAATAACTTGACATGGTTAAAAAGAAATGAATAAATAATGAGTAAATTTTCTAAAGTACTTTCTAATCTTTTTTGAGAAAAATCCCTTTTTATCTAAAACATACCTATAACACCTTAAATGTGATAAGAAGAAATAACTTGTGAAAATTCTTTGAAAAAATAAAAATGCAAGAAAATTAAGTAAATGATTTAATAGTGATGAAGGCAAAAAATGTGTAGATAATAATTTTATTTATAGTAAAAAAATGTTGGATAAAAATAATAACTAAAGGTTATGTATCAATTAAGTTGACCAAAAATATTTAAGGGATATGCAATTTAACTAATATAATTATAAAAAAAAATTTACTAAGCAAAACTTTCTTTTTAAAAATATAGGCCTACACTTGATAAAATAGAGACTTGAAAGATATTTTTAAATCTTATTAAAAATGTTTCTTAAAGCAAATAAAAGAGAATTCCAATAACGAAAATATTAATGTCTTTTATGAAGATGCATTTTTTGACCCTTTTGAAAGTTATTTTGTTCTTCAAAAAATCTATACTTTAAAGTTCCAAAAAGGTTATATCTTTACAACAAAATGTGCTATTTTAAGTTCTAAAAAAAGGGTTATATTTCTACCTTGAAATTTGCATCTTTGAGACCAAAAATCTGCACTTTTTAAACTTATTTAAAACCACATTTTTGTTCTAAGAAAATCTGCACTTTTACACCCAAGAAATCATTGTTTTAAGCCTTTGAAATAACTATAATTTACCTTTAAAAAACCCGCATTTTTAACCTTTGTAAAACTGTGTTTTTAGCCGAAAAATCTGCACATTTGAACTCGTTTAAAGCTACATTTTTTACCTTTAAGAAAAAACTGCATTTTTTCATTAAAACAATCAATGTTTTAAGTCCTTAAAAGAGCTGCGTTTTTCTTTTACTTAACTAAAATCTGTTTCAAGAAGATACTTTTAGGAAGCAAAGTCGTTTGACATAACCAAGGGATTCTCTCTTATTTATTTTTTGCAGAGTAAAGAGTGAGGGAAATAAAAGTTATAACAAGGCGCGATTTCTAATACTTCAAAAATATCATAGATGCACGTATATATGTATATATCCGAAGTAAAAGAACTAACTACATGCTCCCATTATCATAGATAGCTAACTACCCTTCCTAAGGTTCAAGTATTCTAGGCCTGGATCTTTAGCGACGAAACCAAAAGAAATTGAAATAAGAGTTAGAATAACTAATTAAGCATAACAAAATTCATAATAGAATCAATAACAAGTAGAGTAAAGAGAAAATGAAAGAAGTATCTCCCCGCTCTCCTTTTGCTTTTGTTCGAATGGGAAAATGGAGAAAGAAGTATAGTGAGGGGTGCAATACTTCAGACTCTTTTCCCCTCTCCTATTCATCGTTCGGACACAATACGGGAAGATGAAAGATATGCTTGAAGGGCAAAATGCAAGTTCACTTCATCGACAATAATGTGGAGTCTCATTAGAGACTCCTCTCGCAACTCCGACGAACCATGTAAAACAAGAAAGAAGAAAACAAACATTAGAAAAAGGCCATTTAATTTAAATGAACAAAATACAAATCACCACAAAAACATACAAGGTTATACTAGATCAAAAGACATGCAGAAAGTAAAATTCATGCTTTATCTTTTCATTTAAATCTTTAAATAGGTGATAGCTTTACACCAAATCAAAGCATAAACATATGGTATCGAACAAAGTTCCCAGGCAGTGCGCTTTTAAGTAAAGCTGAGTATTAGAGAAAAAGCAAAGTTCTCAAACGAATAAAAACAAAGTATTAGAGGAAAAAAAACAAAGAGTACAAAGCTTAGACAAATCTACACTACTGTGAAACTTGAAACACATTTTTTCTTAGCGTAAATACTCAAGCATGACCTTTAAATCATAGCTAAACACGTATTGATTCTTGAACTTATGAATCTTTAGTAATGAATCATTGGAGTTCATTATCATTTACCAATTTGTCTCAACAAGTTCTATGGACATGAAGCTTTAACAAAAGAGATTAACTAAAGAAAATAATGTATTAGCCGAAAAAAAAAGAAGATCTTAGATGGCCGAAACAGGGGAAGGAAATCTCTAATCAAATAATTTAAATAACATAGTTCTAACATATACTGGTAAACATGATTTCTATGACATCAAACTAAACACAAAATAACTTAAAAAGCCATAACTAAGTAAAGAGATAACACTCTGATTTTTTTTTTAGCTTTAAGAGAGAAAAGGAGATGCCAAACACAAAATTAAGCAAAAACATGAGCTAACAACTACAATGCTAGACATTTATATCTATGTGACATCTAGTTGAATATTTATTTTTTGTTTAATTATCTGTTGCTGGAATCATAACTTCAGGTAAAACAATAATGAAAAAAGAACAAAGATTTCTAATACAAGTTTAGACATAGAGTTTCCGGGCTTGCGACTAGCTGATATTCGAATCAGTATTGCCTAAATAATGTTTGTAAATAAAGATATCTGAACTTGCACCATTTGAACGAGTAATAAACCTTAGGCATGATTTACCAAAAAAAAAAAAAACTTAAAGAGTATGATAACTAGAATAAAACTTTAACCTTACATGAGTATTTTTAATAAAACAAATATGTGAAGAAGACTACATATTGACAAAAGAACAGAATATGATACTGACCTTTTGCGGAGCAGCGGACTGGGGCGCAGGTCTCGGATCTACTCGCTAAACTCTGACGAAATCAAACTAATAAACGCACAAAGAACTCGAGAACAAACAAGAGATCCAAGGACCAGTTGTTCATGAAAAGAGAGAAATTTTATGATTGTGTCTGGATGTCCGAAAACTGATGCCCAACCCTTGGTATTTATAGGAGCGAAGCTAGGGTTCATGGGGAGGTTTTTTGGGCGGGATTTTGAGTTTGAGAAAATTGAAATTGGGGTTCAAATCCGAGCGTTGCAGCGCTCACGTGAATGATTCAAGATTTTCCCCAAAACATCGATATCTTTCCGATCTTTGAAGATTTGGTGCGTCGCGGAGTATGAGACGAGAAAGGGGGTGATAGGGACGCATTTGGAGCTTCCAACGCTTGCACAAAAATGGAGCAAACGAGCTCTGTCCATAGTGAAAGAGGGCTGCAATTTCGCCCAGAATGGAGAGAGAGAGAGCGGCGGATTTTGAGAGGAGAGAAATGGATACACCTAATCTGATTTTAGGGCTTGAGGGTATTTAGGGTATTTCAGGTAGCTTAAGTGGGGGTAAATTAGGTAGTTCAAGCAAATGGGGTGAGTTGGATTTTGGGATGAGTTTGACCAACCAATAAGAGAGCGACATATGGCGGAGGAGAGGCTAGGCGTGTGGAAAGTGTGGAGAGAGTGTGCCGGGAGTGTGTTTGTGTCCGTTGGACGCTTATGTGGTGCGGAGGTGGCGTCCACGTGGAGGAGAAGGGTGAAAGAGATGGGCTGCAGATTGGGCTTAATTGTTGGGCTAAAAAGATGAATTTATGGATCAAAGTTTATAAAAATAGGCTGAGTAAAAATACATTTTATATTGTATTTCGGTGGGCTTCCAAATTAAGATTAAAAACATTCTTAAAAAATATTTATATTAATGTATACTTAAGTAAATAAATTATTTAATATCGAAAGATAATTAGTAATACTTAAATGAAAATTAACTTCATAAGAATTACGCAATAATATTTAGAAAAATAGAGTTCAAGAAATACTTCATTTAATTGACGAAAACACGTAAAAATGCCTTTTGTGAAAAATAGTAAATAAAAAAAATAAAAAATGCCAATAATAATAATAATAATAATAATGATAAGTTGAAATAATAATGGAAAATAATGGTAAAAATGATGTATTTAATTTATTAATAATTTAGAAGCTCAACGAGATAAATTGGAAGAAAGGAGGGTCAAAATTGGGTGTCAACAGAAACTCTGCTCTATATTGAAGGTCCTATTCTTGTGCCGCTTATAGAAGGCCTTCATGCCTTCCATCCCGAAGCAAAGCCTTGCTTCTTCTATGGTAGACATTTGCCTTAGTTGGCCTCCCGTGTTTCTCCTGTGGGAAGACATGTTCTGCATACATAGATTGCGAGCCAAAAACCAAAACAAAGCCTAAAAAGAAGTTAACAAACTAAAAAGAATGGAATGCAATTAAGTAGAAAACAACATAGGGGACTGCTAGCTTGCACGGGCCTGATACGAACCGCACCAGAGGAAGTGTGCATCGCATGTCCCTCTGCACTAGCTAACATAACCCTGCAGGAGTTTTTCCACTGCGGTGCGAGGCTGGTGTGGACTGCACCAACCAAAGTGCACGTCACACCAAGTTTCGCCCCTCGAAGTAGTGAACTGGCCTTTTTTTCAACCACACTGCAATGCCTTGTGCGAATCGCACATCAAGATCTATGCATCACATTCAAAATGCACAAAGTCACAATTGGAATTTTTGGTTTCTTGTGTTCTAGTGAGTTACGCATGTGGTCCATAGAGCAAGATGTGCTTAGGCACTTGACACTCCACCATAAACCAATAATTTAAACAAAGGGGCAAGGGGTAACATGACAATAAACATCCGGGTACTCAGACTTCCCTGGATTTCAATTGACAAAATCATCAAGGAAGAAAAGAACTCAACGACTTCCCTTAAGATGGATGTTATCCCGTCTATCATTGGGAACATTAAGCTCTCACTTGCAATAATGGGCACCAATAAGTTTAGCAACACTTAAACCCTCCCTGCACAAGATCATAAACCAAAAGATTATATTCAACAAAGGACCATGGGCATACATGTAGCAAGATTAAGCCCCAACAAACTATTCTTAACAAAACTTTATGAAAAACGATGATTTTCCCTGAAAAATGACGTATCTATCATCGGGAAAAATCATGCATCAGTCACGAGTGGGTTGCTCAGACTTCACCCCAAACACAGAATTCAATGGCTAAAAATCACTACCAATTAACATGCTTTTAAAAAATTCAAGTTCTACCAAGTTGACACTAAGCGACATTCTCAATACAATTCAAAATTTGGGAACCAAATTTTTTTAATCTCACCTAAAATCAACATGGAAATTCTATTTAGAATGCTTCACAATATGAGTTCTCAAATTTCATAAAAATAACTATTTAACGTTGGGAAACTTACCACAAGTGAAGATTAGGCGGAGAGAAATAAAAATTGGATCTTTTAAAGTGAAACAATGGCGACCCAATCAACTCGCCCAAAGAGACAATGGTTGCGGCACAGAGAAGTGGCAGTGGTGATTGTGGGGGAGAAGACAAAGATTTTGGAAGAAGTAGAGGGATTTGTGGGCAGTTCCTTTGGAGAGAATTTTGAGAGTTAGAGAGAAAATATGGGGAATATGGTAAAGGTGGCAGAATATAAATAGAAAAGAAGAAGAAAAGTTAAGTTGGGTCATCTCCGGGTCTGGTCAGTCAATGGGTTAGGTCAATTAAAAATCAAATTTACCTTTGGTACATCACGACATGCGATTTGCACAAGCTCTTGTGTGGACCGCATATCATTTTGCACCTCACCTTTTTATTCCCTGGTCTTGCCCAAGCTTCTTGTTCGCCATGCAATGGAGGTGCAATGTGCACTTGGGCTTGTGCGGTCCATACGGCCTAGCGCACATCGCCACCAATAGTTCAATTTTCTCCCAGGCTTTCTATTTTGGTGTGCGATGAGCCGTGCAACATGCACAATGGTTTATGCAGTCCGCACGGTCCTCTACATAGCCTATTTTAGCCTTGTTATCACTTGTCCATTTTTTTGCTCCAAGAATTCCTTAAAAACACACCAAAAACAACAAAAGATAACCAATAACAAAGAAAAGAAACTTGGATTGCATCCCAAGAAACGCTTGATTTAACATCGCGGCTCGATGATAGTACCTTAATCAGTCATTCTTTGAATTGGTGATGGTATCACTAGGCAACGTTCCTTTCATCCTCAAGTTCATTTGGGTTGAGAGATGGTTAATTTGGGCCTTAAGATACTTGATCAAGGCTTAGTGAGAGCTCAAAGTTTGATGAAGTGTTGAAACCTCACTTTTTAGCTCACACTCTTAGGTATTGGTTGTATCCACCTTTTTGAGAACCAAGGACAACATGTCCTCCAGTTTGGAATGACCGGGGTTGCTTGTGGTTGGTTCATAGAGAGAGACTTCTTTGTTTGGAGGCACATAGGGGTTTGAGCTTCGGTGATTAAATCAATCACCATCCTTATCTCTATCTCTCCAATTACCATCCTTTTCCTTATCTCTGATGAAACCTTGGTTATCCTCCCTCGGGCGATAATGCCTGGGATGAGAACCCACCGACACAAAGCATAATTTACCATTGACAACTGTCATCAGCTCATCATCACTTGCTTTACTTTTCCAGTGTACTTAACACATTCACAGCTTTCACACCACCTGCTCCCATTACATGCTTGGCCATCAAATCAATTTGAGTCATCATCTTGGCCATTGACTCATCCCGCTCCTCATCTCTTTTTCTCATCTCATTGGTCAAGATGGATGAGGGCACTCCTAAAATTGGCACATCCGCTTCACTCGTATGCCAAGTCTAGTTAGTCTTGGTCATTAGCTCAAAAAAAGTCGAGGCGATAGCAAACTTTAAGTCCATGAAGGTTCCACCTCCAAGGTTGTTAGCCACTAACTTATTCATAGAGTTCAATGATCGATAAAAGCTTTGGAGCAATATGTTGTCCGATAACTTATTGTTTGGATACAAGACAAGCTTCTTTTTGAACCTTAACCAAACCTCATGTAGAGGTTCATTTGGGAGTTGCCTAAAGTTGGTAATCTCGTATCTTAGCTGCATCATTCGAGATGGAGGAAAGAATCTCGATGTAAGTGCCTCAACCAACTCGGCCCAAGATGTGATAGATCCATTCGGTAATTATTCCAACCACGATGTGGCTTCCCCTGTCAAGGAAAATAGGAATAGGTGTAATCGGATTGACTCTTGGGAGATATTTTTAAATATAAATGGTTGGAAAATCTCAACAAAATTCTGAATATGCCAGTTGGCATCTTCATGTGCTGCTCCACCAAACATGCCTTTCATTTTGATCAAGTAGAGCATGGTGCTAGTAACATAAAAGACAACATTTCCCACTGTGAGGGGTAGGCAGAATGCACCCACACCCCCTTGCAACACATGCTCAACTTCGTTTGCATCCATGAAGCTTTCAATGCTCTCATTATTGTCTTCCTCGCTCATAGGCTAGCTTGCTCGATCACAACACAAACAACAAACAAAAGTAAAAGAAACAAGCACTCTCTAAGTGATTTCAAATCTACAATCAAAAATTGCTATCAAATCAAGTCCCCAGCAACACTGCCATTTTTTATAAATTCTCTAATGTACTCTCCAATTAGGAGGTATCGACGATCGTCAAGCAAAACACATTTATAAGTACCCAACAGATGTCAAGGTCATACCAACAGAGACTTGTAGATAACACAATAATGATTGCAATGAAATGACTTCACTAAGAGAGTAAGTGTTTAAATGCCAGAAAGTAAAGGATTGGGGGGACTTGGGAATTATATCACAAAAATCCAATTCAAGAAAGACAGTAAAGTAAAATGGGTGTACAAATGAGAGTAGACGACTAGGGATGTGCGTCTAATAGGGCTCTAATGTGGGTTAGGGTGATTTCTTATTCACACAAATTCTCGCTCATTGACATAAGTAGCCTTGATTCAAGGTATGATTGTTAATCTCTCGATCAACAACCATATGTTTGACAATCTAGATTAAAGCACTATCATTTTAGAAATAAAGCAACCAAGCTAAAGCTTAGGAAGGTCATACTATTTCTAGCTTAGACCCTCAAATGGGTGATTCTGTTGATATGAGCTATTTTTAGCCTTGAATCTAAATGGAAGCCATGTTCCCACTAGTAAATTCACATCCGAAGCTATGAAATTCTTTTTGAAGCAACAACATAATAAAGTAAGGAAAATAAATGTTTGGAACCACCAATTTTAGGATTAAAACATGGTGAAACTACTAGACCATGTCAAATAAGCAATTATAAGCGATAATTAGCAACACCCACACCCATTTGTCAAGCACCCATTTTCAACACATCCCTAAACAATGAAATTAGCTACTGATACAAAAGGAAGGAGATATACCAAATGGGTAAGTCAAATTCCTCTTCATTCAAGTGTAAGTTCAATATCTATACTCACTTTTGTACACAAATGGTGAACTAAGAATTGGAAGAAAGAATTTAGTGACACCCTCTTCTTCTTCTTCTTAGAGAGGAAACCTGTTCTCAAAGCTAAAATTACTCAAGAGTATTCAGAGCTGAGGAATCCTCTACAATTGTGCCCAAAATGGGTTTAAATACTTTCCCAAAATGTCACCAAATTTCTAGGCTAAAATACTCTTCGGGTGGTGTGCAGCGTGATGTGCGGTTCACACATCATGAGGTACATGTCACACTCCCTCTTCAGTTGAACCAATGACTTAAGCTGACTTGGGAGATATCGTGCAAAGTAGGTACAGTTCACACCATGAGTTGTGCATGTCACACAATGACTGCACCTTGTAACAAATTTTTCAGTCGATGCAAGGCTCCATGCGGTGAGAGGTGCGGAACACACCAAGACTTATGCGTGTCGCACAAGTGCTGCATCTCAAGGCAGAATCTCCATATTTTTTGATCACTTCACTCTTTACTCCTTTTAAGCTCTTTTTGGGTCCATTTACTTGTTTTTCATCTTTGATCATAAGTACCTGCATAGACATTAATAAATGCCATAAGAACCTCTAAATCTATTCAAAATATAGCAATAATTCATGGATAAAGGCTCAATAAGTTGGTAGATTACCGACTTATCAGTCATGAAAGAAAATAAATCTCCATGTTCTAATAAAGTATATACATCATGAGAAAAGCCTTGTAACATACTAGAGACCACATGGCATAGAGACAGTTTTGACACTGACCACCGCCTATACCAGAAGTAGTACCCTGCTAAGCTATGCGACCTACTGGAGCTGCTAAAGTAGTAGACTAAGCCCTATTACCCCCATCCCCACGTCCGACAAAAGGGAAATTTCTAAACTTGTAGATTGTCTGACTGTATCCATAACATCCCTCCATACAACCAAGGCACTCACCTTGATGGTTCTTACCACACTTAGGACATGCTAAAAAAGTGTGGTTTCTTGTAACACTGCCTTGAAACTTTGAGCATGATTCTCTATTCTTCTGATCATGTTGAGGCCTAGGAGATAGAGAACTAGCTGAGAAAGGTGCTAGTCTAGATGCCCTCTACTTTAAAGAAGACTGGCTCCCACCCCAGTTCTCTTCTAGGTATAATCAAAGTTGTATGTTATGTCCCTCTTGTTCTCTCTCTCCCTCTCCTTCAGTTTCTCCCCCTCAATCTGTTGAGCTGAGTCATAAGCTTAGAGATGTCTATATCACCAATTAGAATAGCAGTTCAATATTCTTTCTTCACCAATTTGAAACACTGGAAACAAACTTACTCATCCTAGCCCTTGGCTTGGCAACCATCTTTAGATCATACTTGGAGAGCTGGGTGAATTTTAACCCATACTCTTTCATGAAAATGAACCCCTATCTCAAGTTCACAAACTCCTCAACCTTTGCCTCCCTAAACTTCCTTGGGAAGAGTCAGTCCAGAAAATCCCCAACAAAATAATCCCACGTAATGGGAGTTGCATTCCTGCACCTACTATCCTTCCACTGGGTGAACCAAATATGAGCCACATCCTTGAGCTGATAGAAAGCTAGCTCAACACTCTCAGTACCTTTCACCTGCATTACTTCAAGGATCTTTTTCACCTCATCAATGAAGTTCTACGGTTCCTCCCCAACCTTTAACCCAAAGAACTCTGATGGATTTATGCAAACAAAATCTCTAACTCTGACAACAGCTGACCCACTATATGGATTAGTGGGGACATGTACCCACTTATTAGCCTGAGAAATCATAGCTTGAGCCAACATCTAGATGGCATTATGGAATTTGGCATTCATAACTTCATGGTCTGTAATTGGAGGATTAGCATTGTGAGTGTTTTTTCTTCGTGGAGGCATTATCTAAAATGTGTAAAGAACAAATTAGAAAGATAAATAGATTTAAACTCTATCACACAATATTGAATATGAATAAAGTAGAGTTTCCTAAAATATCTCATACCCTCCCCCTTATAAGTGTGTCATGCTTCACACCCATGAAAAAGTCTGTACTTAACGTGACTTTCAAACACCCTAGGACACGTTAAACCTGATCTTATGATACTAAGTTTGTCATGACCCAAGCCTACATTGTGGATATAACACAATGATCAAGATCACAAGAGATCCCAAGCTAACCCATGGCATGGCATTTCTATAAGTATTTCTATATAAATAAGACTGAGTGGAAGATTAGCTAAATGACTCATAAATTGGTTAACAATCTGAATGAAATAGTCTGAATAAGTTATGCAATAAATCTAAGTCTAAAAGGTGACACTGAACTAAAAACAAGCAGAAATATCTGACTCTATATCTGGAAGCCTTTATGGCTAATGAGTTACTGAGAAAAACCCTCAGCTAACTCTAATTGTAGAAAATTGAAATACTAATGAGAATCATTATAGAAAATTATCCTCGGATGATGAGGGCTCACCACTAGTAGTTGTTGATTTGGCACTAGAGTGTACAAATTGTGATGCTGAGACAAAGCGCCTGACCCTGAATAATGATAGAATGCAGCATGAAGAGTATGCAATTAGTACTATGAATTTACTAAGCATGTAAGGTATGCAAGCCAAAGATGACTAAACATGCTGAAAATACTGATAAGTTGTACTTAAATGCAAACTAAGTGCAAAAACTGAGTTGTAATACAATGGCATAATCATGACATGCATAAAACTAAAATGCAGAGATATTCTGAAAAAGTCATAATAACATACAATGGAGTTGAACTGAGGTCCATGTACATATCTAATGAATCCAAGTCTGTGGGAGTTTCTATTAACCGACATAAACCACTTGAGCTAAACATATAGTCCAATGTATATGCCTCAATGGGAGGACCAAGTATGCCTTGCTATGGTATAAAGGCATGATTAGCGTGATCACTAATCTGATGCCCAACTAAGGGGCAAAACAGACCTATGGTGGCATGTAGTTCTAGGACTTTGTGTGAAACTAGGACCCTAGTCCAACTCAGTGCTATGTAATACTCCCAAACTGATTATGCTAATATCTCATTTAAAAAAACTGACGTCTTGAAAACTGGGTTGAAACTTAACTAGTCTGAAGTACTTTATTGAAGATTGTGTACTAAAAATTGATTATGTTTATTAAAACTAAATTTTGACATTCTAAACTAATTCATGAAGGAAAAACTAATTCATGTGAAAATACTACAAAGTCAAGCTAAGTTCTTGTCTGTCAAATCCTTATAAGAATTCATGAAAAATCATTTAAACCAGAATATACATCATGTATCAATCATAGGGACTCAATTCTGTAGAAATCTGCATGATAGTGAAGGAACCCTAGTTCCACAAAACCCATAAAAATTAAAATAGAGTCTAAAGTTTTGGGCATAAGGGCGAAAGGAACCCTTACAGAATACCCACATACCTGGTATTGAAAAATCTTAAACTAGAACTGGAGTTTGATGATTTGGAGAAGAATCCCTAGGTCTGGAGTCTTAGAGAACTCTATGAATATTTGTTTCTGAAGTCTTGTCATAAGGATTAGGGAAAGGATCAACTAGTTTCCCTTTAATCCCACCCAAAAGAGGCTAAAACAACTTAGTTTTAGGGTTAAGGGGTAGAAAAAGACTAAAATACCCTTACTGGACGTGTCTGAAAAGTTCTGAGATTTTCTGCACCACAACATGCTGTACTTTGTAAAGATTCAAGTTTTGGTTAATTTTGTCACCTATAATTCTAAATCTTCTCGCAGTTCTTTCGATTTAAGGATCAAATGGGATCAAGGGACTGCCTTGACTTAACGTATTTGGCATACACTACCTGAAAGCTTTAATGTAACAAAAACATTAACTAAAAGTAAAAACTGAACAAATTTAATAAAAACTCAAAATAGAATATCGATCTCTACTAATTCCCTGGAAATGGCGCCAAAAAACTTGTTGCGTCCTTTTGCACACACAAGTGTACACAGTCTGGCAAGTAATATAGGACTTGTAAGTTCAGATTATCGATCCCACAAGGAATTGATTAATTTTTAACTAAATGAATTCCTAGTCTAACTATTAAGTGATGTTTTCTAATACCTAAGACATTTTAAAGTTGTTTTGTGATTTCAAAGATGATATGTGATCTAGGGTTGCAGACACAGAATAATCTAGTTTAGTTATTATTTAACTAGCTTGACTGATTTCTTGAGTTACTACTTGTGGATTGATATTCGCATGTTGAGCATCTTTCAAAACTGCCTCTATGCCTACTCGGCTATTCCTAACGCCAATATTCCTATGGTCATCAGTCGATAGTAAATTGCATATGGTTAATCTTTTGTATTAACCAAGCAAGGCAAACATGTATATTCTTATCCATATTAGCAAATTGTTCTCCCAGAAGGGTTTTATGACAAAGCTTTACCTTTTCATATTACAAACTATTCCCTATTTCTAGTTCAACTTACGAAGCATATATAGTACTTAATAATTGGCCAGAAAATCATGTAATTAAGAGCAAGAAAACATAAGAAACTCAATAGTGAAAATCCAATCAAACTAACTTAACATTCAAATAACAATGTTTATATTCATCGACATGCCTAGATTCTATAAGTTTTTCTACTCATGAACTGATTACAAATGCAATAATCCATGAATAAGCAAAGATTCAATCATACAAAGTAAAAGGACACGAAAAACCTAGGTGGAAACCCTTGGGTCTCTGTCCTTGCATGTTTTCTACCCCAAAATTGCTCCTCTAAGGTATTCTACACTTCCTCTTTGTCTTCTATGAAATTCACCCTATGAATCTAAGTAAGAGTATTATGTATAGGGTTTTGGGGGGTTACGAGTCAGTTTTGGGTCGATTTGGCAAAACCTGGCTGAACTAGGCAAAAATTTGGCATGTAGAACTACCCTGTGCGTTGTCATGATCAGCGTCGTACTGTACTGGGGAAGTCCACTTTTGGCCTCTTTTCCATTGTACTATGAGGGCACCTTCACCCTTCCTTAGTGTGTTTTTTTACCTTTTTTCATTGCTTGGCCTCTGTTAAGCTCCCATCTAGATCTCCTATCCATTGACTTGATTCAAATCATCATCCATAGCTCCTACACAGACTTCAAAGCTCTAATATTACTCCAATATTCTCAAAATCCATGCAAAATCCATCATATTTAAATCTACACATCAAGACAATCTATGTAAGCATATTTCATATAAAATAAGCTTAAAAGCATCTTAAAACAAGTAAAATGTGAGGCAATCTATAACATAAAATTACTACTTCTAGCCTTACATCATAGTCCATGCCATTGTTTGAGTAAATTTTATTGTTTATGTGTTTATACATGCAATATAGAATTTGCATTATTAGTCACTGTAATACCACAAAAATTCTAAACTAAGACCCAGACCATACCTTACAAGTGTTAGCATGTAAAAATGACAGACTGAGTTCACGGGGAGGTTCCACGGACCATGGAACAATCCACTAGCCATAGACAGTCCATTAGCCATGGAACAGTCCACGAGCTATGGAAACTATCTGTGGAACTCATTCTATACAAGAGATCAGAAGCCTTGTAAAATTTACTGAGAACTACGAGCAGGGTTCCATAGACCATGGAACAGTCCATGAGCCATGAACTCCACTCATGGAACTCAAACCCATAGCTTGATGAAAATTAGACATGGATCTACGAGAGGGATCCACAGATGATGGAACTGTCCACAAATTGTGGAAAACATCTGCCTGCAAGCCACAACTCATGGATTGTACCCATGGTTTGTAGGAAGATGTTTTCCGTAAGAGGTTTCCATGGTCCATGGACTGCTCCACGGTTCGTGGATCCCTCTCTTGGATCCAAGTCTGATTTTTGCCAAGCTGCAGGTCTGAGTTATACCAGTGGAGTCCATGGCTCATGGACTATTCCATGGTCTATAGAACCCTGCTCATGGTTCACAATCAATTTTGCAAGGCTTCTGATCTTTCATATAGACTTGTGAGGTACGGTATGTGTCTTAGTTTAGAATTTTTGGGGTGTTACATTGACTTACCATTCAAATTCTAGAAGGAATGTATAATCACATAAACAAATAAATTTACTCACACAATCACATGGACTTTGATGTGAGGCTAAAAGTAGTAATTTTATGTTATAGATTGCCTCACATTTTATTTGTTTTAAGATGCTTTTGAGCTTACTTTATATAAAATACGCTTACGTAGCTTGTCTTGATGTGTAGGTTGAAATATTAAGGATTTTGCATGGATTTGGAGCATATTGGAGCGTGAATGGAGCTTTGAAGTTTGTGTAGGAGCTAAGGATTATGAATTAGATCAAGTCAATGGATAGGAGATCAAGATGGGAGCTTAAGCAGGCCAAAGGATGAAAAAAGGCAAAAAACACACTAAGAAAGAGCAGTGGCACCCTCGTAGTGTAATGGACCAAAGGCTAAAAGTGGATTGCCCTAGTACACTACAACACCGACTAGTGCACCACACAGGGTAGTACCACATGCCAAATGTTGGCCTAGTTCTACCAGGTTTGGCCAAATCGACCCAAAACTGACTTGAAACCCCCCGAAACCCTATAAATACAATGTTTCTTCGACTTTTTAAGGGAATATCATAGAAGACAAGAGAATAAGTTTATAAGAACACAGAGGAGAAAATTTAGGGGAGAAAAACATGCCAGGATGGAGACTCGAGGGTTTCTACCTAGGTTTTTCTTGTCCTTTTGCTTTGTATGATTGAATCTTTGATTATTCCTGGATTATTGCATTTGTAATCAGTTCATGAGTAGCTAAACTCATAGTATATAGGATGTGGATGAATATGAATGTTGTTGTTTGGATGTTAAGTTAGTTTGATTGGATTTCCACTATTGAGTTGGTTATTTTTTCTTGCTCTTAGTTACTTGTTTTTCTGACCAATTATCAAGTAATATATATGGTTCATCAGTTGGACTAGAAATAGGGAACCTGCGTTCGTAATAAGAAAAGGTAGCGCTTGGTCCTGGAACCCTTTTGGGGGGACAATTTGCTATTGGATAAGAATATACCTGTTAGCGTTTCTTAGTTAATAAAAAAGATTAATCACATGCACTTCACTATCGACTGACGACCAAAGGAATATAGGCGTTAGAAATATTCGAGTAGGCATAGAGGTAGTTTGGAAAGATACTCAACATTGCAAATATCAACTCACAATTAGTAACTCAGAAAATCAATCAAGCTAGTTAATTGATAACTCAACTGGATTATTCTAAGTCCGCAACCCTGGATCACATATCATCTCTAAAATAACAAAACAACTTTAAAATGTCTTAAGTATTACAATTATAGTAAGTACTAGTTAATAATCTAAACTAAACAATCTTCTCATGTTTACATTACTGAATAGTTAGACTAGGAATTCATTTTAGTTATTGATTCATCAATTCCCTGTGGGATCAATAATCTGGCATTACAAGTCCTCTATTACTTGTCAGACAATGTACACTTGTATGTGCAAAAGGATGCAACATATTTTTGGTGTCGTTGCCAGGGAATTAGTAGATATTGATATTTTATTTTGAGTTTTTATTAGATCTATTCAGTTTTTACTTCTAGTTGTTGTTTTTATTACATTAAAAGTTTTAGGTAGTGTATGCCAAATATGTGAAGTCAAGACAGTCCCTTAATTCCATTTGAGCCTAAAATCAAAAGAACTGCGAGAAGATTCATAATAAAGGTGACCAAATCAACTAAAACTTGAATCTTGATAGAGTCCAGCCTGTTGGGGTGCATGGACATATATTTGTGTTCAAATTTTCTAGGACAAATTGTGAGAATGACTGCAAGGCAATAGTTAAGACAACAATTATGGGTAACTTTTAACTGAATGAAGAACGGTATAGCTAGTGCAGAACACTTTCCAATTTTTGGGTAAACCGCATGAAGATACACATAAACACTTGACAAAATTTATGGTGTTGAGCATAACTTTCACTATCATACCGTGTTGGATGAGTGCATAAAGATTATTTTATTCCCTTTTTAGTTATTGCGGGAACAAAGAAATTATTGCAGAATAAACCAGTAGGTTCAATCACTAGTTGGGATGGATTGTCAAAGAAGTTCCTGAATAGACTCTTCTCTTCGAGAAGAACTAAATTGTTAAGAGTAAGAATATCGAGATCTATTCATAAAGATACTGAATCATTGCCACAAGCATGAGAAAGGTATAAGGGTTATCCCAGAAATTTCCCTCATCAGCGGAAGCCTAAGGATATCATTGGCCAAAACTTCATTGGAGGACTGAGAGCAAAATCCAAGTCACTTTTAGATGATACAGCTCAAGCGTAAATCTTATCCAAGAGTTATGATGAAAAAAAAGCATTGCTTTACCTTATGTCTGCAGGTAATACATATTATCACCAAAATGGAGCAATTTCATCATCTTTTTCTTAAAATTTTCGCCCAACTTCTTTCTCCCACTTCTTTTCTTCCCAAAAATCAAGACCCATAAGAAAGACAAGAAGAAAATTTCAAATTTCCACTATTACTAGTGTAGGTACAAAAATCTTTTTGTTTTTGGGTTTATTTTCGGGTTCTTAGCTCCAATCCATGGTAGATTTTTTTTTATGTTGTTCAACCATGGTGAGGCTAGTTTAAAAGCATGATTCTTGACCATGGGGAGCAAGAGTAAGGGGTGGGGAGTGAGATAAAGTAGTAGAAGAACTTACCTTGGAGAAAGATGGAGAAAAATGAATAATTTTAGGAGAGAAATAAGGGAGGGGCAGTGGGTTTGTGCGAGGGAAGATAGAGAGTGAGGAAAATTAGGGTTTTTAACATGTGGGGGTGTCAATATTTTTGGGTCTTGGGTCGGTTGACCCTTGACCTATCGAATTCTTATTAAGGCGTGTTGGGGGCGCAGTCAGCTATTAAAGCGCCCGATTGGGCAAACGCTTGGGATGCCATGCCATGAAGGTGCCAAAATTTGTCAGTAGTAGTTTTAGCCGTGGGGTTCAGCCCCTTTAGTTCTCCATGATAACCCCTATGAAATTTCTTCCCCAGTGCATTGCGCCAACGATGCGCCAAGCTGCACATGGGATGTTGTTCCAGCAAGGCACCAATGTGGGGCATTAGTAGTTTGGCCCTAGGGCGCCACACTAGCAGTGTGTCAGGCCCCTAGGGTCATGTTTTTCTATAGTTACATGCACCATACGCTGTCCTCAGCTTGAATTATATCTTAGTTTTCCTAAAAAGCAATGAAAATCATTAGAAAATAGTGCGTTGACTCTCACCTAGCGCCTTAGTTTTTGTCGTGGCATGAGACTTCTTTTTGTATTTTTGTTGTTTGTCCTATACTATTACATTACATTCACGGGTTGCCTCCCATGTAGTTCTTGATTTAGCATTGCAGCATGATGCACCTCAAAAGTTACTCATCTGACAAGGAAATTGAGGTCTTTTCCCTGTCCACATGCTCAACCCAATAGTGCTTCACTCTTTGTCCATTCACTAAGAACGTGCCCATCTTGTCAGCCCTCCAAAGTTCAACTGCACCATGTGGGCTCATCCTCACCACCTCAAATAGTTCAGATCACTTGGACTTATGTTTTCCAGGGAAAAGCTTCAGTCATGAATTGAACAAGAGAACTCTTTGGCCTTGTTCAAACGAGCGAGGGAGGATGTGATTGTCATGCTTTTTCTTTGTTTTCTCCTTGTAGAGCTTGGCATTTCATACGCTTGCAACCTAAATTCATCAAGTTCATTAAGTTGCAGCATCCTTTTCTGTCCCGCCAATTCTTTGTCAAGATTTAGCTTCTTTATAGCCCAATAGGCTTGGTGTTCTAACTCTATCGGTAATTGACACACCTTACCATATATGAGCTGATAAGGAGAACTTCCAATGGGTGTTTTATATGCAGTGCTATACACCCATAATGCATCATCAAGCTGCTCAGCCCAATCCTTCCTCTGTGCATTTACCATCTTCTGGAGGATTTTCTTCACTTCTCGATTTGAAACCTCCACTTGCCCACTAGTTTGGGGATGATAAGCAGTAGCCACTTTATGATGCACCCCATACTTAGCCAACAACTTGTGAAACTAATTACTGGTGAAATGAGTTCCACCATCACTGATTATAGCTCACGGAGTACCAAACCATGTGAACATATTCTTCTCTACAAATTTTACCACCACTTTTGAATCATTTATAGGAAGAGCAACTGCCTCGACCCACTTAGATACATAATCCCCCACAACAAGTATGTACTTGTTGCCAAAAGATGATGGGAATGGCCCCATGAAGTCAATCCCCAATGCGTCAATGATTTCCACCTCAACAATGTTGTGCAAAGGTATCTCATGCCTTCTAGAAATATCTCCAGTTCTCTGACATTGATCACACACTTTCACAAATGTTGATGCATCCTTGAATAGAGTAGGCCAATAAAATCCTGATTGCAATACCTTCGGGGCTGTGCATTCTCCTCTATAGTGTCAACCATAAGGTGAAGAATAACAACTCTCAAGGACCTCTTTCACTTGAATTTCCGAAATTCATCTCTGAATCACATGATTTGGACCTTCATTAAGCAGATAGGGCTCCTCCGATATCTAGAACCGGGAGTTGTGATGGAGCTTTTTCTCCTGCTGAGTGTTGGCTTTAGGGGGTTTACACCACTCACTAATAGATTGACAATATTCGTATACCAAGGTAGCTCAGTACACTAAAATCAAGGAGTTTTTCATCAGAAACTCCTCTTTAATCTTCCTTCACTAAGCAGACAATGCTCAAGTCTGGACAAGTGATTTGCTACTTGATTCTCTGTCACTTTTCGATCTTTAATCTCTAAATCAAACTCTCAAAGCAACAAAATCCACTGAATAAGCCTTGGTTTTGCATCCATATTGATGAATAAATAATGGATTGCAGCATGACCCATATGCATAATCACTTTTGTCCCTACAAAATAGGATCAAAATTTATCAAAAGCAAAAATAAAGGCCAGCATCCTCTTTTCGGTGACTGTGCAATTTGCTAGCGCAACGTCAAGCTTCTTGCTAGCATAGTAAATATAGTGCAATACCTTCTCCATTTTGGCCTAATAAACACCAACTGCAATATCACTAGCCTCACACATTAGCTCCAATGGAAACTCCAAATTTGGTGCAACCAAATTAGGAGCTTCAAGCAAGCATTTCTTCAGCTCTTCGAAAGCTTTTACACAATCACCACAAAACTCAAACTTCACCTCTTTCTATAAAAACTTGCACATGGGTCTTGATATATTGGGGAATTACTTAATGAAGCATCTGTAGAATCCTGCATGACCCAGAAAACTATGCGCACCCCTCACAGAGACAGGAAGGGGTTGCTTTTCAATGGCCTCTATCTTTGCTCGATCTACTTCCAACCCTATTTTTGACACCTTATAGCCAAGAAAAATGCCTTCCTTAACTTAAAATTTACACTTCTCCTAGTTACGTACCAAATTTGTCTCCTCACATCTTTCTAATACCTTGTCCAAATTCTGCAACTATGCTTCAAATGAGTTGCCAAACACAGAAAAATCATCCATGAATATTTCTACAATATCTTCCACCATGTCAGAAAATATAGCCATCATGCAATGATAAAATGTAGTCGGCACATTACATAGCCCAAATGGCATACGCTTGAATGCATATGTGCCATAAGTGAAAGTGAACATCATTTTCTCTTGATCCTCTAGTGCGATGGTAATTTAATTATAGCCAAAATATCCATCCAAGAAATATAAGTACTCTTGTCAATCCAACCTGTTCAATATTTAGTCAATGAAAGGGATGGGATAGTGTTCCTTCTGGGTGGATTCATTTAGCTTTCTATAATCTATGCAAATTGTCTACCCAATAACTGTGCGTGTAGGGATCAACTTATTTTTCTCATTTGTCACAACTGTCATCCCCCAATTCTTGGAGATAGATTATACTGGACTAGCCAACTTGTTGTCTGAAATAGGGTAGCAATACCTTAATCAAGCCACTTGATCACCTCTTTCCTTACCACATCTTCCATGATAGGGTTAAACCTTCTTTGATGCTGAGCCATGGGTTTGCACCCATCTTTCATATAAATCTTATGCATGTAAAAAACTAGGTTGATCCCATGAATGTAAGACATCTGCCACCCTCTTTCTCTCTTGTGCCTTCTCAATAATGCTAAAGCCTTTTTCACTTGTGCCTCATTTAATCTAGTTGCAAGAATAATCAGCAACGTATCGTCTTCTTCCAAGAAAGCATATTTTAGGTGAGATAGGAGCAGTTTCATCTCTAACTTTTGAGCTTCTTCAATAGATAGCTTGGGAGGGGGTCCCAGTGGGCTATTAAGAGGCTCAAACTCAACATTGTGGGTGAACACACTCGCCACATCTAAATATTGAACCATTTCTTGTGCAGCTACATCGCTAAAAATATCTTGCCCTATGAGAGCTTTCTCCAATGGATATCTGGATGCTATGAGAGGCAACTTGGACTCAAAAATCTTCATATAATGTAGGCATCTTCATTGCCTTGTAAACATTGAAAACTTCTACCTTATTGTGTGCCGTCATGGTGAGTTACCCTGCTGCTACATCAATCAATGCTCTTCCTATAGACAAAAATGGATGTCCCAAAATAAATGGGACTTTCGGATCTGGCTCAAAGTCCAAAATCACAAAATCCACCAAAACGATCAAAAACCCAATCTGTACTAAAACATCCTTAATAAAGCCCTTATGTCTTGTCAAAGAAATATCTGCTAGCTGAAGGACGATTGTAGTGGGATGAGGATTTCTTAATCCCATTTTCTTAAAGATTGAAGACGACATTAGATTTATTCTTGCCCCAAGATCACATAGTGCTCATGCTATGACCTTTTACCTAATGGTTATCTCAATAGTGAAGCCTCTCAGATTCATTAATTTGGTTGGCAGCCTGTTCTGAATTCTATATGTGCATACCTCCATGAGTGCAACTGTAGCATATTCAATCAATCGATTTTTCTTCACCATAATATCTTTAATGTACTTTGCATACTTAAGAACTACTTGAAGAACATCAATGAGGGGAAGATTAATGTGAACCTGTTTCAAGAGATCAAGAAACTTCTGAAATCCTGCCTCCTCTTTCTATTTAATCAACTTTTGAGAGAACGGAGGTGTAGGCTTCACAATAGTTTTTGATTCTATATACCTTATCTCATCTTATCCCTCTTCTTTTTTGCTATAACATCTACCATCTTGGGATCAACTTTATTTGGTACAAAATCTACCAACTCTCTTCCACTACAGGTGGTGATAGTATTTACCTGCTTAGGATTTGGGTCAGTATCACCTGGAAGGCCTCCCTAAGGTTTTGTGTTCTATGATCTAGCTATTTGACCCACTTGTTTCTCTAGATTTTGGATGGCAAGTTGCTATTTTTTCATTTTTGCAGCTTTGTTAGCCTAGATCTCCATAATATTCTTTAGCATCTCTTATATATTTCTTATTGGGGTAACATGCTGATTGTTGTGAACAAATTGCTGATTCTAACCTTGATTTCTTTACTGATTCTGTCCCTGTGTGTTTCCATATGACAAATTGTTCCTCATGTTTGCATTGTACACATTTCCAAAATTCTAATTTCCACCTCTTTGTTCATACCCTACGAAGTTCACTGAATCAGGATTTGCTGCACAGTCTTTTGATAGATGGTCTCCTCCACACATCTTGAAAAACTAAAGAGGCACAAGCTGCACTGCATTATCTTGTGATTGATTACCCCCAAGGGCTAGCTTGTTCAGGATTGTGGCAATATTTCTCATCTAGTTATACTTAGATTCCACCTTGGCAAATAAATCTGTGTTGGTATATACCTCTAATAATACGGCAACCTTTTTGGGTGTGGCTCTACTGATGTTTGTGTTCCACTGAGGATTACTCTATGCCATCCGTTGTAGAAGGGTGTACAACTCATAATAAGTCTTCTGCAAAGCTTGACAATCTGTTGGACAATCTGGAAAGATCTTGGAGTGAGAGTCAAGGCCCTTATTAATCTGTTGGTGATAAGGACAGTCTCTGAGAAGGGAATTGAATTTCTCTTGACTGATATAGATTTTCACTGTCCTTCTACCAGAAACTCAGTAACTCACTCCTCAGCTTAGCTATATTTCTAGACAGAAAGAATTACATCAAAAAATTTCTGGCGAGATCATTCTAAGAAGTGACAGAGTTAGGTGGCTTAGCTTTCAACCATTTTTTTGCTTCCCTAAGTATGGAAAATGGGAACAAAGTAAGCCTCACATAATATTCTGAGACTCTGGTTGGTATATAAGTGTCACTGATTTCAAGAAAATTCTAGAGATTCTGTTATGGATCCTCATTTTCTAAGCCTATGAACTTCCTACAGGTGTACAAGAATTGCACCATATTCTGCTTAAGTTCAAAGCGACCACCCACTTCTGGCTTTTGAATGTCATACGTGACATTGGTTATAAGTGGGATTGCCACATATCTCACTGGACTTGGTGCTTCCATTTATGCGAGACCAACTTCAAGATGTTCAACCTGCTAGTTTGGATAAAGAACCACCTCCTGAACCTGCTGAATCGGGTAAAGGGTTGCTTCCCTTCTCCTCTGGTGAAACAATCTTTTGGGTTCAGGGTATGGCTCCACTAAGTCTTTAATCATTCCAAGTGTGTTGAGAATTCAATGTTTGTACCTGTAGATTAAAAAAAAATAAGATCAAGTTGTCAATACTTGAACAATAAAGCCGCAAAAGAAAATTTAGAAATTTGCTAATTGATATGTCCTCGACAACGTTGCCAAAACTTGTTAGCGACTTCGAACCCACATGCACGTGTACATGGTTGTCCAAGTAATATAGACTGGTTCTTCTAGATATCATACCCAAGGGACTTTTGACTTAGCAAATATTCTAAATAATTTTGATACGATAGAAGTAAACAAGTTCAAAAGTAACTAAGAGGAGTTTGTATTATTGTAGTATCTAAACACAATTTATGAGAAATCAAAGCAAGTAAATAATAGTTATTGTTCTAAGTTTTGAGAGAATTCCAGGGTTACAACATTTTTTTGCAATCATGAGTAGTATCCACTTGAATTATCTAGTCCATTCGCCAGTTGTTATTTTCAGGGTTAATCATATGAGTTTGATTTTCCAAGCCTCTAATTGTTTATTCGCATGACCTTCTAGTCTATATTCCTATTAGCAGAATGAATGTATGAACGAAGTTGCTTATCCCTCTTAAACCAAGCAAGATGATCTAGGTATATTTCTATCGTAGCTGCAAATTTACTCCTTATGTTACAAAAGAGAGATCTTGCTCCTTATATTCCTTATTCTATCCTATTGATCCTTCTTCTGAGTTTACAACAAGATTATAGATTTGTTTTAATAGTGGCCAAGCATCAAAATACGAAGTATAGGAATACAAGAACAACAATTATTGGAAAAAAAAACTAATCAATCCAACTTTATACTATCAATCATGCATTTTTAGACATAACTCCTGAACAATGGTTCTTAGCCACTCATACTAATCAAGATTACAAAGATATTTGTTTTCATGCAAAGTATTACCTAAGAAAAGTAAGAAGAAAAGAAACCTAATGGTAAAATTATCCTTCTTGCTCCTTCTTGACAAAATATGGACCATCCCTCTAAAAATGTCCTAGGGTTGTTTATATAGTAGTGGGAAAAACCCTTTCTCCTTCTAAAAATCAGAGTAGGAAAAAGATAGAAATATTTCCCAGATTGGCCAGTGGTCCATCGCGCCTGTAGTGCGCCACTAGTGCTGGTTAGTAGTTTGGGCACTGGGGAAGCACACCAGTAACATGCCCCAACCTAGTTTTTTGCTTGCTTTCTTCTTTTCAGTCCCGAGACTTAGCTAACTCATTTCCAATGCTCAGTCAACCCATGTTTACTCCCAAAAGTGGCTTTTTCTCATCATAGTACCTACAAAAGTGCCTAATCATGTGCCTTAGTACATAATCAATTGATAATCATTAATACACACTTAATATAGTGAACTTTATTTTTGAAACTAAAGAAATATGGGAAAAAGTATGACAACCGGGCATATAAATACGCCCAAGATCAATAGCCAAGTAGAGTGTTCTTCTCAAATTCACAGAAAGAGCAAGGGAAGATAGAGTTAGATGATGTAACAACCATGAGGGCTAAAATTGGGCAGCTTACCAGCTAGTGATGAAGTGTCTGACAGCCCAAGCTTAAGTCTAGATCAGTAGGTTCAAGCAACCGGTATTATGTGTGATCTATGTGGTGAAAACTACACCTATTAAGTTTTTCCTCAAAACCCAGAATCTATATTTTATGTGGGGTAACAGAATTGTGGAATGGGTTATCAAAGTAATAGCTATGGGCAAAACTACATAAATCACCTAAATCTTTCTTGGGGAGGTAATCAGAAGTAGCGATTCACAGAAGCTCAAGTCAGCAGTTCGCTTGAAGAAATATTCAAATAGTTTGTAGCTCAGACCAAACAATATGAGTAAGTTCAGTGGGTGATCAATGAAGAACATAAACAAATATGTGTTGAGGTGCAACTCCAGCTGGATAAATTAGCTGAAGAATTACATATGAGAGATCAAGGGGCATTACCTAGTGATACAAAGAAAAATCCAAAGGAAACAGTTAATGCAGTCACCTAGAGAAGCGAAAATGAATTAGAAGTAGAACCTCAAACCAATAGGAGACATAATAAGGAGTAAAGGTCTACACTAGAGAAAAAGAAGGATATTGAGAAAGTTGATAAGTTGATTGAAGAGTTAACAGTCAAGCCACTAATGTGTTGTGATTTCACGACACTTTTGATGCTTAAAACTAAGGATTTTGGGAGTTCTTAAGTGTGTTTTGTTAGATATGATGCTCGTTTTCTACATGTGCAGGGAAACATGTTAAAAATATAAAAAGCTAAAAGTTCCCCATGGGCATGGGATCCACCATGGGCCATGGGAGAGGATTTTGGAATGAGACAACGAGAATTAAAGGCAAAACACATCCCATGACCTAGTTGGGATGGTCGTCAGAGCCGTGACGGGACGTCACATCACCTATGGAAATGGACCAGAGGACATAAAGTCTATAAGTAAAGTCTGAAGTCCTACCATAAGGCCCGTGAGAACCATGATACGACATTGCAAATGCCCGTCGAAATGAGCCAGAGGCACTGAAGGAGCAGATGAATTAGATGAGGAGTTACCCATGACACCCATAGAAACCACGATGGATTCTCACATTTGCCCATGGAAACAAGGCAGAGGGTTTGAGACATGAAGTGATAGAAGGTCCGACGGGCACCCATGACGCCTGTGACACCTACGATGGTTATGGGTCCTGCCTGTTGGAACTGCCATATTCCATCTCACCTAGTTCTATTAGGATTTTGTCTTTGTTGTAAATAAATATATTCCCTAGGTTTTTATTTTGGATGCTACGCATTATTTTATAATTGTTATGCAACTTTGAGACTTCATAACCGTTGTTAAGATTTTATTCCATACTTTTGAGAATTCAACTCTTGTTCTTCATTATTGAAGTTTTCTTGAGAATTCAAGATTCCGGTTTTCATTACTTGTTCTTGTAAGTTATAATAATGATCATTTCATCTAAATTTGATTGTTCTCTTGCAACTATGAGTAGCTAATTCCACAACTAGGGTTGTGAGAACCATGAAGAATCAACAAATTAGGTAAAGTACTTGGTAATCCTAGGAAGATGTTCATGCATGTTTTGTTCTTCCTCTTGTATTGATTGCTTTTTAACAGTTGCAAACATTAGAACTTGCCTTATTCCTACTTTCTTGACCAAAGGGGTAATGAAAGGGAAAGGGGATTATACAACAGAGATTTGATGCTACCAACCCTCACCTAATTAGTTTGAACTTGACCAGGGAAAGCTAATCATGGATCACTGGTGAGGGTTATGAAAGCAAATGCCCATAGACTGACCAAGTTTCCTGGTGACATTCTTCTATTTTGGCAACCATCTGCATAGGAGAAATTAACTTATCTATCTTGCATGCATAGCACTAGACTAGACTATTTGTATGATACCTTACTGCATTATGATCTCATGGGGAACACTGCCCTAGTCGCTTCTCTTATTGAGTATAACACTTGAAAGCTGTTACTTTGTTTCTCGTTCGATTCTTAATTACAAACATTACTTTTACTTAAAAAACCCTTTCTGGAAAAAAATTGGCTAAGAATGTGAATAAATATAGTTGACCTTAGTCCTACCATATTCTCTATTGGATCGACCCCAACCTTCATTGGGTTTTATATTTGAAAATCGATAGCTTTATGCTTCTTTTGGAGGTGTAATTTGGGTGTATCAAATTTTTGTGCTGTTGCTGGGAATACGGTTTAGGATTACGACAGATTGTGTTTGTTTCACTATTAGTCCTTATTTCCTAATTTTCTTTCTTTGTTGTTTTTGTTTTGTTCCACAGGTTGCACACTTGTGCATGCCCAGTACAAGGAGTCAAGGCAATCCCCTGATTCCATTCAATCCCGAACTCCAATGAACTTTGAGAAACATGACAAAGGATGGGGTTATTGAGACACCAGAACAAGCCACAACTCGGATGTTGGCTAAATAACAACAAAGGTAGAAAGCTAAAGAAGATGCGGAGATTGCGCAAGATGCTCAGGTTGCTATAGACCTAGAAAATCAAAATGCTGAAGTTGAACATGAAAGTCAAGAAAGCCAAGAAGATGCTCGTCGAGCTGCACTTGCTCAAGCTGCACGAGAAGAGGCAACCATATGTAATGTACCTTATGATCCATTTGCACCAATAGGGCAAAGAGGCCGTCATATTCAACCGCCCTGACAGATCCCTCACTACAATATGGAGGATAATGATGATATTAATGATGTAAGGATAACAGGTCCTATAGTATTGCCACCTCTGCCCGATGGTACAAAGTTCGACATCACTAGCACTATGATCCAGCTGCTGAACGTAAAGGGATTATTTTTCTGGCAAGCCCACTGACGATGTTATTTTACACTTGGTTAACTTTTTGGGGATCGAAAAGATGTACAACCCTCCAAAGGTAGACCAATATGCTATCAAGTTGCTATTGTTCCCATTTTCTTTGACTAGAGAAGTGACATTTTGGCTTACTATGCTTCCTGATGCTTCAATATTTACATGGAGGGAACATAAGAGTCAATTTCTGGAGAGGTTCTTCCCTCTATTAAAGATGTTGCAGCACAAATAGGAGATATATATTTCAAGAAGTTGAGCACAGAGAAACTATATGAGACCTGGTGTAGGTTCAATAAAAAGATGAAATAGGTGCCAAATCATGGAATCCCTCCAAATTATTTAATAAATATCTTCTACACAGCACTAAACGTGAACACTAAGGTAGTTGCTGATACAATCACGAGGGGAGCGTTCATGGAAAAAACTTTCTCAAAAGCATCTGAGATGCTTATAGAGCAGAAAAGGTGAATGTTATCGGTTCAGACAGGAAAGCACCAAGATAGAATGAGCACAAATTTGATAAAGAAGTCAATTATTTCAATGATCAAGTGGCAGGTTTCCAAGACAATGGCCAAGGAAATCAAGGTCGAAACAGAGATCGGGATGACAACTATAATCGGTCTGGATATAGAGATAGGTGTAGGGGTAGAGACAGAGATAGCGATTGGAACAAGTGGGATGGCTACAAGAATGATAGAAGCGGCCTATATATCCCTCCTGGAAATCGTGAAGCAGGGCTTGATCAACTAATCATTAAGGAGCTGGCGGCCAAGGTGTTGTAAAAGGTTGATTCTATGGATGGTAACTTGATTGAGATGCATGTTGACATCTCAGGCATGAGTTACAAGGTAGATTCATATGTATTTGCTATAAAGAAGATTAAGACACAGATAAACCAAATGTCTACAGCATTAAATCAGCATTAAAAGGGCACTCTTCCAAGTGATACAGTTCAGAATCCAAAGAATGATAGACATTGCATAGCAGTGAGTACTCGGAGCAAAAAGAACATGGTTGACCCTCTTATCCCTATAGTTGTTGAGGATCAAACTGAGCCTAAAAACAATCAAGTTAAAGTTGTGGTTGAGTCTTAGGTAAAGGGTGATGAGGAAAGCCAAATTGTAAAAGAGCCAGTTAAGACCAAGAGGAAGAAGAAAGAGGTCACAGAAGTTGTAATGCCTATGCCTAGACCTTCTACTCCATTCCCACAGAGACTAGCCAAGAAGGCTGAAGATGACAAATATAGAAAATTTATCTCTAAGTTAAAACAACTTTGGTTAATATTCCTTTGGTTGAGGCACTCAAGAAGATGGATGGATATGTGAAGTTCATGAAGGACTTGGTGACAAAGAAGAGAACTATCAGTTTTGAGCCTGCAAATATTTTGCACCACTATTGTGTAATAACTTCCCATTCTCTTGTGCAGAAAAAAAAGATCCATGAGCTTTCACTATTCTATGCATAATTAGGGCATTCTATTTTGCCAAGGCACTATGTGACATTGGTGCAAGCATTAATCTAATGCCTTTGGTAGTATTCAGATAGTTAGGCTTAGGATCCCCCACACCGATGATAATGCAGCTATTGATGGTGAATCGCAATGTGAAGAGGCCGGTAGGTATCTTGTATGATGTACTTGTAAAAGTGGAGTCCTTTATCTTCCCAGTGGACTTTGTAATTTTAGACTGTGAGATAGATTTTGAGGTTCCCATCATCTTGGGGTGACCATTCTTTGCCATAACAAGTGCTTTAGTTGACTCAGAGACAGGGCAAATGAATTACAGACTGAATGATGAAGAAGTTATTTTAATTTGTGTCAATCAATGAAAAACCATGATGATATGCGAGTGGTCTCAGTCATTGATGTTATGGACAAGGAACATTTGTACATTCTAGTTGAAGAATGACTTGGTGTTGAAGCACTTGCAGCCGTGATCATGAACATTGATGGAAACGACAATTATTAGTACACTGACGTGGTGAAAGTGCTTGTTAGTTTTGGTACTTACTATTATGATCCAACGAATCTTTATCTGGACTTGAAGAATAGAGTAACCCCACCAGCCAAACCATCTATTAAGGAGCCTCTTGCCTTGGATCTCAAGTCACTGCCATGACACTTATGTTATATTTTCTTGGGAGCCAACAACATTTTGCCTGTGATTATTGCTGATGACTTAGGAGAAGGGCAAGTTGATGCACTTGTGTCTGTATTAAAGAGGTTCAAAAGGACCATTGGTTAGTCTATTACTGACATCATTAGTATCCCAGTAGGCATATGCATGCACAAAATTCAGCTTGAGCCAAATTTTATTTCAAGTATGAGCATCAGCATAGGCTGAATCAGCTTATGCAAGAAGTTGCCAAGAAGGAAATCATCAAGTGGCTCAATGCAACCATGGTTTATCCTATTACAGATAACAAGTGGGTGATCCCAGTTTAGTGTATGCCAAAAAAGGGTGGAACAACTGTGGTTCCCAATGCTAAGATTGAGTTAATTCCTATGAGACTAGTTACAAGTTGGCGTGTTTGCATGGATTACTGGAAGCTGAACTCATGGATTGAGAAGGATCATTTTCCGATGAAATTCATGGATCAGATGTTAGACCGTCTTATTGGTAGAGGATGGTATTATTTTCTACATGGTTACTCAGGATATAATCAAATTTTGATTGCTTCTAAAGACCAAGAGAAGATTATTTTCACTTGTTCATATGGGATGTTTGCTTTCAAGAGAAAGCCATTTGGATTATGTAATGCACCAGCAACCTTCTAGAGATGTATGATGTCAATATTCTCCGACATGGTGGAGGACACTATTAAGGTATTCATACATGATTAATTTGTTGTTGGTGATTCATTTGTTGATTGTCTATCCCATCTGAGTTGTGTGCTACAAAGATCTGAAGAATGCAACTTGGTACTGAACTAGGAGAAGTGCCATTTTATGGTCAAAGAGGGTATTGTGTTGGGCCACCAAATTTCAAAAAAGCGGATTAAGGTTTACAAGGCCAAGATATAGGTGATTGAAAATTTTCCTTCTCTTATTTCAATAAAGGGTATTCGAAGTTTCTTGGGGCATGTTGGGTTCTATCGCAGGTTCATTAATAACTTTTCAAAGATTGCACATCCCTTGTGCAAACTATTAGAGAAAGATGTGAAGTTTGTGTTTGATGAGGCGTGCTTGAAGTCATTCGAGGGCCTAAAGTTGCAGTTGATCTCAACTCCCATTATTATTGCACCTGATTGGTCTGACCCATTTGAGGTGATATGTGATGCTTGTGGAGTAGCGCTAGGATAAGTCCTAGGCCATAGACAAGATAAGATTCTTCACTCGATATACTATGCTAGAAAAGCACTCAATCTAGCCCAAAAGAACTACACTATGACCGAACATGAGCTGCTAGCTGTGGTGTTTGCTTTTAAAAAGTTCAGATTCTATTTGCTTGGCACCAAGGTGACTGTGCACATAGATCATGCACCTCTCAGGTATCTTATAGTTAAGAAGGATGCGAAGCCTAGGTTGATTCGTTGGCTGCTGTTATTGTAAGAATTTGACTTTGAAGTCAAGGATCACAAATGTACTAAAAATTAGGTGGCAGACCAGTTGTTCAGACTTGAAGATGAGGCTATGTTACAGCTAAAAGATGAGCTTGATATTGATGATGCATTCCCAGTATTTTCTTTCTTCCCCATAAAGGAAATATGGGAATTAGGTGGTATACCATATGTATATGTATTTTATGATCAGGTATTGGCTGCTTCTCAGATTTTGATCCAACGGTATTCATACATTGCTAACTACTTAGCAAGTGATATAGTTCTTCAAGACCTGATAGTCCATTAGTAGAGGAACTTCATGTCTTAAGTGAAGAAGTTTTTTTGGGAAGAGCCTTATTTGTTCCGTGTATGCGGTGACACAATGAATTGTAGATGAATTGCTAAATAGAGAAGGAAGATATACTTAAGCCCTGCCACACCTCTCCTATAGGAGGACATCATGGTGGAACTCGGATATCCCACAAGATCTTATAATGCAAGTACTACTGGCTGACCCTCCATAAGGATGCTCATGATATGCGAGGGCCTAAAGTTGATGCCAAAGGGAAGGAGGCATTTCAAGAAAGCATGAGCTTCCTCTTACTCTTATCCAAGTGATTAAACTGTTTGATGTATGGACAATAGATTTCATGGGTCCTTTCGTGATGTTGAATAGTATGAGGTATATATATGTTGCTGTTAAGTATGTGTCAAAATGGGTAGAGACGGTAGAACTTCCTAACAATGAAGGCAAGAGTGTCACATCATTTTTGAAAATGAATATCTTCTGCATATTTGGCATACCATAAGAAATCATCAGTGATGGAGGGTCTCACTTTTATAATAAGCTATTCAAGGCTCTACATGAGAAATATGGGGTGAGGCACATTGTGGAGACATCTTACCATCCACAAATTAGTCGTCAAGTAGAGGTTTCCAATCGAGAGATAAAATCCATCCTTGAAAAGACGGTGAATGTGCAAAGAATAGATTGGTCTAGGAATCTTGACGATGCCCTATGAGCATATCAGAGAGCCTACAAGACTCGTATAGGTGTCACCCTATAAGATTGTCTTTGGGAAAGCATGTCATATTCCAGTAGAGCTTGATCATAAGGCCATGTCGGCGCTTAAAAAGTTGAACGTACATGAGTGTGTTGCATCCTATCAGCGGCTTGGCCAGTTAAATAAACTCAATGAGTTTTGCATAAATGCATATGAGAGTTCAGCACTGTACAAGGAAAAGATAAAGACGTACCATGACTGGAAGATTGAGAAGAGAGATTTTCAACCAGGCGAGCTGGTCTTACTCTACAATTCAAAATTGCGCTTATTTCTAGGCAAGCTTAATTCAAAATGGATGGGGCCATTTTGAGTGGTTTAAGTGTCCCAACATGGTGTTATAGATCTTGAGAACTATTATGACAAGCGGTTCAAGGCAAATGGTCAGTGTGTCAAAGCCTATTTGGGAGATGCTAAAGAAATCAAAGTGGTTGAAGCTTGGGAGCTTTTTGAAGTCTGATTAACCAAGTGACCTGCATCATGCCACGATGTTAAATTAGGCGCTGCATGGGAGGCAACCCATGAAGGAAACTTGATAGAGTCTGAGTAGTCAAGTGACTTGCATCATACCTCAATGTTAAATTAGGCATTGCATGGGAGGCAACCCATGAACTAACATTTGTTTAAACGTGCATAGGAGAATCAATTCTATCGAATAGAGGATCGATGAAAAGTTGAATGAAATGGGAGCAACGAAGCACATAGAAATGTAGGAGAAAATAGCAGCACTATGGGTGGATGTTGATGAGTTGAAGGTATAGCCGGGGGCCCCGGCGCCCAGCTTAGCTGGAGAGACCTAGCCTGATCTGAGAAGTGCTAATTCGGTTCTGATAGCAGAACGGGGGGGCGGCTCCAGAGGCATTGCCGCAGGCGCCAGTACTAGTAATTTGAAAAAATGATAGACATCTAGCATATTCACTCATTTTTTCTTTCTGATAGGCCAACTCAAAGAGGGAAATGCGCGCTCTGATGGTGTCTCGTCCTGGCGCTCTCCCCCGGCCACTATGTATTCCCGTGCTCCCATAGTCATGCCACAGGTACCAGTGGAGCAGATGATTAATTTGTTGGACTATGCAAATCTAAAGATTCGCCATCAAGTTGCTATGGAAGAAGAGGCACCGGTTAGTCCTTCTATGCCTACCAAAAAGAGGAGGAGAAAATATAAAGAGGTTCATAAAGAGGGCGAACATGCTCCATTGAGACCAAAATCATTGAAGTTAAAGGAGGAAAGAGCTGAGAAGAAGAGAAAGAAAGAGGAAGAAAAGGTGGCAAAAGAATCCCTGGCCATCCAGTAGATCCGTATAAATGCTATTGGTTCTTGTTGCTCGAGAAGTGGTGTTGCAGGCAATATGGAGGTAATTTCTTCAGACTCCATTATGGGAGAGATCGGTGATGAAGCTGCTAGGCAGCTGTTGATACTGAGAGGGCTTCTGAGGCAGCCTCTGTTGGTGAGAAATACATGAGCACTGATATAGCAGGCCTGACTACTACATAATGATCGTGCTTAGGCGCCACAGGTAGGCCTCACCTCTCTTGTTTTGTACCCTTTTAAATCCATTTAGGATAGTGCAACTTTTTTTATAGGGTGGGGGAAACTTGGTCATCTTTATGGTTTTTGTAGAGAGTTATGGCAAAGTCTGAGTAGCCAAAACACTAACGTCATGCTGCAATGTTAAATCAGGCGGTACATGGGAGGCAACCCATTAAGGTATACACAAAGTACCCGCATCCTTGGGTCTTTCTTACTGTGTTCTTTCCCTAAGGATTTTTAATTTTTGTTTAACCGGTATGTTCAGACTAGGATGTGTGTTTGTAAAAGAAAAATAGGAACTTAATGCAGTCTGTGGTCCTATTTTGACAATGGTTGTGAAAATAGAGACCCCTCCAAAATTTTGTGCAATATGACTATTGAGACTGACATTGATAGATCTGCGTATGACACCATGTATAGGAATGTGAGAAGTAGCTTATGCATGAACCGATAGTTAGTAATTCACTTGTCTCAACTTTGTGCCATGTGTGGGTGAGCTGATTTGTATTTGTTCTCATTGTATGCATCAATCTAGAACTTGCCTGGTTCATCTTGCTATGGTTATAGAATGGTTTGGTTAGGAGATGATCATAGGTCATTTTTTAATGAAGTCCATTTAAGCCAAATGACCTACCCAATGAAAAACTGATTCTCTTTGACCCCCGAATTTGAGCCTGAACTAACCCTTTTGTTGTTAGCCTATTCACCTTTCCTATTTTTTTGTAAAACTTTGTTTTAGCCCTGGTCCATCCTTGGACATTGTGTACCTAAACTCAGGCTAAACGCCTAAGTTGAGGGTGGCTACTGTAAGGGTAAATAGGAAGATTTGGGTATGAAAAGACAGAGTTAGTGTTAAGAAGGAAGATAACGGGTGTGGTTTGTGTGCTACAAAGAAAAGAAAAAAAAGGGACAAGAAAAAAACAAAAGAATTTGAAAAAATGGGTAAAAGTGAGAATAAAATCCACACCCGATGCTTGATTTAAGTGAAGAGATAACAAAAAAGGAGAATAAGGGAGGAAAATACCATGGTCTGAAAAGTGGAACAAAAAGTAAGTGTAGTGTCAAGGAGGGCATAGTCACTATTTCCCAAAGAATACCATACCCATCCCTGAACCTACATAACAAGCCTAACAAAATCCTCTAGTGATCTTAACTCGACCATTTGAAAACCAAGGCATAGAAAATAAGTGCAATCCTATGGTATTGTGCATGTAGAACTTGAACTTCTTTGCGAGAGCGAGTGTATTCCCAGTCCCTAATTGTTGAATGAAATTCTATGTGAGCGAGACTTCTTCATGTAAGGGCACTAGAGTAGACTGGGGTTGCTGACTTATCAGATGAATGTTTGTTGTGTATGCTAGTTTGACCATTTGTATCATGTTGTCATCCATGTATTTGTCTTGTGTTGTCTTGATACCTATAAGTATGCACTGTTTTTGAAAAAACAAAGAGTGGGTATTGATTCTGTGAATGGAAATGGTTGAACCACTTGGCTGCTGTAGTTCCTAGGTTTCTTTTACTTATGTGTTGTTTTGGTTTATTTTCATTTGTTGCTTTAGGACAAGAAAACATTCTATGTTAAGGGTGTTGATGTGCCGGGATTTCAAGGCACTTTCGATGCTTAAAACTAAGTATTTTCGGAGTTCTTAAGTATGGTTTGTTAGATATGACGCTCGTTTGCTACATGTTCAGGGAAAAGTATTGAAAAGATAAAAATACTGAAAAGTTGTAGTTTCCTGGGCTAAAAGTCATTCCCCATGGGCATGGGATCCAGCACAGCCCGTAGGAGGGGATGTGGGAATGAGACAGCGAGACTTAATGGCAAAACCCATCCCACAACTTAGTTGGGATAGGCGTCAGAGCCGCAATGGGACGTCACAATGCCTTTGGAAATGGAACAGAGGAGCTAAAGGCTGGAAGTGAAGGCTGAAGTCCTTCCATGACGCCCATGAGAGCCACGATGCGACATTATAGATGCCTGTCAAAATAAGCCAGAGGCATTGGAGGAGCAGATGAGTTAGCCGATGAGTAACCCATGACACCTGGGGCAACCACAATGGCTCGTCACACTTGCCTATGGAAAAAAGGCAGAGGTTCTAAGACATAAGTGATAGAATGTTCGATGGGCACCCACGACGGCCATGGCACCCACGACGGCCCATGGGGCCTGCCCATTGGAACTACCGCATTCGATCTCTCCTAGTTCTGTTAGGATTTTTTCTTTGTTGTCTATAAATACCTTCCCTGGGATTTTATATCGGATTGTTACACATTATTTGACAATTTTTATGCAACTTTGAGACTTCATAACACGTTGTTGAGATATTATTCCATACTTTTGTTTAAGTGTCATCTGTATGTGCTAGCTTGTCTACTGATATCATGATGTCATCTATGGATCTTCTTGTGTTATCTTGATAAATGGTACACGTGCACTTGTTTTATATTGAAATAGATGGGGTAATAAACTTATAAGATGAACTGTTTGAACCATGTGACTACCGTAGTTCCTAGTTTTCTTTTGCTTAAGCATCATAATAGGATAATTTTTTTGTCGCTTGAGGATAAGCAACACTTTTAAGTTGAGGGTGTTGATGTGCCATGATTTGACGTCACTCTCGACGCTTAAAACATAGAATTATTGTACATTCTTTAGCACTTTGTTAGTAGATATGATGTGTTTTTATGAGTTGTGCAAGAAAATAGGGTCCTCAACCAAAGTGCTGGAGTTTATGGTTAAAATTGGGTAAGTTAGGAATTACGAGTGAAATGACAAGTCATGGTTTGAATCCATGAACACGTATTGTTAATCATGAAAAGAGATCTGCTAGATTGCAACTGAAGGCCAAACCACGAGTCAGTCTACTAGTCATGGATCCAAACCATGTGCCAATATTGTGACCCGTAAATTGAGCTTTTGTAGAGGTGAAAACTAAAGTGTGAACCACGAGTGGATTCTACCGGCTGTAGTTCTAAATGACGACCCGTCCTGTGAGCTGTAGATTTGATCTCCTGCAAACATGTATTAATGGAGGTTGACACCATGAGTTAGTTGGCCAGAGAAATTGGCCAAAGAAGATGCAAAATTGGGGTCTTAAACCATGGGTCAATCAATGAACCATGGTTCCAGTCCATGACCCATGGTCCATCAAGTAGAATCCAGCAACACGGAGGTTGACTTCACTAGACTACAATTGACTCCAGAGATCCATGAACCATTATCCAGAATGATGGGTCATGCACCCATCCGTGATCACTGTCGTGGCTATGTTTTCCTTGTCAACTTAGGATAGGATTTGTTGTCTATAAACACTTTTCCTAGGTTTTATTTTGAACATTATGCACATTATTCCATCTCTTGTGACTTAGAAACTTCGAATATTATATTGTTCTTGGTTTTGAGAGATTAAGTCATCCATTGATTCATGGTTATGTATTCTTCTTTAGTAATTCAAGATTCCGGATTTCTTTTATTCATCTCGTAAGTATATGATTATGAATTCTTCACCATATTCTGATTGTTTTCTTATAAACATTAGTAGTTAAATCAACAACTAGGGTTGTGGGAACCATGATAGATTAATGAAAGTAGGCAAAGTACATAGTGATTCTAGGTTTGTGTTTATACATGTATTGTTATTCCCTTTGCATTGATTGATTTCTTGTGGTTGTAAATGTTAGAACTCGCCTTATTCCTCCTTGTTGGACAAAATAGGTAACAAATGAAAATATGAATTGTACAATGGAGACTTGAGGATGTCAACCCTCGTTTAATAGTTTTACCTTGTTCGGGAATAGCTAATTTGGGATTAAAGGTAAGGGTTAGTAAAGCATACACCCATAGATGACAACCAAATGGCGCAGGCGTGGCTCCGCAGAAGCGGCTAAGCTCCACAAGAATGGAAGCCGTTAATATCAGTAGCCTTCGCGGGTGCAGATGGCTCTCTAAAGGCAGGAGCAATTGCACTAGCACCAACTACATCAGCAACCTCAACCAAGCTCAAAACACTCGAATAGACCCTCGAGATTTATTTGGAACCCCGCGTACACAAACGAACTATGCTACCCTACTAAAAAAGGTGTTATGAATTCAATGGAATTATAAAAAATCTCAACTAAGATTGTTTCAACAAAAATGGGTCTCACACCCAAGCATCAATTTTAACTAACAACCAACCAATATCCCAAAATGAGCCCGAAAGCCTTAGTACCCGAAACAAAGGTTCCACTAGCCCAAAGTCCACATTCTAGAACTAATAGTGCTAACATAATGTTCATCCGAGCCTATTTACTCCAAGTGTTGACCAATATTAACTAATTCCACATTAAGTGTTCAAAAATAGGGATACTCCTGCAAAACACAAATGAACTTCTAGGGAATTCAACCATCAGTTTTGACAAGTGATAAATGACTTACTGCCGCTGTGGGAATGCTTGAAATGCTGAAAATGCATGAAAAAAGGGAAAATGACCTAAGGGTCATTACAATAAATCCAAGTAAATTTTTTGTCATGCCCCGAAGGTACCCCCTGGATGCAACACGGTGCTTAATGTCACAAGTGACCTCAAGATAACCCATGGCCTGGCATATATATGGAAAACCAGTTTAAAGATATGTACTGTGCAGAAAACTAAAGCAATTTAATAACTTAAAGCAAGATAAGAGCCCAACAAATCTAAAAAGACTATAATATAGAAATATAGTTTAGTGCTGACTGAAAACAACACTAACAACTGCTGAGTCTAGTCTATGTATAGAAGCCATCTAACTGAATGAGAGTTGTTGGGACATACCCCCAGCTAACTCTACAAAGCTAAAACTGAAAGTAAATACTGAAATGAAGCATGTCTATCATCCTCGAACTAATGAGGACTCACCACTGAACTGCTAAGTGTGAACTGGGGAACCGAACTAAACGTACTCTGGTTGCTAAGTGCCTGAACCTATATCATAAAATGATGTAGCACAAGAGTATGCGTCAGTACTTTGAATAAACTGAGCATGCAAGATATATATATATACAAAGTTGGGCAATATAAAACTGAACATGAACATAGATTTACTTCAACATAATTGAAAACTGAACTGAATACAATGACCAGTTATAAATCAAGAAATAGCATACTGAACTGAATACTGAACATAAATATTGGATACAAGGTCAATGCACATGAATCTGACTGTGGGAGACACAACTAACCGACATACCCCAAGTTGAGCTAACTATGGGGCCAACCTATAAACCTGGATGGGAGGGTGTTCACACCTTGCCAAGGGTACGAACAAGTCTGACGTGGATCCACTACTGATGTCCACAAGGGACAAGGAGATGCAGCCTAGTCTGACAGCTGACTCCTCAAACCTACGGTGGTGCCGTAGTTCTGTGACTTAAGGACTGTTACTACAGGTCTTAGCCTAAACTGACAGCTAAGCCTTCATCCTCTTGTCCGCTCAGTACTAAGTCTACTACTAACTGAATATGAACAACAATATACTGGAATGATGGATAGCTCAAAATACTAAATATCAATTGAGAATGCAACATAAATATACTGGGAGATATGGCATTCGAATCCTGGTACATGAGCATATAATTAGCATGTCTAGTGAACTTAATTCATGAAATACTGGAAGTACACAACTAGTTTTTCTGAACCTTATACATGGAAATACACTAATTTTCCAAGAACATGTATTCAATACCATAGAGATTGTAGAAACTGAATTGCGATAAATCTCTAAGTTCTAGGAACCCTAGGTTTGACAATTTATGGAGGAAAATTAAGACTAGTTGGAATCGAGAGACCTAATGGGTGAAAGGAACTCACTAGTGAAATCCCACATACTTGGTGAAGAAATCCACGGAGAAATCCTTGGATTTTTGGGGCTGAACTTTGGTGAAGGCCTCTGCTTGTTCTTGAGAGAAACTATGCCTCTGTTGATTCCTTTTTGTCTAAGTCCGATGATTTTTAGGAGAATGAGGGTTTAGTTAGTTTTAGGCTACTTAATCAGGATTTAGACGACATAAAATGATGAAGCTTAGGCATTAAATTAGGTAGGAAATGTCTGGAATGCCCATGGAATTTAAATTAGAACAGCTGCCAAAAATTGTGACCCGGGGATCACGACTGGGTTTTACGACTCGTGGAAAGTTCCACGGGTCGTGGAACCCTATCTTGGTTTCCTGGTCCTGAAAACTGGTCACTATAATGAACCCTACGAGTTGGGTTCACGACTCGTGGAAACTTCCACGGGTCGTGGAACCCACTCGTGGTTCCTGTAAGAAATTCCTGGTCCTCTGAACTTTGGTTCCATGACTTAGGTTCATGACTCGTGAAAACTTCCACGGGTCATGGAATCCACTCGTGGTTCCTGAGGACATAAGCATAGGCTACTGGAACTGGTTCCACGACTTGGGTTCATGACTCGTGGAAACTACCACGGGTTGTGGAACCCAATCGTGGTTCCTGAAGGTCGTCTGTTACAAGGATTCCACGGACAAGTTCTACGGTACGTGGAAACTTCTACGGTTCGTAGACTTGAGTCGTGGGATGAACTTCAGAGGAGTAGTCCTCTAATCTTTGTTCCACGAGTCCAGTCCACGACTCGTGGAAGTGACTCATGGTTCCTGACAGTTGAAATTTTTTATTTCTCCTGGTTTTCTGAGCTAATTCTGGGCTTGGAAGTTCTGGGGTGTTACATTTTTACAAGTAACTTAGCATCTAGTTAGTTATATATATCCAATTAAGAGCATGGTATACTAAATTTCATGGCAGGTGAAGCTAATTTAAGGTTCAAGTGATGTTTAGAGTCACCCCACACTAGAGTTTGAAATATTCTCATAAAACTTTCTTTCAAGCATTTTATTAAACACTTAGTGTGAATAAATCTTTAATGCTTTGGTTCATGGAATTTATCATTCTAATTTTCCCTCAAATTTAATCTTATCAACAAACAACTATTCTAACAATCATATATTCACTAACAATTAATAATTTATATTCTCCATCCAAAAATTTAGCATGATTGACAAATTGGGGAATTCAAGTATGTAAATTTACTTTTCATGGGTCTATAAAATTACTAGGTAAAACTACTAAATTAAACAAATATATACTAAAAACTAACAATAAAGATCAAAATTAAATAAAGATAGCATAAAAATTCATTACCTTGAAAGATTGATTCTTGTAGAAAGCTTAATGGAATGAAGACTTTAGCTAAAGTTCTAGCGAGAGAAATATTCAAAATATACTAGTGGACAAGAATAAGGAAAATCTAGTGGCTTCTATACTAAATATTTTTCCCTTTTTTATTTAATTTCTATTTTTTAATTTATTAGTTTAAAAATATTGTTCTTCAAAATTAAGAAAAAATATTATTTTTGACTGAAATACACTACGAAGGGGCCTTGGGTAATATGCTAGGCGTCCCCTAGTGTAATTTTACTAGTTTTTTGTTTTTTAATTTTTTTTCAAATGTTGTGTTTAGAGACCATTTCCACTTTTCTTCCTTCATAGCCTAGGAATCCTGTAAACATAACAAACTCAAAATAGTTGTTAGAAATTTTTTTATAAGAGAATATAATAAAAAAAAATAGATACAACAAATGTTGAGTTGCCTCCCAACTAGCGTCTTGTTTAACGTCATGGATCAATGTGAACTTTTTCAAGTTCCATTATCTCTATGATAGGGATAAACATTACCACCCCATCTCACTTGAGCTTCTATATTTTCCTTCCCTTCTTTCACCTCTCTCATTATGTTCCAAAACACTACATTTTATGAAAGTCCATGTCCGGCTACACTTTGTAGCATCTTTATGGTTGTAGTCGTAGAATTCTCATTCAACCATCTACCAAATACCACATCTACTATAGATTGGTTGATCTTATAAAGCACTTGGTAGAAGGTGTCCATCATTATTACCTCAAATGAGCCCGAACCCGGATAATCGATAAAATGATTGAACCTTGCCCAAGCGTTAGAAAGCATCTCTTCCTCCGCTTATTTAAAATTCAAAATCTTATTTAAGGCTTGTGTATTTCCAGTGCATGGACTGAACTCATGGATTAATGTATATAATAAACAAGGCCATGTCTCAACTAACTCCAATGAAGTGTTCATATACCAATCCCTTTCTTTTCCCACAAGAGAGCGAGAAAACCAATATAACTTCATCCCATCATCAATGACCTTATCATATTTTTCGCATACATCCAAGAAAATATTTATGTGAAAGATGGGATCTCTCTCCCAACCATTTTGAATTAGGCCTTTATTATTAATGTCTCTTTAATCTCATCTTCTCTTGTCACGATATCCTTCTCTGTCAAATTCAATCTACGAGGACCCCTTAATGGATTATTTTGATTTGAATGAGTTTCTTGTCTCACCTTAGACAATCTTGGAGGATCCAAATTGATGACTTTGATCTCGTCATAATATTCAAGGAAATGATTTCCCTCAATATGTTAAATGTAGCTTTAGTTTCCCCCACCGTAATAGACATCATTCTAGACTTCACCCTTATTATTGTATCAGCTGTAGCTAAGAAGCCTCTACCAATAATGATGGGCATATCTTTGTCTTCCTTATAATCTGGAATAATGAAGTCCATAGGAAGAATAAATGGTCACACATTCACTAATACATCCTCAATGATTCTATCAGTATAGGTGAAAGAACGATCTACTAATTGCAAGGTAACTGTGGTAGGCGTTGGTTCACCATGTTCTAATGTCTTGATCACTGAAGTGGGCATCATATTAATTCTAGAATCTAAATCACAAAGTGCCATTCCTACATCTCTATCTTCAATGCTTATAGGAATTGTGAAGCTTCCTGGATCTTTTAACATTGGAGGGAGTTTGTTTCTGATTCTTGAACTACACTCTTTAGTGTGTGCAACTATCTCAAACTCTGTGAGGAACCTTTTGTTTGCGACTATACTTCTCAACTGCTTGGAATATTTTTCTACCTCTTGCAACAACTCTACCAATGGGATATTCATATGTACCTGCTTTAATATGTCTAGAAATCTCAAACAAGACTTGTTTGCCTCTTGTTTCTCAAATCTCTGTGGGAATTATGGTGGTGGATGATACGCCCAAATTACACCTCTAAAAGAAGCATAAAGCGGTCGATTTTCAAATATAGAACTCACCGAAGGTTGAGGTCGATCCCACATAGAATATGGTATGACTAGGGTCAACTAGGTTTATTCAGGCTCTTAGCCGTTTATTTCCCAGAAAGGAGTTTTTTTAAGTAAAAGTAATGTTTGTAATTAAGAATTGAACAAGTAACAAAGTAACAGTTTTCAAATGTTGTACTCAATTAGAGAAGCGACTAGGGAAGTGTTCCCCATGAGATCATAATGCAGTAAGGCATCGTACCTGTAATCTAGTCTAGTGTTATGCATGTATGATCGGTAAGATAAGTTCTCCTAAGCGGATGGTTGCCAAAATAGAATAACGTCACCACACAACTTGGTCTGTCTACGGGCGTTTGATTTGCTAACCCATACTAGTGATCCCAGATTAGCTAAACATGGGCAAGTTCAGGCTAATTAGGGTGAGGGTTGGTAGCCTCAAATCTCCGTTGTGTAATCCACTTTCCCATTCGTTACCCCTTTGGTCAAGAAAGTAGGAATAAGGCGAGTTCTAATGTTTGCAACTGTTAAAAAGCAATCAATACGAGAGGAAGAACAATACATGCATGAACACCTTCCTAGGATTACCAAGTACTTTGCCTACTTTGTTAATCCTTCATGGTTCCTACAACCCTAGTTGTGGATTTAGCTACTCATAGTTGCAAGAGAACAATCAGATTTAGATGAAACGGTCATTATTATAACTTACAAGAACAAGTAGTGCCCTCACCACAAAGAAGTCTTGTTCACAATGCAACACATTCAAAATGGGATTGGAACAAACACACTCACTCTCACAAAGAAGTTCAAGAAATGCATGCACAATACCATAAGCTTGCCCTTATTTTCTATGCCTCAATTTATGAACAGTTGGACTAGGATCACTATAGGATTTTACTCGGCTTGTAACATAGGCTCGGGGATAGGTATGGTAGATTTGGCAATAGTGACTATGCCCTCCTTGACACTATGCTATCTTTTTCAACTTGTGACGGCTGTGGCAATTTTTTTTCTAACTCAACTTTCTCTTTTTTTTTTCTTTTCTTTATTTTCTTTTCTTTTTCTTTTATTTTCTTTTTTAGCACATGTCCCACCTGTTATTTCCCTTTTTATCACTACTTTTTTCGTATCCTATTGTTCTTCTTATTTATCTCTACAGTAGCCACCCTCAACTTAGATGATTTTCCTAAGTTGAAGTGCATAATGTCCAATGAGGGACCAGGGCCAAACTAAAGGTTCTAATAAAAATCATGGAAGGTTAATAGGCTAATCAATAAAAGGGTTTATTTAGGCTCAAAACCAAAAATCAGGGGATATCAAATATATTTGGATGATAATTTTAGGCTAAGTGAAATGAATTAAAAAATGACCTATGATTAATACCTCACCAACTATCATGCTGCCTAGGAAAGACTAATCGGGCAAGTTCTGGATTGACACACAAAGCAAGAACAATTAAAATACAGCTCACACACTCATGGCAAAGTGTCATACTATCAATTGCTAACTATGAAGTTCATGTCCCAGCTTAAGCCATTTATCACATCAGTATACATAATGTCATGCACATATATATAACAGTCAGTCAATCAAAATGGCTAACATGTCACTCAAATCACAAAATTTGGAGGGATCTCTATTTGTCATTCAAAATTAATTTCAAAATCAATTTGCAAGCCATCGATTGTGCTAAGTTACTATTTTTCTTTAACAAAACACACAATCACTCCTAAACATGATAGTTGAATAGAAATTAAGGTCCTCAAGGAAATAACACAACAAGAAAACCCCAAGGACGTGGATACGCAAAGGTACCTTCTTGGGTTGCCTCCTAAGCAACACCTAATTTAACACTATCGCACAAAACAAATATCTTGAGTAAGACTTTACCAAGATACTCATATAAACATACACATAGACTAGCTACCCCAACCCATATAAAGGAATGTGCATTGTCCCTAATGCACTAAAAAGAATAACAACGAGAGAGGTGGGAACATACCTGTGGTGCCTAAGCATTAGTGTCCAATGTAGTAGATAGGGTCGGTGGTGTGGCATACGTGGTTGAAATAGTAGCTGCATGTAAAGCTTTCTCATTAATAATAGTCTCTCTGCTCATACCAAGCACCCTTACAATGAGGTCTAAAGAAAGTGTTACACCCGAAGGTTCCAGGCTCGATGACGTACCATCTCTCAAGGCCTCAATTCTAAGTTGCTCTGCCTCAACTCAATCCACTTCATCTCTGCTAGAGGCCTCCATAGTCTATAGTAAAAGCCTCACATCTGCCTTTTGAGCTGTATGGGCCTCTTTCTTTCTTTTCTTTTCTATCTCAGTTGGTGTCATCTCTTACTCATCATCCTCTCGATGAGTTTTTTCCCCCTTTCTCTTCTTATTTTTCTTGGCCTGAGGAACATCAATCTCATGAACCTTATCTGTAGCTCTCTTAAGTGGAGCATGGGGAGGGATTCTGCTAGTAGATCAGTTAAGGAGTCCTCCCCCTCCTGATCTCTGGATAGTGTAGCCTTAATTACCAAAACAATAGGGACACTCCTTATGTGGATGGCATCAATATCACATGAGCTTTGGAAAGCTTGGAAAGGATAGCTGTAAGGTCCAGTGTACTCAAATTCCACAACCAATTATTTACCCAAATCTCTATCATGTCCAAATGGGCATTCACACTATCACTGCAACTCCAAATAGGCTTGAGAGAAACGACAATCTCTTTTCTGATCAGCGGCTTAATTTTTGTAGATAACCTCTTAGTCTTCTTATTGACATGGGCCTCCATCTTAGCCACCTTTCTGAAAGGTCTGGCTAGAGAAAGTGAAAGTGGTGCCTAGTTCAGGAAGATAGACAACTATTGTCACTTCAGCCACTAGAAAAGTAGTAGAATGACCTACCTCTGCGACTGTGGGGTCTAAGGTTGTAGATACTGTATCCCCAAAAACTGCTAATGAATCAACTAGAACACTATTATCTGGTTCAGCAAAAATAATGCTTCTGGGTGCAAAAGAATGGGCTTTACCCTTGGCCACAGGGTTAGCCATATGTCGAATAAGTGTGATGTCCTGGAAGCCTATAGCATGAAGTGTCCTGTAAATCCCCACATAGGTGGGTATCTAAACTGCTTGGCATAACTTGGTGATACAACATAGGAATGGAATGGAAGTGATGGTCCTCATAGCCTGCTCTTTAAGCTCCTCTACTAAGATGTAGGAAATAATAATGTCAAAATGGGACATGATAGCAGCAACAAAGATTTTTCAATTTGGAGTTAATGTATTATTTACAGCTATAGGAACTGACTGATACCACAACATGGACCACCAAAACATGCTAGCCATACTCAGTGTTACCTTTGTGAAAGAAAGTGGATTAACTATCAAACAAGGTGGGTTTCCATCTGTGATAACCAAAGCTAGAAACTCAAGAAGGGTATTGTGGATACTATGCTACCCCAACCTAAACTCATGGTCTGGCTGAGCGATTGGTTCTAAGTAGTCTGGGTCATAAATAAAGAACTGGATGGTGCGCTCTGAAATATCAACTAGGACCCCTCTTACTTGCACGTTATCCAAGGGTGAAAGCTTCTTTAGATTTTTCCCTTTGTCACATGAGTTGATAAAGGCGGCAGGATAAGAAACATAAAACTTTCTAACAAGAATGAAGTTTTAAGGTCCGCCCTATTGACTCATCCATCGGAACCCATAGTGATTATAAAGCTCTTTAATATCTTTCATATCTTCTAAAGTTGTCGATTGTATCTCTACCTCTTCAAAAATACTCTGCCTCGGATGCCGTCTCTCATTTCTTTCTAGCCCCTCATGAAAAAATCTTGAAGTCCTCTCTATAGCCGACCTAACATTCTCTCAAACCTTGGGGTTCGTTCTTTTGAAAGTGGGGACAATATGGATGGGCTCATCATTTTAGACCTCAGCTATATCGAGGATCTTTGTGCCAGACTCACTCGCTTTGGCAGTTTCTGATCCTAAACCAGTGTGGTCTTTTCTACCTACAATGGAATCTCTGGGCCCAAAATCTCTGGTTCTGCTCTCACTAGATGATGACTCAGAATCATTCTCTCCCTATTTAAATTGAGGAGAAGTGGTCTGTGGATGTGTCTTTTCTCTTTGCCTCATGGTCTAAGGCTCGGTATCAGCATCATATTAATTGGTATACAACTTCTTGAATCCACTTTCATCTGATTCGGTGGGCTCATCTTGAATTTGAAATTTTAGTCTCAGAGCCCCATCTATTTTCTCCGTTGTTGTGAGTTTCTTCGGGGAGTTCCTTGGAGACATGGTACTTGTGGGAGAGATTGTTAGCATACATTCTGAGGAAGGAAAACAAAAGATATTTTTTTTACATGTTTGTACAGGTGTGCAGGACACAGTCCACGGATTGGTTGATGGTCTGTGTAATCAAACCATGTACCGTGGACCTATCCGTGGTTCCACTCTGAGAGAAAACATTATTGTACTCCCAGGTACCACGGGTTACTTGACGGGAAATAGTTTAGTATTATGGGTCAATCTTGTGACTCGGTGTTTTGGACCTGAGAGTCCATTCTCTGATGAAATTCTACAGGTGAGTCTACAGTTTGTAGAACTAATGCACGGGCTATAGACGCAACCATAGAATCTCAAATAGTAAGCAATTGTCAAAACTCCCCCTTACACAATATCAATTATTTTTAAACTTCTGATCATGATTCACACTAACATAATAGTTCATGCATTCACACAGTAGCACTAATATATAGCTCACACCTAGGGTTTCTTAATTACAATTGATTTCATGATTGAGATAAATAAGAACCCATAGACACTATGTCCCCCAACAGAAAACATGAAACGCCTTAGGGAGTGAGTACAACTTACCCTTACCTCAATGAACAACTCGAGAATTGCATTAGACGAGGTTGCGTATTGTGAGTTTTACTCTGTGCTCATGCATGTGTGATAGCCGAATGGGTGATCAGATTTTGTATGGAGTTGAGCTATATCAGGAGTGATAGAGGGAGTGATTTGATCAAATGGTTTTGAATTTTTGATTCTCTTTTTTTTTTAAAACAAGTGGTATACCCGCTAGGGTTTCGGTCAAGGAAAAAGGAAACCAGGTTAGGGAGGGGGGGTCTATTTAAAAGAGTTAAAATTTCAAACCCTTGACTTGGTTCTGTACTTTACCTAGGATCCTAGATGGAAAACTATGGTCTATTGACTGAAATAATAGGCCATCGATTCACTCGTGGATCTAATTTTTATGTAACAGAGGTTCCAGCATTTACGAATGACTTCACGGTCTGTGTTTTGAAAGTACAAACCATCCTGTCATTCATAGAATCTTACTTGAGACCTGGCATTTGAGATTGAGGACTATGACTTGGTCCATGGGTCATTGAACAAGTTCATGGCCCATGAACTAAATCGTGGTTCTCAGACTTGATTCTATTGGTTCAACTTTTCCAGGCATCTATGGTTGGATCCATGAGTCGTCAAGGTAATCTATGACCCATCATGCAACTTGTAGATTTACATTTTATTTTCAGTGGCATACCTTGCTCATCCTTTTCATCATGGGGTCCCTGTACACTTTAACAAACGTTAGTCTTGGGTTGCCTCCCAAGAAGCACCTAATTTAACATTGCAGCATGACGTAGGTTACTTAACTACTCAAACTTCATCAAGTAACCCCTTAATGAGTTACCTCCAATGTAGTGCCTGATTTAACATCGCGGCATGATGTAGGTTTCTTGGTTACATAGACCTCAGCAAGGTCCCAAATTTCCACAACCTTGATCTTCTCTGCAGTTCCCAAATAGGCCTTTACACGCTAACCATTCACCTTGAACCATTTACCTTAATGCTTCTCAAGCTCAATTGAACCATATGGGAACACTTGTACCACTCAAAATTATCCCATCCACTAAAACTTTAGCTTGCTAGGAAACAAGCGAACTGTTGAGTTGAACAATAGAACTAAATCACTCAGCGCAGAGTCTCTCTTTTTAATATTTGGTCAGGGTATATCTTCATCTTCTCCTTGTACAAGATTGAAATATCATAATATTTTAGACGAAACTCATCCATCTTATTTAATTGACCACGTCGCTGATAGGATATGTCACCCTAATTCAAATTTTGCGCGCACATAGCTTTGTGCTCAAGCTCCACCGGTAGATGAAATTAATTTCCAAAGACAAGTTGATAGGGAGACATACCTATAGGGGTCTTGAACACTGTCTGGTATGCCTACAAAGCATCATCAAGTTTTCTAGACCAATACAAACTATTTTCAATAACAGTCTTCACAAGGATCATCTTTATTTCCCGTTTGAAACCTCAACTTGGCCACTAGAGTGAGGATCATAAGGAGTTTCCACATTATGCCTCACTCCATACTTCTCAAGTAGAGCCCAAAACAACCTATTGCAAAAGTGAGATCCTCTATTGCTAATGATTGCTCATGGTGTACCAAATCTGGAAAAGATATTCTGCTTCATGAACACTGTGATACTCTTACTTTTAGTATTAGGAAGCACAACTGCCTCCACCCACTTGGACACATAGTAAACAACTACAATTATGTACTTCATCCCATTTGAGCACACAAACGGGCCCATAAAGTCAATGCCCCAAACACAACACATTTCAACCACAAGAATAAGAGTGAGAAGAAGCTCATGCTTCCTTGATATGCCACATTGCATTTGACATTGGTCACAAGCCTATGCATAATCATGGGCATCTCGATGAAGAATTAGCCAATAGTACCCACTTTGCAAGATCTTATGACCTATCCGAAAACTACTATGATGCCCCCTAACTGGTGATGAATGACATGCCTCTAATATATTCATCATATCTACCTTAGGCATACATCTACAAATCATCCCATCAGCACAAACATGAAACAAGTATGGCTCCTCCAAGAAACACTTTCGAACATCAGACATAAACTTCCTGCCCTGATGGAAGGACAACTTAGATGACACCATATCACTCACCAAATAATTAGCAAAGTCTACGAACCATGGAATCAAATCTTGGGTTACAGCCAATAATTCATCATCTGTGAAGGTATCATCAATTTTAATCTCGTCTTTCAATTTCAGCATTGCCTCTTCTTCCAATCTAGACAAGTGGTTAGCTATCTGGTTCTCCATGCCCTTTCAGTCATTGACCTCAAAGTCAAATTTTTGTAACATAAGTACCCATTGAATCAATCTAGGCTTCGCATCCTTATTTGCCATAAGGTACCTAAGAGATGCGTGATTAGTGTGCACAACCACCTTCGTGCCAAGCAAATATGATCTGAACTTCTCAAATGCAAAAACCACAGCAAGTAGATCTTTTTTGTCATAGTATAATTCTTCTGAGTAGTATTTAGTGCTTTGCTAGAATAGTATATAGGATGGAAAATCTTCTCCTTTCTTAGGCCTAGGACTGCTCCCAACACTATTCTACTAGAATCACACATAACCTCAAATGGCTGGGACCAATTAGGTGTGACAATGATAGGAGCAGAGATCAACTTTTCCTCGAGGCATTAAAATGACTTAAAAAATGCATCATCAAAAAATAACTTCACATCCTTCTCAAACAATTTGCACAAAGGGTGTGCAATTTTAGAGAAATCCTTTATGAACCTTTGATAAAAACCAGCATGCACCAAAAAGCTTCAAACACCTTTGACGGATACCAATGGGGGAAATTTTTCAATCACCTCAATATTCACTTTATCAACCTCAATTCCCTTCTTAGAGATCCGGTGGCCAAGCATTATACCTTTTTTAACCATGAAGTGACACTTCACCCAATTAAGTATCAAATTGCACTTTTCGCATCTCTTCAACACATAACTAAAATGGGCTAAGTAGTCATCAAATGAGTCACCTACCATAGAAAAGTCATCCATGAATACCTCAATAGTGTCCTCCACTATGTTTGAGAAGATCGACAACATTCAATGCTGAAATAGTCGCTGAAGCATTACATAACCAAATGGCATCTACTTGAATGCAAATGTCCTATAGGTATAAGTGAAAGTGGCATTTTTTTGGTCTTCGAGAGCAATAGAGATCTGATTATAGCCCAAATAACCATTAGGAAAACAATACCATCCTCTACCAGTATGATGTTCTAACATCTGATCCATGAATGGCATAGAAAAATTATCTTTTTCAATCCACGCATTCAAATTTATATAGTCCATGCATGTCATCTTGTGACTAGCCTTATTGGAATAAGCTCATTCCTTGCATTTGGAACCGTAGAGATTCTACCCTTCTTTGGCACACATTGAGCTGGGCTCACCCACTTGTTGTATGTAATAGGATAAACCCCACATGCATCCAACTATTTGATGATTTTCTTCTTGATGACCACTTGCATCGGTGGATTTAACCTACACTGATGGTCAATACTAGGAATAAAATCTGGCTCGAGTTGGATGTTGTAAGTAGATATTCCTGGAATACCAATGATGTCAGTAATGGACCAACTAATAGCCCTCTTAAATCTTCTCAACATAGAAACAAGAGCCTCTATTTGTCCTTCAACTAGATCTACAACAATATTAACCAGCAAGGTATTGTTTTCTCCTAAGCAAACATATTGCAAGTGTGATAGGAGATCTTTGAGCTTCATGATTGGAGGCTTTTCAATAGAAGGTATGGCCAGTGGGGTTGCATGATTCTTCAAGTCCAAATCTAGCTTCTTTGGAGCATATGTGTAAGAACCCATACTGGATAGTGCATCAACTATCTCATCATACTCCTCAATGTATTCTCTATCGAAATTCATGATCACACTTACAAGTGCTTCAATACCAAATTGCTCTTCAACAGGTACTAGTGGCTTCTCCTTATCAACTACATCTATCATTGAGACTACATGCATGTCATTAGGATGCTTCACTAACTGACAAATATTAAAAGTTACTACTTTAATATTCAGTCTAAACTTTATATGTTCAGTCTCCATGTAAACTAAAGCACACATGGTGGTAAGGAATGGTTTCCCCAAGATAATAGAAACCTCAAAGTGAACCTGACAGTCAAGAATCACAAAATCCACTAGAAATATAAATGTCTCAGTTTTCACAAGCACATCATAGAGAATATCCACAGGCCTCTTCACTCTGCGATCTTCCATAAGAAGCTGCGTTGACATCAGTTTGGGGAATCCTAAGCCTAACTGTCTGAACACTACTAGTGGCATAGGACTAATGCTTGCAACCGAATCACACAAAGCCTTTGCAAAGTTGAAGGCCCCTATAGTTTATAGAATAGTGAATGCTCCAAGATCTTTCTTTTTCTGCATAAGAGAACATGATGCTATTGCACTATAGTGGTGCAAATTATCAATAATCTCAAAGCTCATGGTCCTATTCTTAGTCAAAAGATCCTTCATACACTTTACATAACCAGGCAGCTAGTCCAGTGCTTCAACCAAAAGGATGTTCATCGAAAGTTGCTTCAACATGGAGATGAACTTGTGATACTTCCTTTCTTTAGCCTTCTTGATCAATCTCTGTGGGAGAGGTGTAGGATGTCGTGGCATAGGAGTTAGGATCTGAGGGACCTCCTTCTCCTTCCCTTTAGTAGCTATAGACTTTTTTTCACCAATTTGAGACTTCTACTCACCAATTTGAGGCTTCTTCTCAATTACATTCTCATCAACAACATGTTCTTCTAATCCAACTAACTCTTTAGCATCAACATTGTCAAGCTTAGCTAGATCATCAACAACTATAAGAATGGGAGGTTTAATAGTATGCTTTCCACTTCTAGTAGTCACCGCCATGCATTGCCCATCATTTTTTGAATTCTAGACTGTGTTGCATAATAATGTCCCTTTTTGGCATTGATTTAAGGTTGTAGACATTTGGACTAGTTGTTGTTGAATCTACTTGATTGTTGTGGCAAGTGACTCAACTATTTGATTCATGTGTGAGATGTTGGCACAAATTTCCTTAAGGCTCTCATCAGTAGTTTCCACCTTTTTCAGCATTTTAGCCAGCATGTCCTCCATCCTCAAAAAGTTATCTCCTTCACGGTTACCTGGTGGGATGTACAACCCACTTCTATCATTTTTAAATCCATCCCTCTTCTTTCAGTCACAATCTCTGTCTCTATATCCAAATCGGTTGTATTTGTTATCTCTATTATAGTTTTGACCTTGATTCCCTTGACCTCACCAAGTGACTTGATTAGACCCTTGGGCATTAGCCTGGAAACCCGCCACCTGATCATTTAAGTAGTTTACCTCCTCATCAGAAGCAGATTTCTCATGTCTCAGTTCTTTACCTTATGAACTAACTGCACATACCTTTTCAGCCCTAGTCCCCATGACGTGCTTTTCAATAAGGCTGATGTCCATCTTAATATATGATATCTCTTGTCCAAACTCCTTTTATATCTTATGTTGGTCTATAAACTTGTGAATAGCATAAGTTCCATCTAAGAACTTCAGATTCTCTCATGTGCCATGCTTTTTTTGTCTTAGTGACTTTGTCAAGCATCTCAACTGGCTTTACATAAGTGTTTTCCATAAATGCACCTTCAGTGATGGTGTAAGCTACCACTTTGGTGTTTGCATTCAAAGACCTGTAGAAAATCTCCAACAAAGTGTCATTAGTATCCTGTGATTTGGCACTTGCTTCAGCTTCTTATTGAACCTCAACCATGTCTCACAGACTACTTTAATATTCTGATGCCTAAAGTTATAAATTTCCTGCTTAAGCTGTAATATCTTGGATAGCAGAAAAAACCTTTCCAAGAAGCCTCTTTTCAATTCCTTCCATGAAGTGATTGAGTCATGTGGAAGTTCTAATAGCTAGAGAGTTTCTCTTTCTGTCAAAGAGAATAGGAACAGCCTTAGTTTGATAGCATCGTGAATTACCCCTTGTAACTTGTAAGCTTTTAAAATCCCCACAAAGTTTGTCAAGTGCAATTAGCATCATTAGTGGCTTTGCCCGCAAATAATCCCTTCATATTCAGCAACAGGATCATGGTGCTTGTAATATTAAACTTTGTCTAGCGGACAGTGAGGGTGGAACTATAGCACTAGTCACTCCTATATTATCTAGGTCAGCATCATCATCATCAACATCATAATGAGGCATAAATTGGGGTTGTTGTTGCTGCTTGCCCCTATTCCATCTCTATCTGTCTTGATCATGGTTGCTATTATGCCGTGCTGCCTTGTCTCACCTAGCTTGCTCATTTATTGCATTCTGACATGCAGTTTATTATCTCGCTTACTCCTCTTCTACAGCTTGGCATTGCTCCTTTTCTAGTCTAGATGCCTCTATTTGGCGTGCCATTTCCTGCTCTTCAGCCAACATTTTGGTTGTGGCCTGTTATACAGTTTTAACAATTTCATCATTTGCCATATTTCTCAAAGTTCTTTGCAGTTCAAGATTAAGTACAATCAGGGGATTGCCTTGACTCTATGTGCTGGGCATACACAAGTGTGTACCCTAGAAACAAAACAAAAACCACAGAAAAAGTAAATCAAGAAATATGGACTAACAGTCAAATAAACAATTCCTCTAATCCTAAACCATATTCCCCGACAACGGAACAAAAATTTGATACACCTAAATTACACCTCTGAAAAAAAGTATAAAGTGGTCATTGTTCAAATATAGAATCTAACTAAGGTTAGGGTCGATCCCATGAGGAATATGGCTAGGACCTAGGTCAATATGGTTATTCATGCTCTTAGTCTTTTATTTCCAAATAGGGGGAAAACTATGTAACAAGTAATGTTTGTAAATTGTAAGTATTCAAGTCACAACAAATATCAATTTTTTTGTTGATCTATGAGAGAGTTGGCTAGGATTATGTTCCCCATGATTTCATAACTTAGTAAGGTAACTAGCAATCTATTCTAGTGCTTATCATGCATTATAGGTAGGTTAAGTTAAACTAAATTGTTGGTCCCCTATATAGAAGAATTTCACCATGCAACTTGGTCCATCTATGGGTGTATGCTTTACTAATCCTTCTCTCTAATCCCAAATTATCTATTTTCAGATAAGGTCAAGCTATTAAATGAGGGTTGATAGCCTCGACTCTCTGTTGTATAATCTATTTACCCATTTGTTACCTCTTTGGTCCAGCAAGTAAGAGTTAGGCGAATCTTAACATTTGCAACCGCTAGAAAGCAATCAATGTGAAGAAAAGAACAATACACGTATAAACACCAACCTAAAATCACTAAGTACTTTGCCTACTTCCGTTAATCCATCATGGTTCCCACAACCCTAGTTGTGGATTTAGCTACTCATGTTCGTAAGAAAATAATTAGAATTAGGTGAAAAATTCATAGTCATATACTTACGAGATGAATAAACAAAATTAGAAATCTTGGATTATCAAAGAAGAATAAATAACCAAGAATCAATGGATAAATTAATCTCTCAAAACAAAGAACAATGTAATATGCTCAAAGTTGCTAAGTTATAAGAGACAGAATAATGTGTGTAACATTTAAAACAAAACCTAGGAAAAATATTTATAGATAACAAATCCTATCCTAAGTTTACTTGGAATACATAGTCGCGACAGTGATCATGGATAGGTCCATGACCTGTTATTCTGGATGATGGTTCATGGATCTCTAGAGTCAATCTTAGTCTGGTGAAGTCAACCTTTGTGCTACAGGATTCCAGTGGTGCGACCATGGGTCATGGACTTGAACCACAATTCATTGATTGACCCATGGTTTCAGACCCTAAATTTTTATCTTCTCTGACAAATTTCTATAGACAATACGATAAGTACATAGTATGAGACTGTATTTTTAGTTCCGCAGTGTGGACTTTGGGCTAATGGAACCTTTGGTTTATGTCCTGAGGCTTCCAGACTTGTTTTGGGGTATTAGTTGACTTTTGGCTAAAATGAGTATTTTGGGTGTGGCACCCACTTTTCATCGAAACGATCTCCGTTAGGAATTTTGTCAATACCATTGAGTCCGGATTGGTAGGGTAGTATAGTTTGTTTTCATGCATGGGGTTTTGGATGAATACCGAGGGTTCATTACAGTGTTTTTGAAATTGGCTAATATTGCTGGTTTTTCTCAGCTGGTGTGCCACATTTTATACTTCGCGTAGTGATAAGTTGGTAATCTACCAAATTATTGAGCCTTTATTCTTGAATTATTACCATATTTTCATGCGATTTAGATGCACTTATTGCCTTTATTGTCTTAAATACAGGTACCCTTACTCAATTGAAGGAATAAAAAGAGTTGAACCCAAAAGAGATTAAAATGGAAGTTAAAGTACTTAGATGATCGGAAGGGAAAGGATCTGCTAAGATGGGTGAAGAGACATGCGAGCTGTAAGAGAGCACCTGCGATTCGCAAGTGCCAGCACACACGGAGAGAAGAACACGACCTCAACATTTGAAGCATGTGAACCATAGGTCTGAAGAGGCAATCACTCCTTCCATTGCACACGAGGCTGCAAGTTACAAGTTCAGCACTACCTAGAAGACTGGCAACCTGCAAGCTAAAAGTTCAAAGGGTGGTTGCAGGTGCCTTCGCACTTTGTTTCGCATTATTCCCGAAAGGCAATTTTGTCCAATTGTCTGTGAAAAAATTGGAAACGTTCCAAAACCCTTTTTGGGACCTGTACAAAGGATATACAACATTTTTTACTTTCCTAAGGAATATAGTTGATGGATTACAATTTTTCTCTTCTTCTTATCTAGGGAAAAACGTCATTTTAAACAATTTGGAGCTTGGAATTTGAATTTAGCTTGCAGAATAAATGAAATTTCGGAAAACCCAATTGGTATCTTCTATTATTCCTTCACTATATGTAGCTAAACTAAATTCTAGGGGATGTGTATGATGATTGTTTGAGATTGGGAATGGTTGTTGATTATTTCTGTTTATAATTGATTATTAAGTATAGGTCTATTGAATTTTTCATATTTTAAAAATAAAATTAATGGTTGCAAAAATTAATTTAGCTTACTAATTGTGTTCTTGCTTGAGAGAGGAGTTCTTCAATTGGGTAAGAATTCAATATTGGGGATTTGGGATTCCGCCACAAATTGAGGCTAGAAATAGCTTGATTTTAGAAAGTTCTTATCTAAGAGTCAAATCTAGAGATAGTTTTATTCACCTAAGCTAAAATTGGTTGGTTTGATGTCAAACTATGGGGCTTAAAAGAGACTATAGTAAACATATTTAGTGGATTTAAAAAATACTAAATATAGCTTAAACCAGGCTACCCATGCTAATAATTGAAAGTTTGCTTGAATAATCAACCCCTATCCCATTGTATGTGTAATGACGCTTCCAGTCATTCCCGCATTTTTGCTTTCTTTGTACTGTTAGTGTCACGACCCAATTTCTCAGGTCATAATGGCACCTACAACCCCCCAGTAAAGAGAACCAATCTACGTAGCCTAAAATGTTAGTAATGGGCTACTACCTAAGCAAGAACACATAATAAGTAGCAATATGCAAAAGTAGATAAATAAAGCAATGCGGAAGGAGAACAACCAATATATACAAGAAAAGGAACTACACCATCCCACATGTGGTATCGATAGTAGAGGAGCCTCTAATAAAATACAAAGTACTAGAGAGATCAAAATAGAATATACAACTTTCTCTGAATAACAAAAGAGAGTAACAGTGCCAAAAGAGGAGATGTGGTCAAGCCCCGGTCGGTAGGAGCTCATGCTAGTCTCAAATATCCAAAAATTGCATGAGTATTCATGCGGTCAGTGATGATAGCTCACACTAGGATCTTCACCAGAAAGATGCAGAAGTGTAGTATGAGCACCAATTGCAAAGCAACGAGTACCCAGTAGGCATCATAGGCCGACTGAGCGCATATAAGATATAAAAATAGTAAATAGTAGACAATGAAGAAAACAGTCACAAAAACAAATAGAGGAAAGCACATGGAAACTAGCACAGATAGAAGACAAAGAGAATACATGCATACTATGCTAGCCATAAAAGATATATATCACAGAGCATAGGTGAAGGAAAGGAGAACGCACCTGGATCCTTGAAACAACAATATGTGAAAAGAGAATTTAAGTAGAATGGCGGTATACCGGTAACCTCAAATGAAAGAAAAGGAAAGAAAGGCAAGTAAATGTACTCATGTTTGAAACAATACTATTAACGAAATCATGCTAATAACACAACTCTAAAGATAAGAATAATCATGAAGCAACCTCATAAGTAAAACCCTAGGATAGAATAAGCTACACCACCAAAGCTCGGAAGGCCACTAACCAGTGCCACTATAAGATAGAATCCACTAATCCACCAATGATCGGAAAGCCTCTAACAAGTACTACACTAATATAGCATAAGATAATATACCTACAGTCCCAAAGGGCGCCCATACATTCGCGGAATACATAAAAGTGAAAACAAACCCTCTAGCATCCGATACTACCAGAGCGTACACTGATCAAACAGTATACAAGGGTTGATTCAGACACAATATGAATGATATGATGCAATATGATGAAACTAAGTGTGACAGTAGTATTGTATGTACCCCTCCAGCGCCTATAGGCCCAGTAGGTAGGATCTATGGAAGGATGCACCTGTATACCTCAACTATACCGTATACCCCTCCTCCGACACTCCCAACACATAGCCCCGGGTGCGGATCAAAAAAGTCCATAGAGGACTCGTAGACCATATACTAAAATTTTGAAATCTCAAATATAACTGCCCGGAGTGTATCCGGGTCTAAACCAATGATCAAAATCTCAAAGTAAGTGCCCAGAGTCTATCCGGGTCTAAATGAGTAATCGGGATCTCAAAACCCCAATAAAGGGTGCCTAAAGTATATCCGAGTCTAAAACCATAGTAAAATATGTCTAGCCCTACGGCTCAGTCGAGTCTAGTATCAGTGTGAAAACCAGTGATAAAATCATCCTTTAATCTCATTTATCCTAAGAAAATCCATCAAACCAGTTTCAAGTCTATTTAGAATCTTTTATACTGAAAATGGGCCCTCGGGCCATGCAAAGTTTAGAAAATGGTGATAGTTAGGCCCACAACCTAAGTAGTAGTAAATAATGCATAAAATTATTTATATGATATGATATGCCCAAACACAATCAATAGCCCAACGGCTGACAATCAACTTATTGGCCCTGTACAGGCTCAGTCTGCTCTACAACATAGATAACTAGCCTAGAATCACAATTTGATATCTTGGACTCACGAACATTCTCCAATATCCCACAATATATGGTCCAAAGGCATATTCAAAGGTCACACGGGGCCATAAAGGTAATACTATAACACTAGATCTAATACTACAAACAACGTATGAAAATAAGATGGACGGAAGAAACGGACAAGGCCTGTGGTGCCAACCTAGAATACCCAACCCAAGGATACTAATTAATGCAATTATAGCCTATATACACAAATTCTAAGGTAGGGAAAACTGTAACCTACCTGGTGCCCGATGACAAGTTGCTGGAACAATATCGTCCAAGCTCGAACTGCTTCGACAAGCCCTGAATTGTGAACAAACTATCAACAACATATTTTATGCGTCAATATGAAGCTAACAGTGCCAATACTGCTAAAAGTTTAGCCGGGTCAAAATCTAGATCAAAAGTGGGTTTGTGGGCCCTATAACCAGAAACTGAAAACAAAAATCACCACGAGGTTCAAAACCTCTCCAAGAACACATGCTCCAAAACTGAGCATATATTGAGAAGGAAAAAAGGGTAAAACTGCCCCGAAAACTCTAGGATCAAAAGAGGGAAATCAAATGGATTTCGATGGAATTAACGAATGGAACTTAGCATTTTGAAGTCGGTAAATGACCACAGACCAGAAATATATCCACCTCCAAGATTTAGAATGAAATAGAATTGATTTGAGAGCTTGGAGCTCAATGGAAATGGTAAAAGGTTGGTTTTGGGGTGAAGAAAATAAAGGAGAAGATATATATATATACTGCTAGGGATTTCTTCATCACTATAGCGAGAAAATCCTTCGAGATCGCGATAAAGAAGATGGCTTTCTTAATTGTTATCGCGAGAATACCCTTCGAGATCGACCAAGCTGGCTTTCTTCATTGCTATCACAAAAAAAACTCGAGATCGCGATGACCAAGCTGGCTCTCTTAATTGCTATTGCGAGAAAACCCTTTGAGATCGCGATGCACAAATTTCATCCATACCAGCAACTAAAAACCAACAGTTCACCAAGGCTAAAATTTCACCGGATGGACCCTCGGGATACATTTGGGTCCCGCAAATGCAAATGTACTATGCTACTTAACTAAAAATAGCATTATGGACTCAATAAAATCGATAAAATTCCCAGTGAAGGTCGATTTAATGAAAAGTGGGCTCAATGCCTAAAAACCAACCTTTAACCAAAATGGAACCCAATACCCCAAAATGAATCTGAAAGCCTTGGGACCCGAACCAAAGGTCCCTCTAGCTGAAACTCGACATTCCAGAGCTAACATTGCTGATAGAACTTCCATCTGAGGCCGTCTTCTTCGGATGCTGACCAATGTCAACCTTACAAATCCAACTAGCCTGAAAACACAGAAAGAGAGATAATTCCAAACCAAAAGCTCCCAGACCCCGGCCAAGGATCCAACTAGACCAAATTCCATGCTTTGGAGATAACAAAACTGTCAAAATTCGATTCCTAGTGCAACTGCCAAGAATGTTGACTAATGCCAATGATTTCTAAGTTAAAGCTCTATAAAAGGGAAATGGTCATAACGACCCAATGAACTGCCCGGACATCGAACTACCAATCCCAGCAAGCTATAAATGACTTGGGGCTACTAGAGGAAAGCTGTAATAGTGCAAAAAAGGCAAAAATATGAACATGACCAGAAGGGTCATTACATCATCAACTACTAAAAAGGACTCTCTTATGCAAAAGTTAACACAAGAGGGTGAAATAATGATGGATACTAAGCCCACACCACCCTCTCAGTTCCTAAGTAGTCGCCTTTACCGTATGGCACCCCGCGGAGCTATAACCAAAGGAAAACTACCAAAAACCAAAACTCCTTACTAGTCAACTAGACCACAACCTTATAACTCAAAAAGCTCCAAAGGTCAAACAACTGAACTGAACCTCAAGAAACACAAACAAAATGCACGACCCAATGTCGATACCAAGAGAACCAAGGCGATCAACACATGGAACTAGAAAACTTGATACCACAACCAGGTTCACCCTGAATGCCACAAACTAAACCTCTAACTCATGAATCTTTGATCCGTGAAACACTTCTATCTAGCCTGAATCATCTTTACCTTAACAATAAAGCCTTACACAAGTTGAACACTTGAGCCACCCTTGAAACATCAACTAACCCACCGGAGGTTTAAAGTTCCCGCTATACATTTACCCTCGAATGAGGTCACCTTCATACTAAAACTCTAACCTAGCCAAGATACAGTCTACTAGTCACTGACGCCTAAAATACCAACCCGAAGCATACCCTTGAGAACAAGAGTAATCTGCCTCGACTAACCATCAACCAACGGAGGGATACCTTTGCTAAGATCAATCTTGATACCTAACCCCAACTAAACCAACCATTAGAGCTCAACTGCAATTTGCACACCCGGGTCGAGAATGACATGGATGAACACCCTGTGTTGAAGGAGAATCTCCCAACTATAGAATGAAACCAACCTCGTTGAACTGTGTTAAGTCTAAATTGACTGAAAGTGAATGAACTAGGGCAACACCTACCCAAGAACACCCAAACAAAACTTAATCTCTGCAAGGAGTATGGTAAGCCTACCGCAAAGTCCTTAGCCATTAACTAACTTTGTATTCGAGGAATATCGCTTCTGCTCCAAATCCTCAAAACTCCAATCGGATTTATGGTTGTCTTATTAGCTTTGCCCCTCAGAAAGAAGTCTGACATGCCGCGAATACCAAGTCAACCCAATCTTTAGGTAAAGAAAGAGATACCTGAAGTCCAAGGTTGCCACTTAGCTATTAAAATCTCATAATCTCTCAACTCACCCTCTGGCTCAAAACACCCACTCTACTATACCAGTACACACACCACCAACTCCAAAATCATTCAACATACCATAACTCTTGGAACACTACTGGCAAAGCCTAATCAATGCTAGAATCTCATGCAATAGACAACCCCTTGGAGAATCAGCTAATTCAAACCTCTAACTCTCAAAACACAAAGGCGACCATCGATCTTAAAGTACCATCAAAACCCAAGGTAGCTGATAACGGGAATACAACAAACAAGAAGAAACGAAGGAAAAGATATGAGAATTAATAACTAGGATTTGAAATTATGGGCAACAAGGGGCTAAAACCCTCACCTCCCAATTGATTCCAACAACTAGATACTAATTCAACTCAACTAATCAAGGAAACCTAAATGAAATCCACAAGTGGGAGACCTTCGATTAATTAAGTAAAGAAGTTAAACTAACAATCAAGAGAGTCACCCTAATCACTCACTAATTCCTTAAGGGAATTACACTAAGCCTTACACTAGCAACTACAAGTTTAGAGTATCAATCTCAATATGCAAAAACTAGTCTTCCAAAATGAAGAAAAGCTACTACTTATACTAGGGAATAAGAAGACACTAGCTATTACAGTTTTGCCCTTAATGAAGTAAGGGCCTTGTTTGGTTGCCTTCTTTTGGGAATTCTTGAATTCCTCCTTCCACCTCACTTTAATGGACCACCCACATATTGTATGCTTTCTTTTTCATGAACATCGTACGTGTCATCTATACTATCCATGCTCGTGTCAACCATGCTATCCATGCTAGTATCATTCTCCCCTTCTTGAAAATGATTCGTCCTCGAATCCAAACCTTAAAGACACATGAGAAGGACAACAACCAAAACATCCTCAAAGCATGAGGGTTAGTACAAGGGTTAGCAACAATATCACCATGCCAAGGAGGCACAAATTTGAGATATAACCAAATATCCTTTTCTTCCAATAAAAGCAACTCATCATACAAGGTGCAAAGGTTTTGGTTATGATAAACATCAAGAGACAAGGCAAACAAAATGATCTTTGTGGCATCAAGTATCATATCTAACTTTGGAGCCATAAGACACAATTGTTTCATTATCTCACAAGTAGGACACACCAAAAGTGGTGCAATCACCCATAAGGGTTCATTCGGGTCAAAAAAGTAAAAGACCCACATATCTTTACCTCCATACAAAATAAATCTCACACCACTACGGGTATCATCATAAGCAAAAAGGTAGTAGAGAAAGGTGTTAAGCTCACTATTCTCATCTAGGGCATGCCAAAAGATAAGGACACTGATAGATAAAAAGAGACATTTTAAGCACAAAACAATCCTCTCTATAAGACAATTTTCCAAAGGAAGAAAGTGCACCAACAAAGCCATGCTACTAGAATAGTCGAGGGATTTATTAGGAGTCAAATCACTCCATGCCAAATAATACTCCCAAGGAGTTGGGGTCCCTCCTATCATAGAACCAAACATGCTTCCAAAAGTTCCATTTGAAACTTCAACTTGTCCAACCCTATGAAGGTGACAAGGAGCTTTCAATATCCATGGACTCTCCCAAAAATAAATAAGCAACTTAGCATCCACTCGAGGGTTCTCAATTGCAAATACACACTTTAAGAAAAGAATGTTAACAAGATGGCATTCACAATTTGGAACATAAGAGGACGAGATTAAGCATTTCAAGTACACTTCATTATTATTCCTCAAACAAACTCCCGCCAAGAATGGATAAACAAATGGAGTCATGCTTTTAAGAATCCATCCTAACACCTCAACTTGTCTAACCACATAAGTGTGACAAGAAGTAGAATACATAAATCGAGCATCACGAATGCACCATGGATTCTTTCCCAAACAATAACTATGGTTGGCATTCAAAACATGAAACACACATAACTTAAGCATATCCAAAACCAACCATGAATACATTGGAGCTATATCATCACTCTCATGGTAGGGTATGAGGTCATACAATTTCCAAAACCTACCTACCATAGAAAAAGTGTCATCATGACTCCAAGGATTGCTTGGAATAAGAGGGGAAGGGTACATACCTTGAAGACGGGCTTTTGAGTCTGCCTTCTTGTGCACCACACTTGGTTTCCCAAAGCTTTCCCTCCAATGCATCATTTTGGACCCATAGACTTGGTCTTTGTGTTTCTTCTTAAGAGTTGACTTTCTAGTTAGCTCTATTATTAGGCCTTCAACCCTTTGTTCATGAGGGACCTTGTTCGGATCCTCCTTTAGAAATATTTGTCCATGAACCTGCAAAAGAGAAGGGATGGTACTAGGAAAAATTCTAGCACCATGGTTAGTAGGTAACAAGGGATTGGTATTGGCAAGTCCAAAAATTAAGTGCTCCTTGTGCACCTCTTTTAAGTCACTTCTTGGCTCATCAATCTCATACAACTTTTCTTCTTGAGCCAATTCTTTCTTCTCCTTTTCAAGTTCCTCTCTCTTAAGTACTTTCTGAAGCTCCCTCATTATCTTGTAATCCTCACTCACTTGATAGGGTGTTAAAGGTACAAGAATGTGCCTTCGTCCTCCAAATACAAATGAGTATTTATTGGACTCCACTTGATATCGAACATCCCTACCGGCTAGCCAAGGTCTACCAAACAACATATGACAAGATTGAATGGGCAAAACATCACATAACACCTCATCTCGATACTTGCCAATGCTAAAATTCACGACCACTTGTTTGGTTACCTCTACTTCATAATTCTCAATGAGACATTGAAGTGTGTATGGCTTGGGGTGTCTTTGTGTAGGAAGCTTCATTCTATCAACCATAGTGCAACTCACCACATTAGTACTACTCCTACCATCAATGACCAAGGAACATACCCAATCCATCATCTTGAACCTTGCATGAAATAGGTTCACACTTTGATCAAGTTCCTCTTTAGAAAGATCCCCCATGATTCTCTTTAGATCACAAGAAGAGTTCAAATCCTTCTCCAATTTCTCATCAACAACATTTGAGGTTGCTTCATCATGCCTAACCTTAGGTTCATCACAAACATTCCCAACCTCATACTCTATCAAATTTTTAGCACAAGGTTCATCACACAAGATAACATTTGACCTCTTTTGTGGATAATTTCTAGCAATACGTCCTTCACCTTGACACTTATAACATCGACTGATAGAAGGAGAAGAAGATTGAGGTATATCATGATTACCTCCATAGGCTTGGTCTTCCCCTTTTGTGTTGTAGTTAGCTTGAATAGCTTGACTACCATCTTGGAACATTGGAAGACTCGCCATGTTGTCACCCATCCCATGATTTGGAACACCTTGACCACCATATCGATCACTTCGATCTTCACACCTTCCTCCTTCATTCCTATACCTATCTCCACTATCCCATTTTCCTTGACATCTCATGATGCCTTGGTTCATACCAAAGCCTTCGGGTCTTTCCCACCATTCATTCGGGCTAACCTCTTCACACATTTCATCATAAAGAGGGTTTTGATAATAGATATCTTGGTAGGGTACTTGTGGGTAGTGTTGTTGGGTTGGAACATAAGGTACATGCAAGGATGCATGTGATATATTTTGTGGAGGTGCTTGGCTTCTATCTTGGTTTTCCACAAAAGGACTCCTTTGTGGTGGATGATATGGTTGTGTATTTGGATGTGGGGTGACTTGCCTATCATAGCTTGGGTTCATTCGGAATGTAGTTTGAGGGTAGGATTGGTTCCAATTTGGTTGGGGGTAGTATAGGTTGAATTCTTGACCCGAGGTCCTTCTTGTTTCTTCACTTTGACTTGTCATAAGGAACCTCCTTTCATTCATACTATCCATCCTTTTTACCCTTTCCTCTATACCTCCAAACCTCCCATTTGTTTCAACCACCCTTTCATTCATATTGGTCACCCTCCTTGACACATTGAAATTCGTCCCCATGTTGTTCACCAAGCTCCTTCCTCCATGGTTATAAGGAAAATGATTAGACATTGTACCTACAAAAACTCAACAAACAATATTAGTAGAAAAAAAAGCCTCACATCACTCGTATGTAAACTCTCAACTCATCTTCTATGGCGTCGTCTCAAAATTGTTAGTGAACTAACTCTACTCAATCAACTCAAGGTCACCTATCCTTTGTGGAGGAGTAGATTCTTGTGACTTTTGAAAGAAGGACGACTTGAAAGACTCTAAACGGACTTGAATCAAGAAATTAATCAACGAAACAAAACAAGAAAAGAAGAAGGAAGAAGCACGAAAGAATTCGGACTCAAGAATTAAGTAACAAAAGTAGGAGAAACCACTTGTTGTTGCTTAATTTGGAGAATCAAAGAGATGATTTGATGTTTAAAAACTAGTTAACAAGTAATTAAAGATGTTAATTAGTTGTTAAATAGTTGAGAAATCTAAGAAAAATGAGTGTAGAAGAAGAAGTTTGAAGTTCCAACACTTAGAAAAAATTGGGGTCTTAAAAGTTCCAACACTTAGAAAAATTTTGGGGTTCCAAAATTTGAGACCCCTAAAAAAAACTAAGTATAGAACCTGCAGATTTTTGCTCTCTGAAATTGGGCAACACACGCTGCTGACGTGGCAGTCCACGTGGATTTTTTATTTTTTTTTTTAAATTCCACTTGTGGACCTAACAAACATCTTTGACCACTTTGACTTGAAAAAAATTTGGATCAAATGTACCTTTTGGCTTCTTCTTCTTCAAGATGTTCTTGATGAATATCAAAAACACCTAGAACACCAAGAACACACACTAAACACCAACACCTTCAAATGAGCTCGGAATTGACTCAAATTTTAGGATTAGCTTCCCCTTAACGTAAGGAACAAACCCCAATGTTTTTAAGCTCCAATTCCTCCTCAATCAATAGACCCACTTTCAAAGTTTGTAAAGCTTCAAAAGCTCAAAACCCTTTAATGGCAACTTCACTTCTACAACTCCAAATCGCATGAAATTTGAAATCTAGACTCAAAAAACACTAGGGAACAAGAATCTAGTGTCAAAAACAAGAAATCAAACAAGAAAATTTTCGGATTTTTTTTTTTTTTTGGATTTTGAAGATATCAAATTCCCAAGACTTAGATTTGTGGAAACAAACCTAAACCAAGCTCTGATACCAAATGATAACGGGAATACAACAAACAAGAAGAAACGAAGGAAAAGATATGAGAATTAATAACTAGGAATTGAAATTATGGGCAACAAGGGGCTAAAACCCTCACCTCCCAATTGATTCCAACAACTAGATACTAATTCAACTCAACTAATCAAGGAAACCTAAATGAAATCCACAAGTGGGAGACCTTCGATTAATTAAGTAAAGAAGTTAAACTAACAATCAAGAGAGTCACCCTAATCACTCACTAATTTCTTAAGGGAATTACACTAAGCCTTACACTAGCAACTACAAGTTTAGAGTATCAATCTTCAATATGCAAAAACTAGTCTTCCAAAATGAAGAAAAGCTACTACTTATACTAGGGAATAAGAAGACACTAGCTATTACAGTTTTGCCCTTAATGAAGTAAGGGCCTTGTTTGGTTGCCTTCTTTTGGGAATTCTTGAATTCCTCCTTCCACCTCACTTTAATGGACCACCCACACATTGTATGCTTTCCTTTTCATGAACATCGTACGTGTCATCTATACCATCCATGCTCGTGTCAACCATGCTATCCATGCTAGTATCAGCTTACAACGTTAGTTTAAAAAATACTCTGGATGCGAAACTAAGACCCGATGATAGGAAAACACCCACATGCCTTTTGACAGAGGCGTGGTTTGATTGAAGTGGAAGTCGATTCTTAACTCGCGCCCAAAGAGTTTGATATTCCTCTTCGGACTATGTCCCAGTTTGCTGCAAAAAAAAAAGTTCCACGTTGTGATGCGTCCTTTTTGGTGTAGTCCGCACCTGTGGTTTTGCTTTGCGAATTTTATCCTTCTCGGATGCTCTCGATAACATCTCAAAATAAATTTTTTAGTAGTAACGTAATTCCATTTGAAGAGGTAGTTTCTTTGCCATACCTTATCCTGGGGTTACGTTCGAATCTCGTGTCATGACATCTCTTGACGTATTTCATATCTGTCATTCTGGTTCGAGATTTTCATCCTTTCGGATGTTCTCGGAAATATTTTGAAAGAAAATGGTTAGTAATAAAGTAGTTCAATAGGTAGATATAGCTCTGTACCTCATTTTTCTGCGTCTGTTGTTTCTTGAAGAAAATATTGTCCTTTCTTGTCTCTGTCTTAGGAAATAGCAACTTTCGTGACAAATAAATATGATAGACTTTATAGCTATCGAATAGGATTGCCTTCATGGCGGTTAAACATGGTGATCTTTAAGTTTGATGAACCTCGTGGCCGTTTGACGTGACGGTCCTCGTGACCATTTCTGGCATTCTCTTGAATGTGATAGCCTTCACGGCTATTGGTATTAGTCTTTGCATATGCCTTTGAGGTAAGTCTCGCACATCATCCGTATCGACGCGAATAACAGATATTCCCTGAACTGTCAGGCTTTGGATAATCTAGCACATCATCCGACTTTGGATAGAGGCAGCTTACAGATGCCCTTAATTTGTTAGCTTCAAGTAATCTTGAACATCATCCGACTTTGGATAGAGGCGGCTTACAAATATCCTTCGAATTGCTAGTTGTTGGGTAATCCTGCACTTTTATCCGATCTTAGATGTAACTCGACTTACAGATTTCCCTTGAATTACTAGCCTTTGGATAGTCCTGCACATTATCAACGTAGATATGTCGTGGCTTATAGATAACCCAGGGACTATCAATTTTTGGCAGTCTTGCACTTTATCTAATTTTGGATATTATTACGACTTGCGCATTACCCTTGAAATGTCAATTCTTTGGGTGATCTTGCACACTTTCCGATTTCAAATATCGCTGCGTCTTACAAATAACTCTTAGTTTGTCAAGTTTCGGGAACTCTTGCACACTATCTAGTTTTAGACATCGCTGCGGCTTACAGACGACCTTTGGCCTTCCATTTTTGGGAGATCCAGTTTATCGTCCAATTTGGATGGCGTCTTACAGACATCCTTCAGACTATATGATTTCGACCTCGGTGGCAAGCATTTTTTGATAATCGGGGTTGAAAGGCCTTTACTACATGATCAAATATAGCCGCATCTTTTGGCAATTGATGCTCTCAAATGTATAAACATCCTTCGGCGTGAGACTTCGTCATCTCTATGCCATAATAAATAAGGAAGGAAAGATATCCTCAATGTTAGACTCTACCGTCTCACGCGATATTGGATATAAATATGCTCGATGCCAGACTTGACATAATAATGATGAAGCAAAGATATCCTCAATATTAGACTTTGCCGTCTCAAGCCATACCAGATATAAATATGCTGAATGCCAGACTTGGCATAATAATAAGGAAGAAAATACATCCTCAACGTCAGACTCTGCCGTCTCTCGTGATATTGGATATAAATATGCTGGATGCCAGACTTGGCATGATAATGATGAAGTAAAGATACCCTCAACGTCAGACTCTGCTGTCTCACGTGATATTGGATATAAATGCTATTGGGTCGATCCTACGCAGCAAGTGTGACTTAGGGATGCATCTGAATGTCATCCTCTTTGAAACTGTCCAGCAGAGGGAAGAAGTCTTTGCAGAAAATATATATGCGGTATTAATGATGATGGTTCTTGCGACATGGTCCTTGCAACATGGTCCTTATGACATGGTCCTCGTGACATGGTCCTTGTGACATAGTCCTCGTGATATGGTCCTTATGACATGGTCCTCGTGACATGGTCCTCGTGACATGGTCCTCGTGACATGCAACTATGATGATGTTGATAATCATGCAATGACATGCATAGCAGTTGTAGAAAACATCACCTTTGATTTTTATATTTCCACGTTGACTCCTTTGTGTGTACCTGTGCTCAAGGAAGACAATCAGTAGACACAACGTCGCTCTTACTAGCGACCATAATCAAACTTAAAAAATCTTTAAAGACGATGTCTATGAAGCTAAACCAAACAACTTTTATTTCAAATGTGAATGAAATGGTCTTGCCCATTTCTGGGGACAGCCACAAGTACCATTTCAAATATCGTCTATTCGTGGTGATTTCTGACTTGCTGGGGATCGGCGGAGAACTCTCTTTTGGTGGTCTAACTTTTAGAGTTGACTAAAATCTCCGATCTTCTTGGGGACTCGAGGATGCTGTCGATCTCTCTTTATCTAGTAGTTCCTACGAACTACAAGATAATTTGTCCATTCCAGGAGCTTTTGCCTCTTTTGGCTTCTTCCCATCATTTTGACTTTTCTCGCCAATTTTGGGGAATCTGGTCTCATTGTGTTGCTTTGAATGCATTGGATAACAAGGGACTTTCACTGATTTCTAGCATACTTTTTAGGACAACCTGCATCCACAAAAAAATTATTAGTTTTTTGGCGAAAATAATCTGTGTTGACCTCCTTCGATCTTCTGCTCCTTGCTTTGCCTTTTTGGATGCTTCCCATTCTCGGGCACTCGTCGTCTTTGACTCCCCGGGTCATGGTGGACATAAGACAAAACCAAATTATAAAGGAGTAAAATTAATCTTTTGTAAAGATTTTTCAAGCAAGTTTTTGGAAAACAAAGATTTTGAAAAAGGATAATTTAGAAAGGTCTCTGCCCGTCATGTCATGTGCTAGCTCAATGAATGTTCTTTACTCGAGGCCTTGACATTTATGATATACTGCTGGAAGACTCTGGAGATCCTTTGTCGTCCTAGCTGGGGAGTTTGGAAATGATCTTCCGAGAACTCTATCATAGTTGGGAATGAATCCACCTGGAATTTTTCTATAGCTGGGAATTTTGAAGTAGACTCTGATTTCTCAGTGCTGGGGAATTCGTCGGAGTTTGTCTCTGAATTCCCAAGCGAAGCTTGGTGGAAATTTTGAGATCCCTCTCAAAATTTCTGCCCAAGATAAAGGGTTCATGATGAATCTTATTCTTATGATAAGAGGTTTGAGACTCTGTGGGGAATTATGAGATTCTTTCTTGAGATTCACTTTAGTTGCTCTTCAGCACATTCTGCATTCTGACTTGTTAGAGATGATCTTCGCCTTCTGAATTTTTGAGATTCCTTTCTCGAAAATTCTTCCCCAGTTTCTATTTTCTAGGTAATATGACCGAACCATTATGGCACCTACGTATCCCGTTAAGGCAAAAATCAGGTCAAACGTAGTTCCCACACTTATAGTCGGAGAATATTGGAAATAAATAAAGGGGTGATCGAAGCAGACAACGGCCGCCTACGTATCTCATTCTTGAGAATTCAGGCCAAACATAGTTCAAGATACAAAGGGGAAATATAGATTTTCCTAAGGGGTTGACCGAAGACAACACAGGCCGCCTACGTATCTCATTATTGAGAATTCAGGTCAAACGTAGTTCATACAAGGAGGATAGGGAATTTTAAGTTTTTACTAAGTGCAAAATGATTACAATCAGAAAATGCGATTACAGGGAAAAAAATAGAAGGAAAAGAAACTGTCTTCAGGCGTAGTATCTCTTCGTAGCATCGGAGTTGCTATAGGCTTGGGACATACTTGATCATCCATCTCGAATAAAATTAAAGCTCCTTCAGATAGAACTTTTTGGACAATGTACAATCTTTGCCAATTTGGTACAAACTTTCCTTTGTCTCGTGGGAGGGAAGGATTAACTTTCCATTCCCTGGATTGAATTCTGTATTGACCAATAAATTTTGGGAGATGATGTTTGTGCTCATTCTCGTCCTATTACTATAGGACCAGTCAAAAATGTCGATGTATGGCTTGAGCAGGCTGATAAGTTATTTCTTTTGCACCTTTGACCAATGAACACCGATGCTGATTTCCTTGACTTGACCGTCGTCTCCTAGATTAACTACCTCAATCCCTTCTAGGTAGGGCCTTTCCTGGTTCTCAAAATCCTTTGACTCTTTGGTTAGTCATTCAAGGATCATGATTTCTTCACCATATTCTTCGCTTCCAATACCATTTATCTTGATTTGTTCATTCAGCTCTTGGCATGACATGATATTAGCAGGTTTTAAGTTATTATTACTGAAATCATAAATAAAACAAGTTAGATGGTACCAAATAAATAAAATAAATAACAAAGGTTTTTAAAATACGGGAGGCTTTCATTGAAACTCAGAAATATTTACTAACTATGGCTATAACCCACATGAATGCAGGTTCATGCCTTTTGGAAAGCGGTAAACTAGTGCGAGGAATTTTAAAACATAAAGGGTGGGCCACAGAGCCTCATCTGGATCATCACCAATTTTTCATAAAATAAAGTCTTTATCTACCCAGACAAGTAGAGATTCACGAGGGGAGTGGCGGCCCAGTTCTGTAGCTTTTCGCTAGGCCTGACATCCCTGATCATGATTGCTTCGGGGATTTCTTTTGTTATAGCATCGCATTTCTCAAAGAGCTCTCTTATTCTGTCCTCTAACCTGTCACTTGGCGGACCAATACGCATCGAGAATGACTGATATAAGTGAAAGAGTGACTTTGGCAGTCCTGACTGCTTCTTTTCTTCGACCTTTGCCATGTCATCTCGGGACATATACCCCAATCCATGCTTGGTCAACTGTCCGAGGATGCTCAAGGGCTCAGTCATACCGTTGGAATTCTTTCCCATCCCGAAGCCTGGCTCGTATCCACTTCTCAGTATCGTAGTCGCGAGCATTTTATAGATAGGCGGCATTGGAATTTGAGGAGGAAGATCCTATCCAGTGGCATTGACGATCTCTACGTTGTAGAAATTACTTCCTCTCGGTACTTCTTCGATCACAGGGACACAACCATTAGGGCGGCTCAGGCGACTCCCTTCACCGTGGATCACCATCTCATGTTCCTCCCAAATAAACTTTACCATCTGATGTAAGGTTGACGGCACGACACCAGCTCCATGGATCCATGGTCTCCCCAAAAGCAAGTTGTAGCTGGTAGTAATATCTGTGACTTGGAATTCCACTTGGAACTCAGTGGGTCCCATCCGAATGAGCAAACTGACCTCTCCGATAGTGTCCCTTTGACCTCTATCAAAGGCTCTCACATTGATCCTGCTCTGGTGAACCTTTCTCGAATCATAGTCTAGTTGAGTGAGTGTGGATAATGGGAAAATATTGAGACCTGAACCATCGTCAGCTAAACTCCATTTATAATTTTCTCTTGATATTTAACAGTGACGTGCAAGGCCTTGTTGCGCATTAACCCTTCAAAGGGTAGTTCAGCAGTACTCAAAGTAGCTATAGCTTTTTCCGGCATTTCCTGCTTTTTAGGTCTAACCGACACTATTGACTTGCTCACAACCCACTCTTCATCGACCTCTATCATGTTAACAGTGGCTCCTCCGTGATTCGAGAGTGGGTTGTTATTAACATTGGCTGGTGCTGTTTGTAGTGTGACCACTCTTTGATCAATCAAATCCTGAATTTTGTGCCTCAAGTTAATGCAATCTTCGGTATCATGTCTGACTCCTTCGGAATGATAAGCACAATGTCGGTCAGCCCTGAATAAACAAGAGTCAGGATTGCCAGGTTTAGGTTGTATAGGCTGAATAAATCCAGCAGCCTTCAATCTCTCATATAACTGAGTTCTGGTTTCAGCTAACTGGGTGAAAGTTTGAGGAGCTGTCTTTTCCAAATTTGGACGAGGGAGATTTGCATTGGTGGGAGGGGAAACCTGGCAATTATTCTGGTTCTCGGGAGCCTTTTGATACACTTGGAAGTTTTGGAGAGGAGCTTGGTAAATGGGTTGCATATTTGGTTATGGAGTTTGGTAAACGGGTTGCAAGTTTGGTTGTGGAGCTTGCTAAATGGGTTGAGTATAGAAAATAGGTTGAGGATTTTGTGTAGTTGGGGGAGGGGTTTTTGGAACAAGTGATTTTTTATAGTTGGCTCCAAAGGGTTTCTTTGGTTTTGTGCTAGGACTGGAGGATACTGAAGATACCTCTTCCCTCTTCTTCTTGGGAAATCTCGCCGATCCTAAGGATGCCGAGGCTTTGGTAATCTTGACGCTATGCAGACCTTCTTCGACAATTTCATTGATCTTGACTAGGTCGGCAAATTTTTCTTTAACTGCTGATATCATTTTGTCATAGAATTCCGACTCTTGAGAGTGCATAAACACTGCGCTTATCTCCTCTTCGGTCATAGGATGCCAAACTCTCGCCGCCTCCTTTCTCTATCGATAGGCATAATCTCGAAAGTCCTCATTTGATTTCCTTCTGATACGACCTAGAGAGTATCTATCCGGGATGACTTCCACATTATATGCAAACCTTTGAGCAAAGTATCGGGCCAGATCACTCTATCTAGACCATTTCTTTAGTTCTTGAGCGGTGAACCAACCCAAAGCTTCCCCGCTTAGACTCCGACTGAACATTCTCATCAATAAGGCGTTGTTCTTCCTTGTGCAGATCATTTGGTCGCAATAGCTTCTCAAATGAGCCTCGGGATTCCCAACACCATTGAAGGTCTCAAATTTGGGAATCTTGAATCCATCTGGTAGGTCCATCTCTGGATGGATACAGAGATCATCGTAGTCATAGACCTTTTCATAAGACGAGCCTCGAAACACCTTGATCCTGGCTCTCTCCTCTTTCATTTGTGCCATGTCATAATCATGCTTCTTATCTGTGGCCCTCAACTCTTTCTCTTTCTCCTTGTAGTGGTCAAGCTCGGAGCTTTCTGGGAGGGCGGTGTATGGTTCTACCATAGGATGGAAAGTGGTAGGTGGCATGTTCTGGACAAGTGGAGGTTGGACATGTGGAATGGCATTTGGGTATGTGGGGGTATAGTGTTGTGGATTAGTGATATTGGGATGGTTATTTTAGGAGTTGTAGGTGTTTGGTGGTGTACTTTGGTAGTTTGGAGGGAGGTTTGCAGATTGTAGGCACTTGGGTTGTTGTTTTGGTTAGTGTGCTGGATAGGAGGAGTATGAATTTGATACGAGGATCTGATATGGGGAGAGTTATTGGAGAGAGGTTCGTTGAAAGGTCTGGGTGTGGAGGCAGGGGGGATATCCCTTGGACTATTTTCGGTTAACGGGGAATTGAGCAGAGGGATTTGGAGAGGGGTTTGGGAGTTACCCAGAGTTGGGGTGTTAGCGGCAATAGCCAAGCTTGCCATATCTTTGGATTTATGGACCTCTTCTTGCATCTTCTCTAGCTTCCTTGCCAGTTCGGCAATCATTCACTCTGTTAAGCAATAACATTGTCTCTTACAGCCAAAATGATCTCTTCTTCACTATCAGTCATTTTCCCCTTAGAAAAGTGAGGGTTAGAGGGGGAATCTATGGGTGCCTTTGAGCGGGTGAAGTAGGGATGTTCGGCCAGTTTTGTCAACATAGATCAGTGTTTGTTACCTGTTGAAGTAAAAACAACTCAAAGGCCAATATGTTAGATCCTGTTAGTGATAAACAATACAAGATATTCGATCGAAAATAAACACACAAGAATTGCTTTTAAACACATAAAGTTGCTTTTCATCAAGGTAAATTAAACCACGGGTATTTATTGAGGGTTCGATGGATATGAATTTGCCCATCGATTTTGGGTAGGTAGATTCTATCAGAAAGTTGACTTGTCGAGTCTTCATTTTCTGGTACTTGTCTTGTAGCACTTGATGTGTCTTCTGAACCTTTCAACATCTCTGTCAAAGTGGGAAAATAAAAATTTCTTAAGGATAGAGGCCGGGCCTTGAAGGCTACCTACGTATCTCACGAAGGAGAATTCAGTCCCTACGTAGTTCGAGTGGGTAAAGGGTAAGCTTCATTTCATTTCTTCCACTATCTTTGATTACAAAGGGAAAAGTAAAAATGACAAAAGGGAAATAACTACAATAGCTTTGCTACTTTTAAAGCTGCTTTTGGATAGTGGCGGGTCTTCTGGACTCTTCTCAATCTTCTTCTTTAAGGATGATACGGTGGAAACTCAATCTGGATCCTTCTTGCGTCTATGAGATCTTCGAGGTCAATCCTGAAAGTGCGACAATTCTATATGTCATGCCCCCCTTATCTAGCATGGTAGAGGCATATTTCCTTGCAACTGCGCCAAGCTCAAGACATTTTCCCTGCCTTCCTTTCAATTGGCTCAATGATACCAGCGTGGACTAGTTTGAAGTAGATGTCAGGATACATGTCATAAAACACGGTGAAGTCATATTAGCGAATCAGGGTATTCTGGGTGATTGGCATTCCTGGCCTCACCCTATCACAAATTAGTAGGGAGTGAGGTCCCCACATATGGCTGATTTTCCCACTGTTGATCATTTCATGAATTCTGACCCTTAGCATGGTGCACTCATTGGTGGTATGCCCCTTTTGACATGGGTGGTAAGCACACCTCTTTTGTTCATCTTTAGGGTTATATAAAAACCCCAGGGTTTGATCAGGCTGTAGGATTCCTTTCATCTTTAGAGCTAGGAAGATGACTGCGCATGTCACAATTCTGGGTCTCCGGTCGTTCGGCTATACATGAGCTTTGAGAATGATCTTTCCTTTCCCTAGCTTGAACCTAGTCGTCCAAATGGGGTCATCCCTAATGTTAGCCCAGTAATCTGAGGTTTGGTTAAAAGGCGGGATCTGTTCGTCATTTTCTCCCACAGACTCTTCCTCATTCCCTATGACTGATGCTGACCTTTTAAGCATCAATTGGTACTTTCGATCCGTTTGGCTAATCCATTCTTCTGTCTGGGCTATCTTCGTGTCAACGTTGGCTATCTTTTCCCATAAGGGCTATCTCTTTATCCACTTCTGCAGACTTGGCTACCAACTTTCCTCCCACTTGTTTAGCTTCCTTGATTTTCTCCTTCATTCCGTTGATTTCTTGGTCAATTTATTCCATTATCTCGCGCATTGCTTCTTCGGTGTTCATGGCAAGTCAACCTTCCTGAGATCTAGAAGAGAAGTTCTTAGGCTTGTTTGAGGGGATTTTGGATTTTCGAAGAGTAATTTTGGTCAAACTTTGTGCGATGAGTTTATATCTTCTGCCTACGGTGCTCTAAAATTTTCGAAAAGAAAAGTGGATCAATTCCTCCTTGATTCGAGCAACACACGTAACACATAAGACAGTTTATATCACATAACAATTTATAGCGCGTCCTATATAGATATGTGACCTTTTTATGCCAAAGGTAGGCCTAACGAATTGAAGGATATGTATTTCGTTTGTAATTGTTCCATTTCCCCAAAAAATATTATATACAAACCGATTAAATGAAATGGGGGTAAAAAACAAGGAAAAAGGAATGTACATCAGAAATCAGTCCCACGCAGGGGTACAATCCTAAACTAGGCTGCCATGGCTGGTCCTTCATTCTCGAACTTCTTGTCCTTCTTGGAATTCCGAACGCCTTTCGGATGGCAATCTTCCCTTGATAATGAAGAACTATCTAAAAATTCGCCAACTCTGGGGTACAATGGTTTGTACAACCCGACATCACATCCTTCAATTAACCGCATAAGGGATGATTGTTCTTTCAGACCGTAGGCCCTTTCGAACACAATGTGGTCTTACTAATGGACTTAATATCCTTTGGATATTAAGATATCTTAGGTCAATGCCTATTTAGGAATTTGGTTTCGCGCTATCCTGGGTTTACTAGAATAGGTTTTGAAATTGACCGTGAATCCGGGCGGACAACCACGGGCTAAAATAACAAGTGACCGTTAACCGACCGCGGGTCAACTACTTCACTCATCTGTTTTGAGAAATTGTATTTTTATTAAGAACGATTGCAAATACTTGCATAATCGCCTTTTTACCCCTAATGCAATCTAATGCTTTGCCAAAAGAGGCGGAAGATGCCATGACCAGTTTATAATTGCGAAAAGTAAACAAGTAAGGAAAGAAATAAAGTTACTAATTATTACAATCCGAATAGTTAGTCAAATAAGTTAGTCAAATAGTTCAAATATTTGGTTAGAACCTAAATAGATCCCCAGCAAGTCACCATTTCTGTTTTATCCCTTTTCATAATTTATTATTTGTTTTCAAGGAAATAAAATGGTTTTTGACACTTAAAGTTATTTTAAAACTTAAAGAAAATTTCAAAATAATTCTAAAACAAAACAGAGTCGCCACTTAATTTTTATAAAGAAATTAAGAAAACTTAAAATAATTTCAAAGACTTAAAACAGAAATAAATCTTTAAAATTTAGAGAAAAATAGGTAAGGATTCAAGTAACGTCTTAAAAAGATTTTTAAGGCATTTAAGAACGTTCGTTTAAAAAATGGTTGACCAAAACAATTTTGACGAACTTAAAAATGACTAATTTTGAAGAGTTGAGGTAAATAAAAATTATTAAAAGAAATGAAAAAGGCATGATTTCAAATAAAGACGTAATTCATAGAAGAATTACTAGAAGAGAAAGACACTATTTTTCGAAGAAAAGTTTGAATAACTTTTATCTTTTCCGATTGAGAGTGAAAAATAAATAAAATTGCAAATTTGTTTAAAACAAAGGTCATTTGAGGAAAAATGATCATAAGAGAAAATGATTTTAAAAGAAGTCTCTTTTTTGAGTGAAAGATCTTTAAAAGATGCATTGATTTAAAAGAACTAATTACCAAGGAGGTTTTTAAACTAACTTTAAAAAAAATAAAATTAACATGAAAATATATTTCTTATGACATTCAAGGAATTGTTGAACCTAAGGGAGACTTAATAGCCTATGAATGATAAAAAGGAAAGCATTTTACTTGAAAACTTTATTTTTTTTTGAGCAAGTTAACATAAGGTCCAACTTTTCTCTTATTTTACGACCAAGTTAAATTAAGTGACGAGATTTTGGACAAACAAATTACAAGAAAAATAAATAAAGCAACACTTTAGGGGATTTATTTAGGTTAATTTAAATTAAGTTAGTTAATACAAACAATTAACATAAACTAAATAGAAATAAAGATATAAGGAAAGAATTGATCTTTTTAGGCCCATTTGCAGGTGTCCAGATTTGGACTTCAATTTTAATGGACTTGAATCCATTTATGGTTTGTATACCAGCTATATATACTGATGTATACCGGCTGTATACTTTGTATCTTTTGCTCCCAAGACCTGTATATTAGCTTCCCTTTCCATTTCTTCCTTTCTTGGCTTTTGTATACCGGCTTCTTGTTGCTGTATATCACCTTTATGCTGCTGTATATCGCCAATATTGATGTATATTGGTGTATACCAGCATGTTTCTTCATGTATTAGTCCATTCTTTGGACTTGGTGAGGTTTTGACTTCTAGGAGTGGGTCTCGGCCCAATGGAATGCAAGGGAGGGAGTCCATTGGACTCGAATTGAAGGGTGTTTATGCATAGAGAAGAGTAAAGGATTAATTATCAATTCAAAGTTCAAATCACAAGTAGTAAATCATAAGAAGACTTATGCAAGATAACACAATTTGTTTATTTGAAGGTAGTCAATTCATAGATTCACAGTAAGAACAATGACATACTGCTGACTAGCTATATTCTCAAATACATTTTTTTTTGAAAAAAGATCCAAATTGACATAATAGGTTGCTTAAAGACATCTTATCCTCAATACAAGTCTTTACTAAGTGGGGTTCATGAATCTTACAAAGAACTTGATTTTAAGCCTATACGAATAAGACGCACTGGTGAGTATCCTCGATCTTTAGGCATCGATTCATACAGTTAAGCCCAACCAAGAAGATTCAGGAGAGAAGAACACAACTTATATTTTGCCCAAAAGTAAACGATCAATCTTTCCTAGGGACACACCAAAAATAAAACCACTAACTGTGATCTCAAGGCAGTGAACTTGTAGGGATGAAGACAGGCTATTATGAAGCTCTTTTCATCTCCTAGTTCCAATTTTTCAAGAATGACAAAGAATTACTTCGTATGACAAATTTATGGACCTCACACAACACCATAGGATTTGCAGATTACTCAAAGCATTCAAACCTTCATAGCATGTGACATTATCCTCTAACAGGTCCTATGATTAGCAAAAGAGAAGCAACCTTTCTCATATAGACCAACAGAAAGCACCGATAGGTATTCATATATTCTTTCGACATACTTTTAGTAAACTAAACCAAGAATTTGGAAAGAGCTCTTGAACTATTAAAGGTTTTTAATCACCATGCAATCTGCACTCCTTCAAAAGATAACTAAAGAATGCTTCTTGTGATATTATCCTCCAACTGACTACAACAACAGCTAACTAAAGAATGCTTCTTGTGATATTATCCTCCAACTGACTACAACAACAGCTCGTAACAACAGAGCAGAAAGGGATGCGACATGAATCAATATATAACGGAGAGAAAGAAAACAAGAACAATGACTACTTGTGTTTTATACCTTTCTTTGAAAAGAAAATCTTTAACTTGATGAAAGCTCTAATCTTTTTGAGTCAACATTGTTTGAGAAGCATTAATCAACACAATAATCTCACGTTTTAGCATAAAATAGACTGAATTTTACACCAGTGGTTACTGGACAGTCCCAATACACAAAAATAAGAAGAGGAAAATCAGGACTTTGGGCTGTCGATTGGCTCGGGTTTACCCTTTCACAACACACAAGAGGGAGATAGATAAGGGGAAGGGGAAGAACCTCAAACAATACAAAGACAATAGTAGCATCTTAACCTACCCAAATCTTAATAGTGGCTCATGTATTTCAAACCAGCACAAAGGTAACAACAAACTAACCAAAGGTCATCAAAGGAGTGAATCATGCTTATACCAACTGAAAGAAAATTATTTTTGCATATGAAGCAGACATAATAAACACATACTTTTGAACAACTAATCAAGAGCAAACAATAGGTAGTATCAGGTCTTTGGGAGCATTTGTGAGAAGCCAAACCTTGTGGATTCGAAGCTTCTCCCAAAAGCTCAACCATTCCCCAATAGACTCAACCTATTATTTCCTTAATCACACAGAACCAACAACAATCAGCCAATTCACGAACAGAACTCGACACGATCAAATAAACAACAATCAACTAATTCACGAACAGAACTCGACACGATCAAATAAACAATAGCAAACCAACACACAAATGAGAGTGAGAAAATAGTGAAGTAAGGAAGTGATTTTACCTTTTCCCAGGCAGCAAACTGAGATGAGACAAGTTGAGCTTCACCGGAGAATCTCGACTTTCGATGAACTAGTATTCTTCTGATTTTAAGCAGAGAAAACCAAGAAATTAGACAACCTTAATAAACTAACACGATTTTTCTTATGCTCTTCATTTGGATTTTTCCAGGTTTCCCCAAGAGCCGAAGAAAAAGACTCTCCAAGGCCTTGCTACCCAAAAAACCCACCCTTAATCAATGAGAGAGAGAGGGGTTTATATAGGAGGATTCTAGGGTTCCAACGGATGGAAATTGGGGGGAAAATATCTGGGATTTTTGGATAAGAGTTTAGGGGAAATTGAAATTCAGAAACCAAAATCTCCTGATTGAGACACGTTTGTACCTAGAGGTACGATTTTGATCATATACCAATGATTAAGAGATCAATCCACCGTGATTTTCGGGAAGGAGAACGTTGAGGTGCCATTTGTGGAGCTTCTGGGTTCTTCTAGAACCTGGACATCTCACTATTTTCGTACAACGAATGAAGATGATGGAGAATTAGACGGAGGGGTAATGATTTCTGGATTTTTGGGGTCGTTTGCTGGAGTTTCATCATCGTTTGAGCTGGGTTTGGATGGAGTTGTGGTACTAGGCGTCGTTGTTGTTGTCTGTTTGACGAAGACAGAGAGAGAGGGAGTATAAGGATTGTTTGGGTGTGTTGGTATGTTGATGGAGAAAGAAGAGGAGTATATGTGTATTGAGGTATGGGCTGGACCGGGTCTGGGAAAATGTTTGGGCTGGGGCATATTTGGGTTCAATTGTTGCCTGAAAATTGAGAGGAGAGAGGGTTAAGGAATTGACCACATTTGTTTTTTTGCAAATGTAGCCGGACATCCATCGCAACATCCTCATCTCCGCCACCTTCATCTTTTGAATATGAGAGTTCTTTACTGGCCAGCACTCTACTCCATACAACAAAGCTGGTCAGACCACCGCTCTGTAGAATTTGCCTTTAAGTTTAGTAGGCACCTTCTTATCACACAAGACTCCAGATGCGTGCCTCCATTTCATCCACCCAACACCAATACGATGAGTGACATCCTCATCAATCTCTCCGGAATTAATTTTGAAAAATTCTTTTAATTACAAAATTAATTATTAAAAATTATTCAAAATTTAAAAGCTCAATAATTAATCAAATAGTGGAGGGTAAAAATTAGGTGTCAACAACTACAAAAATAAACAATCAAAATAAAAATGAAAGCAGTAAACTTGGGTTGCCTCCCTAGCAATGCCTGATTTAATATTGCGGCACTACGCGATACCCATTATCATTCAGGCTCTTGTCCATCCTTGAGGCGGAGATCATCAATCACCTTATCTCCATCAGAAATACCCAGATAGTACTTCACCCTCTGGCCATTTTCTTTGAATGTCTGAGAACCATCCTTGAAATCTAGCTCGACTGCTCTATGTGGAGACATGCTCAAGACCTTGAAAGGTCTAAACTATTTTGACTTGAGCTTACCCAGGAACAACTTCAATCAGGAATTGAATAGAAACACAGAATCTCCAAGTTGGAAATCCAATTCACGATCTTCTTGTCATATACCAGTTTCATCCTCTCCTTGTATAATGTGGCTGTAACACCCCGCTCGTTTGAACACTTAAATTATCCCTTACTTTTGGAGTGAGGATAAGAGTACTTAAAATTTTAGGAAGGGTGTTTTATAAGGTATTATAGTCGTGCAATGGTCGTATGTTAAGTTTTGAAGTCAACCAAGTTGCAAAATAAAAGTTGGCAAAAGTTATCGTAAGTTACTTTATTAAATTCTCTGAAATTTGGGCTAAATATCTCGGAGATTTTATCCCAATTTATAAAGAGTTATAAGGTAACCAACCCACCAAATCGAAGATCTACGAGTTTAGCTTCCAACGCACAAAATCGTTCATCCATACGACTTCAAAATAGAGAGATATTTGTGTTTTTGTGAGACTGCACAAACAGACACGTCAAGTGGGCCAAAGGTCGGTGGAAGGATATATATATAAAAACTTTCCTTCGTTTCTTCTTCATATTTCACGATCTACAACTCATAAAAATTAGAGAAAAGTCCCAAAATTCTCCCTAGATCCTTGTAATCTTATCTTGGAAGCTTTGTGAAAGTTGCTCTACGTAGCGAGTTAGTTATTTTGGTATAGTTTGCCCCGTCAATTTCGTGATATAAATTTGTGAGGGTTGTGGCAGAGACTTATTGTCCCTATAGGGTATTCTTGGTGCTATTACAAGGTTATGCATCAAGGTAAGAATGTTCTTTTATTGGTTTATAGCTACTTTAGACCTCAGGTAGTATTTTACGGCAAAAATTTGTATCTTTTGTCGGATTGTCATAGTACCTTATCTTCTTGTGTGTTGATTGTGATCATTCCATGTTGTAGTATCAGGGTGGGTATGGGCAGAAGTCACTAGGCTGCTCAAAATTGTCGAAAGAGGTATGTTAAGGCTATTTCCTTCTTTCGGCATATTTCCTTAAAGCTTAAGTTCAATACAACAAGATTGTTATCATTGATGTACTCGTAGCCATGTTTGTTGGTTGTTGGCTTCTCAAGTTGTTATATTCCTCCCTTGTCGAGATTCCTATTCCTTTAGTAGCGGCCCTATGTTATACACAGCTTAGAGACTATTCGTACAAGTTGCTTATAGCTAAATTACTTGCCTTCGGGTTATTGGATTGTATGTTGTTGCCCTCGAGGCTATTGTGGTTAGCTGCAGAAATGTGACCTTTGCCTATGAGGCTATGTACATCTTGTCTAAGGGTCTACTAATATAAGTAGAAGCCTACGGGTTATTCCAATTGCCTTCGGGGCTAATATGAAGCCAATGAACCATTGTGATTACCTACGAGGTCATATTGAGGCCTGTTCACTTATGGGCTACTCGATTGCCTAAGAAGGCTACATGTTGATGCCTACGGGGCTATATTGATGCCTAAGAGGGCTATGAGATGCCTATGAGGATATATTAATGCCTAAGAGGGCTATAGGAAGCCTATGAGGCTATAAGAAGATAGTGATTACCTATGGGGCTATATAAAGAATGCCTAAAAGGGATATTATGAAATATAACGTGCCTAATGGGATACTGGACATAACGATGGACTTTGGGGCTATGTGTAAAGTTCCTAAGGGGCTATTGAGATGTAATGACTGCCTACGGGGCTAGGGGACTATTGATAGGGGTATATAAACTGAATTGGCACCTATTGGGCTTATGGGGGCTCGGGTAGGTGGTCTTGTTTGCTGTTTGTACCTACCAAGCTTATGGGGGCTTGGTTAGGTTGTTGTTTGATTATTATTGGTATGTTATGATCTAGGAGCAGATAGGTATGCTCGGTTATCTTTGACTCTCTGATTTAGTTGCTTTCAACACTTTGTAATTCTTGTACAGTTATTATCTTACCTTACATGCTCGGTACATTATCTTGTACTAACGCCCTATTGCTTGAGAGCGCTGCATTCATGCATGCAGGTCTCGACAGATGACCCAATAGACCTTCCCAGCAGCACAGTTGAGTTCCAGCAGGTTGGCTAGCCCCTTTCTTTCATAGCGGCCAGAGTTTTTGAGGTTTGTTGGCTTTTGTTGTAGATAGCTTTTGGGTAGGCCGGGGCCCTGTCCCAGCCAAGATGTATTACTCTTAGAGGCTTGCAGACTTTGGGTTGTATATATGTGCATTATCGGCCATGTTGGCCTTGTTGTTTTGTTCTTTTAGCACATCAACTTGTTGTCCTTTATCGTATATATACATATATACATTGTTTATATGTTTCTAGACAGCATGGTAGCCCGACAGCCCATACATGAGTTTGTTTCTATTCTATATAAATTGCTGGGTTTTGTTGAGTTTATTATTGGTCTTATTGATAGGGGACTTTCCAGTCGAGGTCTTATCTTTAAGCTGAGATATACTTGTTTATTTTCATGATTTTGTGACTAGTAGTGTGCCAATACTGTAGTTGTCCAGAAAGGTAGGCTCAGGTCAAAGTTGGCATTAGGTGCCAGTTACGTCCCTAAGTGGGGGCATGACAAACTTGGTATCAGAGCAACGTCGTATCTTAGGGAGTCTGCAAGCTGTGTCTTGTAGAGTCCTGTGTATTAATGTGTTGTGCACCACATTCTATAAGCAGGGAGCTACATAACATGTTAGAGCTGTTACCCTTCTTTTGCTCAAATTGTGCCATAGAGCCGAGTCTTAAGGATTGAGTTTTCGGGATTATAATTTTTATTTTGTACAGGAGATGCCCGATACCAGACTGACCATAACTAGCTAGAGGCTAGATACAACTACAGGTGAGGGTACTACCAGGGTACCTATTGTGGATATAGCCCATCTCGAGACCCATGGGGAGACATCTTCTCAGCCCCCTCCAGTTTCTCCCCCACTTTAGGAGCCTCCGAGGGATACAGGACCCCCAACTCCACTGCCGGTACCACCTCCAGCTCCTATTCCATCTGATTGGGATTTTAGGAGTGCAGTGTGTATGTTGGCATAGTTAGTAGCTACACATCGTCAGCCAATTGCTCTAGATATTGCCGGACCTTCTAAAGGTCCTGAAAGTTCGAGAGTTCATGAGTTCCTCGCCTTGAGTCCTCCACAGTTTATGGGGATAGATCGTAAAGAAGACCCTTAACACTTTATAGATCAACTTCACAGGATCTTTAGGGTCATGCATGCCTCAATGATTGAATCAGTAAAGTTAGCAGCTTTTCGGCTACATGATATTGCAGTGTTGTGGTATGAGAGTTGGTAGAGATCCAGAGGGGAGATGCACCTCCACCCACTTGGGATAGTTTTAAAGAGGCTTTTCTAGATCACTATTTGCCACGAGAGATTCGAGATGCTCGGGTAGGTCAGTTTCTGAACCTCCGGCAGGGCAGCATGAGCATTCGAGAGTATGGGTTGAGATTTGATTCTTTGGCTAGATATGAACCAGATTTTGTTAATACGATGCATGATAGGGTATGCCAGTTTATGGCAGGGCTTGCTTCAGAGTATGTTGATGCTTATACTACAGCTGCACTAAATGACAATATGGATTACTCGCGGATTCAGGACTTTGCATAGGGTGTAGTGGAGTGCCGACATCAACAATATATGGCTCAGAGGGTCGAGAGAGAGCAACAGAAGAGGGCTAGGCTCGCTGGTTTTCAGGGAGAGTTTCAGGGTGGTTCCAGACCTTGATATTTTGGTAGGCCACCTAGGCCCCCGCCACATCTGTTCCAGGGTGGTAGACTTGATCGTCGGGGACAGTCAGGCCCAAGTGAGGCTTCACGAGCATCAGGATCTCAGCAGTAGAGGAGTTCAGGACAGGCTAGGTCAACCCCACCACGTTGTGCTATTTGCGGCAAGATGCACTTTGGGAGATGCAGACAGGGTTCCATAACTTTTTATTCTTATGGACATGAGGGGCATATGTGGAGGAATTGCCTGCCTGGAGATCAGGGGGGTATGAGTCAGACCGGTTCAGCAGTAGGTTCTTTCTCATCAGTACATTTTGTGAGGCATGTACCCCAGACTTTAGTAGGTAGAGGTAGATGCCAAAGGGGAGCATCTAGTTCTGGAAATGGTAAGAACCGTGTATATGCATTAGCAGACCATCAGATCCAGGTTTATAACTGGACGTTGTGACAGGTATATTGATTGTTTGCTCCCATTGTGTTTATGCTTTGATAGATCCAGGCTCTACTCTGTCCTATGTTACCCCATTTGTTGCTGGGAAATTCTATATAGCACCAGAGTCATTACATCGACCCTTTGTTGTATCTACACCAATTGGTAAGTCTATCATATCTAGGAAAGTCTATCGAGGTTGCACGATAGAGATTGTTAGTCGTCAAACCTTTGTAGACTTGGTAGAGCTAGAAATAGTTGATTTTGCTGTTATTATGGGCATGGATTGGTTAGCATCATGTTATACTAATGTCGAGTGCTGGACAAAGATTGTTAGATTCCATTTTCCAAGGGAGGCGGTCTGTGAATGGTAAGGTAATGCATCGACGCTGAAAGGTAGGTTTATTTCCTACTTACGAGTGAGAAAAATGATTGCTAAGAAATGTATTTATCATATTGTTCGAGTTCGGGATGTAGATACAGAACCACCGACTCTTCAGTCTATTTTGGTGGTAAGTGAGTTTCCATATGTATTTCCAAACGAAATTCCTAGTATTCCCCCAAAGCGAGAAATTGATTTTCCATTAATATGCTGCCATGCACGCAACCTATATCGATTCCTTCCTACAGGATGGCCCCTGCTGAGCTAAAGAAGCTGAAAGAGCAGTTGAAAGATTTGCTCGATAAAGGCTTTATCAGACCTAGTACTTCGCCATGGGGTGCGCCGGTATTATTTGTTAGAAAGAAAGATGGCTCCCTGAAAATGTGTATAGATTATCAGCAACTGAATAAGATTACTATAAAGAATAAGTATCCCTTACCAAGGATTGCTGACTTTTTTGATCAGCTGTAGGGTGCTAAGTACTTCTCAAAGATTGACTTGTGGTCAGGGTACCATCAGGTGCGAGTTTGGGAGAAAGACATTCTAAAGATAGCTTTCAGGACCAGATATGGTCACTTTGAGTTCCTTGTGATGTCTTTTGGGCTTACCAATACCCCAAAAATGTTCATGGACCTGATCAATAGCATATTCAGGCCGTATCTAGATCTGTTCGTGATTGTATTTATCAATGATATTCTGGTATACTCACGTTCAGAGGCTGAGCATGCAGAGCATTTACGGCAGTCCTTCAGGTTCTTCGAGATTAGAAGCTTTATGCAAAGCTTTCTAAGTGTGAGGTCTGGTTAAACTCTGTGGCTTTTTTAGGACATATTGTATCAGATATAGGTATTATGGTTGATCACAGAAGATTGTGGCCGTGAAGACTTGGCCTAGGTCCACAACTCCGACAGAGGTTCGTAGTTTCTTGGGGTTAGCTGGGTACTACAGAAGGTTTGTGGAGGGTTTTTCTTCACTTTCAGCACCATTGATGAAGATAACTCAGAAAGTAGCTAAGTTCTAGTGGACCAAGGCTTGCGAGCATAGTTTCCAAGAGCTGAAGGACAGGTTGACATCAGCATCAGTTCTAGCCTTGCCAGAGGGTTCAGAGGTGTATGCGGTGTATTATGACGCTTCAGGTGTTCGGTTAGGATGTGTTCTAATGCAACATGGTAAGGTGATTGTATATGCTTCAAGATAATTGAACAAGCACGAAAAGAACTATCCAACCCATGATTTAGAGTTGGCTATAGTTGTGCATGCGTTGAAGATTTGGAGACACTCTTTGTATAGAGTTCATGTTGATATCTTCACAGACCATAAGAGCCTCCAGTATATCTTTAGATAGAAGGAGTTGAATTTGCGACATCGTTAATGGCTTGAGTTACTGAAGGACTACGACGTAGATATTTTATATCATCCAGGGAAGGAAAATATGGTGGCCGATACCCTCAGCTACTAATAGAATTTGCTTGATCTACCTCAATCCCATTTTCGGAGACTTTGTGCCCCAGAATGATGCCCTCTTACACCATGAAATGGCACTTCTCCCAATTGAGTACTAGATTTATTTCCTCACATCTTGCTAGGACCTGATCCAATTGATCTAAGCAGTCCTCAAAAGAATCACTGACGATTGAGAAATTGTCCATAGAAACCTCCAAATTGTCCTCAACCATTTCAGAGAATATTGACATTATGCAGCATTGGAAAGTAACAGGAGCATTGGAGAGCCCGAATGGCATCCGACTGAATGCAAATGTCCCGTAGGTACATGTCAAAGTAGTCTTCTCCTGACCCTCCAGTGCATTGTTTATCTGATTGTACCCAGAGTATCCATAGAAAAACCAGTAATAAGATTGCCCAGCTAATCTTTCAATCATTTGATTGATGAAGGGCATGGGAAAATGGTCTTTGTCGGTGGCCGCATTGAGTTTTTGGTAATCCATGAAAACACGCTATCTTGTGACTGTTCTGGTGGGTATCAACTCATTCTTTGAATTTTCAACCATTTTCATGCCTCCCTTTTTAGGCACACACTACACTGGGCTCAACCATGGACTATCAGCAATAGGGTAAACAACCCCCATATCAAGACACTTAATTATCTCTTTATTGACCACTTTTTGCATAGCTTGGTTCAATATTCTCTGGTGTTCAACACTCGAATTTCCTCCAACTTGATCTTGTGCTCACAAATACCTATGGGGATCCCACGTATATCAACTATTATCCATCTAATAGCTTTTCTATATTATCACAGCACTGCTAGTAATATTTTTACCTGCACATCAGAAAAATAATAGGTAATGTTTTATTAGGTCTCAAGAACTCGTACTTGAGGTGAGCAGGCAACTGCTTTAAATCAAGCTTAGGAGCCTCAATGATGGATGGTTTAGCTAGTGGTGTGGCCCAGTTATCCAGGTCAAGGGAGAGGTTCTTTGGTGTGTAGCTGTAGGAACCAAGCCCTGTCAAGGCATTTACTGTTTCCACATACCCCTCCATATCTTCTCCATCAAAACTTACCAAGATTACAGCCAACACTTTGCCAAAACTGTCTTCCTCAACCTTCAACTCAATTGCTTCCTCTACTGCATCCTCAACAATATTAATGACTAAGATGGTATGGTATTTGATAAGTAAGTTCATCCCCTTGCTATCTTGGAAAGTCACCTCTTTATCATTTACTCAGAATTTTATCTTATTTTTCTCTGAGCCCATCAATGCTCTTCCAGTACAAGAAAAAAGCATCCCAAAATTATAAGAATCTCCTTATCCACAACATAGTCAAGAATCACAAAGTCAGCCTGAAATATTAATTTTCTGACTCTCACAAGTACATCATCAACAATACTAATAGGTTGCTGCATGGATTTTTCCTCCATCTGCAACATCATACTAGTAGGTCTGGGAAGTCTAAGTTTGGTCTATTTGTAAATTGCAAGTGGCATGAGATTGATGCTAGCACCATTGTCTTACAATGCCCTACCAAATTCTCTTACACTAATAGTGCATGGTATGGTGAATGCACCTAGATCCCCCTTCTTCTCAACTGGAAGCTGTGAAATAATAGAGCTGACCCGATGGGTGAGTTGTACATCCTCATCCTTTGCAGACCTCTTCTTCTTGAGGAATTCTTTCAAATATTTAGCAAATCCAGGCATCTCGTGAAAAGCATCAAGACATGGAATGCTCATCAAGAGCTTCTCCAACTGGTCATAAAACTTTAGACATTTGGAGTCCTCCGTCTTCTCGACCAACCTTTGAGGGAAAGGCAGGTGGATTTTAAATGTCTGTACAATTTTTTTAACTGGTCCTTTCTAGTCTCATCAATTTTCTCAACAACTGATGCTTCATTCTAAACCACAGTGTTCTCCTTGGGGACAGTTTAAACCTCTGCTTCCTTCACCTGTTCGTAAATCAAATCATCTTTTGATGTGGTGCAACCACTCCGAGTGGTGATAGCCATACAGTGTGAGGTGCTACCCTCACTCTTTGGATTAGTAATGGTATCACTGGGAAGTTGGCCCTTCAACTTTGGGTTCTGGTATCATGATAAGTCTCTAAATTATTGTTCCAGCTTCTAAATGGAAGCTGTGTTGAGAACCTACCACTTCTGCTAGATTCTTTGCTGAAGTGTCTACTTTTACTGGTTAGGTAGGATCCTTTCTAACATACTCTCCATTTTGGAAGGTCCTTGCTCTTACTGATTTACCCTTGGAGGGATGTATGGATTTCCACTCTTATGGACAAAGTTATTGGTATTGTCATAGTTTCCTGGTGCTTGTTGTTGTGGTCTCCACTGGGTCTGTTGCTGCGATCGTCACTGAGTCTGTTGCTGTGGTTTCCACTGATTCTGATTCCCATAGTTCTGCCCTTGATAAAACTGACCCTGTCTCTGCTGGCCTCCGATATTGGTGATGAAGTTAGCTTTCTTAGCCTGTGTGGCTTGCATCTCTGGACATCCAACTTCATCAGGACTGAAACCAAGTGCTTGCTGTAGAGGTATGCTCTCAACCATATTCACCTTCTTGGTGTCATTTTCTGTCAACCTTTTATTCAACATATCAAGGCTAGTGACAAGATTTGAAATAGTTTCATCCCTTTCATGGTTCTCCTTAGCCTGATTTTCCAAGGATAGAGGCATGTATCCTATATTAGACCCACAAGAGTGCCATGTTGGTTGTGTGCTGTCAACTGGTTTATCATCTGAGTAACCCTAGCTAAAGTCTTGTCCATAAAGCTACCCTCAACAACTTTATTTGCAACGTATTAGGGTATGAGGTCCAATCCCATGTAAAACTTCTCCATTAAAATATTTTCAGGAAAACATGCCTTGGTGACCTTTGAAGGTATTGTTTGAACCTTTCCCAGGCCTCATACAACTTCTCCCTAGGAAGTTGTTTGAAAAAGAAGATCTTGTCCTTGAGCACTACTTTTTTGCTAGGTGGGAACCATTTCTTCATGAAAACATTCACCAACTCATTCCAAGTGTAGATTGAGTTGGGAGGTAGATTGTTGAGCCAGGTACGATCCTCCCCTATCAGTGAGTATTTGAATAACCTGAGTCTGAATGCTTCATCTGAAACATGGTTCAGCTTGTACGTCTAACAAATATCTATGAAGTTCTCATGTGGATCATCATCAGTGGAGTTTCAAAAGAGGCCCTCAGCCCTTAACATTCTATAAGCTCCATGTTCAATCTTGAATGTGGTAGCATCCATGCTCGGAGGTACAATGGCACTGGCATAGTGAAGCTCGAGCACCTCTGCTGCGAATACATTCACATTCTCATCGAACAATGGGTTTTCCACATGCATGTTTGTATTGGCTGATGGCTGGTTGTTTCCTTGATTTCTTCGATTGTTAGTAGCCATAGTTGCCTGCGACCAATTCAAAAGATACCAAGTGTGATGGGATAAGTAAAGGACACAAAGTAAAGTAAGAATTACTTTAAGCAAATTTCAAAATCGTATTCCCCGGCATTGGTGCCAAAATTTGATACGTTCAAATTAAACCCTTTAAAAAGTGTAAATGATCATTGTAAAATATAGTAATCCAATGACTAGGCTGGGGTCGAATTCCACAGAGAATAAGGTGAGAAAAAATACTTAAAATCTTTGGTTCAGTTCATTTTATGTCAAGTCTTATCCCTTAACGATTGCACAAATGATAGTATTATAACTAAGGCTAATGAAATGTAAATAATCAAGATAAACCGAGTTTGCATAAACCAAAATTGCTTCACCACATAATAGACTAACTCTAAAGGTTGTAAGCATCGTGATAGTCGCTCCTAGGTTGAATTGAGTGAACAATGATCAATAAGGTACCATTTCTTATCTTCCTATTTAAGTATGGTCTTTCCTTCACTTATTTTTCCAAATGAAATAAAGTATGATTTTCAAATGACCAAATTATGTTAAGTAAAACTATCGTATTCCTACATAGTTTCATTAAATAAGTATTAACCGCTTGAGTTCTCAATTATTAACAATTTCCAACCTTAATATACCCTCCCGAGTACATACTAAGATTATCCTACATTCGATCAACGTTTGTAACCACTAATCTTCATTATTACAAAAGTTAATGAATCACCCTCAACCTATTCGCTCCTATATTAATACTCTTACCCTAAGAATCATACATTATGTGGATTCACAATGCTGAAATTGGATTTAGTTACTCATACTAAAAGAAAGAACAACAACAATAATCAATGAAGATATACTTACGTAATCAAATAGTAGTCAAAATTTGTTCTACAATAGTAGCACAAAATAGCGCTCAAAACCTTGTTCAAAAACTCAAAGAAAACATAAAGTTTTGACTGAAAAAGTGTGTCTCACAAATACCCTAAAAACACTATTTATAGTATCATACAAACCAAGTCCTAATTGGTCTAGGAACAAAAATATCATCATCTCGCACGGAGGCCAAAACAATCTATAGTAGCCCATAATAGACCATTTTTTGAGACCGTTATAAATCTCATCATCTTCATTCTCACTGTTTGCTGGAATGGTCACTATAACGGACCGTTTCTATGGACAACAATCCATAATGGGAACCATTATAACTTGATTTTTCACTTCAGTTTCTATTTTTGTCCAGAGATCTTATGAAGTTGCCAACGGCTCGTAAATCCTCAAAACGGTTCGTAATGAACTTCGTTTTTAGCATTTTGCCTTCTTTTTGAGTCAAGTCAACTTTTCTGAAACATAATCAAAGCACATCGATTTGCACCAGAAATACTTGAAAACTACAAAACTTCTTCATTAAAAAGCATTAAATGCCATAAATTCTCGGCACATCAACAATCGAGATCCATATGAGACTCGTGAGGTTCTTATGCTGGGAATATGTGCCACTTTGATTCTTGTATATATTATGTAGGTGTGCGATTCTGATCCTAATGATATAGTTTGTGTGGTTGTGCACACTAATTCCAATGAAATGCTATGCAAGCATGCAATATCCATCCCAAAATGAAAAATACACATTTCAAGATAACACAATTCATTGACGTAAATCAATTCCTTTATTAGTTCATGCTCACTTTTCAACCTTCCAGTTCACATAAGAACTTCATATTAGTTTAATGTACAACTAGGAAAATAATTATCAAATGATGTTATCATAATTTGACTTTTGAATCCATAAAAGCAAGTAAAAACCATCAACTAGCATGTACATGGATCAAAAGCCACAAGTCCTATAAATCATGCTCACAAGGTAAGAAATCATTCCAAACAAGTAAAGTAATCATAAAAACCCATAATATGACACCAGTACCCACATAAATGCTAATCATATCATTTATGCATGACTCTCATCACCCATTACACTTTTACTCAATTAACAATACACTAACACTTCATAAAGAGTCAAAGAAAGTCTCCACTTGACTTAACCAAAATCCAAACAAGTCATCTTTTTGCCCTTTTGTAAAGCCTCTGAATGATCCCAATCTAGTAAAATATGTTATCTAGGTAAATAAACGAGTCTGTAAATACTCATATTGCATAAAAATAATCTTCTTGAAAAATTAATCAAAAAGTCAACCCCAAGTCTGGTGTCAAATTTTGAAATTTCTTTCAAAATTAGTTTACCCATAACTCGAGGAACTCACACATCGAAAAATCAGCTAAATCATGCCATTAATTGGCCCCAAATCAAAGAAATTCATTTTTCAAATCTTAGGACAAAAATTCCCAATCCCCAAACACCATTAAATCACTAATTTAATGATAGATTAGCAGAAAAACATAACTTAAGGGTTAGAATATTACCCCATGAAGAAACTTAACAAAACCCCTTGAATTTTACCTCCAACCATGCTCCCAAGCTCCTAAAATTATGTTTAGAAAAGTGAGGTTGAGATTATGAAAATTCATTGTTCATACCCAGTGATATCTTCCAAAGTAAAATTTCATCGCAGCCGCGAGCTTACCAAAGCTGAAGAAATCTCGTAGTAGTGGAGCTCACTTAAATCTCATGGCTTCGTGGAAGCGGCTCTCACATCCCAGGAGTGAGTCAACAAGTGTGAGAATCCCTCAATGTCGTGACTCTACTGATGTAGACAAATCCTTACTGAAGCAGCCAACCCCGAGTTTATCCAATTCTGTAGAAGCAAAAGGCACCTCATTGCCAGGGCTGGCCAGAGGGCCAAGCCATTAAAGCGGGGGCTTCAAGCCCCCAAATTTTAGGGGCTCCAATTTTTTTTCATTAGGTATTTGGTATCTGTATTAAATTTTTTTGAGACACGCAATGTTGATTAAAGAAGAAAGCATTCCTTAACAAGATTTTTTTATTCCAAAGACTCGAATCCAAGACCTCTAGTTATGGGAGGATGAAGCCTCCTTTTTGTAGATTTTTTATTTATAGTTAAGTTTTTAAAAAAAAAATATTGAGCAAAAAAAAATAATAAGGCCTCCTGTCAAAATTGGGTTTAGGCCACCGATCTTATTGAGTCTTTTTGCGTCCTGTTGCACATGTAAGTGTACGTGGTCTGACAAGTAATATAGGACTTGTAACTCTAGATTTCGATCCCACAGAGAATTTATGAATTGATGACTAGAGTGAGTTTGTACTTAATTATTCAGTGGGTAAACAAACAATATCGAAGGGTTGAGAGATTACTAACTATTAAATTAATTTAGGTTTTTAAATATAAAAATGTTTTTAGAGTTTTTTTTATTTAAGAGGTGATTAGCTTTCCAGGGTTGCAGTTTAGTAACTATCTAGTTGAGTTTATAAGATAATTAGCTTGATTGATTCTCGAAGTTACTAGTTGCGAATTGATATTCGCAATGTTGAGCGTCTTTTCAAATGCCTCTATGCCTACTCGACTATTCCTAACACCTATATTCCTATGGTCATTATTCGATAGTGAAATGCATGTGATTTCTCTTCCGTATCAACTAAGTGAGGCTGAAAGGTATATTCCTATCCTCATTAGCACATTGTTCCCCCTTCTAGAGTTCATGATCAAGCTCTATCTTCCCTTATTACGAACATAAATTCCCTATACTTAGTCCAATTCATGCCCCATAGATAGTGTTTGAGAGGTGATCAATCTACCAAACAATTAAGCACAAGAGAAGATAAATAACTTCAAATCGAAAATCAAATCAAACTTAATTATCATTCAAATATCAACCATCATGTTCAACCACAACCTTAGAATCTAAGAGTTTAGCTACTCATAAACTAATTACAAAGTAATGAGTTCATCAATAGATAGAGATTCAATTGTGAAAAATGGTAAAAAGAACAACAAAATATAAGTGGAGATGTTCCTCCCAAGCTACGTGTGTTGTGTTTCCTCTCTTCCTTCATTCTTTTCTTCTCCTCCCACTAAAAATCACTAAGGATAGGTTATATAGGTTTTGGGGGGTTTCAAGTAGGATCCGGGTCGCCTGGGCAAAACGGGCCAAACTAGGCCTATTTTACGCTAGTGCGACACCCAGAGAGGTGCATGTTGCGGTGCCAAAGTCTTATGGGCAGCCTCCACGCCCATTCTGGTCCCTTGCACTATAAGGGCACCAAGGGCCCTTCCATAGTGTATTTTTTTTCCTTTTCTTCTCATTTAGCCTCAGTTAAGCCTCCATCTTGATCTATTATCCATGGAAATGCTCTGAATCATCATCCTTAGCTCCTACTCAGACTTTAAAGCTTCAATATCACTCCATTATGATCTAAATCCATGCAAAATTCTTCATTCTTCATCCTGCATGCCAAGATAAGCCACATAAGCATATATCATACAAAGTAAGTTCAAAAGCATAGTACAATAAGTAAAATGTCAGGCAAAATACAGCATAAAATCATGACTTTTAGCCTGACATCAAGACCACACACTTAAGCTCTTGCTCTTGCTCGTCCTCGAGTACTTTACCCTATAACTATGACTCGACTACAACTACATCAACTGAAGCAATACTACTCCGGCTAAGGTTACAATGACTACAATAGATGAAAAGTTCTTAACACACATGCTTCATTCCTTCAACATATTTAAAAACCTCATGAAAAACTACTTTAAGACCACCCAGCCTCAAGAATTGACTCTATGATATTTGCAAACACTAATAGATCACCCAATCAAGAAATTGACTACTTCGCCTATATTTTGTCAATCATGTGAACCTCACAACAATAGAGTTATCCATATTCACTCACAAGTATGCATAATATCATATGAATGGGTATAAGGATAGAATTACGCTCTCTCTCACAAAGAAGTTCACATGGGACATATGATGAACAATAAGCTTGCCTTTAGTGTACTACTTTACTAATATAAGAACATCAAACTTAAGATCAAGTAGTACTTTCATGATTGTAATCTAGGCTAAGAGATGGGTAGGAACTATTTTGGATGTACTAGTGACTATTTTCCTAAGCACTTTAATACATTCACAATTTTCATCCTTTTAGTCCATTGTTCAATCAACTAACTTCTTCCTTCCACTCTTCTCACCCATAGATATTCTTTGTTTTTCCATCTTTTTAAGAAAGTCCACACACCATTAGAAAGGAGAAATCAAACACCTTTTTTCCTTTTTCACCTTTTCTACTCTCTACCAATATTATATGAATATTTTTTTCACATTTTGCACCCTTAGTTTTTCTACAGGCTTCCACTTTAACTCTTTCCCTCTCTTTTTTTCATTCTAACTACATTTAAATCTTTTAACCATAATTCCCTCCTTTGAAACCATATGCTCGAAGAAGGAAACTGAATCCAACCAAAACTCACACTTAGAAAATTTAGCAAACAGTTGCTTCTCCTTCAACAATTCCAATACAACCCTCAAATGAGCCACATGCTCTTTCTCACTCTTAGAATGTACCAAGATATCATCAATAAATACAACAACATAAAAATCTAAAAAGGGCTTAAAGATTCCATTCATCAAACTCATAAAAGTAGCTGGGCATTAGTAAGCCCACAAGGCATCACTAAGAATGTGTAATGCCCATACCTGGTCCAAAAAGCAGTTTTAGGTATATCTTCAATCCAAATCTTTAACTGATGATACACAAACCTCAAGTCAATCTTGGAGAAGACTGATGCACCCTGAAGATGATCGAACAAGTCATCTATGCATGAAAAAGGGTACTTATTCTGAGCAGTGACATTGTTTAGCTGATGGTAGTTACTGCACATATGTATACTCCCATCTTTCTTCTTCACAAATAACACAGGAGCACCCTATGAAGAGGCACTCAAATAAATAAACCCTTTACTAAGTAAGTCCTGCAACTGAACTTTTAATTTACTAAACTCAGTAAGTGCCATTCTATAAGGAGGAATACATATAGGAAAAGTCTCAGGCTCTAAATCTATGCAAAAATCGATATTACAATCTGGTGGCATGTCGGGTAAATCTGTGGGAAACACTTCCAAGAAATCACATACCATATGAACTGACCCTATTGATGGAACCGCAGCACCAGTATCCCTAAAGATGTACTAAGAACGCCAGGCACCCCCTCTCAATCAACTTTTGAGAATGAATAAAGGATATAATCTTTTTAGGAATAGGGCTACAGTCACCCTTCCACTCTAGTCTAGACATACTAGGCATTGCTATTGTCACAGTCTTAGCACTACAATCTAATATAACATGATAGAGGACAACCAATTCATCCCTAGGTTAACATCAAAATCCACCATGTCAAGAATCACTAGATCTACCCAAGTCTTATACCTCATGAAAGTAATAGGGCAAGAACAATAGACTTTATCTACTATCATATAATCACCAACAAGAGTAGAAACATGTACAGTCACATTAAGTAAATCACAAATCGTATCCACTCCCACAAAAAAATAGGTATACACATAAGGAAAGGTGGACCCTGAATCAAATAAGGCTGTAGCTATCTAGTCAAAGACTAGAATAGTACCTGTGATCACCGCGTTAGATGCTTTCGCAGTAGGTTTGCTCGAGAAAGCATAGAAAAAGGTTTTACCTCTTGTCTGTGTGCCACCCTTATCGGGATGAGTACCACCTCTACCAACATGTTCACCGCCCTTGTTAGGCTGGGTGCCACCCCTACCAACCGCATGACCACTATACCTACCTTGAGGAAGATCCCTGCCATATGCACCACCTCTTTTGCTGGAGCTGGAGCTCTAGGAGCCTGATGCTGAGCTGACTAATCAGTTTGTCTAAATCTGGGATACCATATCTAGATGTACCCAACATCACTACACTTATAGCATGACCTCTCCAAAGTGGGCCTCTGAGTTGAAGCTGATGAAGGAATATAGCCACTATGATCAAAAGAAGGCTAGCTGGCCCTTGGCGAACCCCCAGCTGATACCTTTTTGGCTGACTGAATGAGGCATCCAGAATACCCTCGAGATATTGGGCCCTTCAAGAAAGAGACACTATAGCTACCACCCTTTTGGGCCTTTTTTAGTAGACTTAACATACCATCCTATTTTACCCCTTGCATATTTCTAACATACTCAATCATTTCCTCAAAAGTCTTCCTAGAAGACACCATCTGAAGCACTGATAGCTGAAGTCATATATTAAATACTTTAACAAATCTGTGAATCCTCTCCTTATTTATATGTAACAACTGTAGTGAATACCTAGAGGGTGAGTGAAATCTAGCCTCACAGGCTACAACAAAAGAACTACCCTGGTCGATGCTAGTAAACTTATCCCACAAAGAACAAGGTACATACTTCTCTAGAAAGATGATATAAAACTGTGTCCAATTTAATAGAGGTGACCCAGTTTGCCTACACTCCATATAGGCTCTCTTCCATAACTTTGTATCCTCTATCAGTTGATAAGTAATGAACTCCACCCCGTATCTCTCTACTGCCTCTATTTTATGGAGTCTCTTATGACAATTCATAATGAAATCATAAGCATCTTCTGCCTCAGTATCATAGAAAACTGTTGGATTTATTTTAGTGAACCTCCAAAATAAATTATGCTCTTCTCCAGTCATTATCTACCCAATTACCAACCTTAAAAATATCCCTACCTTAAAAGCGTCATCCATCTATGGAGCCACAACAGAAGCATGTTGAACCCTCTCATTCTAACCTATAGGAATTGTGGGTGCTACCCTAGCTGCTTCCAAACCATCCAATAGTATCAAAACCTACTATAGTACCTCTGAAGAAGCCAAAGCAGCACAACACCTCCCTAGGCTAGTGCTTCCACCTCGTCTACTACTACACAAGCGTGATCCTCTATCCCAACCTAATCTTTTAGCTGGGGAGAGGATTCTAATCAATCACGAACCTATCCATCAACTGGTGCTTTACCCTTGGCGGGCACTGCTTTCTATCCCCTACCTCTGCAACCTCCTCTTGTGCCTCCTCTACCTCAAGCCACGGCCCCAACAACTTGCTCATGTGCCTCCTCTCTGGCCTCTGTTGCATGTGTATTATCCATCTATGAGAGAAAAGAGTGAAAGAGGTAAGATACCAATTTGGATCACCATATACCAATTGGAATTAAGTAATAGTATGAAAATAAAGAAGGAATGAAGTTAGTGTCCTCTAGCCTCTCGAAGAAAAGTACAATTGTCGTCTTATCGTTTTACAAGACTTTAATAGACAAGTCCTTGTACGACAATATCGTCAAACCTAAAGCTCTAATACCAACTTTTTCATGACCCAAGTGGCCGTGAGTAGCACCCACACTAACCCCAGTGGGCAAACCAAGTGTTACTATCTAACCAAGCCTTAACCGGTTCATTAAGCAAAAATAAAACAACTAACAAAGCATAAAAATGAAATCTCAAAACTAATTTATTTAAAGTGTGGAAGTCTGACTAATACATTCCCAAAATTCAAAAGTCATCGTGCAGGACGCTAACTAAACAATGTCTAAGAATAATCTAAAAATGCTAATAAATAGCAATGTCTAAAAATAGAAGACATGTGGGAACTAAAAATGATCTGTGGCAGCCATGAATGGAAGAAACTCACCCTCAAATAGATCAACCGGTAACGGTAAATGCAAGGTCTTGTCAAAGCCTCTAGAATACAGTATGTACTCAGAAAGAGAGGACAACTTTACCACCTGGTTGTATTAACCAATAACCACACCCAGACTCTCAGTCTTCCTCTATATTTACCAACCATATGAAATTCACCAACAACCATTGACACCTTCAATGACCACCATAGAGCTACATATAAATCCCTTCTTAGATCATATAACCCGAACCCTCCAAGGATCCTCCATCCACACCTAAGTGTTCAACAGACTACCCCGGTCAACACCAAGACTCACCCTTAGCTTATTAACCACGATAATTCATGACCATATTAGTACACTTAATGACATCAATTTATGATCACATAACCTCTTTTAAATAGTCTGGACCCACTCGGATCCCCCTAACACATCTAGGTGTTAACATGACAAACCTGGTCTACACCAAGACCAACTAATAATCAACATAATAACCCGGCCTACACCCAGACCAACTAATAATTAATATAATAACCCAGTCTACACCAAGACAAAACTAATAACCAAAATAATAATCCGGTCTACACCAAGACCAACTAATAATTAACATAATAACCCGATCTACACCAAGACCAAACTAATAACAAACATAATAACCCGGTCTACACCAAGACCAACTAATAATTAACATAATAACCTGGTCTACACCAAGATCAAACTAATAACCAACATAATAACCCAGTCTACACCAAGACCAACTTATAACATAATATAACAACCTGGCCTACACCAAGACAGAACTGCAATATCATAATTTATAAACACAACCCGGTCTACTCATGGAACCAAAAAATAAAGATGCAATCAACACAATAAAGTAAAACTATACCAGGCATAGTATTCGAGCCAACCGTTAGTATGAGACCGTGGAGATGGGACTTGTAGGAGCCAGGTCAATATGGTTGTGCTTTTCTTAAGTTTCTATTTATCGTACGCTTTATCCTTAGTTCCGGTTAGTTATTTTCCTTGGGCGGGTCCCTTGGGGCTTGGTAGATAGTGTAGTGTTCCCTTTTAGTATTTGTACTAGAATAGACAACCTTAGCATCCGATGGGTATAGTTCCTGGTAGGGTAGTTTCTTACTTGGTTTTCTGGTTGTTCTTATCGTGTTATATTCTTATAGTTGGGTTTGGTATGTGGATCTGTGGGCTTAAGGCCATGGTGTTGGGCTGGCTGGAGTCCAGGTTAGTACGATATTGTTATGAAGGGTGAAATGACCTATCTTGGTTTATCTGTGTACATCATATGCATACATATACACATTTGAATTGATTCGTGTTCATCGATTTTTCATATATGATTGGGTTATGGTATGTATTGAAGGGAACTGAATGGTACGAATTTACAGGAATCGATTGGTTTAGTGGTTTGATAAGGGAATCTTCTTTTAACAAATGGTTTTCAAATTAAGGATTTTTTTTACCGATTTAAGCTGACCGCTAATGTTTAAAACCTGAAACACTTCTTTTTTAAATGATTGGTGCTCCAGGGAGAGCGTCCTACTTTTATAAATGTTTTTGGTTGATAAAGGGGGCAAAATGGTTTCTTTTCTATAAACTTGTGTGCTTAAGGAGAAATCGAACATCACTATTTTACTGACTTTGAAATGCGAAAGTACTTCTATTTTATGCACTTGGTTTGAGAGATGATTTTAACCTTGCTTTCCATTGGTTATGGGATTATATTGATAAGCTTCGGCGACCTCCTTTGTATATATACTGGGTTTTACCTGTGGAAATTGTTATATTGGTAAGCTCCGGCGGCCCATGAGAATACTCTGGGTTTTCTTGATTATACGTGGATATTGTGGCATTGATTATTGTATTGATAAGCTACGACAACCTGAAGGAACATTCCAGGTATTATGGTGTGGTATTGGTTGGTAAGTTCCGGCAGCCCTTGAGGTGACTCACGGTTCTCATTCATTATTGCATTGGCCATATTTCATTTCATTTCATCCATTCCATATCGCATTTTTCATGGTATTCCTTGCGTATCTTAATATTGAAATATGTGTGTAGTTGGCTGTCTTTATCGAGTGTATTTCTAGGACTCGGGAAGTACGAATTGGTTGTTGTTGGTTTATTGTTTAAGCTTTTCATATTATGGCAGTTTTCCCCGTTCTTATTTAGGTTTTAACCATTATATTTCCTTCTGACTCATCTTTCTTACCCTTGGGTTATATTTGCTTTTTGTTATATTTATATTTTGTTTAAGCTTAGCCGGCCGATGATGCCTACTGGGTACCGCGTGTTTTGGTATTCATACTACACATCTGCATCATTTTGTTGATGCAGATCCTAGTATAGTTTATCGCCATTGATTGCAGTCCTCGTGCAGAGTTGTTGACTAAAGACATTGGGTGAGCTCTTGGCAATCAGAGTTGATCCATCTCCCTTTACTTTTGGACTAGTCTCCTACTATACTTTCAGAGATTGTCCGTATTTTATTATTTTATCTAAAACATTTAAGTTGTAGTAGCACTTGTACCGACTGACACCAGGTCTTGGGGGATTCTTTCGGATTTTATTCTCTTCCCTTCCCTATTTACTTTTATTGGTTTATCGTACCTTCTGCTATTATTATTGTTTTCTTCCGCTTTTGGGTTCTTTCTTGATTTAGCCCGTTACTTGTAGTTCCAAGCTAAGGGTTGGCTTACCTACTGGTGGGTTATAGTAGTTGCCATCACGAATTAGAGTTTTCGGGTCGTGACAGAGTGGTATTAGAGCTCTGGGTTCACTGGTGTCATTGGTACAAGGGCAGGTGTCTAGTAGAGTCTCGCGGATAGGTACAATGACGTCCGTATCCTATCTTCGGGAGGATATTGGGCATCCTTAGGAAAAGTTCCATCTTGTTGATTCCTTATCGTGCGTTCTTCTCTCTATAAAAGTCTAAACTTTAGTTGTTCTTTTCCTTCTCAGATGGTTATGATGAGTTCGACAAAGGGATTGGGCGAGGCTCATGCGCCTGCTTCTGGAGTGCGATTACTAGAGTTAGTGGTTGAGGGTGTTCAGTTTCAGTCAGAGGACATGGGGTCAGCCCAGCCTCCAGCAGGATTTGTAGCTTCACCGGCCCTTTAGGGTATTCTAGCCAGGATTCTTAGCTTATTGGAGAGTATGTCACGGTTTAGGACTCTACTTAGTGCACCTGATAGTTCACAGATCAGAGTTGAGACACAGACTTCAGCCCAGGAAGCGGCACGTAGTAGTCAGGGATTAGGAGCATAGCCAGCTGTTGTGGCTCCCTATTTAGGTATTTTGCCAATTCCATTGGTTACTCAGCCTATTGCAGCTAGGCAAGTTATGTCGATTGAGGAGCAGAAGATGCTGGGCAAGTTCATCAGATTGGGTCCTCCGAGGTTTTCTAATGCCCCAGGGGAGGATTCTTATGAGTTCTTGATTAGTTTCCAGGAGAGGTTACATAAACTTGAGTTAGTTGAGTCTCACAGAGCTGATTACACTTCATTTCAGATGAATGGTTTGGCAAAATAGTGGTGGCAATCTTACACTTCTTGCAGACCAGCCGAGTCACCTCCGATGTCTTGGACTAAGTTCTCTGAGGCTTTCTTGGAGAAGTTTGTACCTCATAGCTTAAGGGAGAGGTTGAGGGATCAGTTCACCAGGTTAGAGCAGGGCTCTATGTCAATTTCTGAGTATGAGGTACGGTTCCATGAGTTGTCTAGGCATGCTACTATGATTCTTTCTACAGAGCACGAGCGGGTTCGCCAGTTTGTCAGAGGGTTAGATCTACCACTTCGTTTGGCTACAAAGCAACTAGTGGCATCAAGGGCTACATTTCTTGCGGTTGTTGATCATGCATGGGTTATTGAAGGTATATGTCTTGAGGTTGGTGGAGACAGTGGTAAGAGGCTTCGCCATTGGGGTAGTTTTAGTGATTTTCAGTTTTGAGGTAGAGGTTTCTCCCGTGGGGGTCACCCATGACATTTCCAGTTTTGCTGGCCAGTTCATGCCATATTTCATGTTTCAGGGAGCAGTTGTTCGAGGCACAGTGGGCCGAGTAGTCGGTGTTCAGGTCAGACTTCTCGAGGTTTACATTATGGGTATCCAGGTCATGGTGTCGAGTCAAGTTCAGCCAGATTTTATCAACGGGGAACTTCTAGTAGGGGTTGCTATGTTTATGGTGAACATGGACACTTTTCTAGGACTTGTATAAGATTAAGAGAGTTTCACCCTCTCCGAGTTCCAACATCATCGGCCAGGGGCAGTGCACATATTAGTAGGGATGGTTCCCATGTTGTTAGTGATGGTTCTCAGCCATATCGGTCGACTAGTCATGGCAGATGGAGTCACACAGTTGCTTTTATCATAGGTACAATTTTATTATCATCAGTGAGCTTTTGGTATTGTTTGTTATGGGGTTTGAGTGTCCTTATATATAAATCTTTTACATTACTTCTCATCCGGACTCGCATGGTGAGATTGTGGTACTTGTGCATATAGCTACCCTGTAGAAGAATTCTTTTAGTAGTGGATTGAGTATGTTGGCTTTTGGGTAGTAACTATATTGGGTTGTCTTGATTTTGTTTATGGTGGTGGTTTTGATGTTCTTCCTTTGGGTTAGTCTCTGTGGTTGATGAAGGTTCAGGTTGCGGAAGTGTTTTCTAAAGTCAGAGTTTGAGATTTGGGTTATCTTGTGTTAAGCGTCAGGTTGGTGGTCATTCCAAGGAATACCTCAGGAATCATTCCGTTATAAGTTCCCAGGTATGTCCTTTGGTTTGACCCATGCCCCATTAGCGGTTGCAAATTACTGAGCATCGTATTCAGATCCTTTTCGGGTTCCAGTTACTACAGTATTCTTAGGTGGCAGTTGGGCCTACCGGAGGAGTAGGGAGGAAATAGATTAAGATTTGATTGTGTTTCAAACTTTGTGGGTTAGCAGACTATTTCAAGAGGGTTGTGGAAGACTTCCTCTATTCGCAGCACTTTTGAATAGATCGATTCAGGAGACCGTTCCCTTGTAGTGGTTATACCAGTGTGTTATGGGTTCCCCATGGGTTGGAGGATTGACTTTAGGATTTGTCACTTACTTTCTACATTTCTTGCTTTGTTCTGGTGTCCTTGGGTTCTGCTCGAGACCTAGCCTAGTCCCTTTTTGCCAGATCAGACATTGTGTGGTTCAGAAAGTTTTGTTCAGAATCTATGTTCGGAAGGATGTCCTTCAGTATGGGTTTCCTGGTTACTCTCTTTTTCAAATATCGGTGTTTTCTTTTCAGTTTGTTATTTCTGATAAGTTTGGGTTATTTAGGTGATCTTATCGCAGTTATCCATCTGCGGACCGGTAATCAGTCAGGGTAGTCTAATCCGATCATAGTGGGTGTGTCTCAGGAAGGTGTTCATGTTTCTAAGGTTAGTAGCACTAGTGTGTTTGGTTTTGTTGAGATCGAGTTTTTAGACTGCTTCGGGGAGGTAGAGTATGGTAGGAGTCCTAGCCTTATGATGGGTTTGTGGATGTTTTTTTTTGAGTTTAACTCGAGTGTTTAACTTTATGGTTTGAATGTTGATGTTTCAGGATAGACGGAAGGGTCTTCGGACCCAGGATTCTTTGGTAAGAATATTGGAGAAAGTGGGTTTTGTGCTTTGTGTTAGCATGATTTTTGGTTCTGTGTGATGATTGCCTTGGTCTTCATGGTTCTTATGTTGTGTTGGTCCTTTTCGAATGTTTTCTTTTGGGGTTCTGTTTAAGTTATTTTACCGGTTAGCTTTTGAGTTAGAGGTTGTGGTTTTTCCTATTTTGGCTGGCTTTGAGTTAAGGGTTTAGTAAGCTTTCTTTGGTTATCTTCCTGTTGTCCATTGTTCGATCGAGGAGGCTCCTTGAGAGGCCTAGCTCAACTCATAGACCTGATATCTTTCCTTTCTGAGCCTTCAAGTACTTTTTGTTTCTTAACTTTCGAGGATGAAAGTTCTTTTAGTAGTGGATGTTGTAATAACCCTCTGGGTCATTTTCTATTTTTCGTTCTTTTTGTGCATTCCGAGCTTTCCCACATCGGATACAAGTCATTTATGGCTTACCGGGATTGACAGTTTGATTCCCAGGCCATTCGTTAGGTCATTATGACCATTTCTCTATTTTAGAACTTAAACTTAGAAAATCTTTGACTTTGTTCAATATTCTTGGTAAACGTGCTCATAATCAAATTCTGATAGTTCCGTTGGCTCCGAAACGTTGATTTTCGTCTAGTAGAACCATTGGTCTGGGTCTGAGTGCTTTCGGTTTGGTTTTATGTTGCATTCTGTGTTTTTAAGCTAGTTTGGCTGGTAGGGTTGACTTTTGTCAACATTCGGAGAAAATGACCTCGGATGGAAATTCCATCACCGCTGTTAGCTCTAAAATGCCGAGTTTGGGTTAGGTAGGTGGTTGGTTTGGGCCCCGAGTGAGCCGGGCTCATTTTGGGTGCTTTGTTGGTTGTGATAAGTGTTCACTTGGGTCAACATTTCTCCGAGAAGACCTTGTATGGAAGTTTTATCGATTCCGTTGAGTTTGGAAAGTCGTTTTCACTCTAATAGCTCTATTGGTTTTTGGGTATCGGGTTCCGATTGTGCCCTGAATGCCCCGGGGGAGTTTGGAGTTTTGCTAGTTTTTGTTGCAAGCCGGGCCTTCAGTGCCAATGGTGCCCAGGCAGTGCGATCGCGCTAGCCTGTGTGTGCCATCAGCGTAGATGGCGCCGTGCATGCACGATAGCACTCTAGCGCCCGCCCGCATTCCAGTAGGATATCGCCCTTCTGGTGCAATAGCGCCGAGGCGCCAGGCCTCCCTCCTACGCGATGGTGCCATTTTAGTGCCAATGGCGCTGCCTTGCGGCCAACAGCTATATGTTGCTGTCTCCTTCATTTTTCTTGCATTCTTTTAGCATTTTCCCAACTCCAATTCGGAAATTCTCTCTACCAAAGTGCTCTATTTCAGTCCTAGCCTTGGGGAGGTCAATTGTTCATGGATAATTCGCGACCCTTTGATTATTGGTAGGTCCTCTTCTTCCAAAAACCAATTTCCTCCATTGTTGCATAAACCTCCATTGATGCTCATGACCCAAGCTTGAAATATTGTGTAGTTTCTGCCCCTCCAGCTTGTGCATGCTAGTGGGCTTGAAGGATTACCTGGGTTGGCCATAATTTCCGTTCTTTCGGTAAGCTTTCTTTCCCAATTTCCGGTTATTTCTTGAAAGTTTTTATATTTAATTCTTGACTTGAGCGGGCTGTTTTGAGCCCCAATTGTGGTCCATTTCTGCTCAAATTTTGATCATATGCTCCCGGGAAGGTAAGGAACACGTGTGTATTTTTCGTTTCTGGTATCGGGTTGTGGGGCCCACAGGTCCATTTGTGGCCCATATTTTTACCCGACTAAATTATTAGCAATATGGGTACCGTTAGCTTCGTATTGACATGTAGAACATTGTTATGATAGTGGGGCAGCTTGTGGATACTTTTTGGGGGAGATAGGCTCCGGTCTTATGGTTTGGATATGGTTATGAGTAGGCTTATTGATCCTTATAGGTGATTTGGGTGCTCTAGAGTAAGATTTTGGATAGCAATCCTTAGTATAGCCTGTAGATCTTCCTTAAGACTTGGCATAGGCGGTGTAATATCATTGGGATTAGGGTCAGATGCCTTAGTTTCATTTAGACTGCTTGTGGTTGAGATTATTAGATTAGGGAGCCTTAGCCTAGAATTAGATAAAGGTTCGGGGTAGAGTAGATGTTATCGTTGCTTTGCTATTATTACTATTATTATTCTTGTTGGTTTCGGGTTCTATTTATCATGTAATTGTGGGCCAGAGGCCATGGAGATGGGACTTGCAGGAGCCAGGTCAGTATGGTTGTGCTTTGCTTAAGTTTCTATTTGTCGTACACTTTATGCTTAGTTCCGGTTAGTTGTTTTCCTTGGGCGGGTCCCTTGGGGCTTGGTAGATAGTGTAGTGTTCCCTTTTAGTATTTGTACTAGAATAGACAGCCTTAGCATCCGATGGGTATAGTTCCTGGTAGGGTAGTTTCTTACTTGGTTTTCTGGTTGTTCTTATCGTGTTATATTCTTATAGTTGGGTTTGGTATGCGGATCTGTGGGCCTAAGGCCATGGTGTTGGGCTGGCTGGAGTCCAGGTTAGTACGATATTGTTATGAAGGGTGAAATGACCTATCTTGGTTTATCTGTGTGCATCATATGCATACATATACACATTTGAATTGATTCGTGTTCATCTATTTTTCATATCTGATTGGGTTATGTTATGGATTGAAGGGAACTGAATGGTACGAATTTATAGGAATCGATATGCTCAGTGGTTTGATAAGGGAATCTTCTTTTAACAAATGGTTTTCAAATTAAGGAATTTTTTTACCGATTTAAGTTGACCGCTAATGTTTAAAACCTGAAACACTTCCTTTTTAAATGATTGGTGCTCTAGGGAGAGCGTCCTACTTTTATAAATGTTTTTGGTTGATAAAGGGGGTAAAATGGTTTGTTTTCTATAAATTTGTGTTGTTAAGGAGAAATCGTATATCACTATTTTACTGACTTCGAAATGGGAAAGTACTTCTATTTTATGCACTTGGTTTAAGAGATGATTTTAACCTTGCTTTCCATTGGTTATGGGATTATATTGATAAGCTTCGGCGACTTTCTTTGTATATATATTGGGTTTTACTTGTGGAAATTGTTATATTGGTAAGCTCCGACGGCCCATGAGAATACTCTGCGTTTTCTTGATTATACGTGGATATTGTGGCATTGATTATTGTATTGATAAGCTACGACAACCTGAAGGGACATTCCAGGTATTATGGTGTGGTATTGGTTGGTAAGTTCCGGCGGCCCTTGAGGTGACTCAGGGTTCTCATTCATTATTGCATTGGCCACATTTTATTTCATTTCATTTCATCCATTCCATATCGCATTTTTCATGGTATTCCTTGCGTATCTTTACTATCAGAATCTGTGTGTAGTTGGCTATCTTTATCGAGTGTATTTCCTGGACTCGGGAAGTCCGAATTGGTTGTTGTTGGTTTATTGTTTAAGCTTTTAATATTATGGCAGTTTTCCCCCTTTTTATTTAGGTTTTGACCATTATATTTCCTTCTGACTCATCTTTCTTACCCTTGGGTTATATTCGCTTTTTGTTATATTTATATCTTGTTTGAGCTCAGTCAACCGATGATGCCTACTAGGTACCGCGTGTTTTGGTACTCATACTACACTTCTACATCTTTTTGTTGATGCTGATCCTAGTATGGTTTATCGCTGTTGATTATAGTCCTCGTGCAAAGTTATTGACTGGAGATTTTGGCTGAGCTCTTGGCGATCAGAGTTGATCCATCTCCCTCTACTTTTGGACTACTCTCCTACTGTACTTTCAGAGATTATCCATATTTTGTTATATCTATCTAGAACATCGAAGTTGTAGTAGCACCTATACCGACTGACACCAAGTCTTGGGGGATTCTTGTGTATTTTATTCTCTTTCCTTCCCTATTTATTTTTATTAGTTTATCATACCTTCAGCTGTTATTATTGTTTTCTTTTTCTTTTGGGTTCTTTCTTGAGGTAGCCCATTACTTATAGTTTCGACCTAAGGGTTGGCTTACCTACAGGTGGGTTATAGTAGGTGCCATCACGACTTAGAGTTTTGGGGTCGTGACAGAAACAACCCCATGACATAGGAGGACTGCCTTACCATTCTAAGACAGGATCATTCAGAAACTGGAACTTGACCACTCTAGTTAGGAAATCAACAGTGGCATAACATGTATGTAACTTGTCCATACCAAAAATAACATCAAAATTAGTTATCTCTAACTCTACCAGATAGGCTAAGGTGACTCTATGGAGGACGGTGGCTGGATAGTCTCTGTATACTCTCTTGGCTAGGACCGACTCACAAACTGGAGTGGAGACATGAAAGGGTTCTAAGAGTTGTTCAGGACTGACTACAAACTTACAAGCAACATATGGGTTACAAAGGTCAAAGAAGCTCTAGGATCTAACAAATCATAAATGTCAAGAGAGAAGACTTGTGACATACCAGTGACTATATCTGGGGAACCCTCCTCATTGGATGACATAACATAGAGGCGGTTCTGACGCTGACCATCGCCTGCACCAGAAGTGGTACCCTGATGAACTGAACAACCTACTGGAGCTTCTATAGTAGACTATGTCCTGCCACCTCCATTGTTCCTCTTAGATGAAGGGAAATCCTTGATCCTATGACCAATCAGTACAAACCCAAAACATCCACATGTACCATAAAGGCACTCTCTAGGGTGATTCTTGCCACAGTTGTTGCAAATAGGGTAGGGAGTCCCTTTTGCAATACTTCCCTATGAATGAGAGCCTGATCCTCTACCTTCCTGATTATTCCTTGGCCTCGGTGCCTGAGTAGGAGCACTAGCTGATGATGGCACTGGTCCTGATGACCTTTTCTGAAATAAAGACTGATTTCAACCTCTGGACTCTGATAATTGAACCCTGAATCCTCTGTCATGGCCCTCTTATTCTCTCTTTCCCTCTCCTTCAGTTTATCTTCCTCCATTTGCTGAGCATAAGTCATAAGTCTAGAGATGTCCATATCCCTAACCAACATAGCTGTCTTACATTCCTTTTTGACCAAATCAGAGACTCCAGAGATAAACTTACTCACTCTGTCCCTTGGATCCGCCACCATTTCCGGAGCATACCTAGAAAGCTGAGTGAACTTCAGCCCATACTCCTGAACTGACAGAGATCCTTGTCTCAAATTAACAAACTCTTCAGCCTTAGCCTCCTTTAACTCCCTAAAAAAGAACCTATCCATAAAAGCTCCCACAAAGAAGTCCCAAGTTATAGGAGCTGCATTCCTTCCCCTACTATCCTTTCACTGAGTGTACCAAATATGAGAAACATCTTTTAGCTGGTAGAAAGCTAGCTCTACACTTTCAGTACCAGTCACTTGTATCACCTCAAGAATCTTTTTGATATCATCATAAAGTTTTACGGGTCCTCACAAACCATCGACCCTAAAAACTCTGGCGAGGTCATAAAAACAAAATCTCTAACCCAGGCTACAGATAATACCCCATTGGGGTTAACCGGGATAGGAGCTTAGTTATTAGCCTGATTCGCTATAGCTTGAGCCAACATCTAAATTGCATTACAAAACTCAGCGTTTGAAACTTCATGGTCTAGGACTAGAGGATTGGCATTTTCATTGCAAGTATTATTCCTTCGTGAAGGCATGATCAAAAATGCATAAAGCATGAATTATAAAGATATATAGAGTTAAACTCTACTACACGATATTGAACATGAAATAAGTGGAGCTTTTCCTAAAACATTATATAGCCTCCCCCTCATAAATATGGCGCACTTCACACCTATAAAATAGAATCGACTTAACGCAACTTTTAGGAATTCCTAGGACTTTTGAACCTGATGCTCTGATACAAAATTTGTCACGCCTCGAGCCTACCCCCGGGATGCGACACGGGACTTGAGACCACAAATGATCCAAAGCTAACTCTTGACCCTAGATCACATAAACACAACCAAAATATAATGAGTGGAATATTAATATCAAGTAATGAGCAACTCCATATATATATAAAGAAACATAATCTAGGAGAAAAAAATTTGAAACATAAAAACACCGACTGTCTAACTATGTCTAAAAAGCCTCTAAAACTGATAAAATAAGTTGTTGTGACAAGACTCCAACTAACTCTTAGTACTGAAAGAAAAACATAAAAATAACTAAACTCATAACTGGTCTTCAAAGGATGAGGACTTACCAACATCGACTGGAAATCCTGCGGTCTCTAGCCAATAGTCTGAGAATGAACGCTTGAATCTGTATCATGATAGGATGCATCATATGTAGTATGCGTTAGTACTATAGGATGTACTATGTATGTGAGTTTATGCAAAATCATGGTAAGAACATACTTGATAAAAACATACTTAAAACTTAGTTCATGCATTAGTAGAAGAAATCATAGTGAAAGGACTCAAAGTAGAAATTATAAGTAAATATCATAGTTTGAGCATAAGTCATAAAACAATGAGTTAAGCTTGAAAACCAAATATCATGTAACATAGTAACTTAAAATCATTTTTATGGGAGCTTCTTATAAGCGACATAAACCATGTTGAGCACCATAGAGTCCAGTGTCATACACCCACATTGAAAAAGGTTATCCTAACTGGCCAAAGTTAGAACCATAAACATAAGGATCCTGAAGCGCGCCTAAAAGGCAAACCTATGGTGGAAAAATAGTTCTGTACTTGGGTTATATAGAACCCTCATCAACTCAGTGCTAAATACTACTCCCAAAATATATCATAATGCTCGCATAACATGTGACATATTGATATGTCAAAGCTTATTCATAGTTATAATGGCAAACCTGGATGTCATACTACTCACAAACCTTTCTTTCAAAAAATGGTTTATGAGCATTGATGGCATGTCAGGATGTCATACCATTCATAGAAGATCATATCTTAAAGATTTGCATGTCACTAGTTCAAAACATAGTCTTATAAAAATTCATAGCTTGAATAACTAGGCATGCAATTTCTTAAGTACATGAGGTCATGTTGTTTAAACATGCCAATTTTCTTAAAATAAATCATACATGTAAAATTAGGCTAGGGTTATCCTTTAAATTTTGAGATAAATAAATACTTGTAAAAAACCCACGCAAAATAATGTAATTAGGATTACAAATCATATAGAAATATGAGGAGAATGAATTTGTAGAAAAACCATACAATTGAGTAAGAACCCTAACTTGAGAAGTTCATGAAATCAAAGTAAAACTTGGGGTTTTGGGCATAAGGTTGAAATAAACTCCTTATTAAATACCTACATACCTGGAAGCCATACAATTGAGTAAGAACCCTAACTTGTGAAGTTCATGAAATCAAAGTAAAACTTGGGGTTTTGGTCATAAGGGTGAAAGAAAATTCTTATTAAATACCCACATACCTGGAATGGAAACTTTCTTAACTTACATCTTGAAGATAGAGACTTGGAGAAGATGCCCTAGGTCTTGGAGCTTAAGAAAATTCAATTTCTTTTCTTCTGTAGGAACTTGATTGAGAGAATGAAGGATATCTTGACTAAGTGGCAATAAAACTCCTTTAATTTGGCCTAAAATAACTTTACTTAGGAGTTTAAAAAGTGGAAAATTACAAAATTACCCCAGGGAAACAAGTCTAAAAAACTGTTAAATAAACTCGGCCCACGTTTCCACGAACGAAGACTATGGCCCATAGATAGAACCATGGACCATGGTTAGAGGTCGTGGTTTCTGGAAAAAATAACTAGTTGCGGGTATGAACTGGCGAGGTCCACGGTTCGTGGAAACCTCGCATGGTTATTAGGGAAATAAGTGACACAACTATAATTCCACAAGGGGAACCACAGACCATAGTCTAATCCACGACCTGTGAATCCTTATCGTGGTTTTAGATTAGAGGATGGGTCTGCAGTACTCATTCCATGAGGCATATCCATGACCTATGGTTTTATCCATGGCCCATGGTTTTATCTACGACTCATGGTTCATGCCCGTGGATCCTGTTCGAAGATTAAACAGATTCAAACTTAAGATTTTCTGGTCTACTTCTTATCTTAGGACTTTTGAGGTGTTACAATAATATATCACATTGAGGGAAGTGATGATCTAATATAATACGATATGTCACGTTGAAGGAGGTGATGATCCAATATAACATAACATGTTACACTAAAAGAGGTGACGATCTAATATAATATAACATGTCATGGTGAAGGCAATGATGATCCAATTGAACATAACATGTCATACTGAAAGAGGTGATGATCCAATATAATACAACATGTCACAACGAAGGAGGTGACAATCCAATATAATATAACATCTCACGCTGAAGGTGGTGAGATCCAATATAACATAACATATCACAGTGAAGGAGGTGACAATCCAATATAACATAATATTTCACAGTGAAGGAGGTGACGATCCAATATAATGTGATATGTCATGCTGAATGATGTGACGTTCCAATATAACATAACATGTCACATTGAAGGAGGCGACAATCTAATATAACATAACATGTCACGCTGAAAGTGGTGATGATCCACTATAACATAACCACACTGAATAAGGTGATATTTCAATATAATATAACATGTCACACTAAAGGAGGTGATGATTCAATATAATATAACATGTCATGCTGAAGGCATTGACGAGGTGATGATTCAGTATAATATAACATGTCATGCTGAAGGCATTGACGATCCAATATAACATAATATGTCAAACTGAAAGAGGTGACGATCCTATAACACATAACGCTGAAGGAGATGATAATCCAATATAATATAACATGTCATGCTGAAGGTAGTGACGATCTAATATAATATAACATGTCACACTAAAGGAGGTGACAATCCAATATAATATAATATGTCAAGGGAGTAATGATCTAATATAACATAACATGTCATGATGAAGGTAGTGATGATCTAATATAATATAATATATCACACTGAAGGCGGTGATGATCCAATATAATATAACATGTCACACTAAAGGAGGTTATAATCAAATATAATATAACATAAAATGTCAGACTGAAGGTGGTGATGATCTAATGTATTATATCATGTTGAAGGAGGTGATGGTCTAACATAATAGAATATTTGTTCAAATAAAGTTATGGTCTGACACATCTTCTTGGAGGGTGGATTACCCAAATAAAATTAGATACGTCAACTTTGAACATATTGATAGTATAGTATGTCTTTTGAAGGGTAGAAAACCTTGAATGAGGTGACGTCCAGATCATCTATTTGAAAGGAAGATGACCTAAATATAATATTACCTATGAGGATGAGTGTAGATTTTTTTATTATGAATTACATAATAGTGAGTAGAATAAACAATCATCAAAGATAGAGAGTAAGGTTGTAGTATAGTCATTCGGATTATGCCAGCAAATGGATTTTTCACTTGACATCTTTTGCTATGCTCGAAGTCAAATTCAATGAGCTTGCAGACTGTAAAGTTGGTGAGACTTTGTTATTCCTTGTAATGACCCTTCCGGTCATTCTCGCGTTTATGCTTTTTTTGTACTGTTAGAGCTTGCCTATAGTGGCCCCAAGTTATTTATGGCTTGCTGGGACCGGTAGTTTGGTGCCTGGGCCATCTATTTGGTCTTTATGGCCATTTCCCTATTTTAGAACCTTAACTTAGGAAATCATTGACTTCGGTCAACATTCTTGATAATCATGATCAGAATTGAATTCTAAAAAATCCATTAGCTCTGGAGTGTGGACTTTGGTCTAGTTGGACCTTTGGTCGGGATTGGAGAGCTTTTCAGCTTGGAATTCTCTCTCCTTCTATATTTTCAGGCCAATTGAGCTTGTATGGTTGACTTTGGTCAACATTCAGTGAAGAAAGCCTCAAATAGAATTTCCACCAATGTTGTTAGCTTCAGAATGTCTAGTTTAGGCTAGAGGGACCATTGGTTTGGGTCTTGAGGCTTTCGAACTAGATTTTGGCCCTTAGGTTCCATTTTGGAATAGTTGGCCTAAAGGTTAATTTTGGGCGCGGGCTCCACTTTTTATTAAATCAACCCCCGATGAATGTGATTTTTGTCAATTTTGTTGGATCCAGAACACTATTTCTAGTTAAATTGCTTAGCGTTTTTGTGTTCGCGGGATGCCGGATGCGTTTTCGGTGGCCCATTGCTTAAAAATCTACCTTTGGCATATGTTGGCTGCTAGTGTGGTGCCAGGGGAGCTTCCTGGGTCGTACCTGTGCCTAGCTAGTGCCCCTGTGTGCCTGCCCACCTCTGAGTGCCAATGCCTTTGTGCCTGCACGCTGCCTGGGCACCCCTGCGCCTGGGCGTGGCATCTTATAAGAGATGGCCAACCAACTTTTCCCCCTTCATTCCAATATTCCCAAAAATGATTTCCTCCATTAAAACAGCTCCCAAAAACCTCTATATCACCCTTGATAAACCAAGCTACTTGGGGGATAATATTTTATCGATTCTTGAGCGTTCGTCGACTTCTAAATCCGGTAAGTTTACCCTTTAATTTCCGTTTTCCTCCATTATTTTCCCTTTATAATTTCGTGGTTCTTGGGTAGTTTTGAGCCCTTTTAATGGTGCAAATCTTCTCAATTTGAATCATGTTCTCTCCATAATGTGGGGAATACCGTGGTGTTTTTTGCTTCTAACTTCAAGTTGCGAGGCCCATGGGCTCGCTTGTGACCCAAATTTTGATCCGACTATGTTTCTAGCATTATGGGTATCATTGGCTTTATATTGATGTGTTGATAGTGTTTTCACAATTTGGGCTTTCTCAGAGCAGTACAAGCTTGGACGATGTTGTTCCAGCAGCTAGTCATCAGAGGATAGGTAGGTTATGGTTTTCCCTATACTAGAATTTGCGTATATAGGCTATAACTATTGTAATTAATATCCTTGGGTTTGTTTTTCTAGATTGGTATACCTAGACCTTGTCCGTCTCTTTGATCTATTTATTTCTTACATTTTTTGTAGTACTCATTGTAGTATTGTAATATTACCCTTATTGCCCCGTGTGGCCTTTGTATATGCCTCTGGACCATAGACGGTGGGATATTAGGGAATATCTGCGAGTACCAGACATCGAGATGTTACTTTAGGCTAGATATATGTGCTATAAAGCTGATTGTGCCTGTGTAGGGCCGATATAATTATTTGTGAGTTGTTGGGCTAATCGATTGATTGCGAGCATATCATTCACGCAAAGGATTTTTCTGCATGTTTTAATACTGAGTTGGCTTTGGGCCTACTACAAACGGTTTTCTAAACTTTGCATGGCCCTGAGGGCCTATTTTTGGTAAAATGACTATGAAAGGGTTTTGGAAACTAATTTTTATGAAACGTCTTGGAGTAGAGAGAATATTATGATGATTTTATCACTAGTTTTCACACTGATACTAGACTCGGCTATGCTGGAGTGCTAGATATATTTTTACTACTACTGATTTAGACCCTGATACACTCCGAGCACTCTTTGATGGGGTTTTGGATTACTACTACTGTTTTATACCTGATTCAATTCTAGACATGTACTACGAGATTCTGATTATTGATCTAGACCTTGTTTGAGATTTCACATTCGTTACTATATATAGTCAAGGACCTTTATAGGCCCTGTCGATCCAGGACTAGGGGCTATGTGCCAAGTGTGTCAGAGGAGGGGTATACGGTGGAGTTAAGGTATAGCGGGTACGTCCCACCATGGATCCTACCTTCTGGGACTTAGAAACTAAGGGTAGGTGCATATAGGGTTACTATCACTGGTTCAATCATATCACATCATCATGCATATTGTATTTGGATTCCACTCTTATTTGTTGTTTGATCAGTGTAGCTTTGGTATATGGGATGCGAGAGTGTTTTTGTCATGCCCCGAGGATACCTCCTAGACATAACATGGTGCCTAGTGTCATGAGTGACTCCAAGATAACCCATGGTCTGGCATATCTAGACAATTTCAATCAAACCGTATATTGTGCGGAAGCTGAAAATAATTTAATATCTGAAGTGGGAAAGAACCCAAAACATATCTGAATATGTAATCTACATAGGAGTATAATGAAGTCTGAAAATAACACTAACAACCCAATAGCTGAATCTAGTCTATGTCTGAAAGCGTCTAACTGATATGAGTTGCTGGGACATGCGCCCAGCAACTCTAATAACCTAAAACTGAAAAGTAAAGACTGAATGATAAAAGCATGTATGTCATCCTCGAACTATGAGGACTCACCAATGAGGCTGTTGAGTGAGGACTGGAAATTGAGCTAAGCGTGGTCAGGATACTAAGCGCCTGAACCTACATCATAAAATGATGTAGCATAAAAGTATGCGTCAGTACTTTGAATGTACTGAGCATGCGGGATATATAACCAAAGTTGTAAACATGGATAATGACATGGAAGTACATAGCATAAAACATGATCTGGAAGGCATCTGAAATGCAATAACCAAGTAACGGAACATGAATATCATAACATGCTAAGCTGAACTGAAATACTGAATACATGGTCAATGCAATACTGAATCTGAACTATGGGAGCTACTATTAACCAACATACCCCAAGCTGAGCTAACTATGCAGATAACCTGTAACCCTAGCTGGGAGGGTGTTCATACCTTGCCAAGGGTACAAACATATACTAGAGTGGATCCACTAATCTAATGCACAAAAGGACTAGGATGTCAAGCTGAATCTGACAGGTGACCCCTCTTTATACCTACGGTGGTTCCATAGTTCTGGGATTGGGGGACTTCTACTAAAGGTCTTAGCCTAATTTGATAGATAAGACTTTATCTCATCATCCGCTCGGTACTAAGTCTACTCTCAATGGAAATATAAGCAATGAAATGCAAGATGAAACTCTGGATAGCTCAAATACTGACAATTATCTGAGAATGCACATATGTATATATACTGAAACTGATGGCATTCTAATTCTGAAGCATAATTATCTAAATTTATGATAACTGAAATTAAGACAAGCTAGGGTTACTGAGTTCTGTACATGGGACTATGCTAATTCTCTAAGAAATGTGTAATTAATACCACATGAACTATAACAGTTGAGTTACAATGAATCCCTAGGATTTAGGAACCCTAGGTCTGAACAATTCATTGACAAGCTGAAGAACTGACTGAATTCTAGGGACCTAATGGGTGAAAGTAACCCACTAGTGAAATATCACATACCTAGAAGAAGATTCTACGGTTGAACCTTTGGATTTGGGCCTGAACTAGAAGAAAATACTCTTGCTTGTTCTTGATAGGAAATGCTTCTTTTCTTGTTGAAACTGCTAAGTGTCGATTTAGTTTAGGAGTAATGAGGGAAAAAACATGAAAACCCTTTAATTACTCACAAAATGACTTAGGATTGGAGTTCAAAGAATTAGGAAATGACTAGAATGCCCCCAACTTAAAAGCAGGAACTACAAAAAATTTTGGCTGGATGGGCTACTCGACGAGTGTCGAAGAAGGGCAGACTGGGGCTGGTCCCCTGGTCGGTTCCCACGATGGCTCCCATGGCCCGTCGCATCTATGGCGGCCATGGTGATAGCCCATCGGAACAAGAGGAGGCTTGGGGAGGGCTAATAGTGGTCCACCATGGGCTGCCCCATAGCCCGTCAAACTTCTGACACCCGTGGGGACCCCCCATCTGGCTAAGGTAGGTTGGCAGGGCCACTGGGCTCTCCCCACAGGGACCACGATGGGCTGTCATGTCCACGACGCCAGTGGGGCTTGCCTAGAGATGAAATTTTTCTGAGTTCTGGGTTTTAAATGCTGGTCTGAATTTTGGGGTGTTACAATATACCTCCCTTGGAATCATTCATCCTCGAACGAAGACCAACTGAGCTGAGTTTGAAGGGAATGAGCTGCAATCTCTACCAACTGAATACTAGAAGCTGCTATCTAACTGAGTCTAGTTCTAAGTACATGAAAGCATGCTGAAAATGCTGGAATATCTAGGAACACATGATACTGAGACTGGCATGCATATGAGAAGACTGAAGGACTGGAGAGGAACTATTACCTCAAACTAAAACTGAGTCGGAAGGGAAAAGGTGAGGATACTTGGCCATCGTGGCTGCTTCTGCTTCCCAAGTAGCTCCGTCAACTGACTGGTTCCTCCATAAAACTTTCACAGAAGAAACTCCCTTATTTCTTAACCTACAAACCTGACGGTGAAGAATTTCAGCTGGAACCTACTCATTGTTGAGACTATCCTTCACCGCCACACTTTCTAATAATGAAATATGGAAAACTGGGTGAACCACAAATAATAATGCTGGCAACTCTCACTCATAAGCTACATTACCAATCCTTTTCAAGATTCTGTAAGGACCTACATATCTAGGACTGAGCTTCCCTTTCTTGCCAAATCTTATCACACCCTTCATGGGTGATACCTTCAGGAAGACCCAATCATCTATCTCAAACTCTAAGTCCCTTATCCTCACATCTGCATAGGACTTCTGATGACTCTGAGCTGTTTTTAGTCTTTCTCTGATGAGCTGAACTTTCTCCATAGCCTCATGAACCGAATCTAGCCCAATCAAGGCTGCTTCACCTACTTCAAACTAGCCAACTGGTGACCTGCATCTACGCCCATAAAGTGCCTCATATGGGGCCATCTGGATACTGGAATGGAAGATGTTATTATAGGCGAACTCTATGAGAGGTAGGTGATCATCCCAACTACCCTTGAAATCGATCACACAAGCTCTCAACATGTCCTCTAAGGTATGAATGGTACGCTATACCTGACCATCCATCTGCAGATGAAATGCTATGCTGAGGTTTACTTGAGTACCATGACCTTTTTGAAAAGACTTTTATAAATGAGATGCAAACTGAGGACCCCTATCTGATATGATACAAAAGGGAATCCCATGCAACTTGACTATCTCAATTTTGTAGAGTTTGACATAGTCCTCCGCTAAATCTGTAGTCTTGACAGCCAAGAAATGAGCTGACTTAGTAACTCTGTCCACTATCACCCAAATGGAGTCGTGCTATCTGCGAGTATAGGTAAACCCGTAATGAAAACCATGTTAATCACCTCCCACTTCCAAGTAGGAATGTTAATATCTTGAGTCACACCTCCTGGTTTCTAATGTTCTACCTTCACTTGCTGACAGTTGGGACACTTAGCTACAAAATCTATGATGTCTCTCTTCATGTCGTTCCACAAATAGACTTCCCATAGATCATGATACATCTTAGTGGCACCAAGATGAATAGAATACCTAAAATTATGGGGTTATGTAAGGATCTGTTGCCTCAACTCACCCACATTAGTTACACATAAATGACCCTAGTAGCGAAGCACGCCATTTCAACCTTGGGAGAAAACCTCTACTCTCTGCTGATGAACTGCACCTTTCAACTGAAGTAATATGGGATCACTATTCTGTTTCTCTTTAACCTCCGCTAGCAATGAAGATTCTAACCCATTCTGGACTATCACACCACCATCTATGGTGTCCATAAGGCAAACTCCTAAACGAGCAAGCCTGTGATCATCTCTGGCTAATTCTTTCTTCTCTTCCTCAACATGTGATACACTACCCATAGACAGTCTATTGAGGGCATCAACCACTACATTAGCCTTACCCAGATGGTAGAGCACATTCATATCATAGTCTTTGAGGAACTCCAGCCATCTCATCTGACGAAGATTCAACTCTTTCTGGGTGAACACGTACTGGAGGATCTTATGATTTGTGAACACATCAACATGAACATAATACAAGTAGTGTCTCCAAATCTTTAGGGAAAACACAATAGCTGCAAGCTTGAGGTCATGAGTTGGGTAGTTCTTCTCATGGACCTTAAGCTGTCTGGAAGCATAATTTATGACCTTACCCTGCTGCATTAAAACACAACCCAGGTCGACCCTGGATGTGTCGTAGTAAACCATGTAGTCGTATGAACTTTATGGTAGAGTCAAAACAAGAGTCGTAGTCAACCTGGTCTTCAATTCTAAGAATCTTTTCTCACACTCATCTAACCACTGGAACTTGACCTTTTCTGAGTCAACTTGGTCAATGGGGAAGCTATGGATGAAAAACCTTCAACGAATCTCCTGTAGTAGCTAGCCAAACCCAAGAAACTTCTAATGTCCAATGGAGAAGTGTGTCTAGGACAACTCTTTACTGCCCCTATCTTCTGAGAATACAATCAAATTCCATCATTGGACACCACATGACCGAGGAAAGTGATAGATTGCAACCAAAATTCACACTTGCTAAACTTAGCGAATAGCCGGTGGTCCTTGAAAGTTTGTAGAATAACCCTCAGATGCATCACATGCTCCTCCTTGTTTTAAGAATATACGAGAATATCATCCATGAAGACGATGACAATTAACTCCAAATACTGTTTGAACACCCTGTTCATTAAGTCCATAAAAGTTGCAGGAATATTGGTTAGTCCAAAAGACATAACTACAAATTCATAGTGACCATACCGAGTCCTGAAGGTTGTCTTCGGGATGTCACTCTCTCTGACTCTGAGCTGATGATACCCAGATCTAAGGTCTATCTTAGAAAAATAACTAGCACCCTGAAGTTGGTCAAACAAGTCATCAATCCTGGGGATGAGATATTTATTCTTGATTGTGACTTTGTTCAACTGACGGTAGTCGATGCACATCTTTCTTACACACGAAGAGAACTAGAGCACCCTATGAAGAGATGTTGGGTTTGATGAAGCCCTTATCTAGAAGGTCTTTCAACTGTTCTTTCAATTCCTTAAGCTCGGTTGAAGCCATTCTATAAGGGGGAATCGAAATAGGTTGGGGATCTGGAAGGAGATCTATTCTGAAGTCGATTTCCCTTTTGGGAGGAACTCTGGGAATCTCTTATGGAAACACTTCTGGGAATTCATTCACCATTGGTACTGACTCGAGAGTTGGGGTGCCAGAGTTGGAATCCTTAAACCAAACAAGATGATAGATATTCCCTTTCTGTTTTGATCCTTTTCGGGGAAGGACGGAAAAAACATGCCTTTGATCGTTGAAAAGTTCATTTCGAAAATCTAGTTAAAGTTTCCGAATCGTTTTCAATTAAAAACAAGAGTCGCCACTTAGTTTTTATAAAGTAAAAACCAAAAAAAACTTATAAGAACTTTTAAAACCCCAAAACAGATAAAGGTTTCGAAAGTTAAGAGATTAAGGGTAAGGGTTCAGGTTAATACTCTTGGAAGGGTGTTAAGGCACCAAGAGTATCCAATAACTTGCGATTTCCCGGGCTTGTTTGAAAAAACTAACTCATTTTGACTAAAAGTTCTTTGTATTCTGATAAAAAACATCTTGTTTTAACTTAAGAGAAACATGGAAGATATTACTTGATTTAGAAATTTTTTGAGAAGAGAAACACATGAAAAATTCATTTAAAGGTAAGAAAACTGTATACTTGATAAGTGAAATATCTCTACTGTTTTCCATGAAAGATATTGAAGAATTTAAAGAAAAATTAATCCATAAATGTGAAATCTTTTGGGAATAATCCAACTAAATTAATGTTAGTCCAAATTATACAATTAGAACTAATTAACAATTAAGAATTTAAGACATAATTAAATTACTAACTAATCCTGTCCTAATTTCTAATGTGTGGGCCCTCTTTAGGCCTACCGCTGTTCTTTGGACTTGGTCCAATTTTTATTTTTCATTTTTTTTCAATTTTTCTGCCTTTTTGGGCTGCTGCTGCTACTCGACATTATGGGCTTTAACCTATTTATCACTTAGTCCGTTTTGGACTTTTTAGGCTGCTGTGCAATCTGCTTGGGCTTGGCCCATTTTTCTTCAAGTGTTGTTGCTTCATCTCCATAGGTTCAGTCCCTTTGGGACTTGATCAGGCTGACCCAGACGGGGTTGGGCTAGGCCCAACGGAAAAATACAAAGGAGGTTTTGGGAGTCCAATTGGACTCCACCATATTATCATGCACAAAAAAGAGAGAAGTAAAAATACGGATTAGTATGTGTCTAAATAAAATTAAGCAAGAAACAATCAAGCAATATACAGATTTCATACTTAAATAGTATATTATTCTAACAATTGGTTCGTTTGAAATTAGTTGACAATCACAAAAATTCACACCAAGTTTAAACATACGAAATAGGATATTTAGACTAGTCTAAGACAATAAACCATTAATTTTAAACAAATAAGGATCATGCTTTCATATTCACAATATTTCAAACCTTCAACCCAAACACCAACAAAGGCGATTCATTTGAATTTATCATTTTTTAGAAGCCAAGGTGGATAAAGAAGGGAAATAAATCATAAACTCATGTGCACAGATTTTGAAAAGAGGCATAACATGTTATCATGGGGGCACAAAACAGTCCCAAACATACTTGTTATTCACTAAGTTATATTTAATACCCCAAATCTTGAAGGTTAAATATAAAAATGCAGATTTTAGCCATAGAAGGACTTAATGAACCAAAATCTTAAGGGTAGTTTAACACCAAATTACTTAGAGTTTGGAAAAGCTAGCTAAGGAACATGATCTTAATATCACATATTACCGAAAGAAAAATAGGTCAGGAAGAGGTTACACGAAGGCTGGAAAGATTTTAATAGGGTAGACATCAATCACAAATGTATAACTAGTTGAAAATCATATGAGAGCCGGAGGGTGGGGGGGGGGGGTTCTAGAGGAAATGTTATCATGGCAAGAACCAAAACTATTAATCTAACATAGCCTTTGCAAACAGACCATACTTGAAGTAATATCATGCCCAAAATAGCAGCCAAATCACACTAGTTTCAATGTTCATGTGGAGCATGCAGTATACAAGGGGGCAATGAAATCAGTATCTATTAAAGGGTCGAATAGGGGAACTTGCAAAGATGATGAGCATATCATAAAGAGATATGACTCATATCTGGTTCCTAATCACAACAAGAACTCATATACCACTTAAATATATGCATACAACAACATAGGATTCAAATTTTCCAAACCAAACGAAGGCAGACTCTAAACCTTGACTAGCAAACCTCACACATAGTCATTTTAACATGATCAAAAACAGTAAAAAAGAAGGAAGAAAAAGCAGGATAAGAGCTTTAATCAAGTCAAAAGAAACAGGGGAAAAAACAGGAAGGGGTGGAACAAAATTGATCATTCCATGTCAACTAGTTTTGACAACAAGTCTTGAACCTATATTCGTAGCATTTTTCATGTTACCCAAGTCTTACAGAAAACCAGTGAAACTATGAAGTTTACAAGAGGAATCAATACTCAAAAATTACAACAAACATCAATCTTAACACGAGAAAAATAGCATCTAATATTTAACCAATTCACATACACGAGTTGGTGTCAACACATAACCATTTTAGCATAGACAAAACAGGGTAGATTTCACATTATTTAGCAACAAACTAGACTACAAACTTATACAAACACCTACTGTCTTCATAAATTAAACACAATCAGTGAAACATCATGCTTATAACACGAAATTGCTACTCAAAATCATAATAACAGTCTAAAATTCAAAAACATATCTTTAAAACTAACAAACAAGACCAGAACCCAAATTTCACCAAGATTTAAGAATCATAATGCAAAAAATGAAAATAAACAATAAAGGAAAGAGGGTAAGGGGTTTACCTTTTTTGGGGCAGCAGCTTGGACCACGAACTTCACCGGAAAGCCTTACCACCACCAGATTAATATCAACCCCATTTAGAATTCGAATTTCTTAGTATTTTCTTCCCCAACAACTGACTGGTTTCGTGAGGTTAGAGAAACGATTCCCCAGAACCCCCAATTTTCCCCCAAAATCAGCTCCTTTACATGAAGATGGGGGGCGGTATTTATAGGGAATTTCGGGTGAAAATGGAGGGAAAACCAGAGGGGTTTTTGGGGATTTTGCTGAGGAATTCAAATTCCTCAGCTGGAGCAACGTTCACAGCAACAACTTGTACGAAATTGTACAAGTTTTATGGATTTAGCAGAGAGGATTGACAACTAGAGCTTCTGGAAGTTTCTCAACTTTGCCAGCTCAATTTTGGACGGATCTAGGGATGGCGTTTGGGAATTTTGACGGAGTTAGAGCCATTGTTGAAGCTGAGCTGTTAGGAATGGTAACATCTTGGTACAAATCTTGAGTGGGGTTCGGAGAGCAAGGACGATTGGAGGTATGGATTCGTTCCATGTTGCCTATCTCAGTTCCTTCGTGGTACAATTCTCGTGCCTAGCACGCGATTTTGGTATGGGGAAATGAAGAAGAAGAGGGAATGATGGAGGCGGCGGCTAGGGTTTGATGTGAGGTTTGAGAGAAAATGAGCAAAGGGTCGTTAGTCACCTGTTGTGTTAGAGAGAAAAGGATAGAAGAGTATATGAGTGATGTTGGGCTGGGTCGGTCGGGTCAGGCGGGTAAAATGTGTTGGACTAGGCGGATGAAAGAGTTGGGCCAGCCGGATTAGGGGATTTGCTGGCCCAAATGGGGGATGAAGCAAAGGAGTTATAAGGGTTGTTGATGATTTGGCCACATTTTGCAAAATGTGGCCATTTCAAGTTAAAGATGTAGCCAAATTGAATAGGATTTAGGACAATTCGGCTAGAATTTGAATAGCCTTGGGGATTTAGGCTAGAATAAAAATAAAGATGGATTAATTGAAATTAATTACCTGAGCATATTTAAACTTAAACAAATCGAAATAATTATCATGTTTAATACATAATTACCTCTTTTAACAACTGCGAAATTAATTTATTCAATTAATCTCTCATTTGAATTAATTTAGAGGAAAATCAACAGCTTAATTTTTTAAAGGGATTTTCTTATGAAATTAAACTCTAAAATAGTTCTTTAAGTAAACTTATATATATCCCACATAATTAAATATGAAAGATATAAATTTTTACTCAAGACTATTATAAAGATGACTTGAAAAATATTTTATCCCTTTTTACAAAATAATTATTTCAAAAATTGTTTAAAATTCAAAAGGCTCAAGATTAATTCGTAATGTGGCGGGTAAAAATTGGGTGTCAACAACTGCCCTTCCTGTTTGGGTAGAGTGAGTGTAATAAACCCTGGACAAAGGGATTTGACATTTCCAATTTTTGTCCGACCACAAGTCCATCCTCGGGAGGTGGTTGATTTTAGCATGAATTTCAAGGAATCATGGCCGAACTCTGGTATTGAGTTTCCTACATATCTCATGTTACATGAGAATTCAGGCCACTTGTAGTTCAAGATGCTTGATTTTATGCACAATTTTCGAGGAATTCCAAATTTTCCTAGTTTCAGAGTACAGAGAGTCCGAAAAGCTGGGGAGTAGGACGATTAGGGGGAGTTAGGAATGCAGCCAAGTTTTCATCATAGAGCCCGCCTACATATCCCAAGACTTGAGAATCAGGCTGCATGTAGTTCGACTCAATCGGTGGAAAAGGTAATCTTTATGTTATGACGACCTTTGGCTCGGGATGAGTGACGAATAAGTTGAGCTATAGAAAAGAGGCTTGTAACCTTTCAACTAGGGATATGGTTCACTTCACACCCATAAGTAAGATTTTACCTGGACATAATTTCCAAAGCTCGAGGTGTATCGCCACTCGAATTTGAAAGGAAAGAATATTGCTCCCAACGCGGGTTCAGAAAATACCCTGGATGCAAAACTAAGACCCAAAGATAGGAAATACCCACATGCCTTCTGATAGGGGTGTGGTTTGATGGTGGTGGTGAGTTGTTCCTCAGTTTGCATCCAAATAGTTTGATGTCTCTCTCCAGACTGTGTCACAAGTTGCTGCTAAGAAAAAGTTCCACGTTGTGATGCATCCTTTTTGGTGTAGTCCGCACCTGTGGTTTTGCTTTTGAGAATTTCATCCTTCTTGGATGCTCTCGACAATATCTCGAAACCAAATGGTTAGTAGTAACAGAATTCAACAAGGAGAGATAGCTTCGTACCTCATTTTCCTTTATATGTTGTTTCTTGAGGAAAATGACGTCCTTTTCTGTCTCTGTTTTAGGAAATGGCCGCTTCCATGACAGTTAAACGTGAGACTTCTTGGCTATTGGATAAGATTGCTTGTGTAGCAATTTTTGAATGATGACGGCCTTCTTGATTGTTTAAGGGCATTCTCTTGAATGTGATAGCCTTCTTGGCTTTTGGCGGTGGTCTTTTGCATATGTCTTTGGGGTAGATCTCGCGTATCTTCCACATTGATACGACTAACAGACACTCCTTGGATTGTCAGGCTTTGGGTAATCTATCATATCACCCGACTTTGGATAGAGGCGGCTTACATACACCTTAAATTTGCCAGCTTTCGAGTAATCTTGCACATTATCCGACATTGGATAGAGGCATATTACAGATATCCTTCGAATTGCCAGGTTTTGGGTAATCCTTCACTTTTATCCGATCTTGGACGTGACGTGACTTACAGATTTCCCTCAAAATATTAGCCTTTGGGTAATCCTAAACAATATCAACGTGGATATGTCACGGCTCATAGATAACCCTTGGACCATCCATTTTTGGTAGTCTTTCACTTTATCCAATTTCGGATATCGTTGCGACTTACGCGTTACCTTTGAACTGTCAACCTTTAGGTGATCTTGCACACTATCCAATTTTGAATATCGTTGTGACTTATAGATGACTTTTGACCTTGACGACAGGTGGTAAATAATAGCATCTTGTCACGACCCGATTTCTCAGTCATGATGGCTCCTACAGCCCCCGGTAGGTGAACCAATCCCCGTAGACTAGAACAGTTAGTAATGGGCTACTATCTAACCAATAAGCGGGAGGGTAGTTTAATAAGCAAAAGTAAGGGAAACAAGATGAAGAGAATAGATAACAGGAATATATATATATATACATATGCAAAAACTAAACCAAACCCCAAGACCTGGTATCATAGTATAGAGCCAAAACTACATACGTAGAGTGCAAACGATCCAAAATAATATATACAGATGTCTCTGAATGGTAATAGAGTACATAAAGAAAAAGATAAACTAAAGCTAAGCTCTGATCGCCAAGAGCTCACCCTCAGTCTAACTAATCCCCAACAGATCTCCAAGCACGACTTACAGCGATCTAACGGCGATGGCCCACGCTAGGATCTGCACCCAAAGATGCAGGGGGTAGGGTGAGCACCAAATGCGAAGCATAAGGTACCCAGTAGGTATCATTGGCCGACTGGGAACATATAAGATAAAAGCGTAGTAACAGACAGAATAGAAGCAAGTAGTCACAGAAATCAACAAAAGGTACACAGGAACTAGCCCAGAGGGAAGTCAACAGAACCACATGTGAGGCCAGTAAGCCAAATATATACACCATAGGCACAGGTGAAAGTAAGAAATAACGCACCTGGGGTCCTTTCAATAACAGTGTATACATAATAAGTCTACGAAATGGATGGTATACCGGTAACCTCAAGTGTAAGAAGAAGAGAGAAAGAGTAATGATAGGAATGCTTAGAGACATGAATGAAGCCCAACTAATCATATCAATCTCAAATCTAGCAACTAACAGCCTAGCAGTAACCAATTTCATAATTAACCGTAACAGGAAACAATTCTACAAGTAAATAGCAAGAGTCTACCTACAGTCCCCCGGCCGCCCATACAACCGAGGAACACAAACAAGTGAAAACAAACCCTCCGGCATCCCATACTACCGGAGCGTACAATCAACAAACAACAAACAAGGGTGGAGCCTCAAACAATGAATGATATGATGCATGAAGATCTTAAGTGAAATGGTATCTCTGTATGTACCTCCTCCGGTGCCGATCCGGCCCAGCAGGTAGGTTCCACGGAAGGACACTGCCTGTATACCTCGAACCTCTCCGAAAAGAAGCTCCGAAACGAAATCAAACTTGAACTCGAGCTTGAATAACTTGACGTAGATAATTGATTTTTCTTAATATCGCATCAAAATATTTTTCCACACCTAATTTCTTCAACCTATAAAGATACATATAGTAGTGGTATGCCTATATGCGTACATGAGCTTATCCATTTTGCTAAAGTCAGCAAAATATACATATGTATATGTACTGCCAACTTAGTGCATTAGGATGCCACCTCTCACCCTTAGCTTGCTGGCCACTTCCTCCACCTCCACGTGGAATGGAGGTGGCAACCAATATATTCACTTCCCAATATATATGTACTCGGGTATTGCATAAGTTCGTGGTAAAATAAATATAGCTTTTTGAATATACCATAATTAATAGAAAATCATTTCAAATAAAATCTACTATATTATAATAATAATTTTTAACATCACTAAATTTACTATCTCCGTTAAATATTACAATGTATAAAAACCTTATAAAATAAATACATATACAATTATATCGTAACAAAATATTTTTCATAAACTTTTAAAATATTTTAAAAAGGTAATAATAATATAACTTTTTACCAAATTCAACTTCCAAATAAAATATTTTCAAATACACACGATGTTAATAAATTCTCAGACTTAGGCTCGCAATTCACCAACGCACGATTTTGATACTCAAGAACTCTCTTGGAATCCTCCCTTATGTTTCCTCACTGTTTCAGAACTGAAATGGCATTTTAAAACGTGAAGTTAAGGCTTAAAATCGATTTTGACCCGACCCGGTTCGCAACCCGGTTCCTGCCAGACAGTCCGCGGTAAAACTGTCATAACTTTTTACTCCGAGATTAGTTGGATGTGAGGTTTTGTGCGTTGGAAACTAGACTCGTAGACCTTCGATTTGGTATTTCAGGGGACTTCTAACACTTTATATATTGGGAGAAAAGCCCTGATACATTTGACCCAAAGTTCAGAAAATTTATTAAAGGAACTTACGATAACTTTTGCCGACTTACTCATCTTCAAAACTTATCATACGACCAAACAAATGGACCCGGCACCGAAATACCGGTCCTGACAAGCCTTAAGTGACTTGGGGCCGCTACAAACAAGCTCTAATGGTACAAGGAAAATGTATACGTGGAAATAACCGAAAGGGTCATTACATCATCCACTACTAAAAGGGACTTTCGTCCTCGAAAGTCAAGGTCAAGGGGGTACCTGAAGGCTCAAACAACTGCGGATACTGAGCCCGCATATCTCTATCGGTCTCCCAGGTAGCCTCCTTGACTGGATGGTGCCTCCACTGAACCTTATCAACCGGGATCTCTCGAGACCTCAATCTCCTGACATCTCTGGCCAAAATAGTTGTCGGCTCCTCAACAAAGGCTAAACCCTCACCCAACTGAACTGAATCCCACTGCAACACATGAGACTCATCTGGGATATACCGACGCAACATCGAAACATGAAATACAGGATGTATAGCTGAAAACATTGGAGGCAAGGCTAACTGATAGGCAACGCTACCAACCCTCTGAAGAATCTCAAACGGCCCAATGTACCTGGGGCTAAGCTTACCCCGCCTACCAAATCTCATCACGCCCTTCATGGGTGATACACGGAGAAACACCAAGTCACCGACACTAAACTCCAAGGCAGGAAGCCTACGATCAGAATAACTCTTCTGCCTGCTCTGAGCTGCCCGAAGTCTGTCCTGAATCATTCGGACCCGATCTAAGGAATCTCGAAGCAAATCTGTACTCTGTGGCCTAGAATCAAAACCATCAAACCAACCTACCGGTGATCTGCAATGCCTGCCATACAAAGCCTCAAAAGGTGCCATGCCAATACTCGAATGAAAACTGTTATTATAAGAAAACTCTGCCAAGGGAACAAACTGCTCCCAAGAACCTCCAAAGTTAAGAATACAGGCCCGAAGCATGTCCTCCAGAATCTGAATGGTCCTCTCGCACTGGCCATCTGTCTGGGGGTGGAAAGAGGTACTAAGATGAACCTATGTACCCAAATCTCGCTGAATAGCCCTCCAGAACTGAGATGTGAACTGAGTGTCGCGGTCTGAAATAATAGAAGCTGGGACCCCATGCAACCGAACAATCTCACGAAGGTAAATCTGAGCTAACCTCTCTGCGCCATAAGATGTCTGAACCAGCAAGAAATGTGCTGACTTGGTCAGCCTATCAACAATCACCCATATGGAATCAAACCCATGAGAAGTACGAGGCAAACCAACAACAAAGTCCATAGTAATCCCTTCCCACTTCCACTCAGGAAATGGGAAGTCGCTGCATCAAACCACCAGGTCTCATGTGCTTGAACTTAACCTACTGACAGTTCAAGCACCGAGATACGAAATCCGCTATATCCCGCTTCATACCACTCCACCAGTAAAGCTGCCTCAAGTCTCTATACATCTTTATTGTGCCAGGGTTAATGGAGTATCTAGTACAATGTGCCTCATGAAGTATCAACTGAATCAAATCACTAATCCTCGGAACACAAAGGCGATTATCAAACCTCAGAACCCCATCTAAATCTAGAGTAGCCTGACTGGTCTCACCCTGAACAACCCGATCACGAAGGTCACACAACTGCTGATCCTCAAACTGACGGCTCTGAATCTGATCAATCAAAGTAGAACGAACCTCAACACTGGCGAGAACTCTACTAGGATCCGACAAGTCAAGCCTAACATAACGGTTAGCCAAGGACAGGATGTCCAAGGCCAACGGTCGCTCTGAAACTGAAAGAGAAGCTAGGCTACCCATACTCACTGTCTTCCGACTCAAGGCATTTGCTACCACGTTTGCCTTGCCCGGATGATACAGAATAGTGAAGTCATAGTCCTTCAGTAACTCGACCCATCTCCTCTATCTCGAGTTCAACTCTCGCTGACTCGTGATATACTAAAGACTACGGTGATCGGTGAAGATCTCACAGTGAACTCCATATAGGTAATGCCTCCAGATCTTAAGCGCGAGAACTACCAACGCCAACTCTAAGTCATTAGTGGGGTAGTTGCGCTCGTGAACCTTCAGCTTCCTCGATGCATATGCTATTACTCGACCCTGCTGCATCAACACACAACTAAGACCAACCCCAGAAGCATCACAATACACGGAGAAGCTCTGACCCTCAACCGGCAAAGTCAAAACTGGAGCTGAAGTCCATAAGGCCTTAAGCCTCTGGAAGCTATCCTCACACTGATCCGACCACTGAAATGGGACATCCTTCCTAGTCAGCATAGTCAAGGGTGCTGCTATGAAAGATAATCCCTCAACGAACCGTCGGTAGTAACCTGCTAACCCAATAAAGCTGCGAACCTCAGTAGCAGTAGTAAGTCTAGGCCAATCACAAATCGCAGAAATCTTTCCCGGGTCAACCCTAATCCCATCCTTAGACACCACGTGCTCTAGGAATGCAACTGACTCAAGCCAAACTCACACTTTGAGAACTTGGCATAAAGCCGGTGATCTCTTAAAGTCTGGAGTATAACCCTCAAGTGCTGCTCATGCTCATCTCTACCACGCGAGTATACCAAGATGTCGTCTATAAAAAACTATCACAAATGAGTCTAAATACGGGCCAAGAACCATGTGCATCAAATTCATAAAGGCTGCGGGGGCATTAGTCAACCCAAAAGACATCACCAGGAACTCATAATGGCCATAACGTGTCCTGAATGCTGTCCTAGGGATGTCCTCCGCCCTAATCCTCAACTGATGGTAGCCAGACCTCAAATCAATCTTCGAAAACATGACTGAACCCTGAAGCTGGTCAAATAAGTCATCAATCCTCGGCATCGGATACCTATTCTTCACTGTCACCCTATTCAGCTGCCGGTAATCAATACACATACGCATCGACCCATCCTTCTTCTTCACGAAGAGAACAGGAGCACCCCAAGGTGACACACTAGGTCTAATAAACTCCTTAGCTAACAGATCCTGGAGCTGCTCCTTAAGCTCCCTCAACTCAGCAGGAGCCATACGGTAAGGAGAAATAGAAATGGGCCTAGTGCCCGACTCTAGCTCAATAGCAAAATCAATATCTCTCTCAGGTGGAAGGCCTGACAGGTCGGTAGGAAATACATCGAGGAAGTCTCTAACCACAGGAACAGACTCAGGAGAAGTGGGGTCAGCACTAACATCTCGACATATGCTAGATAAGCTAAACACCCACGGGAAATCAACTTCCTAGCTCGAAGACAAGAGATGATCCCAGATGGTGCATGGCTAACAGAACCCTGCCACACAACCGGGGATACACCGGGCACAGCTATGGTAATGGTCTTGGCATAACAATCCAAAACCACACGGTGAGGGGATAACCAGTCCATGCCCAGTATCACATCAAAATCTAGCATATCAAGAATCATCAAATCACCCCAAGTCTCTGAATCACCAACAGATAACATACAGGATCTCATAATCCGATCCACTACTAAAGAATCTCCTACTGGGGTTGAAACAGAAATAGGAACAGATAATGGCTCACTAGCCAACCCCAAACAAGGCACAAAGTAGGCAGATACATACGAACAAGTGGATCCAGGATCAAATAAAGCCATAGCAGACTGATGGCACACAGAAATCGTACCTGTAATCACAGCATCTGAGGCCTCTGCCTCTGGTCTCCTAGGGACCGCATAAAACTGACGACGACCTCCACCTGCCCGACCGCCATCCCTACCACCTGCTCTGCCGCGTGGAGCACTACCTCTACTCTGACGACCACCCCCTCTAGCCGGAGGCTGAACTGCTCGTAAAGGCTCAGCCAACTGAACTGTACCCTGCTGAGGGCAATCTCTAGCAAAATGAACAATCGCACCACAAGTAAAACAAGCCCTGACGGCCTACTCAGTCTAGATGAACCAGAAGATCCCGTATGACCACCACGACCTGATGCCCCAGAAACTGTACCACCTCGAAGATTGGCCGCCATAGCCCTGATGGTTGCTATGACCCTGCTCGAACTGGGTACTACCGCAAGTCTGAAGGGAAGCCTGAACCGGTCGGCTGGACTGACCCTGGTGCTGCTGTGGCTGATGACTCCGGCTCCACTAGCTAGGACCTCTACCACCATATCTGGAACCACTATAGACACCCTGATGTCGAGGCCTCTTATCTCTGGACCCCTGATCATGTCGCTGTAAGTCCTCCACAGTGCGGGCATAGTCTACAATAGCCTGGAATGATCGACCACTGGCAATCAATATCTCAGCTGGCTGCCTGATCTCTGGCCTCAAACCCCATACAAATCTGCGAATCCTATCTACCTCGGTAGGAATGATCATAGCTCCGAACGGTGCTAGCTGATGAAAATGGGTCTCATACTCTGAGATAGTCGTAGACCCCTGCACAAGGTGAGTAAACTGCTCCCTGCGATGCTCCCGATCACTCTGGGGTAGGAACTTGGCCATAAAGGCCTCATAAAACTCAAACTAGGTCAAAGGAGGTGATGATGGTGGTCTACAAGAAACATGAGCCCTCCACCATAACTTCGCTGGGCCCTCTAACTGATAGGTAGTATAACCAACCCCGTGAGTCTCCAACAAACCCAAATGATGCAATATCTCCTCACATGTAGTAATAAATACATGTGGATCCTGTCCAGAAGTACCAGCAAACCTCGGAGGTGCTAACCTCAAAAACCTACCCAATGCCTTCTGCTCTGACTCTGTCATAGCTGGGCAAGGAGCAAGAGGCTGTGCAACTGATGGAACCAGAATGACCTCCGCACGAGGAGCCATAGTAGCAGGCTGCGCTCCTGAGCTCTGTGCACCCAAGGCTGCCCCCTGAGCGGATGTCTACGCTACCTCAGAAGGCCGCTCTCTAATCACACCCAAAAGTTGTAATAGTAATCCCTGAATATTTGGAGACTGAGCTGCGGCTGGAGCTGGCACAGAAGTGGGCACTGGAGCTGGTACTAGATCTGGTGCTGGAGTTGGTGCTGGAGCTGGTGGTACCTGGGCTGCCCCCTGATCCACATGCCGCTCGGGCTCTATCTCAACTCTAGCAGCTCTAGCAGGTGCCACTACTCGAGGGCATCCTCGACCCTTAGCTGGAGTGGGAGGCTCATCTCCGCGTGATGCCGATGATCTTGTACGAACCATCTGCGGAAGAATGAAGTAGAACAAATGAGATTTCCAGAAATTTCAAGGGTTCCACGCACGACACAGAAGCAATGAAAGAGTCAAATTTACTAAAATGTCACTATAGCCTCCCAAAGATTGAGTACGGACGTCTCCGCCCCAATCCGCAGGACTCTACTAGACATTGCCTCCTATACCGATGACACCGGTGAACCTAAAGCTCTAATACCAAGTTGTCATGACCCGATTTCTCAGTCATGATGGCACCTACAGCCCCCGATAGGTGAACCAATCCCCGTAGCCCAGAACAGTTAGTAATGGGCTACTATCTAACAAATAAGCGGGAGGGTAGTTTAATAAGCAAAAGTAAGGGAAACAAGATGAAGAGAATAGATAACAGGAATATATAAATATACATATGCGGAAACTAAACCAAACCCCAAGACCTGGTATCATAGTATAGAGCCAAAACTACATACGTGGAGTGCTAACGATCCAAAACAATATATACAGATGTCTCTGAATGGTAATAGAGTACATAAAGCAAAAGATAAACTAAATCTAAGCTCTGATCGCCAAGAGCTCACCCTCAGTCTAAGTAATCCCCAACAGATCTCCAAGCACGACTTACAGCGATCTAACGGTGATGGCCCACGCTAGGATCTACACCCAAAGATGCAGGGGGTAGGGTGAGCACCAAATGCGAAGCATAAGGTACCCAGTAGGTATCATAGACCGACTGGGCACATATAAGATAAAAGCGTAGTAACAGACAGAATAGAAGCAAGTAGTCACAGAAATCAATAAAAGGTACACAGGAACTAGCCCAGAGGGAAGTCAACAGAACCACATGTGAGGCCAGTAAGCCAAATATATACACCATAGGCACAGGTGAAAGTAAGAAATAACGCACCTGGGGTCCTTGCAATAACAGTGTATACATAATAAGTTTACAAAATGGACGGTATACCGGTAACCTCAAGTGTAAGAAAAAGAGAGAAAGAGTAATGATAGGCATGCTTAGAGACATGAATCAAGCCCAACTAATCATATCAATCTCAAATCTATCAACTAACAGCCTAGCAGTAACCAATTTAATAATTAACCGTAACAGGGAACAATTCTACAAGTAAATAGCAAGAGTCTACCTACAGTCCCCTGGCCGCCCATACAACCGAGGAACACAAACAAGTGAAAACAAACCCTCCGACATCCCATACTACCGGAGCGTACAATCAACAAACAACAAACAAGGGTGGAGCCTCAAACAATGAGTGATATGCTGCATGAAGATCTTAAGTGAAATGGTATCTCTGTATGTACCTCCTCCGGTGCCGATCTGGCCCAGCAGGTAGATTCCACGGAAGGACACTGCCCGTATACCCTTCCTCCGGCACACCTAGCCCGCAGCCCCTGGCCCGGATGGCAAGGGCCATGGAGGTCACAGACCCCATACTAAAACTCAGAATCAAACATGTCGTCCAGAAGCAAGTCCGGGTTCAAGATAGAGACCCAGTCTCGAATATGCATGCCCAGACCCTGTCCAGGACTAAAGTAGTAGGAAAATAGCTCAAAAACCCCTCCAAGGGTGCCCGAGCATAACCGAGTCTAAACAGTAGAATGTCATCTCAGGTGCTCGGTCCGACCGAGGCTAAAAATCATCTCCGGTAGCAAGAAAACTCAACTAGCACCCCGGCCCTGCCGAGTCTAGCGTTAATCGTAAAACTGGTGATTTAAAACATAATTTTACTTCCTTTTACTCAAGAATATTCACAAGTTAAATCAAACCATTTCCAAATTATATCCATAAAAAACGGGCCCCCGGGGCCATGCAAGGTTTAGAAAATAGTGTCAGTAGGCCCGAAGCCCAAACCGTAGTAAAACATGGATAAAACCTCTTTATATGCATGGAAATGGTATGATCACACACAATAGCTGCCCAGCAGCTCACAATCAACCTATCGACCCTGCACACGCCCACAGCTACTCAGCAAGCATAACCAGCCTAGAAGGATAATTCTATGCCCGGGACTCGCGGACATTCCCAAAATCTCACCTTCTATGTTCCAGAGTCAACAAGGTCTCATAGGACCACAAGGGTAAATAAAATATATCGGCAAGTACTACAAGCAACGGAGGAACAAAAGTAGGCAGACATGAATAAAGCGGTCGAGGTCTGTGGTACCAACCTAATAAACCAACCCAAGGATGCCCATTAATACAATTTTATTCTATATATGCGGAGTCTAAGGAAAATAAACCGTAACCTACCTGTCGTCCGATGACAAGCTCGAACCTCTCCGAAAAGAAGCTCCGAAACGAAATCAAACTTGAACTCGAGCTTGAATAACTTGACGTAGATAATTGATTTTTCTTAATATCGCATCAAAATATTTTTCCACACCTAATTTCTTCAACCTATAAAGATACATATAGTAGTGGTATGCGTATATGCGTACAAGAGCTTATCCATTTTGCTAAAGTCAGCAAAATATATATATTTATATGTACTTCCAACTTTGTGCATTAGGATGCCACCTCTCACCCTTAGCTTGCTGGCCACTTCCTCCACCTCCACGTGGAATGGAGGTGGCAACCAATATATTCACTTCCCAATATATATCTACTCGGGTATTGCATAAGTTCGTGGTAAAATAAATATAGCTTTTTGAATATACCACAATTAATAGAAAATCATTTCAAATAAAACCTACTATATTATAATAATAATTTTTAACATCACTAAATTTACTATCTCCGTTAAAATATTACAATGTATAAAAATCTTATAAAATAAATACATATACAATTATATCGTAACAAAATATTTTTCATAAACTTTTAAAATATTTTAAAAAGGTAATAATAATATAACTTTTTACCAAATTCAACTTCCAAATAAAATATTTTCAAATACACGCGATGTTAATAAATTCTCAGACTTAGGCTCGCAATTCACCAACGCACGATTTTGATACTCAAGAACTCTCTTGGAATCCTCCCTTATGTTTCCTCACTGTTTCAGAACTGAAATGGCATTTTAAAACGTGAAGTTGAGGCTTAAAATAGATTTTGACCCGACCCGGTTCGCAACCCAGTTCCTGCCAGACAGTCCGCGGTAAAAAAGTCATAACTTTTTACTCCGAGTTCAGTTGGATGTGAGGTTTTGTGCGTTGGAAACTAGACTCGTAGACCTTCGATTTGGTATTTTGGGGGACTTCTAACTCTTTATATATTGGGAGAAAAGCCCTGATACATTTGACCCAAAGTTCAGAAAATTTATTAAAGGAACTTACGATAACTTTTGCCGACTTACTCGTCTTCAAAACTTATCATACGACCAAACAAATGGACCCGGCACCGAAATACCGGTCCTGGCAAGCCTTAAGTGACTTGGGGCCGCTACAAACAAGCTCTAACGGTACAAGAAAAATGTATACGTGGAAATAACCGGAAGGGTCATTACATCATCCACTACTAAAAGGGACTTTCGTTCTCGAAAGTCAAGGTCAAGGGGGTACCTGAAGGCTCAAACAGCTGCGGATACTGAGCCCGCATATCTCTATCGGTCTCCTAGGTAGCCTCCTCGACTGGACGGTGCCTCCACTGAACCTTAACAACCGGGATCTCTCGAGACCTCAATCTCCTGACATCTCTGGCCAAAATAGTTGTCGTCTCCTCAACAAAGGCTAAACCCTCACCCAACTGAACTGAATCCCACTGCAACACATGAGACTCATCTGGGACATACCGACGCAACATCAAAACATGAAATACAGGATGTATAGCTGAAAACATCGGAGGCAAGGCTAACTGATAGGCAACGCTACCAACCCTCTGAAGAATCTCAAACGGCCCAATATACCTGGGGCTAAGCTTGCCCCGCCTACCAAATCTCATCACGCCCTTCATGGGCGATACATGGAGAAACACCAAGTCACCGACACTAAACTCCAAGGCACGAAGCCTACGATCAGCATAACTCTTTTGCCTGCTCTGAGCTGCCCAAAGTCTGTCCTGAATCGCTCGGACCCAATCTAAGGAATCTCGAAGCAAATCTGTACTCTGTGGCCTAGAATCAAAACCATCAAACCAACCTACCGTTGATCTATAAAGCCTCAAAAAGTGCCATGCCAATACTCGAATGGAAACTGTTATTACAAGCAAACTCTGCCAAGGGAACAAACTGATCCTAAGAACCTCCAAAGTCAAGAATACAGGCCCGAAGCATATCCTCCAGAATCTGAATGGTCCTCTCCCACTGGCCATCTGTCTGAGGGTTGAAAGAGGTACTAAGATGAACCTCTGTACCCAAATCTCGCTGAATAGCCCTCCACAACTGAGATGTGAACTGAGTGCCGCGGTCTGAAATAATAGAAGTTGGGACCCCATAGGGACATGCAAATATGAATGGCCCTCTTGGAATGGTCCTCTTGACATCTCCCTCTCGGCATGAAAATATGAATGGCCCTCTTGGCATGCTCCTGCGATATGATGCCATACAATAGGATGCAACATAATATAATATGATTCAATGAGATATGAAATAATATGATGTGACACCATGCTATGCCAGGTAATGCAATATGGTGCAATGTGATGCAATGCAGCATGATGCAGTGTAGCATGATGTAAATGTGAATGCAAAATGCGATGCCATGCATCATGATGCAACGTGAATGCAAAATGCTATGCCATGTAGCATGATGCAACGTCCCATAGGGAAGTCATGAAAGCATCATCTTTGATCTTAATGTCGACTCCTTTGTGGGTACCTGCGCTCAAGAAAAATGGTTAGCAGACACAGTGTCGCCTTTATCACCAACTACATTTAAGATTTGAAAGACTTTAAAGATAGAGTCTATGAAGCTGACCAAAATAACTTTAAAAATGCGAGCAAAATGGTCGTGCCTTCTTCCAGGGACAACCATGAATACCATTTTTTGAACATTGTTTGTTCGGGGTGATCCCTGTCTTACCAGGCATTGGTGGGGAGTGTTGTTGCTCTATGTTTGGTGCCCCCAATTTGAAGCTGACCGAGATGTCCTGATCCCTTTTGGGGATTTAAGAACGTTGTCGGGTTCTCTTTATCTAGTAGTTTATGTGAACTACCAGAAAATTCGTTCGCTTTAGGGGCTTTTGCCTCTTTGGCCTCTTCCTTCTATTTTGAGATTTTCTCGCCAAATTTTAAAGCATCTGGTCTCGTTGCATTTTTTTGAACGCGTCGGATAACGCGGGACCGCTTTCTAATATACTTTTGGGGACAACCTGCATCCACCAAAAATTGTTAGTTTTGTCAAAACCAGCCTTTGTTGACCTTCTTCGATCTTCTACTCCTGGTTCTGTCTTCTCCGTATGCTTTCCAATCTTGGGTACTTGTCACCCTTGACTCTCTCCGAACCAAGGTAGACATAAGACAAAATCACATTAAAGGAGTAAAACTAATCTTTGTAATTATTTTTCAAACAAGTTCTTTGGAAAACAAAGAGTTTAAAGATGTTTTGAAAACGTCTCTGCCTGTCATGTCATGTGCTATCTCAACAACTGCCCATTATTCGGGGTCTTGACATTCCCGACATACTGCTGGCGGACTATGGAGGTCCTTCATCGTCCTAGCTGGGGAACTTGAAAGATAATTTTCAAGAAATCTATCATAGCCGGTGATTAATCCATATAGGACTGGGGATTTATTTTAAGTAGACTCTGATCTCTGGGTGCTGGGTAATTCCTCGGAGATTAATGTAGGACTCTTGAATGAAGCTTGGCAGAAATTTAGGGATCCTTCTCAAAATTTCTTCCCTAGTTAAAGGCTTCTTAGCGGATTTTATTCCTTCTGGCAAGAGACTTGAGACTCTGTGGGGATCGCAAGATTCTTTCTCGGTATCTGCTTTGGTTGCTCTTTGGCATACTCTGCATTCTTGCTGGGGAACTTTTTCGGAGTCTAATGCTCTTCGTCTTCTTAATTTTTGAGATTCCTTTCTCAAAAATTCTGCCCCAGTTTCCATTTCCTGGGTGATACGGATGAACCATTGTGGCATTTGCGTATCTACAAGCATTCTCTTGTCTTGTTGGCAACGACCTTCATCTTTTGAATTTTTGAGATTCCTTTCTCAAAAATTCTGCCCTAGTTTCCATTTCCTGAGGTGATATGACCGAACCGTTGTGGCGCCTACGTATCCCATTGAGGCAGGAATCAGGTCAAACGTACTTCTCACACTTATAGTGGGAGATTATTGGAAATAATTAAAGGGATGACCGAGGCCGACAAAGGCCGCCTACATATCTCATTCTTGAAAATTCAGGTCAAACATTGTTCGTACGGGGAACGATAGATTTTCCTAAGGGGTTGACCGAGGCCGACACAAGCCGCCTACGTATCTCATTCTTGAGAATTCAGGTCAAACGTAGTTCGTTCAAGAGGATAGGGATGTTTTTAGCTATTACAAAGCATAAAATGATTACAATCAGAAAATGCAATTACAGGGAAATGAAATTAAAGGAAAACTATCCCTAAACAAAGTATCTCTTCACAGCATCGAAATTTATTGGTTTGGTCCACACTTGACCATCCATTTTGGATAGGAACAGAGCTCCTTCGGATAACACTTTCTGGATGACATACGGGCCTTGCCAATTGGGTGCAAACTTTCCTTTGTATTCCTCCTGGTGGGGAAAAATGCGCTTGAGAACCAGTTGTCCTATGACAAACATGCGATCTCTCACTCTTTTGTTGAATGCACGAATCATTCTTTGCTGGTACAACTGACCATGGCATATGACACTCATCCTTTTCTGATCGATCAACATGAGTTTCTCGTGAAGGGCATGAACCCATTCTTCATTGTTCAGTCCGGCTTCTCGAATGATCCTAAGAGATGGTATTTCCACTTCCGCAGGTATCACTGCTTCTGACCCATACACTAATATATAAGGGGTCTCTATGGTCAAAGTCCTGATGGTCGTCCGGTATCCCAATAAAGCATAAGTCAATATCTCATGCTAAGATCGGTGATGGTCGACCATTTTTCTCAAGATCTTCTTGATATTCCTGTTAGCGGCTTCCACAACTCCGTTTATTTGTGGTCGGTATGCGGTTGAATTATGGTGAGTGATCTTGAATTGCTCACATAATTCTTTCCTCAAGTGGCTGTTCAGTTTTGTTCCATTATCTATAATAATTGACTCGGGGATCCTAAATGGACAGACTAGATTTTTTTAACAAAATCGGCTACAACCTTCTTGGTCACAGACTTGTAAGAAGCAGCTTCTACCCACTTGGTGAAGTAATCAATAGCTACCAAAATGAGTATGTGTCCATTCGAGGCAGACGGCTCGATGGGACCAATGACATCCATGCCCCAGGCTATAAAAGGCCAAGGTGCGTTCATTGCATGAAGCTCGCTAGGTGGCACTCGAATCAAATCCCCGTGGATCTGACACTTGTGACATTTTTGTACGAACATGCTACAATCATTTTCCATGGTCATCCAGAAGTATCCAGTTTGCAAAATCTTCTTGGCTAGGATGAACCCATTCATGTGGGGACCACACACTCCAGCGTGTACCTTTTCCAATAGTCTTGTGGCTTCAACCGAATCAACGCATATGAAGAATCCAAGGTCCGGAGTCCTCCTGTACAGGATTTCCCCATTTAGGAAAAAGTTGTTGGCCATTCGACGAATGGTTTTCTTTTGGTTAGTGGTCACATCTTCGGGATAGACTCCAACTTCTAGATAACTCTTGATATCATAATACCATGGTTTTCCATCTGATTCTTCTTTGACTTGTGCACAGTGCGCATGCTGTTCTTTGAGACCTATTATCAACAGATTGATATAATTCTGATCAGGATGTTAAATCATGGAGGATATGGTTGCCAAGGCATCGACAAACTCATTCTGAATCCTTGGTGTATGCTTGAATTCGATCTTCCTGAATCTCTTGCATAAATTTTGAACCATCTTCACATACGACACGATCTTGGGGTTCTTCATAGCCCATTCACCTTGAACTTGGTGAATTAACAAATCAAAATCACCTATGACCAAAGGTTCTCGGACATTCATATCAATAGCTAGTTGGATACCGAGATTACAAGCTTCATACTCGGCCATGTTGTTAGTTCCCGAGAAATGGAGTTTGGCTATCATCGGATAGTGCTGACCAGTTTTTGATACCAAGACTGCCCCAATGCCCGAACCTTTGAAGTTGACCGCTCCATCGAAGAACAATCTCCAACCGGGATATGACTCAACAATATCCTCACCTACGAACAAAATCTCTTCATCGGGGAAGTAAGTTTGGAGGGGTTCATAATCTTTATCAACCAGATTTTCTGCTAAATGATCTGCTAAGGCCTGTCCCTTGATTGCTTTTTGAGTCGCATATATGATGTAGAACTTACCTAGCAACATTTTCCATTTGGCCAATTTTCCCGTAGGCATGTCCTTTTGGAATATGTACTTCAGGGGATCCATTCTAGAAATGAGATATGTCGTATAGGACGACAAATAATGTCTCAACTTCTGAGCGATCCAAGCCAAAGCACAACAAGTATTTTCTAACAAAGTATAACGAGCCTCGCACGGAGTGAACTTTTTACTCAGATAATAAATCGCTCATTCTTTCTTTCCGGTTTCATCATGTTGTCCCAAGATGCATCTGAAGGCATTTTCTGAAACTAATAGATATATCAATAATGGGCTCCCTTCTCTCAGAGGAACCAATATCGGAGGACTGGACAAGTAGTCCTTGATACGATCAAAAGCTTGTTGGCACTCCTTGGTCCAACCATTCGGTGCATCTTTCTTTAATAACTTGAAAATGGGTTAACAAATGACCGTTTATTGAGCTATGAATCGACTAATATAACACAGCCTTCCCAGGAAACTCATGACCTCTTACTTGGTCTTCGGGGGAGGCAACTCCTGAATTGCTTTGATCTTTGAAGGGTCGAGCTCGATGCCCCTTCTACTGACTATAAAACCCAACAATTTTCCAATTGGCACCCCGAAAGCACATTTGGCGGGGTTCATCTTTAGATTGTATTTTCGCAGGTGGTCAAAAAACTTCCTCAAATGGTTCAAGTGATCTGAACTCTCGCGGGATTTAACAATCACGTCATCCACGTATACCTCGATCTCCTTATGAATCATGTCATGGAAAATGGTTGTCATGGCTGGCATATAAGTAGCACCCGTATTTTTTAGACCAAATGGAATCACTCGGTAATGGTAGATACCCCAGGGGGTGATAAAGGTTATTTTCTCAGCATCTTCTTCATCCATTAAGATCTGATGGTATCCAGCAAAACAATCCACGAATGACTGCATTTCATGCATCGCGCAGTTATCGATAACGATATGGATATTGGGCAATGGGAAGTTATCTTTGGAACTGGCCCTGTTCAGGTCTCGATAATCGACACAGATTCTGATCTTCCCATCTTTCTTAGGAACTGGGATGATATTGGCCAACCAGGTTAGATACTTTGTAACCCCTACCACTCCAGACTGAATTTGTTTGGTAACTTCTTCCTTGATCTTCAGACTTAGATCTGGCTTGAACTTTCGAATCTTATGCTTGGTGGGATCAAACCCTGGATTAATAGGCAATTTGTGGGAGACTATGTCTGTGCTTAGCCCTGGCATATCGTTGTAGGCCCAAGCAAATATGTTGATGTATTCTTGGAGCAATATGATAAGTTCTCTTTTCTGTGTTTCTATCAAATGGACACTGATTCTGGTTTCTTTGACTTCTTGGTCGTCACCTAGATTGACCGTCTCAGTTTTCTCTAGATTAGTCTTTTCTCGGTTCTTAAAGTCTTTTAATTCCTCTGTCAAGTCTTTGGGAACCATAGTTTCTTCACCATATTCCTCGAAATCATCATCACCTAGCTCAGTTTGTTCATTAAGCCCTTGACATGACATGACAATGGTAGGTTTTAACTTATTATTACTGAAACCAAAACAAAACGGGTTAGATAATAATAAGCAAATAAAAATAAATCATTAAAAGGCGAATATTTTCAAAATAAGGAGGCTTTTATTTGAAATTCGAAAATATTTACAAACTATGGCTACAACCTACATGAATATAGGTTCATGCCTTTTAGCAAGCAGTAAAGAGTATGTAGAAATTCAAAATATAAAGGGCGGGTCACGGAGCCTCATCCGGACCATCGCCAAATTTTGTAAAACAAAGTCTTTGTCTACCCAACCGAGTGGACTGCAGCCAAGGGAATGGCGACCCAGTTTTGAAACTTCTCGCTGGGTTTAAAGTTCCTGATTGTGGTTGTTTTGGGAGCTTCTTCCACGATAGCATCACACTCCTCAAGCAGATCCCCTATTCCATTCTCTAACCCATCGCTTGGAAGACTGACGCGTACTGGGAACGATTGATACAAATGAATAAAAGGCTTGGGCAATCCTTACCTCTTCTTTTCTTTGTTGTTGGCTTCACCTTCTTGGGTTACATACCCCAATCCGTGCTTGCTCAACTATTCAGGGATACTTAAAGGTTCAATCCGACCATCAGAGTTCCTTCCTAGCCCCGAGCCTGGTTCATAACCACACCTTAGCATTGTGGTCACAAGCATCTTGTAAATGGGAGGCATAGGAATTTGAGGAGACAAGTCCTCTTTTATGGCATTCACAATTTCCACCGTGTAGAAGTCACTCCCTCTCGGGACCTCTTCGATTATGGGGATACAACCATTTTGGCGACTCAGGTGGCTTTCCTGTCCATGGATTACCACTTCGTGCCCTTCCCAAAATAACTTCACCATTTGGTGCAGGGTTGATGGCACGGCCCCAGCTTCGTAGATCCATGGCCGTCCCAAAAGCAAATTGTAACTAGTGGTAATATCCATGACTTGTAACTCTGTCTGAAATTCAGCGGGTCCCATCTAGATGTATAGGTTGACTTCTCCAAGGGTATCTCTCTGTCCTCCGTCGAAGGCCCTCACATTGACCCTGCTTTGACGAATCATTCCCAAATCATATTCCAACTGTGTCAGTGTTGACAATGGACAAATGTTCAATCCTGATCCGTCATCAATCAGTACCCTGTTCATAACCTTTTTCTGACTCTGAATAGTGATATGTGGAGCCTTGTTGTGCGTCACACCTTCTAAAGGAAACTCATCATCACTGAAACATATGCAGTGGCTTCCTAGGACTTGGCTTATCATGGCAGTCAAGTTTTCTGCACTGGTACCCGTTGGCACGTAAGCTTCATTTAGAACCTTGAGTAATGCCTGTCTGTGGTACATGGAACTCATGAGCAATGCCCAAATAGAAATTTGAGGGGTTCTTTTTTCCAAGTGCTTCATAATCGAGTACTCTTTTGGCTGCATTCTTCTCCAAAACTCTTCTACTTTGCCTTCAGTGATTGGCCTTTTCTGCAGACTCTTCTTGTAAGCATCAAGGGTCAGATTATCAGGGACATAACATCTCCCAGATCTTATCATGCCGTGAGTTGCGGTGGCTTCAATAACGAACTCTTTTTCAGCCGGCACCAACACAACAAATTGCGGCTTCTCCGCGATGCTCAAAAAAGCTATAGACCTTTCTAGTTCCTCAGGCTTTCTGGGGCTCGCCGGCACTATGGACTTGCTTGCGAACCATTCTTCCTCTATTTTGATCATATTTACAGTAGCTCTTCCATGATTTGGAAGTGGGTTGTTATTAACATTTGGAGGTGCTGTCTATGAGGTGACTACCTTCTGATCGATCAAATCTTGAATCTTGTGTTTTAGATTGATGCAATCCTCTGTGTTGTGTCCGGCACCTCCAGATTGATAAGCACAATGCCGATCAGCTTTGTAGAAAGGAGAGTTGACGTTACCTAGTTTATGCTGAATGGGCTGAACTAATCCAGCGACCTTTAGTCCTGATGAAACTGGGGTTTTGGCGATTTTGCCACTGTGGAGCCCTTCTTCCATAATCTCTCTGATTTTGACTAAGTCGACGAACTGGGATTTTACCGCTGATATCATCTTGTCATAAACTTCTGACTCCTGAGCATGCATAAACACCGCGCTTATTTCTTCTTCAGTCATAGGAGGCCGAACTCTCATGGCCTCTTTTCTCCACCGGTAAGCATAATCTCTGAAATCTTCATTTGACTTTTGCCTGATGCGTCCCAGGGATTATCGATCCGGGATGACTTCTTCGTTATATGCGAGTCTCCGGGCAAAATCTTGGGTGAGATCTCTCCACTTGAACCACTTCTTCAATTCTTGGGAGGCGAACCATTCTAATGCCTCTCCATTCAGGCTTCGTCTAAAGAGTCTCATTAGCAGGGGGTCGTTTCTTTGAGCACCGACCATATGATCACAGTAACTCCTTAGATGGGCTTCGGGACTCCCAACACCATTGAAGATTTCAAATTTTGGAATTTTGAAACCTTTTGGCAGGTTCATCTCAGGGTGAATGCAGAGATCATAATAATCATAGCCTTTCTCGTAAGGCAAAGTCCGTAACTCTCGAATGTAGGCCATTTATTCCCTTATTTGTGCCATATCAAGGTCGCGTTTCATTTCTGTAGCCTTCAGCTCTCTTTCCTTCTCTTCATAATGATCTAGCTCAGGATTCTCCTGGAGGTTGGGGTATGCTTCTGTTATGGCTTTGAAAGCGGGAGGTATGTTCTGCGCAAGTGGGAGCTGGACATGTGGAATATTATTCGGGTATGTGGGGGTAAAATTATGTGGGTTAACTATGTTGGTGGCTTTAGGATGGTTGTTTTGGGAGTTGTAGGTGTTTTGTGGAGTGTTCTGGAGGTTTGGAGGGTTTTGTGTGAAATAGGAACCTGGATTGTTGTTCTAGTTAGTATGTTGAACAAGGGGAGTATGGGTCTGGTACAGGGACCTGACAAGGGAGGGGTTATTGTGGATAGGTTCATTTGAAGGCCTGGGAATGGAAGAGGAGGGGATGTCTTTTGGTTGATTTCCGGAGAATTGAGTGGAGGGTTTTGAGGAGGGGGTTAAGCATCGCCCAAAGCAGGAGTATTGGCAGCAATTGCGAAGCTAGCCATGTCTTTCACCTTTTTCACTTCTTCCTGCATCTTTTCTAATTTATTCGCAAGTTCTGCGATCATTTCATTCTGTTCAGCGAAGACGCTGTCTCTTATAACCAGGGAATTTTCTTCCTCACTATCAGTCATTCTTTCTGCAGACAAGCGAGGGTCAGAGGATGGATCTAAGTGTGCTTTCAAGCAAGTGAAGTAAGAGTGTTCAACCAGCTTTTGTCAACTCAAACCGGTTTCTTTTATCTGTTGAAATGAAAAACAACTCAAAAGCCGCTATGTTAGTTTTTTGTTAGTGAAAAATAATACAAGATATATGGCGAGAAACAAACACATAGGAATTACTTCAAACACATAAAATTTGCTTTTCATCAAGGCAAATTGGTCCACAGGTGGTTTTGACTCAATCGTTTCAAAGGACAGGATTTTGTCCGTTGATTTGGGATTAGTAGGTTTTGTCAGGAAAGGTTGATTTTGTGGATCTTGTAACATCTCTGCCTATTGTTCTCCTGAACTCTTCATCATCTTCGTTGATGTGGAGAAATGACAATTTCTTTAAGACATGGGCCGGGGATTGAAGGCTGCCTACGTGTCTCATGAAGGAGAATTCAGGCCCTACGTAGTTTGAACTTGTGATAGATAAGTTGTCTTATTTCATTTCATCCACTATTCTAAATACAAGGGAAAAGTAAAAGACGACATTTAAAATAAAAATAAAGAAACTGAAAGCTAAAACTCTGCTACTTTTGCTACTTTCAGCTCTGGATGATGGGATCTGCTAGACTCTTCTCAATTTTTTCTTCAAGGATGATAAGGGGGAAACTCCAGCTCGATTTTTCCCATGTCAATGAGGTATTCCAAATCGACCTGAAAGTGGCAAAAAGTCTCAATATCATGGCCTATGAACCCTTTGTGGTAGAGGCAAACTTCTTTCCCCTGACGCCAAGCCCTGGGCATCTTCCCTGGTCTCCTTTCCACGGGCTCCAGGATCCTGGTTTGGACCAACTTAGTATAGATTTCACAGTAAGTGTCCTGGAAGACAGTGAAATCATAGCGATGAATCATCATTTCCTCAGTGATGGGCATGCCATGGCCAACTTGGTCATAAGCAAGGATGATTTGGGGGCCCCATAGATGGCTTATCTGGCCGTTAGTGATCATGTGGTAAATCTGGGCTCTAAGGGCATTGCATTCATTTGTAGTGTGTCCTCTACGACGTGGATGATAGGCGCACTCTTTGTGCTCATTGTGAGGGTGACATCCGAATCCCTCAGATTGGTCAGGATGCAGGACCCCCACAGCTTTCAGGGTCTCGTAAATTTCTGAACAGAGAATCACCTTTGGATTTTTGGTATATTCACGAAAGTGAACTTTGAGGGTAATAGTCTTCCCTTCTGGCCTGAATCTGGAAGGCCAAATAGCATCACCCTTGACCTTGGTCCAGTGGCAGACTCTCCTGTCAAAGAGTTGGTCCCCTTCAGTAGTGGGCACTTGCTCATTGTCTTTGGGTTCTTCAGTTACTCTTTCCTTCCCTTTGTGACTTGTTCCAATCCTTCAGTGACATCCTCAAACTTTAGGAGCAATTCTTTGAGTTTTAGGTCAAAGTCTGGTTCGGTCTTAGTCTCGGTTTTTCCCAGTATTTGGTCAATCACAGCAATCCTTTCTTTAGCCTTGGCAGTTTGCTGTTCCACCTCCTTGGACCGAGCTAAGGTAATTTCCATAAGTTGGTTGATTCTCTCATGTTTTCTCTGAACCTCCTTCATTTCCTCTTGTATCCTTAGAATTCTTTCTCGCATAGTCACGGCCTTCATTTCAACCTTTCCTGAAAGAACGGAGATTTTTTAGGAAGTTTTTAGAATGCTTTAGGATTTTCGGAGAAACTTGGAATACTTGGAGTATTTTGATCGGACTTTACATAGTGGGCTTATTTTTTTTGCCTATGGTGTTCTAGAAAATTTTGGCATGGAGTGGACCAATTTTTCATTGATTTAAGAAACACACATAGCACATAAAACAGTTTATATCACAATAATATCATGCTAATATCGCGTCCTAACTGGGTGACCTTTTTATGCCAAGGTTAGTCCTAGAGAGTTTGAAATACGTATATGACATATCTGAACCATTATATTGCCTCCAAAATAGCATGTATATATATATGGAAAACTTCCCTTTTTTAAAGGGATACAAATGCTAGCCGAAAGGGGAATACATTTTAGGGGAAAGGATATTTGCACAAAAGTCACGCCCACGCAGGGGAAAATTTAGGTAAAGCAAAGACATACATGGAAATAAAACCCAAGCAGTGGCTAAGATACTAAATATATGACGTGGAAGGTCCTCCCTCGGTCCTGCTCCTCTTGGATGCTCCGGCAATGCTCCTAAGCTTGAATTGGCTCAACCATATGTCTCTCTGGAGTTTCACCACTTGTTCATGCATAGGTAATGCCCCGGGCTCTAAGGATTTCCTGGTTATTTTTGAATCAAGATGGGCTATTCCCATTCTCATATCTTCGAGTTCCTGAGTCAACCCTGCTATAGTATGTCGATCTTCTTTCTTTTTCATAAGAAAATCTTTCACTCTTCTAGCCATTTCCTCTTGGAGATTCAGTACTTGGAGATGGAGATTGGGTCTGGAGTCAACCCGTGGTTCTGATATAAATACTTCTGCAATGTCTTCCTTCAACCACTTCTTATAGACGTCCATATACCTTGGATCGAACCTGTCTGGGGCCAAAGTCTCTAGACCCCTTTTCTCAAGTGTCTTCCAATTGTGCCGGATCCTCGAAGCTTTCGGGACTTTTTCATGTTACTCATAGGGCTTTTTTAAATCCGATCGGTCATGATATTAATTAGTCTTTGTCCTTTCTTAAGAGACTCCGGACGCTCCTTGTCCTAAGCCCCAGGCATCCGGTTACCTTTGCAGATCTCCGCCGCCTGTCGATGACATAACAACCCATGTGAACGATCGCTGGCTCGATTTGAACCCTTCCAAATTGTCTAAGAACCCTTTGCAAAGCATAAGGTCAGATCCCGCAAATTCCTGGTAGAGAGAGGAAAGCCAGGTCATGACATTTCACAATTACTTCTTTCGAGTGAAAATTGTCGAACATCATCTGCACATTATCTTCTCCAAGCTCACAAAAATCTTGGGCCCATCCTATCTTGGTCCTATTTTTGGTGCCACTATCCCTAAGAACTTCTTCCAACACTGCGAAGTTATCGATTCCATCTGGGTTGGGAATTTATTGGCTTCCGTTATCTTTGGCCATATGCTTGAGAATCCAATATTGTAGGAGTAGGTTGCACCCTTGGAAGTAATGATGACCGTTCTTGCATTTCCCCAAAGTACTATAAATATCAGATAAGATGACTGGTACTAGAGGAAAATAGCTGCGGTGGTTCCCTCTGTCAGGCCATGGAACATGGTATGGGCAACCATTATTATTCGGGTGTTGATGCGGAGTTGTTCATTTAGAGGGAATACCATGATTCCTAAAAGAGCAACAACGAATTCCAAGGCTCGGGTCTTGTCCCACTCTTGAAACGTGTAGAATTTGCCTTGGTACTGAGAGAACCCTTCCCTAGTGGCAAAATGGTTGTAGAGTTCTTGAAAGGAGATACTTGGACCACTTATCCATGGGCATTGATTCTCCCGCAAGTGGAGATACTTTGCAATCTGAGTCGGGGTGGGTTTATTCGGTATTAAGATGCCTTGTTGAGGCCTTAATCTCCTTTTATTGGCTGTACCCGCGGTATCTAGGAAATCCCTGAGTTCTTCTATCGTTGGGGTCATTTCCATCATTCTGAATTGCAACACCATTTTCTTGTTCTCCCAATACCCCGTTAAAACCTCGATCAGTTCTGGCCAGGCCTCCATATCTAATAAACACGGCAAATGTCCCATATACTGACAGACTGTCCTCTGACGGTTAGGACCCAGATTTATCCACCACATTCGTAGGAGGAGACGCGCCTCCTTTACCATGTCAAACTTGAGGAATTTTGACATCCTACAAAATAGAATAACCTGTTAGGCCCCACGCCAGGACAATAGTCCGATTACAACACATATGTCTTTCAAAAAACACGTCGTTGGATGCTACGTCGTTGGGTCGGAAACCCGTTGACATGTTTTGGTGGTTTACTAATGGACTTAATATCCCTTGGATATTAAGACATCCTAGGCTAATGCCTATTTTCGGGATTTGGTTTTGCTTTATCCTGAGTTTCTAGAATAAGTTACGAAATTGACCGGGAAGCCGGGCGGACAACCCAAGCTTGAAACAACAAGTGACCGTTAATCAACCGCGGGTCAACTACTTCACTCGTCTGTTTTGAAAATTGTGTGTTTTTTCAAGAACGATCGTAAAGATTTGCGTAATCGCCTTTTTACCCCTAATGCATTCTAATGCTTTGCCAAGAGAGACGGAAAATGCCATGAACAGTTTATAATTGCGGAAAAAGTAAACAATTTAAGGAAAGCAATAAAGTTACAATTATTAAAATTTCTGAATAGTTAGTTTCAAACAATAAGGTTAGAACCTAGTTGAATTGTCCCCAGCAGAGTCGCCATTTCTGTTTTGATCCTTTTCGGGCAAGGACGGAAAAAATATGGCTTTGTTCATTGAAAAGTTCATTTCGAAAATCTAATTAAAGTTTCCAAAACGTTTTCAATTAAAAGCAAGAGTCGCCACTTAGTTTGTATAAAGTAAAAACCAAGAAAAACTTATAAGAACTTTTAAAACCCCAAAACAGATCAAGGTTTCGAAAGTTAAGAGATTAAGGGTAAGGGTTTAGGTTAATATTCTTGGAAGGGTGTTAAGACACCAAGAGTATCCGCTAACTTGTGGTTGCCCGGGCTTGTTTGAAAAAACTAACTCATTTTGACTAACTAAAAAAAGTTCTTTGTATTCTGATAAAAAACATCTTGTTTTAACTTAAGAGAAACATGGAAGATATAACTTGATTTAGAAATTTTTTGAGAAGAGAAACACATGAAAAATTCATTTAAAGGTAAGAAAACTGCATACTTGATAAGTGAAATATCTCTACTGTTTTCCATGAAAGATATTGAAGAATTTAAAGAACAATTAATCCAGAAATGTGAAATCTTTTGGGAATAATCCAACTAAATTAATGTTAGTCCAAATTATACAATTAGAACTAATTAACAATTAAGAATTTAAGACATAATTAAATTACTATCTAATCATGTCCTAATTTCTAATGTGTCTCTTTAGGCCTACAGTCGTTCTTTGGACTTGGTCCAATTTTTATTTTTTTATTTTTTTTCAATTTTTCTGCCCTTTTTGGGCTGCTGCTTCTTGACATTATGGGCTTTAACCCATTTATAACTTAGTCCATTTTGGAATTATTACGATGCTGTGCAATCTACTTGGGCTTGGCCCATTTTTCTTCAAGTGTTGCTGCTTCATCTCCATAAGTTCAGTCCCTTTGGGACTTGATCAGGCTGACCTAGACAGTGTTGGGCTAGGCCCAACGGAAAAATGCAAAGGAGGTTTTGGGAGTCCAATTGGACTCCACTATATTATCATGCAAAAAAAAGAGAGAAGTAAAAATAAGGATTAGTATGTGTCTAAATAAAATTAAGCAAGAAACAATCAAGCAATATACAGATTTCATACTTAAAGAGTATATTTTTCTAACAGTTGGTTCGTTTGAAATTAGTTGACAATCACAGAAATTCACACCAAGTTTAAACATACGAAATAGGATATTTAGACTAGTCTAAGACAACAAACCATTAATTTTAAACAAATAAGGATCATGCTTTCATATTCACAATATTTCAAACCTTCAACCCAAACACCAACAAAGGCTATTCATTTGAATTTATCATTTTTTAGAAGCCAAGGTGGATGAAGAAGGGAAATAAATCATATACTCATGTGCACAGATTTTGAAAAGAGGCATAACATGTTATCATGGGGGAACAAAACAGTCCCAAACATACTTGTTATTCACTAAGTTATATTTAATACCCCAAATCTTGAAGGTTAAACATAAAAATGCAGATTTTAGCCATAGAAGGACTTAATGAACCAAAATCTTAAGGGTAGTTTAACACCAAATTACTTAGATTTTGGAAAAGATAGCTAAGGAACATGATCTTAATATCACATATTACCAAAAGAAAAATAGGTCAAGAAGAGGGAACAAGAAGGCTGGAAAGATTTTAATAGGGTAGACATCAATCACAAATGTATAACTAGTTGAAAATCATATGAGAGCCAGGGGGGGGTTCTAGAGGAAATGTTATCATGGCAAGAACCAAAACTATTAATCTAACATAGCCTTTGCAAATAGACCATACTTGAAGTAATATCATGCCCAAAACAGCAGCCAAATCACACTAGTTTCAATGTTCATGTGGAGCATGCAGTATGCAAGGGGGTAATGAAATCAGTATCTATTAAAGGGTAAAATAGGGGAACTTGCAAAGATGAAGAGCATATCATAAAGGGATATGACTCATCTCTGGTTCCTAATCACAACAAGACCTCATATACCACTTAAAGATATGCATACAACAACATAGGATTCAAATTTTCCTAACCAAACCAAGGCATGCTCTAAACCTTGACTAGCAAACCTCACACATAGTCATTTTAACATGATCAAAAATAGTAAAAAAGAAGGAAGAAAAAGAAGGATAAGAGCTTTAATCAAGTCAAAAGAAACAGGGGAAAAACAGGAAGGGGTGGAACAAAATTGATCATTCCATGTCAACTAGTTCCGACAACAAGTCTTGAACCTATATTCGTAGCATTTTTCATGTTACCCAAGTCTTACAGAAAACCAGTGAAACTATGAAGTTTCCAAGAGGAATCAATACTCAGAAATTACAAAAAACATCAACCTTAACACGAGAAAATCAACATCTAATATTTAACCAATTCACATACACGAGTTGGTGTCAACACATAGCCATTTTAGCATAGACAAAACAGGGTAGATTTCACATCATTTAGCAACAAACTAGACTACAAACTTATACTTACACCTACTGTCTTCATAAGTTAAACACAGTCAGTCAAACATCATGCTTATAACATGAAATTTCTACTCAAAAACATAATAACAGACTAAAATTAAAACACATATCTTTAAAACTAACAAACAAGACCAGAACCCAGATTTCACCAAGATTTAAGCATCATAATGCAAAAAATGAAAATAAACAATAAAGGGTAGAGGGTAAGGGGTTTACCTTTTTTGGGGTAGCAGCTTGGACCACGAACTTCACCGGAAAGCCTTACCACCACCAGATTAATATCAACCCCGTTTAGAATTTGAATTTCTTAGTGTTTTCTTCCCCAACAGCTGACTGGTTTCGTGAGGTTAGAGAAAAGATTCTCCAGGACCCCTAATTTTCCCCTAAAATCAGCTCCTTTACATGCAGTTGGGGGTATTTATAGGGAATTTTGGGTGAAAATAGGGGGGGAAACCAGAGAGATTTTTGGGGATTTTGCTGAGGAATTCAAATTCCTAAACTGGAGCAACGTTCACAACAACAACTTGTACGAAATTGTACAAGTTTTATGGATTTAGCGGAGATGAGTGACACCTGGATCTTCTGGAAGTTTCTCAACTTTGCCAGCTCAATTTCGGACGGAGCTAGGGATGGCATTTGGGAATTTTGACGGAGTTAGAGCCGTTGTTGAAGCTGAGTTGTTAGGAATGGTACCATCTTTGTACAAATCTTGAGCGGGGTTCGAAGAGCAAGGAAGATGTGAGGTGTGGATTCATTCCACGTTGCCTCTCTCAGTACCTTTATGGCATAATTCTCGTGCCTAGCACGTGATTTGGTACGGGGAAATGAAGAAGAAGAGGGAATGATGGAGGCGGCGGCTAGGATTTTATGTGAGGGTTGAGAGAAAATGAGCAAAGGGTCGTTTTTCATCCGTTATGTTAGAGAGAAATGGATAGAAGAGTATATGAGTGATGTTGGGCCGGGTCGGTCAGGTCAGGCGGGTAAAATGTGTTGGGCTAGGCGGATGAAAGAGTTGGGCCAGTCGGGTTAGGGGATTAGGGGATTTGCTGGCCCAAATGGGGGATGAAGCAAAGGAGTTATAAGGGTTGTTGATGATTTGGCCACATTTTGCAATGTGGCCATTTCGAGTTAAAGATGTAGCCAAATTGAATAGGATTTAGGACAATTCGGCTAGAATTTGAATAGCTTTGGGGATTTAGGCTAGAATAAAAATAAAGATGGATTAATTGAAATTAATTACCTGAGCATCTTTAAACTTAAACAAATCAAAATAATTATAATGTTTAATACATAATTACCTCTTTTAACAACTGTGAAATTAATTTATTCAATTAATCTCTCATTCGAATTAATTTAGAGGAAAATCAAACGCTTAATTTTTTAAAGGGATTTTCTTATGAAACTAAACTCTAAAATAGTTCTTTAAGTAATCTTATATAAATCTCACATAATTAAATATGAAAGATATAAATTGTTACTCAAGACTATTATAAAACTGACTTCAAAAATATTTTATCCCTTTTTACAAAATAATTATTTCAAAAATTGTTTAAAATTTAAAAGGCTCAAGATTAATTCGTAATGTGGCGCGTAAAAATTGGGTGTTAACACCCTTTGGAAATGATTTTTCTGGCCTTAAGGTAAGATATAAATCGACCTACAGGCACTGAGGTACTACCCTTCCACTCTAAGACTGGCTCATTTGGAAACTAAAATCGAACGATCCTAGTTCCTCAATCAACTGAGGCATAACAGGAATATAACCAATCCATGCCTAGAATAACATTGAAAGTCAGTCATTTCTAACTCTACTAGATCAGCTGAGGTGACTTTCTGGAAAATAGTGCATAAACATCTTAATAGAAGACTTGTAACATTCCTGTGACAACATTGGGAGAATCCTCATGGTCCTGTCGAATTTGAACATCATATAACCTATTTTGGCGCTGACCACCACCTGTACCAGACGAGGCATCCTGCTGAGTGGAGCGATCCACTGGAGCTATCGTAGAACTGGCCTGATTCTGTAGGCAAACATCTTTGCCCCTCTATGAAGCTACTGGAAAATCCCTCATCCTATGGCTTGGCCTGCCACATCCAAAGCAATTTCTACTACCTGCTATACACTCACCCTAGTGGTTCCTACCACAGTTCTTGCAGACTGGATGAGTGAGCCTGCTAGTAACTGTACCCTAAGACTTACAGTCGAACCTGTCTGAACTTAGGCACTAGGGCACTAGCAGAAGATTGGGCTTGACCTAAAGATTTCTAATGGAACTGAGGGAGATTACCACCCTCTAACCTCTACTGAGAGTAGCCAAAGTCACCTGTCCTAGCTCTCTTACTGTCCCCTCCTCTTTCTTTGGTTTTCTCTATCTCTATCTGATGAGCATAAGTAACCAACTTGTAGTGTCCATATCCTTAATCAGCATAGCAGTCTTGCACTCCTTGAACACATCATCTGACACACCAGATACAAAATTTCTCATATGGGCCCTGGAATCAGCTACTATCGCTGGAGCATACTTAGATAACTGAGTAAACTTGAGTGCATAATCCTTCACACTTATGTCATTCTGCTTCAAGTTGATGAAGTCTTGGACCTTGGCTTCCCTGAGTTCAAGTGGGAAGAACCTATCCAAAAATAAAGTCTTGAACTAGTTCTAATCCACTGGACCTGTATTCGCACAATGAGACTCCTTCAATTGTTTATACTAAGTATAAGCCACTCCCTTCAACTAGTAGGCGGCTAAATTTGCACTCTATACCAGAGTGACACCCATAATGTATGTTACCTTCTGGATTTCATTAAAAAACTCTTGTGAATCCTCTTCTGATTTAGACCCATGAAATTTTGGAGGGTTCATTTGAGTAAAGTCCCAGATTCTAGCTGCAACAGTGTTAGCCTGAGGCGGAGCTGGTGCCACAACCCACTGATTGACCTAAGCTATAATGGCCTTAGCAAGCACTTGGAATGCAGCCCTGAATTCAGTATGCGTGACTTGCTCATTCAATGGGTCTGTTGGTGCTGCTGGTGTTGGCTGATTTCTTGCGTTAGCTCTTCTAGGAGGCATTTTATGAAATGCGAAGAGCACGAGTTAAAAGGAGATTAAATAGAGTTCATACTCTATAGCACAAGCTGGAAAATAAATAAGGGAAGTTGTTCCTAATGATATCTCATAGCTCCTCCCCCATAAGTGTGGCGCGCTTCACACCTATGAAAGAGGCTCTACTTGATGCGGCTTTCATACACCCTAGGACACTTAAACCTGGATCTGATACCAAGTTTGTCATGCCCCAAGGCTACCCATTAAATGTAACATAGTGCTTAGTGTCACAAGTGACTCAAAGCTAACCCATGGTCTGGCATATCTAGACAATTTCAATCAAATCGTATACTATGCGGAAGCTAAAAATAATTTAATATTTGAAGTTAAAAAGAACCCAAAACATGTCTGAATATGTAATCTATATAGGAGTATAATGAAGTCTGAAAACAACACTAACAACCCAATAGCTGAATCTAGTGTGTCTGAAAGCCTCTAACTGATATGAGTTACTGGGACATGCCCCCAGCTAACTCTAATAACCTAAAACTAAAAAGTAAAGACCGAAAGATAAAATCATGTCTGTCGTCCTCGAACTATGAGGACTCACTAATGAGGCTGCTGAGTGAGGACCGGAAATCAAGCTAAGCATCGTATGGATGTTGAGCGCCTGAACCTATATTATAAAATGATGTAGCACAAAAGTATGCATCAGTACATGAGCATGCGGATATATAAACAAAGTTTTAAACATGGATAATGACATGAAAGTAAATAGCATAAAACATGAGTTGGAAGGTATCTGAAATGCAATAACCAAGTAACTAAACATGAATATTTTAACATGCTAATATGAACTGCAATACTGAATACATGGTCAATGCAATATTGAGTCTGACTGTGGGAGATACTATTACCGACATACCCCAAGCTGAGCTAACTATGGGGCCATCTTATAACCCTTGGTGGAAGGGTGTTTATACCTTGTCAAGGGTACAAACAAGTCTGACGTGGATCCACTAATCTGATGCCCACTAGGGATAGAGGTGTGCAGTCTAATCTGACAGCTAACCCCTCTTTATACCTACAGTGGTGCCATAGTTCTGGGATTGGGAGACTACTACTAAAGGTCTTAGCCTAATCTGACAGCTAAGCCTTCATCCCGTCATCTGCTCGGTACTAAGTTTACACCCAATGGAAATATAAGCAATGAAATGCAAGATAAAACACTGGATAGCTAAAATACTGACAATTATCTGAGAATGTCAGTAAACTGATATATATATATATATACTAAAACTGACAATATATATATATATATATACTGAAACTGATGGCATTCTAATTCTGAATCATAATTATCTGAGTTATCCGCCTAGCAAGTATAATTTATGAATACTTAAATTAAGAGAATCTAGGGTTACTGAGTTCCGTACATAGGACTATGCTAATTCTCCAAGAAACGTGTAATTAGTACCAAATGAACTTTAGCAGTTGAGTTACAATGAATCCCTAGGATTTAGTAATCTTAACTCTGAATAATTCATGGAGAAGCTGAAGAACTGACTGTATTCTAGGGACCTAATAGGTGGAAGGAACCCACTAGTGAAATCTCACATGCCTGGAAGAAGATTCTACGGTTGAACCCTTGGATTTAGGGCTGAACTAGAAGAAAACCCTCTTGCTTGTTCTTGAGAGGAGACGCTTCTTTTCTTGTTGAAACTGCTAAGTGTCGATTTAGTTTAGGAGTAATGAGGGGAAAAGCGTAAAAAACCTTTAATTACTCCCATAATGACTTAGGATCAGAGTTCAAAGAATTGAGAAAAGATCGAAATTCCTCCAACTTAAAAGTAGGAACTGCATAAATTTTCTATTGGATGGGCTACCCAATGGGTGTCGGACTTGCAATGGCCCATCGACCCTGGCATCGGATAAGGGAAGGCTAGGGTTGGTCCCCTGGTCAATTCCTACGATGGCTCCCATAGCCAGTCACATCCACGACGCTCATGGTGATAGCCCGTCGGAGAAAAAGAAGGCCTGGGAAGCGCCATTGGTGGTCCACCATGGGCTACCCCATGGCCCATTGGATTTCTGACGCCCATGGGGACCCCCCATCTAGCTAAGGTAGGTTGGAAGGGCCACTTATCTCTCCCATGAGGACCACGATGGGCTATCGTGTCCACGATGCCCGTGGGTCAGCCCATGGGGCTTGCCTAGAGATGAAATTTTTATGAGTTTTTCTGAGTTCTGGGTTTTAAATGCTGGTTTGAATTCTGGGGTGTTACAGTTTGTTTTCACTTGATTGTGTTCCTCAGTTGTATAGGCGGGCATTGGTTCTGTGGGTAGATTATGTTACTCCTGTCATTTTGTAGAGCTTGTTATGTCCTTTGATTATTGGTGGTTTAGTGCTTTCTAGCTTGTTGAGGTTGTGATTATTTGGCCTTTGGTCATTAATGGATTAGTGAGTCCATTATTGATTGAGGCACTATTTATGTGGCCTTCTGAGCACTTGTGAGCTAGTGGATTCTACCCTATATCATGGTTCTGATTGGTGGCTTTCGGTTCTTTGTGGCTTAGTTTATTCCATCCTATGGTTGAACTTGTGATATTGATTTTTGTCAATGCTTATCTTAAGTTGGGTTCTTAGCATGATTTTGTTAAGTATATTGATTCTTGCTTGAGTTGTTTAATTGCTTCCCTTCTTTCCCTTTTTACTTGAGGTTACGGGTATATCGCCATCTTTCTAAACTCTTTTTATATATATTGTTGTTATTGCAAACTCCATGTGCGTTCTTCCTCCTTTACCTGTGTTTTGTGTTATATATATCTTCTGTGGCTAGCATAGCATGTTTGTAATTCTTGTTTACTTGTATCCGTTCTAGTTTCCATGTGCTCTCTCTATTGCTTCTGTGACTGCTTCCTTGCTATCTGCTAGTTACTGTTTTTATATCTTATATATGCTCAGTCAGCTGATGATACCTATGGGGTACTCGTTTCTTAGCAATTGGTGCTCATACTACACTTCTGCATCTTTCTGGTGTAGATATTCCTGTGAGCCTTTGCCATTGATTGCGTGGAGACTCGTGCCACTTTAGATATTCAAGAGTAGGGTGAGCGCCTGAGGACCGAGGCTTGACCATATCTCATATCTTGGCACTGTTACTCTTTATTTATTTGAAGGCAATTATATATTTTGTTTTGTTACTTCTAGCACTTGTATTCTATTACAAGCTCTTGTACTATCGATACCATGTTTTAGGGTTGGTGAAGTTTTCTTGTATATTTATATATTCGGGTTGGTTTCTTCCGCGTTGTGTTTATCTTATATCTATTTCCGCTTATTTGTACTAATTGTGCATGCTGATTTAGGTATTATCCCATTGCTAACTATTCTAGACTACAAAAATTGGTTCGCTTACTGAGGGATTGTAGGTGCCATCATGACCTGAGAAATCAGATCGTGACAGTTTGGTATCAGAGTTCTACGTTCTCCAATGTCATAGGTACAAGAGAAAGTGTCTAAGTAGAGTCTCGTGGATTGGTACGATGACATCCATATCCTATCTGCGGGAGGCTACAGGGCATTGTCATGAAAAATTCCACATTCTTTGCTCCTTATAGTGCATTCCTGGCTTCATTGACTTCTAAAAAACTTTATTGTTCCATTCCTTCTCATATTCCAAGGATGAGTACGACAACGAGTGATGTGAAGGCTTCCATGACTGTTGCTTCAAAGCTTCCTCTAGCACCAGGATTTTAGAGCGAGAGTTTAACGCATCAGCTAGATGGTTTGGGGCTAGCCCAGCCTCTAATAAGGTTTCATGCTACCCCAGTTCTTCAAGACATTGTGGTTAGGACTCCGAGTCCTTCAATGGGTGTTTCAGCACCACAGGTTGGGAGAGTACCCAATTTTTCGAGCAGTGCTTCAGTTAGGTTTGAGGTTCCAGTTCTCTAATAGGGATGTAAGCCGGTATTAGAGTATAAGGCAATGTTTCATGAGGTGATTAGGCACACCACTAGTATTGTACCTGCTGAGTTTGATAAAGTTCAGAGTATTTTTGGGGGATTGATTTCACCCTCTCTATTTGGCTACAGAGTACCTGGTTACTATTGGGACTACCTTTCTTCAGGTAGTTGATTATTCTTGGGCTATAGAGGAATTATGTCGCGAGACATATAAAGGTAGGCACCATTTTCAGGACATCTTCTGAGGTCCTCAGACTCGAGGTAGGGGATTCACTGCTAGGGATCGGTTCCATTGCTTCTTACCTAGTAGACCAGTTTCAGTGGATCCACAGGTTCTTGAGGATGGTTGTATAGAGCATGTTGAGCAGAGTAGATACAGTGCAATTTAGGTTCCTCGAGGTTCGCATTCAAGGTGTGTAGGTTGTGGTGGATGGTCAGGTTCAGCGAGATCTTCCCTCCAGACTTCTTTGGGTAAAGCTTGTTTATAATGTGGTGAGCGTGGGAACTTTGCTAGGGATTGCCTCATGATTATACCTTCCAGTCAGCAGGGTCAACAAGTTTCATCTTCCATGGCTCTAATGCCACCGGCTAAAGACAGTGTGCAGGTATTAGGGCTGGTCCCCAGACATCGAGAGATAGTGTACAGAGTGGTAAGGGTGGTCCCCATATGCTTAGAGGTGGCTATCAGCCGGGCGGTTCAGATATCCGTCCAGAGTCAACATGCAATGTGCGTCAGAGCAAGGCTACTTTGGGTTGTTATAGCTTTGGAGTGATGGTTGATCCTTCAGCATTGACTACTTAGTCCAGTGATAGACATCGTCAGTCCTATGCCCTTCTTGGTAGGTCAGAGGTAGAGGTTCCCGATATCGTTGCTTCAGGTATGGATTTTAATACCATTAGCTAGTGTTTGCATTGTTCGCGTTACAATTTTATCTCTTTTCATGTATTTGTATATGTGCCTATCCGTTTCTTATTTAGTTGTGTTAATACTTGAGTTGTAGTGTTTATGCATATGATTTCTTGGTAGATTTATTATTTTTAGTAGTGGATGGGGTGTGATATCCTTGAGAGGTGACTACCCGGGGTTGTGACACATGGGTAGGTCTTGATAGCCTCTTTTTCTGGTTGGTTTTATTTTTGATTTAGTTGTGGTTCTAGGATTGGTTAGAGTTTTTCTCTTCTAGCGGTCTTGGGTATTTGTTGCCTAGGCTATTATCTAGTTTTTGCTAGAAGTCCTTCGGTTGGTGTGTTGTGATATAAGTGGTTTTGTACCAAGGGAAGTTGTTTTTCCTTGAGGAGGATGTGTTGGTACAGTAAAGTGGATACTAGGTGGTTTTTCTTTTCCCGAGGGGTTAGAGAAGGCCCTCTTTGTTTGATTAGTTATGGAAATTGGCAGTATATGGGTTCCTTTTGTTGTTTTTCTCCTTGTCAAGTTGGGTATGAGTTATTTTCCATATTTTCCCCAGTTCCGATAGGGTTAAGCTTGAACTGTAGTATTGTGGTTGAGTTGGGCATCAACTTATCCTTTTATTGCCTTATCGAGTGTTGCCAGTAGAGGTATGTGAGCTAAGGGAATAGCTCTAGAGTCTTTTGAGAAAGAGTTTGTGGAGTTCATTGTATCGTTGAAAAGGGTTTCGTTTAGTTTGCAAAGGAGGGTGATGACTCTTTGTTTGTGCGTATGAATTCCTAGTAACTAACTGAGGTGATGACTGAGGGTTTTCTTGGGTTTGTGTGTTGATGACTTGATTCGACGGAATATAGATTGCAGTGGCATTTTCCATTGATGAATTCAAGGTCAGATTCCCTTCTAGTATGAGATCGAGGTAGTGGCCATTTCTAGTGATACCTTTGGGGGCTTGTTTCATCAGAGGTGATCTCCTTGTTATGTTCTTTGGGTGACCCAAGTCTCAACAGGATTAATGGATTGAGCAAATCAAATATTTAGAGCTTAGTTGGCTCCACTTCCTATAGTGTTCACGGTAGTGTATGGGTTCGACAGAGGTAGTGTTTGACAATGGGAGATGAGTTCCAAAATCATGGGCTATCAGGCTACTTTAGATGGTTCGTAAAAGTTTCTCTTCGATTGTAGCATCCTTGTGCCAGAAAGTAGTGGGTGCAGACAACTTAGCTTCTCTACTTCAGTTTTGGAGTGGCTATTAGCCTTGGACATCCAGTCCTTGGCTAACCATTTGATTAGGCTGGATTTCCCAGATCCCAGCGGTGTTCTTGTCAGTACGAGGACCATTTTACCTTAGTTGGAAAGATTCAATAGTTTTAGTTCGAGGGTCAGTGGTGGTGTGTTATATGTGATCAAGTTGTGTGAGTTGGAGCTAGCAGGGCTACTTTAGGTTCTGATGGTACTTGAGGTTGGTGGTTGCCTTTGTATTCCGAGAGTTTGAAGCTTGATTTGGTTGACTCTTTGAGATGTTATCTATTGTATGGGATCCCAGTGTTGGTTAGACTCGGCCACTGTGGGCCAAGAGTTGTGCTGTTTGAAATGCTTCCGTAGTTGGTGGTTTGTATACTGGTGCAATAGGCTGAGTCACATTGAGCTACAGGGAGAGTAGAATGATTATGAAGTTTTCTAAAGCTAGGTGGTGACCATGGACTCCAGACATCCTTTCCAATGCCAACAGAGTGTTTTGACTTGATATTCGTGGCATGGTGGACTTCTTTCTGAGGTGAGGTTAGTAAGGTTATCTTAACTCTGAATGGTGTTCTAGTATTTAAAGCAACAGTGGTATTTCTTAGAGTTGTGAGCTTAGTTGGTGGCTACGGACTTTGCGATAGTCTTACCACACTCCTTGTATAGTTTGGGTTTTGGTGTGGGTCTTCTTGGGCAGGTTGCTATCACGACTCAAAACTGGGTCATGATGGCACCTACATAACTCCCCAGTAGGCAAGCCAACCCAAACCAAGCGGAAGTTGAATAAAGAAGTTTATATAAAGAAAGCGGAAGATATAAATATAAGGGAGATCTGGCCAATCGCATATATAAATACCAACTGTACTAAATATATATAAATGGCCCTAAAGTGACCAAGAAGACAAAACATATAAAGGAACGAATCCAGACCTGGTGTCACCGGTACAAGAGCGTCTAAAGTACAAAATAGCTATACAACAGACTCTGTCTATCCAAAGTACAAATATAGACAAAAATGACAGATGGAAAGCATGTAAAGTCTCCAAAATGTTGAGATCTCACCGAGATCCGAATTGCAACAGTCCTCGAATGACAGGAGGATCAACGGGGGTGGCTCATACTAGGTGCTGCATCAGAATAAGATACAGAGTGTAGTATGAGTACGAAAATAATAGGTACCCAGTAAGCATCATAGGCCAACCGAGCACAGAAAGATAATATATAATATAAATTACAAGAAAGTAAGCTAAATACAAGGATCCACCTAAATCTAGTTATAAAATCGAAAAAGGACTAACCAAACAAACAAGAAGGAAATAATAACAAGTCAAACCAGATAACCGTCAATCCAAATACACTCAAGCCAATGTAATGCGATAGAAGATGTCGTGATGCATTAGTGCATAATAGTATAAACTCGGAATACTACATCGGGCGCCCAGAATACTGCATCGGACTATGCATATATATGTATGTAAATAGAAAGTAAAAACTCGGAATAATGCATTAGAGGTCCGGAATACTGCATCGAACTATATATATATATATATATATAAGTGAAAAGGGGAAAAGGGCCCGGGAACACCCCTCGGACCGGCATAAAGTAGTATTTTTCCTTTCCTTTCCAAAATCAGTAGTAAAACCCAAAATAATTCCTTTAAGGTCCGAAAATCACACAAACCATAGTAAATCTTAAGTTTGGAACCCAAACCTCGAACAATCACCCTTTTTTGTACCGACTGGCATGAGAATGCAGTATGAGCATGTAAATTTCCACGTTCAGAAAATGTAGAACATAACAAGGAAAAACAGGGCAAAACACCCTCCAATCAAGAGAACTGACCTGGGAGCTCTGTCCAAATCTAAGCTAGAGCCTCGGGCCCACAATTACACATACAATCGACAAATAAGTCAAAAATAATGGAACATAACTACGGAAACAACAACAATCTTCTATTGTACATGTAAAACCTCCAAAAAGCATACTAAGAATTCTATGCAATGTTAAAAAAGTACTACGAGCTCCTATACTAAGGATAACAGGAATAATCCTAATCTATTATCTGAAATGACAATTTATTACAAGTTACAGGATTTAAGCCTATTTCTCTCTACAATCCAACCTAACATTTTAGTAACATATGTCATATAAAATCTAACTAACTCAGTCTAGAAAATTAAATCGTAACCTACCTCGGAGCCGAATCACAATCACAAACTGTCGCTCGTGAGCCTTCCCCTTCCTAACATCCTCAGAAAGCTGCCATGCTATCAAGGACATAATCCAGGCTTCAAGACGAGAAGAATGACACCCATATTACTCTACAAAAATTCGAGCTAGAAATTAGGTCAAAAAATGACCCTCGGGGACCGCACAATGAAACTAGAAAAAAAATCACAATTACGTCTGCAATGTTTCAAGGAACCAATGCTTAAAATTTGAGTGCGAACGAGACTCATTTCAGAGCCCAAAATAGCCTCGAAGTCCTACTAGTTCAAAAGAATTACCAAAGGTAAACAGAAAAATACCGGAATTAAGGACAATCATACAATGGAAAAGAGAAGAGGGATCAGAGGGGACTTACCAAACCAAGAAAAATGAGTAACTAGATTTGGAATCGCAACTTAGGAGCTTATCAATGAAGAACGTTCATAATTGTGGAGGAGGAAATGAAGTTGGCAGCATTAATAGCTGCCAGGGGTCCTTTATCACGGTCATGAGGGACCCCACATGATCGCGAGGAAGCGCTGGCCAGACCATCGCGGTCACGATAGTCCAACCATGTGATCGCGTAGAACAAGTTGGACCAGGTCCCTGCCTGCTTCATCGCAGTCGCGAGGAGCAATGCATGCGATTCTGATAGCCAGGAAGCTAGACCATCGCAAATGCGATTGCCACCTCATGGTCACGATGAACAAACTGGTCTGCTAGACACAACAGCAACCAATAATTTTCCAAGGTTAAAAAGTCACTCGATGGACACTCGGGATTCATTCGGAACCCCGTGAACACAAACTAACCATGCTACCCTACTAGAAACAACATTCTGGACTCAACAAAATTGATGAAACTCCCAACAGAGATTGTTTTAATGAAAAATGGGACCCATGCCCAATAACCAACTCAGAACTCAATACCCCAAAACAAGTCAAGAAGCTTTGGGACTCAATCCAAAGGTCCCTCTAGCCCAAAGTTGACATTATGGAGCTAAAAGCGCTGATAAAATTTTCATCTGAGGCTGTCTTCTCCGAATGTTGACCAAAGTCAACCCCACAAGCCAAACTGGCCTGAAAACATAGAAACTAAGACAAAACCAAATCGGAAGCTCCTAGACCCTGACCAAGGGTCCCACTAGAACAAAATCCTTATTTCAGAGCTAATAAAACTGTCAGAATTCTATTCTGAGCATGTTTACCAAGAAAGTTGACCGAAGTCACAGATTTCCTAAGTTCAAGTTCTAAAATTGGCAAATAGCCATAACGACCTAATGAACGGCCTGGGCACCAAACTCTTTGTCCCAACAAGTCATAAATAACCTGTAGATGCTAAGGGAAAGCTTGAAATGCAAGAAAAACACAAATAATAGAAAATAACCTGGAGGGTCATTACAACATCTAACTACTAAAAGGACTTTCATACTCGAAAGTTAGAGAAAGAATAGTACTTAAAGACTTGAAAAGATGAGGATTGCGGGTCTGCATGTCAGTCTCAGTCTCCCAAGTAGCCTCCTCAACAGGATGATGCTACCACTGAACCTTATCTGATGGAATCTCCTTCAACCTCAACTTCCAAACTTTCCTATCCTAAATAGCAACATGCTCCTCCTCAAAAGCAAAAGACTCATCCAACTGAACCAAATTCCACTGAAGCACGTGAGACTCATCTGAAATATACCGATGTAGCATAGAGACATGAAAAACTGGATGAACACTTGTGAGAGCAGGAGGCAAGGCCAAATCTTAAGCAACCTCCCTAATGCGACGAAGGATCTCAAATGTCCCAACGAACCTAGGACTGAGCTTACCCTTCCTCCCGAACCTCATCACGCCCTTCATGGGAGACACTCGAAGGAACAGACAGTCACCAACCATGAACTCTAGATCTTGAGCTGTGCGATCAACATAACTTTTCTACCTACTCTAGGCAATGTGAAGTCTCTCTTGAATGACCTGAACTCTATCCATAGAATCAGAAAGCAAGTCGGTACCCCCATGACCTAACCTCAAAAGCATCAAGCTAACCCATCGGAGATCTGCACTACCTACCATACAATGCCTCAAACTGAGCCATCTGAATGTTAGAATGATAACTATTATTATATGCAAACTCTACTAAAGCTAAGCACAGGTTTCGCTGAACCCTGAAGTAAATAAAACAGGTTTGCAACATATCCTCCAGAACCTGAATAGTACGCTCTGGCTGACCGTCAGTCTGTGGATGAAAAGCGATGCTAAGCTCAACTCTAGTACCCAACTCTCTCTGAATGGACCTCCAAAAGTTCAAAGTGAACTGAGTACCACGGTCATAAATGATGGAAATTGGTACACCATGTAAATCGACAACCTCACGAATGTAGATCTGAGCCAACCTCTTGGAACTGTAGGAAGTCCGAACCGGCAGAAAGTGAGCAGACTTTGTCAACCTATCCACGATGACACAAATAGCATTAAATCTCTGCAAAGTACATGGTAAACCAACTATAAAGTCTATAGCTATCCGCTCCCATTTCCACTCCGAAATGGGTAGCCTTTGAGTCAACCCACCTAGCCTCAAGTGCTCAAACTTCACCTGCTGATAGTTCAAGCACCTAGACACGAAAGCTAAAATATCCTTCTTCATCCCATACCACTAGTAGTGCTGCCTCAAGCCATGATACATCTTAGCTTCCCTGGGATGAATGGAATATCTAGAACAATGAGCCTCCTTCAAGATCAGTCTAACCAAGTCAGCAACTCTAGGAATGCAGATACGACCCTCGATCCTCAAAAAACCCTCTAAATCCAAGCTAACCTTTCTAGCCTCACCGCTCAACACCTTGTCATGAATGATCCTCAATCTTGCATCATCAAACTGTTGTGCCCAAATCTGCTCCAACAAGGAATATCTAGCCTTAACATAAGCAAGAATATGGCTTGGCTCAGAAATATCTAGTCTATCTAACCTGTTAGCCAAGGACTGGATGTCCCAAGCTAAAGGTCACTCCTCTATCGCTAAGAAAGCCAAGCTACCCATTCTTACTGCCCTCCAGCTCAAGACATCTGCTATCATATTTCCCTTGCCCAGATGATAAATAATAAAGATGTCATAGTCCTTCAGTAACTCTAACCACCTAGGCAGCCTCAAATTTAGATCCTTCTGGCTGAAAATGTTTTGAAGACTACGATGGTCAGTGAAGATCTCAGAATGCACGCCATAAAGATAATGCCTTCAAATCCTCAATGCGAAGACTACTGCTTCTAACTCCAAGTCATGTGTTAGGTAGTTCCTCCCGTGAACCTTCAAATGTCTGGAAGCATAAGTAATAACTCGGCCCTGCTGCATCAACATATAACCCAAACCAATACCTGAAGCATCACAATACACGGTAAACCCCTGGCTCTAAACCAGAAGAGTAAGAATCAGTGCTGAAGTCAACAAGGCCTTGAGCATCAAAAAACTTGCCTTACACTCATCTGACCACTAAAGAAAACATTCTTCTGAGTTAATCTAGTCAATAAAGCTGCTATAGAAGAAATCCCTCTACAAACTATCTGTAGTAACCTGCCAACCCGATGAAACTACAAACATCGATAGAAGAAGTAGGCCTAGCCCAATCATGATTGCTACAATCTTTTTCAAATCTACCATAATCCCATTCTTGGACACCACGTGCCCTAGGAATGCCATAGACTCAAGCCAAAACTCACACTTTTGAATATGGCATATAACTGATGGTCTCGCAAGGTCTGAAGTATAACTCTAAGATTCTGCTCATGCTCCTTTTTACTCCTCAAATATATCAGAATGTCATCGATAAACACAATCACAAATGAGTCCAAGTAGGCACTAAACACACGGTTCATCACCTCCATAAATGCTATTGGTGCATTAGTCAACCCAAAGGACATGACTAGGAACTCATAGTGGTCGTATCGAGTCCTAAATGCAGTCTTTGGGATGTCTGCAGCCCTGATCCTCAACTGGTGATTGCCGGACTGTAGGTCAATCTTAGAGAACACCGCTGCCCTCTGTAGATGGTTAAACAATTCGTCGATACATGGCATCGGATATTTGTTCTTCACTCTTACCTTATTCAACTGTCAGTAGTCAATACACATACGCATGGACTCGTCCTTCTTCTTCACAAACAGAACTGGTGTACCCCATGAATACACACTAGGACTGATGAACCCTCTACTCAACAGATCTAGGAGCTGATCCTTAAGCTCTCTCAACTCAGCTGGTGCCATCTGATATGGCAGAATATAAGTAGGCTTAGTTCCCAGCTCAATATCAATACCAAAGTCAATGTCACGATTAGGAGAAAGACTTGGAAGATCAGAAGGGAACACATCCAAATACTCACAAATCACAGGAACTGACTCAAGAGATGGTGTGGTGGAACTAGTATCACGAACATAGGCAAGATAGACTAAGCACCCCTTCCAAACCAAGCGCTGGGCACTTAGGAAAGGTATAATTTCCCTTGGTATGTGGCTATTGGCACCCTTCTATACAATAGAAGGGATACCAGGTATCCGTAGATTAACAGTCTTGGAAAAGCAATCTAAGACCACATAATAAGGAGACAGCCAATCCATGCCTAAGATCACATCGAAATCAACCATATCAAGCATAACCAAGTCTACCCATATGTCGTACCCCAGGATAGTCACCACACAAACACTATACACCTGATCTACTATTAAAAAATATTCTACTAGGGTTGATACATTCAAGGGCGCAGGCAATGACTCACAATCAGACTCCAAATAGGTAGCATAATAAGCAGACATATAGGAGAAGGTAGACCCCGGATCAAACAAAGCAGAAGCAGACTGATGACAAACAGAGATCGTACCTATGATAATAGTATCTAAAGCTTCAGCCTTTGTCTGGCCTAAAATTGCATACATATGGCCTCAACCACCATGACCACCTGATCTATCGAACTGAGGACCACCTCTAGTACCCTGGGGACCACCCCTACTAATATGTGCAGCACCTCTAGCAGGAGGTGCTGGAGCCTTGGGGGCCTGAACCGTATGATCCTTCCATCTAGGGTGCTGCACTGATGGACACTCTTTAGCAAATTGGCCTATGTCACCGCACTCATAACAACCCCCGCCAAACATACTCCATTGTGAAGACCCAACTAGATCCAAATGACTACCATGACCTGGGGACCCTGAATGAGCACCTTGTGGAGCAGGAACAACACTCTGGCTACTCTGACCCTCGGTGATTTGTAGTGCTTCCTGAACAAGCCGGCTCAGCTGGAAATGCTGCTGATGCTGACCCCTACCAAAGTGGCTTGTACCACGAGCCTGAGAACCATTGAAACTGCCCTGATAGCGGAGACTCTTATCATTGCCCCCTTAGGCCTCACAAAGTATGCCCTCAATAGTGCAGTCATGATCTAGTACCTCTATAAAGGACCTACCTAATTCCACCATACCCTCTATAGCCAATCTGAGTTGTAGAGTCAATCCTCGAACAAAGCGATGCACCCTCTCATGCTCGGTGGGAAGAACCATAGTGGTGTGCCTAGCCAACTAATGAAAATGATTCTCATACTCAAAAATATTTAGGGAGACCTGCTCCAACCCATAGAATTGATCGATCAACCGCTCTCTCATGCTACGTGGTACATACTTCTCAAAAAATGTTGCGGAGAACTGGGCCCAAGTAAGAGGAGGTGAACCGGATGGCCTGCAAGCTACATATGACCTCCACCATTGTTTTGTTGGACTATCCAGTTGAAATGCAATGTAATTAGCTCTATGCGACTCAACTAACCCCAAATTATACAATATCTCTTAGCATCTAGTGAGAAACTTGTGCGCATCCTCCCTGGAGGCACCTGAAAACCTCGGAGGACCCGATCTCAGAAACCTACCAAGCATCTTCTGCTTCTTAGAAGATATAATGGGCCCAGCTGGAAAAGGTGGAATAACTGCAGCGACTAGTAATACCTCTAATCTAGGAGCCACAGTAGAAGGATACTCTCCTGAACCTTGATCCGCTGCCTGGGCTAAAGTTTGAGCCTCATCCCTAACCTGAGAGCCAATCGGAGTACCTGGTGAAGCTACTGGTGGATTCATACCCTCGAGAAACCCAAGTAACCGAACCAAGGTGTCCTGTAGCACTAAAGTAGCCATAAAACCTATAACATGCTGGGCTAGCCCCACTCCCTCCAGCTAATACTGAACCTTCTCAACCCGACCTCATGCTCTGGTGATGGTATTCTAGCTTGGGCCTGATCTGACGCTACAGCCCATCCTCTACCTCGACCTCTAGGTCAATCTCTACCTTGTCACCTAGTTGGGGATCTTACTACAGGTGTAGAGGCATCGTCCTCACCCACTATTGATCTCGTCTGAACCATCTGAGAAAGAGTGAAAAAAAGATACTTGGAAGTTTATTAAGTCAAGGAAGCATGATAAGTAATCAATCAAGATGGAATCTATCCAAGGAATGTCCAATATCCTCTCGTAGATTACATATGGACATCATTGTACTAATACACAATACTCTACTAGATACTTTAATCTTGTACTAGCGAGACCAGTGAACTTAGAGCTCTGATACCACTCTATCATGACACAAAACTAGGACAATATGGCACCTACATAACCCCCCAGTAGGCAAGCCAACCCAAACTAAGCAGAAGATAAATAAAGCAGTTTATATAAAGAAAGCGGAAGATATAAATATAAGTGAGATAGGGCCAATAACATATATACATACCAACTGTACTAAATATACAAAAATTTCCCTAAAGTGACAAAGAAAACAAAACATACAAAGGAACCAACCCAGACCTGGTGTCACCAGTACAAGAGTGTCTAAAGTATGGAGTAGATATACAACAGACTTTGTCTATCCAAAATACAAATATAGACAAAAATGATAGATGGAAAGCATGTAAAGTCTCCAAAACACCGAGAGCTCACTGCGATCCAAACTGCAATAGGCCTCGAATGACAGAAGAATCAACGGGGGTGGCTCGTACTAGATGATACATCAAAAAAAGATGTAGAGTGTAGTATGAGTACCAAAACAATAGGTACCCAGTAAGCATCATAAGACGATCGAGCGTAGAAAGATAATATATAATATAAATTATAGAAAAGTAAGCTAAATACAGGGATCCACCTAAATCTAGTTATAAAATCAAAAAAGGACTAACCGAACCAACAAGAAGGAAACAATACCAAGTCAAACTAGACAACCTTCAATCCAAATACACTCAAGCCAATGTAATGCGATGGAAGATGGTGTGATGCATGAGTGAATAATAGTATAAACCCAGAATACTGCATCGGGCACCGAGAATATCGCATTGGACTATGCATATATATGTATATATGTATATAGGAAGTAAAAACCCAGAATAACGCATTAGGGGTCCGAAATACCGCATCAAACTATAAATAATATATATAAGTGAAAAAAGGGAAAGGGCCCACGAACACCCCTTGGACCGACATAAAGTAGTATTTTTCCTTTCCTTTCCAAAAAACAGTAGTAAAACCCAAAATAATTCCTTTAAAGTCCAAAAATCACAGAAACCAATAGTAAATCTTAAGTTTGGAACCCAAACCTCAAAAATCACCCTTTTTTATACCGACATGCATGAGAATGCAGTATGATTATGTAAATTTCTACGTTCAGAGAATGTAGCATATAACAAGGAAAAATAGGGCAAAACACCCTCCAATCAAGATAAATGACTTGGGAGCTCCATCCAAATTCAAGCTATGACCTCGGGCCTACAGTTGCACATATAACTGACAAATAAGGCAAAAATAATGGAGCTTAACTACGAAAATAACAACAAGATTCTACTCTACCTCTAAAACCTCCTAAAAGCATACTAAGGATTCTATACAATGCTAAAACAGTACTACGAGCTCCTTAACTAAGGATAACAGGAATAATCCTAATCTATGATCCAAAATAGCCAGTTTATTAAAATTTACATGATTTAAACTTAATTCTATCTACATTCCAACCTAACATTTCAGTAACATATGTCATATAAAATCTAACTAACTCGGTCTAAAAAAGTAAACTGTAACCTACCTTGGGGCCAAACCGTCACTCGTGTGCCTTCCCCTTCTGAATTACCTCAGAAAGCAGACATGCTATCAAGAACATAATCCAGGTGTCAAGATGAGAAGAATGATACCTATATTACTATACAGAAATTTGGGCTAGAAATTGGGTCGGAAGATGACCCTCGAGGCGAGCACAATAAAACTGGAAAAAAAATCACAATTATGTCTGCAACGGGTCAAGGAACCCATGCCCAAAAGTTGATCATGAACAAGACTCGTTTCATGTCCCAAAATAGCCCAAAAGTCCTACTAGTTCAAGAGAATTACCAAAGGAAAACTAACGTAAAAATAACAAAAATAAGGAGAGTTATACAACGAAAAAGAGAAGACGGATCAGAGGTGACTTACCAAACCATTAGAAATGAGTAACTAGCTTTGGAATTGCAGCTTAGAAGCTTATCAATGGAGAAAGTTCATAATTGTAGAGGAGAAAATAAAGTTGGCAGCTTAAATAGCTACCAGGGGTCCTTCATCGCGGTCGTGGGGGACCTTACGCGATTGAGAGAAAGTGTTAACCAGACCATCGCGGTAGCAATGGTCTAGCCATGCGATCACATAGAACAAGTTAAAATGGGTCCCAGCCTTCTTAATCATGATTGTGAGGAGCAACGCACACGATCATGATGGCCATAAAGCTAGACCATCATGAACGTGATGGCCACCTCACGATCGCAATGACCAAACTAATTTGCAATACACAGCAACAACCAACAATTTTACAAGGCTAAAAAGTCACTCGACGGACCCTCGGGATTCATTTGGAACCCCGTGAACATAAGCCAACCATGCTACCCTACCAAAAATAACATTCTAGACTCAAGGGAATCAATGAAACTCCCAACAGAGATCATTTTAATGAAAAGTGGGCCCCATGCCTAATAACTAACTCAAAACTCAATATCCCAAAACAAATTTGAAAGCCTCGGGACCCAAACTAAAGGTCCTTCTAGCCCAAAGTCGACATTCCAAAGCTAACAACACTGACAAAATTTCCATCTAAGTCTTTCTTCTCCAAATGTTGACTAAATTCAACCCCACAAGCCAAATTGGCCTAAAAACACAAAAACCAAGACAAAACCAAACCAAAAACTCCTAGATCCTGACCAAGGGTTCCACTAGACTGAAATACTCATTCTGGAGCTAACGGAACTGTCAGAATTTGATTCTGAGCATGTTTACTAGGAAAGTTGACCGAAGTCAGAGATTTCCTAAGTTCAAGTTCTAAAACAGGGAAATAGCCATAACAACATAATGAATGGCTTGGGCACTGAATTTTTAGTCTTGGAAAGTCAAAAAAGAATTATAGCCGCTAAGGGAAATCTCAAAATCCGAAAAAAGCAAAAAAAAATAAAAAATAACCTGGAGCGTCATTACAATTACCCTAGTTCATTCACTTTCAGCCGATTCAGAATTGCGCTGTGCACCAAGGTTGGTTTTGTTCGATAGTTGGGAAATTTATTTTTTGACCCAGGGTATTCATTCATGTCATTCTTGACCCTAGTATGCTAGTTGCAGTTGGGCTTTGATGGTTGGTTCAGTTGGGTTTTAATATCGAGACTGATGTTAGCAAAAAGTATATGTCCATTGGTTGATGGTTAGTCAGGGAAGATCACTCTAGTTTTTAAGGATATACTATGGATTGTTATCTTGGATAGCATAGGCTAGTAGACTAGAGTTTTACTTGGATAGAGTTTGAGTCTGAAGGTGACCTCGTTCGAGGTTGAGTGAAGCAAAAACTATGGATCTCTGTTGAGTTAGCTGATGTTTCATAAGTGGATCAAGTGTTTGTTCTAGGTAAAACTTTGTGGTTCTAGTACAAAGGATTTAGTTCTGTGGTTCCAATGAGTTCAAACACTTGGAACAAACAGTTGGAACCAATGAGTTCATGAGTTTGAGGTTTGGTTGGTAGCTTTTCTAGGTGAACCTGGTTGTGGTATCGAGGTTTTGAGTTCTGTGTGATTGATCACCTTAGTTTTCCTGGTTTTGAGGTTGTCTTGGTGCATTCTGGTTGAGTTTCTTGAAGTTCAATTTGGTTGATACACCATTGGAGTTTTGGAGTTAAAGGTTGGAACCTAGCTTGGCTAGTAAGAAGTTAAGGCTTGGTTGATTTTCTTGGTTTCGTGATGTTGGGTGCCATCCGATCGGGAGGCTACTCGAGTTTTTTGAGAGAGTGGTGCGGGCTTTGTATATGTGGTTCTTGAGTCTCTGTTGTTCCCCTCTTTCTTGACTCTCATGGATAAAAGTCCTTTTTAGTAGTGGATGATGTAATGACCCTTCCGGTCATTCTCGCATTTATGCTTTCTTTGTACTGTTAGAGATTTCCAGTACCGGCCTCAATTCATTTATTATTGCTGGGACCAGTAGTTCGGTGTCGTGTCGTCTGTTTGGTCTTTGTGGCCATTTCCTCATTTTAGAACCTTAACTTAGGAAATCATTGACTTCGGTCAACATTCTTGGTAATTGTGCTCAGAATCAAATTTTGACAGTTTCATTAGCTTCAGAGCGTGAACTTTGGTTTAGTTGGATCTTTAGTCGGGATCCGAGAACTTTTCAACTTGAATTCTCTCTCGTTCTGTGTTTTTCGAGCTAGTTGGGCTTGTATGGTTGACTTTGGTAATCATTTCGAAAAGACATCCTCAGATGGAATTTCTTCCAGTGATATTAGCTCTGAAATGTCGAGTTTAGGCTAGAGGGACCATTGGTTTGGGTCCCGAGGCTTCCAGACTTGATTTTGGCACTTAGGTTCCATTTTGGAATAGTTAGCCTAAAGGTTAATTTGAGCATGGGACCCACTTTTCATTAAATTGACCACCGATGGGATTTTTTTCAATTCAGTTGGATTCATAACACCGTTTTTAGTTGAACTGCTCAGCTTGTTTGTGTTCGTGAGACCCCAGATGCGTTCTCAAGGGCCTATTGCTTAAAAATCTGCCCTTGGCATATGCTGGCTGCTGGTGTGGTGCCAGTGCGCCACCTGGGTTGTGCCTGCATGCGTGCCTGTGCCTTGACAGTGCCCCTGTGTTCCCACCAGCCTCCGTGTTCTTGCGCCCCTATGCCTGTGCTAGCGCCTACACATTGCCTGGGCGCCCCTGCGCCTGGGCGTGGCAGCTTATAAGATCTTTCCAGCCCACTTTTTCCCCTTCATTCCAATATTCCCAAAAATGATTTCCTCCATTAAAATAGCTCCCAAAAACCTCTATATCACCCTTGATCAACCCAGCTACTTGGGGATAATATTTTGTCAATTCTTGAGCGTTTGTCGACTTCTAAATCCGGTAAGTTTACCCTTTAATTTACATATTCCTCTATTATTTTCCTTTTATGATATCTTGGTTCTTGGGCTGTTTTGAGCCCTTTTAAAGGTGAAAATCCGCTCAATTTTAGAGCATGTTCTCTCAAAAATATGGGGAACACTGTGGTGTTTTTCATTTATGGCTTTGGGTTGCTGGGCCCACGGGCTCACTTGTGACCCAAATTTTGACCCGGCTATGTTTCTAGCATTATGGGTATCATTTTATTTGTATTAATGCATATAATATTGTGTTCATAGTGTTTTTGTGATTTGGGCTTTCTCAGAGCAGTTTCATCTTGGACGACGCTATCTCAGTAGCTAGTGATTGGACGTCAGGTAGGTTATGGTTTCCCCAATACTAGAATTTGCATGTATAGGCTATAACTGTAGTAATTAGTATCCTTGGGTTGGTTATTCTAGATTGGTATCCCCAGACCTTATTTGTCTCTTCGGTCTATTTATTTCTTACATTATTTATAGTACTTATTGTAGTATTGTAATATTACACTTGTGGCCCCGTGTGGCCTTTGTATATGCCTTTGTACCATAGACGGTGGAATATTTGGGAATGTCCGCGAGTCCCATATATTGAGATGTTACTTTAGGCTGGATATCTATGTTATAGAGCTGATTGTGCCTGTGCAGGGCCGATAGGATTGTTGGTGAGCCGTTGGGCTAATCTATTGTTTGCGAGCGTATCATTCATGCAAAGGATTTTTCTGCATGTTTTACTACTGATTTGGCTTTGGTCCTACTATAAATGGTTTTCTTAACTTTGTATGGCCCCGAAGGCCTGTTTTTGGTAAAATTACTATGAAAGGGTTTTGGAAACTGATTTTTATGAAACCTCTTCGAGTAGAGAGGATAAAATTACTTTGGTCCTGCACATGTTTTTACTACTATTTATTTAGATCAGGATACTCTCTGGGCACCTTTTGATGGGGTTTTGAGATTACTACTACTGTTTTAGACCCAATTTAATTCTGGGCACATACTACGAGATTCTAATTACTGATCTAGACCTACTTTGATATTTCACATTTGTTACTGTATGTGGTCGAGGACTTCCATGGGCCCTGCCGATCTAGGACTAGGGGCTACGTGCCGAGTGTCTAGAGGAGGGGTATACGCTAGATTTAAGGTATAGCAAGTACATCCTACCATGGATCCTACATTCTAGGACGTTATGCACCGAGGGTAGGTACATACAGGGTTACTATAACTGGTTCTATCATATAACATCATCATGCATATTGTATTTGGATTCCACCCTTGTTTGTTGTTTGCTCAGTGTACGCTCTGAAAGTATGGGATGCTGGAGGGTTTGTTTTCACTTGATTATGTTCCTTGGTTGTATGGGTGGCCTTTGGGACTGTAGGTAGATTGTATTACTTGGGTCGTATTGTAGAGCTTGTTATGGCCTTCGGTTATTGGTGGTTTAGTGGTTTCTAGCCTGTTGAGGTTGTGTTTATTCGGCCTTTGGTCGTTGATGGATTAGTGAGTCCTTTATTGATTGAGGCACTATTTAAGTGGCCTTTTGTGAGCTAGTGGATTCTATCCTGCATCGTGGTTCTTATTAGTGGCTTTCGGTTCTTTGTGGCTTAGTTTATTCCATCCTAGGGTTGCACTTGTAAGATTGATTTCTGTCTATGATTATCTTGAGTTGGGTTCTTAGCATGATTTTGTCAAGTATATTGCTTCTAGCTTGAGTTGTTTAATTGCTTCCTTTCTTTCCCTTTTTACTTGAGGTTACCAGAATATCTCCATTTTCCTAAACTCTTTCTTTATATATATTATTGTTATGCAAGGACTCCAGGTGCATTCTTCCTTCCTTTACCTGTGTTATGTGTTATATATATCTTCTATGGCTAGCATAGCATGTTTGTAATTCTTGTTGACTTTTATCCGTGCTAGTTTTTATGTGCTCTCTCTATTGCTTATTTGACTGTTTCCTTGCTATCTGCTAGTTACTGTTCTTATATCTTAGATGTGCTCAGTCGACCGATAATGCCTACTAGGTACCCGTTGCTTAGCAATTGGTGCTCATACTACACTTCTTCATCTTTCTGGTGTGGATATTAGTGTGAGCTTTCACCATTGATCGCGTGGAGACTCGTGCAATTTTTGATATTCAAGACTAGGGTGAGCGCCTGACGACCGGGGCTTGATCACATCTTATCTTTTGGCACTGTTACTCTTTATTTATTCAGAGACAGTTGTAGATTTTGTTTTGTTACTTCTAACACTTGTATTCTATTAGATGCTCCTATACTATAAATACCAAGTCTTGGGGTTGGTGTAGTTTCCTTGTACATATATATATTCAGGTTAGTTGCTTCCACGTTGTCTTTATCTTATATCTGATTTCGCTTATTTCTGCTTATTGTGAATTTTGATTTAGGTAGTAGCCTATTATTAACCATTTCGAGCGACGAGAATTGGTTCACTTACTGAGGGGTTGTAGGTTCCATCATGACCTGAGAAATCGGGTCGTGACATTCCTGCTCTCACAGAATTTTTTTAGTTTTAAACAAAGAAGTTGATAAATATTGAACTATTTGAATGTGTTATGACAATCTGTTAATCATAAAGAGCGTATAGTTCTGGACAAATGTTTTGAGGGGAATTTTGGCATTTATTGAAGGCCTTAATGACCGATTAGGGATACCACATAACGTGTGTCCCTACTTCAAATGGAATATCTTATAAAGAGAGGGTTTTTTGTTAAAGAAAATCTGTGAATCTTGAAGTTGAACGAAGATTTTTGAGACTATTGATCCATTTTTAAAAAGTTCCCTTGTTCCAGTCCAAGGATACTTAATTAAAATAGTTTGCAAAATAAGATTTGACTGATTCAAAACATATCTCAGTTTCTTCTGAAGGTCTGTAGTTTGAAATAGTAGGAAGACCAAACCCTTATGTAGGATTGCCTACGTATTTTGCTGGAAAAAGTATCAGGTTTGATATACTTTGAACCTAAAACAGACAAAATTTGTAAAGAATGTATGATTTGATCAGAAGAATGAAGGATTAGACTCGTAAAAATGTGAATCGATATATTGAACTGGATATTTTTCATTGGGAATCCTTGAAAAGACTTGTACATGTCCTATGTCTGGTGATCTTCTGGCTTAATTCCATGAACTTTAAGAGAATCCATTTAGCATTTGCCCCCAATTCTTGTAATGGGAAGTGCGATTAAAAAAAAACTTCATCTGCATATCTCAAATAAAATCATTATAACAATAACACAGTTGTTATAATAAAGCAAAGAGTATGTCAAAATATAAAGTTAGAGCTAAAGTCATTCTATTTATGATGATTTGAATATAGTGGTGAAGATGATATCTCCAAATCTTAGTCGTTGTTCCCGACTATTTTTCTTGCAAAATTCAAATGGAGTGTTAAAGATCATAATAAAGTAATAGGAATAAACTAAGAGATAAAGTGAGAAGAGAAGTTGTCAGGATTATTAGGGTGAGGCCACTATGGGTCCTATGATGCCCTTTGTCAGGCTTGGTGATCTCAATTTTGTCAATTTTGTGACTTCATTGTTCCTACATTCAAAGAAAAAATCTTAGTTTGAGAGACTGATTCATGTTGGCTTTGTCATGCTCTCCTAATGCTACTTCTTGTATTTGATTTTGCACATTGTCCAATCTTGAAATGTGGTCTTGGTGTAATTTTTGAGTACCTTCTTCAAAAAATTTGTCTCAGTCTAGAACACAGAAAAACTCTTGAGATTCCTTGTAACTATTGATGTCGCCTAGTCTTGAATTTTTGACATATTCTGAAAAGTTCTGCCCTGGTTGCAACTTCAACAAACTTCAGTGTTCAATCTTATAGCAAATGATAAATTTCATAAAAAATATTAGATTTTCTCAAAAATTCTGCCCAGTTGAATCCTTTGACATGATATTCAATTATGTCGTGCTGGAGAAAATCTTTTTCTAGTGAATTTTTAAGACTTTCTCAAAAATTCTGCCCCAGTTTTTATTATAAAGAGAAATGAAAATCCTATGGGAGATGATTGAGACGATGTAGAGCCTACATAATTCACTGAGGCAAGAATCAAGTTAAATGTAGTTTCAACCTAAAGTAAAGGGGAAATATAAGACTTTTCTAATAATATGACCGAAGCCGACATAGGTTGCCTACATATTCCACTAGGGAAAATTTGGTCAAATATAGTTCACATTACAAATAAAAGTGTGATTGCAAGGAAATCAAACTATAAGGTATGATTTCATGGAAATAAAGCGACAAAGTGCAAATACAAAGAAAGAAAGTGATAAAGTATGATTACAAGGAAAAAAATAACTTCAAAATTCAAGATCGAAGGATGTCAAAAGTACGACTTTGAGAAAACTTCATTCCTCTTCACATCTGGTCATGCAAATAGTTACTTCTTGTGATTGGGAAATGTATTATTGTTCACATTTGCTAAAGCTTCTGCAAGTATTATCACCTTGTCATCAATCTAAGTTTTGGATTTTTTGTTTGAGGCTGATACACTTCTCGGTAGCATGCCCAACAACTCCATAGGGGTAAGCACACTATTTATCTGGATCATACCAATTGGCTGAAGTGTTCACATGCTTTGCTTCTAATGGATGAAGTATCTCTGATAGTTTCAACCTTTCATAAAGTTGAGTTAGTGATTCTTCTAATAGTGTGAAGACCCTTAGAGGCTTCCTTTCATAGTTGGTACGAGATGCATTGTTGTAGAGGTTTTTTGGTGGGAGTTGAGTATGATATGTTGGATGTGCTTGTAGACCAAATATGGTGAATATTGAGCACTAGATTATGGAGGTTGTTAGCGACATGATATGATTTCTTGAGTCAACACTCCCATAATCTCTTTCTCTTTCTCTTTCATCTTTCCATTTTCAAAAGAATAAGTTTATAAGGCCTTATTAGTGGATTATTGTAATGACCCTTTAAGTTATTCTCAAATTTTTGCTTTTTTTTACTATTGTCGAATTCCTGTAGAGGCCCCAAGTCATTTATGGATTTTTGGGACCGGTGGTTTGGTGCCATGGATGTTCATTTAGTTGTTATGGCCTTTCCCCTGTTTTAGAGTTTAACTTAGAAAATTGTTGACTTCAGTCAACATTCTTTATAAACGTGCTCGAAATCAAATTCCAATAGTTTTATTAGCTCAGGAGAATGGATTTTGGTCTACTTAGACCCTTGTCCAGGGTCTGGGAACTTTCGGTTTATATTTATCTTGCTTTATTGTGTTTTCTGGCCAGTTGGACGTGGAAGTTTGACTTTGGTCAGTATTTGGAGAAGATAGCCTTGGATGGAAATTCCATCAATGTTGTTAGCTCTAGAATGTTTACTTTGGGCTAGAGGTACCTTTGGTTTGGTTTCTCAGGCTTCTGGACTCATTTTGGGTCATAAAGTTCCATTTTAGAAAAGTTAGCCTAAGGTTGGTTTTGGGTGTGGGGCCCACTTTTCATTAAATTGACCTCCGTTGGGATTTTTCTCAATTTTTTTGAGTGTGAAATGCCATTTTTAGTTGAGTAGCATAGTTCGTTTGCATTTGCGAGACCCCAGATGCTTTCTCAAGGGTCCATCCGAGAATTTCAAAGTTTTGCCTTGGTTGCTGGTTGTTGGTTATTGTCATGGCACTAGCTAAGCCAGTGCCCATGCATGGGCATGGCCGCGGGCACACAAACCAGCCAGCCAGCCCTCCCTCTCCTTGCCATCGCCTAGGCACTTGGCAGGCAGTGTGTACGTGCCCGCACGGGAGGTGGCTAGCCCACGTGCATAGTGGCATGCCGCTGGTCTGGACTTGGCATGCGCCTGTTCTTGGCCACGTGAACAGCGCCTGGCCACGTGTTCCTAGGCCAGCGCTGGCAACCTATTTAAGGGCCATCTTCTTCATTTCATTCTGACAACACCCAAAAATGTTTTCCTCCATTAATATTGGACATCAAGCTCCTAATTCAGTTCTGCTCCATCCCAAGCTTGGTGGTGGATATATTTCTAGTCCATGATCATTCCTCAACTTCTAATTGGTAAATTTTCTCTTTAAATTCTATAAACTCTTCACTTAAAATTCCCTCTATTGATTCTTGAATTATAAGTTGTTTTGAGCCCTTCTGATAGTCTATTTCTTCTAAATGTTTGAGCATGCGTTCCTAGAAATGTCAGGGTCATTGTAGTATTTTTCCATTTTTAATTTAAGCTTGTGAGGCCTACAGGTTTGCTTTTGACTCAGATTTCGACCCGGCTAAACTTTTAGCAATATGGGTATTATTAGCTTTGTTTTAACGCGTAGATTATGTTATTGATAGTGTGTTAGCTATTTGGAGCTTCTTGGAGCCGTTCGGGCTTGGGATTTGGCTTTCCATCTAGTATTTCGTCAGACGCCAGGTAGGTTACGATATCCCTACCTTAGACTTTGTGTATATAGGCTATAATTGTACTATTTAGCATCTTTGGGTTGGGTTTACTAGGTTGACACCCCAGACCTTATCTTCTTTCTTCCCGTATGTCTTGTTTCATATGTTCATTTTAGTATTTGATCTCATTGTGTAGTATTACCCCTCGTGGCTCTGCAAGGTATTCATTTATGCCTCTTGACCATAGATAGTGAGATATTTAGGAATGTTCATGAGTCCTATGGAACTAGTTATCTGTGTTATAGAGTGAATTGAGACTGTGCAGGGCTGGTAAGTTGATTGTGGGTCGTTGGGCTATTGATTGTTTGTGATCATGTCATCATTATCATGCGAAAATGGTTTTCTGAATTTGATTTTACTACTACTATGGTTGCGGGCCTAATTGTCACTGGTTTTCTAACTTTGCATGGCCCTGAGGGCCCATTTTATGTAATCAATGGCTATAAATGGATTTAAACTGGTTTATGGAACTTCTTGGGGTAAAATAGGTTTTCGAAATGATTTTCACACTAATTCTAGACTCGGCTAGGCCAGAGTGCTCGATATGATTTACTTCTAATTTCAAACTGACACTCACCTCGGCTGGCCGGAGTGATAGACATGATTTACTACTGCTTTTGATACTATACTAGGCTCGATTAGGCCAGAGTGCTAGACATGACTTTTTCCACTAATTTTAGAGCCAGTTTGAGTCTGGGCACTTTACTTGAGATATTGAGAGTTATATATGGTCGCGGAGACCTCCATGGACCTTGCCAATCTGTACTAGGGGCTAGGGGCCGAGAGTGCCAAAGGAGGGGTATATGGAGTAGTAGAGTTATACAGGGGAAGCCTTCCAAGAGTCTTACCTGCTGGGCCTACAGGCGATGGAGGAGGTGCATATTGTACCACTCACACTTCGAAGCATATCATACCATATCATCCATCTTATGTTTGGTTCAACCATTGTTTGCTATTTATTGAGTGTACGCTCCGGTAGTATGGAATGCCAGAGGGGTTTTCTTCACTTATATGTGTTCCTCAAGTGTATGGGCGCCTGTTGGGACTGTATGTAGATTCATTATTCGATCCAATTGTAGTACTTGTTCATTTTATAGCTACTTGTGGGTTATCATTTGACTATTCTTATCGTGTGAGTTGTATTGCTAGCATGTCTATATTTAGTGGCTTTTCCATCTTTCCTTTAGATTTGAAGTTACCGGTATACTGTCATATTTCTTAAACTCTCTGTATATATTATTGTTGCAAGGATCTAGGTGCATTCTCTATTCTTTCACCTGTGTTTCTGTGAAATATATTCTGTGGTTAGCATAGTAATTTTGTTTTCTTTTTGTCTCCCATCTGATTTCTAGCTTTCGTGTGCTTTCATTTGTTTGCTTCTGTGACTAATTTCTCCTTATTTGCTTTATACTGCCTTTATATCTTATTTGCACTCGATCGGCCTATGATGCCTGCAGGGTACCCGTTACTTTGCAATTGGTGCTCATACTACACTTTTGCATCTTCTGGTGCAGATCCTAGTGTGAGCTATCGATATTTATCACGCACAGACTCGTGCAGTGCCTCCAGACATACGAGACTTAGGGTTAGATCCTGGCAACTAGGGCTTGACTTTTATCTCTTCCTTTGTACGATGTACTCTTTTTGTTTTTCAGAGACAGTTGTATATTCTATTTTGTACCCTCTTGAACTCTGTATATCTTGTAGTGGCTCTTATACTTTGATACCTAGTCGTGGGATGGTTTTGTTTTCTATATATATATATATATATATAGTATGTTGTTCTATTTCCTTACTTCTTATCTTGTTTCTGCTTATGTTGCTTCTTCCACGTGCTTATTTAGCTAGTAGCCCATTACTAATTGTTCTAGGCTATGGGGATTTGTTTGCCTACAGGGGGGTTGTAGGTGCCATCATGACCTGAGAAATTAGGTCGTGACATCTTGTCATTAGAGCCTAGGTTTAGTGGTGTCATCGATATAGGAGCCAATGTCTAGTAGAATCATGCGGATAGGGGTGGAGAAATTTGTGCTCTATCTTTGGGAGGCTACAGTGGCATATTAGGAAACATGGATCTTTTCTTGCTTCTATATCGTGTGTCTCATCTTAGATAGTTCCTAGAATCTCATTTGTTCTAGTTCACTCTTTTACAGATGGCTCATATGAGATCTTAGCAGTGGGCGAGAGTGAGCCTTCAACACCGGCACACCTGACTCCAACTAGGGGCCAGGGTGGGCATAAAGGTAGAGGCCGAAGGTGTTCCTGAGCAGTGGTACTAGTTAGAGCTTTTGAGGTTGGGATTCAGCTCGAGTTAGTCCCAGAGTAGTAACCCATGGACCAGGAGATAGCCCAGGTTCCACCAAGGTCAACATGAACATCTATATCCGCTCCAGCCCCAGCTCCTTCATTGGATATCCGGGGTTTGCTTATACAACTACTAGGTATGATTGAGAGTCAGCCTTCATATGTGGCACAAATATCTGCTTAGAGGGCATCCCTGGGTGCTTAGAGTTTAGGAGCACATCCTGGTACTATGGCTCCCCGTGTTGAGGTTCTTCCCGTACCTATAGTTGCTCAGCCTCTTTATCCTCTCTCACTTATGACAGAGTCAAACCAGAAGGCTTTGGGCAGGTTTTTGAGATTGTCTCTACTGAGATTCTTTGGTGCTCCTGGTCAGGATACTTATGATTTCATTTCGATCTGTGAGGAGATGCTTTATCATCTTGGGTTATTGGATACTTACTGGGTAAGTTACACTACTTATTAGCTGAAGGGCTAAACTAATCTTTAGTGGAGGGCCCAGGTAGCTTGCAAACCATCTCAGTCTCCTCATTTTACTTGGGGTGAGTTCTATGAGGCTTTTATGGCCAAGTTCTTACCTCAGAGTGACCGTGAGTGGCGTAGGGAGATTTTTTCTAGACTGATGCAGGGATCTATGTCTGTATCTGAGTATGAGACCCGTTTTAACTAGTTGGCTGTCTTTGAGGCTATGATCATCCTTACAGAGCCAAACAAGATTATTTGGTTTGTTTGAGGATTGAGGACCGAGCTTTGACAGACTACCGAGATACTAGTTTCTAGTGGGTGACCATTCTAGGCTATAGTAGACCATGTATGTACTATGAAGGACTTGCATCATCATGATCCCGGGGCTAGAGATAAAAGGCCACGCCAACAGGGAAGTTTTAGTGGTTCCCATTTCAGTGGTAGAGGTGCAGGCCAGTGTGGCCAAGGGTATCATCCACAGTAGCATCAGGGTAAGTCTAGCTAGCCAGTTTAGGCATCACTTCAGGATTCAGGTGGGCCTCAGTTTGATTAGGGTCATAGTGTTCAACATGGTTATAGTTGTCAGTCTTCGAGGGATACAACTTCAGGGGAATCAGGCCTTGTTGGTCATTTTAGTTCAGCTAGTTCATCTTGACAGGGTGGGTCGTCAAGGCCATGCTATAAGTGTGGCATCATGGGTCACTATGACAGAGAGTGCCCCGAGTAGGGTCCAGTTCAGCCAGCCACTCAGCCGGCTCAGCCTATCAGCTGGCTCATCCTCTTAGAGCAGTGCAGCCACTGATTAGAAGAGGTGGTGTTAAGGGTAGAGGTGGTGCCTAGTATGGAAGGACAGGTGTTAGGGATGGAGGTCAATCAGGTAGTGGTCGATGATAGTTCTATGCAGTCTCAGGTAGACCGGAGGTAGACGCCTCGGATGTTGTGATCACAGGTATGATTTCTGTCTACCGCTAGTTAGATTTAGCTTTGTTTGATCCTGGTTCTACATGCTCATATGTATTTTCCTACTCTGTGCCTTGCTTGGGTTTGGCTAGTGAGCCATTATCTATTCCTATATTTATTGCTACCCCGATAGGTGATTCTTTAATAGTGGATCGGGTTGTTAGATACTGTTTGATAGCTATTAGTCGTATAGATACTTGGGCTGACGTGATGATATTAGACATGTTAGATTTTAATGTGATTCTGGGCATGGACTGGTTATCCCCTCACCGAGCAATTTTGGATTGTAATGCCAAGATCATTACCATAGTCGTGCCTAGCGTATCCCCAGTTGTGTGGTAGGGTTCTATTAGCCACGCGCTTTTGGGGATCATTTCTTGCCTTCGAGATAGGAAGTTGATTTCACGTGGGTGTTTGGATTATCTAGCATATGTCTAATATGCTAGCAATGACACTTCTTCCCCGAGTCGATTCCTGTAGTTAGTGACTTCCTTGATGTGTTTCCGACCGACCTACCAGGCCTTCCACCTGAGTGTGATATTGACTTTGCTATTGAGATAGAGTCGTGTACCAGGCCCATTCCCATTACTGGGTACCGTATAGCTCTAGATGAGTTTAGAGAGATGAAGGATAAACTCCAAGACTTACTAGCTAAGGGTTTTATTAGGCCAAGTGTGTTTCCTTGGGGTGCTCCAGTTCTGTTTGTGAAGAAGAAAGATGGGTTGATGCGGATGTTTATTGATTATCTACACTTGAATAAGGTAACTGTGAAGAAAAAGTATCTGATGCCACACATAGATGACTTGTTTGATCATCTACAGGGTTCTGTCATGTTTTCTAAGATAGATCTGAGTTTGGGCTACCATCAGTTGAGGATTTGGGCGGAGGACATCCCTAAGATAGCATTCAAGGCACATTATGGCCATTATGAGTTTCCGGTGATGTATTTTGGGTAGAATAACTCCCCCGCAACTTTTATGGACTTGATGCATAGGGTGCTCAATCCATACATAGATTTGTTCATGATAGTCTTCATTGACGACATTCTGATATACTTGATTTTAGCTTCCCTCATTCCTTTTATTGAGCATAATGATGCGAATTGGGATTGTGCATTCCTACTAAATCACTTAAGGGGGCATTTTTGTACTAAGACTGGGAGAGATTAGTTTCAAGCCACTGCCTCGAGAGCTGCCTATGAAACATCCCCTTAAGCTGATCACTCTGGTCACCCAGATCTTGCTGACATGAGCATGAGCAGCACCTGAGTATTGTTCTCCAGACTTTGAGATATCATAGGCTTTATGCAAAGTTCTCAAAGTGCGAGTTTTGGCTTGAGTCAGTAGCATTCCTAGGACATGTGGTGTCTAAGGACAGAATTAGAGTAGACCCATGGAAGATTTTAGCCATTCGTGATTGGCCGAGACCTACTACTCCTACCGAGGTTCGCAGCTTTGTCGGTTTGGCAGGGTATTACATACGGTTCAATGAGGAATTTCATCCATAGCAGTACATTTGACTAGGCTGACTAGAAAGGATGTTCCTTTCCAGTGGTCGAATCATTGCGAGGATATTTTTCCGAAGCTTAAGGCCTTATTGACTTCAGCTTCGGTATTGACTTTGCCAGCTAAGGGTCAGGGTTTCTCTGTGTATTGTGATGCTTTAGCAGTTGGTCTTGGTGTTGTGTTGATGAAGCAGGGTCGTGTGATAGCATATGCATTGAGGCAGCTAAAGTTTCACAAGCGCAACTACCCCACTCATGACTTGGAGTTAGCGGTGGTAGTCTTTGCGCTCAAGATTTGGAGGCATTACTTATATGGGGTTCACTGTGAGATCTTCATCAATCACCGTAGTCTTCAGTACATCACGAGTTAGCAAGAGCTGAACTCCAGGAAACAAAGATGGATTGAGTTACTGAAGGACTATGACTTTACTATTCTGTACCATCCGGGTAAGGCAAATATGGTAGAGGATGCCTTAAGCTAGAATATAGTGAGCATGGGCAGTCTAGGTTCTCTTTTAGTTTCGGAGTGACTATTAGCCTTGGACATCTATCCCTTGGCTAACCGTTTGGTTAGACTTTATTTTATCAGATTCTACCAGAGTTTATGCCAGTATTGAGGTTCATTCTACTTTAGTTGATTAGATTAAGCAACGTTAGTTTGAGGATCAGTGGTTATGTGATATTTGAGATCAGGTTGTTCAGGATTGGTCCAGCAGGGCTATTTTAGATTCTGATGGGGTTCTTAGATGTGATAGTTGCCTTTGTGTTTTAAGAGTTTGGGATTTGATTCAGTTGATTCTTCGTGAGGCACATTATTCTAGATATTCCATCCATCTGGGTGCAGCTAAGATGTATAGAGATTTGAGGAAGCTTTACTGGTGGAGTTGTATGAAGTGGGACATAGCAGAGTTTGTATCTCGGTGCTTGAACTATCAGCAGGTTAAGTTCAAGCACATGAGACCTGGTGGGTTAATGCAGATACTTCCCATTCCTTAGTAGAAGTGGGAAGGGATCACTATGGATTTCATAGCACGATTGACACACACTTCTAAAGGGTTTGACTCTATTAGGTTATTGTTGATAGGCTGACTAAGTTTGCATACTTCTTGCTAGTTTATTTTTTCTATAGTGCAAATAGGTTGGCTCAGATTTATCTCTGTGAAGTGGTTCATTTGCATGGGGTCCCAGCTTTTATCATTTCAGACCGTGACAATTAGTTTACATCTCAGTTTTAGAGGATTATTCAGTGAGAGATGGGTACAGAGGTTTCGCTTAGCACTGCATTCCACCCTCAGAAAGATGGCCAATCAGAGAGGACTATCCATGTCCTGGAGGTCATGTAGGCCTATATTATTGACGTTGGAGGTTCATGGGATCATTATATGCCTTTGGTAGAGTTTGTGTATAAGAATAGTTTTCACTCGAGCATTGGCATGGCACCTTTTAAGGCATTAAATAGTAGGCATTGAAGATCGCCAGTGGGTTGGTTTAACGGTTTAGATTCTAGGACATAAAGTAAAGACTTGCTTCGTGATTCCTTAGATAGAGTCCTGGTGATTAGGCCAGACTTTGGGTAGCCCAGAGTAGGCAAAAGAGTTACACAGATCGTAGAATCCGTGCCTTAGAGTTCGGTGTTGGTGATCTAGTATTCCTGTGAGTGTCTCCCATGAAGGGCGTGATGAGATTCGATAGACGGGGCAAGCTTATCCCTAGGTATATTAGGTCATTCAATATTCTTCATAGGGTTAGTATTGTTTCCTACCAGTTAGCCTTGCCTCCGATGTTTTCATCTATGCACCCAGTCTTCCACGTATCGATGTTAAGGTGGTATGTTCTGGATGAGTCACATGTGTTACAATGGGATTCAGTTCAGTTGTATGAGAGTTTGACCTTTATTGAGGAGGGAGTAGACATTCTAGCCAGAGATATCAAGAGATTAAGGTCTAGAGAGATTCCTATGGTTAAGGTTCGGTGGAGGCATCGTCTGGTCGAGGTGGCTATCTAGGAGACCGAGAGAAAGATGCGGGCTCAGTATCTGCAGTTGTTTGAGCCTTCAGGTACTCCCTATTCTTGACTTTTATGGATGAAAGTCCTTTTTAGTAGTGGATGATGTAATAACCCTTCCAGTCATTCCTGCATTTTTGCATTTTTTGTATTGTTAGAACATTCCGGTAGCGGCCCCAAGTCCTCTATGGCTTGCTGGTACCGGTGGTTCGGTGCCTTGTCTATTGGTTTGGTCGTTATGGCCTTTTCCCTATTTAGAGCTTTAACTTAGGAAATCGTTGACTTTAGTCAACATCCTTGGAAAACATGCTCGGAATCGAATTCTGACAGATCCGATAGCTCTGGAGCTTGGATTTTGGTCTAGTTAGATTTTTGTCTAGGGTCTCAAAGCTTTTGGTTTAGATTTATCTGGCTTTTTGTGTTTTCTGGCCAATTGAACTTTGAATGTTGACTTTGTTCAACATTCGGAGAAGACGGCGTCAAATGAAAATTTTGTCAGAACTGTTAGCTCTAAAATGTCAACTTTGGGCTAGAGGGACCTTTGGTTTGGGTCTCGCGGCGTCCAGACTCGTTTTAGGCCATGGAGTTCAATTTTGGCAAAGTTTTCCTAAGGTTGGTTTTGGGAATGGGGCCCACTTTTCATAAAATCTACCTCCACTAGGATTTTCATCGATTCCGTTGAGTCTGAAATGCCATTTTTAGTTGAGTAGCATAGTTCATTTGTGTTCATGGGAACCCAAATGCTTTCCCGAGGGTCGATCCAAGAATTTCAAAGTTTGGCCTTGGCTTCTGGTTGCTGGTTATTTTCATGGAACCAGCAAGGCCATCTCCCACGCATGGGCATAGCCGCGTGCACGTAGACCTACTAGCTAGCCATCCCTGTCCTTGCCATCGCTTAGGCAGCATGCGCATGCCCGCATGGGCGATGGCATGCCGTTGTCCTGGCCTCTGCCTTACCTTGGTATGCGCCTGTACCTGGCCATGTGCACAGGGTCGAATACGCCTAGGCCAGCGTTCGGAGCCTATTTAAGGGCCATCTTCTCCATTTCATTCCTACAACACCCAAAAATGTTTTCCTCCATTAATACTTGACTTCAAGCTCCTAATTCAGTTTTGCTCCATCCCAAGCTTGGTGGTGGATAAATTTCTGGTCCGTAATCATTCCTCGACTTCTAATTGGTAAATTTTCTCTTTAAATTGCGTAAATTCTTCACCTAAAATTCCCTCTTTTGATTCTTGAATTATGGGCTGTTTTGAGCCCTTCCGATGGTCTATTTCTGCTAAATTTTTGAGCATGCGTTCCTGGAAATGTCGGGGTCATTGTAGTATATTCCATTTTTAGTTTCAGGTAGCAAGTTCCACATGTCTGCTTTTGACCCAGATTTTGACCCGGCTAAACTTTTAGCAATATGAGTATCATTAGCTTTGTTTTAATGCATAGATTATGATCTTGATAGTGTGTTAGCTATTCAGAGCTTCTCGGAGCAGTTTAGGCTCGGGCTTTGGCTTCCTTGCATCTATTTCATTTGATGCTAGGTAGGTTATGGTTTCCCTATCTTAGACTTTGCATATATAGGTTATAATTATACTATTTAGCATCTTTGGATTGGGTTTACTAGGTTGGCACCCTAAATCTTGCCTGCTTTTTCCCATACATATTATTTCATACGTTCGTTTTAGTATTTGATCTTTTTGTGTAGTATTACACCTTATGAACTGATAGTTGGATATTAGGGAATGTCCGTGAGTCCCGGATATTGATTTGTGATTATAGAACTGGTTATCTGTGTTGCAGAGCAGATTGAGCCTGTGTAGGGCTGTTAGGTTAATTGTGAGTCATTGACGTATTGATTGTTTGCGATCATGTCATCATTATCATGTAAAAAGGGTTTTCTGCATTTGATTTTACTACTACTATGGCTGCTGGCCTAATTATTGCTGGTTTTCTAACTTTGCATAGCCCCAAGGGCCTATTTTCCATAATAAATAGCTATAAATGGATCTAAACTGGTTTATGGATCTTCTTGGGGTAAAAGATCTTTTCGAGATGATTTTCACACTAATTCTAGACTCGGCTAGGCTAGAGTGCTAGATATGATTTACTTCTTATTTTGAACTGACTCTAGCCTCGGCTGGGCCAGAGAGCTAGACATGATTTACTACTACTTTTGATACTATACTAGACTTGACCTTTTCCACTGATTTCAGACCCGGTTTGACTCTAGGCACTTTACTTCAGATATTGAGAGTTGTATGTGGTCGAGGAGACCTCCATAGACCTTGTCAGTCTGTACTAGGGGCTACAGGCCGAGAGTGCTAGAGGAGGAGTTATGGAGTAGTAGAGGTATATGGGGGAAGCCTTCCATGGGTCCTACTTGCTGGGCCTACGAGTGCCAGAGGAGGTGCATACGGTACCTCTGACACTTCAGAGCATATCATACCATTTTATGCATCTTGTGTTCGGTTCCACCCTGATTTGTTGTTTGTTTAGTGTACTCTCCGCCAGTATAGGATACCAGAGGGTTTGTCTTTACTTGTATATGTTCCTCGGGTGTATGGGAGCCCGTTTGGACGGTAGGTTGATTCATTATTTGATCCTATTGTAGTACTTTTTCATTTTATAGCTACTTGTTGGTTATCATTCGACTATTCTTATCATATGATTGTATTGCTAGCATGTCTATATTCAAGTGCTTTTCCTTCTTTCCCATTTATTTAAGGTTACCGGTATACCGCGATATTTCTTAAACTCTCTCTATATATTGTTATTGCAAAGATCCAGGTGTGTTCTCTACTCTTTCACCTGTGTTTCTGTGATATATCTTCTTTGGCTAGCATATCAATCTTGCTTTCTTTTGTCTCCCATCTGATAGCTATCTTATGTGTACTTTCATCTGTTTACTTTTGTGACTTCTTTCTCCTTATCTAGTTTATACTGCCTTTATATCTTATATACGCTCAGTCGGCTTATGATGCCTACTGGGTACCCATTGTTTTGCAATTCATGCTCATACTACACTTTTTTATCTTCTGGTGCAGATCCAAGTGTGAGCTATCGTCGTTGATCGCGTGCAGACTCGTACACTGCCTCCAGATATACAAGACATAGGGTGAGCTCCTGGCGACTAGGGCTTGACTTTTATCTCTTCTTTTGTATCATGTACTCTTTTTGTTATTCAGAGACAATTGTATATTCTATTTTTTACCCTCTTGTACTCTGTATATCTAGTAGTGACTCTTATACTTTGATACCAGGTTGTGGGATGGTTTAGTTTTCAGTATATATATATATAGAGAGAGAGAGAGAGAGAGATATTACATTGTTCTATTTCCTTGCTTCTTATATTGCTTTTGCTTATGTTTCCTCTTTCGCATGTTATTTAGCTAGTAGCCCACTACTAATCGTTCTGGGCTACGGGGATTGGTTCGCCTACATGGGGGTTGTAGTTGCCATCATGACCTGAGAAATCGGGTCATGAAAATTGTAATACTGTGAAACTTGCTATTCTCCCCATCTTAAGGTCATATACAATCATCTCTCCAGCTTTGATAATTTCGGGAGAAGTTTTTGTCACTCCCTGAGGCTACCTCTTAGACGTAATCCAGGACCCGAGACAACAAGTGGTCCCAAGTTAACCCTTGGTCATAGCATAACTTTGACAAGCGTAAAGGATCATAGCAGAAGCATCAATAGCAAAATAGACATCCAACGTCATAATATAAAAAGTTCTAAGAGTGCCACAATCTGAAACAAGAAACCTAAATATTTGTCTATGTCTGAAAGCCTCTAAAACCATCATAACGAATTGATGGGACAAGACCCCAACTAACTCTAAGTATTGAAGAAATGGTATCAAATATCTAGACTTATAACTAGTCCTCGAAAGATGAGGACTCACCAACAGGTACTGAATGGCCTGCGACCTCCAGCCTCGAGCCTGAGAATGGGAACCTGAATCTGCATCATAATAGGGTGCAGCGCAGGAATATGCATCAGTACTATAGGATGTACCGAGTATGCGAGTGTATGCAATAATGTAGTAAAATGTGCTTGAAACATGCTTAAAACTGAGTTCATGCATAATAAGTAAATATCATAGTTTAAGCATACGACATAAAATGGAATTCAAACTTCAAAATAGGATATCATATAACTTCATAGCTTAAAAACATTCATACGGGAGTTTTTCTTAATCGGAATTAAACCATGATGAGCTACATGGAGTCCAGTGTCATGCACCAACACTAAAAAAGGTTGTCCTAACCGGCCAAGGTTAGAACCATGTTATAAGGATCATGTCATGAGCCAGAGAGGGCAACCTACAGTGGCAACGTAGTTTTGGACTTGGGTTATCTAGAACCCTTGTCGCTCGGTGCTAAATACTAATCCCAAAACATGACATGAGGCTCACATACATTTGACAAATCTAGATGTCAAAACTTGTTCATAATCATATTCATAACCCGGATCTTCATAATACTCACGAACCTTGTTTTAGAAAGTAATTCATGAGTATCGATGGCACATCGAGTGTCTTGTCTTTCATTATAATTAATATCTTAAAAACTTGCATGGCACTAGCTCAATTTCAAAATCTCATGCACTTTCATAAAACATAGGAACTAGGCATGCAATCACTTGTAATTCATGAGGTCATGCTATCAAAATATGCCAATTTTCTTAAATCAATCCATGCATGAAAAATTGGCTAGACTTAGCCTTTAATTCATAAAATAGGAATTCACGTATAAAAACCCATGAAAAATCATGCAATTTAATATTAGATTTCATAGGAGAATCATGAGAAGATAATTTATAAAAAAAAAATAAGAATTGGGTAAGAACCCTAATTTGAAAGTTCATAAAATCAATATAGAATTTGGGGGTTTTGGGCATAAGGGTGAAAGAATCCCTTATTGAATATCCACATATCTGAGTTGAAGCTTTTTTAATCTAGGATTAGAAGAATGGAAACTTGGAGATGAAATCCCTAGCTTGAAACTTGGAGCTTGAGAGAATGGAAACCCTTTCTTCATTAGGATTTGAATGAGGGTTTGAGAGAGGACTTAAGCTAATTGAAGTTAAAACCCTTCTAGATTTGTCCAAATTGACCTCGGTTAGGAGTTAAAAGGGTGGAAAAATACCCCTGGGTAAAAGCTGGAAAAATTTACTCAATGACCTCGGGTTCAGGTTCTACGAACCCATTCCACAGACCGTAGATGGAATTACGACTTGTGGATTGAGGTCGTGGTTCCTGAGCCAAATGGTAAGTTGCAGTTCTGATTTCTACAGACAGGTTCCATGATTTGTGGAAGCTTCCATGATCCATAGAACCTGTTCGTGGTTTTCAAAGGAATAGACTGCCCTCAATCTGAGTTCCACAAGTTGGTTCCATGACCCGTGGAACCATTCACGACTCGTGAACTCTGGTCGTAGTCCTAAGACCTGAGGAAGGTCTGCTAAACTGGTTTGACGAGTCCTCTCAACGGTTCGTTGTTCAGTCCATGACATGTGGTTTGGGCTCATGATTCGTGGGAACTTCAAATTTATCAGAGATTTCTAAGTTTAAAAATTAGTTCGAATTCTAGGGTGTTACAATATCTCCCACTTGGGATCATTCATCCTCGAATGAAGACTAAGTAAGGAAGATCTGAGAGAAAGCAACAGTACCAACCAACGGAACATGAAAACTAAAGAATAGGTATGAAGATTGAGTCTTTAACTTAAAACATGGCTGAACTAACTTCAAAAAAAACATGAATGCATGCTAGGATCATGAGAAAATCTGATGGAATAGAATCGAAGGGACATGCTAAAGAGGAAATGATTACCATAAGCTGAAATTGGATCAGAAGGAAAAGATGAGGGTATCTGGCCATCATGGCTGCCCCTGCTTCCCAAGTAGCTCCCTCAACTGAGTTTAAAAGCTAAAGTACTAACATGGTAACTGATTTTTTACTATAATACAAACTAAGGTGGATTCATGAGACATGTATGCATACTGAGAGCATAAGAACAACTGATGGGACACGAAACCAAATATCTAACATGATATCTAGTTTGGGTTAAGAGTAGGGACTTACCTGGAACTCATAGGGAACAAATGTATCTTTGGAAATCGCAATTAACTTAAAGGGATGTCAAACTTAGAGAAGTAACTATACGAGAAAACTATTCTCTCCTAATTGAACTTATTGTCACGGACTGAACTGAACATAGGTCGTACTGGCCATATGAATGATAACCAGCAAGTCTGAATTGATCGGATAATAGGGTCTAGTATCTTGCAAGTTGAGACTACTAGACATAAGATATGAGCACCCTGGGCAGGGATTAAGAACAAGATTATCCTCGCCTTAACAATACAGTTGACCACCTTTTAGCTGAGGAAAACCCTTCTAACTACACTAACTCCTCTATATACCACACTTACCATAAGCAACTACAATTCTCACCAGTGCACATATAGATACTAAGGTCTGAGTCTAGCTACCTGTTTTCTCTATGTTCAAGCCTATCTCGACTAAATCTCTTGCATATAGAGTATCTACTAAGAATAGTATTCCTTCTTATCACAAAAAAACCCACTAACCTTGAGCTCCTAATCAAAAGGGTCACTAGTCGCACAAAGCAAAGGTCAACCTATATTTCATCATGATATTCAAGCTTATAAATATGGTCACCTTATGGTTTTGTAGCTTACCCTATCCAATACTTCTCCCCTCTTCCCTAGCATATTTAGGAGCTGCAACTTCAAGAACATCTACAGAGAGACATACCAAAATTCCTCATCTAACTACTTCACATAAATAATCCTTACCTCACAATTCATCCACACCTAGAAGCCAAGGTGGAACAAGTACACCAAAAAGGGAAAGAAATCTACTACTTCCTATCTAGGCTACTACGAGGCTTCCTTCCCTAACACCTATAACAACATAAGCCAGAATCACTGAAAGAAAAGAGTGGGAGCATGAGCGTCACAAATGAAGGATTATTGATCGAACTTGACTTACACTTAGCGTGATCTAGCCACTCAAAGCGTGGCTTGGTGAATCAAGCATAATAGGCATGAGTACTTCACATACTGGGCAGGTAAGGCATGAATAGTGGGGATCACCATCCCTCGTCATTACAGGCAAAAGTCCATAGGGCTTTAGAGCAAGGAAATCACAAGCACAGACCATTTCAAGAAATCAGGTTTGAGCACATACATGACATAACATGATTTGATTAGCCATTAAGGCATGTCTGAGGACTACACTAAGTAAATAGAACTGAGCATACTGTGAGACATGAGTTTACATAAATAACGAGTCTCAGGGCATAAAGTTGGGATTCATCGAATCATAGAGTAAGACTAGAATCGCTGTCTGAAGCAATCACTTGTTCTTCTAGGAGCTGAGTATGGGCGTGAATCTGAATGGAGTTCATAAATTCAAATTTAGACCACGGAGCTAACACACAAGGCATGCAAAAGTTATCATAATGAAATAACTATATTTAGGATGCTAGGATGGAAATAAGCCTTTCCATCCCCCCATCTCCCCCTTAGATTCATGCTACCTTTCTAGGTCTGTGGACCTTTTTCCAATCTCAGAACAGAACTATGATCATTTTATCCTAACAGAACATACACTACTCCAGAATCTAGAATGAATATCCACTTCCTTCTATATTCTAAGACTCTCCCTCACCTAAATGTCTAGGCCTCAAACCTTCTATCTCATATAGGGTTGTACATACCATATTCATTAAATTACAACCTATCCCTTGCAATGACATGTCAAGCTTACATGGTTCTAACCCCCACAGCTTTCTCTTTCCACAATCCACAATGATACTATACTCTTCTATCACTGCCTTGTTCTAAGCTAAGATAACTCACAACAAAACAAGAATAGGGGTTTAGGGACTATGGATACATAAAGGAAGAAATCTAGTGACATACCTATTTTAGCTTCTAGAGTAATACTCTGACCTGGATGGCTATTCAATGAAAGGAATCAGTAAAGGAACTGACCACCACTGTTGCCCCATCTAGCTGAGGGAAAATCCTTGATGAAACTTAGTGCAACTACTACACATAAAACACCTCTCACTGCTGGTAAGACACTCGCCTAGATGAAACTTAGCGCAACTACTACAAGATGGGTACCTCCAGGTTTTCCGAGCGCTACTATGATGACACTAAGAATCGAGTGCAGGTATGTTGAGTGGAGGTAGGGTTTGTCTGGATAATCTCTACTGAAAAGATAACCCATTCCTACTATCAGCTTTCTTCATGGTTCCATGTTCTGGTTCCCTTGTTCTTTTTTTTTCTCTTCTTCGGTTTCTTTTTCTCATTTAACTGAGCTGTCATGGCTTGAGACAATATATGAATGGCTTCACAAAACTCTAAATTCATAACCTCATGGATTGGAACAAGAGGGTTAGCATTCTTCATGGGGTTTCTTCACGAAGGCATTATCTGAAATGCATAAGGAATGGACTAGAAGGATAAATAGAGTTAAACTCTATCACACAATATTTAATATGAAAGAATTAAAGTTAAATGTTTTGTATCCTCTCCCTCATAAGTGTGGCGTGCTTCACACCCATGAAAAAAACTCTACTTAATGCGGCATTTAGACACCCTAGAACTCTTGAACCTGATACTCTGATACCAAGTTTGTCATGCTCGAGGCTACCCCTAAGATGTAACATGGGACCCAGGATCACAAGTGGTCCCAAGTTAATCCTTGGTTATATCATTACGTAGACAAGCTTAAACGATCATAGAGAAAGCATCAATAGCAAAATAGACATCTAACGTCATAATATATAAAGGTCTAAGAGTGCCACAATCTGAAATAAGAAACCTGAATATCTGTATATGTTCTGAAATCCTCTAAAACCATCATAAAGAGTTGCTGGGATAAGACCCCAGCTAACTCTAAGTACTGAAGAAACAATATCAAAAATCTATACTCATAACTAGTCCTCGAAAGATGCAGACTCACCAACACGTACTGAATGGCCTGTGACCTCTAGCCACGAGCCTGACAATAGGAACCTAAATCTGCATCATAATAGGATGCAGTGCAAGAATATGCGTCAGTACTATAGGATGTACCGAGTAAGCGAGTATATGCAATATTGTAGTAAAATATGCTTGAAACATGCTTAAAACTGAGTTCATGCATAATAAAGGAAAGCATAAGTAAATATCACAGTTTAAGCATAATACATAAAATAAAAGCCAAACTTCAAAATAGGATATCATATAAATTCATAGCTTATAAGCATTTATACGGGAGTTTCTCCTAACTGACATTAAATTATGATGAGATGCATGGAGTCCATTGTCATGCACCCACACTGAAAAGGGTTATCCTAACTGACCAAGGTTAGAACTATGTTATAAGGATTTTGTCATGAGCAACGGAGGGCAAGCTACGGTGGCAACGTAATTTTGGACTTGGGTTATCTAGAACCCTCATTGATCGGTGCTAAATACTACTCCCAAAATATAACATGAGGCTCACATACATGTGACATATCTATATGTCCAAACTTGTTCATAACCTGGATCTTTATAATACTCACGAACCTTGTTTTAGAAAGTAATTCATGAGTATTGATGGCACATCGGGTTTCTTGACTTTCATAATAATTCATATCTTAAAAACTTGCATAGCACTAGTTCAATTTCAAAATCCCATGTACTTTGATAAAATATAGGAATTAGGCATGCAATTACTTGAAATTCATGAGGTCATGCTATCAAAATATGTCAATTTTCTTAAATCAATCCATGTATACAAAATTGGATAGACCTAGCCTTCAATTCAGGAAGTAGGAATTCACTTGTAAAAACCCATGCAAAATCATGGAATTTAATATTAGATTTCATAGGAAAATAATGAGAAGACAATTTATAGAAAAGGCCATAATAATTGGGTAAGAACCCTAATTTGAAAGTTCATAAAATCAATATAGAATTTAGGGGTTTTGGGAATAAGGGTGAAAGAATCCTTTATTTAATACCCACATACCTGTGTTGAAGCTTTCTTAATCTAGGATGAGAAGAATGGAGGCTTGGAGATGAAATCCCTAGCTTGAACCTTAGAGCTTGAGATAATGGAGACCCTTTCTTCTTTAGGATTTGAAGGAGGGTTTGAGAGAGGACTTAAGCTAATTGAAGTTAAAACCCTTATAGATTTGTCTAAAATAACCTCACTTAGGAGTTAAAAGGGTGGGAATATACAAAAATACCCTTGGGAAAAAACTAGAAAAATTCTCTGAAGGAACTCGGCTTTAGGTTCAACGGACCTATTCCACAGACCGTAGATTGAATTACGACCCGTGAATTGAGGTCGTGGTTCCTGAGCCAAATGTTAAGTTGCAGGTCTAATTTCTATGGACAGGTTCCATGATCCGTGGAACCTGTTCGTGGTTCTCAGAGGAATATACTGCCCTCAGTTTGAGTTCCACAAGTTGGTTCCATGACTCATGCAACTATCCATGACTTGTGAACTCTGGTCGTGGTCTTCAGACCTGACAAGAGTCTGGTGGACTGGTTTCACGAGTCCTCTCCATGGCTCGTGGTTCAATCCATGGCTCGTGGTTTGGGCTCGTGATTCTTGGACACTTCAAATTTTTTAAGAGTTTTCTAAGTTTATAAACTGGTTCAAATTCTGGTGTGTTACAGGTTTTCCACTCATTGTTATCATTCGTTCATAAAATTCTAGGTCTACGACCTGAATAAAGTAAGTGATCGTTTATGCTTCCTTTATAAGGGGTATCCCTTGATGGTTTTTCTCTCCAACATATGGCATAATTACGAAAGACTTCAGTAGATTTCTATCTTATCTTGTAATGGAGATTCTGTCAGGGGCGATCTCAACATGAAACTTATAGTGATCCATAAAAGCATTTGTCAAATCATCCCATGAATGATATTTAGTTACATCCTTCTTAGAGTACCACTCTCTAGCTTTTCCACTCAAACTTTGGTTGAAAAGTTTGACGCTAATACCTTTATTCTTACCCACACCGATCAACTTTTCATAGTAGATTTTAAAATGGAAGAAAGGATTTTCGAAGCCATGAAACTTCTCAAATTTTAGAATCTTATAACCTGGAGGCAGCCACACCTCAAGAAATACATATAACTCTTCATATCTCACACTTTGATTACTATCAAGCTCGCGAAGACCTTTCATAGCATCTTATAAACTTTTGAGCGTAATGTTTATTATTTCATCATTATCCATCCTTGTATCATTTTCAGTTTCAACATAGTGATCAGTATCTATGCGACATAGACCTTGAGTTTGTGTCATAGGTGGTGCGGTGGCATAAATGTACATTAGTGGATCATGGTATAATAGTGACATATTATGAATCCTTGGGGGAGCAAATGCGTACACGAGGGGATAATTCAGAGACGAATGAGTAAGAGAAGCATTTTGAACTTGCTGAGAAGTTATGAAGTGATCTCCTTGGTCAAACTCATCTGAAGTTTAAAACATAGGCCCTTTTTGACGAACATCAGGGGGCAGGGCCACATTTGGTGGACTATGAGAAGTCATTTTGTTTTTCATCACCATGAGCCTTAGTTCAATAACTTTTTGGTCTAGACTAGGAACGACCTCCAGGGTTATTTCTGATCTTGTTGAGGTGCCAGAGTCTATTGCGGCAGTCAAAGTGGGGACTATTTTAGATGAAGTGATTGTGTTGATCAAACTGGGGTCCATAGTTAAACAAATCTTTTAGTAGCCCAAATAAGGAATGGTAAGTTTGTAGTAACTTTCTTGACCTTAGACCGTGTAAAATTCAGATATTCTGCCAGTGAGTACTTGAAATTATTATTTTTCGATCTTTTTGAAGTGAACAAGTTTGATTTTCAACACAAATCAGTCTCTCTAAAGAAAGAAAAACACTCAAAAGGTAAAAGTGGTAGTCTATTAATTATAATAATTAATCAAATAAACATATAAAACAAATACATTTATTTTTCTCAAAACAAGACTATTCTAAAATTCGAGAAATGGAACATTTGAAAGATGATTGAATAGACATAATTTTTTCTATTCAAGGGACTTTGATATTTGATTACAGGAGACGACATTGAATAAAGTGATTTTATGAAAGGTATAAATGTTCATACACTAACTTTATGAAGGTTTATCTGGAAAGTTCTTTTGAATATAACCGAGTTCTAATTTGAGATTGACTAAAATCGGTTGAGTATTTTGATAACTCTGGCTATATTTATGGGTGAAAAGATGATTTTTAAGAATGACGAGGTCAACATAAATTTTAGTGGTGACCTAGTGACTTTTATAGAAAATTTGGAATATAAAACTTGACAATTTTAAACGAAATTGATGATGGACCTTTTAAAAGTTTTGTAGGAAGACTCGAATTTTGAGTTTGTATGCCTAGTAATGCGCTAAGACTTTTGAATGGAATAATGAACTAGTTATGTTTAAAGAAAAATGTATGTACTTTAAACACACAAGTCAAATAAACATGGTCGAAGCAAATTATGTAGCATTTTAATATATATCGCGTCCTAACATATATGTGACATTTCAAACCAAAGTAAGCTTAATGTTTGAAGGATGTATATACCATTTGTAAGATGTTTCATTGAGTCACGACCAAACCCACCGTGAGTGGAACCCACCCAACCTCCGAATGAGCGAACCAGTTAACAACCCAACACTTAGTGGAATCTAACAGCTCAAAACTAGTTTGCAATAATAAAACTATCATTCAACATCTCAAAATACTGATATAATAGAATCTTCGGAAAACCTCCCTAGAACCTGAAAGTCACTGTACCAAAATATTCTACCAATTGTATAGAGTACAGGGATGTAACCCCAAAAGCAAAATGAGAGTTTAAGCCCGAAACAATTGGGCTACAACTAAATGAAGAAGACAAGGTAGCTAGATCGAAGTAGCTCACCCTTGAGATCTGAATGTGCTGGAACTAGAAGTGAGGTCGCGTGTCAGCCACCAGAAGATGTCCTGTACTCACAAAAATGAATGAAAGTGGAGAATCAGTACACAACCACCATGTATTGGTAGGATCATCGGGCAGCTCCAATAAACAAGATATGAACAGTAAACCAAAGTTGAGTAAAGCGAAGTAAACATATAACAAGTCAATAATATAACTAGACTATAAGTTTCTTCCTTAACTTATCGACCACATGTAACCAATTAACAACCAATGACAAACCAATGACAGTAAGCATATGTCATTTTCACATAACCTAGACCCACCAAGGATCCCTAGGACATCATCTATGTTTTCAATATGCAATTCCAGTCTACGCTAAGACCAACCTCACATTTAAATATAATCACCCGGCCTCTTATGGACCATATGCAAGAATCACAATTCAAGAATACAACCTATCCACTCATGGAACTATAGAAAGAATACAATCAATGCAAGTAAATCAACTCGTACCAGGTTTGGTACCTGAGCCAACCAAAAAGTATCCCATACCAGGCGTGGTACCTAAGCCAACTGAAAAGTATCTCGTACCAGGCGTGGACCCGAGCCAACCAAAAAGTATCCCATACCACGCATGGTACCCGAGTCAACCAATATGTAACCTGTACCAGGCGTGGTACCCGAGCCAACCGAATGTCACACCAAATCCAATCTATCAACAATCAATGAACAAAGGCAAACTTGTAAACCAACAAGGAACAAAACAAGTTCATTTCACAAGACTGATAGCTGGATAAGTAGGCATTCATAATCTCATTCCCTAAGCATGCAAACTCACACAATACAAAGTGATAGTACATGAACATATATTGCATATTGGGAAACAATAACCATCACCTACCTCGAATAACTCAAAAGCTCTATTGAACTGGAGCTTTCCCATTTTCTAAACCTCTTGTTTGTTCTTGGTCTAAAAATCATTACAAGATACTAAAATCAATCCACATGGCCTACTAATTACCTAGATTATGCAAAATCCCAAACCCCAGGACAAACTATGATCATTCCACCCTTTCCCAGGTTTTTCCACCATTAATTCACCTAAGTCTATAATTTTTACAGATACATTTAGAGAATTATGGCTAATTGATCATAACACAACAATAATATCAAGACCCAAGAACTTTTATGCCCTAGAATCCCCCTTTTCCCCGGATTCTACCATTCCTAGGTAAATTCAAACCTTTCCCCAAGTCCACAACTACAATTCTACAACATAGGAAAGATAACACTAAGTTAGTGGAGTAGAATCCTTACCTTTGAGATGAAAAATGCTGAAAAATGAACTAGGTTTGCCCAAAATCACCCTTGCCCTTCTCCCAAATGTTCTTGAGTAAAACGTAATGTTTTGGGGAAGTTATTGCATTAAATCCTGAATCGTTCCACTATAGCGGTCCGTACACCGCTATAGCACCTCCGCCATAGCGGAACTGACCGCTATGGTGGTGCTGACCAAAGTTGACTTTTGCTATAGCGGAAATTATTTCGCTATAGCGGTCACTGCTATCGCGCACTGATAGCACTCATCATAGACTGAAACTCGAGAATTTCTCCAAAAGGGTCCATTTTACAACACACCAAAATTCTTGACGTTCTAGAATAACCCCTTCACGTCAACCTTCATACCGAGAGTTCTACTTACCCGAATTCATTTCAAAAAAGTCCCGCGGACTACTTTACAAGTTAGATAATGGAAAATCTAGCTCAATGAAAGATATGATATCCAATCCTCACCCAGATTTCCCTAGACCATTACTCGCTCCAAAATCGGCCGAGACTAGCCTAGTCTAAAATTTTCAACTCCCAAACCCGGAAGTTTTCTAACTCAAAACTTGGCACGAAGAGTTTACCCATAACAATGAACCCGATCATTAAAATAGATATCAATTTATCAATCATTCATCCCCGAATGAGCAAACCCAAAATACAAAATAAAAGAGAGAAAGTGTAGCACCTGAATCCTCAAACAAGTGAGGGTACTTGTTTCGCATGTCCCTCTCGGTTTCCTAAGTGGATTTTTCAACTAGACGATGCTTTTATTGAACTTTTACTAATTTGATCTCCTTTGTCCTCAACTTTTGGACATCCTGTTCAAGAATCACAATCGGTTCCTCTTCGTAATGGAGATCTTGTCTAGTAATATCTCATCCCATTGAATGATGTATTCCCCATCCCCATGCTATCGCTTCAACATGGATACATAGAATATTGGATGAACTTATGATAAACTGGGAGACAGTGCTATCCTATAAGCCATTGGCCCTACAATTTCCAGAACCTCAAATAGACCGATAAACCGAGGGCTGAGCTTGCCCTTCTTGACGAAATGCATAACTCCCTTCATTAGTGACACTTTTAGTAATACCTTCTCACTAACCTGAAAATCCATGTCCCTTACCTTGAGATCTACATACTCCTTCTGCCTGCTTTGGACTGCTAGCAGCTTGGTCTGAATGCCCCTTACTTTTTCATGTGCTTCCCTCACCAAGTCCATACCCAAATGTTTCACATCACCTACCCCAAACCACCCTATGAGGGATCTGCACCCCTTCCCATACAGTGCCTCAAATGGTGCTATGTCGATACTGGAGTGGTAACTATTGTTGTATGAGAACTCACACAATGGTAGATATAGGTCCCAATGACCCCCAAAGTCAATCACACATGCTCTCAGCATGTCTTCCAATACCTGGATTGTCCTCTCCGACTGACCATCTATTTGATGATGGAATGTTGTTCTAAAAGTGAGTTGAGTACCCAACTCTTCATGTAACTTACCCTAGAACTTAGAGGTAAACTACGTACCCCTGTCTGAAATGATGGACAGTGGCACCCTATGCAGTCTCACGATCTCCTTAACATAGATCTTACCCAACTGTTGTGAATTATAGTCCACTATGACGGGAATGAAATGAGCTAACTTGGTCATCCTGTCCACAATGACCCAAATAGAGTCATACTTTCGCAAAATCTTGGGAAGACCCACCACAAAATCCATGCCTATCCTCTCCCACTTCCACTCGGGAATAGACATCCTCTGAAGTAATCCTTCGGGCCTTTGGTTCTTGTACTTGACCTGCTGACAATTATGACACTTGGAAACAAAATTATCTATGTCCCTTTTCATCCCAGGCCACTAGTAAAATTTCCTCAAATCCCCATACATCTTGGTTACGCCTGGATGAATCAAATATCGCAAACCATGAGCCTCAACCAACACCTTCTGAATTATGTCATCAACTCGAGGAACACAAATCCTTCCTCTGAAATTCATCACCCTGCCAGATTCCAATATGGCATCCCTAGACTCTCTGGATATTACCTTGCTCCGAAGCTTGCTCAATTGTGCATCCTGAAACTTCTTGGCCTTTACCTTTTCTATGAAAGTGGATTTGACCTCAATACTAGCCAACACCCCACCCTGTTATGAGATTCCCAGTTGCATGAACTTAGATTCTACAGCCCAGATCTCCTTTGCCAATAGTCATTTGGACACCCCCAAACAAGCCAAACTGCCCATACTGATGGTCTTCCGGCTCAATGCATCTGCCACCACATTAGCCTTACATGGATGGTACTGGATCGTCACATTATAATCTTTCAACAACTCCATCCACCTCCTCTGCCTCAAATTCAAGTCCTTCTAAGTTAGTACATGTTGTAGACTGATACACTCAAATTACACCTCCAAATAGAAGTATAAAGCAGTAGATGTTCAAATATACAACCTAACCAAGGTTAGGGTCGATCCCACAGGGAATATGGAAGGACTAGGGTCAATAATGTTTACTCACACTCTTAGTCGTTTATTTCCCTATGACGGGGGGGAGGTTTAAGTAACAAGTAGTAATTGTAATTCAAATTTCAACAAGTAACAAGTAATAGTTTTAAGAGTTGTAATCAGTGAGAGAAGTGACTAGGGTAATGTTCACCATGAGGTCATAACTTAGTAAGGCATTGTACTTAGTAAACTAGTTTGGTGCTTAGCATGCAAGATCGGTAAGTTAGGTTCTCCTAAATGGTTGATCCCCTAGATAGATTAATTTCACCACACTTCTTAGTCCGATCGCGGGTGTATGCTTTACTAACCCTTACCCTTGATACCAGATTAGCTATTCTCGGACAAGTTCAAGCTATTAGATGAGGGTTGGTAGCCTCAAATCTCCATTATAAATAACCTTTTTCCCATTCGTTACCTCCTTAGTCTGGTAAGTAAGAATAAGGCGAGTTCTAACATTTGCAACTGTTAAAAGGCAATCAAAGAGAAGGGAAGAATAATACATGCATAAACACCACCCTAGAATTACCAAGTACTTTGCCTACTTCGTTAATCCTTCATGGTTTCCACAACCCTAGTTGTGGATTTAGCTACTCATGGTTGTAAGAAGATAACCAGATATAGATGAAGAGATCATAATTATAACTTACAATAATAATTAAAGAAAACTGGAAATCTTGAATCCTCAAGAATACTTCCAGAAATCAAACAATCTTTTAATTTTCAAGAACTGTGTTATGATGTCTCACAAAATGTAAATAATTCATAAAATTATTGAACAATGTCTGAACCCACAAAATAAACCTAAGGGGAGGTATTTATAGATAAAAAAGACAAAATCCTAACTGATCTAGGAAAACTGGGTGCGACACTACCAACAAGTAGCCCCACAGTCCATCATGGATGCAAAGTGGGAGTTAAAAGAGTGGAAAATTACAAAAATACCCCAAGGAAAAAACTCTGAAAAACTGCTGAAAATTTCATCATAGGCTTCTATGGACAAGATTCACGACTCATGGAATGGATCACGGTTCATGGAAAGGGTTCATGGTTCCTGGGCAAAGTTTCTGGCGTCTGGACTGATTTACACAAGTTGGTTTCACGACCCGTGGAAACTTCTATGACTCGTGGAACCTCCTCTTGGTTATCAGGCCACTTTTAAGCTTCTGGACTATTTGCACGAGTTGGTTTCATGACCCGTGGAAACTTTCATGACTTGTGGAACCTCCTCATGGTTTTCAAGTAAAAAAACTGATTTCTACGAGTTGGTTTCACGACCCATGGAAACTTCCACGACTCGTGGTACCTTCTCGTGGTTGTTGTCTGTCATTTTGACAGACATACATCCTTTAGTAAAACATTGATAACGTTTTACTCCAGACTCGTATTAAGGCACAATTGGTGGCATTGGAAATAAGATTCAAAGACCTTTAATTTTGTGGGTACTAGGCCACCTAACTCTTTATATTCTAGGATTTATGATCTTTTGAAGTTGACCCGTGAAAAATCTTACACTAAAACTCAATCAGTAAGGAAGCTTTCAACTCAACTTTGAGCTAGAGGTTCTTTATGACCCTAATTCATATCTAATACACCTTTGAAACTTCAAAATAAGTCTTAATACTTAGATATATAGAAAATTTATCTAGTTTGGGTCTAACAAGACATGAAGAATGATTTAGATTTGGCTTAGAATTTTGGGGGTGTTACAACTCTAGTGCCCTCAAAACAAAAAAGGTACCTATCACACAGAATTGCAATTTAACAGACAGGGACTGGGAACACGCTCACTCTGACAAAGAAGTTCAAGATGTACATGCACAATACCATAGGCTTGCCCTTATTTTCTATGCCTTGGTTTTCAAACAGTTCGGTTAGGATCACTATAGGACTTTGTTAGGCTTGTAATGTAGGCTTAGGGAAGGGAATGGTATATTTGGGTAAATAGTGACTATGCCCTCCTTAACACTACAATTACTTCTTTTATTCTCCACTTTTTGGACCTCAATGTTTTCCTCCCTTAGTCTCCCTTTTTGTTACCTTTTCACTTTTATCAAGCTTCGGGTGTGGCTTTCATTGCACTTTTGCACTTTTTCTTTTCATCTTTTTTTTTCTTTCACTTTTTCTCTTCTTTTTATTCTCTTTATTTTTCTTTTGCAACTCACAAACCACACCCGTTATCTTCTTTTATAACACTAACCTGATCTTTTCATACCTAACACTTCCTACTTATGTTTATAGTAGCCACCCTCAACTTAAGTTTTTTGCCTGAGTTGAAGTGCACAATGTCCAAGGAGAGACCAGGGCTAAAACAAAGGTTTATAGGAAACAGGGAAGGTGACCGACTAACAACAAAAACGTTAACTTAGGCTCAAATTCTGGGATCAAAGAGATTCAATTTCATTTGGTAAGTCATTTGGCTTAAGTGGACTCATTCAAAAATGACCAATGATCATTTCCTAACCAAACCATTCTACAACCACAACAAGACTAACCAGGCAAGTTCTAGATTGAACAATACAGCAAGAACATATACTAAGCAGCTCACTCACACATGGCACAGAGTATAGACTATAGATTAGCTAACTATCAGTTCATGCTTTAGCTTAAGCTACTTATCACAGTTATATACATGCTATCATTTACATATCCATCACGATCAGTCCTAACAACTTATAGCACAAAAATTTGGAGGGGTCCCTATTTTTTTCAAATTATTTTTAAAATACGACCATGGTTGCATTCAGTTCCTACTTTACCTCTACAAACACACATCCTATTCTAAATATGCTAGTTCAACAGAAATTAAAAGTCCTTAGGGTAAGAACACAAGCAAGAAAATCCAAAGAATGCAAATACCATTTAGATACCTTTATGGGTTATCTCCCATGCAGCGCCTGATTTAACATCAGTTCACAACGCGAGTGTTTTGGCTACTCAAACTTCACCAAAAAACTCTATAAAAACTAGATGACCCAGCTTCCCCCACCCCATCTAAAAAGTTGTGCATTGTCCCTAATGCACTAAAAAAACTGAACAAGGGGTATAAGGCATACCTGCGGTGCCTAAGCGCGGTCATTGGGTGTAGTAGTTAAGCACTCTGTATCAGTGCCCACAACCTTCTCACTAACTGAGGCTGCCTCTGCAATCCTCTCAACGGATTCAGTTGCTCAGGAAGCATCCTCAACACTAACTCCCACAATGGGGCCTAAAGACGGTTCCTCAGTGGCGCCGGCAACACCACTAGCCGAGTCACCAGTACCAATGGGATCAACCTCAATTTGTTGCATAGCTAGAGACTCTTTTTGTGCTTTTTTAGCCTCTGTCTTAGCTTTCTTTGCAGCTCAATCATCTTTCTTCTTCTAAGACTTTGGGCTCAATGGGACATCATCCTCACGAAATGCTTATCCTTTCTCTTCCTCTTTTTCTGAGTCTCCAAAGGACTAGGAGGTAACTCAGCATCTTTTTCTTTAGCAGATTCCTTCAGTCAAAGCTTGGGATTAGCATAGTCCCACAGATCAATCTTGGGCTCAAATGTAGCCTTAGGCAAGACTACTGTAGCTTTAGCATACGTAGATGGACGACTCTTTAATTCATCCGCATCCACCCTCTGCTCCATAATCTGCTTCTTCATCTTTATCAACTCAGCAGCCCCCATTTCATCTAACTTGGCATCGATCCTCTCTTCTAATTTGTTAATGCGGCCATGAACATTATCAAATGAGGCGATGGATCTCTATATAGAGGCATCAACAATAGCCTAGAACTGCTAAGCAAACTTCTTCATCTGCTCCTGTAGATTGATAGTAGCCTGAACCATGTTGGTGAAGTTCGCTGGATAGAAGGAATAGACTGAGTCTGGCTCTTCTAGAGTGGGTGCAGCAGAAGTGGAAGGTGCCTTTTCAGTTTTAGGAATGGATGTCAACCCCACGAGAAGTCAACAGCTGAGTACTACGCTGGCGTTTCAACGTAACCACAACTTTTGCTCGCACGAATAGAGTGTCCTCATTCAAGATATCCTCAGGAGTCGGCAAATAAGTCACATAAGGCTCCATTTTCTGGTGGCAACACAAAGGCATCATGGATAGTCATTGGTTAAGTTGCCTCATAGGTGCTACCTAGACCCAAAATTTTGTTTATATCTTTGGACCACTCTAGGTGATGGGTATGGATGGCATGCTCAGCATGATTAATAACCAAATACTTTAGGATGCCCACCTCATAACATAGTGCACTCAAGAGACAGGGGAACGGGTAGGACAAATTAACTTTAGTGACTCTGTCCTTGATCTCTTCTACTATAATTTTCCCATTATTCAGCTTGTATTTGGATAAAAAGCTCACAACCAAAATATCCCTCTCAAGTGTCAGCTGGTTGTCACCACCCATCGACATAAGCTAAAAATGCACAATTGCCAACCAGAATTTAGCCTCGAACGTCAGAGAGGCCTTGGTGATATGTGGTTTATCCTGATCCAGTCACTTTGGAGTGCCAGTCTTTATGAGGAGCTTGGCTAACCACTTAGTCCGGTTAAGCTCAGTCTTACACTAGTAGTCATAGTCGGAGGTGCTGAAGGGTGCAACATACTCGGGCCCATACAAAAATTTGTTAATATTCTTGGCCGAGATGTTCACTGTAATGCCTCTCACCGGGACTCTCTCAAGAGCGGGCAAGTCAGATGGTTTCTGGCCCTTTCTACATCTACTCTCCTGAATAGCCTGATAATTTGCATATATCTCTCTCACTATAGTCGGCTGATTATCTAGGAGTGGCTTGCTTGTCCAACCCAAATTGTAATGGCGAAAGTACTCCTCAAGCTTAGGAAAGTCCTTCATCTTGAAGGAGTCTATCCTCTACTCTTCCGCAATAGGGTGTCTCAGATGCCCCCTTGCTGTCAACTTGAGCCCATAATCAAATATATTCTTGGACCCTTTGATGTTCCACATAGCCTTTTTTTTAAGCCGATCATCCTTTGATTTGAGAACTAGTGATATTCTAAGAGCTTTCAGAGTAGGCACTATCTTCTCCCTTTCATGTGTCTTCTTCTTTTCAGGAGTGTTCTCCCTTCTCAAAGTGGTTTCTTCTTTGTCAGACTCAGCATCAGCCTCAGCCCTCTTAGGAGAACCTGACTCTAACCAAGACTATGCATCATACCCTGTTTTGGTCTCAGTTTCCATCCCACTAGAAACTGGGATCGCTGTCTCTTTTCCTCCCTTAGTCGGTGGAGCTGTAGGGGTACTTTCTGAATCAGCACTTGCAGAGCAAGAAGATGAACCTTCCCTCTTTAAACTAGGAGGAAGTCTTGGCTGATGTTTGTGTTATGCCCTAAGGTTACCCCCTAGACGTAACACGGAATCCAAGGCACGAGTGCTCTAGACTAACCCTTGGTCATAGCATACTTAGTCATTCATAAGAAAGCATATCGGAAGCATAGATAGAATAGTAGGCAACCCAAATTCATAAATGATAAGTCAGTATGAAACATAGTTTTAAAAGACTGACTTGAATACTGGCTATGTCTAAAAAGCCTATACATATGACATAAGGAGTTTCTAGGACAAGACCCTAGCTAACTTAAGGTACAGAAATAAATAGTCAAAACGAGCTAGAATCATAACTAGCCCTCGTATAATGAGGACTCTCCAACACTAACTTGAAATGTCTTGCGAGCTCTAGCCACATGTCTGAGGAAGGGAACCTCAATCTGCATTGTCAAGAGGATACAGTACAAAATGTGCGTCAGTACTATAGGATGTACCGAGCATGAGAGATATGCATGATCATGATAAAACATACTTAAAACATGTTTAAAATGAGCTCTTTCGAAATAAGAGATAGCATAAGAAATTATCAAGATATAAGACATAAACATGAAGTAAAGTCAAGATTCAATATAAATTCATAACTCGAAAATAATCATGTGGGAGTTTCTCTTAACCGACATAAACCATGCAGAACTACATGGAGTCTAGTGTTATGCACCCACACTTAAAAAGGTTGTCCTAACCGGCCAAGGTTAGAACCATGTCATAAGGATCCTTTCATAAGCCACGTAGGGCAACCTACGGTGGCAACGTAGTTTTAGACTTGGATTATCTAGAACCCTCATCGCTCGATGCTAAATACTACTCCCAAAACACATAACATAAGTCTCACATACATATGACATATCTAGATGTCAAGCTTATTCCTAAATATTTTCATAACCCAGATCTTCATACTACTCACGAATCTTGATTTAGAAAATGGTTCATGAACATTGATGGCACATCGGGTGTCTTACATTGAATAACAGTTCATAACTTGAAAACTTGCATGGCACTAGTTCAATTTGATAATTACATATACTTTCATAAAACATAGGAACTAGACATGCACTTTCTTGAAATTCATGAAAACATGCTATCAAATACCAACTTTACTTGAATCAATTTATGCATATAGGATTTGCCATAATTAGCCTTTAATTTGAAAATAGGAGTTCATATATAAAAAACCCAGGAAAAATCATGCAATTTAGTAGTAATTTCATAAGAGAATCATGAGAAGGCAATTTATAGCAAAACTCATAAGAATTGGGTAAGAACCATAATTTGAAAGTTCATGAAATCAAAATAAAGATTTGGGGTTTTGGGAACAAGGGTGAAAGGAGCCCATTGTTGAGTACCCACATACCTTGATGGAAGCTAACCCACTTGAAATAGAAAAGAAAAGGAGACTTGAACTTGGAGCTTGAGACTTGTAACTGGAAGAGGTTTTTTCCCTTTTTGGAAGATGAATGAGGTAATGAGAAGGAACTTAGGTTAATAGGTGTAGAAAACCTACTAAAAGTTGCCAAAATGACCTCACTTAGGAGTTAAAAAGGTGAGTAATTATAAAAATACCCCTGGGATTTAATTAAGAAAAGTTGATAAAAGGGGTCGGCTTCAAGAATAACGGGTCGGTTCCATGGGTCATAGTTTGAACCACGACTTGTGGTTCCCACTCATAGTTCCTGGACAAATGATTAGACTGCTGAAGACATTCTACAGGTCAACAGGATGGACCCATAGAATGGATCACGAATTGTAGAACCAATTCATCATTCTTAAGGGGTTTGGCAGGCCTCTGATCAGGTTCCACGAGTCAACAGGAGGTCCATAATTCCAACTACGCTTTGTAGTCTTGAATCATTGTTCCTGGGAATCAGTCAGTCCTCTGGTCTAGTTCCACGAGTTGACAGGACAGGCCGTAGACTGAACTACAGTCTGTAGAACCAACTCATGGTTCTACGACCAAAGACTGATTCTGGCAGAGTTAAAGCACAGATCTACTCCGTGACTCGTGGTTCAAACCATGGTCCGTAGTTTGGACTCGTCATTTCTAGAAAATTCAGAATTTTTAGATTTCTTAAGTTTAAAAGCTGGATCGGACTTCGGGGTGTTACAATATCTTCCCCTTAGTATCATTCGTCCTCGAATGAATACTAAGTAAGGAAACTTGGGGAGGACAACAGCCCAACCAACAATAAGACATGAAAACCAGGAATAACCATGGAAATTTAGCTTGCAACTTAAAATGTGACTGAACTAACTTCTGAAAACTTGCACGCATGCTAAGATCATCAGGAAAACTGAAGGAATAGAGTAGGATAGACGTACGAATGAGGAAGCTACTACCTCAAGAAGAAACTGGATCGGAAGGAAAGAGATGAGGGTACTTGGCTTTCAGGGCTGCTTCTGCTTCCCAAGTAGCTCCTTCAACAAGCTGATTCCTCCAAAGAACTTTTACCGAAGTGACTTCTTTATTTCTCAACCTCCACCTTGACGATCAAGGATCTCCATGGGAACCTCCTCATAAGTGAGACTATCCTTCACACCCACATCCTCCAAATGAATAATGAAGGTAGGATCACCAACACACTTCTTTAACAAGGAAATGTGGAAGATCGGATGAACCGCTTCTAAATCCGATGGCAAATTCAACTCATAAGCAATGCTACCAGCTCTCCTCTGAATCCAATAAGGACCTACAAAATGGGGACTGATCTTCCCTTTCTTGCCAAATCTCATCACACCCTTCATGGGTGTCACCTTCAGAAAAAACCAATAATCAACCTCAAATTCCAATCCCTCCTTCTCATATCCGCATATGATTTCTGTCGACTCTGAGCAATCTCCAACCTCTCCCTAATAAGTTGAACCTTCTCCATAGTCTCATGAACCAAATCTGGACCAATCAAATCTACCTCACCTAGTTTAAACCAACCAATAGGAAACCTACACCTCCGACCATAAAGTGTCTCATAAGGAGCCATTTGGATGCTAGAACTAAAGTTGTTGTTGTAGGCAAATTCGATAAGAGGAAAGTGATCATCCCAATTACCTTTGAAATCAATCACACAAGCTCTCCACATATCCTCCAAAGTCTGAATGGTATGCTCTGTCTGGCCATCCATCTGAGGGTGAAAAGTTATGCTAAGCTTCACCTGAGTACCCAGACATCTCTGAAACGACCTCCAAAACTAGGAGGTAACCTGAGTACCTCTATCTGAAATAATGGACATTGGGACACCATACAACTTGACTATCTCCCAAATGTAGAGTCTGGCATAATCATCTACTGAATTAATAGTCTTAACGGCTAATAAGTAGGGTGACTTAGTCATCCGGTCGACAATCACCCAAATGAAATCATGTTGCCTTCGAGTACGAGATAAACCAGTAATGAAGTCCATATTGATCGCTTCCAATTTCTAAGTAGGAAGGTCAATATCCTGATTCATGCCACCCAGTCGCAGATGCTCTACCTTCACTTGCTTATAGTTGGGAGACTTAGCCATAAAACCAGCTATGTCCCTCGTCATACCATTCCACCAATAGACTTCCCGTAGGTTATGGTACATCTTGGTGGCACCAGGGTGAATAGAATATCTGGAACTATGAGCCTCAGTAAAAATATATTATCTTAACCCATCTACATCTGGAACACACAATCGACCCTGATAACGAATCACACCATCTCCCCCTTTGGAGAAAACCTCAACTCTTTGCTGATGGACTACATGTTTTAGCTGAAGCAAAATAGGATCACTGTCTTGCCTTGCCTTCACCTCCACTACCAAAGATTATTTGGAACCATTCTAAATAATAACACCACCTTCTGCCGAGTCCATAAAGCGAACTCCCAACCTAGCAAGCCTATGAACCTTCTTAACCAATTCCTTCTTTTCGTCTTCAACTGAAGACACTACCCATGGACAATCTACTAAGTGCATCCGCCACAACATTGGCCTTACTCAGATGGTAAAGCACACTCATGTCATAATCCTTAAGAATCTCAAGCCATCTTTTTTTATGCAGATTCAATTCCCTTTGAGCGAACACATACCAGAGAATCTTATGATCGGTGAAAACATCCACCTGCACACCATACAAGTAATGTCTCCAAATCTTCAAAGCAAAAACCACGGCTGCTAACTCAAGATCATGAGTAGGGTAGTTCTTCTTATGGATCTTAAGCTGTCTAGAAAAATAAGCAATCACTTTACCACGCTACATCAAAACATAACCCAAACCAATTCTAGAAGCTTCACAATAGACAACAAAGTCATCTAGGCCCTAAGGTAGAGCCAACACTAGAGTTGTGGTCAACCTAGTCTTTAATTCCTGAAAGTTCTTCTCACATAGATCGGACCACTGAAATTTAACCTTCTTCTGAGTCAACCGAGTCAATGGGGCAAAAATGGAAGAAAACCTTTCCACAAACCTCCTGTAGTAACTAGCCAAACCCAAAAAGCTGCTAATATCAGACGGGGAAGTGGGTCTAGGCTAGTTCTTTACTACCTCAATCTTTTGAGAATCAACTTAAATACCATCTCTAGTCACAATATGACCTAGAAAAGAAACATACTGCATACAAAACTCACACTTGCTAAATTTAGCAAACAACTGTCAATCCTTGAGAGTTTGCAACACAACTCTCAAATTATCTGCATGCTCCCCCTCACTCCGAGAGTAGATAAGGATATCATCAATGAAAACAATTACAAACATATCCAAATACTGTTTAAACACACGGTTCATCAAATCCAGAAAGGCTATAGGAGCATTCGTTATTCCAAAAGACATAACAACAAATTTGTAATGACCATACCGAGTCCTGAAGGTTGTCTGCAGAATATCACACTCTCAAACATGAAGCTGATGATAACCGGATCTAAGGTCTATCTTGGAGAAGAAACTAGCACCCTGAAGTTGATCAAACAAGTCATCAATCCTAGGAATGGGATACTTATTTTTAATTATGCCTTGTTCAATTGACGGTATTCAATACACATCCTAAGGGAACTATCCTTTTTCCGCACAAACAAAACTAGGACACCCCATGGGGAAATGCTAGGCCTGATGAAACTGTTATCAATAAGATCCTTCAATTGATCCTTTAACTTTTTAAGTTCCACGGGAGCCATTCTAAAGGGAGGAATGGAGATAGGATTCGTATCTGGAAAAAGATCTATCCCAAAGTTGATCTCCCGCTCGAGAGAGACTCCGGACATATCTTCTGGAAACTCTTTTGGGATCTCATTCACAACAGGGACAAACTGAAAGGATGGGGTTCTGGACTCCGTGTCCATAACCTGAACTATATGATAAACATAACCCTTAGAAATCAACTTCTTAGTATTAAGATAAGATATTAAATGACCTTTCGAGGATGGAGGACTCCCTTTCCACTCTAAGACGGGTACATTTGGAAACTTGAAATTGACAACTCGAGCATGACAATCAACCGAAGCATAACAAGCATACAACTAATCCATACCAAGAATAACGTCAAAATTAGTCATCTCCAACTCTACTAAATCTGTTGAAGTGACTCTGTGAAGGACTGAGATGGAGCAATTTCAGTAGATTCTTTTGGCTAGGACTGACTCCCCAATAGGAGTAGAAACACAAAAGGGTTCCTAAAGCAATTCAGGAAGAATTTCAAATTTGCATGCTACATAAGGGGTCACAAAAGATAAGGAGGCACCGGGGTCCAACAATGCATATATATCGATAGAGAAGACTGTCAACATACCAGTGACAACATCCAGTGAACTCTCCTAGTCCTGACGATAGGACATGGCATAAAGACGATTCTGGCACTGACCACCAGAACTAGAAGTAGTGCCCTGCTGGGCTGGTCGACCTTCTAGGGCTGCTAGAGCAGACTGAGCCCTACTACCTCCCTGCCCTTTCTAAGCCGAAGGGCAATCTCTAATCATGTGTCCAGCCTGTCCACATCCAAAGCATGCACCTGTGTATAAATGACATTCTCCCAGGTGACTCTTCCCACACTTGCTTAAAATAGGGTGGGAAGATCCCTTAGCAACACACTCTTAGTATTGCGAATAGGAACCAGATCCTCTACTAGTCTGATCATGGTAAGGCCTCAGGGCCTGGGTAGGAGCACTAGCAGAAGAATGAATGGGTCCTGATGTATTTTTCTGAAACGAGGAGCGATGTCCACCACCGGACCTCTAATGGCCAAAACCTGAACTCTCGAATCTAACTATGTTGGTCTCCCTAAGCTTGTCCCCCTCGATTTGGTGAGAATGAGTCATAAGTCTGGAGATACTTTTGTCACTCAACAGCATAGCAGATCTACACTCCTTTTTTACCAAGTCTGAGACTCCATAGATATACATGCTCATCTGATCCTGTGGGTCAGCCACCATAGCAGGAGTGTATCTGGAGAGCTGAGTGAACCTCAAACTGTACTCTTGGACTGTCATAGATCCCTATCTCAAGTTCACAAACTCTTCGGCCTTCACTTGCCTTAACTCCCTCGGAAAGAACCGGTCGAGGAAAGCCCTTTCAAAACACTCCCAAGTCATAGGGACCTTGTCCCTAGCTCTAGCTTTCTTTCATTGCGTGAACTATATATGAGCTATATCCTTGAGTTGATAGAATGCTAACTCAACACTGTCAACCCCAACCACCTGCAGAACATCAAAGATTTTCTTCACCTCATCCAAAAGGTTCATCGGATCTTGCCCAACCTTCAAACCCCAGAATTCTGATGGGTTCATACAGATAAAATCATGAACTTAGGCCGCTACCCCATCTTGAGGGTGGACGGGGATAGGAGCTGGATGGTTGGCCTGAGCGGCCAAGGTCTAGACTAGCATATGGATGGCATTCCTGAACTTCTCATTCATGACCTCGGGGGACAGAACTAGAGAAGCAGCATTCCAAGCGGCTCGGTGAGGCATAGCACGTCGAGGCATAATCTTAAATATACAAGAAAAGGATTAGAGAGATATTAGAGTTAAACTCTAACGCACGATATGATCATGAAAGAAGTGAGGTTTTTCTAAGACACCTCATAGCTTCCCTCTCATAATTGTGGCACACTTCACACACATGAAAGATATTCTACTCGATACGGCTTTCATATATCTAAGGACTCTTGAACTTGAGGCTCTGATACCAAGTTTGTCACACCCGGAGGTTACCCCTAGACGTAACATACGATTTTGGGCACGAGTGCCCTAGACTAACCCTTGGTCATAGCATACTCAGTCATTCATAAGAAAGCATATCGGAAGCATAGATAGAATATTAGGCAACCCAAATCCATAAAAGATAAGTCAGTACAGAACATAGTTTTAAAATAGTGACTCGAATACTGGCTATGTCTGAAAAGCCTCTACACATGACATAAGGAGTTGCTAGGACAAGAACCTAGATAACTCAAGGTATGAAAAAAAATAGACCAAACTAGCTATAATCATAACTATCCCTCGTATAATGAGGACTCACCAACACTGATTGGAAATGGCCTGCGAGCTCTAGCCACGTGCTTGAGGAAAGGAACCTGAATCTTCATCGTCAAGAGGATGCAGTACAAAATGTGTGTCAGTACTATAGGATGTACCGAGCGTGAGAGATATGTATGATCATGATAAAGCATACTTAAAACATGCTTAAAATGAGCTCTTTCAAAATAAGAGATAGCATAAGAAATTATCAAGATATAAGACATAAACATGAAGTAAAGTCAAGATTCAATATAAATTCATAACTCTAAAATAATCATGTGGGATTTTCTCTTAATCGACATAAACTATACTGAGCTACACAGAGTCCAGTGTCATGCACCCACACTGAAAAAGGTTGTCCTAACCGGCCAAGGTTAGAACCATGTCATAAGGATCCTTTCATAAGCCACGGAGGGCAACCTACGGTGGCAACATAGTTTTAGACTTGGGTTATCTTGAACCCTCATAACTCGGTGCTAAATACTACTCCCAAAACACATAACATAAGGCTCACATACATGTGACATATCTAGATGTCAAACTTTTTCATAAACATGTTCATAACTCGGATCTTCATACTACTCACGAATCTTGATTTAGAAAATGGTTCAGGAGCATTGATGGCACATCGGGTGTCTTGCATTGCATAATAGTTCACCACTTGAATACTTGCATGGCACTAGTTCAACTTCATAAAAACATATACTTTCAAAAACCATAGGAACTAGGCATGCACTTGCTTGAAATTCATGAAAACATGCTATCTAATACCAATTTTACTTGAATCAATTTATGCATATAGGATTTGCCATAATTAGCCTTCAATTTGAAAATAGGAGTTCATATATAAAAACCCATGCAAAATCATGCAATTTAGTAGTAATTTCATAATTGAATCATGAGAAGGCAATTTATAGCAAAACCCATAAGAATTAGGTAAGAACCCTAATTTGAAAGTTCATGAAATCAAAATAAAGATTTGGAGATTTGGGAACAAGGGTGAAAGGAACCCATTATTTAATACCCACATACCTTGATTGAAGCTAACCCACTTGAAATTAAAAACAAACGGAGACTTGAACTTGGAGCTTGAGACTTGGAGCTTGAAGAGGTTCTTTTCCCTTTTTGGAAGATGAATGAGGTAATGAGAAGGGACTGAGGTTAATAGGTGTAGAAACCCTACAAAAAGTTTCCAAAATGACCTCACTTAGGAATTAAAAGGGTGGGTAATTATAAAAATTGCCCTGGGATTTAATTTAGAAAAGATGAGAAAAGGGGTCAACTTCAGGAATCACGGGTCGGTTCCACAGGTCGTAGTTTGAACCACGACTCGTGGTTCCCACTCGTGGTTCCTGGCCAAACGATTAGACTGCTGAAGACATTCTATGGGTCAACAAGACGAACCCGTAGAATGTATTATGATTTGTAGAACCAATTCATCATTCTTAAGGGGTTTGGCAGGCCTCTGATCAGGTTCCACGAGTCAACATGATGATCTATAATTCCAACTACGGTCCATAGTCTTGACTCGTGGTTCCTGGGAATCAGTCAGTCCTCGGGTCTGGTTCCATGAGTTGACAGGATGGGCCGTAGACTGAACTATGGTTTATAGAACTAACTCGTGGTTCTCAGACAAGAGACTGATTTTGGCAGACTTAAACCAAGGATACACTCTATGACTCATGGTTCAAACTATGGTATGTGGTTAGGACTCGTCATTTTTGGAAAGTTCAAAATTTTTAGATTTCTTAAGTTTAAAAGTTGGATCAGACTTCAGGGTGTTACATTTTGCTCTTAGGTTGGTGCATTATGCCCTTCCTCTTGAGATTGGGAAGGAGAAACTAGCAGCTTCCATTTGGTCATCTTGGCGAGGGGGCGGTTATCAAAGTCACTCTTCTCGGCCTCAAAATTGGTTTGATCCTTTAACCGCGACTTGACTACCTTATCCTTCACTTTCTGGGGGGACCCACATCTAAGTGGAGTCAGTGGTGCTATATAGTACCTGAAAGTAACCAATGTTAGCAAACAAAACCAAAAATCGAAAGTAGAAAAAAATTTACACTTAGAAAAAATTTACAAAAATGTTAGCCTCCCACGGGGGGCGTGAGAGGTCTGACGGCCCGTGGCTTAAGGCGTCAGAATGGGGCAGTGGAGTTTGTTCAAGAATGAAGTCCTCCCACGCTGGCTTTCCACGGGCATGGGAAGTGTGAGGTCCCATCAGGATCGGGCATCGAAATGGGACAGTGGCCTTTTTAGGCCTTGTTCCACTCCCACGGTAAACACAGACGCCCGTCGTCCCCCCCCCCCCCCCCTCCGATGTCCTGTGGGCTTTGCCCATGGGATCAGGGCTGTCAGCCATTTATTTTGTGATCCACACCCCATTTATTCAAAACATGTGCACACACACCCAATTTCATACATATTACTCCTATCCCCAAATCATCCACAAGGATTATGTAACACCCCATACATTTCAAAACCTATATGACTAAGTTAATATCGATGAAGGTACTTAAGTTTGAGATTGTGAAGGGGTACTTTGGCCTAGAATTTAAAATGTCCAAATTTATATAAGTTTGAAGTTAAAGTATAAGGATGAGGGTTTCTAAAATGAGATAAAACAAGTGACGTGCTTGCTCGACTTATCTAAGCTCTTAGGTGACAAGTAGGTGCATCACCTCCCTATGCTAACGAACTATGTTCTGAGGGCCGATTAGAGAAAGAAAAACCATGGATTATTAGACCTAATTGTATCCCAAATAAAGCTTAAAGTTGGACCATCAAAGTACAACCAAATCTGTCCCAAACAACTACAAAGGGTAGCCACCAATGTTGACCACATTTTGAACCAAGAGAAGCCCAAAGTCAGACTCAAAACTTAAACCTTTTGAGGACCAAACAAAGGATAATTTTGGCCCATGTTTCTTGACCCATTTTGGCTCAAATCTACTCAAAAAAGTCGGCCAAATAGGCCCCCTTATACAGAAAATTTTGTTGATCAATATTGATCACAAAAAACTGTAAAAGTTTTACTAGAACTCTCTCTTATCTTCTTTCTTCTTGGCAGCCCCTCTCTCCCTTTAGGGTTATAAGAAGATCAAGATTCATTCAAGCTTAAGTTGAGTTAAAAAACTTATTATCTTGGTACTAATTCACTACATATAGCTAGGATATCCTATGGTAATAAATACATGAACTTTGGCAGCCCCTTCCTTAAGATTGGACACTTAAAAATTGTGTAACAATTAAGAGATTTATTTTTCTCTTGTTGGTGTATGTGTAGGGGGTACTTAACCCTTGAAAGGCATCAATAAAAAGAGGATAAAAACACCCCTTAAAGTGTGGTAAGTACTCTTCCCATAATCATCTTTTTGGATTGAAGTTCGGACGGACAAATGTTGTTGAATTGTTGTTAAGAACTCACGGGACGGTGATCGGAAGCCGTGGGTTCAATGTGTTGCTATTGCATTTCGGTACGGTGAGTTGTGTAGGAGTTGTTTGATGTGTTTTGTATGGTTGTAGGCAGTAGGTTGCTGTGTGTGTGATGTGTATGGAAATGGGGGAGAAAGGTGTGACGATACACCCTTTAATTAATGCCAATATGTAAATCTGCCCAGGAAATGTTTAGCTACTGTTTTGGCAATGTTGCATCAGGTTTAAGAGCTTATATTAGCTTCACTATACCCTTGTGTTGTATATTAACTTAATAAAGGAAAGGCCAAGTTGTGGTAAGCGCAATCTGCGGAAGAAACGATGTATGTTAAGGCTTCTTTATTCCTTATCGACATGAATCTAGAAATGGAACTCTAAATCTTCGAAAGAAGGAATTTGAGTATTCTATTGTAAGAGAGATGATTTGGTAACTTAACAAGTCTTAAGGAACTAAGTGATACATTATGGTGATTTAAGTCTCCTTCTTATAAAAATCTGATTCTTTTTGTACTAAATGTAAGTTATCCTTTTGTCAAGTTTCTTCTTTGTATTGTGATCCCTAATCAAGCTTTAGAAAGTATAAAAGGAAGGTTAGCAAGTCGAATCTCCAATCATATATGTTTGGTAAGTTGAGTCCAACATCTAGTAATTCAAGGCTAAAGAAGTTATCTAAATGGACCTTCATAACTAACAAGAGTAGCTTTAAAGGTCAATCTAGTAATATGCTTATTACGCGTGGATTGCGTGTTAGTGTGCACTGAGGTGCTATTGCCATATTGAGGCTATTATATACATAGTGTGCACCGAGGTGCTACTATCATATTGAGGCCATTATATACATAGTGTGCACTGAGGCGCTTCTGCCATATTGAGGCTATTATATACATAGTATGCATCGAGGTGCTACTGCCATATTTAGGCCATTATATACATAGTGTGCACCTAGGTTCTACTGCCATATATAGGCCATTATATACATAGTGTGAACCTAGGTTCTAATACCATATTGAGACCATTATATACATAGTGTGCACCGAGGCACTACTTCCATATTAAGGCTATTATACATAGGGTGCATCGAGGTGCTATTGTGGTTCAACGTGTGTTATAAAGAGTGAGTTGCGGTGTGAGTTAATGCATGCGTTGTATCCTAAAAATAATAAATGAGAAAAGAGCTTAACGAGTCTTACCGATTACAGTTTACAAATTTCATATTATATCCTATTCAGATTTACTACTTGCAACTTACTATTATGTTTCTACCTTACATACTAGTACATTATATTTGTACTGACGTCCCTATTGCCTGGGGTGTTCTGCATACATGCCTGCAGGTCCAGACACAAGCCCAAACAGGCTTGTTCAGTAGGAGTTGCAAAGTTCAGCCATTTTGGTAAGCTCCATTCTTCCTAGAGCTGACCAGTCACAAGTGTAGCTTATATTTTGACCAGGTTATGTATATGTACAGTTTATGGGTAGTCTAGGGCCCTGTTCTGGATATGAGATGTTTTACTTACTCTTAGAGGCTTGTAGATGTGTATATGTATATTAGTGTTGGGTATGGCCTTGTCGGCCTTGTTATTAGCTATCTACTATAATATTAAACTTGTCGGCCTTGAGTTGTTTACCTACTGTTGAGCTATCAGTATTTCTAATTGCTATTATTAGAGACCTTGTAGGTCTCAGACCCCCAATAGGTTCAATATATATACACTCTATTTTGGTGCCCTCGGCCTTTAAGGGCTCCGGGTGTTGGTCCTACCTCCCCTAGTTTGGAGCGTGATAAACTTGGTATCAGAGCACGTCAAATCCCAGGGAGTCTACAAGCCATGTCTAGTAGAGTCTTGCTTATGGGTGTGTTGTGCACCATACTTATAATCCTATGTCTATGGGACATTTAGGAATTGTTATCATTCTTTCATCTGCTAGATCGTGCAATAGAGCGAGGTCGTAAGATATTAGAAGTCTAATTCATGCTTTTTTATTCCTTGTTTTCAGAAATAACGGTGACCAGACAAATGACTAGCCGACGAGTTGGCATGGATGTGCGGGAAGGTACCAGTCATTCCCCGCTTGTCCACATGGATATATTAGAGGCTCAAAGTGCATCACCGACTCTAGAGATCCAGTTCATCCAGTACATAATGAGACTAGAAGGGATCCAGCACCCCCGGCCTCACCTGCTCAAATGGCACCTTAGATAGATAGAGATGAACCTGCACTTTCAGCTCCTCCACCTGAAGCAAAGGACCAGGACATCAGAAGTGCAGTTTGATTATTGACCCAGATGGTAGCCACATAGCAGGAATAGATATAGGCATCGACAAGTGCTAGCTCAGGTGACTCAAAAAGTTCTTGCCCCCGAGGGTTTATCGGCCTAAGTCCTTCTATATTTACCATATCTGACCTTTGTGAGGATCCTCAAGAGCTTATTGATCAGACCTATCGTGTACTTTGAGTCTTGCATGCAACAGTAGTAGAGGTAGTGGAGTTTGCATCTTTCAGGTTATGATATATAGCCATTTTGTGGTTTGAGACTTAGGATCAGTCTAGGGGATCAAATGCACCCCCAGCTGAATGGGAGGATTTTTCACAGGTATTCCTAGCTCACTATCTTCCACAAGAGGTTTGAGAGGGCAGACTTGATCAGTTTTTAGCCCATAGGCATGGCAATATGAGTGTTTGAGAATACATCCTCATGTTTAATTCATTTGCCAAGTACGCCCCCAATATTATGAGTACTATGCGAGCTAGAATTCATATATATGTGGGTTGACTTAAGGATGAATTGATTAAAGGATTAACGATAGCAGCCACACAAGAGGATATTTCTAAGATACAGGCTATTGCTCAGACTGTAGAGGATCTTGAAGTACAAATTAGAGATAACCAAAACTGAGAAAGGGGTCAGAATAAAAGGACTAGATCTATTGGGTCCAATTGAGAGCCACAAGGTGATGTTAGGCCACATTTTCATAGGTGATCACCCCACCCTATCGGTGGTGTCCAACATCAGTTGCAAAGGCAGAAGTATGATCATTTTTCATAGCCTGGACCAGGCCACAATTTAGGTGCATCAAATTCCTATCACCAGAGGAGTTCAGGTCAGATGAGGCCACCTTTGCCACCTTGTGTTCAGTGTGGTAGGAAGAATCCTGGTATATATTACCTGGGTTTAAATACTTGCTCTTCGTATGGGTATCCTTGTTAATTTATGTGAGAGTGTCCAAGTAGAGGTAGGGGTCAAATGTCCCAGCCTACAGGGTTGATGGCAGCTTCATCATCTATTATTCGTCCCCCTAGGACAGGCCCATAGGCTACACTAGGTCATGGTAGAGGTAGAGGAGGAGGAGGAGCATCCAGTTCAGGCGGTTATATGACTAAGTTAATATCGGTGAAGGTACTTGAGTTCGAGATTGTGAAGGGATACTTTGGCCTCGAATTTAAAATGGCCAAATGTATATAAGTGTTAAATTAAAGTATAAGGATGGGTTTTTTGAAAATGAGATAAAACAACTGAGGTGCTTTCTCGACTTATCTAAGCTCTTAGGTGACAAGTAGGTGCATCACCTACCTACGCTAACAAACTAAGTTCCCACGGTGATTATGGGCAGCAACACCATGGATTATTAGACCTAATGGTAGCCCAAATAAAGCTTAACGTTGGCCCATCAAAGTACAACCAAATCTGGCCCAAACAACTAAAATGGGTAGCCACCAGTGTTGATTACATTTTCACCCAAGAGAAGCCCAAAATCAGACACAAAACTTAACCCTTTAAAGGCCCAAGCAAAGGATAATTTTTGCCCAAGTTTCTTGACCCATTTTGGCCCAAATCTACTCAAAAGAGTCGGCCAAAGAGGCCACCTTGTACAGACCTTTTGTTGATCTATATTGATCACAAAGAGATGGTAAAGTTTTAGCAGAACTCTCTTTTATCTTCTTTCCTCTTGGCAACCCCTCACTCCCTTTAGGGTTCTAAGAAGATCAAGATTAATTCAAGCTTAAGGTGAGTTAAACAATTTATTATATTGGTACTAATTAACTACATATAGCTAGAGTATCCTATGGTAAGAAATACATGAAATATGGTAGCCCCTTCCTTAAGATTGGATACTTAGAAATTGTGTAACAATTAAAAGATTTCTTCTTCTCTTGTTGGTGTATGTGTAAGGGCTACTTAAGATTTTAAAGGTATCAACAAAAAGATGATAAAAACACTTCCTCAAGTGTGGTAAGTACTATGCCCATAAACATATTTTTGGATTGAAGTTTGGATGGACAAATGTTGTTGAATTGCTGTTAAGAACTCACGGGACGGTGATCGGAAGCCATGGACTCAATGTGTTGCTATTGCATTTCTATATTGTGATTTGTGTAGGGGATGTTTGATGTGTTTTGTATGGTTGGAGGTAGTAGGTTGGTGTGTGTGTGATGTGTATTGAAATGGGGGATATAGGTGTGATGATACACCCTTTAATTAATGTCAATACGTAAATCTTCCCGGAAAATGTTTAGCTACTATTTTGGCAATGTTGCATCAGGTTTAAGAGATAATGTTAGCTTTATTATACCATTGTGTTGTATATTAACTTAACAAATGAAATTCCAAGTTGTGGTAAGCGCAATCTTCGTAAGGAACGAGGTATCTTAAGGCTTCTTTATTCGTTATCGGCATGAATCTAGAAATGGAACTCTAAATCTCCGAAAGAAGGAATTTGAGTATTCTGTTGTAAGATAGCTGATTTGATAACTTAACAAGTCTTAAAGAACTAAGTGATACATTATGGTTATTCAAGTCGCCTTCTTATAAAAAATATGATTCTTTTTGCATGAAACGTAAGTTATTCTTTTGTCGAGTTTCTTCTTTGTATTGTGATCCCTAATCAAGCTTTAGAAAGTATAAAAGGAAGGTTAGAAAGTCAAATCTCCACTCATATGTGTTTGGTAAGTTGATTCCAACATCTAGTAAGTCAAGACTAAAGAAGTTATCTAAATGAACCTTCATAACTAACAAGAGTAGCTTTGAAGGTCAATATAGTAATATGCTTATTACGCATGGATTGCATGTTAGTGTGCGCCGAGGCGCTACTGCCATATTGAGGCTATTATATGCATAGTGTGCACCAAGGTGCTACTACCATATTAAGGCCATTATATATAGTGTGCACCAAGGCCCTACTTCCATATTGAGGCTATTATATACATAGTGTGCACCGAGGTGCTACTGTTATATTGAGGTGATTATATACATAGTGTTCACCAAGGTTCTACTACTATATTGAGGCCATTATATACATAGTGTGCTCCAAGGTGCTACTGCCATATTGAGGCTACTATATATAGGGTGCACCGAGGTGCTATTGTGGTTCAGCGTGTGTTACAAAGAGTGAGTTGCAGTGTGACTTAATGCATTTATTGTATTCTAAAAAGAATAAAGGAGAAAATAGCTTAACAAGTCTTACCAATTACAGTTTACAAGTTTCAAATTATATCCTGTTCACATTTACCACTTACAACTTACTATTATGTTTCTACCTTACATAATAGTACATTATTTTTGTACTGACGTCCCCATTGTCTGGGGTGTTCTGCATTCATGCCTGCAGGTCCAGACAGAAATCCAGACACACCTGTTCAGTAGGAGTTGCAAAATTCATCCATTTCGGTAAGCTCCATTCTTCCTAGAGCTGACGAGTCACAAGTGTAGCTTATATTTTGACCAGGTTATGTATATGTAAGGTTTATGGGTAATCCAGGGCCCTGTTCTGGATATGAGATGTTTTACTTACTCGTAGAGGCTTGTAGATGTGTATATGTATATTAGTGTTGGGTATGGCCTTGTCGGCCTTGTTATTAGCTATCTACTATAATATTAACCTTGTCGACCTTGAGTTGTTTACCTACTGTTGAGCTATCACTATTTCTAATTTCTATTATTAGAGACCTTGTAGGTCTCAGACCCCCAACAGGTTCAATATATATACACTCTATTTTGGTGCCCTTGGCCTTTAAGGGCTCTGGGTGCTGGTCCTACCTCCCCTGGTTTGGAGCATGATAAACTTGGTATCAGAGCACGTCAAATCCCAGGGAGTCTACAAGCCATGTCTAGTAGAGTCTTGCTTATGGGTGTGTTGTACACCATACTTATAATCATATGTCTATGGGACATTTAGTAATTGTTATCATTCTTTCATCTGCTAGATCGTGCAATAGAGCGAGGTCGTAAGATATTTGAAGTCTAATTCATGCTTTTCTATTCCTTGTTTTCAGAAATACGTGTGACCAGACAAATAACTAGCCGACGAGTTGGAATGGATGCGCGGGAAGGTACCAGTCATTCCCCGCTTGTCCACATGGATATATTGGAGGCTCAAAGTGCATCACCGACTCTAGAGATCCAGTTCATCCGGTACATAATGAGACTAGAAGGGATCCAGCAACCCCGGCCCCACCTGCTCAAATGGCACCTTAGATAGATAGAGATGAACCTGCACTTGCAGCGCCTCCACCTGAAGTAGAGGGCCTGGACATTAGGAGTGCAGTTCAATTATCGACTTAGATGGTAGCGACACAGCAGCAACAAATAGGGGCATCGATAAGTGCTAGGTCAGGTGGCTCAGAAAGTTCTAGCGCCTAAGAGTTTATCAGCCTAAGTCCTCATATATTTAAAAGCTCTGACCCATGTGAGGATCCTCAGGAGCTTATTGATCAGACTTATCAGGTAGTTCAAGTCATGCATGCAACATTAGTAGAGGTAGTGGAGCTTGCATCTTTTAGGTTACGAGTAGTAGCCATTTTATGGTTCGAGGCTTGGGATCAGTCTAGGGGATCAAATGCACCCCTAGCTGAATGGGAGGATTTTTCAGAGGCCTTCCTAGCTCACTATCTTCCATAGGAGGTTTGAGAGGCCAAACTTGATCAGTTTCTAGCCTTTAGGCATCATAATATGAGTGTTCGAGAGTACAGCCTCAGGTTTAATTTATTAGCCAGGTACGCCCCCAATATTATGAGTAGGATGCGAGCTAGAATTCATCGATATATGGGTGGCCTTAAGGATGAATTGATTAAGGGATTAACAATAGCAGCCACACAAGAGGATATGAATATTTCTAAGAAACAGGCTATTGCTCAGACTGTAGAGGATCTTAAAGTACAAATTAGAGATAACCAAAATTGAGAAAGGGATCAGAATACGAGGGATAGATCTATTGGGTCCAATGGAGAGCCATGAGGTGATAATAGGCCACATTTTCATAGGTGATCACCCCACCCTACCGATGGTGCCCCACATCAGTTGCAAAGGCAGAGTTATGATTGTTTTTCTCAGCCTAGACCATGCCACAGTTCAGATGCATCAAGTTTCGATCGCCAAGGGAGTTCAGGTCAAATGAGGCCATTTTTTCCACCTTGTGATCACGACGGTAGGAAGAATCCTGGTATATGTCGCCTGGGTTCAAAAACTTGTTATTTGTATGGGCATACTGGTCACTTTATGTGAGAGTGTCTAAGTAGAGGTAGGGGTGAAATTTCCCAGCCTACAGGGTCGATGGCATCTTCCTCATCTACTATTCGTGCCCCTAGGATAAGCCCACAGGCTACACCAGGTCATGGTAGAGGTAGAGGAGGAGGAGGAGCATCCAGTTCAGTTGGTGGTCAGAACTGCACTTATGCTCTAGCCAGTCGCCAGACTTGGAGTCGTCACCTGATGTTATTATAAGTACATTGACTATTTTTACTCATGTTGTTTATGCACTTATAGATCCTGGCTCTACTTTTTCATATGTTACCCCGTTCATTGCTTGTAAGTTTAGGGCAGAGAGTTGTTTTCTAGACCCTTTGTTGTATCTACGCCGATTGGTGAATCTATTATAGCAACACGAGTTTACCAAGATTATGCTGTGTGGATTTATGCTTCAGCTGATCTAATTGAATCAGATATGATTAACTTTGATGTAATTATGGGTATGGACTGGTTAGCTGCATGTTATGCTAATATCAATTGTAGAACTAAGATTGTCAAATTCCATTTTCCGTAAGAGACAATCCTGGAGTGGAAAGGTAATGCTACCACACTAAGGGGTAGGTTTATTTCCTACCTTAAGGCTCAAAAAATGATTTCTATAGGCTATATCTATCATTTAGTTTTAGTAAGAAGCACGGAGGATGAACCAGTGACTCTTCAATTGGTTCCCGTGGTGAGTCAGTTTCCAGATGTATTCCTGAATGAGCTTCCAAGAATCCATACAGAAAGGGAAATTGAGTTTGCCATTGATCTCTCCAGATACTCAACCGATATCAATTCCCCCTTATAGGATGGCTCCTGCTGAGCTAAGATATTTAAAGGAACAGTTGAAGGATCTACTCAAAAAAGGCTTCATTAGGCCTAGTACATCGCCAAAGGGCACACCAGTTTTGTTTGTTCATAAAAAGGATGGGTCCTTGAGAATGTGTATCAATTACCGACAGCTGAACAAAGTTACAATCAAGAATAAGTATCGGCTTCCAAGGATTGGTAACCTTTTTGATCAGTTGCAAGGAGAAAAATGTTTTTCAAAGATTGACTTGTGGTCGGGGTATTACCAACTGCGAGTTAAAGGGGTAGATGTTCCAAAAATAGCTTTAGGACAAGGTATAGCCACTTCGAGTTTCTAGTAATGTCTTTTGGGCTTACTAATGCCCCAGCAGCTTTGATGGACCTAATGAATCGGGTCTAAAAGCCCTTCCTAGTTGTATTCGTGATTGTATTTATTGATGTTATCCTGATTTACTCGCGCTTCAAAGCTGAACATGTTGATTATTTGCGTGCAGTATTGCAAACACTTCAGAATCATAAATTATATGCAAAGTTCTCCAAGTGTGAGTTTTGGGTGACTTCGGTGGCTTTTCTTAGCCATATAATTACAGACGAAAGTATTAGAGTTGATGGCCAAAAGATTAAAGTTGTAAAGAATTGGCCGACGCCTTTGAACACTATAGAGAACCGTAGTGTTTTTGGGCTTAGCAGGTTATTAACGGAGGTTTGTGGAAGGATTTTCTTCTATCTTTGCACCATAGACAAAGTTTACTCATAAAGCAGCCAAGTTCCAGTGGTCTGATGCATGTGAGCAGAGTTTTCAAGAGTTGAAGGATAGCATTACTTCAGTGCCTCTCTTAACTCTGCCAGAGTGCACAGAAGGTTATGTTGTTTATTGTGATGATTCAAGGATTGGGTTGGGCTGTGTTTTAATGCAGCATAGTAAAGCTATTGCCTATGCCTCGAGACAGCTGAGAAAGCACAAGAAAAATTACCCAACTCATGATCTTGAATTGGCAGCAGTTATATTTGCCCTAAAAATTTGGCGCCATTAATTGTTTGGATTCCATGTAGATGTGTTTACAGATCACAAAAGTCTATAATATTTATTCAAATGGAAGGAATTAAACTTAAGTCAAAGAAGGTGGCTAGAGTTACTAAAGGATTATGATGTAGATATTTTGTACCATCCAGGTATGGCCAAAGTAGTGGCCGATGCACTTAGCAGCAAATCCCTGGGAAGCTTGATCCACTAGGAAAATAGAAAGATTGAGATGACAAGAAAACTACATCAGTTAACTAATTTGCAGGTTCGAATACTAGACCCAGGTAATGGGGGAGTTGTTATTCAAAGCACAGTGGAATCCTCACTTATAACAGAGGTAAAGGAATGACAATATGATGATCCAGAGTTAGTAAGATTGAGGAATGAAATTCCACAGTAGAAGCAACCATTAATAAAGCTTGAGGAAGATGGGGTTATGAGATATCAAGGTCGTTTGTGTGTACCTAACGTCGGGGAGCTTTGGGAGAAAATTTTGGCAGAAGTCCATTATTCCCGCTATTCAATCCATCCTGGAGCAACTAAGATGTATCATGATCTTTGACAGATTTATTAGTGGAATAATATGAAGAGAAATATTGGAGAGTTTGTAGCCCAATGCCTGAAATTGTCAACAGGTAAACATTGAGCACTAGAGACCCAGAGGGCTAACTCAAAGTACAGTGATACCTACCTGGAAATAGGAGGTCATCTACATGGATTTTATTATAGGCTTACCCCATACTTATTGTAAGTATGATTCCATATGGGTGATTTTAGATCGACTTATAAAATCAGCTCATTTTTTGCCAGTCAGGACAATTTATACTGCTCAAGATTATGCCAAGTTGTATATTAATGAAATAGTTCGAATTCATGGTGTCCCAATTTCCATTATTTCAGACAGGGGTGCTCAGTTTACAGCAAATTTCTGGAGGTCTTTCTAGAAAGGCTTTGGTACTCAAGTAAGTATCTGTACAGCTTTTCATCCACAGACAGATGGACAACCTAAATGCACTATTCAAACCCTCGAAGACATGCTACTATCTTATGTATTAGATTTTAAAGATGGTTGGGATGACCATTTGCCACTAATTGAGCTTGCTTATATTAATAGCTTCCATGCAAGCATTCAAATGGCTCCTTATGAACCTTTATAAGGGCAAAAGTATAGATTGTCGATTGGATGGTTTGAAATAGGGGAAGTAGAATTATTAGGGCCTGACCTAGTTCAACAGGCAATGGAGAAGGTGAAGCTAATCCGAGAAAGATTTCTAACAGCCCAGAGTAGGCAGAATTCATATCCAGATGTGCAACATCGAGATTTGGAATTTAATGTTAGTGATTGAGTTTTCCTAAAGGTTCTCCCATTAAAGGCGTTATGCAAGTTGGTAAAAAGGGAAAGCTTAGTACAAGATATATTGGACCATACAGGATTATTCGGAAGGTATGAAAAGTGGCATATGAGCTAGAGTTACCCACAAAATTGGAGGAAGTCTATCTTGTATTTCATGTATCGATGCTACGAAGGTGCATAAGAGATCCTTCACATATTATGCCTATCAAAGATGTTCAACTTTCTGAAGACTTATCCTATAAGGAAGTACCAATTTCTATCCTAGATCGTCATGTTAGGAAGCTCATAACCAGAGAAGTAGCCTCAGTAAAGGTGTTGTGGAGAAACAATAATGTCGACGAAATAACGTGGGAAGCCGAGGAAGAAATGAGGAAAAAGTATCCCCAGTTATTTATGATCTGAAGATAGCATAGAGGTAAGTCATATCCTTATGTTTTTTATATTCTTCCTACTATGTGAATATGATTAGGTTTGAACATGTGAAAATGATAGCATTCAATTGTACATCATTGTATCGCCCTGTGAGGTATTGTGCTGGACTTTTGTTGAGTTTTAGATTTTTGGATAGTCCCCATTATAAAGAAAACTCTGCCGAAATTTCTAAAAATCCTAAAATACCAGAGCTCTATACGCATTACCCTTATTTGAGGATGAATGATTCTAAGGTGGGAAGGATGTAACACCCCATACCTTTCAAAACCAATATGACTAAGTTAATATCGACGAAGATACATGAGCTCGAGATTGTGAAGGGGTACTTTGGCCTAGAATTTAAAATGGCCAAAAGTATATAAGTGTTAAGTTAAAGTATAAGGATGAAAGTTTTGAAAATGAGATAAAACAAGGGAGGTGCTTGCTCGTCTTATCTAAGCTCTTAGGTGACAAGTAGGTGCATCACCTACCTACGCTAATGAACTCAGTTCCCAGGGCCAATTATGGGCAGAAATACCATGGATTTTTAGAATTAATGGTAGCCCAAATAAAGCTTAAAGTTGGCCCATCAAAGTACAACAAAATTTGTCCCAAACAACTACAAAGGGTAGCCACCAATGTTGAAAAAATGTTGACCCAAGAGAAGCCCAAAATCAACCACAAAACTTAACCCTTTTGAGGCCCAAGCAAAGGATAATTTTGGCCCAAGTTTCTTGACCCATTTTGGCCCAAATCTACTCAAAAAAGTCGGCCAAAGAGGCCACCTTATGTAGACCCATTTTGTCCCATAATCATCTTTTTGGATTGAAGTTCGGATAGACAAATGTTGTTGAATCATTGTTAAGAACTCACGGGATGGTGATCGAAAGTCGTGCGTTCAATGTGTTGCTATTGCATTTCGATATGGTGAGTTGTGTAGGGTCTGTTTGATGTGTTTTTAATGGTTTGAGGCAGTGGGTTGGTGTGTGTTTGATGTGTATTGAAATGGGGGAGAAAGGTGTGACAATAAACCCTTTAATTAATACCAATATGTAAATCTGCCCGAGAAATGTTTAGCTACTGTTTTGGCAATGTTGCATCAGGTTTAAGAGCTAATATTAGCTTCGTTATACCCTTGTGTTGTATATTAACTTAATAAATGAAAGTCCAAGTGTTGGTAAGCACAATCTTCGGAAGGAACGAGGTATATTAAGGCTTTTTTATTCCTTATCAGCATGAATCTAGAAATGGAACTCTTAATCTCCGAAAAAAGGAATTTGAGTATTCTGTTGTATGAGAGCTGATTTGATAACTTAACAAATCTTAAGGAACTAAGTGATATATTATGGTTATTCAAGTCGCCTTCTTATAAAAAATCTGATTCTTTTTGCACGAAACGTAAGTTATCCTTTTGTCGAGTTTCTTCTTTGTATTGTGATCCCTAATCAAGCTTTAGAAAGTATTAAAGGAAGCCAATATCTAGTAAGTCAAGTCTAAAGAAGTTATCTAAATTAACCTTCATAACTTACAAGAGTATCTTTGAAGGTCAATCTAGTAATTTACTTATTACGCATGGATTTCTTGTTAGTGTGCATCGAGGCACTATTGCCATATTGAGGCTATTATATACATAGTGTACACCGAGGTGCGACTACCATATTAAGGCAATTATAAACATAGTGTGCATCGAGGCACTACTGATATTGAGGCTATTATATACATAGTCTGCACCAAGGGGCTACTATCATATTGAGGCCATTATATACATAGTGTGCACTGAGGTTCTACTACCATATTGAGGCCATTATATACATAGTGTGCGCCGAGGCGCTATTGCCATATTGAGGCTATTATATATAGGGTGTGTTGAGGCAATATTGTGGTTCTACGTGTTTTATAAAGAGTGTGTTGCGGTATGAGTTAATGCATGCATTGTATTCTAAAAAGAATAAAAGAGAAAAGAGCTTAACGAGTTTTACCGATTACAGTTTACAAGTTTCATGTTATATCCTATTCAGATTTACTACTTCTAACTTACTATTATGTTTCTACCTTACATACCAATAAATTATTTTTATACTGACATCCCCATTGCCTGGGGTGTTCAGCATTCATGCCTGCAGGTCCAGACAGAAACCTAGACAGACTTGTTAAGTAGGAGTTGCAGAGTTCAACCATTTTGGTAAGCTCCATTCTTCCTAGAGCTGACGAGTCATAGGTCTAGCTTATATTTTGACCAGGTTATGTATATGTACAGTTTATGGGTAGTCCAGGACCCTGTCAAGGCTTGTAGATGTGTATATGTATATTAGTGTTGGGTATGGCCTTGTCGGCCTTGTTATTAGATATCTACTATGATATAAGCCTTGTCGACCTTGAGTTATTTACCTATTATAGAGCTATCAGTGTTTCTAATTTCTATACTTAGAGACCTTAACAGCCTCATACCCCCAATAGGTTCAATAGATATACACTTTATTTTGGCACCCTCGGCCTTTTGGGGCTCTGGGTGCTTATTCCACCTCCCCTAGTTTGGGGCGTGACAAACTTGGTATCAGAGCACGTCGAATCCCAGAGAGTCTACAAGTTGTGTCTAGTAGAGTCTTGCTTATGGATGTGTTATGCACCATACTTATTATCATGAGGCTATGGGATATTTAGGATTTGTTATCCTTCTTTCATCAGTTAGATCGTGCAATAGAGCAAGGTCATAAGATATTTGAAGTCTAATTCGTGCTTTTCTATTCCTTGTTATCTGAAATGACTGTGACCAAACAAATAACTAGCCGACGAGTTAGCATGGATGCAGGGAAAAGTACCAGTCATACCCCACCTATCTATATTGATAGATTGGAGGCTCAAAGTGAATCACCAACTCCAGAGATCCCAGTTCATCCGATACCTGATGAGACTAGAAGGGATCCATCACCCTCGACCCCACCTGCTCAAATGGCACCTGAGATAGCTAGAGATGAACCAACACCTGCAACTCATCCACCTAAAGTAGAGTACCAAGTTATCAGGAGTGCAGTTTGATTATTGACCCATATGGTAGCCACACAGTAGCAATAAATAGGGGCATCAGCGAGTGCTACGTCAGGTGGCTCAGAAAGTTCTAGGGCCCAAGAGTTTATCGGCCTAAGTCCTCCTATATTTAAAGGTTCTGACCCACGTGAGGATCCTCAGGAGTTTATTGGTCATACTTATCAGGTACTTAGAGTCATGCATGCAACACTAGTAGAGGCAGTGGATTTTGCATCTTTCAGGTTACGAGATGTAGCCATTTTGTGGCTCGAGGCTTAGGATCGGTCTAGGAGATCAAATGAACTCCCAACTGAAAGGGAGGATTTTTCAGAGGCCTTCCTATCTCACTATCTTCCACAGGAGGTTCGAGAGACTAGCCTTGATAAGTTTCTAGCCCTTAGGCAGGGCAATATAAGTGTTCAAGAGTACAGCTTCAGGTTTAATTCATTAGCCAGGTATGCCCCCGATATTGTATGTACGATGCGAGCTAGAGTTCATTAATATCTGGGTGACCTTAAGGATAAATTGATTAAGGGATTAATGATAGCAGCCACACTAGAGGATATGAATATTTCTTAGATACAGGCTATTGGTCGACTATAGAGGCTCTTGAAGTACAAATTGGAGATAACCAAAGCCAAGAAAGGGATCAGAATAAGAGAGCTAGATCTATTGGGTTCTATAGAGAGCCACGAGGTGATGTTAGGCCACATTTTCATAGGTGATCACCCCACCCTACCGGTGGTTCCCCACATCAGTTTCAAAGGCAGAGGTATGATCATTTTTCTCAGCCTAGACCAGGCCACAGTTCAGGTGCATCAAGTTCCAATTGCCAGGGGCATCCAGGTCAAATGAGGCCATATTTTCCACCTTGTGTTAAGAGCGGTAGGAAGCTTTCTAGGATATGTCACCTCGGTTCAGATACTTGTTATTCCTGTGGGCATCCTAGTCACTTTATACGAGAGTGTTTGAGTAGAGGTAGGGGTGAAATGTCCCAGCCTAAAGGGTCAATGACAACTTTTTCATTTACTATTCGTCCCTCTAGGACATGGCAAGAGGCTACACAAGGTTGTAGTATAGGTAGAGGAGGAGGAGCATCAAGTTTGGGCGGTGGTCAGAACCGCACTTATGCTCTATCTGGTCGCCAGGACTTGGAGTCGTCACCTGATGTTTTTACAGGTATATTAACTATTTTTACTCATGTTGTTTATACACTTATAGATCCTGGATCTACTCTTTTATATGTTACCTCGCTCGTTTCTGGTAATTTTAGGGCAGACCCAGAGTTGTTGCCTAGACCCTTTTGTTATATCTACGCTGGTTGGTGAATCTATTATAGCTAGAAGAGTTTATCGAGATTGTGCAGAGTGAATTTATGACCATCTCACTTCAGCTGATCTAATTGAATTAGATATGATTGAATTTAATTTAATTATGGGTATGGATTGGTTAGCTACATGTAATGCTAATATTGATTGTAGAACTAAGGTTGTCAAATTATATATTCCAAAAGAGACAATCCTGGAGTGGAAAGGAAATTCTTCCACGCCAAGGGGTAGGTTTATTTCCTACCTTAAGGCTCAGAAAATGATTTCTAAAGGCTATATCTATCAATTAGTTTGAGTAGGAAGCACGGAGGATGAACCAGCGACTCTTTAATTGGTTCCCATGGTGAGTCAATTTCCAGATGTATTCCCGGATAAGCTTCCAGGAATCCGTCCAGAAAGGAAAATTGAGTTTGTCATTGATCTATTCATTGATACTCAGCCGATGTAGATTCCTTCTTATAGGATGGCTCCTGCTAAGATAAAAGAGTTAAAGGAACAATTGAAGGATCTATTGGAAAAAGGCTTTATTAGGCCTAGTACATTTCCATGGGGCGCACCAGTTTTGTTCATAAAAAGGATGGGTCCTTGATAATGTGTATCAATTACTGACAGCTGAAAAAAGTTACAATCAATAATAAGTATCTACTTCCAAGGATTGATGACTTTTTTGATCAGTTGCAAGGCGCCAAATATTTTTCAAAGATTGACTTGCAGTCGGGGTATCACCAGCTGCGAGTTAAAGGGGTATATGTTCTGAAGATAGCCTTTAGGACAAGGTATGGCCACTTCGAGTTTCTAGTAATGTCTTTTGGGCTTACTAATGCCCTAAAAGCTTTCATGGACCTAATGAATTGGGTCTTTAAGCCCTTCCTAGATGTATTGTAATCGTATTTATTAACGATATTCTGATTTACTCGCAGTCTGAAGCCGAACATGCTGATCATCTGCGTGCAGAATTGCAAACACTTCAAAATCATAAATAATATGAAAAGTTCTCCAAGTGTGAGTTTTGGTTGACTTCGATGTCTTTTCTTGGCCATGTATTACAGATGAATGTATTAGAGTTGACGGCCAAAAGATTGAAGTTGTAAAGAATTGGTCGAGGCCCTTGAATGCTCCAGAGATCCTTAGTTTTTTAGGCTAAGCAGGTTATTATCGGAGGTTTGTGGAAGTATTTTCTTCATATCTGCACCATTAACAAAGTTGACTGATAAAGCAGCCAAGTTCCAGTGGTCTGATGCATGTGAACAGAGTTTTTAGGAGTTGAAGGATAGACTTACTTCAGTGCCTCTCTTAACTATGCCAGAGGGCACAAGGTTATGTTGTTTATTGTGATTCTTTAAGGAATGGGTTGGGTTGCATTTTAATGCCTCATGGTAAAGTTATTGTCTATGCCTCGAGACTGCTGAAAAAGCATGAGCAAAATTACCCTACTCATGATCTTTAATTGGCAGCAGTTATATTTGCCCTGAAAATTTGGCGCCATTACTTGCTTAGAGTCCATATAGATGTGTTTACAGATCACAAAAGTCTACAGTATTTATTAAAATAGAAGGAATTAAACCTAAGGCAAAGAAGATGGCTAGAGTTACTAAAGGATTACGACGTAGATATTTTGTACCATCCAGGTAAGGCCAATGTAGTGGATGATGCATTTAGCCGCAAATCCATGGGAAGCTTGAGCCACATGGAAAATAGAAAGATTGAGATGAAAAGAGAACTACATCAATTAGATACTATCTAGGGTCGACTACTAGACCCAGGTAATGGGGGAATTGTTATTCAAAGCACAGCGAAATCCTCACTTATAACAGAGGTAAAAGAACGACAATATGATGATCCAGAGTTAGTAAGATTGAGGGAATAAATTCCACAGCAGAACCAACCATTAATAAAGTTTAAGAAAGATGGGGTTCTGAGATATCAAGGTCGTCTATGTGTACCTAACGTCGGGGAGCTTCAGGAAATTTTTTTGGTAGAAGTCCACTATTCCCGCTATTCAATCCATCCAGGAGCAACGAAGATGTATCATGATCTTTGATAGATTTATTGGTGGAATAATATGAAGAGAACTATTCCAGAGTTTGTAGCCCAATGCCCGAATTGTCAACAGGTAAAAATTGAGCACCAGAGACCCAGAGGCCTAACTCAAAGTATAGTGATACCTACCTGGAAATAGGAGGTGATCAACATGGATTTTATTACAGGCTTACCCTGTACTTATCAAAAGTGTGATTCCATATGGGTGATTATAGATGGACTTACAAAATCAGGTGACTTTTTTCCAATCAGGACAAATTATACTGCAAAAGATTATGCCAAGTTGTATATTAGTGAAATAGTTCGACTTCATGGTGTCCCAATTTCAATAATTTCAGACAGTGGTGCTTAGTTTACAACAAATTTTTGGAGGTCATTCCAGAAAGGCTTAGGTACTCAAGTGAGTTTCAGTACAGCTTTTCATCCACAGACAGATGGACAAGCTAAATGCACTATTCAGACGCTCGAAGATATTCTACGAGCTTGTGTACTAGATTTTAAAGGGGGTTGGGATGACCATTTGCCACTAATTGAGTTTGTTTATAATAATAGCTTCCATGCAAGCATTCAAATAGCTTTTATGAAGCTTTATATGGGCGAAAGTGTAGATCGTTGATTAGATGGTTTTAAATTAAGGAAGCAAATTATTAGGGCCCGACCTAGTTCATCAGGCAATGGAGAAGGTAAAGCAAATCCAAGAAAGATTACTAACAGCCCAGAGTAGGCAGAAATCATATGCATATGTGTGATGTCAATATTTGAAATTTAATGTTAGTGATTGGGTTTTCCTAAAGGTTTTGCCCATGAAAGGCGTTATGCGTTTTGGTAAAAAGGGAAAGCTTAGTCCAAGATATATTGGACCATACAGGATCATTCGGAGGGTAGGAAAAGTTGCATATGAGCTAGAGTTACCCATAGAATTGAAGGAAGTCCATCTTGTATTTCATGTATCGATGCTACAAAGGTGCATAGGAGATACTTCACGTATTATGCCTATCAAAAATGTTCAAATTTTTGAAGACTTATCCTATGAGGAAGTACCAATTTCAATCCTAGATCATCAAGTTAGAAAGCTCAGAACAAAATAAGTAGCCTCAGTAAAGGTGTTGTGGAGAAACAATAATGTCGAGGAAATGACGTGGGAAGCCGAGGAAGAAATGAGGAAAAATTATCCCCAGTTATTTACGACCTGAAGATAGTACAAAGGTAAGTCATATCCTTATGTTCTTGATATTCTTCCTATTGAGCGAATATGATCAGGTTTGAACATGTGCAAATAATTGCATTTAATTGTATATCGTTGTATTGCCCTGTGATGCATTTTGCTGGACTTTTGTTCTGTTTCAGATTTTTGGATGGTCCCAATTATAAAGGAAACTCTGCCAAAATTTCTAAAAATCCTAAAAGACTAGAGCTCTATACGCATTACCCTCATTCAAGGATGAATGATTCTAAGGGGGGGATGTAACACCCTAAACCTTTCAAAACATATATGACTAAGTTAATATCGACGAAGGTACTTGAGCTCAAGATTGTGAAGGGGTACTTTGACCTAGAATTTAAAATGGCCAAATGTATATAAGTGTTAAGTTAAAGTATAAGGATAAGGGTTTTGAAAATGAGATAAAACAAGTGAGGTGCTTGTTCGACTTATCTAAGCTCTTAGGTGACAAGTAGGTGCATCACTTACCTATGCTAGCGAACTAAGTTCCCAGGGCAGATTATGGGAAGCAACACCATTTATTATGAGACCTAATTATATCCCAAATAAAGCTTAAAGTTGGCCCATCAAAGTACAACCAAATCTGGCTCAAACAACTACATAGGATAGCCACCAATGTAGACCACATTTTGACCCAAGAGAAGCCCAAAATCAGCCACAAAACCTAACCCATTTGAGGCCCAAGCAAAGGATAATTTTGGCCCAGGTTACTTGTCCCATTTTGGACCAAATATACTCATAAACTTCCGTCAAAGAGGCCCCCTTATACATACCTTTTGTTGATCAATATTGATCACAAAAAGCTGGAAAATATTTACTAGAACTCTTTCTTATCTTCTTTCCTCTTGGAAGCCCCTCTCTCCCTTTAGGGTTCTAAGAAAATCAAGACTCATTCAAGCTTAAAGTGAGTGAAACAACTTATTATCTTTGTACGAATTAACTACATATAGATAGGATATCCTATGGTAAGAAATAAATGAGCTATGACAGCCCCTTCCTTAAGATTGGACACTTAGAAATTGTGTAACAATTAAAAGATTTCCTCTTATCTTGTTGGTGTATGTGTAGGGGGTACTTAAGCTTTGCAAGGCATCAATAAAAAGCAGATAAAAACACCCCTTCAAGTGTTGTAAGTACTCTTCCCATAATCATCTTTTTGGATTGAAGTTCGGATGGACAAATATTGTTGAATTGTTGTTAAGAACTCACGGGACGGTGATCTGAAGCCGTGCGTTCAATGTGGTGTTATTGCATTTCGGTATGGTGAGTTGTGTAGGGTCTGTTTGATGTGTTTTGTATGGTTGGAGGAAGTAGGTTGGTGTGTGTTTGATGTGTATTGAAATGGGGGAGAAAGGTGTGACAATACACCTTTAATTAATGCCAATACATAAATCTGCCCGGAAAATGTTTAGCTACTATTTTGGCAATGTTGCATTAGGTTTAAGAGATAATATTAACTTCATTATACCCTTGTGTTGTAGATTAACTTAATAAAGGAAAGGCCAAGGTGTGGTAAGCACAATCTTTGAAAGGAACGAGGTATGTTAAGGCTTCTTTATTCCTTATCGGCATGAATCTAAAAATGGAACTCTAAATCTCTGAAAGAAGGAATTTGAGTATTCTATTTTAAGAGAGCTAGAAGGTCGCACTAAGTGTCGTCTGGATGTTGAATGCCTGAATCTACATCATAACAAGATGTAGCACAAAAGTATGTGTCAATACTCAAAATGTACTGAGCATGCGGGATATACGCAAAGATGTACAACATAAAGACTGAACATGGAAATACACACTGAAGCATGAACTAAAGGATACGCTGAATGCAGTGACCAAGTAGCTAACATGAATACTATAACAGGCTAAGATGAACTAAATAACTGGAATAGATACTGAGTACAAGGTCAATGCAATATGAGTCTGACATTGGGAGCTACTATTAACCGACATACCCCAAGTTGAGCTGACTATGGGGCCAAGCTGTAACCCTGGATAGAAGGATGTTCATACCTTTCCAAGGGTACAAAAAAATCTAACGTGGATCCACTAAACTGATGTCCACAAGGGACAAGGGTGTCAAGCCTAATCTGATGGGTGACCCTTTTAGAACCTACAGTGGCACCGTAGTTCTGGAACTCAAGGACTGCCTTCAAAGGTCTCAGCCTAAACTGGCGTGAGCCTTCACCCCTTCGTCCACTCAGTGCTAAGTCTACTCCCAACTAAATACATAAGCAATGAATGAAAAATCTGAAATGTTGGATAGCTCAAATACTGATAATCATCTGAGAATGCAATATAATAATACTGAAACTGATAGCATTCTAATTCTGAATCATAAATGTCTGAATCATCTGACTAGCAAGTATAACTTATGAGTACTGAAATTTTACACATGCTAGGGTTACTGAATTCTTTACACATGGATATCCTAGTTTCCGCAGAAAATATGTAATAACTATCATACATGCAATGGAATCTAAGTTTCAATGATTTCATAAAGTTTAGGAACCCTAGGTCTGAAGAACTAATGGAGAACTGAAGCACTGGGATGAATCTAGGGACTCACTGGGTTAAAAGAACCCATTGAAAATCCAACATACCTAGAAGGAAATCTATAAAGGAAATCGTCGGATTGCAGCGTGAACTTGAGAAGACTCTTCTGCTAGTTCTTGAGAGGGAAAAGCATTTCTTTTGTACAAATTTTGCTAAGTCAGATTAGTTTTGGGATAATGGGAAAATAAGAATGAAAATCTCGTTAATTACTCCCTAAAATGACTAAGGATCAGAATTAAAAGGGTAGGGAAAAGACTAGAATGCCCCTAAATTAATTAAAAGAAGACTGCTGGAAAAATTCGCGACTCAAGTTCCACGGGTGGAAATCACGGTCCGTGGATGCTTCCACGGCCCGTGGAAACCTATCGTGGTTCCTGGGCAGGAATTCTGAGCTACTGGAATGGGTTCCACGAGGGTGGTCCACAGCTCGTGGAAACTTCCACGGGTCATGGATCCAACTCGTAGATCCTGGACTTTTTGCTTACCCTCAGGTCTGGTTCTACGAACCAGGTTCATGACTCGTGGATCATTCCACGGTCCGTAGAACCAATTTGTGGTTCTCAGAGAAGATCATCAAGTCTCTGATCTGATTCCACAGGCCCAGTCCACGGCTTGTGGACGGTTCCACGACTCATGGATTTGGCTCATGGATTGGATGACACTTGGAAAAATTTATTTTTTTGGTTTTTTTGAGTTGGGTCTAGGCTTGGGAGTTCTGGGGTGTTACAATATCTCCCCCTTGGGATCATTCATCCCCGAATGAAGACTAAACAAGCTGAGTTTGGAGGGAAAGAGTTGTAATCCCTACCAACTGATTACTAGAGGTTGATATCTAACCAAGTTGGATCATAGGGGTATGAACACATGCTGAAATGTAGGAATAATTTAGGGAACATGATACTGGGACTGAAATACACATGAGTAAACTGAGAAATTAGAGAGGAACTATTAGCTCAAGATGAAGCTGAATCGGAAAGGAAAAGGTAAGGGTACTTGGCCATCATGGCTGCTTTTGCTTCCCAAGTAGATCTCTCGATTGACTGATTCCTCCACAAAACTTTTACCGAAGTGACTTCCTTATTTCTCAACTTACGAACCTGATGGTCAAGAATCTCAACTAGAAATTCCTCATAGGTGAGTCTATCCTTCACAGCCACACTCTCTAGAGGCACAATCGATGCCGGATCACCAACACACGTCTTCAACAACAAAATGTAAGACTGGATGAACCGCTGCTAGTTTAGCTAGTAACTCTAACTCATAAGACACATTGCCCACCCTTTTTAGAATTATGTAAGGGCCTACATATCGGGGACTGAGCTTTCCTTTCTTGCCAAATCTCATCACACCCTTCATGGGTGACACTTTCAGGAAAACCTAATCATTAATCTCAAACTCTAAGTCCCTTCTCCTCACATCTTCATAAGACTTCTGATGACTCTAAGATGTCTTTAGCCTTTCTCTAATAAGCTGAACTTTATCTATAGCCTCATGAACCAAATTTGTCCCAATCAAAGCTGCTCTACCTACTTCGAACAAACCAACTCGTGACCTATATCTACACCCATAGAGTGCCTCGTATAGGGCCATCTGAATACTAGAATGGAAACTTTTATTGTAAGCGAACTCTATGAGAGGTAGGTGATCATCCCAACTGCCCTTTAAATCGATCACACAAGCTCTCAGTATGTCCTCTAAGTTTTGGATGATATGCTCTGCCTGACTATCCATCTGTGGATAAAATGATGTGTTGAGATTCACCTGAGTACCAAGACCTTTCTGAAATGATCTCCAGAAATAAGATGTGAACATAGGACCCCTATCTAAGATGATAGACAAGGAAACCCCATGTAACCTGACTATCTTACTGATGTAGAGTCTAGCATAATCCTCCGTAGAATGTGTAGTCTTGACAGCCAAAAAGTGAGTTGTCTTAGTAACCCTGTCCACTATCACCCAAATGGAGTCATATTGTCTACGTGTACAAGGTAAACCCATGATGAAATCTATGTTCATCACCTCCACTTCCAAGTAGCAATTCTAATATCCTGAGTCACGCCTCCTTGTTTTTGATGTTCTACTTTCACCTGTTGGCAGTTGGGACATCTAGCCACAAAATCTGCGATGTCCCTCTTCATGTCATTTTACTAATAGACTTCCCATAGATTATGGTTAATCTTTGTGGCACCAGGATGGATAGAATATCTAGAATTATTGGCTTCCATAAGTATTTGTTGCCTCAGCTCACCCATATTTAGTACACATAAATTACCCTGATAGCAAAGCACACCATCTTCCCCTTGGGAGAAGACCTCTACCTTCTATTGATGAACTTTACCTTTTAACTGGAGTAATATGGGATCACTGTATTGTTTCTCTTTCACCTACACTACTAATGAAGATTATAACCTATTTCGGACTATCACACCACCATATGTCGTGTCCATGAGGCAAACTCCTAGGCGAGCAAGCCTATGAACATCCCTGGATAATTCTTTCCTCCCTTCCTCAACATGTGACACACTACCCATGGACAGTTTGTTGAGGGCATCGGCCACTACATTGGCCTTACCCAGATTGTAGAGCACATTCAAATCATAGTATTTGAGGAACTTGAGCCACCTTCTCTGACAAAGATTCAACTCTTTCTAGGTACACAAATACTAGAGGCTTTTATGATCTGTGAATACGTCTACATGGATACCATATAAGTAATGTCTCTAAATCTTTAGGGCGAACACAACTGCTGCAAGCTCAAGGTCATGAGTCGGATAGTTCTTCTCATGAATCTTAAGTTGCCTGGAGGCATAAGCTATGACCTTACCATGCTGCATCAAGACGCAGCCCAGGCCAATCATGGATGCATCACAGTAAACCACGCGAAGCCATCTGAACCCTCTAGTAGAGTTAACACGGGAGCTATAGTCAAGCTAGTTTTCAACTCTAGGAAACTCTTCTCACACTCGTCTGACCAGTGAAACTTGACCTCCTTCTGAGTTAACTTGGTCAATGGGGTAGCTATGGATAAAAATCCTTCAACAAACCTCCTGTAGTAATCGGCCAAACCCAAGAAGCTTTTGATGTCTGTCAGAGAGGTGGGCCTGGGCCAGTTCTTCACTGCCTCAGTCTTTTGAGAATCAACTCGAAATCCCTCACTAGACACCACATCACCCAGAAAAGCAACTGATTTCAACCAAAATTTGCACTTATTGAACTTGCAAAATAACTGGCGATCCTTGAGAGTTTTCAACACCACTCTCAAATGGTCTGCGTGCTCTTCCTCGCTCTGAGAATATATGAGTATATAATCAATAAAGACAATAACAAACAAGTCTATATACTGATTGAACACTCTATTCATCAAATCCATAAAAGTTGCAGGAGTATTCGTTAGTCCAAAAGACATAACTACAAATTCATATTGACCATATTGAGTTCTGAATGTTGTCTTCGAAATGTCACAATTTCTGACTCTGAGCTGATGATAGTCGAATCTGAGGTCTATCTTAGAGAAGCAACTAGCACCCTAAAGCTGGTCAAACAAGTCATCAGTCCTGGGGATGGGATACTTATTCTTGATTGTGACTTTGTTCAACTGATGGTAGTTGATGCACATCTTGAGAGAACCATCTTTCTTATGCACGAAAAGCACCGGAGCACCCTATGGAGAGATGATGGGTCTAATGAAGCCCTTATCTAGAAGGTCTTTCTTTTGTTCCTTCAATTCCTTAAGCTCAGTTGGAGCCATTCTGTAAAGAGGAATTGAAATAGGCTGGGTATTCAGAAGGAGATCTATTCTGAAGTCAATTTCCCTTTCGGGAGGAACTCTGGGAAGATCTTATGGAAACACTTCTGGTAATTCATTCACCACTGGGACTGACTCAAGAGTTAAGATCTTGGAATTTGAATCCTTAACCCAAATAAGATGATAGATATACCCTTTGGAAATCATTTTTCTGGCATTAAGGTAAGAGATGAATCGACCTACAGGCACTGAGATATTACCCTTCCACTCTAAGAGTGACTCATTTGGAAATTGGAACCGAACAATCCTAGTTCTATAGTAACCTGAGGCATAATAGGAATGTAACCAGTCCATGCCTAGAATAATATCGAAGTCAATCATTTTTAACTCTACAAGATTGGTTGAGGTGACATTCTGGGAAACTGTGACAGGGCAACTTTTGTAAACCCATCTAGATATAATTGGATTACCAACTGGAGTAGAGACTGAAAAAGGTTTTGGGCGGATTTCTAGACTGACACCGAAATTTACTGGTCTATAAGGAGTTACAAAAGAAAGGGTAGCCCCTGGGTCTAACAATGCATAAATATCTAAGTGGAAGACTTATAACGTACCCGTGACCACATCGGGAGAATCCTCCTGGTCTTGTCAAGTCTAAAGGGAATACGATTCTTTCTAGCGCTGACTGCTACTTGCACTAGATGAGGCACCCTGCTGAGTCGGGCGACCTGCTGGAGCTGTCGTGGAGTTAGCCTGATTCTCTGGGTGAGTATCCCTGCCCTTCTGAGAATTTATTGGGCACTCTTTCATTCTGTGGCCTAGCTTACCACACCTAAAACAATTACCACTATATGTCATCACATTGGTGGTTCCTACAACACTTCTTACAAACTAGATGAGTGTGCCGGCTAGTGACTGTACCTTGGGACTTAGAGCGTGGTGCCCTATCCCACCTATCCTTCCTGGACTTAGGCACTGGAGCACTAGCAGAGGATGGGGCTGGAGTTGAAGATTTCTAAGGAAACTAAGAGCGGTAACCACCATCTGACCTCTATTGAGAGTAGTAAAATTCACCTTTTCTAGATCTTTTGTTATCTCCTCCCTTTCCTTGATCTTCTTCTCTTCGATCTGCTGGGCATAAGTCACCAACCTAGAAATATCCATCTCCTTAACCAGCATAGCAGTCTTGCAATCCTTGACCACATCATCGGACACACCAGATACAAACAATTACTCATACGAGCCCTAAAGTTAGCTACCATTGCCGGAGCATACTTAGACAACTGAGTAAACTTGAGTGTGTACTCCTTCACACTTATATCATTCTGCTTCAAGTTAATGAAATCTTGGACCTTGGCTTCCCTGAGCTCAAGTGGGAAAAACCTATCCAAAAATATAGTTTTAAAGTGGTTCCAATCCACTAGACCTGCATTGGCACAATGAGACTCCTTCCACTGTTGGTACCAAGTATAAGCCACTCTTTTCAGCTGGTAAGCGGCTAAGTCTGCACTTTCGACTGGAGGGACACCCATAATCTCTTTCACCTTCTAAATGTCATTAAGAAATTATTGTGGATCCTCTTTGGACTAGGACCCATGAAACTCTAGAAGGTTCATCCGAGTGAAGTCTTGGATTCTAGTTGCGGCACAGTTAGTCTGAGGTGGAGCTAGTGCCATAGCCTATTGGTTGACCTAACCGGTCATGGCCTGAGCAAGCACCTGAAAATCAGCCCTGAATTCGGCATGTGTGACTTGCTCAATCAGAGGATCTGCTGAAGTTGTTGGTGCTTGTTGGTTCCTTGCATTGGCTCTTTTGGGAGGCATTTTCTGAAATGTGTAGAACATGATTTAGAAGGAGATTAAATAGATTTCATACCCTATGGCACGATATGTAAAAAGAAAGAATGGAAGTTTTTCCTAATGACGTCTCATAGCTTCTCCCCCATAAGTGTGACATACTTCACACCTATGAAGAAGACTCTACTCGACGCGGCTTTCAGAAACCCTAGGAAACTTGAACCTGATGCTCTGATACCAAGTTTTCATTCCCCGAGGCTGCCCCTTTGATGTAACACAGTGCTTAGTGTCACAAGTGACCCCAATCTAACCCATGGTATGGCATATCTAGACAAATTTTGGTAATATATGAACTATGCAGAAAATTGAACTGATCTCAATATATAAGTTGGAAAAAGAAATCCAAATATGACTAAATATATAATGAAAATGAGAATATAATAAGTCCCAAAATAAAACTGACAACCCAATAGCTGATTCTAGTTCTATGTTTGAAAGCCTCTAACTGATGTGAGTTTCTGGGACAATCCCCTAGCTAACTCTATTAGTCTGAAACTGAAATATAAATCTGAAATAAAGTAAGTATAACTATCATCCTTGAATGATGAGGACTCACCAGTGAGCTGCTGACTGAGGATTGGAAGGTCGCACTAAGCGCGGTCTGGAAGTTGAATGCCTGAACCAATATCATGACAAGATGTAGCACAAAAGTATGCGTCAGTACTCCAAATGTACAGAGCATGTGAGATATACGCAAAGTTGTACAACATAAAGACTGAATATGGAAATACATACTTAAGCATGAACTAAAGGATAAGTTGAATGAAGTGATGAAGTAGCTAACATGAATACTATAACAGGTTAAACTGAATTGAATAACTGAAATAGATACTGAGTACAAAGTCAATGCAATATGAGTCTGACATTGGGAGCTACTATTAATCGACATACCCCAAGTTGAGCTAACTATGGGGCCAACCTGTAACCTTGGATGGAAGTGTGTTCATACCTTGCCAAGGGTACAAACAAATCTGATGTGGATCCACTAAACTGATGTCCATAAGGTACAGGGGTGTCAAGCCTAATCTGACGGGTGACTCCTTTAGAACCTACGATGGCGCCATAGTTCTGGGACTCGGGGACTGCTACCAAAGGTCTCAGCCTAAATTGGCGGGTGAGCCTTCATCCCTTCATCTACTCGTTGCTAAGTCTATTCCCAACTAAATAAAAAAGCAATGAATGAAAAATCTAAAATGTTGGATAGCTCAAATACTGATAATCATTTGAGAATGCATTATAATAATATTGAAACTTATAACATTCCAATTCTGAAGCATAAATGTATGAATCGTCTAACTAGCAAGTATAACTTATGAGTATTGTAATTTTACACATGCTAGGGTTACTGAATTCTGTACACATGGCTATCCTAGGTTCCCAAGAAAATATGTAATAACTATCATACAAGAAATGGAATCTGAGTTGCAATGATTTCATAAAGTTTAGGAACCCTAGGTCTGAAGAACTAATGGAGAAGTGAAGAACTGGGCTGAATCTAGGGACTCAATGGGTCGAAAGAACCCACTGATGAAATCCCACATACCTGGAAGGAAATCTATGGAGGAAATCCTGGGATTGCAGCCTGAACTTGAGAAGAATCTTCTGCTGGTTCTTGAGAGGGAAAAGCTTTTCTTTTCTCCAAATTTTGCTAAGTCCGTATAGTTTTGGGAGAATGGGGAAATAAGAGTGAAAATCCCTTTAATTACTCCTCAAAATGACTAAGGATCGGAATGAAAAGGGTAGGAAAAAGACTAGAATGCCCCTGAATTAATTAAAAGAAGACTGCTGGAATAATTTATGACTCAGGTTCCACGGGTGGAAACCACAGTCTGTGGATGCTTCCACGGCCCATGGAACCCTGTCGTGGTTCCTAGGCAGGAATTCTAAGCTACTAGAATGGGTTCCATGAGGGTGGTCCACGTCTCATGGAAACTTCCAGGGGTTGTGGATCCTACTCGTGGATTCTGACCTTTTGCTTACCTTCATATCTGGTTCTACGAATCGGGTTCATGACTCGTGGATCATTCCATGGTTCGTAGAACCAGGTCATGGTTCTTAGAGAAGATCATCAGGTCTCCGATCTGATTCTATGGTCCAAGTCCACGGCTCGTGGATGGTTCCACGACTCATGGATCTAGCTCGTAGGTTGGATAACACTTGGAAAAATTTATTTTTCTATTTTTTCTGTGCTGGGTCTAGGCTTGGGTGTTCTGGGGTGTTACACAGTCAGTCCCTATGGTCGGCGAGTTAAAAGAAGTATTTTCCAGAAGATCTTCCCAGAATTCCCTCTGAAAGGGAAATTGACTTTGGAATAGATCTTCTTCCAGATACCCATCCTATCTCAATTCCTCCTTACAGGATGGCTCCAGCCGAGTTTCAGGAATTAAAGGAACAGTTGAAAGACCTTTTATATAAGGGCTTCATCAAACCCAGCATCTCTCCATGAGGTGCTCCAGTGCTTTTTGTGCGTAAGAAAGATGATTCTCTTAGGATGTGCATTGACTACCTTCAGTTGAACAAGGTCACAATCAAGAATAAGTATCCCATCCTAAGGATTGATGACTTGTTTGACCAGCTTCAGGGGGCCAGTTGTTTCTCAAAGATTGACCTCAGATCCGGTTATCATCAGCTCAGAGTCAAAGATTGTGACATTCTAAAAATGGCCTTCGGTATGGTCACTATGAATTTGTAGATATGTCTTTTGGACTAACAAATGCTCCTGCAGCTTTTATGGATTTAATGAATAGGGTGTTCAAGAAGTATTTGGACACGTTCGTTATTGTCTTTATTGATGATATACTTTTATATTCTCCAAGTGAAGAGAAGCATGCAAATCATTTGAGAGTTGTGCTGCAAACTCTCAAGGATCGGCAGTTATTCGCAAAATTCACCAGGTGTGAGTTTTCGTTGAAGTCAGTTACTTTCCTTGGTCATGTGGTGTTTAGTGAGGGCATCCATGTTAATTCACAGAAGATTGAGGCAGTTAAGAATTGGCCTAGACCCACTTCTCCAACAGACATCGGGAGCTTTGTGAGTTTTTCTAGTTACTACAGGAGTTTTGTTGAGGGATTCTCATCCATAGTTGCCCCATTTACTAGATTGACCCAGAAAAAGGTTAAGTTCCAGTGGTCAGACAAATATGAGAAAAATTTCCTGGAGTAGAAGACTAGGTTGACCACAGCGCCCATTTTAACTCTACCTGAGGGTTTTAATGGTTTTATGGTATATTGTGATACCTCCAGAGTCGATTGGGTTGTTTCTTGAAGCATCATGGCAAAGTCATCACTTATGCCTCCAGACAGCTTAAGATTAATGAAAAGAACTACCCGACTCATGACCTTGAGCTTACAACAGTTGTTTTTTCCTTGAAGATTTGGAGACACTATTTGTGTGGTGTCCATGTGGATGTGTTCACTGACCATAAACGCCTCCAGTATGTGTTCACCCAAAAAGAGTTGAATCTTCGTCAGAGAAGGTGGCTCGAGTTTCTCAAAGACTATGATATGAATGTTCTTTACCATCTATCACGCCCCGAGCCTATCCCCTGGATGTAACACGGGATCGAAGATCACAAGTGATCTCAAGATAACCCTCTGGTAGAATGACTTAAAAACTGAACAAAACATAAGAACGGAAGCTTAACTAAAGTATTGAGCAACTTGATCTGTTATATAAATATAAGTCTAAAAATGACAATATGAATTAAGCTGAATATTTGACCCTATGTCTGAAAGCTCTACTACTGACGAGTTGCTGAGACAAGTCCCCGGCTAACTATAAATACAGAAAATTGAATAAACAAATTACATACTGAAATGAAGCTAAACTCCAAGTCCTCGAATGAGGAGGACTCACCAAGGTGGCTGGATGTGCTGCTGATCTACTAGCCTCGAATCTGGGAATGGACTACAGAATCTACATCATAATAGAATGCAGCACAAAGAGGTATGCGGTCAGTACTATGGAATATACTGAGTATGAGAGATATGAATATGTCATGATAAAATATACTTGAAGCATGCTTAAAACTGAGTTCATGCATAAATAGAATAAATCATAAGCACTTATCCAAAATTGAAGAATAAAGCATGAGATAGAAGTGAAACCTCAAAATAAGATATCATAAGACTTAGAAAACTTGAAAACATTCATACGTGAGTTTCTTATAACCAATAATAGACCATGTGAGCTACATGAAATCTAACTATATAACCCTAGTTGGCAAAGCTTCCCCAAACTTTGCCAAGGCATAGGGCACCATACATGTCATAGAGTGGAACCACTTTCATAAACCCGAGGAGACACTCTGAACTAATGAGGACCCTATTTTATAAACTCGAGGAAACACTCTCAACTAACGAGGACCCTCTTTAATAAACCCGAGGAGACTCTCAACTAACAAGAACCCTCTTTCATAAACCCGAGGAGACACTCTCAACTAATGAGGACCCTCTTAACCTACGTTGGCAACGTAGTTTTGGACTTGGGTAGTCTAGAACCCTCATCGCACGGTGCTAAATACTACTCCCAAAACATACATATAGCTCATATAATACTTGTGACATATCTAATGCCAAAACTATTTTGAAAAGCATAAGGACATATCTAATGTCATAAAATCTCAAATCTTAAGTCTTAAAGCTTACATAGCCATAATTCAAAACATACTTTTCTTTCTAAATTCATAACTTGAATAATCAGGCATGCAATTTCATAAATACAGAAGTTCTTGTTATCTAAACAAGCCAAATTTCACTTGAAAACATGCAATTTAATGGTATCATGCTAGAAATCATCTTTAATGCATGGTCTTTTGAAATAAATTAAGAAACCTAAAATAAATCATAGATAAGTAATGAGAAACCATGAATTTATGCTTTAAAACTGAACCCATAAGTTTTCCCCAAATTCGGTAAGAACCCTAATTTCACAAATCCATAAATCAAAGCAAAACTCGTGGGTTTTGGGCATAAGGGTGAAAGGAATCCCTTATTGAATACCCACATACCTGAACTTGAAGAAATTCTAGCTATAAATTTAGGGATGAAGCTTGGAAAGAATCCCTAAGGTTGGAGGTGGAGACTTGGAGAAAAAATCTAAAAGAGAACTCTTGACAGACTTTCTTGCTAAAGCTTCTATGATCTTGCTTGCTTGAAACCCTAGGTATCTCACCTTAGATTCTTGAGGGAATTCTTTAGAGATAGATTGTTGTTCTTATGAGGAATAACCCCTTTTGGGTGCTTAAAAGATGAGGGGAAGAATCTGAGGTGAGGAAAAGAACAAACTACCCTTAATTAAACTCATAGGAAAAGTGTAGAAAATTATCGAACGACGCTTCTCACAGGCCGTTGTGGCTCCCAAGGGCTGTCAAAACCAACTGTTGACCTTACAGGGGTCAAATAAGCTTTCTGGATGGTTCCCAATCCCTACCACCATGGGCCGTCGTGGTCACCACAGGCGTCGGGGACGCCCATCAGAATTTCCCACGCCCGTCGCCACGCCCGTCAGATATTGACAGCTGACAGTGCTTCACTAAAATACTCATAACTTTTTACTCCGGACTCAGATTAACAATCGGTTGGTGGAATTGGAAAGAAGATTTAAATACCTTTAATTTGGTAGGTACTAGGACACTTAAATCTTAATATTCTAGGAGTGATGATCATTTAAAGTTGACCCTAGTAAGAACTTACATGAGAACTAAATCGGTAGAAAGGTTATCAACTTAACTTTGAGCTAGGCGTCCTTTATGGATTCAATTCACATCTAATACTACTTCAAAACTTAAGAATGATCTTAACACTTAGATTCATAGAAAATTTATCTAGTTCGGGTGTAATAATGCATGAAGAAAGGTTCGGATCTTGGTTTAGAATTTCAGGAATGTTACAATATCTCCCCCTTGGGATCATTCTTCCTCGAATGAAGACTACTAAGTTGAGATTATAGAAGAAAAGGGTTTCAATCCTATCAAGAGTGTTCCGATAGCTGAAGTATGTCATGGTAACAAATTTCTAACTAAAATATAAACTGAGATGGATTCATGGAACATGTGTGCATACTGAGAGCATAAGCATAACTGATGGGACATGAAACTGAATATCTAACATGATAACTGGTCTAGATTAAGAGTAGAGACTCAGCTGAAACTTGTAGAAAATGAACAGATACTTAGGAATCATAGTCAACCGAATGAAATATCAAACTGAGAGGAGTAGCTATACGAGAAAACTATTCTCTTCTAAACTGTACTTTACTAACATGGACTTAGCTAAACGTAGGGTCTTTTGGACTTAGAAATTAGTACCATTAAGTCTGAAATGATATGATAAGAGCACTCTGGGCAGGGAGTAAGAACAAGACTATTCCCGCCTAAACAACACAGCTGATAGTTTTTTAAGCTTAAGAACACCTTTTTAACTACACTGACTCTCTGAATAGCATACTTACCATTTGAAACTAAAATTCTTACCAGATCACATATAGATACTAAGGTCTGAGTCTGACTACCTTCTTCAACCATGTTCCAACCAATCTTGACTAGATCTCTTTCATCTAGAGTTATCCCCCAAGAATAATGTTCCTTCTTATCACGAAAACCAACTGACCATGAGCTCTTAACCAATGGGATCCCTAGTCGCGTACAACAAAGGGTCATATGTATTTCATCAAAATATTCAAGATTATAACTATGGTCACCTTATGGTTTCTTGTATCTTACATTATCCAAGACTTCTCCTCTCTTTCCTAGCATATTTAAGAGGTGTAACTTGAAGAACTTCTACAATGAAACATACCAGAGTTGAAGACTTCTAAGCTAGAACCTTGAGGGATGGAGACTTTAAGATGGAGATCCTTAGCTTGGAGATTGAAGCTATGAGGAGTGGATTTCTTTCTCTTTTGGAATTTAGAATGAGGGGAAAGGGAAGGATTAGGCTAGTAGGGGATAAAACCCTACTACAAGTGTCAAAACAACCTCACTAAGAGTTAAGAGAATAGGGGAAAAGACCGAAATACCCCTGACTTAAAGAAGAAATTACAGAAAAAATTTCATCAGACAGGCTACCCGATGGGCGTCGAAACCATGATGGCCCAGAGGAATAAGTCATCGAGAAAACTAGCTGAGGCTTGGGGTCGCTGGAGGATTTCTATGGCAGGTTCCTATGTCCCATCGCAACTGCGATGCTCGTGGTAACTGCCCATCAAAACACTAAGGGATTGGGGAAAAGGCTACTAAAGGATTCCCATGGAGGGGCCGACGTCCTGTGGCGGGTGCCATGCCCATCACTCAAGGCCGTCGGGCTAGAAATATTGTGGCTCAAGGCCACTGGACAACTTTCCATAACGATCTCCATGGCCCGTCAGAACTCCAACACCCGTGGTGGTCGCCCGTGGTGGTCGCTCATGGGGACTTACAGTTGCAGATATTTTTTTGGGATTCTAAGTTGGAAAGCTGGTCCAGATACCGGAGTTGCTACAATATCTCCCCCTTGGGTTCGTGCTACCTTTCTAAGTATGTGGACCTCTCACTAACCTCTCAACTAAAATATGATCATTTCACCCTAACAGAGCAAACATTACCCTAGAAACTAGTCTGAGTGTACACATCCTTCTATAGTTTAGGGCTCTCCCTCGCCTAAAAGTCTTGGCATCAATATTTCTATCTCATATAAGGGTTGTCCATATCATACTCATAACTGTCAACCTATCCCTCACAATAACATGTTAAGCTTACATGGTTCTAACTCTCAAAGTCCTCTCTTTCTACTACCCACCACACCAAATACGTTAAATCCTGTACTGAGAGGCTCAAAATTGTATATCCTTCTCTGGCCCACATATATATATCATGCTCACATATTCACACTTGCTGCAATTTCATTAACTTAAACTCTTACATTATACTATACCACACTTACAGATAAATCCCACAAAACCATCATTATCACTCTCATACTATCATCCTTTCGTTCACATTCTATACTTGGTCTATACTAGCACAATAATTTACTACTCTTTAGTCCACACCAAGGGATATATCATCCCATCACCTATCTAATTGAACACAACTCTGAATGCATGCTCTAACCAAATGCTACTTTTCCCCTTAAGCTACTACACTTCTGACTTCATACTTCTAACTCTAGGTACATTCTACTACTAATGGCTTACAACACAACATATGTCGGGTGGCAACACTACCCAAGGATCTAGGTACACACTTTCCCTTCTTGAGAAATAATTAATAACAAAGTTCTGGAAGAGATCTGAGAGTACCTCGCTGATAGATAATCTGATATTTACTACTTCTGGAACCTCATATATGAAGTATAAACAATGGAACTGGGAACAACGTATAAATATGGGGGTAAATAGAGTTAAACTCTATCGCACAATAAGGAACATGAAAGAGGTGGAGTTTTCCTAAAAACGTCTCGTAGCCTCTCCCTCATAAATGTGGCGCGCTTCACACCCATGAGAAAGACTCTACTTAATGCGGCTTTCAGATACCTTAGGACTCTTGAACTTGATGCTCAGATACCAAGTTTTTCATGCCCCGAGCCTACCCCATGGACGTAACAAGGGACCAAAGATCACAAGTGATCTCAAGATAACCCTCTGGCATTAGCATGACTTAAAAACTGAACAAAACATAAGAACGGAAGCTTAACTAAAGTAATGAGCAACTTGATCTGTTATATAAATATAAGTCTAAAAATGACAATCTAAATTAAGCTGAATATCTAATCCTATGTCTGAAAGCCTCTACTACTGACAAGTTGCTGGAAAAAGTCCCCAGCTAACTCTAAATGCAGAAAATTGAATAAACAAACTAAATACTAAAACGAAGCTAAACTCCAAGTCCTCGAATGAGGAGGACTCACCAAGCTAGCTGGATGTGATGCTGATCTACTAGCCTCGAATCTGGGAATGAACTACAGAATCTACATCATAATAGGATGTAGCACAAAGAGGTATGTGGTCAGTACTATGGAATGTACTGAGTATGAGAGATATGCATATGTCATGATAAAATATACTTGAAGCATGCTTAAAACTGAGATCATGCATAAATAGAAGAAATCATAAGCAATTATCCAATATTGAAGAATAAAGCATGAGATAGAAGTCAAACCTCAAAATAAGATATCATAAGACTTAGAAAACTTGAAAACATTCATATGGGAGTTTCTTATAACCGACAATAGACTATGTGAGCTACATGGAATCCAACTATATAACCCTAGTTTGCAAAGCTACCCCGAACCTTGCCAAGGCACGAGGCACCATACATGTCATAGCGTGGAACCACTTTCATAAACCCGAGGAGTCACTCTCAACTAACGAGGATCCTCTTTCATAAACTCGAGGAGATACTCTCAACTAATGAGGACCCTCTGTAATAAATCCAAGGAGACACTCTCAACTAACGAGGACCCTCTTTCATAAACTGGAGGAGACACTCTCAACTAAAGAGGACCCTCTTAACCTACGTTGGCAATGTAGTTTTAGAGATGGGTGGTCTATAACCCTCATCACTCGGTGCTAAATACTACTCCCAAAACATATATATAGCTCATTAAGTACTTGTGACATATTTAATGCCAAAACTGTTTTGAAAAGCATAAGGACATATCTAATGACATGAAATCTCAAATCTTAAGTCTTAAAGCTTAGCATAGCCATAATTCAAAACATGCTTTTCTTTGTAAATTCATAACTTGAAGAATCAGGCATGTAATTCCATAAATACAGAAGTTCATGTTATCTAAACAAGCCAAATTTCACTTGAAAACATGTCATTTAATGGTATCATGCTAGAAATTATCTTTAATGCATGGGCTTTTGAAATCAATTAAGGAACCTAAAATAAATCATAGATAAGTAATGAGAAACCATGAATTGATGCTTTAAAACTAAACCCATAAGTTTTCCCCAAATTGGGTAAGAATCTTAATTTCACAAATCCATAAATCAAAGCAAAAATCATTGATTTTGGGCATAAGGGTGAAAGAAATCCCTTATTGAATACCCACATACCTAAACTTGAAGAACTTCTAGCTAGAACTTTGGGTATGAAGCTTTGGAAGAATCCCTAAGGTTGGAGGTGGAGACTTGGAGAAGAAATCTGAAATAAAACGCTTGCGAGACTTTCTTGCTAGAGCTTCTATAATATTGCTTGCTTGAAACCCTAGGTATCTCACCTTAGAGTCTTGAGGGAATTATTTAGAGATAGATTGTTGTCCTTAAGAGGAATAACCCCTTTTGGGTATTTAAAAGATGAGGGGAAGAACCTGAGGTGAGTAAAAGACCAAACTACCCTTAATTAAACTCATAAGAGAAGTGCAGAAAATCATCAAATGATGCTTCCCATAGGCTATCGTGGCTCCCATGGGCCATCGGACCCAATCGTCGGCCTTATGGGGGTCAAATAAGCTTTTTGTATGGTTCGCACGCCCTTCCACCATGGGCCTTCATGGTCACCACGGGCGTCGGGGACGCCCGTCAGAATTTCCCATGCCCATCGCCACGCCTGTCGGATTTTGACAGCTGATAGTGCTTCACTAAAATGTTCATAATATTTTACTCTGGACTCGGATTAATGAGCAGTCAGTGACGTTGGAAAGAAATTCAAATACCTTTAATTTGGTGGGTACTAGGCCACCTAAATTTTTATATTATAGGAGTTATGATCATTTGAATTTGACCCTAGTAAGAACTTACATGAGAACTAAATCGGTAGAAAGGTTTTTAACTTAACTTTGAGCTAGGGGTGCTTTTCTGACTTTAATTCACATCTAATACTCCTTCAAAACTTAGGAATTGATCTTAACACTTATATTCAAAGAGAATTTATCTAGTTTAGGTCTAACAATGCATGAAGAATGGTTCGGATTTTTGTTTAGAATTTCAAGGATGTTACACCATCCGGGTAAGGCTAATATAGTGGTTGATCCCCTCAGCAGACTTTCTATGGGTAGTGTGTCTCATGTTGAGGAAGAAAGGAAAGATTTGGCTAAGGATGTTCATAGGCTCTCTTGCCTGGGAGTTTGCCTTATGTACACAGCAGATGGCGGCGTGATAGTTCAGAATGGGTCAGAATCTTCTCTAGTAGTCGAGGTGAAGGAGAAGCAAGATAGTGATCCCATATTACTTTAGTTAAAGAGTGCGGTTTATCAGCATAGAGTGGAGGTTTTCTCCAAAGAGGAAGATGGTGTGCTTCGCTACCAGAGTCATTTATGTGTTCCAAATGTGGATGATTTAAGACAGCGGATCCTGACTGAGGCTCATAATTCCATATATTTTGTTCATCCTGATGCCATCAAGATATATCATGATCTACAGGAGGTCTATTGGTGGAATGGCATAAAGAGGGACATTGCAGAATATGTGGCTAAGTGTCCCAACTGCCAGCAGGTGAATGTAGAACATCAGAGACAGGGTGACCAAATCATCCCACTTCTTAGCAGTTAAGACTACAGATTCAGCAGAAGATTATGACAGACTCTACATCAGCGAGATAGTCAGGTTGCATAGGGTTCCCTTGTCTATCATCTCAGATAGGGGTACTCAATTTACATCCTATTTCTAGAGATCCTTTCAGAAAGATCTTGGTACTCAGGTAAATCTCAGTACAATATTTCATTCGCAAACGGATGGTCAGGCAGAGCATACCATTCATACCTTAGAGGATATGTTGAGAGCTTGTGTGATTGATTTCAAAGGTAGTTGGGATGATCACTTACCTCTCATAGAGTTCGCCTATAATAACAACTTTCATTCCAGCATTCAGATGGCCACATATGAGATATTTTATGGGCGTAGGTGCAGATCACTGGTTGGTTGGTTTGAAGTAGGTGAAGCAGCCTTGATTGGGCCAAATTCGGTTCATGAGGCTATGGAGAAGGTTCATCTTATTAAGGAAAGGTTGAAGACAGCTCAGAGTCGTCAGAAGTCCTATGCAAATGTGAGGAGAAGAGACTTAGAGTTTGAGATTGATGATTGGGTTTTCCTGAAGGTGTCACCCATAAAAGGTGTGATGAGATTCGACAAGAAGGGGAAGCTCAGTTCCAGATATGTAGGTCCTTACAGAATCCTAAAGAGGGTTGGTAATATGGATTATGAGTTAGAGTTGTCGGCCGAACTAGCAGCGGTTCATCCAGTCTTTCATGTTTGTCTTTTGAAGAAGTGGGTGGGTGATTCGGTATCGATCGTGCCTTTGGAAAATGTAGGTGTGAAGGGTAGTCTCACCTATGAAGAGGTTCTAGTAGAGATTCTTGACCGTCAGGTTCATAGATTGAGAAATAAGGATGTTGCTTTAGTGAAAGTTCTATGGAGGAATCAGTCTGTTGAGGGAGTTACTTGAGAAGCAGAAGCAGATATGATGGCCAAGTACCCTCATCTCTTTCCTTCCAATCCATCTTCAGCTTGAGGTAATAGTTCGTTTCCAGTTTCTCGGTTTTCTCATATGCATTTCAGTCTCAGCATCATGTTTCCTTAGCCATTCTGGCATTTTCATCATGTTTTCATGTCCTTAGAACTCAATTCAATTAGATAACAACTTCTAGTACTCAGATGGTAGGGGGATTGCAGCTCTTTCTCTCCAAACTCAGCATGTTTAGTCTTTATTCGAGGATGAATGATCCCAAGGGAGAGATATTATAACACCCCAGAAATTCCAAGCCTAGAACCAGCTCAGAAAAATCAGAAAATAAAATTTTCCAATTCCCAGTCAGATCAACGAGCCATATCCATGAGCCATGGAACAGGAACTCAGAACAGAGGCCAGCATTTCGGGGTCAAGTCCACGAGGTGGAACCATAGACCATAGAATAGTCCATGGTGAAATAGTTCACGAGCCGTGGACTACACCCGTGAAACTCAGAACTGAGACCTAACAAATTCTCAGGAACCACGAATTGGTTCTATGAATCGTGGATGGTTCCATGAGTCGTGAACCCAGTTCGTGGATCTCAGACCTTCAGTATAACAAAAAGGTCCAGGAACCATGAACGGGTTCTACGAGTCATGGAATCATCCACGGACCATGGAACTTGTTCGTGCAACCTGAGTCGCAAATTTTTCAGCAATTTTCTTTTAATTAATTCAGGGGCATTCCAGTCTTTTACCTACCCTTTTAACTCTAATCCTTAGTCATTTTGGGGGTAATTAAAGGGGATTTTACTCTTATTCCTCCATTCTCCCTAATCTAATCAGTTCTGAGCAAAAAAAAATCAAGAGAACAGAGATGCTTTCTTTTCCTCTCAAGAACAAGAAAGGGTTTCTACAAGTTCAGGCCTCAACCCCAGAATTTCTCCATAGAATCTCCTTCCAGGTATGTGAGATTTCATCAATGGGTTCCTTTCACCCATTGAGTCCCTTAATTCAGTCAAGTTTTCTCCAGTTTTAGTTTAAATTCTAAGGATTTAGGGTTCCTGTGACTTTCATGAATCTCCATGTATTTCAGTTTCCCCCATGAAATTAAGACCTTATTTACTTGATTCTTGAAGTCTAATACAGTTGTACTCTCAGAACCTTAACAACCTTGATTTTGTGATATCACCCTTGTGTATGAACTCCATATCTTTAACTAGTTTCCAATATCATAATGAGTAATTAAGTTCTTTAGAATGGTGGGTTATGAACACCCGATCGGCTTAAGCCCTTGCATGCTAGTCAGATATTCCAGTCAGTCAGAACTTTATAAATTGCATGCCCTCAGTTTACAGTATCATTGTACATTCACAGATTTATCAGTACTTGAGCTATCCAGCATATTAGTTTGTATTTATTGATCTATATATTCAGTTGGGAGTAGACTTAGCACTGAGCGGATGAAGAGATGAGGCTCACCCGTCAGTTAAGGCTGAGACCTTTAGTAGAAGTCCCTATGTCCCAGAACTAGGGCGCCACCATAGGTTTTATAGGGATCACCCATCAGTTTAGGCTTGACACCCTAGTCCCTTGTTGGATATCAAATTAGTGGATCCACGCCAGATATGTTTGTACCCTGGCAAGGTACGAATGCCCTCCCATCCAGGGTTACAGGTTGTTCCCATAGTTAGCTCAGCTTGGGGTATTTCGGTTAACAGTATCTCCCACAGTTCAGATTCAGTATGTGCATTGACCTTGAATTCAGTACTCAGTTATCCATTTTAGTTCAGCATATTATAGTTCATGTTAAATACTTGGTCATTGCATCAGTTCATCCTTCAGCTTCATGTTTTAGTATATCTTCCATATTTAGTATTCATATTTATAGATTTTCATATATTCCGCACGTTCAGTACATTCAAAGTACTGACGCATACTTTTGTGTTGTATCCTATCATGATGCAGGTTCAGGCGCTCCACATCCAGACCACGCTTAGCTCGATTTCTCAGCGATCAATTGGTGAGTCCTCATAGTTTGAGGACGATGCTTATATTTACTTATTCAGTCTTTATCTTCAGTTTTCAGACCATTAGAGTTAGTTGGGGACTTGTCCCGGCAACTCACTTCAGTTAGAGGCTTTTAGACATAGTATTAGTTTCAGCTTTTGGCAGTCAGTGATTACTCAGATTATTACTATATTTTCATATATATTCGGAGATTGTTAGATTATCTTTTAAACTTATTTATTTTACCAGCTTAGCTTCCGCATAGTTAATATTTTATTTAAAAATACTTAGTTATGCCAGACCATGGGTTAGCTTGGGGTCACTTGTGACACTAAGCACCGTGTTGCATCTAGGGTGTATCCTCGGAACGTGACATTAATAGTGCACATTTAAGACATACAATGAAGATTCTATATTAAAAGATTCAAATACATAATTTTCAACATTGATCCCACAAGCCTAGCTATTAAAATTAGCTACATATATTTTGAATTAAAAAAAAATAAAGATAAAGAGGCATAGAACCTTACAATATTTAATGGGTCGATGCCAAAAAGTAAAAAAGTCTTTAATATTAAATGCTTGAAAAGATAATAATTTAGTGCCAATGGAGGTGAAGTTCTTTACAAAACAAGTCAAAATCCTATATTAATCATTGTCTCTTTTATAAAATCCTAGAAATTCCTTTTAAAGGCTTAAAAATTAGAGTAGAGAAAATTATAAAACTGCCACCCATTTCGACTCTGCGATCACAGAAGGGCTGTGAAATTGATTTGTGGTATGAATTGATGATTTTGGACCACAGAGTGGATCTTTAAGTTGGGGCCTTCAGGAACAGTCCACTTCTGCGATTTGATATTGGGACCACAGAATTGGAATGCGATCCAGCTGAGGGGCTTCAGGAGTTTGTAGAGTTTTCCATTTGCATGATTTAAATCTTGATTACAAACTGGACTGCAGTTCACAGCATTGAAACGCGGACCACAAAATTAGATTGCAAAATAGGTCTTCCAACTTCGATCTTCTGTCTCTTTCTATAGATTTTCTGTGGACCACAGTCTAGTTATGCGGCCGCAAATTAGGCTTTTCTACTTTCAGCTATGTTTTGCTCCCTTTTTGCTAACGTTTTCTCCTTTTGGCATCCTAGGTCTATTTTTCTGAAATCAAAAAAATAACATAAGAATACTAACTAATCGTGCATTAAGGATACCTAAAGTCTATGCATTTGATGGAACATGAGTTGTAATTTTACGGTTCATCAATAGCGTGTTTCCATGCTAGAGATTTCTTCATCGAGGGTTGTGATATCACTTTATGCTTATCAGTGCAGCTTGGCCGTGAAGCATCCCTGGTGCATTGCTCCATAAGGGGCATGCATATACCATGAGGCTCCAATTGGCTCTCATCTTCACCCTTGTCCTATTCATCATCATCATCATAGTCTCCTTCCATATCAATAAGATCCTTTTCATTTAGGGTTTCATCGTGGTTTGGGAGTTCAGTGGCGCCACGTGCTCGAGTAGCAGCTTGAAGAGCAGTCAGGCGTTGTTCGTCAACCATTGTTTTGCTTGAAAACACAAAATTAATAAAGGATGAAAATAATTTGGGATAATTAATAATGATAAGGCCTCGTGGTAGGTGTCATACTGTTTAACCGAACTTTTATTTATTAGGAAAACTAATTGAATTTGTTTGAAAGATGTTTTTAGCAACACAATTAATTCAAACTTTATTAAAAAAATTATTAAGTGATCGAAGTAGTGAATAAAAATTAAATAATAAGTAAAATAATGTATAAACTTAAAGAACCAAATAGTAAGAGGGAAGAAAATTATTATTCGATCTCGTAGAACAATAATGAATATTTCTTGATGAACGATTATTGAACAATTGTTTGTTTGCATAGCAGAATAGAGAGTAATAGTTTACTCTGGTGAAAAATTAGATGAGGCACAATTGGAGGATAATGGGATAAATATAAGATTGACTTCACTAACTAACTTTCCTAATCCTACACATGTCTTAGTCCTTATTGACGTAGAGATCGTGGTCTCTTAATAAAATCAGGTATAAATTTCTCAAATCTCGAGGTGTCACCATTATGCTCACTTCTTTTTTTCCAGACTCTCCTGGAGAAATTATCTCGGTGTATACTATCTCGAAGACAGAAGAATGCACCTGGTGGCAAGCTTCACAAAGGAACCTGAACGACGAGTATGTGAATATCAAAACGTGCCTTACCCCATGTTCCACGTGTTTAACCAACTAATCTTTTTTCTTCACATATTTTCACCAATATAGGCGTAATGGTTAATAATTCAATAAATTTGTAAAAATTTCAAATACAAGTTGATCAAAAGTGTACATTTCAATTAGTTGAACATTACATGTGTTTAATCAAATGTCACAATGACAAAAATTAAAATATATGAGGAACTAAAAGCGCATTTTTTTCTTTTTTAGTAATGTTTTAAAGGCATGTTTGATTAGAAGTATTAGCAAGAACAATCATGGTATAAAATCTATATTATAACAAGCATTAGGTATGAAGTACAAAATATTAGCAGAAAAAGTTAATCTTCATATAACTAATACAATATTTGATTTTCAATATTAAATTTTGTATTATAAGTTTATAAGAAATTTGATATCGAACGCCAAACATTGTACAACTAGTATGAGTATAAACTAAACAATAATTTATGTACTATTTTATATGAGATAGAATATATATATATATATATATATATATATATATATATATGGGCATCAACAATATATGGATAAAAGCATCTAGAGACAAAAGTACTCTTATAAACGGTAATCCCTAAAGAACAATTCATGCATAATATATTCTCCCTATAACAATATCCATATTATTTATTCTCCACAAAAATAATTTACTTATTCTCCTATAATCTTCCTCGTATTATTTATTCTATGTATAACAATTCATACATTATATTTAAATATATAACTAAGTAATCAACCATACGCCCCCTAATAGATTAAGAGAAGGGTAAATTTTTTATGAAAACTTAAGGTTAAGATAGAAACAAATTATTGACCAAAGAAAGTGGTTCAAACTTAAGCATTTGCTCCAAATATACCGGAAGATAACACGCAATTTTTATGACATAGAATTTCATATCTCTCTCAGTTAAACAAAATAAAAATCTGAAAATGAATACAGGGTGATGAAGAAAGTGTAGGGTAAGTAAACCAGAATAACAAAGGAAAAAATAATGGATACCTACAAAAAGGAGAAGTCGAAGGAGAAAAGAGAAAGGAAAGGCCAAGAGATCTCTCTTCTACGTACTATTCCTTATTCTGAAAATCGAAAGTGAGTTTTTCATTTTATTTACATTTTCTCTTTTCTTATTTGCATTTGGATCCAATCCAGAATTTCAAATCAGTGGAGCATTAATAAGTGACGGAGTCGAAATTTTTATTAATAAAGAGATTTAAAATATATGTTTTTTTAATCGTATATATTGGTATATATATTTTGGTAAGATCCACTAAAAGAAAATGCTGAGGCATCTTAATTCTTTTGATCCATATATGTTTTCTTAAGCATTATGTATTTTGTACGAGAGGACAATGGCTAAAAAATATTTGTGCATGATTTATTAATATTTTTTATCATATACTAATTCAGAAAAATGAAAGATTAATAATAGGTTCCTCGCGTGAAATAATTTTTGAGCAATAACAACAGATTTATTTGCCCTATTGCTTAAGATAATCAAGATAATTCTATCACCAGATGCATTGAGCAAAAGATGATTCAAAATGCGAAGGCTAACCTAAATTAAAGGGACTAATTGCCTTTGATTTATTTCAAATGGCAGTCATGTACATCCTCTATTCTTTGTTTACAGTGTACCTCTTCATCTACTATCAGACGATTCATTAGACAATTCTATTAATCGTGACAGTTATCTTTTTTCAGCGCCTTGCACTCAGTCGAAGGGTTGTATTTCTTGACACTGGCTACTTACTCGCAGACCTAAATGTCAGGGAGAAAATGTTTTTTGTAAAGTTTAAAGTATGAAATTTTCTCAAAAGAGACATGCGGGTTCATGTGTTAAAGAGTTGAATTCAAAATTTTAACATCTTTTTATGGAATAGTAATATCACTATATATTTTTTGAGTTTAAATTATATGCACCATCAGTGTATAAAATTATTTACACTATCAAGTAACTTTAAAGGCAAATACAGTGACTTCCTTAAATAATATTATTTACTTTTTACTTAAATAAAAAACTCTAAATTATTGAAGAGTAAATACCACCAAAGGAAAGTTGATTCTGCTGGTACTCTAACTAAAATTATTTTCTTGTTTTACTATAACCAAAAAAAAAATTCCTTTTAAAATTTTGTTTACCATTTTGATTCTTTCATCACAGTTTTCTCAAGATCATTACTGAAACAAATTTTTAACTCTTTAACATTGTAAACGATAGTCCTTTATGTATTTTTAGCAATTTTTAATTTTTTTCATTTATAAAATCATATTGTCTCCAATATTTTGTCAATTTTATTAATGTTGAATCTTTTAACAATGGAAAATTAAATTTCAACTTAAAAGATCTTCTAATGCATTCAAAATTGAATTCTGCATTAAAAAATTTGACAACATTGCAAAAGTATTTCATGAATACAAAGGAATTCTAAGATTGGAGGAAAATATAGGCCTATTGTGGTAAAAAATTAAAAGATAACATACAAATTAACTATTTGAAAGAGATGAAGACGAAGGTTTGAAGGGAAGAAACAGAGATAAAAATTAGTGTGAAATTTTACAAGAATAAAAAAATATATTAAAAATTTGGTAATCTGTTATAACAGGTAACATTTACCTGATGGTGTAAAATAGTGATACACTGACAGTGCACCAAATTTAAATTCATATTTTTTAAAAATTAATTCAGCTGATAAAAATTTGGTCGTACTCACTGCCAAATACTATATTCCCCCTCGCTAAGATGGAAAACTCTTGAGCCGCAAGTTGCAATTTATTAAGAAAATATGATGAGAAAAATTTTAAGAAATGAATACTAGTCACTAGGATTTTAGTACAATATCTCTCACACCTACAATTAATGAATTATTTATTTGCTATCTTTGCTCTATCACTTTACATGGATAATGAAATCAGTGAGGTACTGATCAATAACTATGAAAATATTTTGATAAATCATGTACTATTCATTTACTAGATAAATGATCATTTATTTGATTTACTTTTCATTCAAAATACTAATGAATCAGATGATGCAAAAGTTAACTTTTCGATTGTTATGCATACTAGTTATGAGATTGTCAAGATATTCACATGTTTTTAGCAACATAATATCTCCAGTCAGTCAAATTGCAATTCCCTAGGATGTTGATTTTCTAGCATAACACTAAATAGATGGCGGATGATTTTCAGATGGTGGTCATCTGATACAGTTGCTGTTGTGACTGGTGCGAATAGAGGGATTGGATTTGAGGTTGCTCATCAACTAGCATCACATGGCTTAACAGTAGTTCTAACTTCGCGAGAGACTGGAGTTGGTGAAGAGGCAGTGAAAGTCATGCAAGAAGGAGGTTTGAATGTCGCATTTCATCAACTGGATATCGTCGATCATGCATCAATTGAATCATTTTTTGATTGGATAAAAGAAACATATGGTGGCTTAGATATACTGGTATTTATGCTAATCTCTATTCTCTCTATAATAAGCTACCAGTTGTATACACAATTAGATTAGCTTTCAATAGCACTATGTTTCTATTACTTTTTCTTTAATAAGTAAATTATATTCTTAAACGTTACACCAACGTGATGTTATGCTAGTATTATTTAACTGGTGATCTTCATTGACAATTTTATTTTTTTTCTTCTATTATTTTTGGCAAATATGGACATTTTCAGCTAATTATATAGCACTATATGTATGTAGATCAACAATGCAGGAGTGAGTTTCAATGTTGGTACAGAGAATTCCATGGAAAATGCTGAAACCGTTATCCACACTAACTATGTTGGCACCAAAAATATGACTAAAGCGATGATTCCTTTGATGAGGCCTTCTCCTTCTGGTGCTCGTATAGTTAGTGTGACCTCTCGATTGGGAAGACTTCATGGCAAAAAGAATGTAAGTAAGAGCTTTCATATTCCTAGAATTATTTATGTATTGTAAAAAGAAATAAAGTTCGATCAATGCTTTGTCCTGATTGCAATGCTACTAAATAATATAGAAGTGGCATTACTAGTTCTTCGCGAGTCATTGCTAGTTGAACTAATGAACAAATGACATTTTCTTCTTTTAACATCTCAAAATTATATATATTTTTCTTGATATAACCAGAGAATTACGAATGTCAGTTTGAGACAGCAGCTAGAGGATGTGGACTCTCTAACAGAGGAAGTCATTGATAATGCTGTGAAAATATTCTTGGAACAAGTAAAAGATGGGACATGGGAGTCAGGGGGATGGCCTCCAGTGTTCACTGATTACTCAGTGTCAAAGCTTGCAGTAAATGCATACACCAGGCTAATGGCAAGGATACTCGAAGATCGTCCAGAGGGTCATAAGATTTATATCAATTGCTATTGTCCCGGTTGGGTGAAGACCGCTATGACTGGCTGGGCTGGGCATATATCTCCAGAAGATGCTGCTGATACTGCAGTCTGGCTTGCTCTTCTACCGGACCAGTTTGTGAGTGGTAAATTTTTTACTGAAAGACGTGAGATAAGCTTTTAAGGTGGACTGAAAAGTTATTTCAGATAGATATTGCTTGATAATCATTACATTGCCATCTTCTTTACCAGTTGGTGTTGGAATATTTTGTTATGATTTATTGTTTAACTAGTTAAATTGGGGAGGAATTTGTCAAAAACTGGAAGGAAGAGCCCGAAGTGATGGCCTACTTGGTAGCAACGTTGTTTTCTAGTCAAATTAACTATTGTTTCGTGCATATAATGTAAGTTCAGAAACATTGACAGACACAGATGATTATAGGGGCATCATTTTATCACACCTTAGAGATGTTTGTAGCGGCGGTTCTGATAGGATTTAAGTCAGATATTGGCAGTGTATAGTTATTACATCATCATCTGTTCAATTTAACCAAGTTATTATGCTACTTTTTAGCTTGTCATATCATATTTGCTTTGAAGAGTCAATAAACCTAATCCGATGATTGTAAAAAATTCTATTCAATGTTAATGTACAAAACTTAAACTATAACATTGGAGTAGTTTATTTTTAGCAGATTTTTTGAGAGCTTGCTTTGATCTGTCTTGTAATGAATTTGATTAAGGAAATTTTACACTATACTTTTGGGCCACAACCTTATAACTAAAATGGACCATATTTTCATGTCGTATCCAAAATGGCCCATTTTGTATATATTGCAAAAAAAACAAAAAAAACTACAATGACGAAGAGACGCTGGACAACCTTGTTTACTCATTTATTTATTCTCCTCTCTTATTCTATCTATCCCCCCTCAAATCTCAAAACTTATTTCCCTTTGATGACATCTCTTTAATGATTTATGACATGGTAGACAATATCTCCTCATATCAATCCAAGAAGTTTTGTGGATCATCTGAGCTCTGATATGTCGCCTCTGAATGGCGGAGTCCTCAACTTCTAAAACTTGTTCATTGTCTCATGCTCATCAGTCATACTAGCATTACCCACTAGTTGTAGTGTCACAACAGGTTGTGGTGCAATAACAGGTTATGTTGATAGAGTCTGAAAGATATGAACATCCTAAGGGTTTGCAGGTCCCCTACCACCTGAGCCTGAAAGAGTGCAAGTATCTAGGGTATGCAGGTCCCCTACCACCTAAGCCTGTAATTAGCTAAAGGCATAGGTACCGCTCCATACTGAGCAAAAGTTTCTAATAATCCCGAAACACAAAGTAAGGTATCATATAGTATGGAATGCAGGTGGATTCACTAACAGAGATCTAACAGCACGGCCTCTTCAACGAGTAGTCACAGGTACTCTAGCCCTAGTCTGAGTCACTGCGCGAGCCCTGGTCTATGCATGTCATTTCGGCCTTCCCCTAGTACCAGGCACAAGCTCATGATCAATACTGTATAAGGTAAAATTGAATTGGGCCAACTTGACCAACTTGGCTCAGATCAAGGTGGAAGTCGCTCAGAACAACGTCATCTCGAGAGCATGTGCGACACGAGAAAGTGCCTTCTTGGGGGAATTCAAGGTAGCCCAAGAAGGCCAAAAATAGCAACTGCACGCTAAGGACAAATAAAAAAAGGTGTATCAGAATATGCAGGTGCGCGGGCAACACCCGCCAGAGCCGTGTCAAACGCAGCATACTAGGATGGCATCCTCCAATAGTTCAAGGACAAGTGGCGTCCATCCATTGGACACGGTACTATTGGTCCAACAAGATAGTACTATTCCTTTCACATCAAGGAATGATTCGCACCTTAAAAATAGACACCCCCTCCCTCATTGTAAGGGATCTACACTTTGTCTCTAGCCCTAAAGCAATAAAATCTTTCTCGCTTGGTCATTAAGCTTGTTTTGTCTTTCTTCTGTTTTTCTTAATTGTTTACTGTTCCATTGTTATTATGCTCGCTTACTTGATATTTTTGTCCATGACTCGTTCATAGCTAGGAGGACCGAACACCACGTCAGTGTCTCAGATTAGCTCTCGATCATTACCTTAGTGATTTATTTTGTGTTTCCTTTACACTTATCGCCTTTTGAAAACTTACGTCTCTAACAACAAAGTTAAGACCATAACACATGCTCTTGATCCACAAACAAATCTAACTACTCCAAATCAAAGGTAAACAGTTTGGCACCCACCGTGGGTCCAGAGAAACAATGTGGGTTGTGACTTCGTTTCTAGTAGCTAGTTTCTTTCTATGTTGTTACCTTGCAGGGAAATAGGTTATGGCAAGTGATAACGATGACCGCGTGGGGGAAGGAACCCCTGAGAAGACTTTTGAGTCTGATGATGTGACACTTGGTACTCCAAGGGCAAGAACAGGCCTATCAGATTGTGGCACACCCTCAGTTCATAGACAATGGACGAAGGTGCTCAACCGAAATGCACTGGCACAACATCGACACCAAGAGAACCAAGGCGATCAACACACGGAACTAGAAACCTTGATACCACAACTAGGTTCACCTTGAAAGCCACTAACTAAACCTCTAACTCAGAAATCCTTTGATCCGTAAAACCTTCTATCTAGCCTGAATTATCTTCACCTTAACCATGAAGCCTTACACAAGTCGAACACTCAAGCCACCCTCGAAACATCAACTAACCCACCGGAGGTTTAAAGTTCCCATTATACATTTAACTTCAAATGAGGTCACCTTTAGACTCAAACTCTATCCAGGCCAAGCCATAGTTTACTAATCTCTGACACCCAAAATACCAACCAGAAGCAAACCCTCGAGAACTGAAGAAATTTTCCCAGACTGACCATCAACCAACGGACAGATACCTTCGCTAAGATCAACCTCTATACCTAAACCCAATTGAACCAACCATCGGAGCTCAACTGTAATTTGCACACCAGGGTCGGGATTGACATAGGTGAACACCCAGTGTCGAAGGAGAATTTCCAAACTGTAGAACGAAACTAACCTCGTTTAACCGTGCCAAGTCTGAATCGGCTGAGAGTGAATGAACTAGGGTAACCTACCCAAGAAGGCCCAAACAAAACCCAATCTCCGCAAGGTTTGTGGTAAGCCTACTATAAAGCCCGTAGGCATCAACTAACTCCATATTCTAGGAATACCGTTGCTGCTCCAAATCCTCAAAACACCATCCGAATCTGTGATCGTCCTACTAGCCTTGCTACCTAGAAAGAAATCCGCCAAGCCGCGAATACCAAGTCAAACCAACCTGTAGGCAAAGGAAAAGGTGTCTAAAGTCCAAGGTCACCACTTAGCTATTAAAATCTCATAATCTCTCAACTCACCACCCTATGGCTCAAAACATCCACTCTACTGTGCAAGTACACTAACCACCAACTCCAAAAGCATTCAACATACCAAAACATCTGGCCCACCACTGGCAGAGCCTAATCAATGTTGGAATCTTATGCAACAGACGACCTCTCATAGAAGCAACTAATTCAAACCTCCAACTCTCAAAACACAAAGGCGACCATCCATCCCAAAGCACCATCAAAATCTAAAGTAGCCCTTCTAGCCTCAACCCGCACAACCTGATCAGATATATCACACAACCGCTGATCCTCAAACTGACGCCACTAAATCTGTCCAACCAAGGTAGAATGGACCTAAACTTTGGCAAGAACTCCATTGGGATCTGGAAAGTCAAGCCTAACTAAATGGTTAGCCAAGGACTGGATATCCAAGTCCAATGGCCGCTCTGAAACTGAAAGAGAGAAGCTAAGCTATCCATACTCACTACCTTCCAGCTCAATGATGCCGCAACCGAAGAGAACCGTCCATGAACCAGCTGAAGTAACCTGCTAGCCCACAACTCTGAAACCAAACATCAAGTACCGGTCATGCTTCTGTCAAATCCTCGAGTAGACTCTTATGTCTCCGATGAACATTACAGAAACTAGGGCCAACTAGGATCTGAATATACAGTGTGCCCAATCCGGAGATGCTGCTGAGGCTTGGGTCACCCGAAGAATATAATAAGGAAAATCATAGCTGATGCGACAAGCCCCTAAAGGTAGTCCTGGGAATAGCTACCAATTCGATCTCTACTAGAAGGAAACCTAACCTCGAATTCATCTAAGGAAAATGCCACTGCACTCTGTAGTCGGTCGAATCAAGTCATCAATAAACGAAACCAAAGCATACCCTCGGTCGTCACTTCAGCCAGCTACCCATAATCCACACATATAAGAAAGAACTCATCCCCCTCCTTTCCTTCGCAAACCAGAAGGAGCCCTTTCCAAAGATACACTAAACTCGACAATCTCTTTCTCAGAAAATCCTGGAGCCATTCCTTTATCTCCCACAACTCTAATGGCGTCACTTGATAAGGCGGGAAAAGAATAGGCCTAACGCCCAACTCAACCACCATGATATAGTCCAAACTTAACCAGACTATAAACTGAAGACAACCAAAACAACACATATACGTGCTAACTTCCCAAACCAATCAAGTAAAGAGGGTCGACTCTAACCTCCCAAGAAAGAAAAACCACCTGATACCCACTCTCTTTGAGATAAAACAACTTCCTTTGGTCCATAGCTACCGGTACCACACCATAACAAACAGAAAGGTTTCGAGAAAATTCTAGATAATGGCTTAGGCAACAACCACCCAAGATCGCTAGAAGTTGAGATACTCGAACCAACTCTAGAACCACAACGAAGACCAGAAATAAAGCTAACAAGACCTATCCATGAGTCATAACCCCGGTTAGTCACTTTTCAAAATCAACACACCTCATCTACTACTAAAAAGAATCAACCTATCGAGAAAACACACGCATAAACACTACAAACTCAAATAGTAATACAACCAAACAAGAAATAGGTGTAGATATCCATATACATGAAAAAAAGGTAAATACGCAAGGAAAACAATGCCAGCACTAGTTGATGGTAACAAAAGCCTTACCTACAGCAATAATATTTGGGACCTCCACCTCTGGCCTACCAAAAGGGGCATCGGATTATCTTTGACTATCTCTGGACTGAGTAGTTGATGTTGAAGGCTCGATCGTCCCTCGTCAGGGACAATCTCTAGAAAAGTGACTAATCACCCCACAACCATAGCAACCCAAGGAAGTCCTGCTCTAATGCATGGTGTTTGTCGACTCGGGATGGATACTTGAACTACCCTGGGGACCACCCCTACTACCCTGCATACCACCTCTAGTTAGTGGCACTGGAACCCTGGGAGATAAAACTTGTTGACTCTGCTAACTGGAAGGTGTGATCGTCGGGAAATCGCTAGCAAAGTTCCTATACTCACCACACTGGAAACAATCTCTACCAGATAAAATCTGATGGGAAGATCTCGTTGAGCCTGATCGGCCACTACGGCCTACATACCCTGAATACAAACCCCCATAAACCTACCCATCCCCATATTTGCTCTACTCAACATGCTCTGTACAACCACCCTCTGAAACCTGTGGAGCCACCGAAGCTAGTCTACTAAACATAAAGCAATGAAACTGATCTCTACCAAAGAATCCCCTACCTCGAGATTGAGAACCACAAAAATTGCCCTAACAACGAAGCCTCTTATTACTACCTCCATAAGCCTCACGCCATAACCCCTCTATAGCCTAAGCATGATCAACCACCTGAAGAAAAGTAGTCTCAACTGTCACCAAGTGCTCTGTTGCCAAATGGAGCAGTGAAATCAATCCTCCAACAAAACCCTGAACTCTCTCAAACTCTGTAGGCATAGTCCTATAAGTGTTCCTAAATACCTCGTGAAACCTCTCTTCATACTCCAAAACTGACATAGAACCCTACTGGAGACCTATAACCTCAAACCTAATTGAAGCACCACTCGAAGAACCAGGTACTTCCCCTACCTGTGGTACTGATACACCCTCCAGAAGACTCAGAGTCCTAGCTATGGTGTCCTGAAGAACTAGGGTAGCCATATATCTTACCAGAGGCTGGGCTGTCCCCAAACCCCCTAGCTGATGCGGTCTGCTCTCACTCTCAAATCCTGGCGCTAGAGGAAACACTAAAGCAAGAGGCACAGAAGCCTCGTCGTCGCCCACTTTGTACTCGTCCTAGGCATCTGAGAAGGAATGGAACAAATGAAGTTTAAAAGTTGATAGAGTCAGGAACGCATGATAAGAAGCCAAAAATAGGAAACTTTTCCTATTCATGCCCTGTAGCCTCCCCCAAATAGGATACAGACGTTATCGTACCAATCCATGAGACTCTACTTAGACACTTGCTCTTGTACCAATGACACCAGTGAACTTAGAGCTCTGATACCAAGTTGGCACGACCCAATTTCTCAGGTCATGATGGCACTTGTAACCTTCAGTAGGCAAACCAATCCTCGTAGTTCGAAATGGTTAGTAATAGGCTACTATCTAAGCAAGCACACACAATAAGCAGAAATAAATGGAAGCAAATAAATAAAGCACGCGAAAGGAGAACAACTAAGAAATACATAAAAAGGAACTACACCATCCCACGACCTAGTATCGATAGTACATGAGACTCTAATAAAATACAGGGTACTAGAGAGAACAAAATAGAATATACAACTGTCTATCGAATAAAAAAAAAGAGCAACAGTGCCAAAAGAGGAGATGTGGTCAAGCCCCGGTCGGCAAGAGCTCACCAAAGTCTCAAATATCCAAAAGTTGCATGAGTATCCACACGATCAGCGGTGATAGCTCACACTAGGATCTGTATCGAAAAGATGCAAAAGTATAATATGAGCACCAATTGCAAAGCAACGAGTACCCAGTAGGCATCATAGGCCGACTGGGCGCATATAAGATATAAAAAGCAGTAAATAGCAGATAATGAAGAAAACATTCACAGAAACAAATAGAAGAAAGCACACGAAAACTAGCACGAATAGAAGACAAAGAGAATGCAAGCATACTATTCTAGCCACAGAAGATATATATAACATAACATAGATGAAGGAAAGGAGAATGCACCTGGATCCTTGCAACAATAATATATAAAGAGAGAGTTTAAGAAGAATGACGGTATACCAGTATCCTCAAAATAAAAGAGAAGAAAGGAAAGGCAAGTAAACATACTCAAGCTTGAAACAATACTATTAATGAAATCATGCTAATAACACAAATGTAAAGATAAGAATAGTCAGAATGCAACCTCACAAGTAGACCCTAGGATAGAATAATCTACACCACCAAAGCTCGAAAAGCCACTAACCAGTGCCACAATAAGATAGAATCTAGTAATCCATAAATGATCGGAAGGCCACTAACAAGTACTACACTAAGATAGCATAAAATAATCTACCTACAGTCCCAACGGGGACCCATACACCCGAGGAACACATACAAGTGAAAACAAACCCTTCGACATCCCATACTACCGGAGTGTACACTGAGAAACTAGCAAACAAGGGTGGATACAAACTCAATATGCATGATATGATGTGATATGATGAAATCAGTGTGACAGTAGCACTATATGTACCTCCTTCGGCACCTAAAGTCCTTGCAGGTAGAATCCATGGAAGGACACACCCATATACCTCAACTACACCATATACCCCTCCTCCGGCACTCACAGCACGTAGCCTCTGGTCTAGATCGGCAAGATCCATGGAGGTCACATAGACCACATAATAAAATTGTGAAATCTAAAAATAACCACCCGGAGTGTATCTGGGTCTAAACTAGTGATCGGAATCTCATAGTAAGTGCCCAGAGTCTATTCTGGTCTAAATCAGGAACCATAATCTCAAAACCTCCAATAAAGGGTGCACAGAGTCTATCCGTGTCTAAATCAGTAATTGAAATCTTAAACCCCAATAAAGGGCACCCGACATATATCCGGGTCTAAATCAGTAATCAAAATCTCAAACCCCAATAAAGGGTTCCCAGCATATATCCGGGTCTAAATCCGAAGTAAAACATGTCTAGCGGTATGGTTCAGTCGAGTCTAGTATCAATGTGAAAACCAGTGATAAAATAATCCTTCAGTCTCGTTTATTCCAAAGAAAATCCCCAAAACCAATTTCAAGTCTGTTTAGAATTTTTTATACTGAAAATGGGCCCTCGGACCATACGAAGTTTAGAAAATGGTGATAGTTAGGCCCGCAGCTTAAGTAGCAGTAAATAGATGCAGAAAAACTCTTTATATGCTAATGATATGCCCAAACACAAATAATAGCCCAATGACTCACAATCAACCTATCGGCCCTGCACAGGCTCAATCTATTCTACAGCATAGATAACCAGCCTAGAATCACAATTCAATATCCGAGACTCACGTACATTCTCAAATATCCCACCATCTATGATCCAAAATCATATACAAAGTCCATACGGGGCCACAAGGGTAATATTACCAAGCTAGATCGAATACTACAACCAGCATAAGAAATAATACGGACAGAATAGACGGACATGATCTGGAGTGCCAACCTAGAATACTCAACTCAAGGATACTAATTAATACAATTATAGCCTATATACGCAAAGTCTATGTAGAGGAAACTATAACCTACCTTTCATCTAACGACAAGCTGCTGAAATGATATCGTCCAAGCCCGAAATGCTCTAAGAAGCTCTGAATCATGAACCAACTATCAAAACAATACTCTACTCGTCAATACAAAGCTAATGGTACCCGTAATCTAATAGTTTAGTCAGGTTAAAATTTGGGTCAAAAGCAAATCCATGGGACCCATAACTTAAAACCAAAAATGAAGGTTACCACAGGTCCCCAACGTCACTAGTAGCGCATGCTCAAAAATTGAGCGAGAACGGACAAGGAAAGGGCTCAAAACAGCCCTATATTTATAAGAGCAACATTAGGAATCAATAAAAAAAATAGAGTTTAAAGGATTAGAACTTACAATTTACGATGGAGAAACGATCACGGGCGAGGAATTAGTCACCCAAACGCCTCGAATGAATAAATACTGGAAAAAAGGGGGTTTAGAGCTCAACAACAATGGTGGGTATCAGTTTTGAGGTGAAGAAAATGAAGGGGGGGATATATATACTGCCAGGGTTCCTTCTTCGCGGTCGCTAAGGGATCCCACGCGATCACGATGCCCAAGAAGGCAGACCACTGCGATCGCGTGGCCTCCCTCGCGATCGCGATTAAGGCCTGGGTCCTGCACCTGCAACATCAACCAACAGAAAGACTTAAGACAATAAGTCTCTCGATGTGCCCACAAAACTCATTTGAACCCCCGCGCGCACAAACGAACTATGCTACTCAACTAAAGATGGCATTCTGGAGTCAACGAAATTGATAAAATTTCCAATGGAGGTCGATTTATTGAAAAGTCGACCCCATGCTCAAAAACCAACCTTTAACTAAAACGGAACCCAATATCCCAAAATGAGTTCAGAAGCCTCGGGACCCTAACCAAAGGTATCTCTAGCCAAAGTCGATATTTCGGAACTAACAGCACTGACGGAAATTCCATCCAAGGTCGTCTTCTCCAGATGTTGACCAAAGTCAATCTTATAAGCCCAACTGACCTGAAAACACAGAAAGAGAGATAGTTCCAAACCAAAAGCTCCTAGACCTCGGCCAAGGGTCCAACTAGACCAAAGTCCATGCTCCGGAGCTAACGGAACTGTCAGAATTCAATTCCGAGTGCGATTGCTAAGAATATAGACTAAATTTAATGATTTCCTAAGTTAAAGCTCTAAAACAGGGAAATGGTCATAACGACCCAATGAATGGCCCGGGCACCAAACTAACGGTCCCAGCACGCTATAAATGACTTGGGGTCTCTACAAAAAAACTTTAAAAGTGCAAAGAAGTCAAAAATGCGAACATGACTGGAAGAGTCATTACATAAATTAATTTCAAAGATAATTACGGAAAAAAATATGAAACATGATTTATACCCATAAGTTCTAAAAATTATTTAAAATATATAAGTTTGACATAAAATTATTATTTTTATAATGAATTGGATAATACATTATCCAAAAATCATAATATGATATTTTAATAAAATTACTAATAATCCAATTATCAGCTATTATAATTTATCAAATTATAATTAATTACGAAGATTCATGATGCAAAAAATAAATAATAACAACGGTAGTAACTGGCTATTATTTAATATAATATTCTCATATTCTACGAACAATTTCTTTAATAATAATGCATTTACTGAGGGGTTAGGTAGATAAAATTATAGTTGAAGTCATAATTGATGATTTTTTTTTTCTAAAATATAAAAGCTTGGGGTAAATTTTTAGATTTTAAAAGAACCCAAAAATTAATTTTGGCCCAAAATCACTTTTTCTAGATTTTGGGTTCTTTAATTTTTTGTCAATTTGCCAAAACTTGACAAATTTTATGGTCAAAGAAATCTTCCCACAAACTACTTGCAATATCTATGACCAAACGGGTCCTTAGTCAAAATTAGTATTGCCATTTTACATGTTCAATCTAGGAACAAATTAATATGGGTAATTATCCCACTATATAGACCTATTATCCAAAGTGAAAAATAAAACATGTACTCCATTTGTTAAAAAAAACAAAGGGGGAGAAAAGATTGAAGACAATTATCATTTTTTGATCTTTTAATTTAAAGTGGCACAGCTAATTATTAATTTTATAACCGCTTATACTAAATTAAGTAAGAAATTGATAATTAGGCCAAAATTGGATTAGTTAAATGACCGCAAAAGACATTCTCCTTTAGTTTTCTCAAATGGTAACTAAGCTATCTTTCTTCCTTTCTCTCTTTCTTTTCTTCTAGTTTGTGATGAATTAGTGTATTTTTGGGAGAGAGAAGAAGTTGGAGGCTAACACCACAATAATCTGCTAATCACAATTAAAACAATAGATGCATTATGTGTTTACTTATAAATTTTTATTACTTAATTATAATTGAAGAATCTCGTCAAATACATAGTTTGCAGGATTATTGAATTTGTTTTACTAGTCAAATTATGTAATCACATACAAAGATAAACTACACAATATAAAGTCACAATCTAAAATCGTACCTTGTTACAGATTGTTCTTCGCGTTTCAAAAAAGGTTCCCTCGCAAGTACACTTCTTCACAAGAAACTTTAGGAACTCTTAGAGAGAAGAAAGATAGATATACTTTGGAAGATGAGAAAGGCAAAAAACAACGTTGAAGTTCTACAAAAGAACTTATTTTTATCGGGCAAAAGCGATGCAACGGTTAGGAAAAGTCCTACCGTTGTGTCCCTTCTTATTTTTCTCAATTTAAATATATAAACAATTATATATTATTTAATCACTTATTATGAACTCGAGTTGACCCACATGAGTGACCCGATCCAATTTTATTCATCTCCCACATAGTGGGTCAACTCTCATTTCTATTATGTAACTTTTGTTGGGTTTTTAAGAGGTATGAATGAGAAATGAATATGTGTTTTCGCGAAATGACACTAGTCATTTTGAATGGTTGTGACCTTTCAGATGGATTGTGACTTTTCCTATAGCTTGTGATTTTTCTTATAGGTTGTGACCTTTTCGATACGGCATAATAACACCTCTTTATTCTATCCTTTGATGGCTATAAATAGAAGAGTTTTCTCTCATTTTTTCTACATTAATTTTTTCTGCATATTTTCTTACAAACAAAAATATAGAGTCATGTGTAATTTATTGTCATCGTTGAGTTCGACGAAGTCGTTGGCGTTTGAGGTACCGCTACTACAGCGACAGGTATATCCATTTTATGCTGGGAGGAAATAATCCTAAACCTCGGGTATAGTGAGGGAATTAAATTTCTCAAGTACACACAGTGAATTCTGTGGACTCGAATTTTAAGTAAAGTTTTTACTTTTTTGCTTCCCAGTTTATTTTGATTTTCTGGTTTACTAATTTGAACAGAGGATACCAACAATCTTAAGGAATTTATAAGTTATTATTCATTTTCTGTGTTCATCTTTAACATCTATTTGTTGTTGAAGAGTTTCTCTCCAGTTTTTCATCAAAGTGTGCAGCACTTGAAGAAAGAGAATGGGTGCAAGGGAAACCAAGACAACTGAAAGAAGTGCCTCCTCATAATAGTTGTCTTCGAACTGCATTATAATACTTTTATAGAGTGTAGCAGAAATCAGTTCTGCATAGGCCGTTTGTTATCCCGTAAGGAGAAATGCAGAAAGAGATTTCTCAATTTATTATTACTTGATACCAATAGGACGCAACAAAGTAAGACCGCAACAACCCGATTCGAAAAGTTGTAAGCAAGTTAACTTACGAAATTGTTTGTTTACTAAGTGAAGTTTTTTTTTAAGGAATTTTTTTTTCTTTATCTGTGATAGTTGAGGAAGACGACAGAACAATCACATAGAATCTTTATTTTTCTCCGAAGCAAGTATTGCTTGTGATTGTTGCAGTTACTTAATGATTCACAATAGACTATAAGGAAATGTCATTTTGTAATTCAATGCCTGGATGTTTCCTAAAAGGATGACATGCCTTTATTGGTAGATAATTTTCTTTATTTGCCGATAAAGTAAGTGTCAAAAGTATGGAATATATGACATATATGTCTCAGGCTCACAGTTGGTATCATTCTTATGACCATGTTTCTTCTTCAGTGAAGATATTCGTGTTTGGTCCAAACAGAATGATACATCCGTGAAGTATTCAAGAAGAAATTGTTAAGACGTCTACTATTAGGTAGCATGTATGACATTACGTGATCATGTTCAAGGTTGTAAGGTATGAATTAGACTTACACTAATACTTAAAAATATTCATGAGATCATGAAAATAATATTTAAAATGTGGAGGTTCGTGACTTATGATTAAGTCAATATTAGACTTAATATCTAATTTAATTTGGAAGAACAAGACATTAAATCTAATGACATTCTTGTATTATGCCAAACCCACAAAATCCTTGGAGGATATTTGATTTGGTGGTAGTTGAGTTTTTAACTAGCATATGACTAGTTTATAAATTACCAAATTGATATTTGAACATATAGTTGTTTTGAAGAGGTGTGTTCTTTCATGAAAGAGTGTCACTTGAGGTATCATGAATTTTCATGAAAAAATGCATCTATTAAAAATATAATTATTTATATAGATGTGAGCGTTGGTGAAAGGCTACCCGCCTTTTGTCGGTCGACACGAATGACGATCAATTAATTATTAATAATGATTATTGTCTTGTTAATAAGTTCTTATGTAGTCAAGAACTTGTGGGGCCGAGAAAGCTATTCTTATGGATAGCTGAATATTCAATTGAGTACCACATAGAAAACACAATCTATTCCATATGAAAAATAGAAAGGAAGAAAGCACAACCTGAATTACTTCAAAGGGTGGAGGTGTTCAGCTAAAGTGTATGTTCCTAAACCCAGAAAGGTAAAATAGGATTTTTTAAAAAAATGGTTGATTGTGTTTTTATAAAATATGTCACCTATAGTAAAGGATATTGATTTCTGATAGAATCATAAAAGACTGATTTATTGACATTAGTGTGTTATGGTAACCCCATGATATATGTCTTTGGTGGATATTGATATGCTAGTTAGTAAAAAATTTCATGTAACTATTTCCTTCTTAGTAAAGACTAATTGATTGAAATATTCAATTGATGATTGATCATATATCTTTTAATTAAAGATCGTGTTCTTTAATTTCATGAAGGATGTCATTTTAAAGGTTGTGACTCTTCATGATAAGATGTGTATGTTGAAAGATAAGTTGTTTTATTAAATATAAAAGTGAACGGATACCACTTGAAAGGTTGTGATGTTTCATGATTAAGATGTATTTGTTGAAAGTCAACCTTTTAAAAAGATATGACGATTCTTTGATCTATAAATCGAAGTACCAATTGATGATAATAGCTTAGATTTTCACATCAGTGAATATGTTATTAGTTGGATATTTGAATAAGTAGACTTACTAAAGGTGGAATGATTGAGAAATATACTATCAAAAGATTGTTTTCACAATTGAGATCAATCATCCATAAGTATTGATATAATAATATACTTTAAGTATAGTCATCAGTCTATCATATATCCTATTTTTTTTAAGTATGATTTCCACTATTGACATAACAATATTAATGTACTCTATTTTTGGAGATTAAAACTTTTGATTTTCTACTCCGTTTGAATCTTCGTTATGATTTGAAGAACATAAAAACTTCATCAGAACTTAGAGTTTATTTTGTTAGAGATTTGAAGAATATAAAAACTTCGTTTTTAACTTGAAACAAGTTTGAATAAAGATCGATTCGAAGAATATAAAAAATTTATCGAGTAAATTAGTTTGTGTATTTGGTTCAAAGAATATAAACACTTCACCAAATTCACTAACCGCTGTGTTTGAACGGTTATTTCAATTTGAAGAATATAAAAACTTCATCGAAACTAAAGTTCATTCAGTTAAGCGATTCGAAGAATATAAAACTTCATCGTTAACTTCTGAAATAATGTTAGTATTTTTGCAAGAATATGAGCATCAAACATTTAAGGAAGTCATGTCTTTTGCAGACTCATTATTTTGGAAAGAGACAGTCAATAGTAAGATTGAATCCATAATGAATAATCATACGTGAGAATTGGTTGATCTTCCTCCAGAAAATAAACCTTTAGGTTCCAAATGGATTTTCAAAAGAAAAATAAAAGATTATGGAACAATTGACAAATATAAAGTAAGACTTGTCATTAAAAAATTTAGATAATGTTAGGGTCTTGATTATTTTGACACACACTCATCGATAATAAGAATAACATTCATTTTGGTGTTAATAGCATTGACGACAGTATATGGTCTTGAAATCCATCAAATGGATGTGAAGACAGCTTTCTAAAATAAAAAATTGGAGAAAAAATTTACATGGAATAACCTGAGGGTTTTGTAGTTCCTGGTAAAGAAAGAAAAGTATGCAAACTTGTTAAGTCACTTTATGGACTAAAACAAGCACTCAAATAATGGCATGGAAATTTGACCATACAATATTGTCAAATGGTTTCAAAATTAATGAGTTTTACAAATGTGTTTACATTAAGAACACTCCAAATTAAGTCGTCATTGTTTGTTTATATGTGAATGATATGTTGATAATGAGTAACGACATTGCTAACATAAATGCTACTAAGCGTATGTTTGCTTGTAAAATTGATATGAAAGACTTAGGAGTTGCCGATTTGATATTGAGAATTAAGATTCACAAAACTCCTTAAGGTCTAGCATTGTCTCAATCTCATTACATCCAAATGGTACTTGAAAAATTTAAGTATTTAGACTTTAAAGTTGCAAACGCACCAATTAATGTGAATCTTGCTCTTGTTAAGAATAAAGGTAAAAGTCAGTCTCAATTGGATAATGCCAGAGTGTTGGAAAGTTTGATGTACATCATGAATTGTACACAACCAAATATAGCTTGCACTATAAGTAAATTGAGTCGATACACAAGTAATTCTAACCAGAATCATTGAATGACTATGAAATGAATTTTGGGGTATTTAGAACATACTCAAAATTTTATTTTCCATTACAACAAGTATCTAGCAATTGTTGAAGGATATAATGATGCAAATTGGATCACCGGGTCAACTGAAACTAAATCCACAAGTGGATATTTTTTTACTATTGGTGGAGGAGCAGTGTCTTGGAAATCATCCAAGCAAACATTTACCGCTCGCTCCACAATGAAGTCTGAGTTTATAGCTTTAGACAAAGCCGGTGAAAATATTGAATAACTCTGAAATAGCTTAAATCATTGACACATGTACACATATATTGTAACAATCAAAAGGTAAAGAAAAGCTGAGAGGGTTATGTATAATGGTAAGTCTCGTCACATATGACAAAGATATAACACTATTAGATAACTATTCTCTAGTTGAATTATCACAATTGACTATGTAAAGTCAAGAGATAATGTGTTGGATCCCCTTATAAAAGCATTAAACTAGAGAGGTAGTTGAAAGATCATCGAAGAGAACGGGACTATGACCGAGGATAAATCATCGTGGAAGTAACTCTACTTAGAAGACTGGAGATTCCAAGATCTAGGTTCAAGAAGATCAAACAAAGTCATTGATGATGGTTCAACATTGTCAAAATAACTTTTATGATCCATTCTCGTGATGAGACAATGTTCAGTAACAAGGATAAGGCATTAAGGCTTTTTAATAATTTTTAAGTTTGATACGAGGTATATTAAATGGTGTATCTACGGGATAACACATTTAGAAATCACCTATGTAAGTGTGAAGTATAAGCTGCTTCAAGGAGAATCCTGTAAGGCCAGTTTTCTACGCACTTATGAACCAGATGTGTTCATGGTTGAAACGAATAAAATAATGAGAACCAAAGATGGTTAAAGGGTTGATTGTGTGACATATAGTTGTTTAGGTATACACCAAAGCTCGATAGTCCAAATATATCAAATCTACTGATTGATCGAGTATATCCGACATATGTTCACCACGGAAAGTTCAAAGGGAAACCTACTTATCCAAATGCGATTAATCCTTACTTACAAATCACACAGTTTTTTCATGCATGTTTTTCATCACATAGACATTTCCCATTCATGTGGGGGATTGTTGAGTTTTTAAGAGGTATAAATAGGAAATGTATAGGTATTTTTTCAAAAAGATACTAGTCACTTTGAATGATTGTGATCTTTCTGATGGATTGTGACTTTCCCTATAGATTATGACTTTTTCTATAGGTTGTGATTTTTTCTATAAGTTGTGACTTTTCTGATAAGGCATAATAAATACGTCTTTATCCTACCCTTTGGTGGCTATAAATATAAGAGTTTTTTCTCATTTTTCTACATTAAAATTTTCTGTACTTCCTCTACATATTTTCTTACAAACAAAAATATATAGAGTCATGTGTGATTTGTTTCCATCGTTGAGTTCGACGAAGTCATTGGCATTTGAGGTACCGCTACTTCAGCGATAGGTATATTCATTTTATACTGGGAGAAAATAATCATAAACCTTGGGTACAGTGAAGTAATTAAATTCCTTAAGTACACACAGTGAATTCTGTGGACTCAGATTTTAAGTAAAGTTTTTGCTTTTTAATTTATTTTGATTTTCTGGTTTACTAATTTGAACACAGGATACCAACAACTTTTATACATTACGATTATATCGTGTGACCAGTGCTTATTTCGAGAGCTTCATTGTTATACATCTATTAGAAATATATAACATCTCGATTAATGAAACTTTAGAGTAGATTGCAGTATGCAGTACCCTAGATCATTTATCACATTCATATTTCTCATTATCTCTTTATCTTAATTTTGAGTTCATGATTATGTTTTTTTCTCAAATACAAACATAAAAGGCCGGTCAATGAACATAAATAATGTGATAATACTCAATGAACTTTCTCATCTCATGAATTTTTTAATCTCAATGTGATATACTTTTCTAGAGATGTCCCGCCAGACCGAATCAAGCATGATCTCTTGTCAACATACTAAGATAGAAAATACCAAATTGCATCTCAAGAAACTGATTAAAGTCATGAGAGTACAATGGAAAAAATTACGTATAATTTTCAGGGTTTCACACGATAACAAGTAGAGACTAAACTTGTATCTCCCTTATGGATCACTATATGCATACATGGTATGAAATGTATCACAGTACTGACTCATTTTTTCATGGGGCATATGTCTTTTATAATTTAAATACTGTATAGATGATAGTTCATACAACTCGTGTCTAACTTTGAGTTCACAAATCTACTAAATTATTTTATTCTTCAAAAATTCACATCTGGTATTAGAAACAGACTAACTCATTCTAATCACGTATGATTAAACACAAACTAACAAATAACATTATCATTATAAACGTTCATCTCTCTTTTATCATCACTTTTGATAATAATTAATTTATAACTATTCCATCTCTACTTGTCACTTAGACAATAAAAATAATTGACTGTATGAATAGGCCAATCTTTTTGTCTGTCCGACATCCACTACATAAAAGTTATATGTATATGAACCAACAAAGATGAAAAATTAGACATAAATCAACTTTAACTTCAATAATGTGAATTTACATGAACATGATTTAAAAAAAATAAAATATGAATACATCAGCATCTATGTAAATCTAATGATTTTACATGTCTTTCATAAGCATCACATGCTAAGAGTTTCATTAAGGGATCTGCTATCATTTAATGCGTTGATATGTATTTCACATTCACTTTCTTTTGTACAATCATGTCTCTATGAAATTATACTTAATATCAATATGTTTGTCTTTTCATAGTACTTTAGATTCTTTGTGTAGGCTATTGTAGCCTCACTATCACAATTAATTGTGAAAGATTCAACAACATTGTTATACACACCTAAGTGGTCCAGAAAATATTTAAGTCAAACAGCTTCTTACGCAGTAGATGGAAGTGCTATGAATTGAGCTTCCATTGTTGCTTCCATTGTTGATAAGGCTATACATGACTGCTTCTCGATACTCCATGATATGACGCCATTGTTAAGCAAAAATACATATCTAGAGGTTGATTTCTCTCATTTAAATCTCATCCTCAATCAGCATCAGTGTGGCCTTTGAGTTGAAGATCATTTTCTTGATAACATAAGGAATAGTCAATTATGCCTTTAAGATACCTTAATATCATTTTAACTGATTTTCAATATCGTTGTCCTGGGCCGGATTGATATTTACTAACTAATTTAATAGTGTAATAAATATCAAGTCTAGTACACATTATAGCATATATTAGACTTCTGGCTGCATTGGCATAAGAAACCTTTTTCATTTGTTCCTTTTCTTTGTGGAGTCTGAGGACACATCCTTTAGCTTAAAGCTTCACTTTTAAAAACCCGAGCGTTTATGAATTTTCAATTTTGCATATTAAAACATTCAAGAACTTTGTTAATGTAAGATTCTTATGAAAGAGATAACAATATTTTCGAACGATCTCTGAAAATCTTAACTCCGAGAATATATGATGCTTCACTCATATCTTTCATCTCAAAAGTAGATGATAACCATTCTTTTATTTCTTTTACATACTCGATGTCACTTGCAGCTATAAGTATATCATCTACATACAATAATAAGATTATAAACTTATCTTTAGATCTTTTGATGTACACACAATAATTTTCACAAATCATAGCAAATCCATACGATATGATCGCTTTATGAAAACGTAGATATTATCATTTAGAAGATTGTTTAAGGCCATAAATGGGCCTACAAAATCAATATACTTTATGTTCTTCGCCTTTCTTCAAAAAACCTACTGTTTATTTGTAACGACTGGGTTCGTCGTTATGGGTAAACTATTCGTGCCAAGTTTTGCGTTAGAAAAATTCTGGGTTTGGGAGTTGAAAATTTTGGGCTACGCTAGTCTCGGTTAGTTTTGGAGCGAGGTATGATATAGGATAATTCGGGTAAGTATTGGGTTAAATATCTTATTTTGAGCTAGTTTTCCTTGTAGCTAAGACATAAAGGAGTTCGGGAGACTTTTCGGAATCGAATTCGGGTAAGTAGAACTCCCAAAATCGAGGTTGGTGTGAAGGAGTTATTTTGAAACATTGGGAAAAGAAGTGTGTTGTAAAATGGCCAAAACTGGGAGATTTCTGGACATTCTGTCCGTGACGAGCGCAACCATCCGCGGTAGCAGCCTCCGCTATAGCAGTGAAAAATACTGTTATAGTGGTGGTCAAGGTGGTCAACACCGCTTAAGACTGTTATAGCGAGAGTTGTCTGCTATAGCGGGACCGCTATAGCAGAGCAGGGACCGCTATAGCAGAGCGACGGGATTAGAAAACTAAGAAAATAGGCTTTTAATTTCATTCTCTCCCATTCATCCCCCAAAAATAGATGAGGGTTACTCCAAGTACCCTCCTACGCTGCTCCAAGGCTTGGGAGCCATGGGAGAAGGAATTCCGATAAAAGGGATGCAAAACCACGGATTCAGGCCTGTAGAATCATCAGGGAATGCCTTCACAGAGCTAAAAAGGGCATGGAATAGCTTCTCAGCATCCAGGTAGGCTAGATTTCTTCCAAGAGTAGATTGACCGCTTTTATTTTTGTATTATTGTATAGAATAAAAGGGAGAATCCATGGTTAGGACTTCGGGAATGGATTCTGGAGGAAGTTTTGAATTATTGGATTTCTTTGGAAATGATAGAATGGGAATAGGGTGTCGTGATATTCTAGGCATTGCTTAAATTGTGTGTTTTTACTAATAAAATATGGGAACTAGAATATTGGAAGGTTCGGGGAACCAGAAAAGGGTTAGTAATTAACAAATGTGTAAGGAATGGAAGTTCCAGACTAATTGTTATTATTTTGATAATTGTTTGGTTGTGTTCTAAGGCTGGCAAGGGTTTTTCCAGGTTGTATTTGGTCCTAGGAAGAGGGTCAGGTATAAATGTAATTAACTGCATGTTTAAAAAGGGCAAACCGGGGTTAGTCTTTGGACGGGATTTAACGGTTCGTAGTGTACCAAAAATGGGGTAGGTGATGGCTCACGAGTCCTGTGAATGTTGTATGTTTTGTACTTCTATCTAAGTGTCTGTGTGAATTGCATTGCTTATATGAAATTGTGTAGAATGTCTAAGGGTCCTGTCTTACAGTCTGTGAGTTGAATGGTTTGCTACTTGTTGGTTTACAAGTTGTGTGTTCATTATTTGACTGTGAACTATTGACATTCGATTGGCTCGGGTACCACGCCTAGTACAGGTATACTAACGGTTGGCACGGGTACCACGCCTGGTACAGGTATAACAAATGGTTGGCTCAGGTACCATGCCTGGTATGAAATATACTAATGGTTGGCTCGGATACCACGCCTGGTACAGGATATACTAATGGTTGGCTCAGGTACCACGCCTGGTACGGGTTGCTTTTGTTGCATCATTGCATTTTATCGTTGTGTTGCATCAACTGTTATTAGTTCCGTGAGTGGACCGGGCTATTTTATTGAAATATGACAATTGCTTATGGTATGTGAGAGGCCGAGAATTCTATTATAGTTGGTCTTGGTGTAGGCTGGGTTACTATATTGTGAGTTTGATCTTGGTATAGGCTGGGTTGTTATATTAGATTGTGAGTTTGGTCTTGGTGTAGGACGAGTTATTGTATTGTGAGTTTTGTCTTGGTATAGGCCGGGTTGTTATATTATATTGTGGGTTTGATCTTGATGTAGGCCGGGTGGTTATATTATGTTATCATTTTGGTCTTGGTGTAGGCCGGGTTATTATATTGTTAGTTTGGTCTTGGTATAGGCCGGATTGTTATAATATATTGTGGGTTTGGTCTTGGTGTAGGTCGGGTGGTTATATTATGTTATCATTTTGGTCTTGGTGTAGGCCGGGTTATTATATTGTTAGTTTGGTCTTGGTATAGGCCGGGTTGTTATATTATATTATGGGTTTGGTCTTGGTGTAGGACGGGTGGTTATATTATGTTATCAGTTGGTCTTGGTGTAGGCCAGGTTATTATGTTAATTATTAGTTGGTCTTGGTGTAGACCGGGTTTTTGATGTTAACACCTAGATGTGTTAGGGGGATCCAGGTGGGTCTGGCTATGTAAAAGAGGTTATAAGTTCACAAATTGTTGTCATTAAGTGTACTAATGGCGGTCAGGAATTATTTGTGGTTAACAAGCTAAGGGTGGGTCTTGGCATAGACTGGGTAGCTTGTTGAACACTTAGGTGTGGTTAGAGGATCCTTGGAGGGTCCGAGTTATGGGATTAGAGAGGAATTTAGATATGACTCTGTTGTTGTTATTGAATGTGTTAATGGTTGCTAGGTGAATTCCATGTGATTGGTAAATTGGGAGTAAGACTGGAAGTCTGGGGTCGTAGTTGTTAGTTGTTGTAACCAGGATGGAATGTTGTCCTAGAGGTTTGCAAAGGGTCCGAACTCTGGTAACTATACTACGGGTATAAGTGGTTTGGTTGGGCAGTTAGCCGGGTTAAGTCTGAATATTTAGTCAAGGAGGTTACTTGGGAAGTCTACATGTCAAGGTGACTTGGGAAGTCTAGGTGGCAAGGTTACTTGGTAAATCTAAAGGTTAGGATGGTCATTTCCTAAAGGGGGGATTGATAAAAGTGATGTTGAAAGGGGTGAAGCATTTACCTTGTGCATTTTATCTTGATTTTTATATGATGGTAGGAGTAAATTCGGGTCAGCCGATGATGCCTACCAATACGTGTGTTTGTACTGATTCTACTCTTGCTATAACTTTTTGGGTATAGTCTGGTTACAGGATTGGTGATGTTTCACAGGTTCAGGATTGCGGTGATATACGAGCAGCTCCTACTTTCCTTCTATGGTGGGAGTTGTGTCATCTTATGTCATATACTCATCTTGTAGAAGCTCTTGTACCGGCTTAGACTAGGTTCTGGGGAGGTGTTTCATATTGTAAATATTTTCCGCAAATTCTTTAAGTCGTTTATTTTTCTAAACTATTTGTAAAAAGGATTTCTCGTGTATTTAAGGGACTTATTAAATGGTTTATTTTCTTTTCCGCATTGCATGTTGGTTAGGGTGGTAAGGGTTCTCCTATCTAGGTGGATTAGAGTAGGTGCCCGCACGCCCCAGTAGTTGGGTCATGACAAATGGTATCAGATCCCAGGTTATCGGTCTCCAGTACAAGAGAAAAATGTCGAATAGAGTCCCTCGGATTGGTGTGTTGACGTCCACATCTAATCCTAGGGAAGCTATGAAGCATTCTAGGAAACACTTCTCTTCTTTCATTCCTTTTCGTGCGGTTTCGTTACTTGCTTGTATGGGTTGAGACCAATTGGTATCTCTCGATTCCAATTGGTATCTCAATAAGGTGAAGGATATCATTGGACTCCGGGTATGACAAACAAGCAAGGAAAATTGTAACCGGGAAGGTTCCAATTGGTATCTGGCCTGGGAGGCTATGTAAAGGATGGATGAATCGGCTAACGGTCATCCATGAAGCAAATGAAAGGTGATGAAAACTGGTTTGATTGAGTGTTAGAGCTTGAGACTCGTGATTGTATGCATTGCATTATTGGGATGACCGTGATTGTGATGTGTGTAGTTACTTGAGTTACTTTGAAATTTGTAGTTAGAAAGGAGTCTTAACTTGGTTATGTGTTAATGATTGAAGGAGTTCTTGTTTTATAATTCAAGTGGAAAACCGTATGCTAAATGCGGGACAGGGTCTTATCATTGGTAAAAATGATAAGGGAAAATGATATATATACTTGTGGGAACTCAGGTTTCAAGTGGTTGGTATGTGAATAAGTACCAGGGACAAGGGCTATTATTGCTTAATAGCGGGAGTTATGGTAAGACATAGATGATCGGTTAATGGTCATCCATGGGATGAATAGAGAGTAATCTAATTATGTGACTTGTTTTGCGTGTGACTTGCTTGAAATATGTGTAAATTATTGTATGTCGTGCATGTTGAGTCTGCAGAGGGTCATTAAGTTGAAAGTTATGTGTACCTCAGGTTGTGATAAGCTGTTAAAAGTCTATATTTAAAAGTGGTACCGCATTTTTGAAAAAGGGCTTATCATTGGTTAAGATGATAAGGGATTTGGGAACTATGACTATAGGGAAGCTTCGGTTTCAGGGCAGTCAGGACTTGGTTGGGAACCATGGGAACAAGGAAGTCATTAGTGCGTAATGGTGAGAGGATATTATTGGAAACAATTGTCTGGTGTTAATTCTTTGTAATTGATAATATTTTTATGCTGAATTGTGATGCGTTTGATGCCAAGAATGGTCTTAAGACCATGGCGAGATTTACTAGACTAGACAATGGTAACCGGGGAAGGGGAAGGATACACTTGCTGGAAATTTCAAATTTCTTGGTTGTTACCGTCGAGACCGCCATAGCGGAACTATACCGCTACGGCGATCCCGCTATAGCGGGATTTTCACTGCCACAATAGAAGGGCGCAGGGCAGAGTGCCTGCCCTGCTTTCCCTTATTTTTCATTTCATTCCCGGGGCATCTAAAGGCAATAGTTACATTATGAGTTGCTATGTGAAGCAAGGAAATCATCCAGATAGCTAATATAGTATGCATATAAGGTATTTGTCGGGAATTTAGCACCCATGTGCAATAAAAAGGAAAGGATAGATATGGTAGCCCGGGGTATTGGTAAAATTATGATTGACCATCGGTGGGTATAGTCACTCATGTAGAATTTAACAAATGACCCGTGATTGACTGAGTAGTGTGGGACACTGCTCATGGGCTTGTATTGTGAGGGCGATTATTGACTTGTTTTATTATTGATGATCCTTAGTGGTGAGGGTGTGCTTGCCATAGCATTGGTTGGGGTGTAAGTGCCCGGATAGAATTTTCCCTAAGACGAGAGTTGATGAAACCTCAAGCCAGGATGAGTTCTAATGGAATTTTTGTGATTGCGTGATTTAGAGATATGTGGTATCTCAGGGAACAGTGTTAATAGGAGTAAGGTGACATTATGATAGGTGAGGGCATAGTACCCCGTAGGAAGCTTCCAGAATGGAGTTTGGGCTAGCAGAACTTTAGGTATCGTGGGAAAGGTATCACCATGGTGGGATCTAGTCCCCTTGGCAAGGAAAAAAAATTGTTTTGTTCGTTAGTTGAGTTTCTTTTGCTCTGGTGTTTCGATGAGTCCCCAAATTTCTCAGGCACTCGGGGAGGGGTAATCTAGTTGCCTTGTGCGGCTCGAAGAAAGGAATTCCTTGATAGAGTGGAAGTAAGTTAAATTTTGGGTTGAGTTGGGTATACCAAGGGATTAGAAAGTTTCGGTGGTTTGCGTAAGGTTATATTTATGCTATCATGATAGAGCATTAAGATCGAGGGACTAGCTTGTCCTTTCCCTCCACCTTAGAGATCGTTCGGGGATGAACGATAGGTAAATTGGTATCTGTTGTAACGACCGGGTTCATCATTATGGGTAAACCATTTGTGCCATGTTTCAGATTAGAAAAATTTTGGGTTTGGGAGTTGAAAATTCTGGGCTAGGCTAGTCTCGCCAAGTTTTGGAGCGAGGTATGGTCTAGGACAATCCGGGTAAGGATTGGGTTAAATGTATTGTTTTGAGATAGTTTTCTTTGTAGCTAAGACATAGAGGAACCCAGAAGACTTTTCAGAATTGAATTCGGGTAAGTAGAATTCCTGAAATCGAGGTTGACGTAAAGGGGTTATTCAGAACGTCAAGAAAATAAGTCTGTCGTAAAATGTCTAAAACTGGGAGATTTCAGGACATTCTGTCTGTGACGAGTGCAACCGTCCGCGGTAGCAGCCTCAGCTATAGCGGTGGAAAATACCACTATAGCGGCGGTCAACACCACTTAAGACTGTTATAGCGGGAGTTGTTCGCTATAGCGGGACCGCTATAGCGGAGCGACGGGATTAGAAAGCCAATAAAATAGGCTTTTAATTTCATTCTCTCTCATTCAACCCCCAAAAATAGACGAGGGTTACTCCAAGAATCCTCTTAGGCTGCTCCAAGGCTTGGGAGCCATGGGGAGGAGGAATTCCAGTAAAAGGGATGCAAAACCACGGATTCGGGGCTGCAGAATCGTCAGGGAATGCCTTCACAGAGCCAGAAAGGGAATGGAACAGCTGCTCGGCATCCAGGTAGGCTAGGTTTCTTCCAAGAGTAGATTGTTTGCTTTCATTTTCGTATTATTGTATAGAATTAAAGGGAGAATCCATGGTTAGGCCTTCGGGAATGGAGTCTGGAGGAAGTTTTGAATTATTGGATTTCTTTGGAAATGATAGAATGGGAATAGGGTGTGGTGATATTCTAGGCATTGCTTAAATTGTGTGTTTTTGCTAATAAAATGTGGGAACTAGAATATCAGAAAGTTCGGGGAATCAGAAAAGGGTTAGTAATTAACAAATATGTAAGGAACGGAAGTTCCAGAATAATTGCTATAATTTGGATAATTGTTTGGTTGTGTTCTAAAGATTGGAAGGGTTTTCCCAGGTTGTATTTGGTCCTAGGAAGAGGGTCAGGAATAAATATAATTAACTGCATGTTTAAAAAAGGCGAACCGGGGTTAGTCTTTGGATGGGATTTGACGGTTCATAGTGTACCCAGAATGGGGTAGGTGATGGCTCACGACTCCTGTGAATGTTGTATGTTTTGTACTCCTATCTAAGTGTTTGTGTGAATTGCATTGCTTAGATGAAATTGTGTAGAATGTCTAAGGGTCCTGTCTTACAGTCTGTGAATTGAACGATTTGTTACTTGTTAGTTTACAAGTTGTGTGTTCATTATTTGACTGTGAACTGTTGATATTCGGTTGGCTCGGGTACCATATCTGGTACAGGTATACTAACAGTTGGTACGGGTACCACGCCTGGTATAGGTATAACAAATGGTTGGCTCGGGTACCACACCTAGTACAAAATATACTAACGATTGGCTTGGGTACCACGCCTGGTATGGGATATACTAACGGTTGGCTCGAGTACCACGCCTGGTACGGGTTACTTTTATTGCATCATTGCATTGCACAACTGTTATTAGTTCCGTGAGTGGACCAGGCTATTTTATTTAAATATGATAATTGCTTAAGGTCCGTGAGAGGCCGAGAATTCTGTTATATTTGGTGTTGGTGTAGGCTGGGTTAATATATTGTGAGTTTAGTCTTGGTATAGGCCGGGTTGTTATAATATATTGTGAGTTTGGTCTTGGTGTAGGCCAGGTTATTGTATTGTGAGTTTGGTCTTGGTGAAGGCCGAGTTATTATATTGTGAGTTTGGTCTTGGTATAGGCCGGGTTGTTATATTATATTGTGGGTTTGGTCTTGGTGTAGGACGGGTGGTTATATTATGTTACCATTTTGGTCTTGCTGTAGGCCAGGTTATTATATTGTTAGTTTGGTCTTGGTATAGGCCAGGTTGTTATATTATATTGTGGGTTTGGTCTTGGTGTAGGCCGGGTGGTTATATTATGTTATCATTTTGGTCTTGGTGTAGGCCGAGTTAATATATTGTTAGTTTGGTCTTGGTATACGCCGGGTTGTTATATTATATTATGGGTTTGGTCTTGGTTTAGGCCGGGTGGTTATATTATGTTATCGGTTGGACTTGGTGTAGGCCAGGTTATTATGTTAATTATTAGTTGGTCTTGGTGTAGACCGGGTTTTCGATGTTAACACTTAGATGTGTTAGGGGGATCCGGGTGGGTCTAGGCTATGTAAAAGAGGTTATAAGTTCACAAACTGTTGTCATTAAGTGTACTAATGGTGGTCAAGAATTATTTTTGGTTAACAAGCTAAGGGTGGGTCTTGGCGTAGATCGGGTAGCTTGTTGAACACTTAGGTATGGTTAGAGGATCTTTGGAGGATTTGGGTTTTGGGATTAGAGAGGGATTTAGATATGACTTTGTTGTTGTTATTGAATGTATCAATGGTTTCTAGGTGAATTCCATGTGTTTGGTAAATTGGGAGTAAGACTGAAAGTCTTGGGTCATAGTTGTTGGTTGTTGTAACCAGGATGGAAAGTTATCCTAGAGGTTCGGAAAGGGTCCAGACACTGGTAACTATACTTTGGGTATAAGTGGTTTGGTTTGGCAGTTAGCCGGGTTAATTCTGAATATTTAGTCAAGGAGGTGACTTGGGAAGTCTAGGTGTCAAGGTTACTTGGGAAGTCTAGGTGGCAAGGTGACTTGGTAAATCTAAAGGCTAGGATGGTCGGTTTCGAAAGGGGGGATTGATAAAAGTGATGTTGAAAGGGGTGAAGCATTTACCTTATGCATTTTATCTTGATATTTATATGATGGTAGGAGTGAATTCGGGTCTGCCGATGATGCCTACCAGTACGTGTGTTTGTACTGATTCTATTCTTGCTATACCTTTTTGGGTATAGTCTGGTTGCAGGATTGGTGATGTTTCACAGGTTCAGAATTGCGGTGATCTTCCAGCAGCTCCTACTTTCCTTCTATGGTGGGAGTTGTGTCATCTTATGTCATATACTCATCTTGTAGAAGCTCTTGTACCGGCTTAGACTAGGTTCTGGGGAGGTTGTTTTGTATTGTAAATGTTTTTCCGCATATTCTTTAAGTCATTTATTTTACAAAACTATTTGTAAAAAGGATTTCTCATGTATTTAAGGGACTTATTTAATGGTTTATTTTCTTTTCCGCATTGCATGTTGGTTAGGGTGGTAAGGGTTCTCCTATCTAGGTGGATTAGAGTAGGTGCCCGCACGGCCTGGTAGTTGGCCCGGTAGTTGGGTCGTGGCAAACCAAGGCTTGGGAGCTATGGGGAGGAGGAATTTCGGTAAAAGGGACTCAAAACCACGGATTCGGGCCTACAAAATCATCAGGGAACACCTTCACGGATCCAGAAAGGGCATGGAACAGCTTCTCGGCATCCGAGTAGGCTAGGTTTCTTCAAAGACTAGATTGACCGCTTTCATTTTCGTATTATTGTATAGAATGAAAGGGAGAATCCATGGTTAGGCCTTCGGGCACGGAGTCTGGAGGAAGTTGTTGAATTGTTGGATTTCTTTGGAAATGATAGAATGGGAATATGGTGTGGTGATATTCTAGGCATTGCTTAAATTGTGTGTTTTTGCTAATAAAATGCGAGAACTAGAATATCGGAAGGTTCAGGGAACCAGAAAAGGGTTAGTAATTAACAAATGTGTAAGGAACGAAAGTTTCGGACTAAATGGTATAATTTGGATAATTGTTTGGTTGTGCTTAAAGGCTGGGAAGGGTTTTCCCAGGTTGTATTTGGTCCTAGAAAGAGGGTCAAGAATAAATGTAATTAACTGCATGTTTAAAAAGGGCAAACCGGGGTTAGTCTTTGGATGGGATTTGACGGTTCATATTGTACCCGAAATGGGGTAGGTGATGGCTCATGACTCCTGTGAATGTTTTATATTTTGTACTCCTATCTAAGTGTTTGTCTGAATTGCATTGCTTAGATGAAATTTTGTAGAATTTCTAAGGGTCTTGTCTTACAGTCTGTGAGTTGAACGGTTTGTTACTTGTTGGTTTACAAGTTGTGTGTTCATTATTTGACTGTGAACTTTGACATTTGGTTTGCTCGGGTACCACGCCTAGTACAGGTATACTAACGGTTGGCACGGGTACCACGCTTGGTACAGGTATAACAAATGGTTGGCTCGGGTACCACGCCTGGTATAAAATATACTAATGGTTGGCTTGGGTATCACGCCTGGTATGATATATACTAACGGTTGGCTCGGGTACCACGCTTGGTACGAGTTACTTTTGTTGCATCATTGCATTTTATTATTGTGTCGCATCAACTATTATTCGTTCCATGAGTGGACCGAGCTGTTTTATTGAAACATGATAATTGCTTATGGTCCATGAGAGGCCGGGAATTCTGTTATAATTGGTCTTGGTGTAGGCTGGGTTATTATATTATGAGTTTGGTCTTGGTATAGGCCGTGTTGTTATATTATATTATGAGTTTGGTCTTGGTGTAGGCCGGGTTATTGTATTGTGAGTTTGGTCTTGGTATTGGCCGGGTTGTTATATTATATTGTGGGCTTAGTCTTGGTGTAGGCTGGTGGTTATATTATGTTATCATTTTGGTCTTGGTGTAGGCCGGGTTATTATATTATTAGTTTGGTCTTTGTATAGGTCTGGTTGTTATATTATATTATGGGTTTGGTCTTGGTGTAGGCTAGGTGGTTATGTTATGCTATCATTTTGGTCTTGGTGTAGGCCGGGTTATTATATTGTTAGTTTGGTCTTGGTATAGGCCGGGTTGTTATATTATAGTATGGGTTTGGTCTTGGTGTAGGCCAGGTGGTTATATTATGTTATCGGTTGGGCTTGGTGTAGGTCAGGTTATTATGTTAATTATTAGTTGGTCTTGGTGTATACTGGGTTTTTGATGTTAACACCTAGATGTGTTAGGGGGATCCGGGTGGGTTCGGGCTATGTAAAAGAGGTTATAAGTTCACAAACTGTTGTCATTAAGTGTACTAATGGCGGTCAGGAATTATTTGTGGTTAACAAGCTAAGGGTGGGTCTTGGCGTAGACCGGGTAGCTTGTTGAAGACTTAGGTGTGGTTAGAGGATCCTTGGAGGGTCCGGGTTTCGGGATTAGAGAAGGATTTAGATATGACTCTGTTGTTATTATTGAATGTGTCAATGGTTGCTAGGTGAATTCCATGTGATTGGTAAATTGGGAGTAAGACTGAAAGTCTGGGGTCATAGTTGTTCGTTGTTGTAACCAGGATGGAAAGTTTTCCTAGAGGTTTGCAAGGGGTCTGAACACTGGTAACTATACTACGGGTATAAGTGGTTTGGTTGGACAGTTAGCCGGGTTAAATCTGAATATTTAGTCAAGGAGGTGACTTGGGAAGTCTAGGTGTCAAGGTGACTTGGGAAGTCTAGGTGGCAAGGTGACTTGGTAAATCTAAAGGTTAGGATGGTGGATTCCGAAAGAGGGGATTGATAAAAGTGATGTTGAAAGGGGTGAAGCATTTACCTTGTGCATTTTATCTTGATTTTTATATGATGGTAGGAGTGAATTCGGGTCAGCCGATGATGCCTACCAGTACGTGTGTTTGTACTGATTCTACTCTTGCAATACCTTTTTGGGTATAGTCTGGTTGCATGATTGGTGATATTTCACATGTTCAGGATTGCGGTGATCTTTCAGCAGCTCCTACTTTCCTTCTATGGTGGGAGTTGTGTCCTCTTATGTCATATACTCATCTTGTAGAATCTCTTGTACCGGCTTAGACTAGGTTCTGGGGAGGTTGTTTTATATTGTAAATGTTTTCCGCAAATTCTTTAAGTCATTTATTTTTCTAAACTATTTATAAAAAGGATTTCTCATGTATTTAAGGGACTTATTTAATGGTTTATTTTCTTTTTCGCATTGCATGTTGGTTCGAGTGGTAAGGGTTCTCCTATCTAGGTGGATTAGAATAGGTGCCCGCACGGCCCGATAGTTGGATCGTGACATTATTCCATATAGATTTCCTCTTCTAGTTCTCCATTGAGAAATGCAACTTTCACATTCATTTAATGCAATTCAAGATCTAACATAGTCACTATTGACAAAATTAGCCTTACTGAAGCAAAGCGTATAACAGGTGAAAAAGTTTCTTCATAATTGATTCCTTCCTATTGTGTGTACCTCTTATCCACTAGGAGAGCTTTCAATCTTTCGATACTATCATCGGCCTTATGTTTGATTTTGAGAATTCACTTGTTTTCAATAGCTTTATGGCATATAGGTAGATCAATCAATTTATACACTTGGTTAGATTTCATTGACTCCATTTCCTTATCCATTGCTTTTAACCAGTTTTCTTTAGTATGACAGGTAAGAGCCTCATTAATATTTTGTGGCTCGTCATCATCTGGAGTAACTATAAATACTTTCATTCGATCTTAAATCGATGATGGAGAATTTGTGGATGACTTGTTCATCGAGATTGAGATTGATGAATTAATTTATCAATTGTTAAGTTATTCTCACTCGGACCAACAATTTCAAAAGGTTTCAGTTCAGGTGGTAATCTGTGAGAATAGGAACTAATCTATTATTATCAAAATAACTCTCACTCAAATTCATTGTAACATCTGCAGTGAAAGGGGTTTTGTTCGTAGTTTCATAAAGAGATAAGTCTTGACCTATCTCACCCTGCTTAAAAAAATCATTCTCTATGAATGGGATATCACGTGACTCAACTTCAGTTACAGCGTCATTGTCTTGTTCACCTATAAAAAGATTATTCTTAGATTGTTCAGAGTATCGTATAAAGATACACTTTCTTCTCATTGGACTTAATTTTTTATACTGAAAAAAAAATTATGGATAAAAGCAGTACAACCTCAAGGCTTCAAAATGCTCAAATCGGACTTTCGTTTAGTCCATAACTCATATGGCATAGTTGTAATTGACTTAGAAGGGACACGATTAAGTACAAATACAGCAGTGAGCAAAGCATAACTCCAATAAGTAATAAGCAATTTTACTTGCGCTATCATTGATCTAACCATTTCTAACAAGGTTCTATTTTATCATTCCACAACACCATTTTATTGTGGAGTGTAAGGAGTAGTTAATTGTCTTTAAATTCCTTTTTAATCATATAATCGTTTGAACTCATCAGCCAAATACTCTCTACCTCGATCGATTCTTAAAGCTTTGATCTTTTTATCCTGTTGATTCTCAACTAAGTTCATAAATTTAATGAAGAAACTCAAAGCTTCAGATTTATGAAAAATCAAATATACATGACCAAATTGAGTAAAATCATCAACAAAAGTGATGAAGTAAATAGCATCATGTCTTGCCTTACATTCATTGGACCACAGATGTCAGAATAAATTAATTACAATGAAGTATCAGCTCTTGTGCTTTTTCCAAATGAGTTTTTTGCAGTTTTCCAACTAGACAAGATTCGCAAGTAGACAATTCTACTTTATCTATTATGCCAAGAAAACCTTCTTTGGCTAAGCGATTCATTCTTTGCTGACCAATATGGCCAAGCCTAGCATGCCATGTATTCACATCATTCTCACAATTATAAATTAATGTAAATAAGAAAAAATAAATGTAATTATTATTGAAACTCTGAACAACATCCAATACAATAAAATGATCATAAAAATAATTAGCATCTTATTTTTTTTAATTATCAATATCATATTTTATTTTGGCTAAATACATATTCAAATTATGTTCATGAAAGAAAAGATTAAATCCTAACTTAATTAATATTCTGACATAGATTAGATTTTGACGAATTGACAGGGTAAATAATACATCATGTAGAAATAGAATTCGGTGACCACACATTTTAAATTTGCAGGTACCAATTCCATTAACCTCCTCTTTGAAGTTATTTACTACATATACCCATTTAGATTCTCTAAAAATTTCTTAAAATTTCACAAAGACATCTCTTTCCGTCGATATATATTCGGTAGCTCCTGACTCTACAATCCACAAAGAAAGTGATTCAGTTAAAAAAGTAGAACAAAAAATTTTTATATCATTATGTAAATTATTAATAAAGTCAAAAGTACCTTTTTAGGCTCAGAATAATCACGAGAAAAGTATTCCTTGTTCTGACAGTTGTGTTGACACCCAATTTTGACCCTCCTCTCGCCCTTTTTATTTTTTCGAGCTTCTAATTTAATAATATATATATATTACTATATTTAAACAACTATTACTGTTTTTACTATTATTACTATTGTTATCAACGTTATCACGTTTTTAATAAATTACCTTTTAAAATTACATTTTTTTATTATTATCGAAATCGCTCCTATCATCTTATACCTCTTTTTCTTAAATTATATATTATCGTTACTTTACTTTAAGTTTTATACTTATTAAATTAATTATAAGTTGATATTTCTTAATCCATATCTTTTTGTTAATTAATTGTCATTACGTAATATATAGTGTATTAGTTATTAAGTTAGAAGCTCAAAATAATTTAAAGTAAAAACTACATAATTAATCAAACATCCTTACCATAACTACATAATATCCCACTACTTTAAAATAATTACATATATCTCACTAGATTGTATTTTTCATACCAAAACGTGTATCCCAACATACTCCTATTACTTCGCCCCAAATCACTCTTTCCCTCAAATCTCTCCAGCTTCTCCCTCAAATCTCTCTCACTAATCAAAATTTTCACAGATTTTATCTCGATATTTTGCTTCCACAAACTTTCATCGTCATCTCCAGTAGAGGAGGAAAAATTCATCTTGCGGACAATGGTGAAGCTGTCCAGGCCAAATAGTGGTGGCGCCACCACCGTACACGATGGCAAGAATGGTGACAGATTCACCCGGGCTTGATTCCGCCATTGAAGAGACCTTTTAAGGTTTTTTTTTTCAAGATTCTCGGATTTTCAGACACCCATTAACAACATACTTCCATGGATAGCATTCAATCAAACCTTTTTGGGCAAAATCCAAAAACTCTCTTTTCAGATTTACCCATTAATTTTGAATGGGAAGAAGAATCCTTGGATCAAGAAACTACAGTATCTACTAAGGAAAATGACACAAAATCAGAATGCAGAAAGTAGTCCTAGGAACACATTGCTGTCTAGGAACAATGAAGTGCCTTCTCCGACCTTTGTTCCGGCTGTTAGAGACTTTGAAGAAGAAGACTTTGCTGAAAATAGATCCAAATTTAGAAACGATCAAGTCAAAATGAATGAATTGCACAAAAATTTGAAATCAAGAACAAGGGACTCAAACCCAGATGTTATTTTCCAGTGTTACCAACTTGTTACCATGTATCCAGTGTTATTTTCCATGTATCCAAGTATACATATATCTATCTGAGTTGTAAATGTGTAACTTTTGTAAATTTAAAGTTTCAAATCAAAACAAAGCAATACGTATCCAGGGATAACATTGTAAGCAAATCTTGTATTACATGTATCCAAGATTAATTCATGTTAACATGTATCCCAATACTACTGCAACCTGCTATTTGAGATGTTGGTAACATGTATCTTTAACACTGTTACAATGTATCCAAGCTTACAAACTTGTATCCAATATTAACATGTATCCAAGTATACCTATATCTATTTGCTGTTTAGATGGGTATCCTTAGATATTGGGAAGTATCCTTAACACTGTTATAATGTATCCAAGCTTATAATCTTGGATACAGTGTTAACAGTGTATCCAAGTATACCTATTGTTGTTTGCTGTTTAAATGTGTATCCTTAGATATTTGAGATCTATTATTACATGTATCCTGTATAATGGAGTTACTTGCTAGTTTGATGTGTATCCAAGTAATTTTAAATTGAAATTTGAATTCTCCAGTTGTTTGTGGAGATGAGGATACTGCAGATTTACTCCTCATTAATTGTAAATCTGTTATTTCCTTTTAAAGCGTCCTAATAGTAATAGATTTACAATTAATGATTTACTCCTCATTAATTGTAAATATTTTATTTCCTTTTAAAGCGCCATAATAGAAACAGATTTACCATTAATGAAGAGGTTATATGTATCCAGGATACACGAAAATACAAAGGATACATGCCTTCCCTTTTTTAAACTACCGAGGAAAATATAATATTTTAAAATAGTGGGATAAAACGTAATTAGGGACCAAACTACTGTGTTTTATGTTGTTTACACATTTAAAGGAAGAAAGGAACGAGCCCACCATTTTTTCAGCCAATTAAATTCTCAAATTCAGCCCAAATTTGGCCAGCAAAATAAGCCCAAATCAGCTCTGATTTAAGGCCCAAATGCAGCAGCTCAACTACCCAAATCAACAGCCCAAACCTGCCTTGATGTTCCTGCCCAAAACAAATATAACCCTAAACTTTTTCATCAGTCGCTCTTTTGTTTTCTTCTCACATTTTCCTCTTCAGACAAACCTCCAGCAAGCTTTAGCCATGGCAGAAGGCCACCGGCTCCATTTTCGTGCAACCTCCACATCTCTCTTCTGAAGAACAACAGACGCTCCCTTCCTCCCTCTCATTTACATCTCTCTTCTTAATTTGGTCAATACAAGATGTCAAATAGTTCTGAAAATCTCTGAGGAAGAAACAACGAGCAGAGATTTTGATTTCAAATGGCCGTTTCATTTTGAAATCCCGCCCAAAAAATCAATTCCAACTCTAGTTCGTCACTATAAATACTACATCTTTGCACTCATTTTAGAGAGGATTTTTCCTCCGTCCCCTGCACTATTATAGCTACTGGTTTTTGTTGTTACGAATTTCTTTTGGCATTCTCATTCGGTTCTTTCGAGACTTTGTTTTGAGTGGGTTCAAGTTTGAATCTTCGACGACAAGTTCCTAGTTCACTGTCCCAAAAAAGGTCAGTGTTTGCCTCTCTGATCTTCATATCTATGCAACTTTGACTATGTTAGCACTTTGAATGATTCATGTTCTTTCTATCTTATCTGCTTTTAAAATCAATATGTAAAGAGTTAACGTGAACTAAAGAGGCCTCGGATGAACTGCCGATTCGTTAGTTTATCGAATATGCCACTAACTTTGTCCCTTCATTAAATCTTGTTTCTAATGCCTTCAAGGAACTGTTTTACCATTCTTTTGTCATAAATTAATATATAGTGATCATAATGTGCAATGTGATTTCTAAAGTGCAAGCTTACTGATTCATTAGAATATGGTATAAACTTATGCTTAAATATATGGACTTCTTGTCTCCTTTTTTGTATGTCTAAGTTGATGAGTCATTTCTTTTTCTAAGAAAATGCAGCATATATCAAGTTTTAAAATGAAAATTTGAATCTGTCCAGCTCTGTTTTCTTGGTGTTAATTAATCAAAGAAATATGTTTTCACTTTATTATAGTATTTCCGTCTCATCTCCGCTTAAGCGAGATCAAACCCGCCTTATTTCACGAAGTTGTTATATAAGTACATATTCTCTTTCGTGAAGTATAAACCTACAGGATCAATTAGATATCATGGGAAATTTAAGTTTGTTCCCGACTCTACTAGTAGAAGAGTATGAATTTGGTTCTTTTTCATTTTTTCATCAAAGAAAAGTATTTTGAGTATCTTAGTTAACTTGTGTGCTCTCTTTTAGAATGTAGTAATAGTGATTGTACATGTAGAAAATCTTTACTAAAAGTTCATTACTAAAGAAACCTATTAACTAGTTATGATCCATGTGACAATTTGAGATAATAAGTTATGAGTGATAATAATTTTCCATCATAAAATCATGTATGTGTAGAAATTGTGTAAAATGCCTTTGTTGTCATGAATATTTGGACTCTTGAATGTTGTCAGAACATGCTCCTGTTAGTCTTTATACTAGTAATTTTGCTCTCATTGGCATTTGGTATGATACTACTACTCCTATGAGTCTTATGCTATTTGAATACATTTCACATCACTAGTTTCTAATCTTTATTTTCCTCTTCTTTACATGTACACTTTGGGGCAAGTGGAGTCTTAATTTGAGACTCTCGCGAGTAGAGTCTTAAGTCTCTCGTTAATCTAGTTAATTAGTAGTGTCTTTATTTGATTCCGTCGATAAAAGAATTAGGCCTAGAATATTTGAACCTTAGAAAGGGTAGTTTGCTATATATAATAAAAGAAGCATGTAGCTAGCTCCACTCTTTCACATATATATACATACATGGCTACTAATCAAATGCTCTGCCTATGGTTTTTTTAATCTGTCCCGCTAAGAGTAGAGTTAAAACCAGATGTGTTTAGTGTAAAAAATATATACAGCTTTCCAAAAGTTTTAAAAACCAATTTTTGAAAGCAAAATGTACATGTTTAAGGACTTAAAAAGTGCAGATTTCTTGAGCTAAAAACACAGCTGTTTAAGAGCTTTAAACGCATATTTTTGAGGCAAAAAATGCACTCTTTTTGTGATTTTTAAGGTGTAAATCTATGTAGATTTTTAGACAAGAAATGCAATTTTTTTAAAAGGGCAAAAATGCAGATTTTTTAAGGCACCATAAAGTCATTTAAGAGCTTAAAACAAAGTTCTTTCAGCATAAAAAATGTGATTTTCTTAGAGTAAAATGCAGTTTTAAACGAGTTAACAAGTGCGGATTTTAGGTCTAAAAAAATGCAGATTTTGAGGAAGAAAAGTAGTGGTTTTAAGAGCTGAAAATTGCATATTTTAGTGTAATAAATGTAGCTTTTTGGAGAATTTAGAGTGCAGATTTTGAAGAGCAAAAATGACTTTCAAATGGTAAAAATATACCATTTTAGATTATAAATATGAACGTAACCTACTTTCAATAACGTATTTTTTTAAATAAGAAAAATTCAAGTCTTTAGATATTTGAATTATTAGAGTCTATTAGTCTTTAAATAAATCATTTAGTCTCATTTAATTGACTAATTCCTTTTTATTACCTCCAAACTTTCAAAGCCTGATTTTACAGAAAAAACAAAAATAGGAGCTTTGCCAAATTGCAAACCTAACTTTTGAAAGGTCAAGTTTGTATGAAAAGTGCTTATGCATAAATTTCTTTTCTTAAAAATAATTTAGTTTACTACTTACCTCTAAATATCTTTAAATTTTATCTTTAATTATTTCCTAACCTAAGTCTGACAGGTTAACCATCTTTAAAGGACTTTAAAGGATGCTTAATTCCTTCCCTTTAGGATAATTAGAACTCTTACCTAGAATCACATAAGTTAAGTAGATCATTAATTAGAGTTAATTTAGCATGACTTTAGTTAATAAATTAGGTATCCTAATTCACCTTTAAACTAATTAGGTGGCGACTCTTTAAGTTAAATAATTGAAGAATCACCAATATGTTGTACTTTGCTTTGACCCGGTTAAAATGGGTATAACAGCTTGGCGACTCTGCGGGGGGGTTTAGGTTCTAAATCATAACAAACTTAGGTTAATAATTAAGGTTTTTATATTTTTTTGTTTTACCTTAATTGCTTGACGTTTTATTTATCAAAATTATGTGATATAAATTATTTATTTGCTATTATTTTATATACACTGTTTTATGTGTTACTGCTTTACTTAAATTGTCATTCCGTTCATATTTTCTCCACTTCTGGAAATTTGACACTTTCACACACATTGTACACGCGAGTTGTGTCCTTTCACTTCTACAAAATTCTTTCAAATACCTTATATTTAGAGAGTCGGTGCATGCATGGGGTGAGCGGATAGTTTTACTACCGTGTGACCACGTACCTTCTCACATAGGAAAATTTCAAGTCCGAGTCTACCCAACTCTCTTAGTTCACCCAGGATAGATCTAAGCCGACACCTATTTTAGGTACATGCATTATGAAAACTTAGGAGGCTTAATATACTTGGTATATTAAGTTCATTAGTCAATCTCGCTCAAATGTCCGAGTGGGTTCACAACCCCCGAGTGACACTTATCATTTATATGTGCATTATTTGAAAAATAATTGTGACTAAATATGGACCGTTTGCTCTAAATTAAATATTATATTTTTGACATATAATAAAGCTTAAAGCTATTTTTTTTTAATTATTTTATTTGGAGGATAAGATTTGCTTAATTAATCAAAGAGCAAAGGAATGACATATTGTGACACATTTATTTTTTAAACACGGGTTAGGCCTACCTCTGGCATAGAGAGGCACCTGGATATTAGGACGCATTATTTAATATACTTGTGTTATGCGAATCGTTTACTCGCTTACTTGCTACGTGCCTTATATAAATTTATTTGCTACATGACTTCACTTGATATTTATTAACATTATCTTTATTTTTTCTTTATCTAAAGAAAAGTGATTTGCATTTATTTATCCTTTATTTAATCGCCTATTGCATTTTTACATGTTCACAATTATTATTATTATTATTATTATTGTTATTGATTATAATCTTTCCGCGCTTAGCGCACTTTAACGATTCTAGAGCACTACTGTTTAGGATCATTATTTTAGGCTCTCTCAAACTCTTAGAGTTTTCAATTACGATTTTCTTTCATTTTGTGTATAATCTTTTAAAGTTCACATTCTTCCTTTGAATCTCTAACGAGTTATTACCTCAGTTTCTTTTCTTTTTTTTTTTTAAATAAAATAAAAAATTTACTCCCTTATTTCGCTCGTCTATGATTTTTAAGACTCGCGTCAAAATGCAAAGTTTTTAGATTTTACTTTCTCAAGCTTTTTCAAGTCTCTCCTTTACGGGCTTAATCTTCTGTTTCTAATGACAGAATATTTGTCCCGTTAGTTTCATGCTTCGTAGAATCTATTTAGCGCCCGATCTACGTCATAAAACTTCTACTTATTCTTCCAATCTTTCATTAATTTCTATGTCATTTTTGGCTTCTTAAATTGGTAGATGTCCAAATTTATTTGCGCAATCTATTAAATAGCACTCGTCGATATTTGCTCGATCTTCTCCATCTAATTTGTTCAAGAATGACTATCCAAAATTGATACTTCTTTAAAGTTTTTCATTCATTCAAAATGCTTGTGTCGTTCCTATTTTTGAGCTATCAAATTTAATCTTTTCGCACCCTTTATTTCTAAATTTTGGCATGCAAGTCGAGGAATCTCATAGGTATCCAATTGGTTGACATTATTCTCATCCTCGATAATATTTCAACCGGCTAACTCAGAGTCATTTGCAACCATTCAATTTTTTAAGTTAAATCCTCGTGCATTTAGTTTCCTTTTCAATTATCTTAATCTCGCGCTCGTCATCAAATTTGTCTTTAATCCATTGGTTTCTTCTTAAGCATCACATTTCTAAATAATCTACTCTTAGCCTTTTGCATGCCTATTATGCGCTTACTGAGTGTTCCCTTTTCTTTTCAAAGGTTGACTTAAGTTGAACATCTAATATTCAAGGATAATATGGCCGATCAAATCACTATGATTGACCTAGTTGAAGATGAGTTCAACTACGGAGAACCAGAGTCATACCAAGACAAAGTTGCTAAGCTTGAGACAAAGGTGTCATAAATGGAACAAGAAATTGGCAGCATGAAAGATGTAATAGTCGACCTTAAGGACTCATACACTGACGAGTCAGAGGGATACTGTCACAACCCAACCCGTCGTGAGTGGCACCCACCTAACCTCCGGATGAGCGAACCAATAGAGTCCCACTCTTTGCCTAACTAACAGCCTAAAACCAATAATAGAAAGTAAACTAACAATCAAAATAAGCCAAAACTAATCATTAATATAATCCTGCGAAAATTCTCACCTAGGAACTGAAAGTCATTGTACCAAACATCAATACCAAATCTAGAGTACGGGGATGCAACCCCAAAAGATAAACTGATAGTTTTAAGTCCGAAACAATTGGACTGAAACTTTAAAGATAACCCAAGGTAGCTCGAATCAAGCAGCTCACCCTTGAAAGTCAGAAATCGCCAGTGCTAGATGCGAGGTCGCGTCTCAGTCACTGGTAGATTTCCTGTACTCACCAAAAGAAAGACAAGTGCAGTATCAGTACACCACCACTGTGTACTGGTAGGATCATCAGCCAGTTTTCAAGTAAACAGTATATATTTTGTACAACAATATCAAGTAAGGAGTATGGCAAACATGCAACAATAATCACAGTCACATCTAACCTACAGATCTCTACCTATCTTGTTACCGCATGAATCCATCTCTTACAATTCTAACCCACCAACATGTAACTATAACAATCCTTTCCGTCTAGCTCGGATCCACCCTGGAATCCCCTCTAGACCACACCAAAGGTAATTGTTCAACCTGGCCTAAACCAAGACCAACACAGCAGTTATACAACAGTTTCCGGCCACTCAAGGACCATCAACACTAGCACCTTTAACTAGACAACCCGGTCCACTCATAGAACCATTACCAAGTATTACATCCAGTAAAACAACCTGGTCCACTCACGAAACCAATATCAAGTATCACATTCAGTAAAACAACCCGGTCCACTCACGAAACCAATATCAACCAATGCAATACAATAGTCAATGAAATAATGCAAGATGCAATAAAGTAAACCCGTACCAGGCGTGGTACCCGTGCCAACCGAATGATATACCCATACCAGGCGTGGTACCCGTGGCAACCATGTTTTCTACCCGTACCAGGTGTGGTACCCGAGCCAACCGAATGTCAACAACCACAGTCAATATATGAACACACACAACTTGTAAAACCAACAAGTAAACCGTTCAATCACAGACTGTAACCAGGAATCTAAACATTCCACACAATTTCCCTAAGCAATGTAAGGCATACAATCACTTAGACATGAGTACATCACTATACACATTCACAGAAAATCATAAGCCATCACCTACCTCGAACTGTTCCAAGCTCTATTTTACCCGAGCTTTTCTGTGTTTTGGATTTCTCTCTCGTTCTTGGTCTAAAAACAACACATAATACATACAATTAACATACAAGGCCTGCACATTACCCGGATTATTCCAAATCCCCAAACCCCAGGCCATCCATGATCATCCCACCCTTTTCCCGGGCTTTTCCACCGTTAATTCCCCTAGTTCTATCATTTTTACGGATGACAATAGGAAATTAAAAAACCTATAATCATTTTAATGTACTTTATCAATGCCCAAGAACACACATGCTTGGAATCCCCCCTTCCCCGAATTCCACCATCCCTAGGTTATTCTAACCTTTCTCCAATTTCCCTCCTAGCAATTCTACCGCATAGGAAACGTATTACCAAGTTTGGGGAACGAAAGCCTTACCTTAGGGAAGATTTTTGACAGAAGAATGAAGAAAATTGCCTGGAAATCGCCCAGCCCTTCTCCAAAACAAACTTGTGAAAACTAAATGTTTTGGGAGCTGTTTCTGCATTAAAAACTCGTCGTCCCGCTATAGCAGTATCCGCTCCGCTATAGAGGTCCTGCTATAGCGGTAGGCTGCCGTTATAGCGGTCTTAAGTGGGTTGACCGCCTTTTGACCGTCGCTATAGCGGTAATTTCTACCGCTATAGCGGAGGCCGCTATCGCGTGTGACAGCGCTCGTCACGGACAGAAAGTCCAGAACTCTGCCAATTTTGGTCATTTCACAATACACTTATTTCTCCTGACGTCCCGAAATAACCCCTTCACGTCAAACGCGATTCCGGGAGTTCTACTTACCCAAATGTGATTCCAAAAAGTCCCCCGGACTCCTTTATATCTTGGCTACGTGAAAAACTAGCTCACTCTAAGACACCCTAACCCATCTTTACCCGAATTTCCCTAGACTCTACCTCACTCCAAAACTGGCCGAGGCTAGCCTAGCCCAGAATTTCAAACTCCCAAACCCAAAGTTTTCTAACTCTAAAACTTGGCGTGATAGAACTACCTGTAACGAAGTACCCGGTCATTACAATAGATACCAATTTACCCATCGCTCGTCCCCAAACGATCAAACCCAAATTTACGGAAACAAAATGAAGGAAGTGTAGTACCTGAATCCTCAAACAGTTGAGGGTACTTGTCCCGCATGTCCTTCTCGGTTTCCCAAGTGGCTTCCTGAACCGGATGATGCTTCCACTGAACCTTCACCATGTCAATCACCTTTGTCCTCAACCTCCGAACATCCCGAGCAAGAATCACAACCGGTTCCTCCTCATAACGAAGATCCTTATCAAAAAGTACTTCATCCCACTTGATGATGTAGTCCCCATCCCCATGGTATCGCTTGAGCATAGATACATAGAATACTGGATGGATTCCCGACAAACTAGGTGGCAGTGCTAACTTGTAAGCCACTGGCCCCACAATTTCAAGCACTTCGAATGAACCGATGAACCGAGGGCTAAGCTTTCCCTTCTTACCAAACCGCATAACCCCTTTCATTGGCGATACTTTTAGCAATACTTGTTCACCAACCTGAAAGTTCATGTCCTGGACCTTGCGATATGCATACTTCTTCCGCCTGGTTTGAGCAACCAGCAACTTGGTCTGTATACCCCTTACCTTTTCCTGCACTTCCTTCACTAAGTGTACGCCAGAGGCTTCACATCACCTTCCTCAAATCACCCAACCGGTGATCTGCAGTTTCTCCCATACAGGGCCTCAAACGGTGCCATATCGATACTGGAGTGGTAGCTATTGTTGAACAAGAATTCGCACAACGATAGAAACTGGTCCCAATGACCACCGAAGTCCATTACACATGCTCCCAGAATATCCTCCAATACCTGAATCGTCCTCTCCAACTGACCATCAGTCTGAGGATGGAAGGTTGTGCTAAGGGTGAGTTGTGTACCCAACTCTTCATGTAACTTGCCCCAGAACTTAGAAGTAAACTGCGTACCCCTGTCTGAAATGATGGATAGGGGTACCCCATGCAGTCTCACAATCTCATTCACGTAGATCTTGTCCAATTGCTGCAAATTGTAATCTACCCTGATCAGAATTGATTGAGCGGACTTGGTCAGCCTGTCAACAATGACCCAGATTGAGTCATACTTCCCCAATGTCTTGGGAAGACCCACCACGAAATCCATGGCTATCCTTTCCCACTTCCACTCTGGAATTGGCATTCTCTGAAGTAGTCCTGTAGGTCTCTGATGTTCATACTTCACCTGCTGGCAGTTCTGACATTTGGACACAGAATCTACTATGTCCCTTTTCATTCCGGGCCACCAGTAATGCTGCCTCAAGTTCCTGTACATTTTGGTCACACCCGAATGAATTGAGTACAGCGAACCATGAGCTTTTGTCAAGATTTTCTGTATTATATCATCAACCCGAGGAGCACAAATCCTCTCCCTGAAATGCAACACTCCACCAGAGTCTAACATGACGTCTCTGAACCCCCCGGATATTACCTTACCTCGCAACTTACCCAGTTTTGGATCCTGAAACTGTTTTGCCTTTATTTCCTCTATGAAGGTGGCCTTGACCTCAATGCTGGCCAACAACCCACCTTGATCTGAAACACCCAAGTGCATGAACTTGACCTCCAAAGCCCGAATTTCCTTAGCCAATGGTTCTTTGGACGCCCCAAAACAAGCCAAGCTACCCATGCTAATAGTTTTCCGGCTCAATGCGTCTGCCACCACATTAGCCTTACCCGGATGGTACTGAATGGTCACATCATAATCTTTCAATAACCTCATCCACCTCCTCTGCCTCAGATTCAAATCCTTCTGAGTGAAAACGTGCTGCAGATTGTGATGATCTGTGAATATTTCACACTTGACACCATAAAGGTAGTGTCTCCAGATTTTCAAAGCAAAAACCACCGCTGCCAACTCTAAATCATGAGTCGGGTAATTCCTCTTATCACTACAACAAATGTGATATTTAGCTACGAAATTATTAGGTACGACATAAAATTCGTCACTAATTATTCACCTTTTGTGACAAAAATTATATTTCGTGTTTAAACGCATGAGCAACATACTTTTGGTGATGAAACATATAATTTCGTAGCAAACTTTTGTCCACTAAAATTTCCCACTAAAAACTAATTTGGTGACATTTTATTAAGTACCATTAGCGATGAAATTTGAGTTATCAGTGACACATTATGTTGTCGCTAATAATGTATCCAATTTGTGACAAACTATTATTTGTCTTTAAAATAATTACAATTTTGGACACAAAAGTTTCGTCACAAAAAATAAATTGTTACAATAGTGACAAATTAGAGTTCGTAGTTAAATGTTGTAAGCTTTAGCCACGAAAATATATATTTAATTGTGACCTTAGTTTTTGTCACTAATAATATAAGTAATTAGTGACGATAATTTTATTGTCTCTAATCAACACGCGACATAGTGACAACATAATTTTGTCACAAAATGTGTAATGTTTAAATAACGACGATTTAAAATTTGTAGCTGAATAATTTAATTATTTACTACGAAAAAAATTTATAACTAAATATAAAGTAATCTTTGGCTATGTTTGTTTGTGAATACAAGTGACAACTGACAAAAAGGATCATATTTGTCTTTGTACTCTCACAAATAAGTTATCTTAGATCTTCGTTAAACTTTCAATATATTTGCTCTTTACATTTAACTTTTCGATTATATTTGCCTTGTACTCTAAAAAAAATCATATTTATCCCTAATGCGCTAAGTCTTCATATCCCGCCTTAATTTTCTTATGTGACACTTACTTGATGTCTATATTACACATTTTTTCCTAATTAAATCTAATTATTTTAAGAAGTGATTTTTGACTATTTTTCAATAGCACATAGGTAAAGAATAATAGGAAAAAAAGTTTAAAATTAAGAAAAAAGATAAATTTCATTACTGGCCAAAAAAAGGCGGTACAAATAGAAAATTTATACACCAAAAATTTAATCTACTAATTAAAGCTTCTCTATTCTGTCTTTTCCATCTGCATCGTCCATCGATCCATCCTAACCATGATTAACAAAAGACGGAAAGGAGAAAAAATTATGTTGCCTCAATCAGAGTTGCTGAGTGTGAATTAAGAGCTTGTTTAGCCTAGCGGTTGGGAGGTCAAAAGCACTTTTTTTAGAAAAAAAGTGTTTTTTTTTTATAAAATAAGGTGTTTGGCCAATTCGTAAAACTGCTTTCAAATAGAAGCAGAAGCAATTTTTCTGCTGTTGGGAAGAAGCATAAAATTTTTGATTTCTAAAAAAACCAAAAATAGAAGCAGAAAATTATTTTTTTCAAGACAATAATATCCTATCTTTATATGTATTTACCAATATATCACTTGTTAATAAATTAGCATATCTTATGAGTTTGACTAAGTTTTATTTTAAAAATTTATTCTTCATTTTTACACCATAAATTTTTTATTTTATTTTATATTTTATATATTATTATTTTATATATATATATACAACAACAACAACAACAACATACCCAGTGTATTCCCACAACGTGGGGTCTGGGGAGGGTAGAGTGTACGCAGTCCGTACCACTACCTCAGAGGTGAGGTAGAGAGGCTGTTTCCGATAGACCCCCGGCTCAAGACAAAAACAGTCTAAGAATAGGCTAAAAAGGACGTAACAAAGATACAGGATACAAAAACATGATAAAACTACAAGAGACGATAGGAAGTAATATGTAGTAACAAACAACAGACAGAAGCTGAACAGTGCCACAAAATACTACTACGAGGAATCCAAGCATAAAAAACTATAAGCGAGCACTACGATTACTAGTCAGGACAACAAGGAAACACACTCCTACCTACTAGCCTACCCACACTTCTACCTACTACTCTTCTACCCTAATCCGCGTCCTCCACACCTTTCTATCTAGGGTCATGTCCTCGGTAAGCTGCAACTGCTCCATGTCCTGTCGAATCACCTCTCCCCAATACTTTTTTGGTCTACCTCGTCCTCTCCGGTATCCATCCATAGCCAACCTCTCACACCTCCGCACTGGAGCATCCGTGCCTCTCCTTCTTACATGTCTGAACCATCTCAACCTCGCTTCCCGCATCTTATCTTCCATCGATGCCACACCCACCTTATCTCGGATATCCTCATTCCTAATCCTATCTCTCCTAGTAAACCCGCACATCCATCGCAACATCCTCATCTCCGCCACCTTCATCTTTTGAATATGGGAGTTCTTTACTGGCCAACACTCTACTCCATACAACAAAGCTGGTCGAACCACCACTCTGTAGAATTTGCCTTTAAGTTTAGTAGGCACCTTCTTATCACACAAGACTCCAGATGTGAGCCTCCATTTCATCCACCCAACACCAATACGGTGAGTGACATCCTCATCGATCTCTCCATTTTCCTGGATAATAGACCCAAGATACTTGAAACTCCCTTTCTTTTGGATGACCTGTGTATCCAGCTTCACTTCTACGTCATCATCCTGAGTCGCCTCACTGAACTTGCACTCCATATATTCAGTCTTGGTCCTGCTCAACCTAAACCCCTTAGACTCGAGGGTCTGTCTCCAAACCTCCAACTTAGCATTAACTCCTCCGCGAGTTTCGTCAACCAAAACTACATCATCCGCAAATAACATGCAGAATGGCACCTCACCTTGTATTTGCCGCGTCAATACATCCATTACCAAGGCAAATAGAAAAGGGCTAAGGGTCGATCCCTGGTGCAACCCCATTAACACGGGAAAGTGCTCCGAATCTCCTCCCACAGTTCTAACGCGAGTCTTGGCCCCCTCATACATGTCCTTAATCGATCTGGTGTACGCCACGGGTACACCTCGAGCCTCCAAGCACCTCCAAAGGACCTCCCTAGGGACTTTATCATATGCCTTTTCTAGATCGATGAACACCATGTGCAAGTCCTTCTTCCTTTCCCTGTACTGCTCCACCAGTCTTCTAAGGAGATGAATAGCTTCTGTAGTCGAGCGTCCTGGCATAAAGCCGAACTGGTTCTCGGAAATAGGCACGATCTGTCTCAACCTCAACTCCACCACCCTCTCCCAGGCCTTCATAGTGTGGCTTAGCAATTTGATACCCCTATAGTTGTTGCAACTCTGAATATCGCCCCTGTTCTTGTACAAAGGAATCATCGTGCTCCATCTCCAAGCTTCAGGCATCTTTGCCGTTCTGAAAATACCCTCAAACAACTCGGTTAGCCACTTCACACCTGTCTCCCCCGAGCTCTTCCAAAAATCAACGGGAATCTCATCTGGCCCCGTCGCCCTACCCCTACGCATCTTACGAATCGCAACCTTAACCTCCTCAACCCTTATACGGCTACAACAATCATAGTCACTACGCCTCTCTGAGTGTGCCAAATCTCCCAGCACAAAGCTTTTGTCCCCCTCTTCATTCAAGAGTCCATGGAAGTAAGACTGCCATCTCTTTCTAATGAGTACCTCATCTACTAGTATTTTGCCATCTTCGTCCTTGATGCACTTCACTTGATCAAGGTCCTGAGTCCTCCTCTCTCTAGCCTTTGCTAACCTGTATAACTTCTTATCCCCACCTTTATCCTCTAAAGCCGCGTATAAGCTCTCAAAGGCTGCCATTTTAGCTGCCGTTACCGCTAACTTAGCCTCCTTCCTAGCTATCTTATACACCTCCCTATTCCTTCGCTTCTCCTCCTCATCCTTACTCTCTACCAACTTCGCATATGCCCCCTTTTTTGCCTCCACCTTTCCTTTTACATCTCCATTCCACCACCAGTCCCCTCGATGCTTGCCAGCACGACTTCTCGAGACGCCCAATACCTCTCTAGCCGTCACCCTTATGCAACTAGCAGTCGTATCCCACATATTATCCACATCCCCACTACTCCCCCAAGCCCCCCTAGTCATCAACTTCTCCCCTATTTCCAGTGCACTGGCCATAGTCAGGCTACCCCATCTAATCCTAGACCGGTCATCCACAATCCGCTTCTTTTTCTCCTTCTTGATCTCTAAATCCATCACTAAGAGTCTATGTTGGGTCGAAAGATTCTCACTTGGGATAACCTTACAGTCTTTACAAAGACCTCTATCACCCGTCCTAAGGAGCAAAAAGTCTATCTGAGTCTTGGCCACCGAACTACGGAAGGTAACCAAGTGCTCCTCCTTCTTCGGGAAACTAGAATTAGCTACTCTCAACCCAAAGGCTCTAGCGAAATCCAAGAGTGCGGCTCCCTCTTCATTCCTATCCCCGAAACCAAAGCCTCCATGCACGTCGTCATAACCCCTCGAAGATACCCCGATGTGCCAATTGAAATCCCCTCCAATGAAAAGCTTCTCAGTATCCGGCAAACCTCCCACTACCTCGTCCAAAACCTCCCAAAAGCGTTTCTTCTCCCCCTCATTCAAGCCCGCTTGTGGTGCGTACGCACTAATAATGTTCAAAGTAGACCCTCCAAGGACTAACTTAATTGACATCAACCTATCGTTGACCCTCCTAACCTCCACCACTTGTTCTCTCAACTCCTCATCCACTAGGATACCTAACTTAATATATTATTTTACGTTTCTATCAGATAAACATTGAAAATGCTAGTGAATCCAAAAATATAATTTTTTCATTTATATATATTAATTTTACGTATAATTTTTTGTTATTGTGAAAGTTTTATTTTTGTAGGTAAAGATAATAACACAATAAAAAATAACAAACATCAATATTATTTAATATCACCAATTAGATGTTATTAAATTATTTATGCACCTAACAAAATACTATATTATCTTATAAAGTGAGAGTGTATGTGTTAAAAAATTACTTATTCCTATATCATTAACACAAACAAGCAACTAATATGATTCTCTTAATTTTTTTATGCTTACATTTCATATATAATACTATAATTCAATTGCAACTCAATAAGATTAAGATATTAAATTTCAGGAAAAAAAATCATTATAGCTTAAAATGCACATCCATGGCAAAACAATATATATGAAGGATTACTTATTTTTGTGGTGAATTTTTTCATATGTAGTAATTTAATTTATGAAATAATTTTTAGATTTATTTTGCTTGATGTTTTAGAGTATATTAAATCACTATATTATTATTATATCATTATGTAATATATATTTTCATATATTTATGTATAATATTGATTGAAAATTTATAATATATATTTTTTTAATTAAATAATATTAAAAATTTAATTAAAATCTTATAATAGATATTTAAAATAATTTTTCTTGATAAAATAATCTTAATAGTAAAAGTCCATTGATATCTGTCTTTTTTCGTAATTTGTCTTTCAAAAGCACTTTTTAAAAACGATTAGTCAAACACTATCCATTTATTAAAAGAACTTTTCAAATGAATTAGCCAACACAAATTGCTTTTTTTCGAGGCACTTTTCTAAAAAGTTATTTTTTTAAAAGTGCTTCTCAGAATAAGCAATTTTTTAATCGCTAGGCCAAACAAGCTCTTAACTATTAGGGCCTGTTTGGAAAGTCACCCTGGGAATTGAATTTGGTGTAATTGGGTGTAATTACACAGTTTGGTATGTTTGGTTGGCCAGGTAATTACTTGGTCAGCAAGTAATTGAGTGTAATTGACAAAGGTAATTATACTCTCCAATTCATAAGGGGGAACTTTGAATTGTTGGTAATTACATGGTGTAATTACAAGCTGATTACTTTCTAATTTCGTCCTTTTATTTCTATTTTTATTTTTTTATTTTAATTTATTTTTTATTTATATTATTTTAAATTCTTTTTATTTTTACTATTCTAATAATTTTAAAAAATATATTTTTTATTTTTATTATTTATATTTCATTTCCTTCTCATTTCTAAACCTTTACTTCTTGTGATTCCATGCAATTGTTCTTATTATCTATTATATATTTGTTTTATGTTTATTTTTTTCATTTAGCATAATTTAGTTAGTATTCTAATTTTTAAATTAAAGTAGAATTCATTGTTGAATAAGGTTATAGACTTAGGTTTTCCTTTTTCTTTTGAATCATATTTAGATACGTTATATTGACATTTGACATAAGAATATTATGTTAACTGTTTTATTTTGAATTTTGAACTTATGTTATATTTTCAGTTCCAATTTATTTGTTCTACTAGTATTGACTTGATATTTCGCATTGCAAGCCATTCATTTTTTAGTTAGAATTAATAGATTATCTTTTTGTCAAATGTTTTAATAATCTTATGATATTATATTTTATAATATTAATTTTTTTGTTAAACATGCATTTCATGATGTTCTTAAAAATCATGTACTTTAAGTTTTTAATCATGATTAATTTAATTAAAATATACTAATTTGAAAAATATAAATTAATTATTTTTTATAATATTAGTTCAGAATATATATTTATTAATTAATATATTTCAAAAGACAATATATATATATATATATATATATATATATATATCTTAAATATTTAATTTAATATCATTTATAAAGGCTCTTATTTGTTTAGTATAAATTTTTAGTTTTTGATAATTAGTTTTTAAAATGATTTGTGTTGTAATGAATACACTACATGCCTGATCTCAAACTCTTTTAAGGGATGAAGTATCTAAATGTTTTCATAGTAAGCCAACAATAATAGTTGTTGCTATGATTTGAGTTATCCGAAGATGGCTGAAGTACTCGTGTCTTCGCTCCTTAATACCTCTTGTGAAAAAAACTGATAATTGTTGAACCCATGTTGGATTAGAATCTTTTGAATTAGACCAACTCTGCACTTTAGGATCTTCCGCTACTTTATCAAAGCTACAAAAACATTTAAGCATGTGGTGCATGTTTTATAGTATAGCCTAGGGAACATGAAAGTCTTAGTTAATTTAACTGCTGAATGTTGATTATCATTAGGCTTGAGTTCAATGTGAGAACATATTGAGGTAGATGCATGGCATCATATGATATAATACTGCTCTTGCCCTTTTATAGTAAATCTATAACATTAACAGATCTTCTAAAGATTGGAATTGCACTCTTTAGTTAGTTTCATCTTAGTTTGTGTATTGAGTAAAGTTTGTCCTTCTTGATGTATTCTTCTTTTTTGTTTGGGATACTTTAGGTGCCATGTGGTCAATGGCATATATCCGCGAGAAACTGTCAAATACAGTAAGTTTCCTCGGCCTTTTCAGTATATATCATCTGTTTTATCTATCCAACTTGAAAAATCTTTTGAGATAAATTGACTTCACTGCTTTGTCATTATGGAGTTTTCCCTGTTCCACTCAAACAGACTAGAGTTAAACCTGAAATTGGAAATGGTTTTCCTGCTGAAGTTTGTCTTTGATGTAATTCGATCAATTTATCTGTGTGAAAATATCTTCCAGACTGCGTTTGAAGCAGTTGCTCTTCGTTGTTAACTACTTGAACAATACTCAATGTAATTCTTATGACATGAGAATTGGATATCTTATCTAATGAAAATTGAAAGTTCACTTTTCAGGTTTATATCATTTTGCGGGGAAATAATAGTCCGTGTATCAAAGAAATAGTCTCTGTATTTTTTATTTTGAAGGAGGAAGCTGCTAGTGTCCAACATGATTTACAGAAACGATTAAATGCAGCTGAAGTCATGGTATAAAATCAACAGTCTCAGATACAAATATTAAATTCACATTTGGATATTGTATTGGCACACAAAAATGATATTTTGAAATAACTACAACATTTTATGAGCTCATCTGGATCAAGGTTAAAATTAGTATACTTTAAATTATAAATTTTATGATAGTTCTTTTTAATAAATCAATAACAGCTTTGTAGTTTTTAGCACCTAACTTTGTTTCCGTTTCATGATACAGTGATCACTTGCCATATAAAGTTATCCATTGAGGTTCAACTAATAACTACATATTTCTTTCCTCATTAATTTTATTTTTCAAAATTTTGTTTTTATTTCACCAATTATACCTTGGGTTGAGCATAAATCACCAAAAAATAAATTATCAAATCAAATCGAAGTTCTAAGAGATATTTCAACTGTCTTTGCTATTTACTGTATTTTTAGGTTAGCTTGTTCCTGAACTAGTAATTTGTTGTTTTCTCTGTTTTATCTATTTTTGATTCATAAAAGATATTACATTGGTATAGCCGATAGTCAGGTGACAGAATCGACATCACATACACAAATTTGAGGTATGTTATGCTTTCTTTCTACATTTAATTTGACTAGTTAGAGTTTATATATACACACATGCTTGGTTGGAGTTTATCTTTCATTGACATGCCATGTGTACTATCTTTACCATTGAACCAAATCTCTAAGGGCTTCACATTTTAGTTGATCTTGTAATAATGACTTTGTATTCCTTGGCTATTATAGACGTGTTAATTTCATCTTGATGCGGAACATTTATACTTAAGAATGTAGCTTGGGGAAGAGGTGCCTACAAAGCATCTATGGAAACTAAGGTGCCTAATAGATAGCGAAGAGGGCCCATAGAAATTTAAAAGCAATTCTTCTTTCTTTTTTCTCGAAAACCTTATGTGAGGGAGCCCACTGTTTTCTTTCTGTCCAGACACACCAAAAAATACAAGCAGGGATCATCATCCATACTTTCCAGATGGGTTTTCCGACCTTCCATAAGCTCCAGCTAATCAATGCATCTTTAATGCTACTTGGCATAACTCATTTTAGACCAAAAACTGAGATGAACATGTTCCATATGCCTGTGACTGTTGTACAATGAAGAAGAAGATGTTTGTTGGTCTCCAGAGCCTGGTGACACATGAAACATATGTTGACAATGTAAATTTTCCTCCTGATGAGATTGTCTTGGGTGAGGGTGTCTTCATGAAGGGCTAGCCAGATATAACAAATCCCCTTGGTGGGTAACTTGGTTTCCCAGACTAACTTTCCTGGCCAATTAGCTAGCATTTCATTTTGGGCACATAGTGAATGACATGCTGCCTTCACAAAATATTTATCAACTGCTTTATCTTCCCAAATGAATTTTCAGGTGATTGATCATTAATTTGGACAGCTCCTAGCCTCTCTAGTAAGCTGAGAAGGTCTTGTAGTTCCCAATCTTGAAAGTTAGATGTGTGATAGTTTCTTATTTCCAAATTATAAAATCTGGTTGAGAATTTCTCCCAATGCTTATGCTCTGAATCCGCTACACCATGTGATGAGGAATTGCCTTTTTCATCTTTTCAATATTCCATTGTTGGTTGTTAAATAAAGATTTGACCATGATTTTAGAAGGAGAACTGGCGCTAGGACATAGATTAGCCAAGGCACCTTTCCCAGTTCAATTATCCCACCAAAACTTACAATTTCCTACTTGAATAGATCAAACCATGTTAGCTTCAGTTTTCTTCTTGATCTTTATAAGACATTTTCATTCTTGAGAAGTATTGGTAGTGCATTAAATTATAAATTTTATTATAATTCTTTTAACTAAATAGATACCACAATTGTAGCTTTTTAGCACCTAATTTTATTTCCTTTTCATGATTTAGTGATCACTGCACCCAATTTATTTATTGAGGTATATTTAATAACTTCATTGCTTTTTAGTTTTTTCATATCATGAAGTATGAAATCAAATCTTTGATTTTTTCTCTTTAAAGGTTGTGGAAGGTGAAAATCAAGATTAGTTGCCAGAGAAGTGCTTCTGCAATGATATTGAGAAGCAACGTACCTTCAAATATTTGTCTTAGTTTTGTTAATGTTTTGTATGTCCTAGTTATATTTTCAAGTTGGATAAACTTTTCTTAATGTTATTTTTTCTTTAAGGAGTATGAATGACATCATTTAAATGTCATTTTAATTGTCCTTAATTAGTACTATATACCAGTGTGCAATTATTATTATTATTATTATTATTATCTTGCTTCCTTTAGTATGTTGTTATTTTTAATTTGTATATTTATCATTATAGAATAAACTACTCCAGATATTAATGTATTATTTAATAATTGCAAATTTTTCTATAAATTTTTAAATTAAAGGAAAACTAGTTAAATACATATTGAAAATAATATCAGTACGAATGACTAGTGACAAAACATGTTGTCATAAGAGTATGGCATTTAGTGACAACAATAATCTTTGTCCCAAATTATTGTGATCGTTGCTAATTATTTATAAATTAACTTTGTATTTTACGACAATTGTGATCGTCGCTAATTGTGATATTTTTTTAGTGACAATTTTATTTTATCGGTACAAGAAAATATTTTTAGTGACAACTTGATCGTTTTCAACTATAAAATTGCAAAAAAGTGAAGTTGTCACTAATTTATACATTTGGGGACAAAAAGAGAATTAGTACATAAAAGGTAATTTTTAGTGACAAAATAATGTTTGTTCAACTACGAAAATACATATAAAATTAGAGACAAATGACATGGTCACTAATTAAAATAAATAGTTAGTGACGCATTAGTTTCGTCGGCATTAATAACCTCTTTAGCGACAAAAATGTACTGTTATCTACAAAAAATTATAATTTCTATGACGAACAAGTTTGTCATAAATACTATACATTTAGGGATGAAAAATATTTGTAGTCAATATAACTTTATTTAGAGACGAAACACTAAGTTGTCTTTGTATACATTTAGTGACATATGATTTAGGGACGAATGGTTGACGAATTATTTTTCGTCACCAAAGTTTTTTTGTGACGAAATATGAAGTTTAACTGACGAAATTATTCGTCACTAATAGTCGAATTTGTTGTAGTGCATGCACCTTCAATTGCCTGGATGCATAGGCTATCACATTCCTATCCTGCATCAACATAGCACCCAAACCAGAATGTGAAGCATCATAGTAAACAACAAAGTCTTTACCTTTAATCGGCAAGGATAAAATAGGGGCTGTGGTCAAAAGTGTCTTGAGATTTTGGAAGCTCTCCTCGCACTTGTCGGACCACACAAACGGTACCTCCTTCTGTGTCAACCTGGTCAGGTGAGTAGCAATGGAAGCAAAATTCTTAACAAACCTCTGGTAGTACCCCGCGAGCTCAACAAAACTCCTCACCTCAGTCATAGAGCTAGGCCGAACCCAACTCTTGACTGCCTCAATTTTCCGGGGATCCACCATTTTTTTTTTCTGACACTACATGCACCAAGAATGCCACAGAAGACAATCAAAATTCGCACTTAGAGAACTTTGCATAAAGCTTTTGATGTCTCAAAATATCCAACACAATACGAAGATGATTGACATGCTCCTCCCTACTCTTAGAGTAGATCAATATATCATCGATGAACACAATAACAAAAGAATCCAAGTAGGACTTAAACACCCCATTCATCAAACTCATGAATGCTGCCGGCGCATTGGTCAAACCAAACGACATTACCAGAAACTCATAATGCTCATATCGAGTCCAAAAAGCAATTTTTGGAATGTCCTCAGGTCTAATCTTTAGCTGATGGTACCCCGACCTCAAGTCAATTTTTAATAACACCGATGCACCCTGAAGCTGGTCAAAGAAATCATCTATATGGGGTATAGGGTACTTATTTTGGATGGTCACCTTCTTCAACTACCTATAATCTATGCACATCCGCATACTACCATCCTTCTTCTTTACAAACAAGACCGGATCACCCCAAGGTGAAGCACTGGGACGCATAAATCCCTTATCTAGGAGTTCCTGCAGCTAAGTCTTCAGTTCCCTTAACTCTGCCGGAGCCATTCTATACGGAGGAATGGATATGGGACGAGTGTCTGGCTCCAAATCGATACAAAAATCTATGTCTCTGTCCAGAGGCATACCAGGCAAGTCCGCTGGTAACACCTCTACAAATTCGGAAACCACTGGAACTGACCCAATAGGAGGAGACTCCACACTATCATCCCGGAGATAAGCCAAGAAGGCTAGACACCCCCTCCCCACTAGATTCCTAGCCCAGACAAATGATTATCTTAACTGGCTTAGGCCTGTATACACCTTCCCACTCTAGTCTATCCTTATATAGAATCTTTAGAGCTACAGTCTTGGTGTTACAGTTCAACACAGCATGATAAGGAGATAGCCAGGTCATACCCAAGATAATATCAAAATCAGCCATGTCCAGAATTACCAAGTATATAACCCAACAAAAACAACAGAACAGTCATGATATACATGAGTCACAACCACCGACTCTCCCACTGAGGTAGAAACATAGATAGGGGAATCAAGGATATCACAGGTCAAACCCAGTCCCAAAGCAAAACTCACAGACACATAAGAATATGTAGAACCTGGGTCAAACAATACCGAAGACATTTTATCACAGACAAGAATAGTACCTGTGATCACCGTATTTGAGGCTTCCGCCTCAGTCCTTCCTGGAAAAGCATAGAAATGTGCCCGATCATCAATCCGAGCAACTTTCTGGGCTGGCTGCGCTGCACCCCTGCCTGCACCGCTGTTACCTCGGTCTCCCTGGCCTCCTTGAAAATTACCTCTCCCACCCTATGGACGACCCCTAGCATTACCGCCTCTGCCTGCCGAAACCACTGCTCTAGTCTGCTGCTGACCCTGATTACCTACCTGCCTATGTGGACACTCCCTCTTAAAGTGGCCCAACTTACCACAATGGAAGCAACCACTGTCCAAAGTAGGCCTGCTAGCTGATGTATATGATGTTCCCTGGCCTCTGGGAGCTGAAGACTGAGCTCCCTGACGACCACATGTAGTAGCTGGTAGAGCTGACTGATTAGGACGGGCTGGATAAGCCTGCTGATGCTGGCCCCTAGAGTACGAACCACCATAGTTTCCCTCATTCCGGGGCTTCTTGGCTAAGGCCTTAGCCTGCCCCGCTTGCCTAACTCTCTCAATCTTCTTCACATAGTCCACCACATCATTAAAATCCTTCCCTGAAGAAGTCATATGCACTGACAGTACCTGCAGATCACTATTCAGTTCCTTGACAAACAACCGGACCCGTTCCTCTTCGGAACCCAACATCTGTGTTGCAAAATGAGACAATGTATGGAACTTAGCCTCATAAGCTGAGACCGACATGCTACCCTTCTCCAAGTTTAGAAACTCATGCTTCTTGTTGACACCCAATTTTGACCTCCCTATACCACCCTCGGGCTATTATTTTACTAGCCATTATTATTTTAAAAGGCTTAATTTTTCTTGCGTTTTGATCTTGTCTACTAAATAAATCACGTGTTTTATCGACGTCTTGACACTTTTTAAATTCGTATGCAATTTATAAATATATAATTTATTTCTTAATTATTACTATTTTATCATAAATCTCGTATAATATTACATGTCATTAATTTTACGTACAATATATATACATAATTAATTTTAAATAAATTTCTTCGCTTGCTAATATTCGTTAATCATTATTTTGTTTATCAAATTATATATAGTTTTACTAATCAAATAATAGCCCGATTACATGTCTTTCTCAAATATTTTAAATTCTAGCCCCTTTCTATCCAAATTATTTCAATTCTAGCCTAATTTGTGCCAATTTGGCTTAATTTTTAAAGCCAATTTTCAAATTCAATTACCTAAACTCAGCTGACCCGGATCCGACCCGCTCCGTGACCCGACTTATATCAAATCCAATCTCAGTCGTTGATCTAATATGATCAACGGTCGAGATCAGGTTCCCATTTTTCTTTCCTTTTAAACAACTATACCCTCCAAACCCTAAACTCACTCTCACTAAACCCAACAGCTGCCACCCACTCACCCCTCATCTCTCTCTCCTCTCTTTCTCCCTCCTCACCACCGCCACTATCGCCGCTGGCAAGCGGTTAGCCTCGGCGGTCAACAACAATGCCGGAACCACCCTCCCCATTTAATTCCTCTCTCTCCCTCCCCTTTCACCTCTTTCTCCTCCGTCGGACTCGCCGACGAAACAACGGCGAGCATCGGTTCCGTTTTTGGTGCCCGACCGATGAAGCTCCACCGCTAAACCACCATGCAACTCCGCCGCCCCCTCGTTCTCCACCAGTAAACTCCCTCCGTCCAAAACCCCTCCAGCTTCGATAAAAGCCCCAATAAATAGTCGTTGCCACTACCGATCGGTAAGCCGGAAACCCCACAGTAAGCACCAATGAAATTGTTGTCGTGCTTATTGTTCGCTTCTCTCCGAAGAACTTCAATATTTTTCGACAACTGGTAACTGGAGCAGTCCATCGATGGAGTATGTGTTGAGTTAATGGTTCCCCAAAATTATGCTTCATCTTAGTTTCTATTAAAGCGTAGAATACCTACAGATTGTTACAAATCCATTCCGGGTTTGATCCTTCTCATGACTGAATTTCATTCTCTTTTCTTGCTTACTGTTATCTGATTTTAGGTGTAAAGTTTGACTGGGAATTTTAGTTGATTTGTATTTTTTGTGTTTATTATTCATTGTGGACTATCGTAAGTGAAAACCCCTAATTCTTATGAGTTGTTACCCCTAGTCTAGATCTGAAATGTCGAATATGTGTATGCTTTTTTGTTACAGTGGGGGTCAAAGCATGCTTAATTACCATGTCGTATTGCAAGTGTGAAAACAATAGATGATTTGTCTAGTATTCCATTCAGTTCTATATCATGTTATGACCAGTTGTTGGTTGGGAAATATAGTCTATATTCATGAGTGAGGAACTTATACTTAGCGCCGAATCTCAAAAGTCTTGCTATTTCTCCTCTTTGATTTACTTTGTAATCACTCTATGCTCATGATTTGCTCATTTCGGGTCGTAACTAATTCAGTCAAGTATGATTTGGTATCCTTGCTCCTTGTATGTCCAAGACAGCTATTGTACCTATCTATTTCTATGAAATTGGTCTGTTTACCTTTTTTTTCCTTCAAGTTCAAATTGTGGACAACTTGATACTTGATTATTCTTGTTAAATTTTGATATGTCCAAAGTATGTCCTCATCTCGTTGATTGACCACAGTATGTCCTCATCCTGTTGATTTATTTTCCTCCTTATTGGGATCGGAATAACTTTGGTATTGGGTTACTTTTGGTAAGTTTTGATATGCAGTTGGCTACTCATTAAATTTCTCATCCTTCAATTGATTTTTCTTCCTTATATAAATTCGAATCGTTTCGTACTTAGACAATTATGGTATAATGTTGACCGGATCTTCACCTAATTGATTTACTTGCTGGGCTCTAGGAAAGTTTGTGGTAAATTCAAATTTACTTTGCAATAAATTAGGACTGATAATGTTCTTTGCCTATTTTATTACGAAATAGATTTAGTGCTAGTATAAATATGGTAACTTGGCATAATTTTCTGCTAATAATGGATTTTACCTGGTTGTTTAAGGAAAAAGATTTCATTAATTGATTCTTTCTTCCTATTCTATTGGCAACTAGTCATTATATAAACAACCTCCTTTTTCATTAGTTGCTGAGACTTTACACATTCACTATTACTCTCATATTGTTAAAAGAAGACTCTTTTCTTTGACAAACTGTTGATTGCTAAGTGTTGGGTCTCAAATCTCTTTTATTATTTACTGCAAACTGGTATGTATTCTAATTCGTGTGTATAAATTATGTATATGATAGAAAGCATGACTATAGGAGTTTAAAGCTAATAACTTGTTGCCTACTTGATTATGTGATCCAAAATTTCACTACTTATAGATCATGTATTAGTTATATATATTACTGCCATGATTCTTTCTTGGTACTATTCTGGTATATGTTGTATGAAAAGAGGGCCTTTATGCATCCTATACCCCTTTATAGGGATAAAGTTTCAGCATGTTAAAGTTAGGATCCATTTCTGCATAATGATGTTAGAAATCATGCCTATAGTATTGAATCTGTTCTGCATATAATACGACTAGAAATCATGCCTATAGGATTCAGCACGTTAAAATCATTTCAGCATGTTAAAATCAGCTCAGCATGTTAGAAACTGTTTCAGAATGTTAAACTGGTTCAGTATGACTGTTTCAGCCTTTTTTAGAACATTGAGAAACCACATCTATAGGATTAATTCAGGCTCAGCATGTTAAGTTAAAGATTCTACCTATACGTTCAATTTAGCTTCAGCACATTAACTTAATTAGCTCTCATGCCTATAAACTTTAAAACAGTTTCAGCAAGTTATAATAATCAATCATCTTGTTTGTAGGATTAGATTTATTTACAGCATGTTAAATAATTAGAAACTTTGTTCATAGGACTAATTAATAAGTGGTTCTGCACGTTCTCCATCCCTAGATATCATGCTCATAAGTTTAACTACATAAAGTGTTAATTGTACGAATTGTGAGGCCTATGTGAGATCATTTATGTGCTACTTATTTTCCAGTCCATGTATGTTCTGATTGACGTTAATCCCGAGTCTAATTAAGTAGCCTTGGAATCTTATTGTCTAGACCCATATCCAAAATAGTAGTCCAATGCCTCTTGGACATTAAGTGGGACGAGTAGGCATACTAGGGTACGATAGACTTTTCTCATTTCTTTAGTAAGCGCTTTAGGTTAATAATAATCTTAATAACCAACTTAGGTGGGTAGATAGACGGACATGATGGAAATTGACCCGAGCAGAATACGACAATGTCTTTGAAATTGTCTTCGGTAAATAAATCGGGCGTTGATCCGAATAGGTTAAAATTAACCTAAGTTTAGTTCTTGTTTTATTATATGGTTGGGGTAGTTATCTAAATCACTTAGTAATTAGGTTTCTTTTTCTATATTCTTGTGTTAATTCTGTCTTCTCGCTGATCTCCTTTCTGTTTCATTATTTATTTTAATTGCGGTTTATATGCATGATCTTTTATCTCACTTAGACTATTAGTAACTAATTTATCTACTTGCTTAAAATAAAGGTTTATTTGCTTAATTACTTAGTTAATAATAGGATAATAAAACTGTTGACCCTTTATTTATTACTTAATTCCCACATAAATAACGAATCCGGAAGGGACCCATATTTGTGGACCTCAAAAGGTGCTTAACACCTTCCTTTTGAGGTAACTTGAACCCTTACCCGATTTCTGGTGACGTAGACCTCTAAAATTAATTTAAACCTGTAGTTAGTTAGTATGGTGCCCTAACGCGCCTTTAATTCATTAGGTGGCGACTCTTCACTCTTTTCTATCCAAAAAGAGTTGTCACGTCGATGGCCCATCTTTTCGCGAGAAAAATGGGGCGCGACAGAATGGTGACTCTGCTAGGGATATTTAGGTTCTAACCGTTACGGATTTTGTGTTTATGTGGGATTTTGTGATTCTTTTCTATTAACATTTTTTTTTCTTTCTTCTTTTTCTTTCTCTAATTTATTTACCTCTTTAGTTAACTATCTATTTATCTTATGTTTGATTCATGCTCACTCGTTATACGCTTTTAAGTTTCCTATTGATTTAGTTATCTTTTTTTACTGTTTTCCTTAAACTGTCCAATGTGTTACTGCTTTTCCCCTATATGCTACATGTTACTGCTTTTTATAATGTCATTCCGCTCATATTTCCCCCACTTAGGAACTTCACACTTTCACACACTATACACGTGATTTGTGCCTTTGCACTTCTCCAAAATTCTTTCAAATACCCATTTTAGAGAGCTGGCATAGACGTGGGGTGAGTGGATAGTTTTGCTACAGTGTGACCACGTGCCTCCTCGCATAGGAAAACCTTAAGTCTATGTCTATCCAAATCTCAGAAACTTAGGATAGTGATGTATCTACCCCTTTATATAGGTCATGCATGCATCAGCCATAGGTGGTTTGGCCCTAGGAGTCAACCCGCGAAATTAGCAGCCTCCTTATTGTCAAAGGGTTCCCATCAATCCAAAGACAAATAATCATATTATGTGCTAAGTGATCATGACAAATTAATCCAAACCAGTTTAATATGAAAGAAGTTTAGAAAAGTTTGTTTTGTTTCTCTTTCAGGCTGTAGAATGGAAGGGACACCGGTATTTCCCAACACTAGGATGGTTGTGGGTGTTCCCCACAAATTAAGGAGATGGTGGGAAGATATGAAGAAAGAACATGGTAAAGAGATTCGTCGGTCCTGAGGTTTCCTGACCTCTTTGATTTATGTAGCTCCAGATCGGTATTTGATCAAGGCTTTGTTGCAATTCTGGGACCCTGAAAAGGTAGTTTTCAAGTTTAGTGATTTTGAGTTAACACCGACCATGGAAGAGATTGGAGGGTTCACTGAGTTGCGGTACCAAAATAGAGGGTTGATCTTGCCTCGCAAATAATCTGGGAAAACGTTTCTGCATCATCTCGGATTGAAAAACAATCTCAAACTAACTTGTCTGGACTTTGACTGGATTTCTTTGGATTTCTTGTATGAACGTTTTGGTCGCAGGGATGGTCATAAGGTTTTTCAGAAAGAGTTCTCTTGTTCTGCTGAAAAATGGGAAAAGAAGCGACTGAATGCTTTTTCCATAGCCTTGCTAGGCACTCTAGTGTTTCCAAGGGAGAATGGTAAGATTGATACTTGCCTTAGTTCGGTGGTTCAAGATTTATGGCGCGGTATTGATAATATGGAGGCCACCTTGGTACCCATGATCCTTGCTGAGGTATTTAGGGCACTATCCAAGTGCTTTAGGGGTAAGAGGTTCTTTGAAGGGTGTAACCTTCTGCTGCAGCTAAAGGCCGTTGAGCACTTTTACAAACGGCCCAACTTGATAGACATTTTGACGGGAATGGGAAACAAGATCGACACCCATTCTCAAAGGATGATCAGGTTCAATTCTCCTGTGGGTACCGAAGATTGGTTTGCTTTTATGAAAGCCCATTCAGGATATCAGATTCAGTGGAAGTATTTATGATTACCCGCCCGCACAGCTGTCATAAGAAGCAACGAGCTTTACTACATCGAGCTCATTGGGCTAAAAGGCCTCCAGCCTTAACTTGCATGTGTTAAGCATATAACCTTTCATCATATTCAGTCGACTTGCTCAAGTTTGAGTGCTCCGCCAGTTCGGACGAACCCAATTCATACCTCTAAGAACCCACATGGGAGGTTCTGAGCTTGCGTTTGGCTCAAAATATGAAATTCCTAAGGCCAAAGAATTGCTTTAACAATGGGAAGGGTTGATGACTGTAAGCGTGGGCATCGAGTAGGCTTATTGTGCACCTAAATACTATGTGTGGCTTTTGGAGGATGCTGAAGATGTGCGGCTAAGCAAATTGGGACAACCTTATGGATTTGAAGATATAAAAGAGACCACCTGGGCACGGAAGCTGTTGAATCGTCATTATGATATCACTCCTGCAATGTGGGCACAAGTTGATCCAAGATCTCTGAACCAGTACAATAGAGGCTTTTGAATTTAGGATTATCCCTAGTCATCCCTCTTTCCCCTAGCTCTACTTTATTTATTTTTTCATTTCCGCAAAGAATTATACTAGATCAAAGTTTGATTTAATAAGTGGTTTACTTCGTTTAACTCTAAACTCCAACTAATATCTTGGCTTGGATTAAAATGTCATGAATCATATATGTGTCGGTTTAGTCCTACCTCTGGCTCAACGAGGCCCCTTGCATTTAGGACGTTTATTTTTCGCAATCAATGTGTTTATCTTTAGAATAAATATCTTACTCTAACTTGGTTTTTGTTGATTTTGTCTTACTCTTACTCCCTTCCCAAAGGTTGATTTGTGCATGCTGGATATCATACTAGATCAGAAGGGACTCCTCCTCCTCCTCCTCCGAGTCCAAATTGTGAAAGGAAAGATAAAATAGGTGACAATAGTGCTAGTAAGAGTAAGGAAGTCTCAGAAAGTGTTGGTGGAGACCGTGATGAGCTAATATTATGAATGGAGCAGATAATCCTTGACTTACAGGATGAACTGGCACAAGTTCATAATTTGGCCAAGTTGTCCTTCACTTTGAACAGTCCTCGTGACCTGACGGTCGAGGACAATACCGCCGCAAAACTCCAAACCATACCCAATGTACCACAACCACAAAGTGACTTGCAACATACTTACGTTCTTCCAAGGACTAGCCAATGACCTCCACCACAGTATCCTACCCTCTCAGCTCCACAAAACTCCCAAACCACTACAAATATAGTCCCTACCCACGTTCCAGGAAATTATAACCCGAACCCCATATACGTGAAAACTGCTCTTTTTGTTCAGCACCAGCTTGAGCCAGAGCCTTCAGAAAAAGACCGGTTAATATAGAACATTGTCGAAAAGTTAGAGCAGGTCACCAACAGACTGCAACATATGGAGGGCATTAGAGGGGTGAAGGGTCTGAATTATGAAGACCTATGTATGTACCCAGACGTTAAATTACCGGAGGGGTACAAACCTCCCAAATTTGAGTTATTCAATGGGACCGGGGATCCCAAAGCACACTTAAGAATGTATTGTGATAAGCTGGTGGGAGTAGGAAGAGATGAGAAAATACGGATAAAGCTGTTCATGAGAAGCCTTATCGGGGAGGCCTTAACCTGGTACATTGAGCAGGATACCACAAAATGGTCCAGATGGATAGACATGGCCTCCGATTTTGTAGAAAGATTTGGATTCAACATGGACAACACTCCAAATTGGTTTCACATTCAAAACTTGAAGAAGAAGCCTAATGAATTATTTTGGGAATATGCCTTGAGATGGAGAGCTGAAGCGGCCAAAGCCCGACCTCCAATGGACGAGGCTCAAATGAAAGATTATTTTATTTGGGCCCAGGAACCACAGTACTATGAAAAGATGATGCTCATCACGGAAAAGAGTTTCACCGAGATCATCCAGGTTGGGGAAAGACTAGAGGAAGGCATCAAAAATGGTAGCATTATCAATCTGGAGGCTCTATAGGCTACCAGTAAGTCCCTACAATCTGGCGGAATTGCTGAAAATCGAAAGAAAAAAGAAGTGGGGACTGTGATGATGGCACAAGATTTCAAAACCCCACTCATTTCCCAAATGCCTACAACACACCCTCCACTATACCAACAATCTCCATACCCTATCCCTCTTTATCAAATGCCTACATACTCATACAAAATTCCCTCTTACCCCATTTATAGTGCCCAACCTTCTCAATTCCAATCTCCCCCACCTAATCCAAATTACATACCCCGAGCCAATTTCGAGAAAAGGTCGGTCAAGCAGTATACTCTTTTGGCTGAACCAATTACCCAGTTGTATGAAAGATTGAGTGCAGCTGGCCTCATCACTCCCGTTCTCGCTTTACCTGTAGACACTCAGGCCAAATGGTATGACCCTAACAAAGTCTGTATGTACCATTCAGGGATAAAAGGTTCACATACTACTGAAGTATGCCGCTCATTGAAGGATCGAATTCAGAAGTTGATTGATACAAAGGTTATTCAGTTGAAAGACCCAGCTCCAAACGTCACCAACAATCCACTCCCAAATCATCAGGTCAACATGTTGGAAGTTGGAGAGGCAGTGGATCTGGAAGGCTCTATTTGGGTTATCAAGAAAGAAGGGGATGTCGCGATGGTGTCACAAACATCTGCTCCGGCACAGAAATAGGTTATGTTTGAAGTAGAGGTGGCTGCTCCTAAATCCTCATTTACTGTATATCGAGCTACTCCAGTTTCTTATGATCCCCATACAGTACCATGGAATTATGAACGTGATATTTCGGGAAAGGCAAAAGTAGTCGAGGCTGACGCCGCTCAGGGTGTGACTCGAACTGGCAGAATCTACACGCCTAAAAATCTGGCTCAGGGTAGTTCTATCAAGGGAAAACAACCAGTTTTAGGGGTTGAGAAGAATGGCATTTGGAAGAAGGTACAAGCAAAGGAATATTCTGTTGTAGATCAGCTGAGCAAAACTTCAGCTCAAATCTCTATTTTGTCACTTTTACAGACTTCTGAGCTCCATCAGAAAGCTCTAATGAGGGTTATTAGTGAGGCTTATGTACCAGCTAATATCACCGCTGGAGAGGTAGCCCATATGGTTGGGCAGGTATTCGAGGCTCATAAAATATCCTTTCACGGGGATGAGCTGCCGCCTCAAGGAAGAGCGCACAATGATGCTTTGCACATCACCATGCAGTATGAGGATAGGGTGATAACAAAGGTATTGATCGATCCAGGCTCTGGTCTAAACATATGCCCCCTCGCCACACTGACAAAGCTAGAGGTTGACACTTTTAAGATTCAGACTTGGAGGATGAACGTGAAGGCTTTCAACGGCTCTCAAAGAGATACCATTGGCGAAATTACCCTCGATGGATTGATTGGACCTGCCACGTTCTCCATTGTGCTCCAAGTAATGGATATCCCAGCCTCCTACAATATGTTACTTGGTCGCCCATGGCTTCATATGGCAGGAGCGGTGTCCTCTACTCTGCATCAATACCTCAAGTTTGAATGGGACTATCAAGAGGTGGTGGTCCATGGTGAAAAGGGGCACTCTATATACGCGGTGGAAGGAAAAGATAGATTAGATGGAGAAATGTTCCACACACTGGAAATGGTGGGATTTGTTGGAGAGGGACCATGGTGGAGCAGCACGATCATGAATATGTTGCTTCGCTCAGGGTTCATACCTAATGGCGGCTTGGGGGCAAATCTGCAAGGCATAATGGAACCAATACAGATACAGTCACAGGAGACCACGTTCGGGTTGGGTTATCTTGGCACTGCACAAGAGTACAAAGATTGGAAGTCACCCGTGGGAAAATTCTATTATCCTTCGCTAGGACCGATACCGTCATTGCATCAGAATTTTATCTCTGTGGGATTTCTTAATGATGGTGAAGATGATGTGCTAGAAAGCTTAAGAGTTCTATTCCTGACAGAAGAGAACTGCAACGTCATCATCGATGAGGGGAGAAGAAGAGTTCCTAAACAAAGCAATCATCCCAAAGCCACTCTCAGCAACTGGACTGCCAATCCTTCTAGGGCCCGCCGAGAACTTGGGTAGATGCAGAAGATTTTATTGTTTTCAATAAATAGGATCGATTTCGAGTTCTCTTTCATGCTATTTACTATTTTGAAGGCACTCAGCTTTCTTAATAAAGGGTTTCTCTTCAGTATATTAATATCCTTTATTTATGTTTTCTTTTCTTTCTTACTTACTTCTAAAAATGTTGAATCTGAGACTGTGACATGTAATGAGACTGTGAAACATAATATAAGTGAACTAATAGAGGTAGAAGAAGCTGAAGTACCGGAAGAACTCGTTAAAAAGGTTGAAGAGTTTGAACATAAACCTAAGGCAAACCTAGTGGATACAGAGGTAGTGAACTTAGGGGACTCGGAAGTGGCTAATGAAACATACGTCAGTGTTTACTTATCTGAAAATGAGAAAAAGGGCTACGTTCAGGTTTTGAAAAAACACAAAGACGTCTTTGCTTGGTCCTGTGCAGATAAGACAGGATTGAGCACTTCGATTGTATCCCATAAACTGCCCACTGATCCCTCTTGTCCTCCTGTCAAACAAAAACTCAGAAAGTATAAACCTGATCTGAGCTTGAAGATTAAAGAGGAGGTGGCAAAGCAAGTTGAGGCTGGAATCATTCGAGTAACTGAATATCTGACTTGGCTAGCTAATATTGTACCTGTTCCCAAGAAGGATGGTAAGGTCAGAGTCTGCGTTGACTACATGAATCTTAACAGAGCCAGCCCTAAGGACAATTTTTCACTCCCTAATATACACATCTTGATCGATAACTGTGCCAAGCATGAAACACAAGCATTCGTGGATTGTTTTGCCGGTTATCATCAGATTAAGATGCATGAGGAGGATGCTGAGAAAACTACTTTCATTACACCCTGGGGGGTTTATTGTTACAAGTTTATGCCTTTCAGGTTGAAAAATGCTGGAGCTACATACATGAGGGCCATGACTACCATGTTTCATGACATTATCCACAAGGAAATTGAATTTTATGTGGATGATGTTATCATCAAATCCAAGAAGGGTTTGAGTCATTTGGACGATCTCGAGAGGTTCTTTAATAGGCTTCAGAAGTACAATCTGAAGCTGAACCCGGCAAAGTGTGCCTTTGGAGTCCCTACGAGAACATTATTGGGTTTTATCGTCAGTCGTCGGGGAATAGAGTTAGACCCGACCAAAATTAAAGACATCAAAGAACTTCCGCCACCAAAAAATAAGAAAGAGGTAATGAGTTTCTTGGGCCGCCTCAACTACATCAGACGCTTCATATCCCAATCCACTGTCATCTGTGAGCCAATTTTCAAGTTATTGAAAAAGGATGCTGCCACAAAATGGATGTCAGAGTGTCAGCAAGCATTTGACAAAATCAAGGATTACCTATCTAATCCTCTTATATTGGTCCCTCCTGAGCCAGGTAGGCCACTACTGTTGTATTTATCTGTGATGGATAATGCTTTCGGTTATATTCTGGGGCAGCATGATGAAACAGGGAAGAAGGAGCAGGCAATCTATTACATGAGTAAGAAGTTCACATCATATGAGGCTCGTTACTCTTTGCTGGAACGCACGTGTTGTGCATTAACTTGGGAAGCCCAGAAGTTGAGACATTACCTCTCAGCATACACTACTTACTTGATCTCGAGAATGGATCCACTAAAGTACATCTTCCAGAAGCCTATGCCTACCGGGAAGCTGGCTAAATGGAAGACTTTGTTGAGTGAATTTGACATAGTTTATGTCACTCAGAGGGCCATGAAAGCACAGGCATTGGCAGATCACCTGGCCGAGAACCCCGTAGATGATGGATACAACCCTTGAAAACTTATTTTCCTAATGAGAAAGTGGCATTTGTGGGAGAGGACATATCCAAAATATACAATGGTTGGAGGATATTCTTTGATGGAGCTGTGAACTTCAAAGGGGTAGGTATTTGAGTTGTTTTGATCTCAAAAACTGGCCAGCATTATCCTGTATCAGCCAAACTTAGGTTTTCTTGAACCAACAATATGGCTGAATACGAAGCTTATATTTTGGGGATTCGGCTATCCATTGACCTGAATGTCCAAGAGGTATTGGTAATCGGGGACTCAAACCTGTTGATTCATCAAGTACAAGGGGAATGGGCTTCCAAGAACAGGAAACTCCTGCCATACATAGATTGCATACAAAAATTGCGCAAGAGATTTGTCAAGATAGAATTCAAACATGTTCCACGAATCCAGAATGAATTCGCTGATGCTTTGGCTACTTTGTCTTCTATGATACAACATCCGAAAAAGAATTATATTGATCCCATCCCTATTCATACTCACGAGCAGCCTGCATATTGTTTCCATGTCGAAGAGGAGTTAGATGGCAAGCCATGGTATGTTGATATCCAGGAATACTTAAAAAATGGAGATTATCCGGAGAATGCCACAAGTATTCAAAAGCGCACTATTCAGAGGTTAGCTAACCAATTCTTCTTAAGCGGAGAAATCGTGTACAAGAGGACTCCTGATTTAGGAATGCTAAGGTGTGTTGATGCTAGAGAAGCTTCTAGTTTGATTGAAGAAGTCCACGCTAGAACTTGCAGCCCTCACATGAACGGATTTACCTTGGCCAAGAAAATACTGAGATCCGGGTACTTTTGGTTGACTATGGAGACGGATTGCATTCGTTATGTGTAAAAGTGTCATCAATGCCAAACGCATGCCGACATGATTTGAGTTCCTCCCAACGAACTCCATGTCACCAGCTCTCCTTGGCCATTTGTATCTTGGGGTATAGACGTTATTGGTCCTATCGAACATGCCGCATCCAACGGACATAGGTTCATTCTTGTTGCTAATGATTATTTCACCAAATGGGTCGAGGCTACCTCACATAAGTCTGTCATAAAGAAGGTTGTAGCTGATTTTTTTTGAGATCATATTATCTGTCGATTTGGAGTTCTTGAGTCAATCATTACAGATAATGGCACCAATCTCAACAGTGATCTGATGAAAGCAACGTGTGAGCATTTCAAGATCAACCATCAAAACAGTACAGCCTATAGGCCACAGATGAACAGAGCAGTTGAGGCTGCGAACAAAATCATCAAGAGGATATTGCGTAAGATGATTGACAATTACAGACACTGGCACGAGAAGCTACCCTTCACATTGTTGGGGTATCGTACTATGATGAGGACTTCTACGGGGGCCACCCCTTATCTTCTGGTTTATGGTACTAAAGTTGTGATACCTGCTGAAGTGGAGATACCTTCTCTAAGGATCATTCAGGAAGCAGAACTAAGTGATGCTGAATGGGTGCGAAGTAGAATGGAACAACTGGCACTCATTGATGGGAGGAGAATAAATGCAATTTGTCATGGTCAACTCTATCAGAATAGAATGGCCAAAGATTTCAACAAGAAGGTCAGACCAAGGCATTTTAAACCGGGGCAACTTGTCCTAAAATGGATCTTTCCAAATCAAGACGAGGCAAAAGGAAAATTTGCACCAAATTAGCAAGGTCCTTACATGGTCCATCGGGTTCTGACAGGAGGAGCACTCGTACTAGCGAAAATGGATCGTGAAGTGTGGCCCAAGCCTATCAATTCCGACGCTGTCAGAAGATACTTCATCTGAGAAGTTAAGAGAAAGTTATTTCTGTTATGCTTCCTTACCTTGTAATTGGAACTACGTTCGACCTGATTCCCGTTTAAGAGGGATATGTAGGTGCTCCTATAGAGTTCAGTCTTATCATAATAAAACCATTCATTTTCCCTTGTCAAGCATCATAACTGGGGCAGAATTTTTGAGAGGATCTCAAAAATTCCATCTGAAAAGCATTACCATGAATCGTAAGACTGGGGCAGAAAATTTTGAGGGAACCTCAAAATTCACAACAAGCGACTGCTCATTCTACAAAATTTTCTAGCCGAAAGACAAGATCTACACTAGGGCAAAAATTTTTGCGAGCCCTCAAAAATTTCATCGGAGCTGCACTCCAAACGCAAATATGATAAGACATTGTGATGTCTCAAAACATGTCACGGTTTATGATTCAACAATATTTTTTTTAACATTTCCCTTCCCTTTTCAAAGCAAGTTATTTCAAAATACGATTTCAAAGCTTATTTATTTATTTGCTCGAGCGAGTGCCCGAAGAGAGTGCAACAGCCCGCAGACACATAACAAGGAGGACAGATGCACCCAAGAGAAGATGCACAAATCAACCTCCCATTTTTACAAATTAACAATTTTTCTTTGAACACTGAACTAGCAGGTACAAATCCGAGAATTGTCTCAGCAGCATCAAGACAAACACCGTCGTCAAAATATGGCAAGAAAGCTAAGCTACTCTATCTCCTCAAAAGAAGAATTGCATTAAGCCCGACAATTACATTTGGCTCGAGAATTATATTTGGCCCGAGATTGCATTATGCTCGAGATGACTTTGGCCCAAGATTGCATTTGCCCGAGAATTGCATTTGGCCCGAGAATTACATTTGCCCCAAGATTGCATTAAGCCCGAGAATTACACTTGGCTCTAGAATTATATTTGGCCCGAGATTGCATTATGCCCGAGATGACTTTGGCCCGAGATTGCATTTGAGCCCGAGAATTGCATTTGGACCAATAATTGCATTTGGCCCGAGATTGCATTAAACCCGAGAATTACATTTGGCTCGAGAATTATATTTGGCCCGAGATTACATTATGCTCGAGATGACTTTGGCACGAAGATTGCATTTGGCCCGAGAATTATATTTGGCCCGAGATTGCATTATGCCCGAGATGACTTTGGCCCGAGATTTCATTTGGCCCGAGACTGCATTTGGCCCAAGAATTACATTTGGCTCGAGAATTATATTTGCCCAAAAAATGCATTTGAGCCCGAGATTGCATTTGGCCCGAGATTGCATTATTCCCGAGATTGCATTGTGCCCGAGAATTATGAATCGCATTGAGCCCGAGAATTGCACTGCGCCCGAGAATCTTGATTGAGCCCAAGATTGTATTTGGCCCGAGAATTGCATTTTGCCCGAGATTGAATTGAGCCCGAGATCGCATCGAATCACAACAAGCTACCATGGAACAAATTATTCACAAGCTACCAAACGTCATGCCATGCCACTCAAAACAGATACGCTTTCTTTAATTTCTGCTTATCATGCTCCGAAGGCGTCATAGTCTAAAGGCATCATTTTCATGGCCTGCGGACATCATTTCATGGCTTAAGGATTCACTTTCTGCTTATCATGCTCTAAAGGCGTCATCGTCTAAAGGCATCATTTTCATGGCCCGCAGACATCATTTCATGGCCCGCGGACATTATTTCATGGCCCGAGGATTAAGTTTTACGTATCATGACCTTGAGATATCATCGTTAAAGGCATCATTATTACCATCTTAAGCAATCTTCCATAGTCTTAAAGGGAACCTGCATCATGTTTTACTTTATTTTTTATTTAAATTTTAATCTTTTATCTAGTTATAATAGAAATTGCAGGCACCGAAAGCTGAACAAGCCAAGAAACGAGATTAACCATCGTCTTCGCTTCCAAAACACAACCTTTATATCCATATATCACCAACACTGGACCGTTGCTCGTATCCTATTCTTAGCTAATCGTTTAAATCTCATCAACTCGTGCCAACTGCTTCTTCACTCGGATTTTTAGTCGTGCATTTTCTTTAGAAACCTCATTCGTTTCTGAATCTAGAACTACACACGGCCTGATTCTCGTAAAACCAGGGATATGTAGGCGACTTGAAAACCGAAGTCTCGGCCGCAACATTTTTCCAATCCCCTTTTGCTTTTCGGACTCAGAAGAATTAATCATCAGGTCGGACAAAATTGGCTACTAGTCAACATTCTTTGCCCGTCAATTCAGCCTTTATTCCCGAGCATGGAAGGGGCAGGTGTTGACACCCAACTTTGACCTCCCTATACCACCCTCGGGCTATTATTTTACTAGCTATTATTATTTTAAAAAGCTTAATTTTTCTTGCGTTTTGCTCTTATCTGCTAAATAAATCACGTGTTTTATCGACGTCTTGACACTTTTTAAATTCGTATGCAATTTATAAATATATAATTTATTTCTTAATTATTACTATTTTATCATAAATCTCGTATAATATTACATGTCATTATTTTTACGTACAATATATGTACATAATTAATTTTAAATAAATTTCTTCGCTTGCTAATATTCGTTAATCATTATTTTGTTTATCAAATTATATATAGTTTTACTAATCAAATAATAACTCAATTACATGTCTTTCTCAAATATTTTAAATTCTAGCCCCTTTCTATCCAAATTATTTCAATTCTAGCCTAATTTGAGCCAATTTGGCTTAATTTTTAAAGCCAATTTTCAAATTCAATTGCCTAAACTCAGCTGACCCGGATCCGACCCGCTCTGTGACCCGACTTATATCAAATCCAATCTCAGTCGTTGATCTAATATGATCAACGGTCGAGATCAGGTCCCCATTTTTCTTTCCTTTTAAACAAATATACCCTCTAAACTCTAAACTCACTCTCACTAAACCCAACAGCCGCCACCCACTCACCCTTCAGCTCTCTCTCCTCTCTTTCTCCCTCCTCACCGCCGCCACTATTGCCGCTGGAAAGCGGTTAGCCTCGGCGGTCAACAACAATGCCGGCACCACCCTCCCCCTTTACTACCTCACTCCCCCTCCCCTTTCTCCTCTGTCTAACCCGCCAACGAAACAGCGGCGAGCACCGCTTCCGTTTCTGGCGCCCGACCGACGAAGCTCCACCGCCAAACCACTATGCAACTTCGCCGCCCCCTCATTCTCCACCAGCAAACTCCCTCCGTCCAAAACCCCACCAGCTTCGATAAAATCCCCCATAAACAGTCGTTGCCACTACCGATCGGTAAGCCGGAAAACCCCACAGTAAGCACCAATGAAATTGCTGTCGTGCTTATTGTTCGCTTCTCTCCGATGAACTTTAATATTTTATGACAACTGGTAACTGGAGCAGTCCATCGATGGAGTATGTGTTGAGTTAACGATTCCCCAAAATTATGCTTCATCTTGGTTTCTATTAAAGCGTAGAATACCTACGGATTGTTACAAATCCATTCCGGGTTTGATCCTTCTCATGACTGAATTTCATTCTCTTTTCTTGCTTACTGTTATCTGATTTTAGGTGTAAAGTTTGACTGGGAATTTCTGTTGATTTGTATTTTTTGTGTTAATTATTCATTGTGGACTATCGTAAGTGAAACCCCCTAATTCTTATGAGCTGTTACCCCTAGTCTAGCTCCGAAATGTCGAATATATGTATGCCTTGTTGTTACAGTGGGGGTCAAAGCATGCTTAATTACCATGTCGTATTGCAAGTGTGAAAACAATAGATGATTTGTCTGATATTCCATTCGGTTCTATATCATATTATGACCAGTTGTTGGTTGGGAAATATAGTCTATATTCATGAGTAAGGAACTTATACTTAGTGCCGAATCTCAAAAGTCTTGCTATTTCTCCTCTTTGATTAACTTTGTAATCACTCTATGCTCATGATTTGCTTATTTCGGGTCGTAACTAATTCAGTCAAGTATGATTTGGTATCCTTGCTCCTTGTATGTCCAAGACAGCTATTGTACCTATCTATTTCTGTGAAATTGGTCTGTTTACCTTTTTTTTTCCTTCAAGTTCAAATTGTGGACAACTTGATACTTGATTATTCTTGTTAAATTTTGATAAGTCCAAAGTATGTCCATATCTAGTTGATTGACCATAGTATGTCCTCATCCCGTTGATTTATTTTCCTCCTTATTGGGATCGGAATAACTTTGTTATTGGGTTACTTTTGGTAAGTTTTGATATGCAATTGGCTACTCATTAAATCTCTCATCCTTCAATTGATTTTTCTTCCTTATATAAATTCGAATCGTGTCGTACTTAGCCAATTATGGTATAATGTTGACTGGATCTTCACCTAATTGATTTACTTGCTGGGCTCTAGGAAAGTTTGTGGTAAATTCAAATTTACTTTGCAATAAATTAGGACTGGTAATGTTCTTTGCCTATTTTATTACGAAATAGATTTAGTGCTAGTATAAATATGGTAACTGGCATGATTTTCTGCTAATAATGGATTTTACCTGGCTGTTTAAGGAAAAAGATTTCATTAATTGATTCTTTCTTCCTATTCTATTGGCAACTGGTCATTATATAAACAACCTCCTTTTTCATTAGTTGCTGAGACTTTACACATTCACTATTACTCTCATATTGTTAAAAGAATGCTCTTTTCTTTGACAAACTGTTGATTGCTAAGTGTTGGGTCTCGAATCTCTTTTATTATTTACTGCAAACTGGTATGTATCTTAATTCGTGTGTATAGATTATGTATATGATAGAAAGCATGACTAGGAGTTTAAAGCTAATAACTTGTTGCCTACTTGATTATGTGATCCAAACTTTCACTACTTATATATCATGTATTAGTTATATATATTACTGCCATGATTCTTTCTTGGTACTGTTCTGGTATATGTTGTACGAAAAGAGGGCATTTATGCATCCTATACCCCTTGACATAGACAATGCCTATAACCCTTGAGGTTCTCATGAAACTTTGCAATGTCAGGGATAAGTATCAAGGTTGCTATAAGTCCCTCTGGATTTCGTATATTTGTTTCGCATATTTGACAGGTTTTGTTAGAAGATGGGTTACGCGGTGAAGAGTTGCCTAGGATTCGGGGAGTCTTTAAAAGACCATTAGATTTAATTAATTCTGTTCTTTTATATTTATATTCATTCATTGGGTCTGTAATATTTTGTATAAACTCTGCCGATAAATGATATAACTTAAGGGACTGCTATGGGGGAGGGAAAAACTACGTGCTACTTGCCCTAGTTGTATGAAAACGCCTAGAAAACATGCCTATAGGTTTAAATTCGTTTCAACTTTAAAATTAATCACCATGGCTTAAAACCTGTTTTCAATTCTTTTAGTTGTCATGCTTAAAATTCAAATCGTTTCGGCAGTCCAAATTAGTTAGCCATTGTTTCAGTTTATCAAATTCAGTTTAGCATGTCAAACCGTTTCAGCATTTTTAAAAAAAAAAATTAGTTACCATGTTTGTCGGATTAAATAACCTCATAGTTTGTTTGCATATAATAATAATACGTAGTTATCATGCCTATAGGACTTGTTAATTTTCAGCATGCTAAATAACTAGTCTATTTATAGGATTAAAACTTCAGATTGTTAAAACGATCATTCTGTTTATGGGGATAAAGTTTCAGCATGTTAAAGTTAGGATCCATTTCTGCATAATGATGTTAGAAATCATGCCTATAGTATTGAATCTGTTCTGTATATAATACTTAATTAGCTCTCATGCCTATAAACTTTAAAACAGTTTCAGCAAGTTATAATAATCAATCATCTTGTTTGTAGGATTAGATTTATTTACAGCATAGTAAATAATTAGAAACTTTGTTCATAGGACTAATTAATAAGTGGTTCTGCACGTTCTCCATCCCTAGATATCATGCTCATAGGTTTAACTACATAAAGTGTTAATTGTACGAATTGTGAGGCCTATGTGAGATCATTTATGTGCTACTTATTTTCCAGTCCATGTATGTTCTTATTGACGTTAATCCCGAGTCTAATTAAGTAGCCTTGGAATCTTATTGTCTAGACCCATATCCAAAATAGTAGTCCAATGCCTCTTGGACATTAAGTGGGACGAGTAGGCATACTAGGGTACGATAGACTTTTCTCATTTCTTTAGTAAGCGCTTTAGGTTAATAATAATCTTAATAACCAACTTAGGTGGGTAGATAGATGGACATGATGGAAATTGACCCGAGCAGAATACGACAATGTCTTTGAAATTATCTTCGGTAAATAAGCCAGGCGCTGATCCGAATAGGTTAAAATTAACCTAAGTTTAGTTCTTGTTTTATTATATGGTTGGGGTAGTTATCAAAATCACTTAGTAATTAGGTTTCTTTTTCTATATTCTTGTGTTAATTCTGTCTTCTCGCTGATCTCCTTTCCATTTCATTATTTATTTTAATTGCGGTTTATATGCATGATCTTTTTTCTCACTTAGACTATTAGTAACTAATTTATCTACTTGCTTAAAATAAAGGTTTATTTGTTTAATTACTTAGTTAATAATAGGCTAATAAAACTGTTGACCCTTTGTTTATCACTTAATTCCCACATAAATAACGAATCCGGCAGGGACCCATATTTATGGACCTCGAAAGGTGCTTAACACCTTCCTTTTGAGGTAACTTGAACCCTTACCCGATTTCTGGTGACGTAGACCTCTAAAATTAATTTAAACCGTTAGTTAGTTAGTATGGTGCCCTAACGCGCCTTTAATTCGTTAGGTGGCGACTCTTCACTCTTTTCTATCCAAAAAGAGTTGTCACGTTGATGGCCCATCTTTTTGCGAGAAAATTGGGGCGCGACAGAATTAGGGTAGTTATCTAAATCACTTAGTAATTAGGTTTCTTTTTATATATTCTTGTGTTAATTCTTTCTTCTCGCTGATCTCCTTTCCATTTCATTATTTATTTTAATTGCGATTTATATGCATGATCTTTTTTCTCACTTAGACTATTAGTAACTAATTTATCTACTTACTTAAAATAAAGGTTTATTTGTTTAATTACTTAGTTAATAATAGGCTAATAAAACTGTTGACCCTTTGTTTATCACTTAATTCTCACATAAATAACGAATCCAGCAGGGACCCACATTTGTGGACCTCGAAAGGTGCTTAACACCTTCCTTTTGAGGTAACTTGAACCCTTACCCGATTTCTGGTGACGTAGACCTCTAAAATTAATTTAAACCGTTAGTTAGTTAGTATAGTGCCCTAACGCGCCTTTAATTCGTTAGGTGGTGACTCTTCACTCTTTTCTATCCAAAAAGAGTTGTCACATCGATGGCCCATCTTTTCACGAAAAAAATGGGGCGCGGCAGTTCTTCTGGTCCCTCAAAGTACGGGGAACGTACTTCTCTAGAAACAATGCATGGAACTGCTCCCAAGTCAGTGGAGGTAGGATAGAAGACCGACACTCAACATGAGACCTCCACCACTGCTTGGCATCACCCTGTAGCTGAAAAGTGACAAACTCTACCCCATGCTGACGTATAATACCCAACTTGTGCAACCTCTCATGGCAATCCAGGATGAACTCATAGGCATCCTCCTTGTCTGTACCCTGAACAATCAAAATAAGCCAAAACTAATCATTAATATAATCCTGCGGAAATTCCCACCTAGGAACTGAAAGTCATTGTACCAAACATCAATACCAAATCTAGAGTATGGGGATGCAACCCCAAAAGATAAACTGAAATAATTTTAAGTCCGAAACAATTGGACTGAAACTCTAAAGATAACCCAAGGTAGCTCGAATCAAGCAGCTCACCCTTGAAAGTCAGAAATCGTCGGTGCTAGATGCGAGGTCGTGTCTCAGTCGCTGGTAGATTTTCTTTACCCACCAAAAGAAAGACAAGTGCAGTATCAGTACACCACCACTATGTACTGGTAGGATCATCAACCAGTTTTCAAGTAAACAGTATATATTTTGTACAACAATATCAAGTAAGGAGTATGGCAAACATGCAACAATAATCACAGGCACATCTAACCTACAGATCTCTACCTATCTTGTTACCGCATGAATCCATCTCTTACAGTTCTAACCCACCAACATGTAACCATAACAATCCTTTCCGTCTAGCCCGGACCCACCCTGAAATACCCTCTAGACCACACCAAAGGTAATTGTTCAACCCGGCCTAAACCAAGACCAACACGGCAGTTATACAACAGTTTCCGGCCACTCAAAGACCATCAACACTAGCACCTTTAACTAGACAACCCGATCCACTCACAGAACCATTACCAAGTATTACATCCAGTAAAATAACCTGGTCCACTCACGAAACCAATATCAAGTATCATATTTAGTAAAATAACTCGGTCCACTCACGGAACCAATATCAAGTATCACATTCAGTAAAATAACCCGGTCCATTCATAGAACCAATATCAACCAATGCAATACAATAGTCAATTAAACAATACAAGATGCAATAAAGTAAACCCGTACCAGGTGTGGTACCCATGCCAACCAAATGATATACCCGTACCAGGCATGGTACCTGTGCCAACCATGTGTCATACCCGTACCAGGCGTGGTACCTGAGCCAACCGAATGTCAACAACCACAGTCAATACATGAATACACACAACTTGTAAAACCAACAAGTAAACCGTTCAATCACAGACTGTAACCAGGAACCTAAATATTCCACACAATTTCCCTAAGCAATGTAAGGCATAGAATCACTTAGACATGAGTACATCACTATACACATTCACAGAAAATCATAAGCCATCACCTACCTCGAAATGTTCCAAGCTCCATTTGACTTGAGCTTTTCCGTGTTCCAAATTCCTCTCTCATTCTTGATCTAAAAACAACACATAATACATACAATTAACACACAAGGCCTGTACATTACACAGATTATACCAAATCCCCGAACCCCAGGCCATCCATGATCATCCCACCCTTTTCCCGAGCTTTTCCACCGTTAATTCCCCTGGTTCTATCATTTTTACGGATGACAACAGGAAATTAAACAACCTATGATCATTTTAATGTACTTTATCAGTGCCCAAGAACATACATGCTTGGAATCCCCTCCCTTTCCTGAATTCCACCATCCCTAGGTTATTCTAACCTTTCCCCAATTTTCCTCCTAGCAATTCTACCGCATAGGAAACGTATTACCAAGTTTGGGGTACGAAAGCCTTACCTTAGGGAAGATTTTTGACGGAAGAATGAAGAAACTCGCCCATCCCTTCTCCAAAACAAACTTATGAAAACTGAATGTTTTGGGAGCTGTTTCTGCATTAAAAATCCGTCATCCCACTATAGCAGTCCCCGCTCTGCTATAGCGGTCTTAAGTGGGTTGACCGCCCTTTGACCGCCGCTATAGCGGTAATTTCTACCGCTATAGCTGTGGACGCTATCGCGCGTGACAGCGCTCGTCACGGACAGAAAATCTGGAAATCTGCCAGTTTTGTCCATTTCACAACACACTTGATTCCCCCGATGTCCCAAAACAACCCCTTCACGTCAAACGCGATTCTGGGAGTTCTACTTACCCAAATGCGATTCTGAAAAGTCCCTCGGACTCCTTTATGTCATGGCTACGTGAAAAACTAGCTCACTCTAAGACACACTAACCCATCTTTACCCAGATTTCTCTAGATTCTACCTCGCTCCAAAACTAGCCGAGGCTAGCCTAGCCCAGAATTTCAAACTCCCAAACCCGGAGTTTTCTAACTCTAAAACTTGGTGCAATGGAACTACCCGTAATGATGGACCCGGTCGTTATAGATATCCACCCATTCGTACTGCCACACCTCCCACTTTTGATTCTAATATGCACCCATTCTTTCCAAATGAGACATTCAACAACTTGGCGGAGACAAGCAAGAATAGAGAAAATGGTGGAAGATTTTTCATTGTTGAGACTAATCAAGCTTCTTTCACGAATGAGCTTGCTTCAAAATTTAAGACAAATGTCGAGAATCCTCATAATCTCATTCCAACGTATGATGGGGTAGGTAATCCCCTAGATCACTTGAAAGCATATCTTGATTAGTTGACATGTATTGGGAGAGATAATGAACTTAAGATGAGACTTTTTGTTAGAACGCTTACAGGGCCAACCTTGATATGGTATGCAAAGCAAGATACATGGAAATGGTCTTCTTGGAGCGATCTAGTCAAAGATTTTGTCGAGCAATATTGGTCTCCTAACAATGCATCTAGAGGAGTTTGGTCAACTAAAAGGAAATTCACAAAATCTCTTAAGGGTCCAAAAGGAAAAGAAATTGTTGGACCAAGACTTATTGCACCGAGTCACAATCAACAATTTATCCATAATTTAGCAGTCAAGTTCCTCCCCACAATCAGGCAACCATTGGACCAAGGTTTATTGCACCAAATTTACCTTCTCATACAGTGTTTGCAAGCACTCATGATATAGCGGGATGGAACAGCAATAATGGTTTCATTGAAGAAGACTATTAGCGTACGATGGGACTTTTGTTCTAAAAAAATAAAAATATATGTAGCCCTTATGAAGCATGTAATAGGACAGTTTGTTTTTGGGTAGCACCTTCTGGGATCAGTTATGTACGTTTGTGAGCTTAAATGATCAATCTTTGTATGTTTTTTGTTATCCTTTTTATGTAAAAAGAACTACACTTGACCTAATTTCCTTGGTGGATACGTAGGCAGACCACATAGGGACTCAATCATATTGGGGTAGAATTTCTTTTGTATGTAATTGGAACTACGTTTGACCTGATTTTCTGTCGGATACAGGATACGTAGGCAGCCTATATAAGGCTCGGTCTCTTTATTATAAAATTTTAGTTTCTCTTAGAGGATATTGATATTGCACCAGAATTTTGAGCGTACAGTCATGGAATCATCATCAAAGTGTCTTCAAGATTGGGGCAATTTTTGAGATTCGACAGAGTTCGCAATGGATGAAGATCAAGTCAAAAAAGCTTTGTTGTTTGACATAAGTCAGCCTTCTTCGAATTGCGCGTTCTATTCCAAATTAATTTGCTTTTATTTTGTTAAAAAACTCGAGCGTTAGAGCCTAGTAAGTGCTTTCCATTCACTCGTTCCGCAACTTAAGTCCTTTTTATCTTAGAGCTCCTACTTAAGCAAGTCACAAACTTATCTATTTTATCAAATACTTTATTTTTTGTGTACTTGCTTCCTATTCTCACGCGCTAACATTCTTATTTTTAAGTATTTTATCTTTTCTTTAGAGATTGCCTAGCATTGAACATTGTTTTGGTCGTGAATCTGCATCAAGGACAAACTACAATGGCAGACCGATTTGAAGCATTCAATACTGGTATGAAATTGGTGCAAGCACAGAATGATAATAGTGAGAAGAATGTGGTTCGAAGAAATGTGTTGGTTAATCTCCCAAATACCTTTAACCTTCTTCCTATCACTATCCCAACTTCCAGCTTAACCAAAAATATTTGTTTAACCATATCTCCTTGTCCAACTCCTTCCTATACAATTTCTTCGCAAATGCCATCAGATATGCTAAATCCAAGAGTTTTCAGTTTACCATGATGCCAAATATCCATCCTTCCACAATTGTGCTTCCTTTCAAGGAAAATAAGCATGATGAACTAGTAGTTCTTCAATATGCTAGACGTGGAAAGGAGATCCAGTCACCTTGCCATGAAAATTTAGAAAAAGAACTCCACAATCTGAGAAAAGCATTTGATGAAGAGTTGCACTCAAGAAATTATCAGAGTTTAAAATATGAAGATTTGTCTGTGCACCCAAATGTTGAGCTTCTTCCAGGGTACAAGCTACCAAAGTTTAACATTTTCAGTGGGAACGGAGATCCTGTTGCTCATCTGAAAGATTACTGCAGCAGGTTAATCGGAATTGGCAATGACAAAGCCATACGAATGAGGCTATTCATTCAAAGTTTATCAGGATTGGCACTCTCTTGGTACATTAAGCAAAACTTTAGCAAATGGTATATGTGGGAAGATATGGCTCGCGACTTTATAAAACAATACGAGTTCAACTGCAGGGATGATCCTCATATAGCCGATTTGCTCAAAGTAAAGAAAAGGCAACATGAATCCTTTCAAGGATACGCCATATGATGGAGGTTAGAAACTTAAAAAATGCATCCTCCATTGCCTCAAGAGGAATTGATCTCAACCTTCATTCAAATTCAAGATGACCTATATTATGATAAGCTACTTGGAACTTGTGCACGCAACTTCTCTGATTTGATTCGTGTTGGCAAAGAGTTGGAAAGCGAAATTCAATAAGGACAGATTGTAGGCAACTTAGCAGCATCAGTTGTTCGCCAAACCTTTCAACCAAGGATACCAGAAAATTTGCAAAACAAAAATAACTCAGCTTTCATTACTACGCACCAACCGCAATACCATCAATTTTTGCAATTTAAAGCTACTTCCAACCTTTGCAATGTGCCTTTTCAGCCTCCTCGCCAACAAAACTTTTAGAATAGCTCTCAACAATAGTTTCACCAATCGTAATCTAGCTTGCAACAACAAAATAAGAGGAAGTCTTTCTCCTTCACTCCTCTAAATGAGCCACTGGCAAATATATTTGAAAGATTGAAAGCAAATGGACTTCTGCAATCAAAAAAGGGATTCATACCTAAGTATCCATCTCCAAACTTTGATTCATCCAAGAGTTGTGCTTATCATTTGAATATTCAGGGACATGATATTGAGGATTGTTCGGCACTGAGATTCAAGATTGAAAGCATGATTGAAAGTGGCAAGATAAGTTGCATCAAGAGCCTTCAACCAGCAATAGTAGTATCACGAACACAAGCACGATTTATGCGAAGGGTGATCCATCAAAATTGGCACCAAGACATTTGAAGAGAAAGTGTGCAACAAGTCAAGAAGACTGACAAGGGCATCATTTTGCAACTTGAGAATATCATTCTCCATTTTTCCTCCTTTATGAGTAGCTACTATTTTTGCAACCTTTCCTAGACTCTTGTATGAACTACGTTTGATCTGATTCCTGTTAGTAGCAGGATACGTATGCGCTCATTCTGAGTTCAGTCTCATTATAATAAAAAAATATATTTCCTCGATCGCCAAAACTGGGACAGCTTGCAAATGGCCTATCTCTATTCAATAAAATAGAAGTCGAGATCACAAGTTATATTCGCATCATCAGATTGCTGCAATGCCATATCAATGAGAACCGTAGATTCACAGCAAAAGCTTCAAAGTTCAATGCAAGGCAACCATTTTGTCTTATACTAACAAGTTTTCTTTGAGTAATGCAGAGGTCAATTTTTGAATGATAACGCATGCAATGGATGACGCAAATAAGAATTTTGTATTTTCCAAATTTTCTTTGAGTGCAGAATTTTAATTTGCAGTAAATTTTCATCAAGGCACCGCACTTTGAATAATGGCTACTACAAAGGCAAGCTCTATGCATTTCAGCATAGATGTTTACTACTATAAAGGCATTTGATCAAATTTTTCTGGAGCATTCATTGGATATTGCTATTGCAAAGGCATCATACCAATATCTTCATATTGTATTATGAATATTCACAATCGTGAAGGCACCGCACCAAATTTTACTACACTGCACCTTGCATATTTGTTATTTTAAAAGCGCTGCACCAAGCTTCTTGCATCGCATTATGATGTCCATTATTGGAAAGGCACCGCACCAAGTTTTCTGCATTGCAACATAAATATTAGCTGCTACAAATCAAGCATCGCATCAAGCTTTCTACACCGCACCAATATTTATCTTTGTAAGTTTGCATCATATATTGGATCAGTCCACCCTAAAATAGGACACATTGGGTTCATCCACCCTCAAGTAGGACACATTGGGTTCGTCCACCCTAAAATAGGACACATTGGGTTCGTCCACCCTAAAATAGAATATATTGGGTTCGTTCACCCTCTAATAGGACATATTGGGTTGTCCACCCTCTAATAGGACACAACGGGTCCATCCACCCTAAAAATAGGATATGCTGGGTTTATTCACCCTCAAATAGGACATTTTGGGCTTATCCTCTTCAATTAAATATTTATGCTCGCTAGCTTATAATTGCACATCTCGCAATGCATTATTTTTATTTATTTACTTATTAAGCACTGCATGCTATCTTTTAAATTTCTCGAAGATCACGCTTTATATATATGTTTGCTTTGCTAACGTTTCTACTTAGATTTTGCAGGCGCATAATCTAAAGCAATTATTTAATATTAAAAGAAATATTGCACGATTGACCTAGCACCAGTTCAGAATAGATGCATCTTTCTTCTGATCTTTGTCGTAAGACATTTATTGCATTTTACAATTTATTTGCTAACAATTTTATTAAGACTTTGCAGAAAGTACAATCCACATACAGCAACAAGAGACATAGCGCAACGTGAAACTTTATCTAAGCAGTGAACGGAGGCAATATGTTGGGAATGTCGATCGGACTTCCAACAAAGGTCAAGAATCTATACTCGAACTCTATTCAACCTACATCCTACAGCTCTGGATATGTAGGAAATTTTGCATCAAGCTCTCCTATATTCGTAAACCCCTCGTTGCTTTTATAACTTTTTAGCTCATTCTCTTTATTCTTTTTGCAAATCTTGAAATCTAGTCTCATCGTAACTCGATACTGGGACAGTTTCTAAAAAGATATATGCCAATCTTTGGTCATGCTTTACTTTATTTCTTTCAGTATCTCCACTCTTTGATTCAATGTATGCTTTAATTCCCTTTACTCTTCACTCCTTATCCTCTTAGTGTTCCATTCCTTACTTCACTTCATTTTCAAAATTATATCTTTACTTATTCAAGTCTAATCTTTTGCTTAGCCGCCTCTATCGTTATTTTCGTCATGCACCAATTCAAGGGCACTTTTATGAAATGTGGTGTTTGTTTTAAACTCACTCTACCTTATATCATCATAACTTTTGAACTATATTTGGCCTGATTCTCGTGCAACCCGAGATATGTAGGCAACTTAGAAACCAAAGCTCGGTCATAATCTTCAAAATATTTCATATCGATCTCTTAATATTTTCAAAACCCTCTACCTCGTATCCTGTCCAACACCTATATCTTCTTAAAATCTTTCAAGGTCGTATTTGCTGGTCGGGACAAAATTGGTTACTACGTCAACGTCTTTGCCCAAAAACTCTCACATCGTCTCCGGTCAAAGAGGGACAAGCTGTTGACACCCAATTTTGACCCTCCTTTCGCCCTTTTTATTTTCTCGAGCTTCTAATTTAATTTTATATATATATATTTTACTATATTTAAATAACTATTACTATTTTTACTATTATTACTATTATTATCAACGTTATCACGTTTTTAATAAATTATCTTTTAAAATTACTTTTTTTATTATTATCGAAATCGCTCCTATCATCTTACACCTCTTTTTCTTAATTTATATATTATCGTTACTTTACTTTAAGTTTTATACTTATTAAATTAATTATAAGTTGATATTTCGTAATCCATATCTTTTTGTTAATTAATTGTCATTACGTAATATATAGTGTATTAGTTATTAAGTTAGAAGCTCAAAATAACTTAAAAGGAAGAAAGGAACGAGCCCACCATTTTTTCAGCCAATAAAATTCTCAAATTTGGCCAGCAAAATGAGCTCAAATCAGCTCTGATTTAAGGCCCAAATGCAGCAGCTCAACTACCCAAATCAACAGCCCAAACCTGCCTTGATGTTCCTGCCCAAAACAAATATAACCCTAAACTTTTCCATCAGTCGCTCTTTTGTTTTCTTCTCACACTTTCCTCTTCAGAAAAACCTCCAGCAAGCTTTAGCCATGGCAGAAGGCCACCAGCTCTATTTTCGTGCAACCTCCACATCTCTCTTCTGAAAAACAACAGACGCTACCTCCCTCCCTCTCATTTACATCTCTCTTCTTAATTTGGTCAATACAAGATGTCAAATAGTTCTGAAAATCTCTGTGGAATAATCAACGAGCAGAGATTTTGATTTCAAACGGCCATTTCATTTTGAAATCCCGCCCAAAAAATCAATTACAACCCTAGTTCGTCACTATAAATACTACATCTTTGCACTCATTTTAGATAGGCTTTTCCCTCCGTCCCCTGCACTATTATAGCTACTGGTTTTTGTTCTTACGAATTTCTTTTGGCATTCTCGTTCGGTTCTTTTGAGACTTTGTTTTGAGTGGGTTCAAGTTTGGATCTTCGACGGAAAGTTCCTAGTTCACTGCCCCAAAAAAGGTCAGTGTTTGCCTCTCTGATCTTCATTTCTACGAAACTTTGACTATGTTAGCACTTTGAATGGTTCATGTTCTTTCTATCTTATCTGCTTTTAAAATCAATATGTAAAGAGTTAACGTGAACTAAAGAGGCCTCGAATGAACTGCCGATTCGTTAGTTTATCGAATATGCCACTAACTTTGTCCCTTCATTAAATCTTGTTTCTAGTGCCTTCAAGGAACTGTTTTACCATTTTTTTTGTCATAAATTAATATATAGTGATCCTAATGTGCAATGTGATTTCTAAAGTGCAAGCTTACTGATTCATTAGAATATGGTATAAACTTATGTTTAAATATATGGACTTCTTGTCTCCTTTTTTGTATGTCTAAGTTGATGAGTCATTTCTTTTTCTAAGAAAATGCAGCATATATCAAGTTTTAAAATGAAAATTTGAATCTGTCCAGCTCTGTTTTCTTGGTGTTAATTAATCAAAGAAATATGTTCACTTTATTATAGTATTTCCTTCTCATCTCGGCTTAAGCGAGATCAAACCCGCCTTATTTCACGAAGTTGTTATATAAGTACATATTCTCTTTCGTGAAGTATAAACCTACAGGATCAATTAGATATCATGGGAAATTTAAGTTTGTTCCCGACTCTATTAGTAGAAGAGTGTGAATTTGGTTCTTTTTCATTTTTTCATCAAAGAAAAGTATTTTGAGTATCTTAGTTAACTTGTGTGCTCTCTTTTAGAATGTAGTAATAGTGATTGTACATGTAGAAAATCTTTACTAAAAGTTCATTACTGAAGAAACCTATTAACTAGTTATGATCCATGTGACAATTTGAGATAATAATTTATGAGTGATAATAATTTTCCATCATAAAATCATGTATGTGTAGAAATTGTGTAAAATGCCTTTGTTGTCATGGATATTTGGACTCTTGAATGTTGTCAGAACATGCTCCTGTTAGTCTTTGTACTAGTAATTTTGCTCTCATTGGCATTTGGTATGATGCTACTACTCCTATGAGTCTTATGCTATTTGAATACATTTCACATCACTAGTTTCTAATCTTTATTTTCCTCTTCTTTACATGTACGCTTTGGAGCAAGTGGAGTCTTAATTAGAGACTCTCGCGAGTAGAGTCTCAAGGTGAGACTCGACTCAACATACCCGCGCTTGGAGTCATCCTTCATCATGTTCCTTAGAAAGCATCAAATAGCAAGAAAAAATGAGCGAAATGCTTGGGGTCGCTCATGGTGTCCTTCCTTCTTAACCATTGATTATAACTTGCTTGTTATTGTTTAGTAGCTTATTTGTGTTGACTTGGTTTTATCTCAAGTTTGAGATTATTTGTTGAATTCCTTTCTTAACACTAGATTAATAACTAAGTTTATTTGACTATGCGAGATTGTTAATCTAGTTAATTAGTAGTGTCTTTATTTGATTCCGTCGACAAAAGAATTAGCCCTAGAATATTTGAACCCTAGAAAGGGTAGTTTGCTATATATAATAAAAGAAGCATGTAGCTAGCTTCACTCTTTCGCATATATATACATACATGGCTACTAATCAAATGCTCTGCCTATGTTTTTTTTAATCTGTCCCGCTAAGAGTAGAGTTAAAACCAGATGTGTTTAGTGTAAAATATACATACAGCTTTCCAAGAGTTTTAAAAACCAATATTTGAAAGCAAAATGTACATGTTTAAGGACTTAAAAAGTGCAGATTTCTTGAGCTAAAAACACAGTTGTTTAAGAGCTTTAAACGCATATTTTTGAGGCAAAAAATGCACTCTTTTTGTGATTTTTAAGGTGGAAGTCTATGTAGATTTTTAGACAAGAAATGCAGTTTTTTTAAAAGGGCAAAAATGCAGATTTTTTAAGGCACCATAAAGTCATTTAAGAGCTTAAAACAAAGTTCTTTCAGCATAAAAAATGTGGTTTTCTTAGAGTAAAAATGCAGTTTTAAACGAGTTAAAAAATACGAATTTTTGGTCTAATACAGATTTTGAGGAAGAAAAGTAGTCGTTTTAAGAGCTGAAAATTGCATATTTTAGTGTAATAAATGTAGCTTTTTGGAGAATTTAGAGTGCAGATTTTGAAGAGTAAAAATGGCTTTCAAATGGTAAAAATATACCATTTTAGATTATAAATATGAACGTAACCTACTTTCAATAACGTATTTTTTTAAAATAAAAAAAATTCAAGTCTTTAGATATTTGAATTATTAGAGTCTATTAGTCTTTAAATAAATTATTTAGTCTCATTTAATTGACTAATTCCTTTTTATTACCTCCAAACTTTCAAAGGCTGAATTTACAGAAAAAACAAAAAGAAGAGCTTTGCCAAATTGCAAACCTAACTTTTGAAAGGTCGAGTTTGTATGAAAAGTTCTTATGCATAAATTTCTATTCTTAAAAATAATTTAGTTTACTACTTATCTCTAAATATCTTTAGATTTTACCTTTAATTATTTTCTAATCTAAGTCTGACCGGTTAACCGTCTTTAACGGACCTTAAAAGATGATTAATCCCTTCCCTTTAGGATAATTAGAACTCTTATCTAGAATCACATAAGTTAAGTAGATTATTAATTAGAGTTAATTTAGTATGACTTTAGTTAATAAATTAGGTGTCCTAATTCACCTTTAAACTAATTAGGCGGAGACTCTTTAAGTTAAATAATTGAAGAATCACCAATATGTTGTACTTTGCTTTGACCCAGTTAAAATGGGTATAACAAGTTGTAGTACTTAAGCTTAGTCATATTCACCTTTTTCTTTGGAGCAGAAATATTTTTCTCTGCTTGTTGATTAATCTTAGGTTTCTTTGAGACTTTTTCTTCTTTTTTTCTGAGAAAATTTACGTTTTTGACCATGTCCATTTCGTGAATCGAAACTAGTCATATACGCATTTGTAATAGCATTGTCAACCCTGAGGCGTTCTTCCTCGAGTTTCAATTGACGCTTAGCATCTTTCATAGTTTTGATGCTAACATTATGGTTCAAATGCATTTTCATATTTTTTCAACTTTGGGGTAGAGAGCGAATCACAACTTGAAATTATTGCTCTTCGGTCAACACATAACTGTCATTTTTTAGTTCATTCACCATATTTGACATATGGCACAGATACTTATTTCATAGTATGATCAAGGCGTTTCCATAAGTATCAAATTTAATAGTAAGAGCCCTTAACTTAGCAACTGAATTATGACCAAACTTTTCTTTTAATACGGATCACATGTCCTTAGCATCGTCATACTTTCAAAATTCTCTCATAATATCGTTATCCATGTTGCTCAGCAATGTTATGCGGGCAAGAAAATTCTTCTTTTTCAATCCTGATATGTCTCAAGGTCTTTCACATGTTGGGGGGTATCACCATTTTCGAAAAGTGTCATAGACACATTAAGAGCTTCAAGAGCCTCTTGCTCTTCCAGGACATATAAAATTTTCATACTCCATATTTTATAATTATCACCGTTAAGCTTATCACCATTAAGCTTATCTTATCACCTTTATTAAGCTTGACGACAATATTCTTTGCAGCAGTTGACATACTGATTTAAACAAACATAAAGTATCATGAGACAACTATGTACATTATTTTAGCCTAAATTCATTTACATAATAATAATTAACTATGTCAATATTCATTTCACATCAGGTTCAAAATCGAAAGTTCACTAAGTTTCCAATCATCATCCAAATCCTAATGTATCGTAAATCTAATATAATTAATCATCTAAAGAACGCGTATCTTAAATTATATATTTAAAATTAAATAAGCATAAGTTCTATAACAAATATAGAAACACTTGTTAATAATAACATAAATAATTAGATTATGAATTCATACAAGTCATGTCACATATAAACAATCATTATACAAAATAAATACACATTGTCACATTATTATTTTTACGTGAACAAGAATAGATTTAATAAAAACTCGACACAAATTTATAGGCAATAAAAAGATTTCTCTAGAAAATATTGATTTAACTAAGTTTGCCATATAGTTATTCCTTGTAGGCTGTCCATGAGAACGACACACAGTTTTCAAAATCTTCAAATCAATGTATTTATTCACAAAATCTTGAACTAATATTTTATAATATCTCAACATTTGGTGATCCAACTTATGCCAAGATTTGTCAAGCAATTTCTTTTGAAAAACGTTAGGCAATGCAGACTGTAAGACCATGTACTTCTCTTGCACACTTAATAAACCTCCGGCCCAAACCACTTCTTGAATTAACTTGTTAATTTTCGTAATGTGTTTCACAAAAAGTATAAAATCATCATCTTGTATATTAAATTCTAGCAGGAGATTGACCAAATTTTTAATCATAGCCTTCACCTTATTTTTTTATTGCTTTGTGAAAACTCGTTTGAATATCTTTATCAGCCCCATAATTTTTTGTAACACATACAGCAAATGATTAGGACTAATCACATATACATGTTCACACACGTACATAAAAAATGACAACAAAAAAAACTTGTCATGATTTGATTTGGGGCTGAACAAGTACATCAAAAGAGTACAAAATTGCTTTAAAAATAAACAACAAATTTGTCCAAGTAAATTGACAGAAAAGATTCCATGTTCCTTTCACTGTACGTGGACCATAAATTTTGACAAAATAAATTTTTGTTCTTTTCAAAAATTGAAACAAAAAACAAAACTTACCAACACAAATACGAAGCATTGAAAGGAAAAACATATAACAATTCTGTCCTCGTTCCAATTTTTTAAAGTTAGTTTATCCTAAAGAAAACTTCTTGTTACATGGAAACATGATAGGAAAAAAAACAGAACCCAGGATAAAGAATTTTATAACCAGAATTTTCCCGGAAAAAAAAAGATTAGAAAAACAAATAACCCAGGCTCTGATGCCAATGAAGAATCTTCTCAAACGCATAGTTTGCAGGATCATTGAATTCATTTCACTAGTCAGATCATGTAATCACATACAAAGACGAACTTTGTTACAGATTGTTCTTCGCGTTCCAAAGAAGATTTCCTCACAAGAAACTTCAGGAATTCTTAGAGAGAAGAAAGATAGATATTTTCTGGAAGATGAGAAAGGAAAAACATAACGTTGAAGTTTTACAAAAGAACTTCTTTTTATCAGGCAAAAGCGATGCAATAGTCCTACAGTTGTGGCCCTTCTTATTTTTCTCAATTTAAATATATAAATAATTATATATTATTTAATCTCTTATTATGAAATCGGATTGACCCACATGAGTGACTCCATCCAATTTTCTTCAACAATTAATTAATATATATTATCACCTGAATAAATTACTTACTGTAATAAATTTTACTAACATATGTATAAATACACGGTACGAACCATAAGTATATATATATGTATCAGTAGGCTTAATTTTCAAAAGAAGAGTAGTAACTATAACTAATGATAATTGCCAAAAAACTATAACTAATGATCCACAGTGCACTTGTTGATTAAAATAATTATTTACTTAAAGAAGAAAAAATTGTATTGATAATATCATATGAATATATAAACGTTTTAACTTTTTACATGTAGGTGGACGTGCCGGAGTGGTTATCGGGCATGACTAGAAATCATGTGGGCTTTGCCCGCGCAGGTTCGAATCCTGCCGTCCACGTTTTTTGCTGCATTTTCTCATGTATCCTATTCCTGAATCCTGAAGCTAAAGTTTTCTAAACTTCGTTGCATGTGTAATGTGTTCAGATGAGGTGTATCAATAATTATTTGGGTGGGATTATAGGTAATTGCTCTAGTGTGACCATTTGGGCCTTGATTAATAAACAGTCTAAAAAATATAGGGAAAACTACATAATTAATCAAACATCCTGGCCATAACTACATAATACCTCACCACTTTAAATTAATTACACATATCTCACTAGTTTGTAATTTTATACAAAAATCGTGTATCTGAGCACTATCCTAAATAAGCGCCCCAAATCACTCCTCCTGTAATCTATCTCCAACCATAACATCTCTCTCTCTCAAAGTTACCCCCAAATTACGTTCACAATTGTACTCTCCCACTCCCACACAATCTTTCATCCATTTTTGAAAAATATTGGAGTTGGTGAATCCAAAATTTCCATCTTTGAGGTTTGTAATTGATTTCATCCATACGTATATTATGTATTTGGGTTTAATAGAGTTTAGTTCTAAGTTCTCTTAATTTTGAAGAGCAATTTCTAGTTCATTCATGGCTCAAGGATCGAATCAAATCGAATCCGGTCAATTCAGCACCACCAACCCCAGATCTCTAGGCAAATCGAAGAAAATCTCTGGAAATAAACGGCCCACCCCTTCCGGATCCAGTAAAGATCCGAAAAAGCTCCTAAACGGAGTCGAAAATAAGAATTTTGGTAATCCTGGTGGTGGTGTTAAGGCCATCGGAATGGAAAATATTATGAAGGATTGTAGGCAGATTTTGGGGAAGCTGATGAAGCATAAAAATGGGTGGATTTTCAATACCCCTGTTGATGCTGAGGCCTTGGGTCTTCACGATTACCACCAGATTATTTAAGCGATCTATGGATTTGAGGACGGTGAAATTGAATTTGGCTAAGAAGAAGACTTTGCTGAAAATAGATCCAAATTTAGAAACGATCAAGTCAAAATGAATGAATTGAGCAAAAATTTGAAATCAAGAACAAGGGACTCAAACCCAGATGTTATTTTTCAGTGTTACCAACTTGTTACCATGTATCCAGTGTTATTTTCCATGTATCCAAGTATACATATATCTATCTGAGTTGTAAATGTGTAACTTTTGTAAATTTAAAGTTTCAAATCAAAACAAAGCAATATGTATCCAGGGATAACATTGTAAGCAAATCTTATGTTACATGTATCCAAGATTAATTCATGTTAACATGTATCCCAATACTACTGCAACCTGCTATTTGAGATGTTGGTAACATGTATCCTTAACATTGTTACAATGTATCCAAGCTTACAAACTTGTATCCAGTATTAACATGTATCCAAGTATACCTATATCTATTTGCTGTTTAGATGGGTATCCTTAGATATTGGGAAGTATCCTTAACACTGTTATAATGTATCCAAGCTTATAATCTTGGATACAGTGTTAACAGTGTATCCAAGTATACCTATTGTTGTTTGCTGTTTAAATGTGTATCCTTAGATATTTGAGATCTATTATTACATGTATCATGTATAATGGAGTTACTTGCTGGTTTGATGTGTATCCAAGTAATTTTAAATTGAAATTTGAATTCTCCAGTTGTTTGTGGAGATGAGGATACTACAGATTTACTCCTCATTAATTGTAAATCTGTTATTTCCTTTTAAAGCGCCCTAATAGTAATAGATTTACAATTAATGATTTACTCCTCATTAATTGTAAATATTTTATTTCCTTTTAAAGCGCCATAATAGAAACAGATTTACCATTAATGAAGAGGTTATATGTATCCAGGATACACGAAAATACAAAGGATACACGCCTTTTCTTTTTTAAACTACCGGGAAAAATGTAATATTTTAAAATAGTGGGATAAAACGTAATTAGAGACCAAACTACTGTGTTTTATGTTGTTTACACAAAAATATATTAAACGATCAATGTAATTTTAATTTATTGTGGTAGGTTAATTATATTTATCAATTTCAATTTATTGAACCACACTTATGGTATGTGTTAGTTTTTATGTGATTTATATCGCAAAATAAGCCAGGTATCTTTGGGTTTCTGGTTAGCAATTTAGAATCCCGCATAACAAAACAACTTGTAGTTCTTTAGTTGATCAAATCTATATATATATAATTTAAAGGAGGATCATAGACCCGCCTACGTGGCACCTCTAAATGGCCAGCAATTGGATTTATCTTTTTTCTCATTTTTTTTTTGGCTTTTTTCTCATTAAAGTATCAAAAATACCCCTCAACTATTGAAAATGGATCAAATATACCCTCCGTTTGATTTTGGATTCAAAATACCTTTGTTGTTAATGTTTTGACTCACTTATACCCCTCAAAACTAATAGATGTCATGTCATAATTAAACTCACCTAAAATTATTTTATTTTGGTGACTTTAAAATTCAAGTTGGAAAAAAAATCTACGTGGAATTCAACTTCCTTTGACCCATCTTCCACCTATTTCTCTACCTAAAATAAATAGGATATAACCATCATTGATTCACAATAACAACAACTACTACTAATGTCTGAATCCTAATTCCTAAGCTATGATGATCAGTTATATCAATCCTTAATACCCATTTAACTTCTTTTATATCCGTTTCAATCCAGTGCTCAAGACCCATTTAACTTCATTTTGGATCTCCTCCACATTGGCAGCAATGGCCACAAGTAGACTCATCCATGGACTCTTTTTTACCCCATCAATAACCCATCTGAAACTAGAATATCCCATTCTAAAAAGTTATTCTTTTCATTTGATGATATAGTTTCAAGCTCATCATCTTCCCAAACACAGCTCACACTCTAATAAAGGTGAAGTCTTTTTCACATTCTTGATGACCCAGTTTTGTTTTCTTTCTTCTGAATAGTACCTTCCTCCCAAATCTTCATCCTCAATTTGATTTCCTCACAGAAGAGGACATTGAGATTCCACGTTAGGCATTTTTTCCAACTTTTTCAAGTCAGCAAAATAAAATAGTTTTAGGTGAGTTTTAATAAAAGTGAGCCAAAACATTAACGATAAGGGTATTTTTTAGCCCAAAATCAAACTGGGGGTATATTTGATCCATTTTCAATAGTTGGGGGATATTTTTGACCTTTTTTTGTGTTATTTAATGATTTTATTCTTAAAAAATATCTTCATAACTTACCCCTCTTCATTTTCATAACTTCTCTCTTAATTAATAATAACCATAACTCACATTAAATTAATTACCTTGATTATTAAAAAAAAGTTACATCGTTTCCTATTCTTTGAGGAATCTTATGGCAACCCTTCTCATCTCATACTACTATATAGGATGAAAAAGAGGGACAGTTAAGCTGCAATAGTGTAGTTCAGCAAGTGTTGGAGCATACGAATAAAAAGCTCAAGTTTCAAAGCAAAACAAAAGAAGCTACAGGGAAAAGTGAGGGTGGATATTTACCCAGCAACAATAATTGTGTGTGATCAAAATGGTGGCTAGATACTCCCATTTTTGAGCTGGTGTGACAAAATATGAAATTTTATTTATATGACATTCATATGTTGGGTTTGAGTTATTTTAATTTATTTTGCCATTAATAGAAAACGTTACAGGAAATATTATCATTTCTTATTTATGCTAATTGGTTGTTTGATTGCAGATCATATATGTATGGAACTATATTATCGAAAATAAGAAATACATTTATATGACATTCATATATTGGATTTGAGTTTTTTTTTTTTTTTTTTTTTTTTTTTACAGTTAATAGAAAACGTTGCAATGAAAATGATCATTTCTCATTTATGCTAATTGTTTGTTTTATCGCAGATTATATGTAAACTAGTAAACTTATTCGTGTTTCGCGCGATGGTAAAAGATCTTATATATTCATGAAGTAATATTTTTTAATAGTCAATTGGTAAAAAGTAACATAATAAATTGTATTGTCCTAATTTTTGTGACCTTTCTATTCTCTAATTTCAGAAAACGGAAGTATAGAAAGATAAATGAGAAAAATTCACCTATTTATATCACCCGCTTATGGAATCATAATTATTTTTTGTTAATTGTTTTGGCACAAGTACTGCAAAAAGTTAAATGAGATACTATCTTTGATTTTGTCTAATTTGAAATGAAACTATTTCTCTTTTACTTTCCTCTTCTTTAGCTTTCTAAAGGAAAATGACCCTTATAACAATTCTCATCCGTCCCTTTGTTTTCACCTTAATTAAGTATGATATCAATTCATGACTTCATGCGAGTGTGTAATATGTTTTATTGTTATAGTGTTTGTTATCAGAAAATACTCAGAGTTTTACTTTACAATCAGGAATTAGAAATTCACATATACGATACAGAAAATAGATACATAAGATAGTCAAACTCATTGAAATAATAAATTTTGTTATTTAATTTAGCAAATGCTTATTGCCGTCTTAAGAGTTTATACGTAACGAAAATAACAATCAAGAAAAATTCATCACTTTGACATAAATTGGAATGTGAAGCAAAAGAAGAACAATCCAGTTAATAGCACATCACAAATATCTCTAAATATATCAATCGTGGAAAGAGAAACAATAACGAAACGGCAAGAACGATAATTATAAGAAAAAGGACACACAATCAATTAGTTAGAGAAGAGCAATCAGTAGAAATAAAAATGTAGAAAGCTAATCAGTCACATGTGAATAACGACACAACCTATCACAGAATAAAATTATAATCATAATAAAGATTGATAGGAAATATTAATTCAAATCACCATTAAAATATATTCAAAATAAACAAAAATAAAAGTGATTTTAACTCTCTCTCTCTATATATATATATATGTCACGCCCCAAATTAGGGGAGGCGCGACTGGCACTCGATACCTTACTCTACCGAGTTAGCCACTAAAACACACTAGCTGACTAAGTTGTGGGCCCAAAAAGTTGGGCAGCATAACGTCTGAAATACCAAGCCTGGACCGTTAAGATCATAACCTGAATGACAACAAGTCATATAGACAAAGACAGACAAGCCAAAAATAATGAAGTAATGGCTGGCCAACGAGGCCGCAACTGAAGACACACATACATACATATACATATATGCCACACCTATGGGACTGGAGACTGGAAGCTACAAAAAGAAACCTAGAATACCATGTCCACAATAGCCTCTAAGAGTGTCATAAGCACCGGTCGGGACAAGGCCCCGACTATACCCAAACTGTACAACAAAAGTAAACACCCTCTGATAGCCCCAGGAAGAGGTGGAGCTTACCAACTCACAGCTGAACTCCGAATCTTAGCGGAGAGGTCGATCAGAATCCCTACCTGGACCTGCACGCACGAAACAAAAATGCAGCGTCCCAAGAAACGGGACGTCAGTACGAATAAAAATGTACTGGTATGTAAGGTAGAGAGTAGAATCATAAATAGCTGTTGTAAAAAATGTAATAGAGATACCACCTGAAACTTAAACTCTCATAGCCTCCATGGCCGACATCTGACCTTATAGAAATCAAATATGCATGCTTGCGTAATCGTATGTGTCGCGCCCTATTTTGAACTGGCCAAAATATGCTTGCAACATCCGGCTCTTTCTGCCTTTGTTTGGAAAAGGGTTTAGAGTCGCCACCTAAATTTTAGGAAACTTAGGAAACCATTTTGTATGTAAAACTCTGTTTTTAGTCTGCGAAAACGTTTGAGATTCTGGGTAAGAGTTTTGGTTACTCGAAGGGAAGGTGTTAGGCACCCTTCAGAGCCTATCCGAAGATAGTCCTTAAACTCAGTTTAGAAAATAATATTTGGGAAAGTTATTTGCTCATTATTTGCTAAAAAGGGTGATAAAAACGTGTTTTATTAATTTAAAGAAAACTCGAAGTATATGACACATGCTACTACAATAGGCAAAAAATATAAAATATGCTTATGGTAAAAAGATGAAACATATGTACGTACATGCCAAAATATATGAAAGTTTAATAGCAATGCCTTTATCGTAATTATAATTAAAGTATGTAGAACTTTATGATTTATAAGAATATATATTTAAAAGCTATGTAAACAAAATGAAAACATTTATTTATACAAATACTTTTTGTAAAGTAAAAAATAATATGTAGTTTTTAGAGTTTGAGAAAGTTTATGACATGTTTGTTAAAAAGAAAGTAAAGATGACGTATGTATATTTTAAATATATATAAGAAATCATGCGAAAGTTGATTATTTAAAAGATTTGGATAAGCAAAAGTATATAAGAAATAGGTATACCGGTAATAGAGAAAAAGATATAAGAGAAAAATCATATTTGTTTTGGTAAATGTATTTCATGTAAAAGAATAATTTGAAGACTTGAGTTATTTGTTTTCATGTAAAGAAGACTTTTATTCATAAGGTAAAAATGAACATGCATTGAATATGAGAGAAAATATTATGTACGTAAATGTAATTATGATAAAATAATATATGTATAATTTAAGTAGGAAGAATGAGTAAGTAAAAATATAAATATATATACCTTGTAGTAGATAGCATATGACATATATATGCCTTGCGTTTTGAGGCCTTAAAAAATCTGAAAATCTCAAAATATATATATATAGAATATAGCAAAATAGTTGTAAAATATTGGGGTTAGAATAAGAGAATACATAAGTTATTAATATATATAAAGAAGGCTTGCCTAAATTAGATAAAAACATTCTATAATCTAAGGCCTAAGAATGACTAAATTTTTTTTGAAAATAAATTGAATCGCTAATTAATATTTTTAATTTTTTTGAAAATCTACCGCGAGTTATTTGAAACACGTTTTTCTTGAAACAAAGCCTAAGTTAATCAATCCTAAAAAATCTGCACTATTTACCATTTATTACTACTATTTTTGAAAGTGTTTAACCACTAATTTTAAAGTATTTAAAAAGGAAAACCCGAAACATTTGCCTAAACTAAAAAGTGAAGGAAACTTACTTTCAAAAAATTTAAGCTAAATAGAGTAATCCATGAAACTATAAACCGGAGAATAAACGTTAATCAAAATCACAAAGAAAATACATATCCAAATAATACAAGGTTAGTCAAACAAATTCAAGTAATAAGAAAAGCATATAGAAAATAAAGGACTAAGTATGTTAAGTTCCTTTGGAGGAACTAGTCTCCTAATGAGTGACTCCGAACACCGCGATAGTTCCTAATAGTTGTTCGACCCAAAACATATTTGGGCCGAGATTGAGTTTCAAATGAGAACTCCAACTCTCCGGGGTGTACATGAAACACAAAAAAAATAAGGATTAGCAACTGGCATAACAAAGTTTACAAAATGTAGAAATATGCCAAGCTTAACAATAAAGTGATAAGGAAAACAAACATGTTATTCGGTGAATACACAAAGCATATATGAAAGAACGACATGTAACCATATTTTGTTTCATGTTTTATAAACAAGCGATCTTAGGTAAACAGACAACTTCGATACTAGTTGATTATTAGAAAACAAAGTACACAACAAGTAGCAATATAAAACCTTATTATTTTTTATTCACTTTAATTAAATAAGTAGCTATGAACAAATCACCTCAAAAAGTAAGGTGCTATGAACAAATCACCTCAAAAAGTAAGGCAACACTAATGACGGGAGGATAAAAAAGGGAACCAAACTACTACGTTAGCTCATGATAAATTTCTTAAGCTAGTATTTCCGAAATTAATCCCGAGTTAAAAAAAACCAAAATATTGAAAATACGGGCAGCCCTCTTTTTCTAACAATGCACACTAATTTAACCACTTTTTACTAGGATTAAGGTGTTTTGAAGAAAGATTAGATCGCAAGCAAGACCACAATATTTTTACAAACGCCGGAAATATAATCATAATATGTATATTCCTATCTTAAACAAACGTTTTCGGGCTAAAAAAAATGACAAACCTATTGAAGCTTTTACCTTAAGAATTTAAACTTCAAGGAACTCAAACATAGCATACATATACCTTTTCCCATTTAAACAAAATCAGCCCCCTAATTGTGATTAAAACAAGACGGGACGATTACATACTCTTACATCTCAATCCGTAAGGGAAAGCAACAAGAAAACTCAACTTTTATGAAGATGTAAACATTTATCCTAATCTCTAGTTATGCAACAAAGGTAGCCATGTACATTTGAAGACTTGGAGCCTCTTGAAATTTATTTCAAGTTGAATCAAGATTGCAAATAGTCTACAAAACATACCATGGACTATAGATACAACAAATGATTCGAGAACTAAGTTACTTTAAGTTCACGCTCCAAACAGATGAACCAACAGCCAACCCCATTCACAACATCAGACTTTATAAAATTTGTTTGAGCTAAATTTCAAGTTACAACAATTTTCCACACATAATCTAACATGAACAACATCAGCCAGAGACTATCAGACCATATTTTCTAACCAAAAATCAGCCAAACAACAACAAAACAAAACTCGCACAATTAACGGATCATAAAACTAAATATAAAGTAATTAGACGGGGTAGAATTTACCTTGTGTTGGGCAGCGATTGAGGCCGTCAAGTGTTGAGTTTCAAACTAACGACTCCGACTCCGATTATCCGAATAGAAAATGAGACAACAAGAGAAAAATGAATAGTGAGTATATGGAAATCGGCAGTGAGCAACCAAAGAACAATTTTTGTGAGCTGTTGATTTTAGTTTCTGATTTTCGGCCTTCAATGGATGCCAAAATCTGTCCTCTCCTTTCTTTTTTTTTTTGGTCCGTGTCTCTCTGTGTGTGTGTGTCTCTCCAGTGTAATGGAAACCCAAGGGTTTCTTTTATAGCCGAAATTTTAGGGCTCCAACGATTTCTTTCCAAGAATTCAAAATTTGAATTCTTGGAAAGACAAGTTGCAAGAGGAAATGATGAAAATCAGAGAAAAAGAAAAAGATGCCTACCTTTTCAGGCTGATTTGAAAGAGAAAGTGACGGGTCGGAGGTGTAGAGCTCGGACCGTCGGGCAACGGTTGCATCCGTCGGGCAGCCGGCGGCGGGGGAGCTTTTTCAGCTCTGTTTCTGAAATGACAAAAGGGGTGAGAGGATGGCTATAAAGTGGGGGAGAGAAGGGTGAAGACCACCGGATTTTACCATTATCCGGTGGTCTAGCGGCGGTGGTCTTTTCGAGGTTGTAAAACCTCCGGAAAGGGGGGAAAGGACATCGAGGTGACGGGAAAGGGCGTTGTCGTCGTTTGCCCGCCGGTACGAGGCGAAATCCGGCGGGTCTTTGGTGGTAAAGCGGCGAGAAAGGGGTTTGGAGGTGGGAGCTGTCGGTGTTGTCTGAAGGTGGGGGGGTCTGTTTGGTTGGTTGAGAGTGGAGGAGAGCAAAGAATTAGGGTGGGTTTTGGGTAATTAGGCTGGTGGGATTTGGGCCGGGTCGGGGTGCTTTGGGCTGGGTCAGGCGGTTGGGTAGTGGGCTAGGAGTTTTGGGTCGGTTTTGGCTGAAAGAACATAAGAATTTGGCCCAAAAATTGGTAAAATGAATTAGTTTGTAGGAAAATTCAATTTTTCCTAATCGTTTTTCCACTTAATTAATTTAACGATGCTTCTTTCATCCCAATTAATTTTCAATACGCATATAGTTGACTTAAAAAATGATTTTGATACACGTAATCGCGATCCTCAATCGATAGAACTGTATTTAGGAAATACTATAGCGATACGACAAAATTTCATTTAGAGTTTGAAATAAAAGTTACTATACCAATATTTTGTTAAAGCGAATGAATTACAAAATATTTTTGGGGTGATTTTATAAGATACAATATTATTAGTAATTATTATTATAAAAAGTAAAGGAAATCATTTTAAAAAATGATTATTGGTGCCAAAATTTATAAAAAATTAATATAAAAATAAGAAAATTATTTTGGAAAAGTCCTCGGGATTAAGAAGCATATAAAAATTAATTATGGGAAAAAGGAGGGCCAAAATTGGGTGTCAACAACTTGCCCCTCTTCGAACAGAGATGATGAAAGAGTCTTTGGGCGAAGATGTTGACGTAAGGCCAATTTTGTCTCGACTGGAAAAAATCAATTTTTTGGAAAGGTCGTACCTAGAAAGAGAAAGGTTATCGTCATTATGAATTCGACCGAACTCTGGTCTCCGAGTTGCCTACATATCTCGGGTTTCACGAGAATCAGGCCAATGTAGTTCAAAAATTTTGAGAGGTCCTCAAAATTTGCCCCCAGTGTTGGTTTTATGTCGACACTGGTATTTTTTGCGGTAAAAGGGGAAGATAATTTTGGCATGGATGGAGTGGGTACGGCCATGCTCGAAGTCGAGCTGCCTACGTATCCCTAAGGAATGGGAATTAGGCCGGTCGTATTTCTGAATAGAGGATTATGGTAAATTTTGAGGCAGTCCTCAAAATTTGCCCCAGTGTACGATTTATGGTTGACACTGGTCTCTTAGTTGAGCTTGGAAAGAGTTTTATGGAATTTCCGGTAGATCATTTGCTAGATGACAATAATCTTTTCAAAATGGGTGCACTTTCACAGCCTCCCGATTATAAATGTGGTGCACAACACACCCATAAACGAGACTCTACTAGGCGCATCTCGCATCCCCATAAGATCACGTCGAATTGCTGGATGGAGGTAGTCCCTTTAATATCCTCTAGTGGGAACTCTAGGAGATAAAGAAAGGGGTATCGATGCTTGTGAGAGCAGGTGTACTCTGATTTAGAAATATGGACAACTGATTGTAGGAATTGGAGTCGGAGTGCTAGTCTTGAAACTCTGGCTTGTGAGTTTGGTATTCCTCATCAAGCATTGCCTCAATCGCTGCTTAGAGGTAGTTCCACGTTGTAGTGTGTCATCCTGCAAAACAGGTAAAAAGGGGTTACAAAGTACCTGTCGAGGCTAAAAAATGTAAATTAAAATTGTAATGTAAAGAGTAGTGTGTAGATATCCAAACGATTGTTGACGTCTCCGTTTTTTGGAGTGGATGTACTGTAGGTGAAATAATCTCGGGAAGTAAAGCCTCCGGCTGGCGGGGCAACGCTGTAAAATAAAGCCTCTCGACTAGCGGGGCAATGCTGTAAAAATAAAGCCTCTCGACTGGCGGGGCAATGATGTAAGATGCTGGGGATGCAAAATCGTGTACTTGCTGGAAAAGAAAGATTATGATGCCTGCTCCGGTTTGTGTGCCGAAGCGTTAATGAAATGGAATCTTGGGTTGTGTACCAAGATCCTAATGCATGCTCCCGTTTGTGTGCCGGAGCTTAATGAAATGGAGTCTTGGGTTGTGTACCAAGATCTCAATGCATGCTCCGGTTTGTGTGCCGGGGCTTAATGAAATAGAGTCTTGGGTTGTGTACCAAGATCTCAATGCATGCTCCGGTTTGTGTGCCGGAGCTTAATGAAATAGAGTCTTGGGTTGTGTACCAAGATCTCAATGCATGCTCCGGTTTGTGTGCCAGAGCTTTGAATGAATACCCGCATTAGAAGGTGGGCGCCTGTAAAATGTACCGAATGTAAATACCCGCATTAGAAGGTGGGCGCCTGTAAAATGTACTTGAATGTAAATATCCGCATTAGAGGGTGGGCGTGATTTTAATGCAAAATGAGGATGTTGATGGCATGCATGCTTATGATTGATGGAGTTACGATGATGCTTGCTATGACGCAGCCTCCGATTGGCGGAGTATGTTTTGCTTGCTAATATACATTTCTCTGATTTGGCAGAGCGTCGCTTGCTTGTTTATGTACAGGCTCCAATCGTCAGAGCGTCGTTTTGTTTGCTTATGTACAAACTCCAATCGGCAGAGCGTCGTTTTGTTTGCTTATGTACAAACTCCAATCGGCGGAGCGTCGTTTTGTTTCCTATGTACAAACTCCAATCGGCGGAGCGTCATTTTGTTTGCCTATGTACAAACTCCAATCGGCGGAGCGTCGTTTTGTTTGCCTATGTACAAACTCCAATCGGCGGAGTTTGATGAAGTCAGTCCGCATTCTCCGATCGGCGGAGTTATTTGACGCAATTAGATGGCAATCTCCGATTGGCGGAGTTATTTGGAAAGAGATAAACTATCCTATTTTCCTATGAGAGCTCTCTGTCTTCGATACTTGATCCGGATCTCGTACGCACCTGCAAAAACATAGATGAAAACTCTTTAAGAATTGTAAGAATCGGGATACAGTATTTTAAATATAGAATTGGGGAAGAATATTCGGCTTATGGTGTCGGGATAGCCGAAAGATTTCTCCGATCATGTCCATGAGCTTGACTTGACATCATCCTGTCTTGACTCCTGTTTCCCTGCGCTCAAAGGAAAATTCTTAGTTTTGGGAGGGGTGTTGATTTGTGTCGGCTTGCGGACCCTGGCCTTGCCACTAGATTTCTACAAAATCTCATCAGCCGCTCGTGATTTCCTATCCCAGAGACTCGGTATGGTGGATCTCTTCAAAGCCTCCTTGGTTGCTCGCGACTTCCTATTTCGAAGGCTCGGTAGGTGGAAAGGCAGTGAAATATTTTGAAAATATGTATATATATTTTTAGAAAATAAGTATATTTTGTGTATACTAGGCGCATATATATAGTGATTATTCGTCGTTCCTTAGATTATGACATGTTCCGAAATCCAATCGAGTTTTCCCCTTTGTCGAGGACGTCCAAATGTACTCTTCTCGTGGCTCCGGCTTTTGGTGACGCTTCTCTATCCTTTTGTAGATGTTGTGATCACTCTGAAGGTATAAATAAGAGGGGGGGAGGTTTATCCTAAGGGTATGACCGAACCTTTAGGGTTGCCTACGTATCCCCGAATGGGAATCAGGTCTGTACGTAGTTCGGGGATATCAAAGAAAGATGAAAATATGTAATGCATTGACCGAGCCTGACTCAGGCTGCCTACGTATCCAAACGGAATCAGGTCAGAACGTAGTTCAAATACATTGGGAAGAATAAAGACATGTAGTGCAATGACCGAGCCTGACTCAGGCTGCCTACGTATCCAAACGGAATCAGGTCAGAACGTAGTTCAAGTACATTATGGAAAATGAAAAATATGGAGGGACCGAATCCGACGAGGATTGCCTACGTATCCCACCGAGGGAAGTCAGGTCAATCGTAGTTCTGAATACATAAAAGATGATGTTTTTGGTTTTTCTAAGGGAAACCGGACCCGATATGGGTTGCCTACGTATCCCGCCGTGGGAAGTCAGGCTAATACGTAGTTCTGTTACATTAGAGAAAAATGCAAAAAGTACAAGGAAACAACAACTAGTCCCTCTGTCTTCAAATGTAGTACTTCTTGATAGCGTCTGAATTGATCGGCTTTGTGCTCACGACGCCATCCATTTCTGCGAGGATTACTGCTCCGCCTGAGAGCACTCGGTGAACCATGTAAGGACCTTGCCAGTTTGGCGCAAATTTCCCCTTAGCTTCAATTTGGTGAGGGAATATTTTCTTCAATACTAATTGCCCTGGTGTGAATCGTCGAGGCTTGACTTTTTTGTTGAACGCTCTGATCATTCTGTTTTGATAGAGTTGGCCGTGACATACTGCATCCAGTCTCTTCTCATCAATGAGCATCAACTGTTCAATCCTGCTACGAACCCATTCCGCGTCTTCCAGACCAACCTCTTGGATGATTCTTAGAGAAGGTATTTCCACTTCAGCGGGTATTACTGCTTCCGAACCGTAGACCAACATGTAGGGGGTTGCACCAGTGGATGTTCTGATCGTGGTGCGATAGCCGAGCAAAGCATATGGTAGTTTCTCATGCCATTCTCTGTTACTATCTATTATTTTCCTCAGGATCCTCTTGATATTCTTGTTTGCGGCCTCGACTGCTCCATTCATTTGTGGTCGATATGCTGTGGAGTTCCGGTGGGAGATCTTAAACCTTTCACAAGTCTCTCTCATGAGATCACTATTAAGATTGGTTCCGTTGTCTGTTATGATTGATTCCGGAATTCCAAAACGACAAACTATGTTATTTCGGACGAAATCTGCTACCACCTTCTTAGTTACTGCCTTGTGCGTTGAAGCCTCAACCCATTTTGTGAAATAGTCGATAGCTACCAGGATGAAACGGTGTCCATTTGATGCGGGAGGCTCTATGGGTCCAATTACATCCATGCCCCAAGCAGCAAATGGCCATGGGGACCCCATCACATTGAGCTCGTTTGGCGGAACTCGTATGAAGTCGCCATGAACTTGACACTGATAACACTTTTGTACATATCGGATGCTATCCCTCTCCATAGTCATCCAAAAGTATCCAGCTCTCAAAATCTTCTTTGCCAAAGTGAATCCATTCATGTGGGGTCCACACGTCCCTGCGTGAACTTCCTCTAACAGTCTTGTCGCTTCTGTTGCATCGACACACCTTAGTAATCCCAAATCCGGGGTTCTCCTGTACAGGATTTCGCCGTTAAGGAAGAAATGATTGGCCATTCTCCTTAAAGTCCGCTTCTGCTTGCTGTCGACATTTTCTGGATATTCTCCTGCTTCGAGCAACCTTCTAATATCATGGTACCATGGCTTTCTATCAAACTCTTCATCTACGTGAAAACAGTATGCGTGCTGGTCACGTATCTCCACTTCAATAGGGTCGATGTAATTCTTATCCGGGTGTTGGATCATTGAGGAAAGAGTAGCCAAAGCATCAGCGAACTCGTTTTGAGCCCGGGGGACATGTTTAAACTCAATCTTTGTAAACCTTTTGCTCAGCTCCTTTACACATTCCAGATAAGGAAGGATCTTGACATTCTTGGTGGCCCATTCTCCTTGTACCTGATGAACCAATAGGTCAGAATCACCTATTACCAAAAGCTCTTTGATGTTCATGTCCACAGCCATCCTAAGTCCGAGAATACATGCTTCATATTCTGCCATGTTGTTTGTGCAAGGGAATCTAATCTTGGCTGAGATTGGGTAGTGCTGACCCGTTCTTGAAACCAAAACTGCTCCGATTCCGACTCCTTTGAAATTCGATGCCCCATCGAAGAACAATCTCCATCCATCATATGACTCTGAGATGTCCTCTCCTGCAAAAAATACTTCTTCATCGGGGAAGTAAGTCATGAGCGGTTCATAATCTTTATCCACCGGATTTTCTGCGAGGTGATCGGCCAAAGCTTGTCCTTTGACGGCCTTCTGTGTCACGTACACAATATCAAACTCACTCAGCAAAATTTGCCACTTTGCTAATTTCCCCGTAGGCATCGGTTTCTGAAAGATGTACTTGAGTGGATCCATTCTTGAGATCAAGTACGTGGTGTATACCGACAGGTAATGCCTCAACTTTTGCGCAATCCAAGTCAAGGCGCAACACGTTCGCTCTAACAAGGTATATCTTGCCTCGTATGGTGTAAACTTCTTGCTCAAGTAGTAAATAGCTTGCTCTTTCTTTCCTGTGTCATCGTGTTGTCCTAACACACATCCAAATGCTCCATCCATGACGGATAGATACAGTAGCAATGGCTTTCCGGGCTCTGGTGGAACCAATACTGGCGGGTTGGACAAGTACTCCTTGATTCTATCAAAAGCTCTTTGGCATTCCTCCGTCCATTCTGTGGCGGCATCCTTCTTTAGTAACTTGAATATGGGTTCACAGATTACTGTAGACTGAGCTATGAAACGACTGATGTAATTGAGTCTCCCCAAGAAGCTCATCACATCCTTCTTGGTCCTGGGGGGAGGTAACTCTTGAATCGCCTTGATTTTTGATGGATCCAATTCTATGCCTTTCCTGCTGACGATAAACCCTAGTAGCTTTCCGGCAGGAACTCCGAATGCGCACTTTGCTGGATTCAATTTCAAATTGTATCTCCGCAACCTCTCAAAGAACTTCTGTAAATCCTGCTAGGTGGTCTGAACTCCTTTTGGACTTGATAACGACATCATCTACGTACACTTCAATCTCCTTGTGAATCATATCATGAAAGAGGGTAGTCATGGCCCTCATATAGGTTGCGCCAGCATTTTTGAGTCCAAATGGCATCACTCTATAGCAATATACTCCCCATGGAGTGATAAATGCCGTTTTCTCTGCATCATCCTCATTCATCAGTACTTGGTGATATCCTGCAAAGCAATCGACAAACGATTGCAACTCATGCTTTGCACAATTGTCGATGAGTATGTGAATGTTTGGGAGAGGAAAATTATCCTTGGGACTAGCTTTATTTAGATCCCGATAGTCTACACATATCCTGATTTTCCCGTCCTTTTTTGGCACTGGCACGATGTTGGCCAACCATGTGGGGTAATTAGTAACCCTCACAACATTTGCCTGGATCTGCTTAGTTACCTCCTCCTTGATTCTTAAACTTAAATCAGGCTTGAACTTCCTAGTCTTTTGCTTCACAGGCGGGCAGGAAGGATCAGTCGGCAGCTTGTGTGAGACGATATCGGTGCTTAATCCTGGCATGTCATCGTAGGACCAAGCAAACACATCAACATATTGCTTGATCAATTCAATCAATTCTCGCTTTCTTTCGTCTTCCAAGTGTATGCTGACTCGTACTTCTTTCACCATTTCTTCATTTCCCAAGTTGACAACCTCGGTTTCATCCATGTTGGGCCTTTTCTGGCTTTCAAGTTGTTCGATCTCCTGAGGTAGATTTTCAGGCATCATGCTTTCATCGTATTCTTCATAGTCCTGCTCATGACTCGTACTTTGCTCAATGGATTCGTTACATGTCATAACCGTTGTACGATGATTTTTACTAATATTAGCGCTGAAAAGTATGAAAGGTGAGTAAAAAATAAATAGTTATTTTAAATTTTAAGAAAAATAAAGACTTTTTATTAAAAAGCAGTCTAGCTTTTCAGAAGAGGCAAGTAGCAAAAAGGCTTAGGCATGATTCAAGCCTCAATTGATCATGCAAAAACATTTTGAAATAAAACTACGTTTCCACACTACCAGGACTCTTGTCGAAACAGGGACGGGCTGATGGTCCAGTTCTGCAAGACTTCTCCAGGCTTGGCATCACGGATGGTCAGCTTCTTGATATCTTTCTCCAGTCCATCGTCGGTCATGGCCACGAATAGATTTCCTATTCCCTCAATGACGTCTTCATCAACTGCTTCATCTGGGATTAGGACTTGTCCTGGCACGAACACTACTGCCCCAAACTTTGCACTGTGGACTCCTCCTGAAGCAGGCTTATACCCTAGCCCGGCGGTACCTTTCTGATGTTTTAGCTGGATTGGTTCAATTATACCGTCAGCCTTAGGTCCGAGCCCTGTCTTTGGTTTATACCCATATTTCAACATCTCTGACGCAACCATCTTCGCTGCTCTCGACATCTCCATCTTTACAGGCTCTACCTTCTCATCAATTCTTACGGCTTGCATGATCTCCAGAGCATGGAAAGCGGCTCCATCCAATTCTTCGGTGATTGGAACAGAATTCACGGAATAGATGGGGTGACTGAGCTCCCCGTGAATGGTAACTTCGGTGCGACCCCACTCGAACTTCACACACTGATGGAGCGTGGAGGGAACTGCTCTTGCCATATGGACCCATGGCCTTCCTAGTAACAAGTTGTAGTTGGACGTAACATCCATCACTTGAAATAAGATGGGGAATTCAGCTGGACCTACTTGCAATGTGAGATAAATTTCTCCAATGACGCTTCTCTGCGCGCCGTCAAAAGCTCTCACCTTCACACGACTTTCCCTTATCTCTCCCATATTCACACCTAAATCTCTCAGTGTGGTGAAAGGACAAATGTTGCATCCAGAACCGCCGTCGATCAAAACTCTAGTCACGATCTTATCACAACATTTGACCGCGATGTGAAGTGCTTTGTTGTGGCCAACCCCTTCTGCTGGTAGTTCATCATCATGGAAAGAGATTTTGTTCACTTCCACCATTTTTCCAATTGTTGCAGCCAATGTGTCACTTGTAGTTTCTTTTGGTACGCTAACTCCACTCAGAACTTGTACCAAAGCGTTCCTATGGGCTTCAGAACTCATTAGCAAGGACATAATGGAAATGTGGGCTGGTGTCTTCATTAGTTGTTCCTCGATCGAGTAATCTTTAGACTGCATCTTCTTCCAAAATTCTGTGGCTTCTGCATCAGTAACATTCTTCTTTGGATTTTGTTCTTTCCCGGGAACCCCTCGATTTAGATCCTCCGGGGTATAACACCTTCCCGACCTAGTCATTCCGTGAGCCACAGCAGCGTCTATCATTTTGCCTTTGGCTCCCGTCCGATAGTCCCATGGGACTGCTTTAGTGTCATAGTCAGGTTTTCCAGTGGCTATAGTGGTTACCACAACTCTCGGTAGGTAGGTTTGAATAGTCAAAGGTTCTCTCAACTGAACTGTGATAAAGGGTTGCGCTGGAGATGTGGCGGCAATTTCTTCTGTGTTCCAGATAGGCATGATATTCCCTTCCAGGTCATACTCTTCCTCCAGGGTAATCATGTTGACTCCTCGATTATCATGATCTGGTAGAGGATTGTTGTTCACGTTTGGAGGAGTATCGGTGCATTTAATTACTCCCTTTCTGATAAGAGACTCGATCTGGTTCTTCAAGCTAAAACACTCCTCCGTGTCATGTCCTTGGATTCCCGAGTGGTATGCACATCGCTTATTTCCATTGAAGCTTTGTGGTATCGGATCAGGGATTCTTCCCTCAATCGGCTGCAACAAACCTGCTACCCTCAACCTTTCAAACAATTGAGCCAAAGGCTCGGCAATAGGAGTGTAGGTGCGGGTATTTCTGGCTTCAAAATTAGGACGTGGTCTTGGTGCATATGCTGGCCTATTTTGGTGAACTGGAGCTTGGACAGGGGCATACGGCTTCGGTGGATTTTGGTGTGCTGGAGCTCGAGGTGGATTATAGTGTGGCTGGGTACTATATACTGGAACATGTGCGATAATTTGGGAGTTGTTAGGGTATCGGTAGGATGATCCTCCGTGCTGGTAGTAAGGCGTGACGGCTGAGATGTCTTCCTTCTTCTTCTTGATACCACCAATGGAACCTGACTGTATGGCCTTGCTTGCGGCTTGTAGTGCGACCATAGACTGAATTTTCCCAGACTTAATACCTTCCTCAATGAAGTCTCCCATCTTGACCAAGTCAGCGAACTTTTGGCCCATCATTGACATCATTTTGTCGAAGTAGACGCCTTCCTGAGCTCGGATAAAGTACTTAGAGAGTTCATTTTCGTCAAGTGGGGGCTGGATCCGAGCAGCCTCGGTCCTCCATCTCCATGAATATTCTTGAAATGATTCAGATGGCTTCTTTTGTATGTTAGCAAGTGAGAATCTGTCTGGAGTGATTTCGGTATTAAACCTGAAACGACTCATGAAATCTTCGGCCATTTCTTGCCAATCACGCCATTTGCGAGGGTCTTGGCGAGTGTACCAAGTCAGAGCTTCTCCCGACAGACTTCGAATGAACAGTTTCATCCTCAACTTCTCGTTCCTTCCTACGCCGACCAGCTTGTCGCAATAGGCTCTTAGGTGTGCGTGGGGATCGCCCTTTCCATCAAATACATCAAATTTTGGTGGTTTGTACCCGACCGGCATATCGATGTCTGGGTGGATGCATAGGTCATCATAGTCCAGACTCTCGGTTCCCCTGGTAACTTGCATGCTTTTAAAAGCCCTTTTCAAACTTTCAAGTTGAGCCGCTATCGACCTATCTTCATTTGACCGGACATCCCTCTCCAATCCTACGTACTGATCGACCTCATATGGTACTTTGACAGCCGTGGATGTTGCGAAAGTAGGGGCTTCAGTAGCATATACCGGTGGAACAGGCATTTCACAAGTGACATGTGCCTCCGGTATGTGCTGCATTGTTGGGTGAATTGGAACAGTGAAGTTCTGCGTAGGCGAGGAAAGATTAGGTGCAGCCCTAGCAGCGGGCGGACGAGCAAGTAGATCTTGAGCATAAGTGGGAACAAGCGGTGTTTGCTTAGGCGCGTTTGTTAAGTCGGCGGGAGTGACCGGCCGCAACTCAGCATTTGGAAATTGGAATTGAGCGGGGAAGGTAGCAGCTGTAAGCTTAGTCAAATCCCGCACTTGGCGTAGTTCTTCTTTCAAGATCTCAATTTCTTGTGCCATGTTGGCCATTTGTTCGTCGTTTTGAGTGTCCATCGGTTTTCGAGAACTTTCGGCGCCATCTACTGGTACCATCGAGGCGTTGTTAGATTCTTCGCTCATTTTTCCTTTAGATCGGAGGTTGTATTGCGATTCCGCCAGTTTGCAAATCGACACAAATCAACTTTCTTTGGGGGGTTTATAATAAACATAAAGAAAAGAAAGGAAAGAAAAAGGAAACTATGTTAGTTTGGGAAATGTTGGAATATATAACAAATATATACGCCAAGTTGGCGATATTCACACAAAAATGCGTCCTAATATGGAGCCTCGTTTTGCCAGAGGTAGGCCTACGCTGCATACAATTTGATGATAAATGATCCATTTTGAACACATTTAGGATTTGAGATAAACATGACTTTTCATTAAGCAAAATGTGGTCTTGAAAGTTTACAATAGATAGGCTGATGGGAGCCTGAAAAATGAAAGACATGGGATGGCCACTAGGGCGTACAAAGGGATGGGCCATGAGGCACCTTTAGGGAATATGAAAAAAGGGTACAAAGGGAAAGGATAACCTAGGGCCACGTAGGACCGTCATCACTATCATCCTGTGGTGCTGGATGATACTCTGGAGATCCAGCGGAATGATGATACCTGGGCTCTGAGTCTGTCTCCATCATTCCTCCATCGTTAGGATCATAAAAGTTAGAGCCGGTCTCAGAAGCCTCCTCGGGATCTTCTTCCGGATCCTCTTCCTCAGGGTCTTCTTCCGGATCCTCTTCCAAATCTTCCCCCATTTCTTCCTCCGGATCTTCTTCTGGATCCTCGGGATCTTCTTCTGGCTCCTCCTCCGGATCTTCTTCTGGATCCTCGGGATCTTCCTCTACCTTTGTTATCAAGTAGTTGACGGAGTCTGGGACAATCTGGTTGTACATTGGTGTTGTGATCTCCATGCGGGGAAGCACCTCTTCCCTAACCCATCTGACCCACTGGACATCTGCCAAATCCCTGGATCTTTCTGCGCTCGGTTGAGCCAAGTGGCTCACGGTCGTTCGCCAAGCGTAGTATTCCGGCGTACACCATTTGTCTCCTCCCATGTATAATGTGATCATATAATCCCATTCAGCCTGCAAGTTCATCATTTGTACCGTCGGTATCACGGCACCATAACTGTCCTCATATAACGCCATGTTTGACCACAAAGGTATGTCCTGGACCAAGCCGAACTATCTTAAAACACGGAGAGGCGCATATGGCTGGATGCCTCCCAGTCCTATCAACTCGATGAAATACAAGTATCGAGTTCTGATGAAGGCCAATCCTGTCATCCAGGGATATCTCCACTGGATGAAATCTCCGGTAAGGTTAGTCAAGAAGGTGCGCCATTCCTCTTCTCCGGTGGGTGCATATGTCCAATATCTCATGCGCTCTCTATGAGTCTGAATCCTGTTGCGGGCATCGATACAGTAGTCCATCTGTGGGTGGCGGCGGTAGAAGTGTTCTACAGCCCAAATTTGCAATAACAAATTGCAGCCTCCAAAGAAGTTGTGTCCCCGTGTGCATGCGGACAACGATCGAAACATCTCAGCAAGGATCATGTGTACCAAGGTAAGTCTTTGCGGCTCTGCAAAGACGTTCATCACTATTGGCAGGATATTGAGGTCGATGCAATGAAACCTCATCGGGAAGATCATAGTTCCCAAAAAAGCCAACACAAAAACCCTCGGTCGCATGTACACCCACTGTCTGCGGGTACAGGCGAATTCACCTTGGTGTTCGTCAAAACTCTCGAGACGACCATATCTTTCGAAGAGGTAATCCAACTTCACCTTTCCTCCTTCCACATTTCTCAGTGATGGAAAAATGTGTAATCCTAACAGCCTCAGAAAGTCTGCCTTCTTTATGGGTGATGGGAGTACCGGCACTCGTTCCCTTAGTGGTAATTCAGCAAAATTACTAATCTCCTCCAAGGTAGGAGTGATCTCGAAGTCCAGAAATTTGAAGGTCACAGTGGTTGGGTCCCAAAATTCCATTAATAAAGTGGTGAGGGTTTTGTCAGCTTGGATCCCCATAAGCGACAGCAAAGCCCCCAGCTGCTCCCGTACCTCACCCCCATGCGCTATGCGGATGTTTCGCCACCACTTTTTTAGGTTGTCGGGTGCTGAGATAACCATCTGGATGTTTGGTAAGTTTTGGTTGATATTCATCTGAAAGAAAGGTAAAGGGTATGATAAGTTTGTTTATCCCAAATCCATCATGTGTTTTAGTTTGGATCATTTACATCAATCACACACAAAGTATATGTCGTTGGGTTTTATGAAAAACCCGTTGACAATAAGGGCGGTTCCCTAAATGCAGTGTCAATCCCAAAGATCGTCCTGCCTAAGGCTATGCAACATGACCTATTTCTAGAATAAGAGTATTTTCCTAGATTTGAGAGTGGACTGAATAACTGCGAGACGGCACACTAACCTAAATGCCCCGACCCTGAAACTAAGGAATCCAAAAGAAGGTTTGGGAGGGCATAAAACCCTCCGCGTGTACCACAGTGTGTGAAATGTGTACGGCCAAAGACTCAATAGAGAAATGCAAGTGAGAAAGCAGTAACAAGTAGTGTTTATCAATCAAACAAAGAGCACAAGTTTGGATTTGGCTTGCGTCCTTTCAAACAAAGAACGATATAAATAAAGCAAATAATGTACTGCAAATAAACAAATATTCCAAATAATATTCATAAACTAAGTATGCTAAGGTAAAAACATAAAAAAAATCCCCAGCGGAGTCGCCATCCTGTCGCGCCCTATTTCGGACTGGCCAAAATATGCTTGCAACATCCGGCTCTTTCTGCCTTTGTTTTGGAAAAGGGTTTAGAGTCGCCACCTAAATTTTAGGAAACTTAGGAAACCATTTTTTATGTAAAACTCTGTTTTTAGTCTGCGAAAACGTTTGAGATTCTGGGTAAGAGTTTTGGTTACTCGAAGGGAAGGTGTTAGGCACCCTTCAGAGCCTATCCGAAGATAGTCCTTAAACACAATTTAGAAAAAATATTTGGGAAAGTTATTTGCTCATTATTTGCTAAAAAGGTGATAAAAACATGTTTTATTAATTTAAAGAAAAACTCAAAGTATATGACACATGCCACTACAATAGGCAAAAATATAAAATGTACTTATGGTAAAAAGATGAAACATATATACGTACATGTCAAAATATATAAAAGTTTAATAGCAATACTTTTATCGTAATTATAATTAAAGTATGTAGAACTTTATGATTTATAAGAATATATACTTAAAAGCTATGTAAAAAAATGAAAATATTTATTTATACAAATACTTTTTGTAAAGTAAAAAATATGTAGTTTTTAGAGTTTGGGAAAGTTTATGACATGTTTAAAAAGAAATAAAGATGATGTATGTATATTTAAAATATAAGAAATCATGTGAAAAGTTTATTATTTAAAAGATTTGGATAAGTAAAAAAACATGTAGGAAATAAGTATACCGGTAATAGAGAAAGAATATAAAAGAAAATCATATTTATTTTGTAAATATATTTCATGTAAAAGAACAATTTGAAAACTTGAGTAGAGAACGAGAATTATTTGTTTCGTATAAAGAAGACTTTTATTTGTAAGGTAAAAATGAACATGCATTGAATATGAGAGAAAGTATTATGTACGTAAATGTAATTGTGATACAATAATATATGCATAATTTGAGTAGGAAGATGGGTAAGTAAAATATAAATATATACCTTGTAGTAGATAGCATATGACATATATATACCTTGCGTTTTGAGGCCTTAAAAAATCTGAAAATCTCAAAATATATATATATAGAATATAGCAAAATAATTGTAAAATATTGGGGTTAGAATAAGAGAATACATAAGTTATTAATATATATAAAGAAGGCTTGCCTAAATTAGATAAAAGTATTCTATGATCTAAGGCCTAAGAATGACTAAAATTTGTTTGAAAATAAATTGAATCGCTAATTAATATTTTTGATTTTTTGAAAATCTGCCGCGAGTTATTTGAAATACGTTTTTCTTGAAACAAAGCCTAAGTTAATTAATCCTAAAAATCTGCACTATTTACCATTTCTTATTACTATTTTGAAAGTGTTTAACCACTAATTTTAAAGTATTTAAAAAGGGAAACCCGAAACATTTGCCTAAACTAAAAAGTGAAGGAAACTTACTTTCAAAATTTTAAGCTAAATAGAGTAATCCATGAAACTATAAACCGGAGAATAAACGTTAATCAAAATCACAAAGAAAAATACATATTCTAATAATACAAGGTTAGTCAAACAAATTCAAGTAATAAGAAAAGCATATAGAAAATAAAGGACTAAGTATGTTAAGTTCCTTTGGAGGAACTAGTCTCCTAATGAGTGACTCCGAACACCGCGATAGTTCCTAATAGTTGTTCGACCCAAAACATATTTGGGCCGAGATTGAGTTTCAAATGAGAACTCCAACTCTCCCGGGGTGTACATGAAACACAAAAAAATGATAAGGATTAGTAACTTGAATAACAAAATTCACAAAAAATGTAGAGATATGCCCAAGCTAATAATAAAGTGATAAGGAAAACACACATGTTATTCGGCGAATACACAAAGCATATATGAAAGAACGACATGTAACCATATTTTGTTTCATGTTTTAAGCAAACGATCCAATTTATTTGACTAGAGCACAAACGAACTAACATGAGATGATATCCGAAAAGAACTTAGGCAAAACAAACATCTTCAACACTAGTCGATTATTGGAAAACAAAGTACACAACAAATAGCAATATAAAACCTTATTATTATTATTTTTTTTTTATTCACTTTAACTAACTAAGTAGCTATGAACAAATCACCTTAAAAAGTAAGGCGTTATGAACAAATCAACTCAAAAAGTAAGGCAAACACTAGTGACGGGAGAATCAAAAAAGGAACCAACTACTACATTAGCTCATGATAAATTCCTTAAGCTAGTATTCCCGAAATTAAACCCGAGTTAAAAACCAAAATAATGAAAATACGGGCAGCCTTCTTTTTCTAACAATGCACACTAATTTAACCACTTTTCACTAGGATTAAGGTGTTTGAAGAAAGGCTAGATCGCAAGCAAGACCACAATATTTTACAAACGCCGGAAATATAATCATAATATGTATATTCCTATCTTAAACAAACATTTTCGGGACTAAAAAAAATGACAAACCTATTGAAATTTTTACCTTAAGAATTTAAACTTCAAGAAACTCAAACATAGCATACATATGCCTTTTCCGATTTAAACAAAATAAACGTACAGGAAACTAGTCAAAACGAAACCATACTTGATTTAATAGCGAACCTCATGCTTATTTAAACGCCCTTAAGACTCAAATTACTACTTCCATATTTATGTTGTGAAATCAAACAATGATAGTAGACTTCAAACATACGATAAACTTCAAAAAGGTAGCCAATCGCCCTTCAAAACTTAAAGTGCGAAGTTTCCAAAATCCCGTTGAAATGAGCAACTAGCCAAAAGTGTAACTAACAATTGATGCATTTTTAAGTGTTCAAGCAAAAGGGGGGGGGGGGCAGATTGCTATACTTGAAGTTTTGCCTTTTAAAGACCTCTTCACGCTAAGATGAAGGGCTGCCTGCACCTTGCGAACACACGGACAGACATAAAAAAAATAGTTTAAAACAGCTACGGCAACGTGCAAACATCCCAATAGATAACACGAAAATTCTATAATGGATAGCTAACCATGGTTAAATCTTCAAACCTTATATAAATTAATCCAACTATATCGCAAGCCATGAAATACTTCTCAAACACAATCAGGTATAACCAAACGACCAGAAACTATTTTGGCTCCATATTTTACGCCAAGAATCAGCCAAACAAGAAAAACCAAAACTCACACGATCAATGGATCACAAAACTAAACATAAAGTAATTAGACGGGATAGAATTTACCTTGTGTTGGGCAGCGATTGAGGCCGTCAAGTGTTGAGTTTCAAACTAGCTCTTCCGACTCCGACTCCGGTTATCCGAATAGCAAACGAGACAACAAGAGCGAAACTGACAATGAGTATGAGCCAATAAACAGAGAACAATTTGGTGAACTGTTTGTGATAATTTTCGGATCTCTTTTCTTTCAATCCTTTTCTGTTTTCTTTTTCGTGATTTCTCCCTTTCTCTCTTTTTTTGTCCTCTTTTTTTTCGTCCCTTGATTGAAAACCCAAAGGTTCCTTTTATAGCCAAAGTTTGAAGGCTCAAACGGCTCTTTCCAAGAATTCAAAATTTGAATTCTTGGAAAGCCAAGTTGCAATGGAAATGATGAAATCAGAGAAAGGGAAGATGCTTACCCTTTTTCAGGTTGATTTGAAAGAGAAAGTGACGGGTCGGAGGTGTAGAGCTCGGACCGTCGGGCAACGGTTGCATCCGTCGGGCAGCCGGCGGTGGGGGAGCTTTTTCAGCTCTGTTTCTGAAATGACAAAAAGGGGTGAGAGGATGGCTATAAAGGTGGAGGAGTAGAGGAGAGAAGGGTGAAGACCACCGGATTTTGCCATTATCCGGTGGTCTAGCGGCGGGCGACCTTTTCGAGGTTGTAAATGTCTCTGAAAAGGGGAAGGGACAATGTGAGGTGACGGGAGAGGGTGTTGTCGCCGTTTGCCCGCCGGTACGACGCGAAATCCAGCGGGTCTTTGGTGGGTGAGGCGGCGAGCAAGGGTTTGGGGGGTGGGGTTGTCGGTTGACTGAGGTGAGGTGAGAGGGGTCTGTTTGTTTATGTTGAGAGTGGAGATGAGCAAAGAATTAGGGTGTGTTTAGTGGGGAATTTGGGTCGGGTCAGGGGTTGGGTAAGGAGTTGGGTAGTGGGTTAGGCGAAATTGGGCTGAAACAATTGGCCCAAAATTGGTAAATGAATTAGTTTGTAGGAAAATTCAATTTTCCCTAATCGTTTTTTCCACTTAATTAATTTAACGGTGCTTTCTTTCATCCCGATTAATTTCAAATACGTATATAGCTGACTTAAACATAATTTTGATACGCGTAATCGCAATCCTCAATCGATAGAACAATATTTAGGAAATGTTATAGCGATACGACAAAATTTCATTTAGAGTTTGAAATAAAAGTTACTATACCAATATCTTGTTAAAAGAATAAATTATAAAATATTTTTGTGGTGATTTTATAAGATGCAATATTTTTTTTAGTTATTATTACAAAAAGTAAAGGAAATCATTTTTTTTAAAAAAATGATTATTTGTGCCAAAATTTATAAAAAATTAATATAAAAATAAGAAAATCATTTTGGAAAAGTCCTCGGGATTAAGAAGCATATAAAAAATTAATTATGGGAAAAAGGAGGGCCAAAATTGGGTGTCAACAACTTGCCCCTCTTCGAACAAAGATGATGAAAGAGTCTTTGGGCGAAGATGTTGACGTAAAGCCAATTTTGTCTGGACTGGAAAAAATCAAATTTTTGGAAAGGTCGTACCTAGAAAGAGAAAGGTTATTTGTCATTATGAATTCGACCGAACTCTGGTCTCCGAGTTGCCTACATATCTCGGGTTTCACGAGAATCAGACCAATGTAGTTCAAAAATTTTGAGAGGTCCTCAAAATTTGCCCCAGTGTTGGTTTTATGTCGACACTGGTATTTTTTTGTGGTAAATGGGACATGTTGAGTAATTAATATTAGCCGATTGGGTAGTGAGAGATATTATTTACCAATGCTTGAACATTTTGAATTTAATATAGGAAGGGACATTTTGATGTAATTAATTTATATTTAGGTCTATTTTGTGTACTTTTCCTCTTTTTTTTGAGGGGGGAGTGGGGAGGGGTAAAAGAATATGGGCTGATCTTTTTCAAAATTAATGGCCTATATTTGAGTTATTGGACACTACATGGCCAGTCGGCCAAATAAATTTCACATAATGGTCATTCATAATTTGGGCCATTAGACCCTTATTTAGTTTGGTTCATTTAGCCCAATTTTGCAGCCTTTGTTGACTTTCTCTTGGGATAAGTACAAAACTAGCCACTCAGCTAAAATAATACCATGTCAAATAGCCAATGGATTAGAATTCCATTTTCTAGCCATTCTCTTGTTGCTACTGCTTGCTTCTTCTTCTTCTTCTTATTTTTTTCTGTGTTGCGGCTCTTTTTTTTTTAAAAAAAACTTTTATTACTCTCTTACTTGCAATTCTCTTCCCTTCTTGCTTTTTTTTAAATTATTTTTTTATTACAACTCTTTTTTTAAAAAAAAGAAAACTTCATTGCTATTTTTTTCACTGCTTTTTTTTCCTTTTTTTTTTTGCTCTTTTTTTTAAGGACCATTTTTTGATCTGAGTATTCTAAAGTATTAATATATATATATATACAATATAATACATATATGATACATATTGATACAGTTTTTATACACATCTTGTACAAATACATATCCTATATAATAATAATACAATTTTTATACACATCTTATACATATGCATGTTTTATACAACAATTATATAGTTTTATACACATCCTATACAGTTTCTATAGAAATCATACAAATATATATTCTATACAATAATTATACAATTTTGATACACATTCTATACAGTTTCTATAGAAATATTATACATATACATATTTTATACAATAATTATACACTTTCTATACACATCTATACCCGAAGTCTATAAATTGGAAATAAATATGCTGAAGAGCTATTTTTTGTTCAATTTGCAAACTTTGACTATTTATTTTAAAACTGGCCACACAGTGTCTTTTTCCCCTTTTTCTTTGATTTTCTTCTTTTTTATTTTTTTTTGGCTGGTTTTTTTTTGCTGGCTTTTTATTTTCCTTTTTTTGTTGCTTTTTTATTTTATTTTTTATTATATAAAGTGTATAATAAATGTATTAATATGTAATATCTTTCACATCCTTTATTTTCTTGAGTTGACTATATTAAAAAATTATTTGTTTTATTCTTTATGATGTGTATAAAAAATGTATAATGATTGTATTGAATGTGTATCTATATAAATATTTCTATAGAAACTGTATAGGATGTGTATAGAAACTGTATAATTATTGTATAGAATATGTATTTGTATAAGATTTGTATAGAAACTGTATAATTATTTTATAGAATATGTATCTAAATAATTATTGCAGCTAAAGGTTGTATAGGATGTGTATAGAAACTGTGTAATTATTGTATAAAATATGTATATATATAAATGATGTGTATAAAAATTGTATCATTGTTATATAGAATATGTATATGTGTAGTTTCTATATAGAAACTGTATAATTGTTGTATAAAATATACATACATATTTTTATTGTATAAAATATATTAGGATGTGTATAAAAAATGTATAGTTATTGTATAAAATACGTATTTGTATAAGATTTATGTAGAAACTGTATTGAATGCGTACAAAAATTGTGTAATAATTATATAGAATATGTATTTGAATAATTATTGCAGCTAAAGGTTGTATAGGATGTGTATCGAAAAAGTTGTTACAGTAACACCTTCATTAGTTTCGGATTAAGTTATAATTAATTAACCGATTGATATCTTTTTGCCGAGTTCTTAATTCTTAGGGGTCGTTTGGTGGTGTGTATTAGAATAAATAATAAATATATTAGGTATGATATTAATTAATTTGTTGTTTGATAGAAATTTTGAGCCTACATATAACTAATATATATCAATCCATGGTATTAGTAATACTATGGCTTTAATACATGGGATAAATATAGGTAAAGAAAAAAAATACTCTGATTCGCTGCAACTAGCATAGCCTATAGTTGCTGAACTTTTATTATTATTTTCTGGTTTGTTGCATCACGGGGAGGGTGTTGCAGTGTATGTGGTGTATTAACATTGATTTTGGACACGATGATTCTTATGTGTAGAATGGCGATAGCCTTTGAGTCATGATGCACAAACTCAATAGAAGGATTGTTTTATTTTTGTTCTACCATTTGGTCTTTTACATTCTATTTTAGCAGTTTGTTTCGTAAGCAGTATTAGATATTCATTATTATTCGTCCCAGTGGATTGTTATATAACATATTCTTTTAACAGTGGTGTATTACTTTATGGGCTTTAAGCTTAATAAATTATTCTTAATTATTCCCAAGTTCAAGGAGACTTTAACTCTAGGAGTGTGCATGACTGCATATTGTCTTTGTTGTCTTGATAAACCGTTTTCAGCCTCATGGTTCATTTGGTTTGTCAAGTTATTTTAGTGTGAAATTTTAACGGTTAAAGTAATTATCGAATTGATAACGATTAATAACCGATTAACTGTTATTATAATAATACTTTAATGGTTTAGCATGTCTACAAATCGATAATCGATAAGTCAAATTGATAACCTTTAAAATTGAATCGAACCGATCGATAAGCAACTGTAGGCACGTTCATCTCCTTTCACAATCTTTGAGCCGAATTGTCCTGAAACTGTTTTATCATTGTGCTAAGGTCATCATCGGGAACTAATATTATTCTCATGGTCATTGCTTTTCTCTCTGAAACATCATTAAGTAGTTGCAAATATCTATTTAAATTAACTAAAGCCCCTCCTTCAAGCTGCCCATGTGTTTAACTTACAACAAGGCCAGTTGAATCAAATGGTGAAACAGGTGTCATTTAATGTGAAACTGAAATATCTTCAAACATTAGATGATAAGCTACGCCAATATAATTCATTGAAACATGACAACTTAAATATGGGCAAATATATACAAGATCTTCATAACTAAAAAGGGAAAAAACATCAAATACACCTTGAACTTGTCCGAAAAAGTCGAATTCATACTCAAAATAATTTGACGACCTGTTACACCCCTAACCTTGTTCAAAGTGAAACTAATACCCTCTTCCAAAGATAAACCCAGATTTTATATGGAATGGTGTAATACACGCGCTTAACACGTGTATAATATCATTTTTAATTTTTTTTAACCTTTTTTCCCTTAAGAATTTCTTTTTCTTTCAAAACACTTCTTTTTTCTTGCTGGGTTCTTCCTCCTCCACCATAACATACCTCCTTCTTTTAAATCTTTTCCTCTTTTTTCTCCATCATTGATAAGTTAAAGAAAAAAGAGAAATCTGAAGAGAAAAATAAAGAATACTAAAACGACTATGGAGTATAGAAGCTGTTGGCGGTGGAATGTCGATATGCGACGGTAACACCATTATTGCTGGTGAAACAGATGAAAATTTTCAGATATGAAAAATTGCTAAAATTCTTCAAAAATCTTGATAATTAAAAATGAAAATCAAGCATTCTATTGGTATTTTTTGCGTGTATAAAAAATTAAGTATGCTATTGATTGTTTGTGACTGAAATGGCATTTTGATGATCGTGGATAGTGTTTCGATGGGATAGATCAGCAGACAAAGAGATAGTAATCGTCTTTTTCGATGGATTTTCGATAATCTAGGTAAAAAGATTATGGATTTTATGCATAAATATCATGGATTTTTTTAGTAGAAATGTTGTCTTCATCAATGATTTTTTCAGTGGTCTTTCTCACTATGTTTTCCATTGAGTTTGAGAAAAGAATCATGAACTTTATCAAGAGAAGTCATGAACTTTTCAATAAAAGCCATCATATTTTTCAATCTGTTCAATTTCTTCCTTAAAGTACCTCTTTCAAAGTTTCAAGGATAAAGATTGGGAATGCTTCCACGGGAGATGCTTCCATGGAGGATTGAAAATGATTCCTCTGTTAATGGAGAAGAACCCAAAAGGAAAAAGGAAAATGTTTTAAAGAAGGTGGGACCCACAAATAAAATGAATAAATAAGAAAGAGAATCAAAAATATTTAATGTATAAAAATACTAATATTAAGAGGAAAATTAAGAATACTTAATTATATAATGACCAATAAAATAGTACCACGTGTGCAATTTTGTCACTTTATGATTTTTTCCCTTCTTCTCACGCACCTTAAGGAAGGTGAATACACTTTCTTTGCCGTATCACTTCTAAGGTGTAAATAATATCACATTGAACAAGGTTAGGGGTGTAATAAGTCGTAAGATTAGTTTAAGTGTGAAGTCGACTTTTGGGGACAAGTTCAGAGTGCATTTGATGTATGCATAATTATGAGAAATATTATTCAAGATTTCATCGTCCATATTGTTTATTTTCTTGGTTTTTATGCATTATATTTATATAGTATGGATTACTTTTTTTCAATTTATCAAGAGGATAATTTTTTCCCAAATAATTTAAGTGAGAAATTAACTTTTTCTGTTTTTCATTTCTAAGAATGAATAGTAAAGCTTTGCAAAGAGAGTACATAAAGCTATAGAATGTGCAGGGTATTGTTATAAATTTTTTTTTTGAAATATAGCAATACATGTTGTTTGTAATTCATCAAATTAAACATTGTATAAGAAATAAGCTCAGCATAACTGATCTCAACATTACTAATTCCAGAATTATTAATACATCTTATTCAGTACTATTCTTATACACTCCACCAAACGAATCCTTACTACTTTAGCAAAGATGACATGAAGATACATCTCTTGTGCTTAAATTCAACATTATTTTAATTCATTACCCATATTTATAGATCTTACAGTTGGCCGCAAAAATAAAAAGTGTGGATGAGCAGCGATGTTGAAGTCATAATATATCATTTTGTATGAGTAAAGATTTTTTCAAGAAATAATTATTTTACCCTCTTTGATTAAGATTAAAACGAAAAGTTTTCCTTTCAAGTTGAACTATAACTCTAACTATTCTTGAGAACAATTGTTTTTTCTTTGCATGATCTAAAATAATAACTAATATTATTCACAAGAGATATAAACATGATAGTGAAAAAACTTTAAGATTAAAAGAGGTATTCGTATCTTTCTATTCAATAATTTGGATAAACTTTTTCTCTTATTTCGATAAGTAATGTTATGAATTCATCAACATATATACTCTTAATCTTAATTGCACATAACACGAGATCTTACGCCAATTTTAGAGGAGGAAATGATTTTTCTTCTAAGCCGGCCTTCTAATCAATGATCGTGATCAAACTGTTTAGATTTTAAAATTTATAAAAATAATTAATATGATAAGCATACAAGATAATAGAAAGATTTGAAATTTGAATTTCAAAATGAATTTCAAATTTCAAATTTCAACTTTGAAAATTAAAATTTCAACTTTCAATGCATTGAAGTTTGAACTTTAACTTTGAAATTTGAAGTTTGGAGTGTTTGGATTTAGAAATTTAAATTTTAAATATTTAAATTTCAAATTTCATATTTTCAAATTACATGATTATAAAATATAAAATATTACTACACTAATACACTACAACATTATCTTGTAAAGTTTCAAAAACGAAGTGTTCGCTGCTGTTCCGAATTGTAATAAAAAAAATTGGATCAGTTTAGCAAGCAATCACTTGGCCCTTGGTCGTCTCTCAAGGTACTTTTGATATTTTAATTATAGTGCAGATTAGTACTCTTCCTAGCCAGGACAATGTCCGGCTAAAGATATCATATCTATGTCAAATAGCTAACTTCTCTCCTATATTCACCATGAATGGATCTAAGCTTTATTAAAATATAAAGGAATTTTGTTATGGTTTCTCGACTTGGTTCTGAAATCGAGGTACAGTCGGATCTAGCACTACTCTTATTGGCTTTGCCTTAGTGGCTACGTCTGGTCAGCCGTGGACCTAATCCCGATGTTGAGGAGAAAAAGGGCGTCCTTTCCCGGTTAGAACCACCATACACATGGGCTCAATAAGATGTATGTATTAGATTATTGACAGACCCTTTGCTCAGGTAAAAATATTACCATGCAGTTTGAGAAGCTATATGAAAAATTCTTGTATATTTCAGTTCTTATGCAGTGCGGACTACCGCTAGCTTAAGGATGCTGAGTTGCTAGATATGGTTGGTAGCGCGGATTACCGCCAGCCGACACCCGATCCTGTAATCTGGTATCAGAGCCTAGAACTTTCATGGTATATATGAGATAGAGTTGAAGTATTTGACATAGATGTGAGTTTGATCTTATGGATCTGGGAGAAGTAAGTACTAAAAGTACTAGACTAGAAGAGGTAGATATACCTCAAGACCATGATTTCTTTATTGTTTGTCTTTACCATGTCTTTTCTCCATGGCTTGGATCTGTTGCAGAAAATCTTCTGTCTCTCGAATATCATCAGTAGACAATATTTTGTCTGTTTCGATAGGCTGAGATTCTCCTATATCATTATTACTTGTTTCACTCCGTATGGAAGTGTCTGATTTATCTATCTGATTTATCGTCAGAAGTAGATTTCTCTTGACCTCTTCTAAATATTCAGTGATCATTTCTTCCTTATCTCCATCTTGGAAAGAGATCTTTCTGGCGATATGCCTGACCAAACTTTCATCGATAATTCCCTTCTGAGGGGCTCGAGTGTATTCTTGGATTCGTAGTTTAATGGAATCCATAAGTTCTTGGCCATGTAAAACCTTTGTTTTGGGATCTATTTTCATCAATTTATCCCAAAAATTATTATAAAAGGTCCTGTATAGACATGGAATCTTTTCTTCAGTGAACCCTAATTCAGGAGTCCATTTATGAATCCATGGAATAGAGAATTCAATAAAGAAATAGATTTGATCAATTTTTTCTAAATTGCAGATATGATCTGCATGATATAATCGGTTTAAATCAGGTGACACTTTGGTCCATTCCTTGTATAATATAAGGAATTGTTCGGGTAAGATCTGGATTGTGGCACCGTGGTATGACCATAAATTCAAAAACTAATTTGGGATGGGTTCCGCAAATATCTTTGCACACACCTTTATGAACCAAGTGGGTTTATGTCTATCATTATAGCACTCTATCAAATGCTTGAATATAATCCCAGTATGTAAAGTTCATCCGAGACTGGTTAAGGCTTATCTGCTTTTCTTTCATAGTAGAGATTCCCCAATCTTCAACAAATATAATCTGTTTAATAATAATTTTGGAGAAGTTATAAACATTCTCTGCGGTGTTATAACCAGGAAAGTGCTGAAATTCTGCACTTCCTGTACTTGTCAGGATTATTTCATAATAAGCACGGGTTTTGTATGACTCACCCAGATAGTATAACCCATTTATTAAGTACCTTTGGAGTATCTTCCATGGCTAATCTTTTCTCTGAAGCTCAGAGTTTTCTATGAGAAATATCATTTCTTTTTTTTTGGTAACCTTTCATAGGACTTGATATCATCATTGTCCTCTTTAGCGATGGAAGCAAAAGTATTACTTTGCTTCTGGGCGGCTAAGTATGCCTGCAAATAATCGTATAACGGACTGTTTTCTGGAATATCTTCCAGATGAATAGATGAAGATTCACCTTTCTGAGAAATCTTCTCATTTACTAAACTCGTTCTTCCCATTTGTATAACTGGGGAGTTTGATGAGGATCCGTATGACGATCCTTGAGAATAGGACTGGGATGATCTCCCTGGGGTTGATCTCCCCCTTCCTCTGCCTCTACCTCGAATCCATGGAAGATCCATCCTGCACACATAGCAATAAAAATTTATTTTATTGGAGGTATTCTCGGGATAAGAAATCCGGCAAAGAATTATCACTTCCCTTTTTATAATGAATTTCAAAATCAAAAGGGGCCAATTGAGCCTGCCACCTTGCGAATATTAATTTAGAAACATCATGCTTAAAATCTTTGTCAAACATATACTTAACCGATTGAGCATCTGTTTTTATCAAAAACTTTTGATTGTATAAATCATCTTGAAATTTTAAAACACATTTTACAATGGTTAGCATTTCATGCGCCACCGTGACATATTTTCTTTGGACTTCAGTCCATTTGCTAGAGTGGAATCTTATTAAATACTCATTTTTGTCGTTGGGATTTATCTGTTTCAATAACCCACCATAACCAATATTAGACGCATCTATCTCAATAATTTTTTACCAAGCAGGGTTAGCCAGAGTTAAACAAGGCAAAGACTGAACACGAATTTTAATATTTCGTACTAGATTGGTATGATTATCAGTCCAAGGAGACTTATAATTCTTTTTTAGCCTATCATATAAAGGGGCTAAATCACGAGAAAGATTCTTATAGAATGGGGATATATAATTTAAGCTTTCCAAGAATCTTTGTAACTGAGTCCTATCAGTGATGATATCAAGAAATTTTGATGCAAATTCAATAGATCTTTGAATTGGAGTAATCTTCCCCTGACAAATATGATGTCCTAGAAATCGGACATTAGTTTGGAACAAACTCATTTTTGGTTTTGAGATAACCAAACCATTTTGAATGACAATTTTTTTAAATATGTCAAGATGCTTTATATGCATTTCAAATGTTTTGGAAAAAACTAAAATATCATCGATATAGACAATGATAAAATTCAAATATGGATTAAATATATCATTCATAATTTTTTGAAATTCAGATGGGGCATTTTTCAAACCAAAAGGCATAACATTCCATTCATATTTCCCAAATGGAACATTAAAAGCAGTTCTATAAGCCTGCTCTTTGAATATTTGGATCTGCCAATAACCTGATTTTAAATCAAATTTAGAAAATATATTGGCATCATATAATCTTGACAATAAATCCTTTTTATTGGGGATAGGATACCTTATCCATTTTAAATATTTATTCAAAGGCTTATAATTAATAACCAATCTAGGAGCACCTCGCTCCTTTTCAGCAGCATTATTGACATAAAATGCAGTGCATGACTAAGGAGATTTAGAAGGTTTGATCAAACCCTTTTGCAATAAATTATCAATTTTTTTTTGTAAAATTCTACTAACTCATCGTTCATTTGGCAGGGACGTGATTTAGTAGGAATATTATCTTTCAAAAAATTATCTTCATACGGAAGGGTGACGATATGCTTTTTTCGATTCCAAAAAGCACTGTGATGATCTGCACAGATATCAATGGCAATTTGTTGGGAAATTAATTTAATTTTTTCCTATACTTTTGCAGATTTTAGATAGTCAATTAGACTAAACAATTCTAGTTGCAAAAAATCTACATGTCTTTGGTTCATATCAATTAAGACATTTATATCTCTAGTTACTGGATCTGTAACAAAAGTATAACTTATTTCAAAATTATTATAAGTAGCAGAGAAACCTTTTGAGTCTATGTTGGTAAAAGCATAAATTGCATTTATGAAAGGGGTTCCAAGTATAATTGGAGGGAATAACTGATTTTTAACCAGAAAAAAGAAATGAGGAATGCAAACTTTATTCTGGCAAATTTTTGTATTAGGCAATTTATACAAAAGAAATGAGGAATGCAAACTTTATTCTGGCAAATTTTTGTATTAGGCAATTTATACTTTATATCTAAAGCATGTCCTGATGCAGACTTTACCATATGAGAAGTTTTTTGAAAGTATTTCGTAGGCACTAAGCCTTCCTGAATACAACTAACATCAGCACCACTATCAATCATGGCAATGTTAGAAATTGAAAAACTATTATCGATTAAAATAGTACATTTAACGTACCATTTATGGGCAGTAATAATTTGCATTATACCTAGAAACATATTATTTTTAGGGTCAGGATTAGCAGAGTCTTCCCTTGGTTCAGCAATACCTTTGTCCTTAGAAGGCATATGATTGTTTTTGGTGGACACAGAATTCTCAATCTGAGTAATTCTATGATCACAAATCAACTGATTTTGTTTAAGAGATTTAATCTCTCTTTTCAAATTCTCAATTTCATCTTTTAAATCATCAAAAGAAGAATATATTTCAGTGAAAGTATTTTTCATCATAAGACGGTTATCAACCTCCTTTAAAGAATAAGTTGCAGAGTACTCAAAATCATTTTTCTTATTCTCAAAAGGTTTTGAAGAACTTGAACTAGCCTCATTAGCAGTAGCTAGATTTATAATTTTTTCGTGAAGCCTATCATCAGTAACTTCTTTCAAAAGCTCAATTACATTATCAGAGGTGATAGTGTTCATATTGAAATCCTGAAATTGAGATTGTAATTTATAAATTTCATCATCATCACAATTACATTCATTACCTTGGCAAGTGGCACAAGGGCTATCAACATTTTTATCACTATCTGATAAATCAAGCAGTTCAATATCAGAATCAGAATGAGAGTAATAATCATCTTCAGAACCTGATATGTATAACAAACCATAAAATTTTTCATAAGTCTCACTATCTAGTTCTAAAGTTTTCAACTTATTCAACTTACAATTTGGTGCTATGTGGCCTAATTTTCCACATGTATAACACTTGATTTTTGATAGGTCCCTCCCAGATCGATCTTTGGTAAATCTAGTAGACTTACAGAAGTTTTTCCTAGCTTCTCTTTCTTCCTTAGTCCTACGTCTAGATCTCTTTTTCTTGTGGGATCCTTCAGTTCTAAAGGACTTATAATACCTGCTCTTGTTTTTGTTATTAGCAGAAGGTTCGGGTAAACCAAATTGAGTACAAAAATCTCCTAGCTGGGATCTTTCTTTAAGCTTATCCATCTTAAGTTGTCGGGACAAAAGTAATTCATTACACAAGTTTAATTCTTATTGTGTACAAACTCCTATAAGCTTACCATAAGGATAATCCTTATAAGGAATCTCACCATGACTACCCCTCAGAGTTTTTCTAACTCTTTCAGCAAATAAGGAGGGAAGCCCATCTATGAACTTAGCTTTCCAATGTTCAAACTTGTTTTCGGGTAGTTCCATCACCCGACTCATAAAGGTATCTTTGTACCACCTAAAATTAGACAAGGTGTTACACCTTAGACCATTAAGGAGGGTACGAACAGTCTCATACTGATTGGTAAATCTACCATTAAAATATTTTAATATGGTGAGAACAAGGGTATAAACGGAATCTTCTCTATTTTTAACTAGAGTCATGCCTAAGTTGTCAATACCTTTATCAGCAGCCACCGCATTAATAATAGAGGCTTTTTCCTCCATACTCAAATAATTATCCCACCAGCCTCGAAGTTGGCCAGTAAAACCCGTAACAATTATTTTGCAAATAGTTCTATCTGTGTTTTTAACACTTTTACAGATAGTTGCATACATGAGCATTCTATGAACCAAAATGGTTAATTGTCTATCAGTCAAACCATCAAGATTCCATTCATAAATTTCAGAACCACTATAAAAAGTATTTGTCTGATTCCAATCTCGTTCCTCTATCAAAATATCTTGAGGAGTAGGACGAGGATAATAATAGGTCTGCATGCTGAGTTTATTAGCATAGCTATTATTTTTTCTAGGGTATCCTCTGAGTTTATTAAACTCTAAGAAACATCATTTTTATAATCAATAGTTGTTTCAATTTTTTTCGAAAATTCTTTCGATAAATCAATTCTTTTGAAAAATAAAATAAAATATAAAGATAAAGATATCATCTAACTATTTTTTGATTAATCAAAATATTAAAATAATAATAAATAAATTCAACAATAAATAAAGGATAGAAGCATACTTCAATGATATTATGTCAGTATATAGATTTACTGTGATGGTATCATGGAGATCTCACTGAAGGACTGAAAAACGAATATCAATGGTACCATGACAGTATATAGATATATTGTGATGATATCATTGAGGCCTGAAGCAAATCTAATGATATCATGATAGTATATAAATATACTTTGACGATATCATGAAGGATTGAGAAGTGTCTTATTGAAGGACTGAAGTAGTCCTCTACGATACCATGCCAATTTATAGATATACTTTGATAGTATACTGAGTAGTGTCTCATTGAAGGACTAAAATAATTATCCATGATATCATATCAATATATAAATATATTGTGATGGTATCATAGAGGATTGAGGACTGTCTCATTAATGGATGATAGTATTCCAGTATATAAAATTATTGTGATGGTATATTAAGGTGTGTCTCATTGAAGGATTGAAGCAGTTCTCCATGATACCATCACAATATATCGATTTGTTGTGATGGTATCATGGAAGATTGATGAGTGTCTCATTGAAGGATAATATCATGCCAGTATATAAATATCCTGTAATGGTATCATTGAGAACTGAAGAGTGTCTTCTTGAAGGGCTGAAATAGTTGATGTGCCGGGATTCTACGGCACATTTGACGCCTTTAACTAAGAATACTCGGGAGTTTTCAAGCAACTTTTGTGGTTTTTGATGTTTTATTGTTATATTTGCAGGAAATGGAGCTAGAGATGGAAACGAAAGAAAAAAAATGTTCAAAAACTTCAACTGATTAAGCCTGACGGCTGGCATGACTGACCGTCACACCTGTGACTGGCCGTCAGCTAGGCCGCCAGAACGAGACAACAATTTCATCGAGCACTGCTTAGGAGTGACGGCCCATCTGACGGCCCGTCACTGGCCTGACGGACCGTCACCCAGGCCACCAATATAAAAAGTTGTAAGTCGTCATCTGCTGGACGACTTACCTGAGAATTTTCCTGGAAGCTCACTGTTTAGCTGTGACGGCCCGTCACATGCATGATGGTCCGTCAGGCGACCCGTCAACGCGAAGCGGGATTCCGACAATTCTATTTTTGGACTTTATTTCCTGGACTACTATAAATACTCAGTGTTAGGGTTATTTTATGAATTATTACCCAAGATTTCTACAGACTATTTTGAGCGACTTTTTGAGAGGAAAAATACGATATACACGTTTCTTTCTTCTTCCTCGATTACTCTTGGGATTTTTGGTTGCTTGTTCTTGGATAATTGAAGTAAATTTCATACTATTTGTAAGAATCCTTCTCTTATTATGAATATGATTTTCTTCTATTTCTTTAATAGCATGAGTAGCTAATTTCCCACAACTAGGGTTGTGGGAGCCATGGCAAAAGTAACAATATAGATTCCGGGTAGCGTAGGGTTCAATTTATATGTTGTCACGTTGTTAATCATTCGTTATTTACGTTTTCTAATGGTTGCAAGCATTAGAACATACCTAGGTTTGATTTGCTTGAACAAAGAGATTAAAACCAGAAAATTTGATTAACTACGAGGATTCGAGACTACCAACTCTCGTCTTATGATTAATGCTGTAACTAGATTAATCTACTTGATGTTTAGGATTGAAATAAGAAAGTTCACCTTTTCAAGTTCGAGAGAATTGAAAAGAAAATTCGTCTATTTGGTTGAGAAACGTTTAGATGATACCATTAATTCAATCACATCGTGATATACATATAGAAAGAACCCGATTAAGCTTTGAGTCAAAATTATTACGACGCCATGGTGAACACTACCCTAGTTCACCTCTTCTACTGGATTTTACTCGTTAAAACTTGCAATTTGTTATTTGAAACAATCAAAATTTGATCCATACAAACCCCCCCATTTACCGAAAACTATTGATTATTAGTCATCTATTCACTAACGACTTAATTTGCACCTTATTCCCTCTGGAATCGATCCCAACCTCTGTTGGGTTCTATATTTGACGACGACCGCTTACGCTTCTTAATTTGAGGTGTAATTTGAGCGTCATCAAATTTTGGCGCCGTTGCTGAGGAATACGGTTGTTTATTAAGTCCGGTGTGTTTATTTGACTCTTAGTCATATTTTCTGCTTTTACTTTTATTTGTTGTTTTTGTTTGTTACAGGGTACAGAGTTGTGCATGCCAAGTACCCAACGCTCGGGTGAACCGATATTACCTTACGACCCTAAGCTTGCTAGAACTCTAAGGCACAACATGAACGCACAACAACAAGAGGCAGCAAGACTAGCTGCAGCTCAGCAGGCCCAACAACACTTAAATGTTGATGATATTGAGGACGATGTTGGGCTGGATGATGAGGCTACAACGGGTGATGGTAGAGCTGCAGAGCATGTTGAAAATATAGCCCCCGCAAACCAAAGGCAGCAACAGAGGGGGAGAGGTCGATAGCAACCAAGGCAATTTGCTTTGGATGATGATGAGGATATCGACTTAGATGGAGTTGGTGCCACGGGCGTTATTGCGCTTCCTCCGCTATCGCCTGGGGCCAAGTTCAACATTACTAGCACAATGCTCCAGCTATTGAACTTAAAGGGATTGTTTCATGGTGTGGCTGGTGATGACCCCAACATGCACCTGATGAATTTTGTGAGCATCTGCAAGTCGTTTGAATTGCCGGGAGTGAATCAGACGGCCATCAGGCTTAGGTTGTTCCCGCTGTCTCTGTCTGATGAAGCAGCGATGTGGTTGACTGAGCTAACTCCCGATTCTATAACAACCTGGGGAGAGTTGAAAGGAGCTTTCCTAGAAAGGTTCTTTCCTCCCTCTAGGATGATACATTTGAGGGACGAAATCAGTAATTTCAGGCAACAACCTCAGGAGGCATTACATGAGACCTGGTTGCGGTTCAAGAAAAAGCTGACACAATGCCCAAACCATCAGTTGACCGATAATTTTTTGATGCAGACATTCTACAGGGCACTGAATTCGGTTACCAAGCCGACACTGGATAATGCAGCAGGTGGAGCATTCATGGGTCTCACTTTTATTGAGGCCACAACTATTTTGAACCGGCTCACTAAAACCAACAGGGCCTGGCATACACGGGATACAGATATAGCTGCTAGCACTTATGCAGTCGGTATGTCAGCGGAACAATGCCGGAAAGAGGAAGAGCGGGACCAAGATATGGCCCATCTGAAAATGCAAATGGACCTACTGACAAAACATTTGCTGTCAGGAGGTATGGAGAAAGTGAAAGTTGTGGATTCCCAAGGTAGAGCAGCAGAGTTTGAATCTGATGAGGAGGCTAATTATTTGGGGGGTTTCCAGGCCAATGGCCAAGGAAACCAAGGTCGGAACTATCAGAAGGACAACTACTATGAAAAAGCTGGCTACAGAGATCGTGATCAGGGGAATTGTAAGAATAAAACTGATAGAGGTGGGTTGTATGTACCACCTGGTAATCGGGAAAGAGATAGCAACGAGACAGGGACGTCCAAATTGGAGAATATGATGGCGAAGATGTTGTTGAAGGTGGAATCTACTGACTCCGGGGTAAAGGAGATGAGGACTGAATTATCAGCAATGAGTAAAGTAGTGGATTCACATTCCACCTCGATCAAGCAATTGGAGCAGCAAGTGAGTCAAATCTCGGCGTCTCTAAATCAAAGGAAGACAGGTACCTTGCCGAGTGACACCATTCAAAACTCGAGGAATGATGGGAGTTTTATGGCGATCACTACGAGAAGTGGTAAAATATTATCGGAATCACATCCGGTAATTCAGACTCAGAAAGATAATGTTGCTGAGGAAGATGAGTTAGTAGATGCTGAAAATATGGTCGATGAGGGTGTGGGGGTATCTGTTGAAAAACCCGCTGTGGTAGAGGATGCTACTCAAGTGCTCACGGATAAAAGCAAGGAAGTTGAAAAACTTCCAACTATGATGCCTCGGCCACCGCCTCCTTTCCCACAACGGTTGAAGAAGAAAGTGGAAGATAGCAAGTTCCTAATTTCATGACCATGCTTAAGCAGATATCAGTGAACATCCCACTGGTGGACGCTCTTGAAAAAATGCTCGGATATGCCAAGTTCATGAAGGACTTGATTACCAAGAAGAGGTCAGTGAGCTTTGAACCAGAAGATAACCTCTACCACTGCAGTGCTATTTCTTCAAGATCGTTAGTGGAAAAGAAGGAAGATCCAGGTGCTTTTACTGTTCCCTGTACTATTGGGAAATTCAACTTTGAAAAAGCCTTATGTGATCTTGGTGCTAGCATCAACTTGATGCCGCTAGAAGTCTATAAACAGTTGGGTTTGGGAGATCCCAAACCAACTACCATGAGGGTGTTAATGGCTGACCGTTCAGTAAAGCGACCGGTGGGAATATTATATGATGTGCTGGTAAAGATTGGTAAGTTTATATTCCCAGCTGACTTTGTAATCTTAGATTGTGAAGTGGACTTTGAAGTTCCCATAATCTTGGGACGACCATTGTTATCCACTGCAAGAGTGTTGGTTGACATGGAAAGAAACGAACTGACATTCAGATTAAATAATGAATTGGTCAAGTTTGATGTGTGTAAATTGATGAATCCACCAAGAGGCATGAGGGTGGTCTCGGTTATCAATGTTATTGATGAAGCCCCTATAGATGTGCATATTGAGGAGAAGGGTTTTGTTGAGACCCTAGCTGTTATGAGAATGATGTTGGGATCGCAAGAAGAGAAACCTATAGAGGAAGGCGGTGATAACAAATCAAGGAAAAGAAAACACCGCAAGAGAACCAACAAAGAAAAAGAGTTAGAAAGAGTAAAGAAGTTGTCTCGACTAGCTGAGAAGCCGATAAAAGAGAAAGTTGGAGCTCAACAGGATGATGTCGCTTGCACCTATTCCAGCGATTGCTCCTGCTTTGGAGACCCTGGCGGTCTCCAACATCATGCCAGACTCTGAGTCCTATGGGCTTCACAGGTATTCCTTTCTCTCACAGTTTTAGCTTTCACACGTATGCATTAGGGACAATGCATGAGTCTAAGTTGAGGGTGTTGGGATACCTGTGAGTCTTTCACCACTGAGGGTTTTTGTTGCCGTATTTCTTTTCCCTCCGGTGTGCTATCTAGTAGAACCGGCATGTTTAGGTTGTCATTTTAAATTTTGTTTGTGTTGTTTTCTGGTGTCTATAGCAAGCATGGCTTTTTGAAAAGTTGAACTAAAAGGAGCCCCTTCTGAAAAAGTTGATTTTGTACTTATGTTTGAAACGAGTGACTGTTCTGGATCCTTGAATGTCATTGTGTGGTTATGATTGTAATAATTATGCTTAAGCGAAGCTGTTGTTTTGATAGTTGGTAGTGGTATGGTTTCTTGGTGCCAAGTGTGTGTGAGCTGATTGTTATAAACTCTTACTCTGTGCATGCATCTAGAACTTGTCCGGTCTATTTTGTTAAGCTTGAAATTGGTTGCTTAGGAAAGGATCACAGGCCCTTTTTGTGTGCAGTTCACTTAGCCTATAAGACCGTCCAAATGCAAATAATCCCTTTGATCCCTGTTTGAGCCATAATTGACCCTATTCTTTCAATAACCTGTCATCGTTTCTTTTTAACTTTGAATCCCTATTTTGGCCCTGGTCCTTCCTTTGACATCGTGCACCTCAACTCAAGCAATCATCCTAAGTTGAGGGTGGCTACTATAGAGGTAAATGATAAGAAAAATAGGATGGATAAGATTGGTTGTGGATAGAATGAAAATTGTGGGTGTGTGCCTAAGAAAAGAAAGAAAAAGAAACGAAAAAGAGATGAAAAAGAATTGTTAAAATAAAAAGGCCGCACCTGTATCTAGAAAGAAGGGAATAAAAAGGTGAATAAAGATGGATGAAGAAAAGTTAAGTGGAAATAGTAGGTCGGTGATTCCAAGGAGGGCTTAGTCACTAACCCCTAAATGTATCCTACCTGCACCCAAAGCCTCATTACAAGCCAAAATAAGTCATGTAGTGATCCTGAGTGGCTATCTGAAAAACTGAAATAGGATAGCAAGGTCAAGCTTATGGCATCGCATGTGCATTGTTTGAAATCGTTTGTGAGTGTGAGCGCCTTACCTAGTCCCAAATCTTGTGTGTGGGACTTCTTTATGGTGAGGGCACCGAGATTTTTGTATTATCTATTGACTGTTGGGATAGCTGTTGTGTGTGTATGTAGAATATTCTATCATATCCGAATGACATGTTTGGATCCTTGCAAGTTAGCGTTTCATACATTTGTGTGCTACCGGGGGGCTTGATTTAAATTTAATAAACTGTTGAGTGGCCATGATTTGCTAGAGATATATGTTGGTATTCTTAGTTGAGTCGTCATTTTGTTTTTGTTGTCATGTTGCTTGAGGACAAGCGAATGTTTTAAGTTGAGGGTGTTGATGTGCCGGGATTCTACGGCACATTTGACGCCTTTAACTAAGAATACTCGGGAGTTTTCAAGCAACTTTTGTGGTTTTTGATGTTTTATTGTTATATTTGCAGGGAATGGAGCTAGAGATGGAAACGGAAGAAAAAATGTTCAAAAACCTCATCTGGTTAAGCCTGACGGCTGGCATGACTGACTGTCACACCTGTGACTGGCCGTCAGCCAGGCCGCCAGGACGAGACAGCAAGTTCATCGAGCACTGCCTAGGAGTGACGGCCCATCTGACGGCCCATCTGACGGCCCATCACTGGCCTGACGGACCGTCACCCAGGCCACCAAGTAAGTCGTCACCTGCTGGACGACTTACCTGAAGATTTGCCTGGGAGCTCATTGTTTAGCTGTGACGGCTCAAGTGACGGTCAGTCACATGCATGACGGTCCGTCAGGCGACCCGTCAAGGAGAAGCGGGATTTCAAAAATTCTATTTTTGGACTTTATTTCCTGAACTACTATAAATACCCTGTGTTAGGGTTATTTTATTATTAATTATCCAATATTTCTAGAGACTATTTTGAGCGACTTTTTGAGAGGAAAAATACGACATACACGTTTCTTTCTTCTTCTTCGATTACTCTTGGAATTTTTGGCTTCTTGTTCTTGGATAATTGAAGTAAAATTCATACTATTTGTAAGAATCCTTCTCTTATTATGAATATGATTTTCTTCTATTTCTTTAATAGCATGAGTAGCTAATTTCCCACAACTAGGGTTGTGGGAGCCATGGCAAAAGTAACAATATAAATTCCGGGTAGCGTAGGGTTCAATTTATATGTTGTCACGTTGTTAATCATTCGTTATTTACGTTTTCTAATGGTTGCAAACATTAGAACATACCTAGGTTTGATTTGCTTGAACAAAGAGATTAAAATCGGGAAATTTGATTAATTACGAGGATTCGGGACTACTAACTCTCGTCTTATGATTAATGCTGTAACTAGATTAATCTACTTGATGTTTAGGATTGAAATAAGAAATTTCACCTTTTCAAGTTCGAGAGAATTGAAAAGGAAATTCATCTATTTGGTTGAGAAACGTTTAGATGATACCATTAATTCAATCACATCGTGATATACATATAGAAAGAACCCGGTTAAGCTTTGAGTCGAAATTGTTACGACGCCATGGTGAACACTACCCTAGTTCACCTCTTCTACTGAATTTTACTCGTTAAAACTTGCAATTTGTTATTTGAAACAATCAAAATTTGATCCATACAACCCCCCCCCCCCATTTACCGGAATCTATTGATTATTAGTCATCTAACTCACTAACGACTTAATTTGCACCTTATTCCCTGTGGGATCGACCCCAACCTCTGTTGCGTTCTATATTTGACGACGACCGCTTACGCTTCTTAATTTGATTTGTAATTTGAGCGTCATCAAATTTTACACCTCAAATTAAGAAGCGTAAGCGGTCGTCGTCAAATATAGAACCCAACAGAGGTTGGGGTCGATCCCACAGGGAATAAGGTGCAAATTAAGTCGTTAGTGAATTAGATGACTAATAATCAATAGTTTCCGGTAAATGGGGGGGGTTGTATGGATCAAATTTTGATTGTTTCAAATAACAAATTGCAAGTTTTAACGAGTAAAATTCAGTAGAAGAGGTGAACTAGGGTAGTGTTCACCATGGCATCGTAACAATTTTGACTCAAAGCTTAACCGGGTTCTTTCTATATGTATATCACGATGTGATTGAATTAATGGTATCATCTAAACGTTTCTCAACCAAATAGACGAATTTCCTTTTCAATTCTCTCGAACTTGAAAAGGTGAAATTTCTTATTTCAATCCTAAGCATCAAGTAGATTAATCTAGTTACAGCATTAATCATAAGACGAGAATTGGTATTCTCGAATCCTCATAGTTAATCAAATTTCCCGGTTTTAATCTCTTTGTTCAAGCAAATCAAACCTAGGTATGTTCTAATGTTTGCAACCATTAGAAAACGTGAATAACAAATGAATAACCACGTAACAACATATAAATTTAACCCAATGCTACCCGGAATCTATATTGCTACTTTTGCCATGGCTCCCACAACCCTAGTTGTGGGAAATTAGCTACTCATGCTATTAAAGAAATAGAAGAAAATCATATTCATAATAAGAGAAGGATTCTTACAAATAGTATGAAATTTACTTCAGTTATCCAAGAACAAGCAGCCAAAAATCCCAAGAGTAATCGAGGAAGAAGAAAGAAACGTGTATGTCGTATTTTTCCTCTCAAAAAGTCGCTCAAAATAGTCTGTAGAAATCTTGGGTAATAATTCATAAAATAACCCTAACACTGGGTATTTATAGTAGTCCAGAAAATAAAGTCCAAAAATAGAATTTTCGGAATCCTGCTTCGCGTTGATGGGTCGCCTGATGGACCGTCAATAGTCCTTCATGATACCACATCAGTATATAGATATATGTGATGAGATATTGAGGAGTGTCTCATTGAAGAATTGAAGCAGTCATCCATGATATTATGCTAATATCTAGATATATTGTGATGGTATACTAAGAAGTATCTCAATGAAAGATTGAAGCAATTCTCCATGATACTATGCCAGATAGATATATTGTGATGATATCATGGATGACTGAAAAGTGTCAGACAGTAGAACTGAAACAGATCTCAATGAGTGTGAATGAAATTATATTGTGAAAAAAATAAAAGAAAAAGGAATTAAATAAAATTTGAAAAAATAAAAAATAATTAAATTTAAACAGAAAAAATAAAAAGAAAGGAGCTAAAATTGAGTATGAAATTATATTATGGTATAAAAAAAATAAAGTATAATATGATTTGAGAAAAATAGACAAATGAACGAAAAAGAGGAAAAAAAATAAAAAAATAAAAAAATAAATGAGAAAAAAAGGAGTAAAAAAAATATAGACAAATGTTTACTATATAAGTTATCTTCTGTTGTTATATAAATAAAAAGAATAAAAAACATATTATGAATAAAAATAGATTATGGAAGAAAAAATAAAAATTAGATAAAGAACAAGAAATAAAGAAATTAAAAAAACTAAGAGACAACAAAGAAAAAAAAGAAAAAAAAGAAAAAAAGGGAAACAAAATTAATTATGGTGAAAGAAGAAAATAAAAAATAAAATAATTTATGAACAAAATAAATGAAAATAAAGGAGAAAAAAATAAGAAGAAAAAAAATGAGAATAAAGAAGGGGGTAGAAAAAAATAAATAAGAAGAAGTAGAGAAATAAAAAAATAACCAAAAAAGAATAAAAAAGAGAGTCAAAATTGAAGATAAAATAAATTATGGTGTAAAAATAAAATAAAAAATAACATAATTTGAGAATAAAATAAAATAAATAAAGAAACATAAAAAAGTAAAAAACAAGAAAAAAAGGAGAAAAGAAGAAAAAAAGAAGAAGTAGAGAAATAAAAAAAAAAATGAAAAGGGAGCTAAATAATTACAAAAACTATAAGGAAAAAGGCATTTTCTATAATTAATTAAAAGATTAATTTTTGTAAAGGGGTATTTAGATATAAATAATTAAAAAAAAAAAGCTTTTACATTTAAAAGTCCTGTCAAAGCCTTCTTATAGTGGGTCACCTCTAAAAGACCCACTAGTGATGCATTTAAGGTTTTAGACTTTTAACAACTTGGTGGTAGATAGAGTATATCGTACTAGTATATATTAATTGTGGTGTGCACTCGCACACACCTCCTCTGTTACATCATGTACAATTATTGATAACTAACTTTTCCAACCTTTATTTATTCAATGCTAGTTTTAGGAATGACAATAGGACGGGACGGGTTTAAGGCACTGTGAGTTTCAACCAATGTGGGTGAGGGGCGGGCGCAAACAGTTTTTAAAACAAATAGCGGGTGCGGTTGGAAATTTTTGCTTTGAATACCTTTATTTAGCTTTATTTCTATAATTCTTCGGAAGAATTTCTTCCCACTTCACTTTTTTTGTTTTGGTACAATTCTTTTCACTTCATTGTTATTTCAATAGATAGCACTGTCTTTTTCACTTCTCAATTTTCCTATTCCAATTTGTAAAAGTAAATCATGTTTACTTTTTCTTCTTTTCCTATTTATTGAAGAACTATTGAATTGCTACAAACAAAACAGTTGTTAAAATTGTTGCAAATTATTTAAGTTCTAGTTCCTTCATAAGCTTACACCAATTTGTAGAACCAGTTCTATATCAGTAGTAAACCCATTTATCATATTAGTGCTGCTTTTTGTTAACAGGGGAACAATTTCATTGCAGTACAACAAAATGGATTTTTCTTCTTCTTTTATCTCAGATGCAAAAATTATTTTTAAATATTTGCCAAAAAACTAAAAAGAAAAACGTTATATTTATGGTGAAATTAATTCTAGAAAAAATTCTACTTCCAATCATAAAACACTCACAAATTTTTAAAAAAGTTAAATACGTTTTTGTAAGTTCTGTTTTTATAATATTTTTTAGCAAATTATGCGGGGCGGGGTGGTTTCTATGGAGCAAATTCAAGATCTCGCTGGTGATCTTAGGCTTGCAATCAGTGGCATTATATATAATATTCCCTTCGTTCACTTTTACTTGTCTACTTTGAGTTTTGAACGCTCTTAAGAAACTCAAACCTCACGTTTTTGTACTTGTTGAGCTACTTTGTAGAGATTACATAAATTTGTACAAGCAATATTGCAAGCCTCATATGATGTGCTCAACACTACTTTAGCCATGCGAACGCTACAATTTTGGAAAGAAAACAAGGTTTAAGGATAAAAATAAATCTTGTAAAACATCAGAAATAAATAAAAAAAGTTGCAGAGTAAAAAATTATATGAACAACGGAAGAAACAACTCTTTTATTGAACAAAAAACATAGTTTATATGGTTTGCAAATCACAATTGATAAACAAAAAATTAAAAATAAAAGAAACATAGACTCTAGCTACTTCCACTGTCCCAACTTCCAGTCATGTGACACACTTTCATTTTTAGTCAATTCCAAAAAGATGACACACTTATAAATGTGAAAATAATTAACCTTACACTGATCATATTACCTATAATGAAAAGCTTTAAGACCACAAGTTTAAAAAGGTTTTATATATATCCACACAAATGATATGTCATGCTTTAGATCACAAGTTTCAAACGTCTTAATTTTTTTCATAACTTTGTGCCGATTCACACCGTATCACATAAATTAAAACAAATGGAGTTTGGGCGGAAGTGACAACACATGGTTAAACTAGCTAGGAAGAGTGAATATTCAGGACTAATATAATCCTGGAATAACCTTTAAACCAAACAACAAATGAGTAACCGTGCTAAAACAGTGCCTTTGAGAACTTTCAAATATATAGACAGCAAACTTTCCTTTCCTCCACATCTTTTCAATAGCAATGGCACAAAATATTGCTTTTGAAGTTGGATACACTTTCTTCTGTGTTAAAAACTTAAAACTTGGTTACCATTTTCTAATCTCTCACGCATCTTACCTCTTTATCATTCCAGCCTTTTCTGCTTTGGTATTTTACCTTACTACCCTCGAAGACTCGAAGAACCATATTATTACCATGCTGAAATATTGGCCAATTATTCTTATTGTTTTCTTGGCCGCACTCTACTTTAGGGGTCGTCCAAGAAACGTTTACTTGGTCGATTTTGCATGTTACAAGCCAGAAGAGGCGAATATGATGAGCAAGAAAGAACTCTTAAACTTAATGTCGTCAAATTTTGACGATGAGGAGAGTATAAATTTACAGAAGAAAGTCTTGGAGAGAAGTGGTTATAGTGACAAGACGTATATTCCAGAGAGCATCAGAATGCTCCCTGCAAAGTTATTATCGTTTAACGAGTCCAGAAAGGAAATAGAAAAAGCCATGTTTGGAGCCATAGACGATTTATTGGCGAAAACAAAAATGAAGGCTTGTGAGATTGGGATAGTGATAGTGAACATTGGCATGTATAATCCAACACCGTCTCTATCCGCCATGATAGTCAACCATTACAAGCTCGGAGTCGACGTGCTAACTTATAATATCAGTGGCATGGGTTGCAGTGCTGGACTCATTTCTATAGACCTTGCAAACCGGATTTTGCTGCAGGTTAGTCTTTAATTCTTTCTTTCTTTGGAGAAGAGTTTTTGAAAATACTAAAAAACAAATTGAGTAGTTGTGATATTTTTTGAAGAGTTGTATAGTGTGCAAGTGTTTTGTGAATTAAAAAAAAAAAGCTCTTTAAGAAAGCTAAGTACTTATCGGGTTTTTTTCCTTCAAATCTTCTTGAAAAGTCATCAAGAATTACATTTTTTAGATGTTCTTTTGCAAGATATCAAAAATTTATTCTCTAACTGATTAGTATGTACTCCTTCCGGACCAATTTATGTGGCGTCGTTTCATAGGGCTTGTAGTTTAAGAAATAAGAGAGGACTTTCTTATGTTTACCGAATTGCCCTTATTAAAGTCATTTTAGTGCTTGCTTTTAATTGACTTTTCTTCACAATAAAGTATTAAGTGGGATCCAATAAAGGTGAAATGGAAATGGTGCCATTAAAAAGTCATTAACTAAGGAAACATAATATTTTTTTGGAGACGAATTGAAAAGGAAAGAGTGTCACATAAATTGAGACAGAAGGAGTATATGTTAAAGAGTGAACAAAGTGAGGCCAATTCTAAATGTCAGTCTACTAATTTGGTCTATTCAACCTATCAGCTGAGTATTATCTCCATTGCTATTTCTTTTTAATCATTAAGGGACAATTGACACACAATAATCACCTTAGCTTGAGAAGCCAAGATCCTGTTGATCACGATTAGCACCACTTTCTTCTATTGAGGTCATCATTCCTGGCATCCCTCTGCCCTAGTTGGTCAGGGTTGGCATCTCATTCTTTTTTCTTTCGGCCCAGTTTGTCATAACTAGCACTCCTGCAAGGTTCAGACCATCACTGTGAGTCACAACCTCAAGCGTTATCCATTTGTTTTGATATCAGTTGTTATAGATTAGGGTGGCAAATTTATCAGGAGGAAATTCTCTAACATAGCTTTGTACGATTTGAATAAAAGAAAATGACCCCAGATCTCTTGTGTGTTATTTTTAAATTTGTCGTATGTGTAAAAATAAATATCTCTTGTAATATAGAAAAACTAAAAATAAATTTGTAAAGGGATACAAAATCAATTGACGAAATTAAAACTTTGTAAATGTTGGACGGATTGATTATATGACCCATTGTTTACCCTATCTTGATCCACTCCATCTCAATACAAGTAACTTTTAGGCGACCAGGTGGGTGACGTGCTCAAATTCTGCTCAAATTGCCTATTTGGCACCCCTATTATAGATCGTTACGAGAATCCAACTCAAAGACTAGTTTATTGGGTAGGAGAGTTCATTCAACCTATAAACTCATAATTATTTCTCTTGGCTCTTTCTAATCAATAGGAGAAATTGACACACAGCAATAAATATGTAACTATGATAAACTTCTCTATTTTTCAATCTAAAACTGGAAAAGTTTGTTTTAAAAAGAAAGCATTCTCCCCGATTGGCTAAAAGGATACTAAGGGGTTGTTTGGTGTGAGGTATAAGGCATAATACTCCCGGGATAAAATGCAGGATTATCTTATCCTGCATTTGGTTGGAGGTATTAGTTAGTCACGAGATTGTTTATCCTATCATTTATACTATAGTGATGGGATAAGTTATCTCATATACATAATGGGGTAACTAATCCCGGGATAACTTGTTCCCAACCAAACGACCCCTAAAAGAATTCTTTTCAAGACTTTCTTAATTATGTAATTGATTAATTATCTTGAGAGAATAAGAGGCATTATATGATCTTACCAGTAACCTTTTTTCTGTCGAACCTACTGGTTATGGAAGAGTAGTTGATCTTACCAATTAACTATTAAAATTGTAAAACAGAAGCAAGACGCCCCCTATGCATTGGTGGTTAGCACAGAAAGCATCAGTTCTGGTTACTATCTCGGCAAGGATCGACCAAAGCTTGTAACAAACTGTCTTTTCCGTATGGGTGCCGCTGCCATTCTCCTGTCCAACCGCTTCTCAGACTCCCGGCGTTCAAAATATAAACTTATGCACGTTGTACGTACACATAATGGAGCCGATGACAGAGCTTTCAAAAGTATATATCAAGAACAAGATGAAGAAGGGAATGTTGGCATATCACTCTCAAAAGGCCTAATGGTTGTAGCTGGAGACACTCTCAAATCCAATACAACGACTCTGGGGCCATTGGTCCTTCCTATGTCCGAGCAACTTCTATATTTTGCCTACTTAATTGCTAGAAAAATCTTTAAATTGAAGAATATCAAGCCATATATCCCGGACTTCAAGCTGGCATTCGAGCATTTCTTCATTCATGCTGGAGGAAGAGCAGTGTTGGATGAGATGGAGAAGAATCTTGAGCTCACGGAATGGCATATGGAGCCCTCAAGAATGACACTTTACAGGTTTGGAAACACATCGAGTAGCTCGTTGTGGTATGAATTGGCCTATTCCGAGGCCAAAGGGAGGATAAAGAAGGGCGACAGAGCATGGCAACTAGGCTTCGGATCAGGTTTCAAGTGCAACAGTGTTGTTTGGCATGCCCTGAAGACTATTAATCCTACCATGGAGAAAAATCCATGGACTGATGAGATTCAGGACTTTCCTGTTCATGTCCCCGCAGTCATGCCTCTTTCTGCTTGAATATTTACTGATTAGTTGTTCTAAAGGGGAAATCACTACTTAGGTTCATTACCAGTTATCATAGATTATGATAATGCTCGTTACAACAATAAAGGTTTTTAGAACAATAAATATGCATTTTAACAAAGAATGCTAAAGCTTTTACCGGCATTAGTTAATTATCATTGGATCCAATGTCATTATAGGCTTTAGGGGCATTTACAAATAGTGCTAAAATGTAACTGCCACTAATAATTGCCTCTAAAAATGTAATTTAGCGGCAATTGAGTTATTGCCGTTAACTAATTACCGCTAATTTTTTTTTTTTTTTTTTGATGTAATAGTGATCAAAACCAAATATATCATGAATACTATTATTATATATGTCACATAGTTTTCTCTTTCTTTTTACCCGTCTCTGTCTCTCATAAACATAGATAAAGTATTAATTGACCTGATGATAGACGACCTATATCTAAAGGCAGAGAAACCGACGCCACCATATGTTTCATTTTCAGATTAAAGCTAGGAAAAGGTTCTGTATTATACCTTCATGATTTCATGTAGAACTAGTTAGCATGGAAACACTTTTGAGATATTAAGATTGGTAGTGGGTAATCAAGTGTGCTGGCAATTAGAGAGCTCATTGTGCTGGCAATAGAGATAATAGGAATTCGTCTCTGTTGCCAAAACAATACCAGGATTGGAATTCATCTCTGTTGCCACAATAGACTAAAGATTACAGATTCTACTTGCTTATTAGTTTAATGCCATTAGATTGCTAGGCAACATCAATTGGATCTTAAACAAAGAGAATTTGTCTCTTCTACATTGTAATGAAATTGAAACTTTTAGAAAAACTTATTGGTGCTCCACATGACTAAAATTACTGCGCTTATACAAATATTAGGTGTAAAATACATATGTGTTGAGCTCTGATAGCAATTGTTGCGGAAATATCATGGGTTAACTGGTACACAATTTAACGAGGTTCGGCTAGACCTAATCCTCCAAGCAAAAGCAGAGAGTGTTTTCCACTATGAAAGAAGAGAAGTGTACAATGCTCTTAGAATCCTCAACTACAACCCTATATATAGATCCCAAGTAGTCCCAAATCTATAAGAAAAATGTCCTCCCAATCCTAGAAGGACTGTATTTTTCTTTCCCAAATCCATTAGGACAAAGGGTTTCCTAAACCAATAGGGATTATGAATTTCCTAAAATATACAAGGAAAAATTTCAAGACATAATTAACAAATCTTTGTTGACACCCAATTTTGGCCTTCCAAAATTTTAGTTAATTATTCGAGCTTCTTCAATTTTAACAATTTGAAATAATTATTTTATAATATTAAAATATTTTCAAGGTAATTTTGTGATTTTTGCAATAAAAGAAAGATTTTTATATATCCCATAATATATATATGTTACACATAATTCTAATATTTATTTGGAAAATAGTTTTCATATAAAACAAGTGTTTAATTGAGTTAGTGTTGTATTTTATCAAAATTGGGTAAGTTATAGTTCAATTAATGCAATTAGTCTATTTTATGAATTAATTATTTTCCTTTGTTATGTTAAGAAGCTTGATTAATTAATTAGATCATAATTTATCTCATTTAAATTTTAGCCAAATTCAATCAATTAAATCGACTTGATCACCCCTTTCATTCAATTTGGCTACAATTATAATATATGTCTGGCCATCTTATAAACTCAATTTTGGTCATTTCTATTACAAGCAGACCCAAGATTATCAGCCCAATTTCTTTAAAATACCCGGCCCACTTCTCTTCTTAATCCCCATTCCCCAAAGAAGACCTATTAATCTTCATTTTTTTTCCTTCTCCAGCAAAACAATAGCAGCAACAAACCAGACGAACCCTAATCCTCTCAAAGCCGACGCCTCATTCCTTCGTCTCGCTTGTACGATTTCGTACAATCTCGCGTGCTAAGCACGTTCTCTCGTACATCTAGAAGGTTCCAGACTTCTCTAGAATGAGAATTTCCTCAAGAATTCAAGGATTTGTTTTAAATTTTGTCAAAATTAGTACGATTCTCGTACGAATCCATCTCACCACAACCTTATCCTCACAAAGAAATTCGAAATCCCTCAAGGAATTCCCCAAAAATTCCTTAGAAATCAACTCTTCCACACCAAAAATCCTCTCAAAATCCCCTCAAGTTTTCTCCTATATAAAGTCTCATTATTCCTTTGTTGAGGCAAGCGTTGGTTAAGGCTAAAAATTTGTAAGACTATTAACAACTTGATTTTTTGCAAAGAAGGGCTTTTGGTATCCTTGAGTTTCTTTGGAGAATCGCTCTCTAGCTCAAAGGAGGCCAAAGTTTTTTCAAAGAGAAAAAAAATTCTATTCCGGCAAATTCGAGTCGGAGTTGGGTGGTGTGTAACGACCTGTTCCGTCGTTACTAAAAATATCTGCGATCAAGGCAGGTGCCTCTAAATTCATAATAAAAGTTAGGATTAATTCTTTAGTATGAGAGTACATTTGGTATGTACTAAGGTCTTACAATACTCCTAGCACAAAGATAAGTTGAAAGCTTTCTTACCGATTTAGTTTCAGGCTAAGTTCAAACTAGGGTCAACTTCAGATGAGAATTTCTCCTAGAATATAAAGAGTTAGGGGTCCGAATACCCACCAAATTAAAGATCTCTGAGTTCTCTTTCCAACGCCGCCAACCGTTCGTCAATCCGCTTCTCGAGTAAAAGGTTATGACTATTTTACTGAAGACTGCCCGTGCTGAAAAATTTGATCCGCTGTAGCGGGATTTAGGTTGCTATAGCGGAACCGCCGTAGCGGTTGACCGTCCGCTATAGCGGAATGACGGAACCAGAAAGCCCAGAAACGGGTTTTATAATCTCATTCTCCCTTCTTTAGTAAAAAACAGACGAGGGTTGCTCTAAAAACTCTCTTAGGCTGCTCCGAAGCTTGGGAGCCATGGGGAGGAGGGATCCGGCTAAAGGGATGCGAAACCATGGATTCAGGCCTGTAGAATTGATAGGGAACGCCTTTACGAAGCCAGAAAGGGCATGGAACAGCTACTCGACATCCAGGTAAGCTAGGTTTTTCGTTGAGTAGAGTTTGACCTATTTTCATTTCATACTATTGTGTAGATTGACGGGAGAATTCATGTTATAGGCCTTCGGGCACGGAGTCTGGAGGATTATTGTATTGGTCTGGCTATTGATTGAATAGGGAATGATAGGGTTGGGGCGACATGTTCATTCGGGTGTAATTCTTTTACTTGTTAGATTGTGTGGGATGCTAGACTCCAGGAAATTAAAAGGTTGGGTAGGTTTGGGGAACCAGTAATGTTCGTAGGATGAGGGAATTGCTAAGTTGTAGTGGGTTCCCGAGAATATTTAAATAAGGTAAATAAGACGAACAGGTAGGGTCTGGAGTCCATATTGTCAGGGGTGAAATCCCTAGAATACACTTACTTTTCAGGGGAGGAGTTCGGATTAGATGAAAATGATTATACGTGTTTAATATGATGAGCCGGGTATTAGTCTTTAGGCGGGTCTAATCCTACATTATTGGTCATATTTGTTGATGGTCCCATGAGTGGACTGGGTTAATAATTGAAACTGGGATGATTGCATTTTGGCCTGTGAGAGGTCGGATAGTTGAACTTAAGTGTGGGATTGGTCTTAGTATAGACCGGGATGACAAGTTGAACACTTAGGTGATGGTTATGGGTCCCTAATATGTGATAGGTGTACATGTATTATCTCTTGGTGTTGTATATAAGGAATGATTTATGAATGTCTAATGGTCCGGTTGTCAGTAGTTGTCGTTGCTTGTTGGTTTACAAGTGTGTTGTTGTTCATTGTTGTTGACTGTTGGATTTCTATGTGACATTTGGTTGGCTCGGGTACCACGCCTGGTACAGGTTACTATTTGGTTGGCTCGGGTACTACGCCTGGTACAGGTTACTATTTGGTTGGCTCGGGTACCACGCTTGGTACAAGTTACTATTTGGTTGGCTCGGGTACCACGCCTGGTACAGGTTACTATTTGATTGGATCGGATACCACGCCTGGTACAAGTTACTACTTGGTTGGCTCGGGTACCACGCCTGGTACAGGTTACTATTTGGTTGGCTCGGGTACCACGCCTGGTACGAGTTTACTTTATTGTATTGCTGCATTTTTAATAATGGTTCACTGAGTGGACCGAATTGTGTTTATGAATTCTGATTGTGCATATGGTCCTTGAGAAGCCGGGTTATCATTGTATTAATTCGTGAGTTTGGTCTTGGTGTAGACCGGGTTGCATGTTAACACTTAGGTGTTGTTTAGAGGGGATTCTAGGGTGGGTCCGGGCTATATAAAAAGGGTAAATGTCAAGTTTACTATATGTTGTACTGCTTTACTCAATGCGGGTGTACTATTTATTTTTTTGCACGTTGGGTTCCTGAGAGGGCCGGGATTTATTATTATTTGGTGCATAGTTGTTCCTTGAAGGGCCGGGTTAGTGTGCTTGAGTGACAAGATGGTTCTTCTGTGAACCGGGGTCGCATGTTATTAGCATAGATGATGGCCTAGGGATCCTTATTTGGTCCGGGTTATGTAAAAAGGTTATATGTTGTTGTCACTAAGAATTGTCTAGGTCGGTTAGACTTATTACGTGCGGTTGATAAGCTAAGGATGAGACTTATCATCTGGTTATGATGTTGGTTGTTGTTACTTGTTGAGTATGGCCCTGGGGGTCATTAGGGGCAGTTTTGTACTAGTAGGTGATGGTATGACGGGTGTGGTCTACGTAACCAAGTAGTGGGGTTTACTCCGGGTTGTTGAGTCATAGCGGTTGACTTGGGTAAGAAAATGGTAATCCGGGTATGAGCATAGATGTTGGCAATGGTAAGTGTGACTTGAGAGGTCTAGGTGATAAATGTGACTTGGGAAGTCTAAGGGTTAATGTGACTTGGGAAGTCTAGGTGACAAGGTGACTTGGGAAGTCTAAGGGATATGAAGGTTAGTCCCGAAGTGAGTTTCGATAATGGTGGATGTTGACGGGTGGAAGTACTTGACTTATGTATTTACCTTGATTTCTTATATGATGGTAGGAGTGGATTCGGGTCGACCGATGATGCCTACCAGTACGTGTGTTTGTACTAATTCTACTCTTGCTATACCTTTTTGGGTATAATCTGGTTGCAAGGTTGGTAATGTTTCACAGGTTTAGGATCGCGGTGATCTTCCAACAACTCCTACTTTTGCTTCTATGGTGGAAGTTGAGTCTTCTTTATTTTTGTATCACCTTGTAGTAGCTCTTGTACCGGCTTAGACTAGGTTCTAGGGAGGGCTGTCTCATATTGTAAATATTTTCCGCAAGTTCTTTAAGTCATTTATTTTCTGAAAATTTTGTAAAAGAAGTTCCATGTATTAAAAAGGGTTTTATTTCATGATTTATTTCTTTTTTTGCATTACCTGTTGGTTTGGGTGGTAAGGGTTCTCCTATCTAGGTGGATTAGAGTAGATGCCCGCACGGCCCGGTAGTTGAGACGTGACATGGTGGAATCGTCTTCAAGAGCTCGTCGTCCCGGGTTGCTTCCCGACAAAAGGTAATCCCCTTCCTCTTCTTCATTTTTATTAAGTTTCGTTGCATCATTTGTTTTGTTCTATTTTCTACTCGTTTTGAGGTTCAGTTCTATTTTAAAGGGTGTATATTGATCACTGTTTTTATGGTATTTTGATTACTGTAAAGATGTGTTGAAAGGATGGACTCTTGTAGAGTTCTGGATAGAGGATGAGCGCCTAATGGTGATATTCATCCTCCTTTCCTATCCTTCTTCATAGGAATAAGTAGGGATCATATGTGTCCCATAAATGTTCATGTTTATTTGATTTCAAATAGAGGAAATACTGGATTTGGTTTGGAGCATTAAATAAAGTTTGAACCCTTGAATTTTCTCTGCTTTGTTTTGGTTTTACTCCGAATTTCAGCGTCCTCTGGCAATGAGTATCTATGTGCATTTTGAGATTGTCCAGTGAACCCAGTGATTGGAGGTATAGTTAATGTATCTTCTCAATCACCAAGTAGAGGACATGAGCCGTCATTGGCTAGTATGAGTCCATTTTGTCGACTCAGTAAACTACTTAAAGTGTGATTAAAGTAATAGTCACATCTTAGGTAAACTTGAAATGAATCAGTTCTTTAAAAGATTTCAAATTCTCTGATTTTATCATCTCTGTTTCAAAATGTTTTTCTTTACTTATGTGTTTTCATGTATTTTAAGTTGAATTTAAATTTCGTTCGAATTAGGCATTCACTTCCGCCTCTAGCATTTCTGTAAATCTGTTCATTCTTTATGAAAATCCAACCTTAGTTGAATTAGAATTTAGTCCCTTTCGAAGATTCTTGAGATATTCAAAGCATGGATCAACTCTCTCTCTTTATCCTCTTAATATCATTTGGTTGAATGCTTTAGCCTAAAATAATTTCCTCTCCTCTGTAGATTCTACTACTTCCTTAACTAGTTTGTTTCCTTTAGCTATCCGACTAGTTGAGATAATCCTTTCCTTTTAGTTCACGTATGTGCTTTTTTTGAACAAAAAGTGTAAATTGTTTGCTTATCTTTTGCTCAAAAATGAATATGTTGCTCCATTTTTCTCATGTTAACAAGTCCTTGGCTAGAATCGATGTATGTTTTAGAATGGTTTATCTTCCCGAGTAGTTAGCCATATCTTCTATAGCTAACTTAATATGCTCCAAGGCATTTTATTTCATTGTGAAATTTTTTGCCTCAAGAATGGTTTATCGTTTTAAAATTCGTTGGTATTTGAACTGGTTTAAAGGATAAAATTTGTATCATTACATTTTACTACGTGAGCTCCTTTAAAGCATTCTAGAATAGCTAAACGATTACGTGAAAGGTTCAGCTTCTCTGTTTCCTTGGTTTAATATTCTATGAATTTCTTGAAATGCTAGTTAAGGAAATTAGTGACATCGTTACTTTCCCTGTTATTTCCCTTTCAAATTTGTTGGCTGCTCTTTGCTTAAACTCATCTTGAGAATTATTTAATTTGTCCAAGTTAGCTGAGATGATTCCAGTGTGATGTTATCTTATCTTCAAGGTCCCTAATTTGCCATGTGTAGGTCCCTGAATTTGCTTTTCTAGTAAATACCAGTTCAAATCCTCTCTCCTATGATTACTAATATCTTGCTCCTGTGCTCTCTCTTTCCTGATCATTTAGATAAAATGATATGTTTTGAACAAGTTGCTGCCACTTATTTTTATGGCCATGTATAGTTGAATTGCGGATTAGGAAGATAGGACTATTTTATTTAATCACAAGCACCCTTCTATGTTGGTTGCCTTTGTTGAATAAAAATGTTAATTCCCGAAATACTTGATGGTGTATTTGGTTCCAATGCTTAACAGTAAGTCGTTGCAATTGTATGTTTAACCTCAAACTCTGTTTGCATTTATTTGTGCCGCATGAAAACTTTTTAGACGAGTCCAAATGGACTCCCTATTCTCTTGCATACGTTCCTCTTTGAGTCAACCTCATCAAATCGTTGAAACGGAAGCAAACATAAGGCCAAAGGCCTGAAAATCGCAGCAATAGCAGCACGAGAATGCTGAAGCTAAGAAGGAAAAAATGGGCAGAAGAGCCTTGGATTTAAAGTCCAAAGGATGGATTGCATCTGGGTTAAAGCTTGGATAATTTTACCATTTTATTTTATTTGCTATATTTACTGTGATTATTGACATCTAACACTTTTATCTCAGCTTAGATTAGATGAATCCTCACAGCGGTTTTAAATTGTTAAGCAAGTTTTATTTTTTACAATATAGTTTAAATTGTTCACTCGTGTTTGATTATCAAAAATTCGATTTTAGGCAAGTTTAAGCTCGTAGAATAACTTGGGGAATTTCTTATGTCCCTTCATAGTTATTAAGTAGCTCAAATCTATATTTAAGAAGTTGGGTTAATTATTTGACTCAAAGGCTTAAATCGTATAAAATCATTAAAGTTGAAAATATTTCATCTTTTTGGAACGAAATAAATGTTTAAATATCAAACAAATTCCTTTTCCTTTTAAATAACATTTTCAAATAATCTTATGTTTTTCTCAAAATAACTTAAAGATTTATTTTTCAAAATTAGCCAAATGTTTTAAATCTGTCGGGAACAACACTTTGTGAATTTTCGAAAGTGCCTAACACCTTCTTTCGAATTTAACTTGAACCCTTATCCTTTCTCTGGTTTTAAATAAAAGGTTTTCTAAAAATACCTTTTTAAAACGATTTTCTTAATTTTCCTAAAGTTAAGTGGCGACTCTTTAAAATATTTTTTCTCAAAATAAAATCAAATATAAATAATTTTTACGCCACGAAGTTACGAAGTAGTTTTTGAATTAATCGAAAACGAACGTAACAATCTTCCCCTTGGCTTGAATTCTTTTCATCAACAGGAACACCGTCTCTCCGCCTTGCCCTCAGCCTTCGAAAGGGCTCTACCGAGTATTACACACACCAATCAAGTCTAGGAAATACCTAAACTTATTGGTCGAGACTGCCTTAGTCATCATATCTGTCAGATTATCATGTGTAGACATCTTCTTCACATCATCAACCCCTTTATAGCCGACTACCTTTTGTCCCTTTGGCAATGAATCAAACTTCCATGTTCAATTCTTATGAAGTGACTCAATCTTTTCACCCGTAGAACCAATTTATCGATCTCCCTTTGAACTATAAATAACTTTTTTATAGCTATTAGACTCAAACACGTCAATGGTCTCTACAACTGACAAAGAAAATTCCATAAAATCTGCATATTCAGAAAGATTTTGATCAACCACGTCTGCAAACCTCTTTGGTCGATTGATCACTCTTTTCTCTCTGTCTGTTGCAATGCTATACGATTGTTGTTGTACAGGTGCATCAATATTATCATCTTGATTAAGGTTTTGCACTTCCTCCACTTCTGAACTACTGGACTGAGCTAGTGAAGATTCAATTTCTAGCTCTATGCGGTCACTGACACCACAGTCTGTTTCTTCTATTGCCTTCTCCTTCTGATAGTCCAGTGAGGCAGATTCATTGAATGTCACATCCCTACTAATAATTAACCCTGGAGTCTTTTGATTTATGCACCACAGTCTGTAACCTTTCACTCCAGTTGCATACCCTAGAAATATGCACTTCTTTGCCCTCGGCTCAAGTTTTCCATCCCTCACGTGAGCATAAGCAGGACAACTAAATATCCTCAAATTTGAATAATCAGCAGGCAAACTGGACCAAACCTCAAAAGGAGTTTTGAACTCAATAGCTGTGGATGGAGATCTATTGACCAAATAACAAGTTGTATTGATTGCTTCAGCCCAAAAAATCCTTGCTAACACATGAGTGTGAAAGCATACTTCGTGCCCTATTATAAAGTGTTTTGCTCATACGTTCAGCAACACCATTTTATTGTGGTGTTCCAAAACAAGTGCAGTGTCTCACCATGCCCTCTTTGTTGCAGAACTCATTGGACTCTAAGTTGCAAAATTCCAACCCATTGTCAGTTCGAAGACGCTTGACTTTTCTTTCAGTCTGCCTCTCAACCATCGTCTTCCATTTAATAAATATCAGAAATGCCTCATCTTTTGTTTTCAGAAAATACACCCATACCATTCTTGAGTAATCGTCAATCAAAGTCATAAAGTACCTGACACTACTTTTGGAGGGAACTCTATTTGGACCCCACAAGTTTAAATATATATAATCTAACTTATTTTTGGTCTTGTGCTTTGCCCTTTTCCTGAACTTTACCCTTGTTTGCTTACCAAACACACAATGCTCACAAAAATTCAAAGCTTGATTTTTGTACCCATCCAATAAATTTTGCTTGCTCAACAAAGACAATCCCTTGTCACTCATATGACCAAGCCGTAAGTGCCACAACTGAGACTGATTCGAATCACTCCTTCCAGAAGCTATAATTGCTTCCCTTTCGACTACATTGGCTTGAAGATAATATAGTCTAGAATGCAGCTTACCCTTCATGAGTACCATGGAGCCTTTCCACACTTTAAGTATCCCATTCTCTAAGTGAAACTTATACCCTTGATCATCCAAAGTCAAAAAAGAAATCAAATTCTTTTTCATTCGAGGAACATGCCAACACTCAATATTTCTAATAATGCCATCGAACACTCTCAATTTGATATTACCAATCCCCTCTACCTCTAGTGGATTATCATCACCTAGGTAGACAGTCTCACTCTTCTGCTTGTAAGTTGCAAACCAGTTCTTGTGTGGACACATGTGGAAAGTTGTACCAGAATCAAGAATCCAGGAATTATGCCTATGATCAGAACTCGCGGCATAAACTTCCTCTACATAGTCATTATTATCAGAATTGTTGCTGGTGTCAATAATATTTTCTGAGTAATCAACTTTCTGCTTCCCTCTTTTCTTCTTTAGCTTAGGACAATCTTTTTTGTAGTGACCTTGCTCCCCGCACTCATAACAATTCTGCTTCCTTGCTCTAAACTTTGATCTGCCGTTGAACTTTTTCCTATTAAAGTTCTTTTGTTGTGTTCTTCCCCTACTCACATGACATTCGCCCTCCGTTATGCTATCTGAAAAACTCTTCTTCAACTTTTTAGATTTTAGTGCATTACTAACATCATCCAGTGAGATACTGTTTTTCCCATATAGCAACGTATTAGCAAAAGTATCGTATGATGGTGGTAAATAACATAACATGATCAAGGACTGATCCTCACTCTCAATTTTGATATCTACATTCTTCAAGTCCATTATAATTGAATTAAACTCATCAAGGTGAGTTCTAACTGGTGTACCTTCATTCATTCGAAGATTGTACAACCTCGTTTTCAAGTAGAGGTGATTTGTCAGCGAATTCTTAGAATATAGATCTTCTAGCTTCTTCCATGCCATTGCTGTAGATTTTTCTTCAGCAATTTCTTAAAGAACGCTATCTGTAACGCTCATGAAGATCGCACTCAAAGCCCTCTCCTTCAGGTCTGGCTTCTCTGACTCTTTCATCTCCTCTGGAAAAGTCTCCTCGATTGCCTTCCATAACCCTTGTAACACCAGGGACGATCTCATTCTAATCTTCCATAGACTAAAACTAGATCCCTCATCGAATTCCTCTACTTCAAACTTTGTTGAAAATGATGGAGACATCTCAACCCTTGACTATGTGTAGAAACTCTAACCTTGCTCTGATACCAATTGTTGAGCTCTAATACCAATTGTTGCAGAAATATCGTGGGTTAGCTAGCACACAATCACACACAAGGATAATAGAGAAGAAAAATAACACAAGGATTTAACGAGGTTCGGCTAGGCCTAATCCTTCAAGCAAAAGCAGGGAGAGTTTTTCACTATAAAAAAAGAGAAGTGTACAATGCTCTTAGAATCCTCAACTACGACCCTATATATAGATCCCAAGTAATTCCCAACCTATAAGGAAAAGGTTCTCCCAATCCTAAAAGGACTATATTTTTATTTCCCAAATCCATTAGGACAAAGGGTTTCCTAAACCAATAGAGATTATGAGTTTCCTAAAATATACAAGGAAAAAATTGAACACATAATTAACAATATGCTAGAGAAATATTAATTGTGTTTTATAGTATCAGTTATTGACCATTATATATTGTTTAAGATTTTTCCGAAGCTCGTCCAACACAACTCTCTCGCCTGTATGTGTGCAGAAATGCTCGAACGCCCACTTGAAATCATCTATGGTTTCATTTTCCTCTTAAACACATTTCTTGTGATTAGTGAAGTGAAAAAGAGGAGTTTCTCAGACATGGGGAGGACTAAAGGGCCAAGAGTTGTGATATTGGTTTTTAAGGCCTCACAAACAACTGCCATCAAGTCTTTTGACAATGATACACTTTTGTTTCCATCCTCATCCCCATCTTGGTAGGAACTTTGGTAAGCTCTGTTATCCGCGCCTGCATCAGTTGATATTTAGAGCGCCAACGATCAGAGGAATGGTTTGAAAAGAGAACAACAGATGAACCCATCCGAAAAAGACAAATTGGTAAAAGCTTTGATTTTTGCTTCCCTAAATAGAAGGTCGTTGAGACTATTTTCGTGCTTACTATAAGTGCATAGGTGTTGGCTTGCCCCTATGATGTCATTTCATATATCAGCAGTTTTGACCACCAAAAGGAAAGGAAAATTTGAGAATCACATATGACTGTAATTGGAACCATCATACGAGTGTTCGTGTATCTTAAATTTTGTAGGGATCAATTTTTAGTATGTTACTGAACTCATCCACAACAATAATAAAATTACTATAAAACTTTGTATACACTAAAGTAAATGAATCTTACATATTGTTTACCCTAAAAATGGTACAGTTGAATTTGTAGATGAGGTCAAGAGTGCACGTGTTAGATCTAACACTCTTTAGGACTCGTTACTGGCGGACCGGTTATCAAGGTGATAAAAAATGAGCGTAAATAAGAGTAAAGTAAAGAAAAGTAATAAACAATGATAAATCTGTGGAATGAAGTCCTTTGTGACATTCCTAGAGGGTCAGAATCCTTCCAACGAGTTAAATATATGAAGAAAAGTAATAAGAAGGCTAAAGCTTGGAGAGCAAGTAAAAGTGTGTTATATTGTGAGTATTAGATTATAGAGGAGCAGATGATCTACAAATAAAGAGAAATCTTTATTTATAGGTTACAATCGGTGGCTTATGGCCAATCAAAGAGGTCTATATCCTGAAACCCTAATAGTACTCTAACCAATGATGTAGCATCAAGTGCCCTATCTGTTGTAGATGCTAGCCTGTATTCTTAGCCTTGGTCATACAAGTATGATACGCATCTGCGCACCTGACAAGTCTGATGCTTTTTTCCCTTATGCTTTTCTTCCACATGATTCAGCTTAATTGAAGAGGGGAGGTGCCATCAGATGAGGCTTCCCCCGAACTAGTCCTGGTTGGAGGTTCCCTTATCAGCAAAAAAGCCTTCCCTTGATTCAGAAGCACCCTTTTGCAAGAGGTTCCATCTCTCTGCATCCTTTGGATATCTTTACCCAATACAGATAGTCCCCCCGCTCCTTAGTTCTCGTGCCAATAGAAGCTGAGAAGTGGAAAAGACCTCAAATCAAACCCTAGACTATCAGACATTATCCCAGAGCTCGAAGTGTCTCTCGTTGTCAAGGTCTATCTTGCCAGGTGTCCATCGTTTGATATGATGCCTTCCCCAATGCAATTTTTTTTTCTCATTTTCCCGCAATCACCATTGTTCATACTTTAATCCTCTTAACCTCATCGATCAATTTATAGGTTTACCTTTTGTTGGTCGCGATTCCTTGCTATTTTTCAAACATGCCTTCTCCAGTACCCGAACTCTCCATTGATCATCTTTTTCTAAAAACATTCCATTTTAGTGATGACTTCAAAGTTTTTTCTAAGAAAGATCCTAAACTCTGATCAATCGGCAACCTTGGTTCCTTGGTAAAGGAAAAATATATCCCTCCCATTCGTCACAACTACAGATTGCTTGAACCCTTACGTATGGAGGCGCCACAATATTTTAAGAGCATCTCTTCAACCAGATATGGTTACTCCTTTATTTATACCCATCCTTTCACCTTGGGTTTTGGATGGTAGATCGTGAAGTTAGTTGCATCCTTTTGTACAATATTTTGATTGATCTTGGGTCAAATTGTCCCCAGCGTGTGAAGGATGGTGGCTTGCCTGCACATAATTTTTCTCAAAGATGACGTAGGTTGCTTGCTTAACCATCTTCTCCTTTTTTATTTTACTTGATTAATCCACAGTGGATTAGTGAAGTTGGTGCATCGAGGAAGGAGGTCCCTCTTCCAAAGTTTGGATGACATTCATAATAGAGGTTGGACTAACAGGTTTGTTGCCGTGGTATCCGAAGATTTGTCCAAAAATCTCTCCTCATTTTTTGGAACTTCCATCGTGAGTGTTTCTTTATTTTTGACTACTTTGTTCCATGCATGATTCATAAATTACATCATCTACCCTTCATGTTTCTATTCCATCTCAAAAATGGCAACTAGACGCAAAAACTTTGAATGCGTTGGTTCGCAAATCCAATAGATGGGTTACTAATATTCTGGAGATCTCTATCATTAGCGATTGGTCATGGGCAAATATCGCTCTTGAGCAAAAATGAAAAGCCAAAAATCATGGTTTGGATCCTCCTATCTTGCTTGTTACTGACTTATTTGCTTCCTCTATTTTTCCTAAGCTTTTCCCTTTAGGCCTATCTGGTGGGCCCATTATTTTCCATCTCAAAGGTTGCATACTCCTCCGTATCCAGTTAGTAGCATGTTGATAAAGGCTCTAGCAATGGATATCATTGAAGGGAGGCATCTTCAGTGGCAGTCATCTTCGTGGTAGCTATATCCAACTGTGATGACATTAGTGATGAAGGTTCACCTAATGATGTCCTTATGGCAAGAGGAAGGTCTTTGGGTGCCAACATGCATGGTATGTTAGATGCCAGCATATTATTTCAATAGATAGATCTGGTTACCAACGCTGACCCTCACTTTCACTGTTCTCCTTCTCTTAACAATTTTCTACCATACAAAGGGTTTCGATCTAAGTTTGGGCACTCAATAAGCTTTGGCGGGTCCAACAAACACGCGGTCTTCAGAACCTTCGCCTCTTGTTTGTGATTATCTATCCATCATTTTCTTCCTCCGACTCATGTTTTTTCTTTCTCAGGCGACCCTAGTCTTGAGGAGCCCCGAGTGCGCAATGATCCTCCCAGGTTGTCAAGTATTTTTCCAGCCCCTAATTTTTACCCTTCTCGATGGCAAGGTATACATTTGAGGATCCCCACAAAAGTCAACTTATTATTGAGGCCAATGCGAGTGGCCAATTACATGCATCCTATTGTGTTATAGAGTGATTGGGACTGGGTTGATCAGGTTGCCACTGAGTGCCATCAAAATAATAGCGCTTATGTCACCACCCAGGTATGGAACTTTCAAGTTCTTTTGAACTTTTCTATTTTCCTGCAAACTTTTTCTTATTAGGAGGCCTCATCTCGATTCTTTCATAATACAAGCCCATGTTTTAACTGTCGAAAGTCTCCATCATCATTAAAAAGAGAAATCCACACTCTCATTGGAGGTTCACGTCTTTCAAGAGAAACTTTTCATATCTTGATATCTATCTATAATTGTTGATATGTTGGTCCTCTAAGACTCACAAATCGGGGTTCTAAAAGATGAGATATCGGTGACCAGGGACAAGATGGATGGTCACAATTGTGATGCCGAGAACTCATATGAGGATGCGGCACATCATCAAAGACTCAGCTTCCTAGGCAAAACATATTGAGGCCCTTGTTCGCGATGAATCTGCCCTTGCTAAGAGGATTTGCCAACCTAATTCTGGGTCATCAGGAGCTACTGATATGACTTCTCCCTCGACATCACTGGAATCCCTTTGAGAGAAAGTGTATCGCCTGAATAGAAAGATAAATTTCAAATTGACTCTGAAGGTACAGATCTGATTTGGACAAGGCATTTATCATTTAGCAAGTCAGACTTTAATCCCTCGAGAAAACAAAAGTATGAGGTTTTGATATTAATGAGAAAATCTTTGAGTCCTAGTACCTGATGGCCCTCGCTCAACCTTTCATGTGCCTTGAATATCATGTGTCTGCATCTGATGAAGACCTCTTGGATGTGGAAATATTAGATAACCCTTAAGACAGTGACTCTAAAGAGTAGAGATCTTGCTGAGCTTTCGATTATATGTTAGTTCTAAAAAAGGGCCCTTTAGTTTTCCCTTGTACATACCCTTCAGGGATTTTGATGAATGATAATAATAAAAAAAAACTTTGATGCATTCTTATTTTATTTCAGAGTTTACCTCTAAGCATGAGAAAATCTGGAAAGATCATTCTTGGTTATCAGGTGGTCTTTATGGGGATTAGAAAGGACAACTCTGGGCACTTTGTTTCTTGCGAATCGATAGGCCATGTTTTCTAGCTTTAACTACCGATGCTACGTGGTTCTCATCAACTTGCCATAGGAAAGGCAGTTCACAGAGAACATTTAATAAGGTTTGGCCTATAAAAGCAGCCTTTGCCTTCTTTTCTTTCTCACCACCCTCTACTTCATTGTCATGTTCTTCAGAAAAAACATTGAGGGGGTCGTCTTTCTCAAATGGGAAATGCTTTTTACTTATTTGTTTTTTCCCTGACTGTTTTTTCCTTCTTATCTTCAACCCTGGATTATGTCTTTTCAACAGGATCTCTGGTTTATTGATAAGGATGAAGTAGTAGCTGGGGATGAATACAAGGGTAAGGATGAAGGGGTCGATTATTTGGGTTGCCTGAGGTGATGTGTTATGCCATAGTGGTTCTTCGGTATCTTAAACTTCTTGGGTTTGGATGTTCGACCCCTACCACTTGTGTTATACATTGCCCGTAAGGCAGTTACCATGGCTTGATATACTCTATTGCCTCACACGGGACAATTCTATGAATAACACAAAATTCTCCCGTACCTATGACCCATTGGTATTGGGTCTGCTTTGTGCTTTTGGTTAACCTCTAGGGAGTCTCCTCATGCACTCATGTGCTTGTCCGCAGTTCTCCCTATTTTCGGGAAAAAATGACTCATTTGAAAATCATTTCGAAAATCTAAGTTAAAGTTTTAAAATGTTTTCAATTTAAAAGCAAGAGTCGCCACTTAATTAATTAAGGAAAATTAAGAAAACCTTTTAAGCAATTTCTAAAGCTTAAAACAGATAAAGACTTAGAAAAATTTTGAGATTAAGGGTAAGGGTTCAAATTAATATTTCGAGAAGGTTTTCAAGGCATTCGAAACATCCGCTAACTTGCAGTTATCCGGACTTGTTTGGAAATAACTTATTTTGACTAACTTTTGAAAAGATCTTGTTTTTTTTGTTCATTTCACTTGAGAAGACACTTGATTAATTTAAGAAAACATAGCGATATAACTTGACAAAAGGGAAGATTTGATAAGAGAAAATTAACACATGCTTAGAGACAAAAGCACATAAATAAAGTTTGTTTTTAAACAAAAAAGGGAAACATGCTCGTTTAATAATTTTAAAAATGCTCAACTATTTTTTCATGAAGAATATACCACGTAGAATGAAACTAAACCAGAAATGTTTATGTCTTTGGAGAATAATCCAACTAAGTTTAAAGTGTCAGTCCAAATTAATTACATATAATTCTATCTAAGCAGTTAAAGGGTTAAAAAGACATAATCAAGTCATTGACTTAATCTAAACCTGTCCTAAAATCTAGTTTGTGGGCCCTCTTTAGGCCCACCGCCATTTTTTTTTGGACTTTTAGTCCAATTTCATCTTCTGCCTATTTGGGCTGCTGCTACTGCTTGAATTTTATGGGTTTCGACCCATTTTTATGCTACTGTTGAGAAGCACATGGGTTTTAGCCCATTTTCCTCAGAACCTAGTCCATCTTGGACTACTCTTTGCCGCCACTCTGTCAGGCCCATTTTCTGCTTCTTCCTCTGCTGCTAATCATGTCTGCTTGGACTCAAGGTGTTGGGCTTGCTAGCCCAACGAAATGCAGGGGAGAAATTATATGAGTCCATTTTGGACTCAGGGCAGTTCATGCACAAGCTTCTTTGGAGCAGCAACTGGGACAACGAGACTTCGTCGGAGATTTGACTCCACTGAAACTTGAACTAACCTCGCTGGATTTCGACTTATAATGTATTTTTCTCTGAAACTTTCAACTTCTTTAGGGGTTTAGAGAGTGGTTCTCCAAAGAAAACCCTAAGAAATCAAAAGCTAGCCCCTATTCTTGTAAACCTTTGTGGTTTATATAGGGGAATTTGAGGTGAAAATGTGGGGAAATCAGAAGGGTAAAACGGGTAGAAGACTTGGAGAAATTTTGAATTCCTCAATGGATGAGGCTGGCCAGCAAGGAAATGGTACGAGATTGTACCAATTTCTATGAGATTCGCGGAGAAATCGCCACCTAGGGCAGTTTCTAGAATCTTCTCCACTGCCAGTACACGAGTTTGATGGAGATGGAGGATTTGGATGAGGTTTTGACAGAGCTTTGGTGTCTTTTTGCAGCTGTGTTGCTGCATTTTTGGCATTGGAGTTGCACGGCGTTTGGAAATGTCTATGTACTGGGTTTGTCGGTGTCGTCTGTGAGAGAGAGATGAAGAAATATAGAGAGGGGATAAAGGTGTGTTTGGTTTCATCTGTGTGTAAAAAGAGAAAGGGGAGAGAAAGAGGAGTATATGGGTGAGTTTGGGTGGGCTGGACTGGGTTTTGGGGTTGGGTTAAGCGGATGGTGTCATGCCCTATTTTTACCAAGATTAGATAAAGCACAACTTATGGACTCTGAAAGAATTTTTATTATGTACAGAGTCGCCACCGAATTTTTAAGGAAAATAAGGAAACCTATTTTTGATTATTGACACGTATGACTCACATTTTAATCTGCGAAAACCATTTGAGATTCTAGGTAAGGGTTCAAGTTATTTCGAAGGGAAGGTGTTAGGCATCCTTCGAAATTCACAAATGTGGTACCCGGCTAAACTTAATTTTTAAAGAGAGAGGAGGTAAAAAAACATTTTTTGAAAAGTATAAATATGAACAGTAAAAAATATGTATATACAAGTGCAAAGAATAATTTTAAAATATGTACATAAGAGTATGTAAAATGTATTTTTATATGTATGAAAATTTTTAGTACGTATGAAAATTTATATGTAAGAGAGTATACAAAAGAGTGTAAAGAATGTATATTGTTAATATGAAAAGTAAGTAAATATGTTAATATAAATAGATACTATTAGGAAATATATATATATATAAGAAAAATGTGTAAGTAATATATGTCTAAGTTCATTGAGTAAAGAATGTAAAAAATATGTATAATGTAAAGAAATATATCGAAGAGATTGTACAATGATTACATCGATTGACTTGCGTAAATACTATTTCACTTTTGCAAGAAAAAATGAGTTTAAGAATGAGAAAAGAATATTAATTTTCAAAAGAATATATAAAGAATTGTTTGCAAAGTTTAAGTAAAAATGATTAAAAGAACAGTTTGAAAAAGAAAAGACGGCCTAATATCTGCGTGAAGTAAAAATGTGAACTAATTACCTAAGTTGAACTGATTTATTTGTAAAGTATTTACGGTCTAAGTTTTGCATATGCACGTAATAATGAATAAGTAAATAAAAGACACACCTCCCAAAGCCCCGAAAATAAAATTTTCACTATACTTTATCTTTGTACAATTACAAAAATTACAAGAATATAAATAAAAGTAATAAATTTTGGAGAGATTTTTCAAACCCTTTTTAAATGTCATCTTCGGAAGTATCTTCACGTACCTGTATAAACACTTAGTAAAAAATTCAATAACAAATAAATATTTACCAAAATAAGTTAAAGAAATACATATGTATGTAAATATAAGAAAATAGATTTTTATTATAGTATGGGCTCAGATATGTGGTAGTACTAAGTTTTAAATACGCCATGGCTGCGAAACATCGGTTGGCCACCCGAGATCACCTCGTCAAGATACGGATCATAAAACTTTTTATTTCCTCTTTGTAATATTAAGATTTCGTCATCGCCCAAACTTTATTTTTTCTCGCTACGTATGTATATATGTATCCGTCTTTTTTATTGTGGAGGCCTCAAAAATCGACGGGAGTTTTTTCATTGGCCATGTAATGTAGTATTTGTTCATTATAATTTTAATGATGTCCCAAAAATAGTGTGAGGGCAAAAATATCAAAAATAGTTCAAAAACAGCCCGCAAACAGTGATAATTGGAGCAACAAGAAAATTCTGGAGAATAATCTGCAAACAACAACCAACATGTACATATGAACAAACAAAAATATAGAACACAAAATGCATTCTCCAGAATCCATAGGAATTCACCGGAGTCACCATTTTTCGGCCAACAATAGTACACAAAAGAGGGAAACGAGGAGAGTAGTGACGGTGTTGCTTCCACGGCTTCGCCGGAGCAATGCCAAAAATACGAATAAGATCCGACCAGATCTACAAAAATACACGTGCAATAGTTCATAAATAATAAAAACTAAATCACCGGAGCATTTTTCGATCAGCAACAGTGATGAAACAGGAGAAGGGAGCGTCGTTGCTTCCACGGCTTTCGCCGGAGCAACGCCGAAACGCAGTAATCCGGCCAGATCTGGCCCGTTTGGCTCAAAAATGGCAGAGGGGAGAGAGACAACACGGAGAAAAGGGGAGAGAAAGGAGAGGGGCGTTGGTGGCCGTGTGGTTGTTCATGGCCGGAGCTCGTTCGCCGGAGCTCCGGCATTTTGCTTACCGGAGAAAAGCAAACGGGAGAGAGAGAGAGTGAGGAGAGAAAGATAAAAAATCTGAAAAATAAATATTTGGATGTGTAGTGTGTGTGAATGTGTGTAGAAGATGTGGAAATAAAGATTAGCCCCCTCCCCTTTTTATAATACAAAACTAACCCCCCTTTTGTCCAAAAAATAAAAGACTATCTCTTTTTATTTTTTAGTTATTATCTAATAGATTATTTACTCTATTAACTAATGTATAAAGTTTATTAACCGATGGACGATAGCCGTATTTAGTCATGTCAAATGTCACCTTTATTAAAGGTGACAAAACCTTGACTTGATTGATTCGTTGCTCTGCGTATTAGAATTAATTGCTCCGACCTCTTGTGCTTGCGGAATGTATTAAAAAATTATCTATAAATAATATACAAAAATATGTGTATTGGTATGTGATTACAAAAATATAAAAAATAAAATAAAATGTAATGTGTTTTAAATAATTGAAATTGTAGTATTTGTATTGTGTACGTGTGTAGGGGACTGTAAAAAAATATTGTGATTATCAAAATTGTATAATGATAATAAATTGATAAAAAAATCCTAATATTCACAAAATAAAGGATAATTATCAATAAATTGTAAGACAGTAAAAATGTCACAATAAATTGATAAGAATCCTAATATTTATGAAATTAAGAATAATTATCAATAAATTGATAAAACTCCTAAAATAAGGATGATTATCAATAAATTATTATATTTCATGAAAAATGTGTAAAAAAATGTATTTTGTGCTCTTTAACGATCAGAAAACCTGAAGACGTTAATTTTAAGCATGGAGAGCCAAAATTGGGTGTCAACAGATGGTAGAAGGAAAAATGAGGGATGGGCCAGCGAATTCGAATTATTTGCTAGCCCAATTTGCTGAAGAAGAAAAGCTGGTGAGGGTCTATTTAGATAATGGCCACATTTGCTTCAATCTTTAGGAGATAGCCAAATTTGACAGATTTAGGGAATTCAGCCGATATTTAAATAGTTTTAAGGATATAGGCTATAATAGAAATGAAGATGAATCAATTAAGAATAACCTTGAGCTTTAATAAATTAAAACAATTCAAAATAATTATTGTATTTAACGTAGAATTACCTCTTTTAACAATTATGAAATTAATTTATTCAATTAATCTCTTGCTTGAATTAATTTAGAGGAAAATCAAACGTTTAATCTTTTAAAAGGATTTTCTTACGAAACTAAACTCTAAAATAGTTCTTTAAGTAAACTTATATAAATTTCACATAATTAAATATGAAAAATATAAATCATTACTCAAAAACTATTATAAAGCCGGTTTGAAAAATATTTTATCCCTTTTTTACAAAATAATTATTTTGAGAATTGTTTAAAATTCAAAAAGGCTCAAGATTAATTCGTAATGTGGAGGATAAAAATTGGGTGTCAACAACTGCCCCTCCCTTTGGGTAGGGTGAGTGTAATGAACCCTGGGCAAAGGTAATTGTCGTTCTCAATTTTATCCGACCACAGATTCGTCTTCAGAAAACGGTTGGTTCTAGCATGAATTTCAAGGAATTATGGCCGAACTCCGGTATCGAGTTTCCTACATATCTCAGGTTACATGAGAATTCAGGCCACTTGTAGTTCAAGATACTTGATTTTATGCACGGTTTTGAAAGAATTCCAAACTATCTCGATTTCAGAGTACAGAGAGATCGCAAAGCTGGGGAATAAGAGGATTGGGGGAAGTTAGGAATGCAGCCGAGTTTTCAACATAGAGCCCTCCTACATATGCCAGGACTTAGGAATCAGGCTGCTTGTAGTTCGACTCAATCGGTGGAAAAGGTAATCTTTATGTTAAGATAACTTTTGGCTCGGGATGAATGACGAATAATGTGAGCTATAGAAAAGAGTCTTGTATCCTCTCAACTATGAATGTGGAGCTCTTCACATCCATAAGTAAGATTTTATCTGAACATAATTTCCAAAGCTCGAGGTGTATAGTCACTCGGATTTGAAAAGAAGGAATATTGCTTCCAGCGTGAGTTCAAAAAATACCCTGGATGAAAAACTAAGACTCAATAATAGGAAATACCCACATGCCTTCTGATAGGGGTGTGGTTTGATGGCGGTGAAAAGTTGTTCTTCAGCTCGCGTCCAAAGAGTTTGGTATTCCTCTTCGGACTATGTCCCAATTCACTGCTAAGAAAAAGTTCCACGTTCTGATGCATCTTTTTTGGTATAGTCCGCACCTGTGTTTTTTGGTTTGAGAATTTCATCCTTCTCGGATGCTCTCGACAACATCTCAAAACAAAATTTGTTAGTAGTAACATAATTCCATTTGAAGAGGTAGCTTCTTCGCCATACCTCATCTTGGGATTATGTTCGAATCCCGTGTTGTGACATCCTTTTGATGCATTTTGTACCTATTGTTCTTGATTCGAGATTTTCATCCTCTCAGATGTTCTCGATAAAACAAAATGGTTAGTAGTAATGTGATTCAACAGAGAAAGACAACTTTGTACCTCATTTTTTGCATTTGTTGCTTTTGAAGAAGATGGCGTCCTTTCCATGTCTTTGTCTTTAGAAAATAGCAATTTTCATGCTTAATAAGCATGATAGCCTTCGTAGCTATTGGATAGGCTTGCCTTCATGGCGGTTTTCGAGTATGATGACCTTCGTGGCCGTTTGATGTGACGGTCCTTGCAACCGTTTGTGGCATTCTCTTGAACGTAATAGCATGTGTGGCTATTGACAGTAGTCTTTGCATATGCCTTTAGGGTAAGTCTTGTGCATCATCCATATCGATGCGGCTAACAGATATTCCCTGAGTTATAGGCTTTAGGTAATCTAGCACATCATCCGACTTTGGATAGAGGTGGCTTACAGATGCTTTTAACTTGTCAACTTTGAGTAATCTTGCACATCATCCAACTTTGGATAGAGGCGGCTTATATATGTCCTTCGAATTACCAGTTTTTTGGGTAATCCTGCACTTTTATCCGATCTTGGATGTAACGCGAATTACATATTTCCCTTGAATTGGTAGCCTTTGGGTAGTCCTGCACAATATCAACGTGGATATCTCGTGGCTTATAGATAACCCTTGGGCTATTAATTTTGGGTAGTCTTGCACTTTTATCCAATTTCGGATATTATTGTGACTTATGCATTACCCTTGAACTGTCAATCTTCAGGTGATCTTGCACACTATCCGGTTTCAGATATTGCTGCGTCTTACAAATAACTCTTAGTCTGTCAAGTTTTGAGCAATCTTGCAGACTAGCCGATTTCGAATATCGCTGTCACTTATAGACGACCTTTGTCCTTCCAACTTTGGGAAATCTGGTTCGTCATCCAATTTGGATGGAGTCTTACAGACATCTCTCGGACTATATGCTTTCAACCTCGATGGCAAGTGGTATTTGACTATCGAGGGTGACAAAGGCCTTTGCCACTCGATCAAATATAATTGCCTCTTTCGGAAATTGATGCTTTATGATAAGAGTGAATAAATATCATCGACGTCAGACTTCACCATCTTACGCGATATCGGATATGAATATGCTGGATGCTAGACTTGGCATAATAAATAATAATAATATCCTCAACGTCAGACTCCTCCATCTCATGTGATATCGGATATAAATATGCCAGACTTGACATAATAAGGAAGCAAATACATCCTCAATGTCAGACTCCTCCATCTCACGCGATATCGGATATAAATATGTTGAATGCCAGACTTGGCATAATAATAATAATAATATCCTCAACGTTAGACTTCTCCATCTCACACGATATTAGATATAAATATGCCAGGCTCTGCATAATAATAAGGAAGCAAATATATCCTCAACATCAGACTTCTCCGTCTTACGCGATATCAGATATAAATATGCTAAGTGTCAGACTTGTCATAATAATAATAATAATATCCTTAACGTTAGACTCCTCCGTTTCACGCGATATTGGATATAAATATGTCAGGCTCAGCATAATAATAAGGAAGTAAATATATCCTCAACGTCAGACTCCTCCATCTCACGCGATATCGGATATAAATATGTTGAATGCCAGACTTGGCATAATAATAAGGATGAATGAATATCTGTGGCATAAATATGCAAATGAAAATATCCTCAATGTTAGACTCCTCCGTTTTACGTGATCTTGGATATAAGTATGCTCTTGGGTCGACCCCGCACATCTAGTGCAACTTAAGGACACCTCTGAATGTCATCCTCTTTGAAACCGGCCGGTAGAGGGACATAATATCCGCAAAAAATGCATCTATGGTATTAATGATGATGATGGTCCTCTTGACATGCGAATATGACATGGCCCTCTTGGCATGATCCTCTTGACATGCAAATATGACATGGCCCTCTTGACATGGTCCTCTTGACATGGTCCTCTCGACATGCAAATATGACATGGCCTTCTTGGAATGGTCCTCTTGACATGCAAATATGACATGACTCTCTTGACATGGTCCTCTTGACATGCAAATATAACAATGATGTGGATGATCGTGCAATGACATGCGTAGTAGTTGCAGAAAATATCACCTTTAATTTTTGTGTTGTCCTGTTGACTCCTTTGTGTGTACCTGTGCTCAAGGCAAACAATTAGTACACACAACATTTCTTTTACTAGCGACCACAGTCAAACTTGAAAAACTCTAAAGACAGTGTCTATGAAGCTAATCAAAATAATTTTTATCTCAAATGTAAATGAAATGGTTGCGCCCATTTCTGGGGACAGCCATAAATACCATTTTTGAACATCGTCTATTCGTGGTGATTTTTGACTTGCTGGGGATTGGTGGAGAACGTCGCAGATCTCTCATTTGGTGTTCTATTTTGAAGCTGACCAAGATGTCCTGATCCATTTTAGGGACTTGAGGATGTTGCCAATCTCTTTTTACTTAGTAGCTCTTGTGAACTACAAGAAGATTTGCTCGTTCTAGGGACTTTTGCCTCTTTGGCTTCTTCCCACTGTTTTGGCTTTTGTCATCAAGTTTGGGGCATCTGATCTTGTTACGTGTCTTTGAACGCGTTTGATAACGAGGGGCTTTCACTGATTTCTAACATACTTTTTAGGACAACCTGCATCCACAGAAAAATTGTTAGTTTTTGGTGAAACTAATTCATATTGACCTTCTTCGATCTTCTGCTCCTTGCTTTGTCTTTTTTGGGTGCTTTCCATTCTCAGGTACTCATCGCCCTCGACTCCCGGGTCACGGTAGACATAAGACAAAGATTAAAATTAAAGGAGTAAAACTAATCTTTTTGTAAAGATTTTTCAAACAAGTTCTTTGGAAAACAAATATTGAAAAAAGATAGTTTGGAAAGGTCTTTGCCCGTCATGTCATGTGCCATCTCAACGAATGTCCTTTACTCGAGGCCTTGGCATTCCTGACATACTGCTGGCGGACTCTGGAGATCCTTTGTCATCCTGGCTTGGGAGTTCAAAATATTTTCGAGAAATCTGTCACAGCTGGGGATTAATCCACCTCGGACTAGGGATTTTTGAAGTTGACGCTGATCTCTCGGTGTTGGGGAATTCTTTGGAATTCGTTTCTAACTCTTGAGTGAAGTTCCGTGGAAATTTTGAGGTCTTTCTCAAAATTTCTGCCCCAGTTAAAGGTTTTATTATGAATCACATTCCATTGGCAAGAGACTTGAGACTCTGTGGGGAATTACGAGATTCTTTCTCGCTATTCATTTTTGTTGCTCCTCAGCTCATCCTGTATTCTGATTTGTTGGAGACGATCTCCGCCTTATGAATTTTCAAGATTCCTTTCTCAAAAATTCTGCCCCAGTTCCCATTTCCTGGGTAATATGACCAAGCCGTTGTGGCGCTTACGTATCCAAGACAGGAATCAGGTCAAACGTAGTTCTCACACTTGTAGTGGGAGAATGTTGGAAATAAATAAAGGGGTGACCGAGGTCGACACAGGCCGCCTATGTATCTCATTCTTGAGAATTCAGGTCAGACGTAGTTCAAGGATAGGGAGGGGAAAGATAGATTTTCCTAAGGGGTTGACCGAAGCTGACACAGGCAGCCTACGTATCTCATTCTTGAGAATTCAGGTCAATGTAGTTAGTAGAAAGAGGATAGGGAATCTTAAAGCTTTTATTAAGTGCAAAACGATTACAATTAGAAAGTGTGATTACAGGGAAAGAAAATAGAAGGAAAAGAAGCCGCCTTCAGGCGTAGTATCTCTTTGCAGCATCGGAGTTGATATAGGCTTGGGACATACTTGATCATCCATCTTGGACAAAATCAAAGCTTCTCCAGATAGCACTTTTTGGACGGCATACGGTCCTTGCCAATTAGGTTCAAACTTTCCTCTATCTCGTGGGAGAGAAGAATTAACTGTCCATTCCCTGGATTGAATCCTGGATTGATCAATAACTTTTGAGAGATGATGTTTGTGCTCGTTCTCATCCTATCATTGTAGGACCAGTCAAAGATGTCGATGTATGACTTGAGCAGACTGATAAGTTCTTTCTTTTGTGCCTTTGACAAATGAACACCGACGCTGATTTCTTGACTGTTACCTCCCAGATTGACTACCTCAAACTCTTTTAGGTGGGGCCTTTTCTGGTCTTTGAAGTTTTTAGACTTCTTGGACGTTCTTTCAAGGACCATTATATCTTCAACATACTCCTCGAAATCATCATCATTTAGCCCGGTTTGTTCGTTAAGCTCTTGACATGACATGACAGTGGCAGGTTTTAATCTATTATTACTGAAAACATAAACAAAGAAAGTTAGATAATGACCAGCAATCATATAGCAAAGTTTTTGCAATAAGGAAGGCTTTCTTTGAAATCCAAAAATATTTATAAACTATGGCTATAACCCATATGAGTGCGGGTCCGTGCCTTTTGGAAGCGATAAAATAGTATGAGGAAATTGAAAACATAAAGGGTGGTTCACGGAGCCTCATCCGGACCATCACCGATTTTTCCATAAAACAGAATCTTTGTCTACCCAGCCGAGTGGAGAGTCATGAGGGGAGTTGCGGCCCATTTCTGTAACTTTTCCCCGGGCGTGGCATCCCTGATCATGGCTACTTTGGGGATTTCTTCTACTATAACACGCATTCCTCGAGTAGATCTCCTATTCCATTCTCTAACCCGTCGCTTGGGGGACCAATACGCATCGGGAATGACTGATATAAGTGAGGGAGTGGCTTCGGCAGTCCTGACTGCTTCTTCTCTTTGACTTTTACCTTGTCGTCTCGAGCCATGTACCCTAATCCATGCCTGGTTACACCGCCAGAATTCTTCCCCAGCCCTAAGCCTGGCTCGTGTCCGCTGCTCACTATCGTGGTTGCAGGCATTTTATAGATCGGTGGCATGTGAATTTGAGGAGCAAGATCCTCTCCAGTGGCATTGACGATCTCTACGGTGTAGAAATCGGTTCCCTTCGGGACTTCTTCGAATACGGGAATACAACCATTAGGGTGGCTTAGGTGACTCCGATCATTATGAATCACTACTTCATGCTCTTCCCAAATAACCTTTACCATTTGATGCAAAATTGAGGGCGCGGCTCTAGTTTCGTGGATCCATGGTCTTCCAAAAAGTAAGTTGTAGCTGGTGGTAATATCCATGACTTGGAATTCTGTATGAAACTCGACAGGTCCCATTTGGATGTATAGGCTGACTTTCCCGATAGTGTCCCTTTGACCACCGTCAAAGGCTTTCACGTTCATCCTGCTCTGGCAAGCCTTTCCCAGATCATAATATAGCTGAGTGAGTGTGGATAATGGGAAAATATTCAGACTCGAACCATTGTTAATCAAAACTCCATTTATAATCTTCTCTTGACATTTAATAGTGACGTGCAAGGCCTTGTTGCGCATTAACCTTTCAAAGGGTAGCTCCGCAATACTCAAAGTAGCTATAGCTTTTTCCGGCATTTCCTGCTTTTTAGGGCTAACCGGCACTGTTGACTTGCTCACAATCCATTCTTTATCGACCTCTATCATGTTAACAGTGGCTCCTCCATGATTTGGAAGCGGGTTGTTATTAACATTGGCCGATGCAGTTTATAGTGTGATTACTCTTTGATCAATCAAATCCTAAATTTTGTGCCTCAGGTTAATGCAATCTTTGGTATCATGTCTGAATCCTCTGGAATGATAAGCACAATGTCGGTCAGCCCTGAAGAAACGAGAGTTAGGATTTGCAAGTTTAGGTTGTATGGGCTAAATAAATCTAGCAGCCTTCAATCTCTCATATAACTGAGTTCTGGTTTCCGCCAGCTGGGTGAAAGTCCGAGAATCTTTCTTTTCCAAATTTGGACGAGGGAGATTTGCATTGGCGGAAAGAGGAACCTGGTGTCCTGGTTCTCGGGAGCCTTTTGATACACTTGAAAGTTTTAGGGAGGAGCTTGGTAAGTGGGTTGCACATTTGGTTGTGAAACTTGGTATATGGGTTGTATATTTGGTTGTGGAGCTTGGTAAATAGGCTGAGTATAGTAAATCGGTTGAGGATTTTATGGTGCTGGGGGAGGGGTTGTTGGAACAAGTGACTTTTTATAGTTGGCTCCGAAGGGCTTCCGCAATCTCGGGCTAGGACCGAAGGATACCAAAGATACCTCTTCTCTCTTCTTCTTGAGAAATTCTGTCGATCCTGCGAATGCCGAGGCCTTAGCAATCTTGCCGCTACGAAGACCTTCTTCGATAATTTCACCGATCTTGACTAAGTCAGCGAATTTTGCTTTGACCGCTGATATCATTTTGTCGTAGAATTCCAATTCTTGAGAGTGCATAAACACTGCGCTTATCTCCTCTTCGGTCATAGGAGGCCGAACCCTTGCTGCCTCTTTCCTCCACCGATAGGCGTAGTCTCTGAAGTCTTCATTCAATTTTTTCTTGATGCGCCCTAGAGAGTATCGATCTAGGACGACTTCTACATTGTATGCAAACCTTTGAGCGAAGTCTCGGGCTAGGTCACTCCCCCAAGACCACTTTCTTAATTCCTGAGAGGTGATCCATTCTAAAGCCTCTCCGCTCAGACTTCGACTGAAAAGCCTCATTAACAGAGTGTCGTTCTTTCGGGCACTGACCATCTGGTCACAATAGCTTCTTAGATGGGCTTCAAGATTCCCGATACCATTGAAGGTTTCGAACTTGGGAATCTTGAATCCGTCTGGCAGGTCTATCTCCGGATGGATACAGAGATCATCGGAGTCATATCTCTTTTCATAGGATGAGCCTTGAAACTCCTTGATCCTGGCTATCTCTTCCTTTATTTGCACCATGTCATACTCATGTTTCTTCTCTGTGGCCCTCAACTCCTTCTCTTTCTCCTCGTAGTGGTCAAGCTCGGGGCTTTCTGGGAGGGCGGTGTATGGTTCTACCATAGCGTGAAAAGTGGTAGGTGGCATGTTCTGGACAGGTAGAGGCTGAACATGTGGAGTGGCATTTGGATGTGTGGGGGTATAGTTGCATGGGTTAGTGACGTTGGGATGGTTATTCTAGGAGTTGTAGGTATTTGGTGGTGTATTTTGGTAGTTTGGAGGGTGGTTCTGTGGATTGTAGGCATTTGGGTTGTTATTTTGGTTAGTGTGCTGGATAGGAGGAGTATGGATTTGGTATAAAGGTCCGATATGGGGAGGGTTATTGTTGAGAGGTTCATTGGGAGTTCTAGGTGCGGAGGCAGGAGGGATATCCCTTGGATGGTTTTCGGTTAGCGGGGAATTGAGCGGAGGGATTTGGAGAGGGGTTTGGGAGTTACCCAGAGTTGGGGTGTTAGCGGCAATAGTTAGGCTTGCCATATCCTTGGCTTTCTGCACCTCTTCTTGCATTTTCTCTAGCTTCCTCGCCAATTCTGCAATCATTTCACTCTGTTCAGCGATAATATTATCTCTTACAGCCAAAACATTTTCTTCCTCATTAGAGGAGGAATCTACGAGTGCCTTTGAGCGGGTGAAGTAGGGATGTTCGGCCAGTTTTGTCAACACAGATCAATTTCTATTACCTGTTGAAGTAAAACAACTCAAAGGCCGATATGTTAGATCCTGTTAGTGATAAACAATACAAGATATTCAACTGAAAATAAACATGTAACAGTTGTTTTTCATCAAGGCGAATTGATCCATGGGTATTTATCGACTCAAGGATTCGATGGACAGGAATTTGCCCAACGATTTTGGGTAAGTAGATTCTACCAGAAAAGTTGACTTGTCGAGTCCTTATCTTCTGATACCTGTCTTGTAGCACTTGATGTGTCTTCTGAACTCTTCGGTATCTCCATTGAGGTGGGGAAGTGAAAATTTCTTTAAGGATAGGGGTCGGGCCTTGAAAAGACATAGTTTGGAGATTGTAAGTTCGTTTTCTGAACAAGACTTAAAAGGGTTTTAAGAAGTCTTTGGATTTTTCTGGGAAAATTTGAAGAACTCCAAGAGCGATTTTGGATGGACTTTGTGTAGTGGGATTAATATTTTGCTTACTGTGTTCTAGAAAATTTCGGCACGGAATGGACCAATTTTCCTTGATTCAAGCAATACACATAGCACATAAAGCAGTTATATCACATAACAGTTCATAGCGCGTCCTATACGAATATGTGACCTTTTATGCCAAAGGTAGGCCTAACGAATTGAAGGTTATGTATGTCGTTTGTAAACGTTCCATTGCCCCAAAATATATTTATACATATTGATTAAATAAAATGGGGGTACAAAATTATGGGAAAAGGAATGTACATCAAAATCAGTCCCGCGCAGGGGTACAATTCAAAATTAGGACACCGTGGCTGGTCCTTCATTCTCGAACTTCTTGGACTTCTTGCAAATTCTGAATGCCTTTCGGATGACAATCTTCAAAAAATAAAAGACTATCTAAAAGTATCTCAATCCCAAAGGACAATGGTTCGTACAACCCGACATTACATCCTTTAATTAACCACATAAGGGATGATTATTCTTTCAGGTCGTGGGCCCTTTCGAACACAAGGCGGTCTTACTAATGAACTTAATATCCCTTGGATATGAAGACGTCTTAGGTCAAGGCCTATTCTGGGATTTGGTTTCGTTCTATCTTAGGTTTCTAGAATAGGTTTCGAAATTGACCAGGAATCCAGGCGGACAACTAAGGCTAAAACAACAAGTGACCGTTAACCGACCGCGGGTCAACTACTTCACTCGTCTGTTTTGAAATTTGTGTGTTTTGTTAAACAAGTAAGGAAAGCAATAAAGATTACTAATTATTACAATCCGAATAGTTAGTCAAATAAGTTAGTTGCAAACAATAAGGTTAGAACCTAGTTGAATTATCCTCAGCAGAGTCGCCATTTCTGTTTTCGAGAAAAAATGACTCATTTGAAAATCATTTAAAATATCTAAGTTAAAGTTTCAAAACATTTTCAATTTAAAAGCAAGAGTCTCCACTTAATTAATTAAGGAAAATTAAGAAAAACTTTTAAGCGATTTCTAAAGCTTAAAACAGATAAAGACTTAGAAAAATTTTGAGATTAAGGGTAAGGGTTCAAATTAATGTTTCGAGAAGGTTTTCAAGGCATTCGAAACATCTACTAACTTGCGGTTATCCGGACTTGTTTGAAAATAACTTATTTTGACTAACTTTTGAAAAGATCTTGTTTTTTTGTTCATTTCACTTGAGAAAGAACTTGATTAATTTAAGAAAACATAGCGATATAACTTGACAAATGGGAAGATTTGATAAGAGAAAATTAACACATGCTTAAAGACGAAAGCACATAAAAAAAGTTTATTTTTAAACGAAAAAGGGAAACATGCTCGTTTGATAATTTTAAAAAATGCTCAACTATTTTTTCATGAAGAATATGCCACGTAGAATGAAACTAAACCAGAAATGTTTACGTCTTTGGAGAATAATCCAACTAAGTTTAAAGTGTCAGTCCAAATTAATTACATATAATTCTATCTAAGCAGTTAAAGGGTTAAAAAGACATAATTAAGCCATTGGCTTAATCTAAACCTGTCCTAAAATCTAGTTTGTGGGCCCTCTTTAGGCCCACCGCCGTTCTTTTTTGAACTTTTAGTCCAATTTCATCTTCTGCCCATTTGGGTTGTTTCTACTGCTTGAATTTTATGGGTTTCGACCCATTTTTATGTTGTTGTTGAGAAGCACATGGGTCTTAGCCCATTTTCCTCAGAACCTAGTCCATCTTGGACTACTCTTTGTCGCCACTCTATCAGGCCCATTTTCTGCTTCTTTCTCTGCTGCTAATCATGTCTGCTTGGACTCAGGTGTTGGGCTTGCTAGCCCAACGAAATGCAGGGGAGAAATTTTATGAGTCCATTTTGGACTCAGGGTAGTTCATGCACAAGCTTATTCGGAGCAGCGACTGGGATAATGAGACTTCGTCGGAGATTCGACTCACCACCGGAACTTGAACTAACCTCGCCGGATTTCGACTTATAGTGTATTTTTCTCTAAAACTTTCAACTTCTTTAGGGGTTTAGAGAGTGGTTCTCCAAAGAAAACCCCAAGAAATCAAAGGACAACCCCTATTCTTGTAAACCCTTGTGGTTTATATAGGGAAATTTGAGGGTGAAAATGGGGGGAAATCAGAAGGGTAAAACGGGTAGAAGACTTGGAGAAATTTTGAATTCCTCAATGGATGAGGCTGGCCAGCAAGGAAATGGTATGAGATTGTACCAATTTCTACGAGATTCGTGGAGAAATTGTCACTTAGGGAAATTTCTAGAATCTTCTCCACTGCCAGCACACGAGTTTGACAGAGACGGAGAATTTGGATGAGGTTTTGACGGAGCATTGGTGTCATTTTGCAGATGCGTCGCTGTGTTTTTGGCGTTGGAGTTGGACGGCGTTTGGAAACGTCTGTGTACTAGGTTTGTCATTGTCGTCTGTGAGAGAGAGATGAAGAAAGAGAGAGGGGGGGGGGGTAAAGGTGTGTCTGGCTTCGTCTGTGTGTAAAAAGAGAAAGGGGAGAGAAAGAGGAGTATATGGGTGAGTTTGGGTGGTCTGGATCGGGTTTTGGGGGTTAAAGAATTGGGCCAGGAATTGGGCTAAGCGAATGGTAGAAGGGAAAATGAGGGATGGGCCAGCGGATTTGAATTATTTGCTAGCCCAATTTACTGAAGAAGCAAAGCTGGTGAGGGTCTATTTAGATAATGGCCACATTTGCTTCAATCTTTAGGAGATAGCCAAATTTGACAGATTTAGGGAAATTCGGCCGATATTTAAATAGTTTTAAGGATTTAGGCTATAAGAGAAATAAAGATGAATCAATTAAGAATAACCTTGAGCTTTAATAAATTAAAACAATTCAAAATAATTATTATATTTAATGTAGAATTACCTCTTTTAACAATTATGAAATTAATTTATTCAATTAATCTCTTGCTTGAATTAATTTAGAAGAAAATCAAACGTTTAATCTTTTAAAAGGATTTTCTTACAAAATTAAACTCTAAAATAGTTCTTTAAGTAAACTTATATAAATTTCACATAATTAAATATGAAAAATATAAATCATTACTCAAAAACTATTATAAATCCGGTTTGGAAAATATTTTATCCCTTTTTTACAAAATAATTATTTCGCGAATTGTTTAAAATTCAAAAAGGCTCAAGATTAATTTGTAATGTGGAGGGTAAAAATTCAGTGTCAACACTCCCCTTCTTCCCTAACTGAACGCCATTGGTATTAAGGCGGATCTGTTGGGCGCTGATGGTCAAGCAATGGGCAATTAGAGATTAAACTTTCAAGGAATATCAAAATAAGTCCTGATGCATTATGAACCAGGATAATTAACCTATCAAATACTTTAAAGGATGGCGACTTCAGGATGACTAGCTTGTTAGATTCCTTGAAATTTGGAGGCTAGATGTGACAGTGCTGGAAGGACTTGCCGAGCAGTTCCCTTCCCTTTTTATTTTCCTTTTTAGGATTACAATCCCTCTCGTGGGAATCTGAGTAGACTAACAGCTTTTATGAGATTTTTGTAAATTTAATCCTATTTTGTCAAGAATATCAAGTGTAAACCCTTTATTGGGTCTTTTACGAAGGAAATTTTTACGAACTCTTGGCTTTCTGTGTGTTTTTCTTATTTTTCAATGCTTTTGATTTTTTCACCTTTTTTATTTATGTCCCTTCATCATCTCGAGGTGGTTGACACTTTTGAGGATCCAAACTTACCGCCCTTACTATCTCATAGTGTAGATTGGGTACTCTATTCCTCTTCTTTCACCGGGAAAGGTACAAAAAGGTTCAATCTTCCGAGAGGTGGTTTCGACTGCTTAGGTTGAGCCGAGGGCATAGGGTTAAATTTGGAATGCTGCTTGGAGATGGCCTCTTAATTGGTATATTTTTTAAAATTTGGTGCATCTTGCGATCATATTTTACCAATTGGGCGATGATACTTTCTCATATTATTTTGAGAAGTCAAGTCCCTTGTTTTGCCTCGGTTCTCGAAGGGATCCCATAGACTTAGTTTTATATGCTGAGCCTTTAAGACAAGACGTCTCTCGAATACTTAGGGTGTAACATTCGAGAAGGGTTGGCCTTTCTCCCGTAATTGTAAGTTTGACTTAGGACTTTTTCTTTGAGAGTTAGGAATTTCTTTCGCTATCGAGGTTACCTTTGGACATAGCCTTGTTGTGTTGCTTATGAGTGATCATTTCATCATAATTTTTTTGTACTAGTAACCAGCTTAATTTGCCTTTCCTGAAGCCACTCCAAGTCCTAACTTTCAAGGCTTTAGTTTGCTCTGCCGGCAATCCCTAGTGCTTAGTGTTGCGCTGAGAGTTTCAGCTTTTTGAGAGCGAGCCCTAGTTAAAGAGTGATCCTTCAGGGGGTTCTTTTGAGTCCTTGACCTGGGAGTTAGTCCATGTGTTATCCTGGGATGACTGAGGCTTAATCTTGGCCTTTTTTTACAAAGCGCATTTTCACTATGAATCATGAGAGAAATAGTCAACTCAGATTTCAATAATTAGAAGATCGTTCTATTAACTCTTAAAATAACAAAGGTTTAGAGCCTCGTTCGAGGCACTTGGCTTTTAAAATTTTTTGAGGAAAATAAGAACTTCAGTGCTAACTCGACAACCCTCAGTGCTACCTTATTAAAAACCTTTCTAAAAAAGCTGTCATGGGAGGAAACCTAGAGTGCGGGAAAAGGAGTGTATCCTGAGCTCTAGTCGGGGGGGGGGGGTTATCGCCACTTATTTGTTCCATATCCCTACTTTTACCATTTTTGTCGGCCTCATCTTTATGCGTGTTATGAAGTGTCACCTCGATTTCTTGGGGGTATATCTGGACCAACTCCCCTTTCACGCATGGCTATCTTTGGGGTGGTGCCTTTACGGCTAAGGGATGGCTAAGAAAAATGATTCAAGTGAGCTCTAAGGAAGTTTAGAATTACTTCTCTGTGCTCGGGGTTGAGTCCCGAGCCCATGAATACTTTTTCATTGAGCAGTCCTTGGTGAAGAATAGATGGTTTCACGCTGGAGGGCATCTTCTCTAACTCGATGCTTTTCCGCTGCACCTCGTGTTTTGAGGCCTCATTCCTAGTGTTTTCTAATTCACGCTGAGTCGTGAGGGGTTGGCCGTGCTTACAAAGCTCAACCTCTTAACATAGGTTCTGACATTACTCTTTAGCTTTCTCTCCAACCAAGAGTATATCTTCGCGAAGTCAACTTTGAGCTCTCTCTTGTACATTTTGAACAGGGGGTTATCCGACTCAAGCTCCACCTGGGACTGTTCATCCCTTTCTTATGAGCCAGTATACTCTTTAGCATTCCTCAAATGACGACCTCTTCTTTCAGTGCAATGATCTCCTGCATCATGTCCGCGACAAGGTTTGTTGTGAAGATATCCAAACATATCCACTTCATCTCCTTTTATTCTTCTTACCATATCGTGTTATTCCTTTTGTTTCCTAAAAAATACAATTAACCAAGATGATAAGGCAAACAAAACCAAATCCACACACAATTGCTCTGGCCCACAGTGGGCGCCAAATTATTTACCCTAAAAATGGTATAGTTCAATTTATAGATGATCAAGAGCACGCATGTTAGATATAACCTTGTTTAAGAACTGTTACCAACAAATCAATTATCTAGGTGATAAAAGAATGCACATAAACGAGAGTAAAGTAAAGAAGCAATAAACAGTAATAAATTTATGGAACAAAGCCCATGGTGATGCTCCTCAAGGGTCAGAATCCTTCCAACGAGGGTCAAATACAAGCACAAAGTAATAAGAAGTCTAAACCCTGGAGAACAAGTAAAAAGTGTGATATATTGCGAGTATTACATTACAGAGTAGCAAATGATCTACAAATGAAGAGAAATCCTTATTTTATAGGTACAATTGGTGGGTTACAGCCAATTAGAGAGGTCTATGGCCTGAAACCCTAATAGTAATCTAACCAATGATGTAGCGGCAAGTTCCCTATCTGTTGTGGATGCCAGCATATATTCTTAGCCTAGGTCAGATAGGTATGCTATATGTTCGTCCACCTGCCAGGTCTGGCACTTTTGTCCCCTATCCTTTTCTTCTATGTCACTTAGCTCCATTAAAGAGTGGGATGCCACCGAATAATGCTTCCCCCCAACTAGTCCTAGTTGGAGGTTCCCTCATTAGAAAAAAAGTCTTCCCTTGATTCAGAAGCACCCTTTCGAGAAAGGTTCCATCTAACCATATCCTTTGGGAATCTATATCTAATACACATACTGTTACAGTAAAATCACTAAAGTTTGTCCACTAAAACACAAAAAAAAATTATTTCAATAACATATTGCACGAATAATATGGCAGAAGCACAAGCAACAAATTTTGGATTTCAATGGTGTTTACTATTTTGGCTAAAATACATGATTAAATTAGGATTCTATCAATAGAGAATCCTGATATGATGGATCAGACTATCTTTTGGGAGCTTACAATTTAATATGCTTCTCTTTGCTTGAAGTCAATGTAATATTTCACAGGGAGGTCAGGTATTATGCCCTCATCCTAATCTGATCCCCTTTTGCTTAAATAATTTACATGGTGGGAGTTCTATTAAAGCCTCAACCACCATAGAAGGTGAGATTCTGGGTGGCTGTCTTAATTGAAACAAAATTCATAAAACTATTTTTGTTATGTCAAAGTAATTAAAATTTATTATCTCTAAAGTAATTGTACTTACCCATTATCACAATAAAGTAACCATACCTTAATTACCCATTTTTAATTGCAAAACCTAGCTATCACAAAGTAATTTTACCATAATTTTAGTGAGTAAAGTTCCTCTATTTTAAAGTGGCCCTTACCTCTATAGCCCTCATCCCCACACCTTACCCTCATCCCCACACTTATAGTTTTTATGTCTAGATTATATACAAATATTTTTGAAATAATTTTCTGTTTACGTATCAAACACAAAAAAATAAATAAGAAAATCACTTATCTTTTAGAAAAATATCGTACCAAACACACCTTATATGTATAATTAGCAATAATTTTTTGTGAGAAAAGTATTGTTTAAAGGGTGAAGAATGAAGATTTACCAACCTGTAAAAGCCAATTAGCTAGGGTACACAGAAATTAGTCCAACACTGCAGCCCATGCGCCAAGGTTATAGGTAAATCACATTGACTCCAAGCTTATAATGGTTTACAATCATGGAAGAAAGAGAGGGTGATAGAGGATTTTTCGTTACTGATGTCAACATTCTCACTTTAGATATCTCCAGATCTTGTCACCAAAAACCTTCCCCGAATGACAAAATATTCCACTACTGACACTTGAAAAAACAACTTTCAAGGTCTTATCGATATACAGGTGCACTTGAAGTGGGTGTGTGTTGTCTCTATTGGGTTGGGCCCTTCCCCATAAAGCCCCACCATTAGGGCATAAACGCCCTCTTGCTACCAATATATGAGTCTCTCCAATCTTCACTCCCATTTTTGCCAATAGATCATCTATGACACCAAATATCAAATTTTTTGCTTCATTTTGGTAACTACTAAAGGTAAATTTAAATGGAATTGAGTCGATCCAAATGTAAGTCTAATCCCCTAGGCCTGACCTCTCCAAAATTCTCTTTTGAAACATTAAGCTCTTTTCATTAAAGATTTCTGACATATTTTCTATCATACGTTGTTTAGACATCATAAAATGTTCATGTGGCTTGTAACATGAAAATATTGACCAAGTAAACATATCTTAGATGACTCATGAACTATATCGTGGATACGAAAATAACAAGAGTTGAACAAGATTTCAACACAACAAGATGGTTCATGAGGTCATTAAAGAATAGTAATAGGGACACCATCAAAGGAAAACACAAATATGAGTGAGCACTAGTGGTACTCCTCCAAACATGCAGATGCAGAATGATCTGGGAGGAATCACTAATGGCTATCCAGCTGGATACCCAACATAAACTCTGGAGCAGATTCTCTCAAAGGGAGGAATGCAGAGCAATGAAGCAGGAGTAAGTGCAAAGGCGGTAATCGATAATAATACACTGAGCCCAGGGCTAAGTAGGGTCTAGCATACTAAGGACCTGACCCAAGTGGTTGATACGAAGCAGTAGAATGGGGTTGGATTTTTTAATCCCAACAAGCTAGCAGGAAAGGGAATGAATCTCTACTTTGTTCCCCTTGCAATGACAAAAGGGGGTAAGGTTGCACAACTAGAAAAAAGAGAAAGTTGATTACGAAATAGAGAAGTGGCAAAATGCTATAATCATATATATTGTTGGGGATTCCATTTCAATAGGGTCTATCTAGAGATTTCTGGTTATGCAGGGCATCTTGACTAAACCAGAGATATACTATCACAATGACGAGTATTTTCTAGTGAAGCTTGCCAGCAAGATAGATCGAGATTATATTTTAGTTTCAGAGCCATACATGTTGAACAATCTACAAGTAATTGTAAAAGGGTGGAGTCTAGGTTTTAATTTCAAGGATGAGGTACTGCGCACCATTCCTCTTTGGATCTGTCTCCCTAATCTGCCTTTGAGCTGTTGGGGAAGGATTCACTGAGTTGAATAGGTAGTACCATTAGAAACCAATTTATGTCAATGAGTGTACATTAGTTGTCAATTGTAGCTCTTATGCAAGGATACTAGTGAAGGTCAATATGACTCACATATTGTCAATTCATGTCAAGGTGCAGGACCTAGATGGCATTATATTTGAGCAGGAGGTGGAGTTTGACTGGAAACCCCAGTTTTGTACCAAATTCTTGCAAATTGGTTATATTTGTAGTGAAGAACTTGTTATACAACAAAAGAAAGGAGTCGATAAGCTAATTTCTATAGATGTATATTTGCCAGGTTGCCCACCTAAACCGGAAGCAGTTATAGATGCTATAACAAAACTTCATAAGAAAATATCTCGAGAACTTTATGAAGATCGAATTAGGTCTCAGAAAGCTTTGATGCGAGGAAATTCAGTCTATAGGGAAGGCCAAAAGGTGATGAGGCAAGATTGAAATAAAGCTCGAGGTTCAAGAAAGATTAGAAATGAGCCAAGGAAGTTGCTAAGTTTGTTGTTGGTGCTGATCAGGTTATTAAAGCCAAGGATGCAGAGGACAATGTAGAAAGTTCTAGTCAGCTGGCTAAGGGTAGTATGGAGGGAGATTGACAAATTGCTAAAAGGAGCTCATCTATAAAGATATAGGCTAGTAATCACACTCTAGCTACGAACAATGGGTTTAATCCTCTGTTGATGGGCAATAAAGTAGACATATTTGAACGGGACATTAATGATAGAGAGGAACAATTAGGTGTTGGTTGCCTTAAAACCATTCCAAACCAAGGAGATTGGTTACATGTAATGTATGGGGCTTAAGCCAAGCCTATAAGCAGAATGAACGATATATTTTATAAAGGATATTAGAGTCAGATTCATAGCAATGGTGGAATATAAGGTCAATCACAAAAATGCAGCTAGAATTGTGAATAAAGTAGTACCAAGGTGGCAATGGCAACATAGCTATCAGAATAATGGCAAGGGTAGGATTTGGACTCTTTGGGATGCGAGATAGTGTGATTTCGATGTCCTAAAAACTACTATGCAAATGATTCATGGTCGACTTAGGATTTATAATAACAATATGGAATTTCATGTTACAGAATGTATGGTCTTCAAACTATTCAAGAGAGGAAGACTATGTGGAAAGATCTCCCGAATATATCAAGGATTATGACAACCCTATGGCTGGTGATAGGTGACTTTAATGTTGTGATGCACGTGAATGATATAACCCTGGGTACACCTATGCAAGATCCCGAGATAAGGGATTTTTATAACTTTATGACTAATTCTAGGATGGAAGAGATGAAGTGTGTAGGTAGGACTTCACCTGGACCAACCATCATGCCTATAACAGGATAGAAGATCATTGGTAAATGCAGCTTGGATACAACAATGGCCATACTTGGCAACTCAAGTGATGGATCCACAATTTCTTGATCATTCCCCATTGGGTGTCCTGATAGAAGGGGGATAAGTAGAGGTGGAATGCATTTTAGGTTCTTCGACTGTATGATTGACCATCCTGATTTTTTGAATTTTGTGGCAGGTATCTAGAAAGTTAGGGGTAGGGGTAATGCAATGGCTCGAGTATGGCAGAAGCTGGAAAAAATTCAGACTGGTTTAAAAGAAATAAACAGGAAAGTTTATAGTCAGTATGAAACAAAGATCGTAAGTACTAGATTTGAACTAGCTCAATTACAACCATAGATGTGGCAACCAGGATGCTCCTCACCTTTATTTGATGAGAAAAAACAATTAAAGCAACAACTGGAAAAATGGCATTCTATGGAGGAGACTATATTAAGGCAAAAGTCAAGGGTGAATTGGCTAAAGTCTGGAGATGCTAATTCAGCTTATTTTTTTGCTGATATGAAAAATAGAATAACTCAGAATACAAATAGAACTTTGGTCACTGATACTAGGATCATTGTAAAAAGAGAGGATGAAGTGGAAAAGGAGATCTTGGGATTCTATCAGAAACTTTAGGTCCTTCAACTGGCATTCTATGTAGTATTGATAAGGTACTAATGAAGGCTAGAACTACTCTCAACAGGCAGAAACAACTAGCACTAATAGGACCCGTCACTAAAGAAGAAATATCAATTGCAATCAAGTCCTTAGATGACCATAAGGCCCCTGGTATAGATGGCTTTAATGTCTTGTTTTTAAAAAAAAAACATGAAATCTAGTTGGAGAGGAGGTTAGTGAGGCAGTGATAAAAAATTTCCATCAGAATATGCATCCTCCAGTGAACTATGCTACAGTTACTCTCATCCCAAAGGTTAAACATCCCTCCACTATTAAGGAATATAGACATATATCATGCTGCACCGTGGTCTATAAAATCATTTTAAAAATCATTACTTCAATATTACAGCCAGTGATGGAGGTATTGATTGACACTACATAAGCTACATTTATGCCTGGAAGGTTAATATCCGATAGCATAGTACTTAGCCATGAGTTAGTAAAAGGGTTATGGAAGAAAGAGCATCTCACCATGATGCATGGTGAAAGTTGATATGATGAAGACGTACGATTCTATTGAATGGGAGTATATAAAGAAAATCTTAGTTAGTCTTGATTTTCGTGCAGTGTTCATAGACTGGACTATGCATTGTCTTACCACAATGATATATTCGATCCTTATTAATGGGAAGCCATCAGTTCCATTTCCAGCTCAAAAAGGACTAAGGCAAGGTGATCCAATTTTACCTTACATTTTCGTCCTAGCAATAGAATATTTATGTAGGCTCATGAAGCAACTCCAGCATGATAATTCCTTCAAGTTCCACCCAATCTGTGGAAAGTTGCAGATAGTCCAACTTGTGTTTGTAGACGATCTCTTATTATTTAGTAGAGGTGACTTGAGCTCAGTTCATAGACTATTCTCTCAGTTCCAGAAGTTCTCTGGTGCCTCGGGGCTTCAAGCAAACCTCCAAAAGTCCTTCATTTATTTTTGAGGAGTAAAGCTTACAGTACAACATCAGATTCTAGCACTACTAGGCATGGTGAAAGGTGAAATACTCTTTAGGTACTTAAGGGTTCCTCTAAGCACCAAAAGACTATCCTTGGTCTAATGCCAACCCCTTCTTGATAAAATGCTTGGCAGGATCACTTTTTGGAGAACAAAGCTATTGTCCTATGTTGGCCTTGTGCAATTAAGGAGTGTGTTGTTCTCAATTCAAACATATTAGTCCTAGATCTTCTTATTGCTAAAAAAAATAGTGGAACTCGTTGTTAGGATATGTAGAACGTTTATGTAGACAGGCAACGTGCGGCTGTCCAAAAAGGCATTTATAGCTTGGAAAAGACTATGTCTACCCAAGAGTGTCGGGGGACTAAACTTATTGAATATAGAGCTATGGAACAATGTTGTGTTGTGTAAGCTGCTATAGAACTTGAGTAATAAAAAGGACAAGCTATGGGTTCGATGGGTTCATTTATACTATATAAAAAGCGAGTTAGTATGTTCTACAATTACTAACCAAGCCTCTTGGGTTGTGAGAATATTTTTTAAAGCTCCGAAGTATATGGAGATGGTAGGGATGAATGTTACTAACGAGTTGAGAGTGGAGAAATTATCTATGAGGCATATGTAGTTGAAGTTAATAGGAGTGTTACCCAAAGTGAGCTGGAGACGACTAATTTGTAGTAATCCTACCCCTCCAAAATGGGTGGTCATGACATATTTGGTGGCTAATAAGAAGTTGTATACCAAGGATAGATTGCTCAAACGGGGAGTGGATGTGGAGCCATTATGTCCACCTATGTAAAGAAGTTGATGAATATCTTGGACACTTGTTTTTCCAGTGCCCCATTGCAGCAGACATGGGCAAAATTATTAAAGTGACGAGGAATTTCAAGAACACCCTGGGGCTGGGTAGCAGAGTGTGTATGAATGGAAAGATATCACAAAACAAATAGGCCAAGCTCCATCATATACCATATGAAAATGGTAGAGTGTATATACCAAGTGTGGTATGAGAGGAACCAAATCGATTTTAAAGGGCAAAAGCGCACGCCAAATACTATAGTGAAGCAAGTGATCCAGGAGGTCTATTTTCGAGCGTATGAAGCCTAAACTCGCTGGGTTTTTACTTGTTCTTAATTTTTACCCTTGCTAATAGTAGTTCAGTTGTATAAAAGTTATGAAGTGTTGACAAGAACTGGGTTTGTTGCCAATTGCCTGATTTTATTTGCTTTGTACTCAAATGTCTCACTTGGTAATAAAATTCCACAATAATACCAAAAAATGAGGTCTTCAAGAGCAAAGGTTGAAAGTTGAAGTACCATTGCAATAAGAATTGGCGCGATGAGGAGATAAATTGCATTTGATATTATGTAATGGTGTCCAAGTTTTACATATTTAAGTCTAACGGTGAGAAGAAGTAGAGTTGTCCATTTAACCTCCCTCCTACTACCCTTTCTTCCTAACCTCTCCTTGAAGCTCTCACCTTTTTGCTCTCTTAGTACTCAGATCCATAACCTTAGAATTGGAGGTGAAGGATATTTACCATTCGAACAATAATTCTTTCTCCTCCTATTACATTAGTGTACCATTAAAAGGAAAATAAACAAATGATCCCACCACACAAAATCAGGCATTAACTAAAACAAAATCAAACATGCTTTTAATAATCACCTTGGACAAATTATACCATGTATATGTCAAAGAAATTTTTACTATGATAAGAAGATAAGCTAACGATTATTTTACTTGTGAGATCAGAAGGTAGCAGATTTTATAGATGTTTCACAAAAAGAAAAATGATTGTTTACCTATTGTTTGATAATTTAATTGTCTTAGTCAATGTGTCATATTATTTATATTATATTGTATTGTTTTCTTGATATATTATTTAAATAAATAGAGAAGGGCCTAAAATATCCTTCAAGTATAGGGAATGGAATAAAAACACCTTTTTTTCACCTTTAGCCTCCAAAATACCCTTCCATCGACCTATAATACCCTTTTCTTTAACAGATCTTTTAAGAAGAATAATTAATTCTTTCATTAATTATGTGGCAGCCCTGATTGACTGAACTTTAAATTAATCAATTATTTTAATTATCCCAACCAAATCCGGATCCAACCTAAACTACCCGACCTACTTAGTTCACTTGCCCCATATTTATATCAACTACTAAAGGAAAACCCGTACTAAACAAATCGATTTAGCGCAAATTAAAAGCTTGGTTTTTAAGGAAGAGGCTAGTGCATAACTCATTGTCGTGGTAAAATTGTTGGCTGATTCTTGCTTTGAATGTTCAGAACTTCCACACAAGAACGGGAGTACTAAACATGTTGAATTCTCAGGGATCAACCATTTGAGTGGCCTGCTTTTGTTTTATATTGGTGGCCTGCTTTTGCTTCTGTTCTTTTATGGTCAAATCTGTGGGGTGTTTAATACAACCAGTATCAAAGATCAAAGTTTCATGTTCTGCAATTGAATGAAAAACTAAAGGTTGTTTTGTTTAGTACGGGCTTTCCTTTAGTAGTTGATACAAATATGGGGCGGGAGAACTAAGTGGGTTGGGTAGTTTAGGTTGGATTCGGGTTTGGTTGGGATAATTAAAATAGTTGATTAATTTAAAGTTCAGCCAATCAGAGGCTGTCACGTAATTAAAAAAATAATTAATTATTTTTCTTAAAAGATCTGTTAAAGAAAAGGGTATTATAGGTCCATATACGTGGATGGAAGGGTATTTTGAAGCCTAAAGGTGGAAGAAGGGTACTTTTGTTCCATTCTCTATACTTGAAGAATTTTTTAGGTCCTTCTCCGTTAAATAAATTATATTGTTTGTTATAGTTTAATAACATTGTTTCGTTTGGCTATATCATATTATACAATAATATTAATAAATTTACTAATATCAATTATGGTTTGTAAATCTTTTAAGCTGTTACATTCATGCAACTCCTAATAAAATTAATCAAAACAAAATGGCAAACCAAAATCAGTAAAATATGCTTGGCTTAAAAAGAGACAAACGTAGATGGAGAATAATTAAAGGGATAGACAAAAAGGTTGTGGTAACGAACTAGAAACATAAGGTGTAGATGTCTAATAGTTTAAAGTGTGGAATCAAGTAGAATAATATAGTAAAGAGAAAAAATAAGATTCTGAAATAATGATTAAAAGCATAACGCGAAAGGGAAAATATAACATAATGATCCCACCACACGGAATCAGGCATTAATTGCGTCACACAATGGATTTTTTCATTGTTACATTAACAGCAGATCTATATATATATATATATATATATATATATATATATATATATAAAAGAGGATCTTAGATCCGGTGATGTGGCATGCCTTTTTGATCACTATTTCTATTTATCTTTTTTCTTATTTTTTGGTACTTTTAAATCATTAATTTAAAAAACCAAAAAGTCATTATTAATTTTGAAGTACCCTTACTTGATAGTCCAAAAGTCACAACCATTGTTGAAGAGCCGCAAGTCTGTCAAAAGGCTTAAATATTTGCTTAGGTTTTCATTACACGTTTTCTTCCATCCTTTTGGTTGCATTGTGATCTTTTTCTCACCAGGCATCAAGAGTCAAATCAATGAATATATTGGAAACCCTTTTCAAGACAAAGCCAAGTTGCCATGCTCGTAGAATATGCAGAAGATTTTCATCATCGAATTGTCACCATCTCAGCACCGCACGTTAACCTTTCTTCTCAGTATTCTATTCTATTTTTTTGTTGCCGCCTCTAAGAATTGATGAATTAGAAGTTGATCATGTAAATTTAAGTTTTCAAATTTCACATTACCCTGTCGATGTCTACATCCCCTTTTACTTTGTGATGGTAAAATGGTTAATGTTATTCTCTATTGTCATGATGATATTACTTTGTTCTTATTACACTGATAAAAAAATTAAATGCCCACCTTTTTTAAAGTTAAATCTTTTCGGTCATTTGTAAATTAGGAGAAACACATATTCGTCCGTTCCAAAATAGTTGTCACATTTCGCTTCTCGCAATTCAATTTGACTAATTTTTAAAGCTAAATTCGATTAGATTAATTCAATATTTTAAAATTATAATTTATATATCCAAGAACTATACGAAAAATACTAAAAATTACAATTTTCCTCATATTGATATGATAAAAAGATATATCTTAAAATGTTGATCAACGTTTATATCGTTTCTCTCAAAAAGGAAATTACGATAAGTATTTTGGAATGGAGGGAGTATCTTCTTTCTTGATATTGATTTTCTTTCAATTGACGACTCTCCATTTTTTTGGTTAGACGATAATATGTGTTGGTCATGTTCTTTCTGCATGAGTGGTACTCAATTGATAACTCCACGAAGTCGTTATCACAGTCTTAGCTAGACATGGAGATATGAACTAGAATATTGGGGGATCATGCATGAGTTTTGCTCTGGTTTGTCCTTATCAAATCTGATCTGTTGGCTTGTGAAATTGGTGTACCACATGTATTACTTGTGATCAATTATGCTGGTGAATTATATTCAACGTATTGGAAGAAGTGGCAGATTTGAAAGAAAAGGAGCTTCAATCAACTTTGTGCGCAATCGAGACCTTACTCGCGACTTCATCACAGGTGACTACTAAATCAATTCTAAAATAAAATACTAATGCTTATTTTTGCTTTCATGAAGTGTTCAAACAATTCCCTATAGAGAGACATTTCCCCTCGACTTCGCGAAAATGGTGCTTCTTACTCAAAATATACAAGTCTAAGTCTTTCAGAGTAAATATTTACTACCTTTTTCTCGATATATTTGCAACATGTAAAATTTAGACCCTTCCAGATCAACAATTGAATATTTTGGTCACTATAATATATTATTTCTCAGTATTATAATATTACCTTTGCAAAAAATGTTGTTTCATTCCCTTTCAATAGACTCAATAACAAGCACCTAAAATTCAAAAATTTCTAAGGCACCTAACAATTTCATTGTTTCAAGTTAACTTTAACTGCTTAGTTATGAGACATTAGTTATATCAAATGTGTATGATGTCATTTTTGTTAATCAATACACAGTTTGATTCGTCTTTAAAATTTTCCCCCTGATATTGAAGGTAAGGAAAAATTAATTGATCCTTTAGCGAATTTCATTTGTACAACTTGTGTTTATGTTCTAGATTCTAACATGGCTTGAAATTAAATATTATTTTTTGATTTGCTTATTCTTATTTAGAGTTTAGATATTTTATTGAGATATTATTTCGGGGTAGATGAGAAAGGAGAAAAGTCAAATCACTTTTGAGATCGTGTAGAGGAATAAAATTATTTTTTTTGGATTTATATATAAACAGTTGAATCCCTTTTGACATAAGCGAAATTATGATGAAGTGAAAAATGACGTTCTGAAATTACTTCAGCACAATTATAAGTCTCAAATGTGAAATTCTAAAAGATATTCGGACCTTGCCGCCGGGTCAAACATTTTAATTTTGAATCCTTTAAATGTTTAATGTAGTGTGTCTTTATTAGTTCATTTGTATGTTCTTGAGATTGTGATAGTGAAGAAGCAGTTGTACTAGGTGATTGTCTTAGTACTCATAAATAGATAAATAGAACTCAATCCTTCATTTTGAACTTTTGCTCTGCTAAAGCATGACTCAGTTAGATGGCCATGTTTCTGTTTATTATGTCACTGGACAATGGTGTGTAGATGTTGAACAAATGGTGAACCAAGGAAATGATGAACCAAGAGGTTACCTCCTCTGATGTTCATACAATCAATGAGAACCAAGGCCACTTTTTTCATGCGCCGAGAAACGTAAGATATAAGAAACTAATATTGATTTTGGCTTATCAATTTGATTATATCGAAACTAGCTAAAGCAGTTGGTAGAATATTTTATCTTTCTTTTAATGTAATAACAATATTGATGTGTAATTGTTAATGCGTTATGCATCGGGTTACGAACTATAAGATTGAATTTCTTTTTCAGATAAATTTTTGTCTTTGAAGTTAAAAAGAAAAATCACAAGCCCAAATTAAGACTCACTTTAACAACGCTGCCATTTCAAATGATAACAGATTTTTGTTTTGTGAAGCAGGTGGCAATTCAGAAGCTGCAGGGACCAACATCAAAGCTCAAGTCTTCATCCTGCATTTCCCTTATAGATTTCTTTTGTCATATATTATGTTTTGCTTTGCCTTTTCTTTCTTTTTTTTTGTATGTAAATTTTAGATTAACAAAGAATTTCATAAATGAAAAAAAAATAGAATTGTGAAGAATACAGGTCACAATTTTTGGTTTGTTTATTATTGATTTTCTTTTTTTATATTCATATAAGATAGAGATAATCATTTCATAAATTTAACTAGACTTTAACAATCGCGCGAAGCGCGGGACATTTTACAGATTTATAATATATACAATAACATTGAAAACAATCAAAATAAATGTTATAGCCAAGAATACAAAAGCATGTTTGAAATTCACATTTCATACCTTAGGCGTAATTAGGATTTTTTTAAAAAAAAAATTGTTCATGTTTAAAAAGAGAATTTTTCCTTCATTTTTTTTTTTGGGAACTAAAAGCTTGTATTAATCACCAATGAAGGATTATAAAACTTAGTCAGTCTACAATTTTTCTTTTCTTTTTTTTAGTTAAACTTTGTCTCCATTGATCATTAATGTGCAAAAGGTTACAAGTAGAATTTGGCATCCCAAATTTTATACATGATCTTTGAGTTGAGACTACTAATGTTAGCCTAACCAAAAGAAGAATGAGCAAAAAGAAAATTTACGAAGGATCATATACAATATGTGCTGCTTTGGCTCTTTTGTTTCTGAAAGATGGCATATTCCATATATCCATATTAACAAGTGTTGGGTTTTATGAAAAGAAATGAAAGGGAAATGGAGGGTGAAAGGGTGTAACTTTTCAGTTGAAGAGTTGCACCTTTCTAAATCATTGTGACCTTTTTGAACCAGTGCACCTCTTCCGTAGAGTTGCATCCTTTCTGAACCATTGCTTCTCTTTGTGAAGCAACATTTTGTTGGCTATAAATACCTATTGATCTCTTAAATTTTTCTTACGAATTTTCTGATCTTCTACTCTTTTTCCTTCTTGCACTTCATAAAATTCTTGTGTGGTTTACTGCTGTCGAGTGAGTTCGTTGTCACCGGCGTTTGAGGTACCGCTACTCCGGTGAGTAAATCGTTTTATCTTAGAAGGATATATTCCAACACCTCGGGTACATAGAGGGGAATAATTTCTTTAAGGACACACTGTGAATACAGTGGGCTCGATTTAATTTTTCATCTTTTTCCTGAAGTTTTCTGCAAATTATTTTTGCTTACTGTTTTGTTGTTTAGCATACTGTTTTGCTACTTTGCTTTATGTTTAATTGTTCGAATATAGATTGGATAACAATCTTAAGGAAATTATATTATTTGTTTTTCTGTGTTCTGTGGGAGACAAGAGATTAGAGAAGAAAGTGAGGTTTTGACTGAATCTCTGAAGTATTTCTTTCGATTTTTACATTACGTTTTATTTTTACTCTGCTGCTAAGCCTACGAAATTATGGATCTCCGCAATCTCAGGCATTGACTGTTCATAGTATTGTCTGCTACTTATAAAAGAATCACAAGGTTGAGAAGTAATCATTTAACTTAAAGCTAAATGGAAAAAAAAACGTGGCTCTGTAATATTCTTAGTCAATTTGTTGTGGGATCATTTACCCATTGTTAAGACATAAGATTCTGGTATATCAATTGGAGTAAAGTTTCATTCAAGGGGTTGATTTTATTTATTTCTTTATGTGCAAAATTGAAAGGAAAGAAAAAAGGGGAACAAAAATAGCAATAAGTTGTTGCCCTTAATTATTATTTTTTTCGCCAAGTATGGCATTGAATTTGCTAAAATGTGATCATCATATTTAATATTGTATGTCTTGTTTTCAAAAATAATATTTGGTTTTTTTTTTCAACGTGAAAGATCGTGATGATCATTGGTATATGGATCTGTATGTCTTGTTGTTTGATTTAAAACTAAATGTAAAAGTTATATTCATAATACTTGGAAAAGATAGCATCATGACATGATAAATCTTAGAAAGCATGGGAAGAGATCCCCAATGCAGTGATTATGAAGAGGTGTCATTAAATATGTCAAATGACATTAAATATGTCAAATGACATGATTTTTCGGGGTTAATTAATGTACTTTGATCACTTTGTGAAGATCTTATTTGATGATACAAAGTATTTTTTATGTGTATATCATAAAATTAACTAGTTGATACACTATTTAGAAGGATGTATGTGAACATGTTCAAGATTGTAAGGTACATATATGAATTAGACTTACACATATATTTGAAAATAGTCTTGAGATCATGAAAATAATATTTAAAATGTGAGGGTTCGTGACTTATGATAAAGTCAAAAATTAGACTTAGTGTCTCATTTAATTTGGTAGCACAAGATATGAAATCTAGTGACATTCTTGTATTACGTTAAACCTACAAAAATCTTGAAGTATATTTGATATGGTGATCGCTGAGTTTACTAGTATATGACTAGACTATGAAATCACTAAATTGATAATTTAACATATACTTATTCAGATGAGTTATAATCTTTCATGAGAGGGTGTCATTTGAACTGTTGTGATTTTTCATGAGAAGATGCGTCTATTAAAATATATTTATTTGTATTGACGTGAGCATTGGTCAAAGACTATCCGTCTTTTGTTGGTTGATAAAAATGACGATCAATTAATCATTAATAATAATTAGTGCTTGTTAACAAGTTCTGATTTAGCCAAAAACTTATCGAGAAAAGCTATTCTTATGGCTAACCAAATATTCAATTGAGTGCCCCATAGAAAACACAATCTATTCCATGTGAAAATGGAAAGGAAGAAAACTCAACTTGAATTACTTCAAAGTGTGGGGGTTTTGGTTAAAGTGCAAGTTCCTAAATCCAAAAGGGTAAAATAAGATTGAAAATTGTTGATTGTATTTTTATAGAATGTATTACCAATAGTAAAGGATATTGATTTCCGATAGAATCAGAAAATATTGATTTATTAAATTAGTGTATTATGTCAGCCCAATGAAATATTTCTTTGGTAGATATATGCTAGTTAGTGAAATTTTTCACGTAACTAGGTTTGTCTTAGTAAAGACTAGTTGATCAAATTAGTCAATTGATGATTGATCATATGGCTTTTAATTAAAGGTCGTGTTTTTAATTTTTGTGAAGGATGTCATTTGAAAGGTTGTGACTCTTCATGATAAGATGAAAGACAATCATTTGGAAAGACAAGATGTTTTATTAAACATAAAAGTGAAAGAATGTCACTTGAAAGGTTGTGACGTTTCATGATAAGATATGTTTGTTGAAAGTCAACCTTTTGAAAAGCTACGATGATTCATTGAATGAATAAGTTCATTGGTCTATAAATCGAAGAACCAATTGATGATTGATAAAATCGATAATAGCTTGAATTTTCATATTAGTGAATACGCTATTAGTTGGATATTGAAGAAGTATACTTACAAAAGTTGAAATGGTTGAGAAATATAATAACAGAAGGTTGTGGCCACAACTGAGGTCAATCATCCACAAGTATTGATACAATGATGTACTTTAATTGTAGTCAGCCTACCATATATCCTATTTTTTAAAGTGTGATTTGCACTATTGACATAAAAAATCTTATTTGTATTTAACTTCTGGAGATTAAAACCTTATGGTTTTCTACTCCGTTTAAATCTTCTTTCTGATTTGAAAAATATAAAAATTTCGTCAGAACTTAGAGTTCATTCGGTTGGCGATTCGAAGAATATAAAAACTTCATCATTAACTAGAAACAAGTTTGAATAAAGATCGGTTCGAATAATATAAAAAACTTATCAGAATATTAAAGTTCAATAGGTTAGCAATTTGAAGAATATAAAAACTTCATCGTTAACTTCTGAAATAGTTTTAGTATTTTGCTAGAAAAAGAGCCTTAAACATTTAAGGAAGCAATATCTTCTGCAGAATCATCATTTTAAATAGAGAGGTAGTTAATAGTGAAATTGAATCAATCTTGAACAACCATACTTGGGAGTTGGTTGATCTTCCTCTTGAAAATAAACTTTTAGGTTCGAAATGAATCTTTAAAAGTAAAATGTAAACTGATGGAACTGTTGTCAAATATAAGGCAAGACTTGTTATTAAAGGTTATAGGCAAAAGGAAGATCTTGATTATTTTGACACATACTCGTCGGTAATAAGAATAACATCCATTCGAGTGTTAATAGCATTGGCGGCAGTATATGATCTTGAAATCTACCAAATGAATATGAAGACAGCTTTCTTGAATGGAGAATTGGAGGAAGAAATTTACATGGAATAACCTGAGAAATTTGTAGTTCCTGATAAAAAAAGAAAAGTGTGCAAACTTGTAAAGTCATTTTATGGACTAAAATAAGTACCTAAATAATGACATGTAAAATTTGATCAAACAATGTTGACAAATGAATTTAAGATCAATAAGTATGATAAATTTGTTTACATTAAAAACACTCTAAATCATCAAATCATTGTTTGCTTATATGTTGATAACAAATTGATCATGAGTAGAGACATTTCTGATATAAATGCTACTAAGCGTATGCTGGCCAGCAAATTTGATATGAAGGACTTAGGAGTCTAGCATTGTCACAGTCTCATTATATTGAAAGGGTACTTGAAAAATTCAAGTATTTGAATTTCAATATTGTAAGGACACCAATTGATGTAAGCTTTGCTCTTCAAAAGAATGAAGGTGAAAGTGATTCACAATTAATTATGCACGAGTGTTGGGAAGTTTAATGTATATTATGAATTGTACGCGACCAGATATAGCATGTGTTATTAGTAAGCTGAGTCGGTTCACAAGTAATCCTAATTAAACTCATTGGATGGCAATAAAATGAGTTTTGGAGTATCTAAAACATACTCTAAATTATGCCTTGCACTATAATAAATATTCCGCAGTAATTGAGGGATATAGTGATGCTCATTGGATCACCGAATCATCTGAAGTTAAATCTACAAGTGGATATGTATTTACCCTTGGTGGAGGAGCAGTGTCTTATAAATCATCCAAACAAATGTGTGTTGCTCGCTCTATAATGGAATCTAAATTTATAGCTTTAGATAAGGCTGGTGAAGAAGCTGAATGACTCCAAAATTTCTTTGAAGATATTCCATTTTGGCCTAAACCTTTGGCACATATATGCACACATTGTGATAGTCAAGCGGCAATAGGTAGGGCAGGGAGCACTATATATAATGGTAAATCTTGTCACATACGAAAAAGACATAATACCATTAGATAACTACTCTCTAGTAGAATTATCACAATTGACTATGTAAGGTCAAGAGATAATGTGTCAGATCCACTTACAAAAGGCCTAACTAGAGAGGCTGTTGATAAATCAACAAAGAGAATGGGGTTAAGGCCTAGGACAAGTCATCATGGTGGTAACTCTACCTAGCAGACTGGAGATCCTAAGAGCTAGGTTCAAAGAGATCAAACAAAGTTATGACTGACGGTTCAACATTGTCAAACAATTCAATCCATTCTCGTGATGAAGACAATGTTCAAAAACAAGAATAAAGCTTATGTTTAAAGCTTTTTAATGATTTTCTAAGTTTGGAAGAATATGACCAAACAGTTTATCTATAGGATTAAATGTTTAGAAATCACCTATGTGAGTGTGAAGTGTAAGCCGCTTCAAGGAGAATGAGAGTAAAAGTCAATTCTCTATGCACTCATGAAACCAAACAGTGTTCATGGCTAAAATAAACACAACCGTGAGAATCATAGACGGTTAAGGGTTAGTTGTGTGACTTGTATTGTCTAGGTGTACAATAAAGTTTGACGGTTCAAAGATTTCGCATCTACCGATTGATCGAGTGCATCCGATATAAGTTCACTATGAAAAGTTCAAAGGGAAACTTACTTATCCAGATGCAATTAATCCTTTCTTGTAAATCACACACTCGTCCATGCATTCTTTTATCCTATGGTCATTCCCTATTCATGTGGGGGATTGTTGAGTTTTATGAAAAGAAATGAAAGGGAAATAGAGGGTGAAAGGGTGTAACTTTTCAGTTGAAGAGTTGCACCTTTCTAAACCATTGTGACCTTTCCGAACCGGTGCATCTTTTTTGTAGAGTTGCATCCTTTCTCAACCATTGCTTCTATTTGTGAAGCAACACTTTGTTGGCTATAAATACCTATTGATCCCTTAGATTTTTCTTATGAATTTTCTGATCTTCTACTCTTTTTCCTTCTTGCACTTCATAAAATTCTTGTGTGGTTTACTGTTGTCGAGTGAGTTCGCTGTCACCGGTGTTTGAGGTACCGCTACTCTGGTGACTAAATCATTTTATCCTGGGAGGATATATTCCAACACCTCGGGTACATAGAGGGAAATAATTTTCTTAAGGACACATTGTGAATGCAGTGGGCTCGATTTAATTTTTCATCTTTTTTCTGAAGTTTTCTGCAAATTATTTTTGCTTACTCATGTTTTGTTGTTTAGCATACTGTTTTGCTACTTTGATTTTTATTTTATTATTTGAATACAGATTGGATAACAACAAGGCCCTTCGACTTGATTAGATAATCCTGCGAAGGAGTTGAAGACATGGATTGAATAATGGTTGTGACTTAAACTTGTCAATTTATTCGCAGGTATGTTAGCCTCTCTGAAATAGTATTTGATTTCAAATCATGCTCTTCAGAAATAGTATTTGATTTCAAATCATGCTCTTCAGGTAGTTTTTGAATTTCTTCAATAATGCTAAGAATCTTCCAAGACACTTTTCATTCCCTTCTAATGCACTTGGTAATAGAAGAGAGTTAGTTTCTCCAATGTCCGATCAAAAAGTAATAAAAAAAGTACTGAGAAGGCGAGCTTGGTGTTCCTAAGTGGAGTCCAGAGATCAATCATATTACTTATGCCGACGATATTATTTTATTCTCTTCAGCAGATAAGGCGAGCTTGAAACTAATGAAGAAGGTTCTAATTCAATATGAGAAAAGCTCAAGCCAACTGATCAATCTAGACAAGTGCTTACTATGTGCATGAGAAAGCTGATAGAAGATGGATAAGGAGAATCAAGAGATCAGTGACCAACATCAGACAAGGTACATTCCCGTTCATGCATACTATGACTCTTTTGTGACTAGAATTGGTAAAAGACTTCATTCTTGGCAAGGCAAGATGCTATCTTTTGGAGGGAGGGCAATACTAATAGAGAATGTCCTGCAAATCATACAAATCCATTTGTTGTCTGCAGTTAGCCCTCCAAAGGGTGTGATCAAATAAATGCATCAAGTATTTGCAAAAAAAATTTGGAACAATTCTCAAGAGAGTAGGAGCAAACATTGGGTCAAATGGAAAGATTTATGCTTGCCAAAGGAAGAATGGGCAATAGAATTCAGATCTCTATTTGATGTGTCTAATGCTTTATTTTGTAAGTTATAGCGGAACTTCAGGACAAAACCATCACTCTGGGTAACTTTTATGGGGAACAAGTATTGTAAGAAGAATCATCCAGTGATGGCCCATGGAAAATATGGGTCACTAGTATGGAAGAAAATGATCACCGTAAGAGAATTGGTGGAGCATTAGATTTAGTGGCAAGTAAGAAATGGAAATTCTAGTTTTTGATTTGATAATTGGACAACTCTAAGGTCCCTATATCACATTATACAAGAAGCAACAGAATTGGAGGAAATAGAGGTGAAGGAGTTTGTTGATGACACTAGATGGAATAGGGAAAAACTATCAATGGCGGTTCCACAGGAAATTGTAAATCACATATGCCACAACATCTCTCCACCAACAAATACAGAAGAACTGGACAACACTTGGTGGATGGCAGACAAAAATGGAAAATTCTCAGTGAAATCAGCCTGGGAATATGTAAGACATAGAGAGGAGAAGGAGCAAGTGTTCAGGTATATGTGGCCTAAAAAGATACCCTTCTCATTGTTTCTATGGAGGGCATGGAAATTTAGAATACCCACTGATGATATAATCCAAAAGATGGGGCTGAATATGATTTCTAGGTGTTGATGTTGCGCAGAACCTAGACAGGAGATAATAAATCATCTTTTTCTAACCTCTTCTACAGCTGCAAAGCTATAGAGTCATTTTTCTTCCTGTGCAGGAATGAACAGTGCTAATTTACAGCTATCACAACTTATCATTACATGGTGGACATGACTTTGCCAAAACTCAAACTAATAATGATAGTTGTGCCAGCAATAATAATTTGAAAACTATGGAAGAGAAGGAACAACTTGAAGCATGGGAAACACATTCCAGACAACAACATGATATACAAGATAAACACCACCACCAGCCAGCTGTGTAAGATACTATTCCCAGCACTCAATGATATTCCTAATAACTGGCCAGACATAATGAACTACTTGGAAAGTTACGAACCAAAGCTATATTTCAAAAGGGTATACTGAAAACTCCTTACAACAGGCATCAAGTGCAAATCTAAGGAGGAGTTCATATGGGTTCTGTTTGAGAAATATAGAAGGCAACCTGGTAAATGGACAGGCAGAAAAAATCAATAAGGGTACAAATATGGAAGCTGATGCTATAGCAATTAGGGAAGCCTTAGCACATTGTGTAGCAGAAAATATCCAACAAGTACATATTGAAACAGATTCACTGTTGATGAAAAATGTACTTGATGGAATTTGGCAAGTACCCTGGGAATTAAGAATCACAGTTGAGGACATCTGGGAACTCAGGCAACACTTCCAGGTAAATATGTCGCACACATACAGGGAAGAAAATAGCATGGCAGATTACTTGGCTAACTTGGCTTTTGAAAGGGAAGGTAGACTGGAATTTAAGGAGTTTACAAAACTTCCTAGTGCAGGATGAAAGATTATAAACCTAGACAAGGCTCAATACCCTAACTACAGGGTAAGAACAAAGATTATTCAGTAGAAAGGAGCTTACAAATGACAAACACAGATCAGCACGTTGGTAAAATAGCAATTGCGCACATACATCACTTCAACAGGCAAAATTCAGACCAAAAAATAAAGGAGGAAATGAGCACAATCAACAAAACAACACCACAGTGGAAGAAGATGACTTACTTGGCAACCATATCGGTGTCGGATGCAGCGCTGAAGGAAACATCATCTCCGGCAACAACGAGCTCACTTTCGGAAGCTCCAATGGTATCTCCACCAGTACCCAGATGGAGAAACAAATATCAGAGAAGAACCCAAGTGTAGACGACAAAGAAGAGACAAAAGGGAAGCTTACCGGAGTTAGCAGAGCGGCAGCAAAAAACGACCAAGTCATCGACAAAGAGGAACTTTGCACGACTGAGAATCTGAGATAGATCATAGAGGAATGCTAAGGGGTTATCTTTCCTAATTCATAATTGGACCGGGTCACTTTTGGGCCCGGTCAACACATGTTTTAATATTGGATTTGGGCCATTTTGGCTTTTGTTGAACCTTTTATTGCTTAAGCATAAATAAAAATCCGGTCCACCAAAATTATTTATAAAAAAAAAAAAAAAAAGGCTTGAATGTGTGGTTTCCAAGGCCTGGGTTCGATCCTGTACAATTTAGACCAACGAGTATCTTTTTAATTTACTTAATTCACTCACAAGCATTATCTTTCTTCACTCACGTGATATTGCTGGATCGAACTTTTGCCCATTATCCAAGATTTCCCTTTGCTGCCCCCCGTGGAAGTCCGGATCATGTCTCAGTCCCAATGTGGATAATCATCCGAAAGGATCAGCTGAGCATCATTAGCGTGTTCAGCCTTTACTTGTGACCATTCACGGGATACCATTTTAGTCCAAATAGCATAGAGGTTGCTTCGACCAATTATGGTTTGTAAATATTCAGAAAACAAAAGCTTGTTAGTATCAAAATAAATATTTTTGTAAAATACTCCTACATTTTATAGAGGCTTGCACATTACAAACACGTGCTATTTCTTTTACAATAGTTTTTACAACCTTCTCTTCTTGCTCAAAAACACACTGATTTCGCTCAGTCAAAATAACATGTGTCCATTCTGTATATATCATTTTTAGGATCTGAGCGTGAGCAAATTTTCTCATTGCCTGTTACAAAATATAGTGTTGCTTCTGTGGCCAGGAGTGTGTTGGACTTGGCCCTGTGATCCATTTCATCCATTGCATTAACCGTGCCCGAAGATTTTTGCCAAAGAGACCGTCAACAAACAAATGCTCCTTTATTTCATGATGTGTCTTGTACAAAGTACAAATTAGATCCATCATCATTCTCCAGCTAATAAGCCTCTTAGCGGTATTCAAATGTCCATGAAGTTGGACCCATAATGTAAAAATTGCCTTTGATTTTATAACCTCATTATTACATATCAAATGTTTTCATGTCATCTTTGGGTAGTCACCAAGCATGTTGGTGTGGATATGCCTTATCATGCTCTTGTTTTTAGTAGCCTAGCGAATTCTTGTGCTTGATGTAGATGCCCTCTTGTTTCAACCACTTTCCTCACCACCCCCACCACCCCTGCCCGCACCCCCCACCTTCCCTCCCCCAAAAAAATAATATTTTTTTTAAAAAAAAGTTTTCCCTACCCGGGTACCTACCCCACCCCCTAAAAAAATTATATTTTTTCTTTTGTGTTAGATATATACAAATATTTTTAAGAAAAAAGTTTTAACTTGCATACCGAACACAAAAAAAATAAGTAAGAAACAACTTGTTTTCTTAGAAAATGTTTTTCTTTTTCCATGAAAAACATTTTCCTTCGTACCGAATACACCCTTAATGTAATATGAGTGTATCCACTTCACCCATAATTATTTTGTTTATGTTCTAAATCCCAACAAACATTGGTAATTGAAGCTTTATTCAGTTGGTAAGATGTAATTCACCTGCTGCTTTTGGCAAACACAAATACTCCTAGGAAATCAAGACCCTTTTAGTGATCGTGTTTGGTAATATATAACTTCAACAGTACGCCGTATTTTTTGAGAAAAAATGTTAACATCTTTTTAATGGGTTTTAATGCATAAATTTTAAAAAATGATTATATCTTCTAAATTTTTGGGAACAGATTATAACTTCTAAAAATTATGAATTCAAATTTTGAATTTGAAGTAGTTAGCTGTTTTTTTGAGAAAAAATGATTATAATTCCTCTAACTTCATCGTGTGAGGAGGTTGAACGCTGAATTTACGACGTATGTTTGGAACTAGTGAATTGGATCCGGAAATGCTTTGAATTATTCAGTGTGTTTAAAGTTGGTAAGTTTGGTGAAAGCTTTATTTGAATAACAAAAAGTTTATAACTGAAGTGCAGGCAATAAGAGTTTTTAAAAAAAGTAAATTACTTTTTTTTATTGGAGGATGGCCTAAATCACCCTTCAAGTATTGGAAATGGTACAAATATACTTTTCTTTCGCCTTTGAACTCTAAAATATTTTTTTCATCCACTTTTGGGCTCTAAAATACCCTTCTCATTCACCTTTGGGCCCTATTTTGCCCTTTCCCTTAACAAACCCTTTAGGAAAAAATGATTAGAATTTTCATTTAATACGTAATAACATTTTATTTGTTGAAATTTTAATTAATCAAAACCTATTAACTCACAAGCCCAATTTGCATCTCAGATTTAGCTCCTCTTCATTTCTCATCTCTCCATTTTTTCAAATTCTTATTTAGATTAGAGACAGTTGTCATAGATTTAATTTAATGACTGAGATTTAGTAAATTAAAAATAAGTCTTAATTATGATTAAAATAATTAATTATTTTCATATATTTACTTTCAAAATATTATTTTAATCTCACAATTTTAATTGTACAAGATATTTTTCCTAAATATAAAAAAATATTCTCACTTGCCTTGAGACTTGAGTAAATTTTGTCCTGCATCACTTTTACTTTAATTTTTTTGCTACTATTTTTGTCACTTAAATTATTTTTAGCTTAATTTTGGATATTGAAAAGGAATTTCAATGTTGGAAGAGAAGTCCTCCCGCTTTAAAAAAAATTGCAACTAAAATTTAGTACTCTCTCCGTCTCATTTTATGTGGCACCCTTTCCTTTTTAGTCCGTCCCAAAAAGAATGTCATCTTACTATAATTAGAAAATATTTTTTAACTTTAAAATTCTTCTTTTACCCTTAATGAAATGATTCACAACCACACAAATATTCAAGGATCATTTTAGACCATAAATTTCAAAAGTCTTCATTTTTTTCTTAAATATCGTGTCAAGTAAAAGGGTGCCACATAAAATGGGACGGAGGGAGTATAACTTTTTTCCTGTATTATAAATAATATAGCAATCAGATATTTGATATTTGATAAAATAAATAATAATATAATTAAAAATAATTTTAATGGCTAGAATTGTGGGATTGCCTTATATTTTGGAGTAAATAAATGAAAGTAATTAATTATTTTAATCATGATTAACACTTATTTTTAATTTACTAAATCTCAGTCATTAAATTAAATCTATGACATATGTCTCTAATCTAAATAAGAACTTGGAAAAAATGGAGAGATGAGAAATGAAGGGGAGCTAAATTTAGGATCCGAATTGAGTTTATGAGTTAATAGGTTTTGATTAATTAAAATTTCAACAAATAAAATATTGTTACATATTAAATGAAAATCCTAATCATTTTTCCTAAAGAGTTTGTTAAGAGAAAGGGCAAAATATGGCTCAAAGGTGGATGAGAAAGGTATTTTAGAGCTCAAAGGTGAATGAAAAAGACATTTTAGAGCCCACAAATGGAAGAAGAGTATATTTGTACCATTTATAATTTAGGCCCTTCTCCCTTTTTTTATCGCCATTAGGATGTAAATAATCGAATAGTACCACATAGGATCAATATATAGAAGTGATAAAAAATGTGAGGTGTGTAAATGAAATTATTATAGAGATTATGGGAGAATAAAAATTAAGAAATACAAGATGAATCTTGCTTAAGTTTATAAGGATTTGTTTGGTTTTTAAACAATTTAATTCTTTATGCGACAATTATGATCTCTTTTCTAATTTTGGTTACCTTATGGATCCTATTTTGACTTAATAAACGATGCAACTAGGAAGGTAATATATTTATTCTTAATAAATGATGCTTTTATTTGTCTATAAATTGATTCCCACTTACATTAAGTAAAAAATAAATTATTGGTTCAGAGTATAATGTGGTTCCTTGATTTTGCAGGATAGATTGCTTAGTATTTGAGTAATCATCGTGATAGGAAAGTATTTATGTATTGTAAAAATAGAAATTACTTGAACACTAAATTGATTACCTCATAAAGATTTATTGCCTATTTTATCAATGAAACGAAAACATGTGTTGCAGCTTAGATAATGTTCATCATAATGACGTGATATTTGTTTCCCACATAGATAAGAAGTTCGATGAAAGCTATTTTCTATAAGGTTTTCAATTCAATGTTCAAGTTAGTGGATACACTACATCAAAACTAATATTAGTTAGAAGTTTGTTAAAACAAAATGATTTAATAATTAATATGTTAACAAGTCAAATCATAATTTAATATAATTGATATTTTTTAATTTTATCCGCTTATCGTGCGGGTACTATACTAGTAAACATTAAAGCTAAATATTATGCAGTTTGATGTTAAAATTTTTGGTACATTTACTCATAAAAGAAGTTAGTTATTAATATTACTTAGTTTGATTCTAGAATTTTCAGTGCACCTATCCGTCAAAAAAAACTTTTACTTATGTAATGTTTGAACACCCTTTGTGAAATTTCTGGCTCCTCCACGGCGATTATCCCTTATTGCTGAAACAGTTTCCTTTGAGAACTTTATAAATAATACAGCAAACTTTTCTTTCCTCCACATCCTTTCAATAGCAATGGCACAAAATATTGCTTCTGAAGTTGGATACACTTTCTTCTGTGTTAAAAACTTAAAACTTGGATACCATTTTTTAATCTCTCACGCACCTTACCTCTTTATCATTCCAGCCCTTTCTGCTTTGGTATTTTACCTTACTACCCTCGAAGACTTGAAGAACCATATTATTCCCATGCTGAAATATTGGCCAATTATTCTTATTGATTTCTTGGCCGCACTCTACTTCAGGGGTCGTCCAAGAAACGTTTACTTGGTCGATTTTGCATGTTACAAGCCAGACGAGGCGGATATGATGAGCAAACAACAACTCTTAAACATAATGTCATCAACTTTCCACGATGAGGATATACTTTTACAGAAGAAAGTCTTGGAGAAAAGTGGTTATAGTGACAAAACATCTGTTCCAGAGTGCATCAGAATGCTCCCTGCAAAGTTATTGACGTTTAACGAGTCCAGAAAGGAAATAGAAAAAGTCATGTTCGGAGCCATAGACGATTTACTCGCAAAAACAAGAGTGAAGGCTCGTGAGATTGGGATAGTTATAGTGAACATTGGCCTGTATAATCCAACACCGTCTCTATCCGCCATGATAGTCAACCATTACAAGCTTGGAGTCGATGTGCTAACTTATAATATCAGTGGCATGGGTTGCAGTGCTGGACTCATTTCTATAGACCTTGCAAACCGGATTTTGCAGGTTGGTCAAATGCTTTTGTTTTTTCTTTAATTTCTTTGTCAAAGAGTTTTTGAAAATATTAAAAATAAATTTAAACGTAACATGCTGAGTAGAGTAGTTGTGATATTTTTTGAAGATTTGTATAAGGGAGTAAGTGTTTTGTGAGTAAATGAAATATTTCTTCGAAAACACTCTTCCAAAAAGTACTTATCTGGTTTTTTTTTTCAAGTTCTTCTTGAAAAATCATCAAGAATTACTCTCATTTAACTTTAAAATGCTTATTTTACCCCTAATGAAATGATTTACAACCACACAAACATCTAAGACTCATTTTAGACCACAAGTTTCAAAAGTACTCTTCCTTTCTTTCTTAAAGTCCGTGCCAAGTCAAAGTAACTCATATAAAATGAGACGGAGGAAGTACATTTTTTTGAAAATCCTTTGTAAGATATCAAAAATTGTATCCGAACAACTGAGTCGCGATCTCAAGCGTTGATCGACTTGGTCTGATAACAATTGTTATAGATTAGGGTGGCAAATTTATGAAGAGGAAATGGTTCAATCTATATATATATATATATATATATATATATAGCTTTTTGTAATTTAAATAAAAGATAAAAATGACCCTGCAAAGATCTCTGGTATGTTATTTTCATATTTCTCGAGTGTAAAAAGAAAAATAATTTTGTAAAGGAATCTTCTTCTTCTTTTTTTAACTAAATTTTTTTTTAAAGGAATCAAAACCAATTTATAAAATTAAAACTTTACTACATTAAATTGTAATACAGACGCAAGACGGGGCCTATGCATTGGTGGTTAGCACAGAAAGCATCAATTCTGGTTACTATCTCGGCAAGGATCGACCAAAGCTTGTAACAAACTGTCTTTTCCGTATGGGTGCCGCTGCAATTCTCCTCTCCAATCGCTTCTCGGACTGCCGCCGTTCCAAATATAAACTTATGCACGTTGTGCGTACACATAAAGGAGCAGATGACAGAGCTTTCAAAAGTGTATATCAAGAACAAGATGAAGATGGGAATGTTGGCGTATCACTCTCAAAAGGCCTAATGGTCGTAGCTGGAGAAACTCTCAAATCAAATATAACGACTCTGGGGCCATTGGTCCTTCCTATGTCCGAGCAACTTCTATATTTTGGGTACTTAATTGCTAGAAAAATCTTGAAATTGAAGAATATCAAGCCATATATCCCGGACTTCAAGCTAGCATTTGAGCATTTCTTCATTCATGCCGGAGGAAGAGCAGTGTTGGATGAGATGGAGAAGAATCTTGAGCTCACGGAATGGCATATGGAGCCCTCAAGAATGACGCTTTACAGGTTTGGAAACACATCGAGTAGCTCGTTGTGGTATGAATTGGCCTACTCCGAGGCCAAAGGGAGGATAAAGAAGGGAGACAGAGCATGGCAAATAGGTTTCGGATCAGGTTTCAAGTGCAACAGTGTTGTTTGGCATGCCATGAAGACTATTAATCCTGCTATCGAGAAAAATCCCTGGACTGATGAGATTCAGGACTTTCCCGTTAATGTCCCCGCTGTCATGCCTCTTTCTGCTTGAATATTTACTTATTAGTTATTCCAAAGGGGAAATACTTCTGCTTAGCCAAAGAGTTAGCTCCCCATATGCTCATCATTACCAGTTATCACAGATTACGTTAATGATCAAAACCAAAAATATGAATACTATTATGCCACATAATTTTCTCTTTCTTTATATCAGTCTCAGTCTCTCATAAACATGCACAAAGTATTAATTCATGACCTGATCATCAATGACCTATATCTACACCACCATATGTTTCATTTTCAGATTAAAGCGAGGAAAAAAATTGGTACTATATATACCATCATGATTTCATGTAGAACTTTAGGAAAATACTTTTGAGATGTTAAAATTGGCAGTTGGCAATCAAGTGTGAGGATTCATCTTTTTCTTCTCAAATACCAACAAGTAAATCGGAGATCTCATTGTGCTGGCAAAAGAGATAATAGACAAGAAGGGGAACAACTCTCAGGGTCGCAACAATACCAAGATAGGAATTTGTCACTGTTGCCAAGTAAATATCTCAAAAGGTCACTCAACTGTGAGAAATTATGTAACAAAGTTATGGTCATTCAACTTAGAGTTTTTTTCGCTTATAAAATCACTCAACCAAAATTGTCATAAGAAACCCCACTTTACCCCCTTAACAATTTATCATAACAATTTGATGTCATTAGATTGTTAGGCAACATCTGATGAATAATTCCATATTAATAGTAACAAGGATACCATCAATTGGATCTTATGACAAAGAGAATTTGTCTCTTCTACATTGTAATGAAATTGAAATTTGAAAAAACTTATTGGTGCTCCACATGACTAAAATTACAAAATATTAGGTGCAAAATACATATGCTTGAGCAATATTGATTGTGTTTTATGGTATCACTTATTGACCATTATATACTGTTTAAGATACATATAAGCATCAGGATGGGAGAGGAACAGGGAAATCCTGAATCTCATCTGTCCAAGCGTTATTTTCTTTGGCTGCATCCACAGTCCTCAGCGTACGCCACACAGCACTGTTACATTTGAAGCCTGATCCGAAACCAATTTGCCATACTCTGTCACCCTTCTTTATCCTACCTTTGGCCTCGGAATAGGCCAAATTGTACCAAACTGAGCTGCTTGAAGTGTTTCCGAACCTGTAAAGGGTCATTCTTGAAGGCTCCATAAGAAATTCCGGGAGGTCAAGATTCTTCTGAAGCTCGTCCAGCACAGCTCTCCCTCCTGCATGTATGCAGAAATGCTCGAATGCCATCTTGAAATCGGGAATATATGGTTTCATTTTCCTCTTAAAGACATTTCTCGCGATTAATGAGGTGAAAAAGAGGAGCTGCTCGGACATGGGGAGGACTAAAGGGCCAAGAGTTGTGATATTGGTTTTTAAGGCCTCACCAGCAACTGCCATCAAGTCTTTTGACAATGATACGCTTCTGTTTCCATCCTCATCCTCATCTAGGTAGGCACATCTGTAAGCTCTATCATCCGCACCTTTATGGGTGCGGACGACGTGCATCAGTTGATATTTCGAGCGCCGGCGATCAGAGGAACGGTTTGAAAGGAGAACAGCAGATGAACCCATCCGGAAAAGACAATTTGATAAAAGCCTTGATCTTTGCTTCCCTAAATAGAAGGCCGTTGAGATTATTTCGGTGCTTACTATAAGTGCATAGGTGTTGGCTTGCCCCTGTCATGTCATGTCATGTCATTTCATATATCAGCAATTTTGACCACCAAAAGGAAGGGAAAATTGCGAATCACAGGTGAAATTATTTTTTTCTAGAAAAACAAATTCCTTAAAAATGAGGAAATAATTTTCATGCTTAGATCAGGAAAAACAAGTTCCATAATTTGCATTCCATACTAATTGTCCTCCTCCCCACCCTTCAACACCCCCTACTTCATAGCCCTCATCCCCCCCCCCTCCCCCTCCCCCGCTCCTATAAAAAAAATGCAGATTATATACAAATATTTTTGAAACAAACAAGAAAATCACTTATTTTCTAGAAAAATAATAGTCTATGAAAAATATTAACCAAACAAACCCTATATGTAAAACACTACTAAAAAAACTGTAAATACTGACCTCAAAATTACCGACCTCCTATGGAAGTCGGTAATTTCCGACTTCCAGAAGTCGGTATTGTTAAAAACAAAAAATTATTTTATTTTCTTAAGAAAACCGACTTCAAGATGTCGGTTTATTTGGGGAAAAAATGCGGGAAAACCAAATACCGACCTCCGATGGTCGGAAATTTTCCCAGAAAAAATAAAATTAAGAAAAACCGACCTCTTGTAGTCGGTATCGAATTAGTAAATAAACAATAAAATTTAAATTTATCTCAATTAAATATAAAAAAATGAAAAAAATGAATATTTTTAATAACTTTTAAATAAACCGTCCTCCGGAGGACAGTTATTTATAAGATAAAAAACAAAAAAAATAAATTAATACCGACTTCCTGATGTCGGTAATATTAAATTTACATAATTAATTTTATTTCATTAAAATTAAAGGTAATACCGACCTCCGGAGGTCGGTAGTTTACTTTTATTTAATTATTTTGAATAAAATCGACCTCCGGATGTCGGTATTACCGTTAAAATATTTGTAATAATCACTATTTTTCTATTGTGTATAACACTAAGGGGTCGTTTGGTAGCTAGTTAAAGTTATATAGGTATTAGTAATGTAGATATTAGTTATGAGGGAATCTATATATTATTTATACATGTATTAGTTATGCAGGGATTAGTTATTCTTGTATTAATTATACAAGTATTACTTATTCCACATTCTATATCATGTATAAGATAATACATAGATTCCCTCATAACTTATACATCGTCTTGAATATACGTATGTCTCATCTAGTGATGTATATACGTATATATATATATATATATATATATAGTACGTATTCAAAAGCTAACTAACCGATCGATAATACATATCCAAATACGTAGTATGGATACGTCATATATTACGTACATATGAGTTAATATACAATCATTGAGAAATGTAATTAACCAAGTCCTATATATTATATATAATGATCAGTCGTCTTGAATATATGTCTCGTCTAGTGATGTACGTATATACATAGTACGTATTCAAAAGCTAATTAACCAATCGATATATAATCCATATCCAAGTAGTATGGAATATGTTGTATATTACGTACATATGAGTTAATATACGATCATTGAATATAATTAATACATGTCGGTTTATTTGGGGGGAAAATGCGGGAAAACCAAATACCGACCTCCGATGGTCGGAAATTTTCCCAGAAAAAATAAAATTAAGAAAAACCGACCTCTTGTAGTCGGTATCAAATTAGTAAATAAACAATAAAATTTAAATTTATCTCAATTAAATATAAAAAAATGAAAAAAATAAATATTTTTAATAACTTTTAAATAAACCGTCCTCCGGAGGACAGTTATTTATAAGATAAAAAATAAAAAAAACAAATTAATACCGACTTCCTGATGTCGGTAATATTAAATTTACATAATTAATTTCATTAAAATTAAAATTAAAGGTAATACCGACCTCCGGAGGTCGGTAGTTTACTTTTATTTAATTATTTTGAATAAAATCGACCTCCGGATGTCGGTATTACCTTTAAAATATTTGTAATAATCACTATTTTTCTATTGTGTATAACACTAAGGGGTCGTTTGGTAGCTAGTTAAAGTTATATAGGTATTAGTAATGTAGATATTAGTTATGAGGGAATCTATATATTATTTATACATGTATTAGTTATGCAGGGATTAGTTATTCATGTATTAATTATACATCGTCTTGAATATACGTATGTCTCATCTAGTGATGTATATACGTGTATATATATATATATATAGTACGTATTCAAAAGCTAATTAACCGATCGATAATACATATCCAAATACGTAGTATGGATACGTCATATATTACGTACATATGAGTTAATATACAATCATTGAGAAATGTAATTAACCAAGTCCTATATATTATATATAATGATCAGTCGTCTTGAATATATGTCTCGTCTAATGATGTACGTATATATATAGTACGTATTCAAAAGCTAATTAACTAATCGATAATCCATCCAAGCAGTGGAATACCATTGTATTACGTACACACGAGGTAATATACGATTGTTGAGTAAGTGTAAATAACCAAGTCCTATATATATAGTAATGATATGTCGTCTTGAATATATATATTTTTGTGGCGATATTATACGTATATATATAGTACGTATTCAAAAGCTAATTAACCAATCGATAATCCATTCAAGTAGCTAGTATGGAATACATTGTATTACGTACATATATGAGGTAATATACGATCGTTGAGTAATATAATTAATCAAGTCCTGTATATTAAATGGTCCATCTTGAATATATATGTCTCGTCTTTAGTGATGTATGTTTATATATATAGTACATATTCAAAAGCTAATTAACTAATCGACAATTAATCCAAGTAGCTAGTGGAATACGTTGTATTACGTACATATGAGGTACTATACGATGACGATCATTGAGTAATATAATTAACCAAGTCCTATATATTACTGGTCCGTGGTATTAAATATATGTTTCGTCTAGTCATGATGTACATATATAGTACGTATTCAAAAGCTAATTAATTAATCGATTGATAATCCATTCAAGTAGTATGAAATACATTGTATAGTAGCATAATCATTGAGTAATGTAACGAATCAATAATGTATCCGAGTTTATGAAATATGTTGATGATTAAATAATTTTTATTCATTACTTTTAATTTTTTTTAAAAACCGACCTCAAGTGGTCGGTTTTATCAAAAAATACATTATTAAAAAATTATTTTTTAGTAAAACCGACCTCAATTGGTCGGTTTTTTTAAATTTTTTTATAACTTTATTTTATTACCTAAAAATCCTAACACCCTAACACTCACACTCACACACTCTCTCTCTCTCCCCGATCGACCACAGCCAGCCTCCCTCCGGCGCCCCCTCCCTCCGAAAACCTTCACTCCGGCGTCCCCCCCTCCTCCACCTTCCACCGCTGCCGCTGCTGCTGCTGGAGGCTGCTGTCGTTGCTGCTGCTGGAGGCTGCTGCCACTGCTGCTGCTGGAGGCTGCTGCCGCTGCTGCTGCTGGAGGCTGCTGCCGCTGCCGGAGGCTGCTGCCGCTGCTGCTGCTGGCGGCTGCTGCCGCTGCTGCTGGAGGCCGCTGCCGCCTGTCGCCGTCGCTGTTGCTGCTCCGGTGGGGGTCCATCAAGGTAAGTAATTTTAATTTTCTTGTTAATTAATTATAGTTATTAAATTAGGATTTATCATTGTTAATTTTAGTTACTAAATTAGGATTTATCATTTAAGTAGGGCATGTCATTGTTAATTTTAGTTACTAAATTAGGATTTATCATTTAATAAGGGTTTATTATTGTTAATTAGTTTGTCTTATATGGTGGATGTGAACTAGTGAATTTGAATAGTGAAGTAGTGAATTGAAAATGTGAACTAGTGACTTAGAATAGTGAAGTATAATGACTTGAAATTATGAACTAGTGACTTGAAATTGTGAAGTGTAGTAAGTTAAAATTTTAAACTAGTGACTTAAAATAATTAAAGTGTAGTTAGTTGTTAGTTAAAATTGTGAAATAGTGACTTAAAATAAGCAAAGTGTAGTTAGTTGTTAGTTGAAATTTTGAACTAGTGACTTGAAATTGTGAAGTGTAGTAAGTTAAAATTTTAAACTAGTGACTTAAAATAATTAAAGTGTAGTTTGTATTAAGTTAAAATTTTGAACTAGTGACTTAAAATAGTGAAGTGTATTAAGTTAAAATTTTGAACTAGTGACTTAAAATAAGTATAGTGTAGTTAGTTGTTAGTTGAAATTTTGAACTAGTGACTTGAAATTGTGACAGTAAGTTAAAATTTTAAACTAGTGACTTAAAATTATTAAAGTGTAGTTTGTATTAAGTTAAAATTGTGAACTAGTGACTTAAAATAGTGAAGTGTAGTAAGTTAAAATTTTGAACTAGTGACTTAAAATAAGTAAAGTGTAGTTAGTTGTTAGTTGGAATTGTGAACTAGTGACTTAAAATTGTGAAGTTTAGTAATTTGAAATTTTGAACTATTGACTTAAAATAGTGAAGTGTATTAAGTTAAAATTTTGAGTGTAGTTAGTTGTTAGTTGAAATTTTGAACTAGTGACTTGAAATTGTGAAGTGTAGTAAGTTAAAATTTTAAACTAGTGACTTAAAATAATTAAAGTGTAGTTTGTATTAAGTTAAAATTGTGAACTAGTGACTTAAAATAAGTAAAGTGTAGTTAGTTGTTAGTTGAAATTTTAAACTAGTGACTTAAAATTGTGAAGTGTATTAAGTTAAAATTTTGAACTAGTGACTTAAAATAAGTATAGTGTAGTTAGTTGTTAGTTGAAATTTTGAGTGACTAGTGAACTTGACTTAAAATAAGTATAGTGTGAGTTGTTAGAAATTTTGAACTAGTGACTTGAAATTAAGTGTAGTAAGTTAAAATTTTAAACTAGTGACTAAAAATAATTAAAGTGTAGTTTGTATTAAGTTAAAATTGTGAACTAGTGACTTAAAATAAGTAAAGTGTAGTTAGTTGTTAGTTGAAATTTTGAACTAGTGACTTAAAATTGTGAAGTGTATTAAGTTAAAAGTTTGAACTAGTGACTTAAAATAAGTAAAGTGTAGTTAGTTGTTAGTTGAAATTAATGTGTATTAATGTGATTTAGTTATTGAAATTAGTTCAAATGTGATTTAATTAAGCTCTAGTTTGATTTATTGTTTGTGTAGATGGAACCTGATCGTAGTTGGATGTATAATAGAAACAATCCTGGTCGAGCGGGTATGATTTCGAAATTTGCAGAAGGTGTCACTCGTTTTATAAATCATGCAAAGACACTTGAGCCTTTTTTAACTTCAAAGTTGATTAGGTGTCCTTATATTAACTGTAGCAACGTGAGATATCAAACAACAGAGAATGTTTTTATGCATCTTATGTGCTAGTGATAAACGTCGATGCCTAGTGGATGAGTCTGATATCGAGGGTGAGGAGGGTGAGGAGGGTGAAGAGGATGAGGATGAGGATGCTAATGATGAGTAGTTGTACCTAACTAGTAGACATTTTGGACTTAGTATATATAGTTTGTACACTTTTTAGATTGTTTGATCGTATTTTAAGTTTAATTTGAAGTAGTGAAACGTAAATATAGAAAAATATCGTGTTGACAGCTATTTGAGCTGGTTTTGGTTGAATATATGCATTATCAAATATGCAGGTGGGCAATTCAAATTGCATCAATTTACTGCCAATTTTATGGTAAAATATCGACAACAAACCGACCTCCTGAGGTCGGTGTTTTGGGTAAATTTTCCAGAAAACCGACAACAGGTAGTCGGTTTTTTGAATAAAATTTTCCAAAATACCGACCTCAGTAGGTCGGAATCGCGTGAAATAAGAAAATAAAATTTAAATAATACCGACCTCAAGAGGTCGGAATATCCGAAAAATAATAAATTAAAATTTCAGTAATACCGACTTCCGGAGGTCGGAAAATCAAAAAAATAATAAATTAAAAATTAAACAATACCGACCACCGGAGGTCAGTATATTATATTTTTAATAATATTTTTTTTAAAAGAAACCGACTTCAGGAAGTCGGAAATAAAACAAAATAAAATATATATTAAATTCTTAATTTTTGGATTTAAAATTAAAATCGACATCCGGATGTCGGTATTTACCGACCTCACGATGTCGGTATAGAAAACCAACCAAGCCTTTTCCGACTAGGGCTTGTGAGTCGGTTTTGAGTCGGTTTTTCAGGGAAAACCGACCTCTGGATGTCGGTTTTTTGAGGTCGGTTTTCCCTGTTTTTCTAGTAGTGAAATTAGCTCTAAATTTTTGTGAGAAAATATTGTTTAAAGGGTGGAAAATGAAGATTTACCGACCTGTAAAAGCCAGTTAGCTAGGTCCACAGAAATGAGTCCAGCACTGCAGCCCATGCCGCCAAGGTTATAGGTAATCACATTGACTCCAAGCTTATAATGGTTCACAATCATGGAAGAAAGAGAGGGTGATGGATTAAACGTACTAGAATTCACAATAACAATCCCAATCTCTCCAATCTTCATTCCCGTTTTCGCCAACAGATCATCTATGGCACCAAATATACAATTTTCTGCTTCATTTTGGCAACTGCTAAAGGTAAATTTAAATGGGATTGAGTCCATCGGAACGTAAGTCTTATCACCTAAGCCTGACCTCTCCAAAATTCTCTTTTGAAACATTAAACTATCTTCATCAAAGACGTCTGACATATTTTCTATCATACGTTGTTTAGACATCATAAAACGTTCATGTGGCTTGTAACATGAAAAATCGACCAAGTAAACATTTCTTGGACGACTCATGAAATATACCGTGGCTAGGAAAACAACAAGAGTTGAACAAGATTTCAACACCGCAAGATGGTTCATGAGGTCTTCAATAGTAAGGGTTGAAAGGTGAAGTACCACGGCAGCAAGAATTGGGATGAGGAGGAGATAAATTGCATTTGATATTAAGTAATGGTATCCAAGTTTTACATACTTGAGTCTAACGGAGAGAAGAAAATTGGGTAAGTTTGGCTGGACTTCTACATAATTAGGAGCATTTTTTGCCATTGCTTTTGGAGAAGAGATGAGAATTAATGGTAAAACAAGAAAGAATTGAGTATGATGAGTTCTCAAGTAGATCAAATAGATTTAAAGAGTCAAAAGGTAGACTTGTCCACTCAAACCCCCTCCTATATTACATTATAGTGTGCCATGCATTAATTGAAAAATAAATAATTATAAATGCAATGCAAAGTCCATTTTATCATTATTATTTTTATGGTATAAGTATATTTTAAATATTAAGTTTCCATCTCCTTAGCATAAAACATTTATTTTAAATGCAAATAAACACCTTGGATAAATTAATTATTCCATATCTATGTCAGAAGAAATTTTTACTCATGAGTCATGATAAGAAGATAATAAGCTAATGAACTATTATACTTGTGAGAAAAGGTAGCAGATTTTGAGTGTGTTTGGGGTGGAGGAAAATATTTTTTGGAAAATATTTTTCAATTTTCTTGTGTTTGGTTGGTCAAAAAATTTAGAAAATATTTTCCTAAAAAAACATTTTCCTCCAAAATAAGGAAAATGATTTCTCTAATGAAAGTAGGGAAAAACAAGTCTTCAACTTCATAACATCTAATCCCACCCACTCCACCCTCCTAATCTCACCCCACCTCCACCCCCACCTCTACCTCACACAATTTTTTAAAAATATTTTATCTATTTCACCCCACCCCCACCCACTCCACCCCCACCTCAACTCCACATCAATTTTTTTTAATTTTTTTCAATTATTTCTTTAAAAAATAAAATTAACTTTTTAAAAAAAATTATTTTTTTTTGTATACCACCTCACCCATTCACCCACCCCCACTTTAACACTCCCCCTCCCCCCACCACCACCACTACCTCCACCCATCCAAACTCAATTTTTTTTTTATTTTTTTCAAAAAAATACATTTTTTCTTAAAAAAAGTAATATTTTTGTACCCCCACCCCATCCCACTCAACCCCCACCCTACGCCCCCAGCCCCTGCCCCCACCCCCTCCTCCCTCACCTCTACCCCACCCAAAATTTAATTTTTAAATTTTAAAAAAAAACTTTTTAAAAAAAAATAAAAAATTGGTACCCCACCACCCCCTACCCCCACTCTTAATTTTTATTTTTTTTAAAAAAAGTTACTTGTTTTTTTTTTAAAATAATATTTTTGGGTACTCCGCCCCTCTCCCCCCACCCCCACTCCATCCAAAATTCAATTTTAAATTTTTTTAAAAAAATAATTTTTTTAGTTATCCGCCCCCACCCAGCCCCCCTCCCTCCTCCCCCCCTCCAACCACCACACCCCAACTCCTGACCTACTCCCTAAAAAATATTTTCTACTCTAATCAAAAATAAAAAATAAAAAATTAAAAAAATGTGTTTTTGCTCAATTAATCAAATAATAGAAAATATTTTTCAAAAAATATTTTCCGCTCACCAACCAAACATGAGAAAATAAGTAAGAAATTAACTTATTTTTCATAAAACATTTTCCATGGAACCAACCATACACACCCTTTATAGATTTTTGACAAAAAGGAAAATGGTTGTTTACCCATTAATGTTTGATAATTTATTTGTTTTAATTAATGTGTTATATTGTATTGTATATTTTATTGATAATACTAGATTGTACTGTTTGTTATAGTTTAATTGCATTACGTAACAGATCTTTTTATCGTTATATATAACAACACATTTAATAATAAAATACAATAACATTGAAGTAAGAAAACAAAATAACTATTATATCGAAATTACTAAAAGCATTTTTGAAATTCACATTTCATACCTCAGGTGTAATTAGGATTAATAAATTAAATAGTTCCTTTTAAAAGGAAGATTTTTCGTTAACTTTTCTCTTGAAATAAAGAAAATATTTTTCACTTATTACAATAAAACTTTTCAAGTACTTCCTTCTGTTTTATTTTATAGAACCTATTTAAAATATGTCATTTTTGAAACATAGTAAAAAGAAAATAAGTATCACATAAACTGAATGAAATGGACTAATAAATAGTAATCAAAAGTGGAGTTTGTATAACCTGCCTAATAGCATATTAATGCGCACACTCTATATACTTCTAGGTAATGAAATGGGTTTGTTAATCCGAAAGCGATATGAGCGATTCTTGATAATTTTAAATTTTTCTTACATTCTTGATAATATAACAGCCAAAACAAAAATAGATTTTATCTCCATAAAATCCTCCATTAATTATCAAATATTGAAATAATAACAAGAGAAGAATGTCTTAAAAATTTAAGGAAATAGTTTAGTTTTTTTATATTATAAAAAAAAAAATTACTTCCAATTTAAAGGGTGTTTGGGCCTTTTTCCTACCCTTTTCTTATTTTTATTTCACTCATTGGGATGACCTCGTTGAATGATTTCACACGTGACTTTGGCACACAAACGTAAACATACTAGTAAAACATTTAACTTACAATTGTAGGCAGCGTGTGGCTTGTGGACTTTGCACTTTAAGCTTTTGTTTTTAATTATTACAATTTCTTAATTCTTAGTTTATCTTCTACTTCTATATTTTTATTTTTGGAAGAAAATAAATTTTAGAATACACATTAAATAAGTGCACTTTGCAGACACAGACGTTCACTTTCAATTGAAGTTACAACGGAACATTATTCAAATTTTAATAAATAATTTGAACTCATAATTTTAAAAATAAAATATTATAAATACGAAAAATCTTAAATGTTAAACCCATCTAATTTAAAAACAGATTCACTTCTAATTGCTATACTTACACAAAAACCTTAAACTCGCCAAAACCCTTTTAGTCCTGAACCAAAAAGAGGTTAGCATATGATGGACGTTTGGTATTCCTTTCGATATTTTTAAAGTTTGATTTTGATAATTATTGGTAATTGAAAGTAGATATTAAATATTAAAAAGTTTAATTCGGTACGGTAAATTAAATTTCGATACGATAATTTGGTAATTATGTATTGAAGAAAAAATAATTTGACAAGATATATATGTTCATAATTTATCTAACATTTGACATATTAGCTTTTAGAGAAATCACATATAGAGATTAAATTTTAATTTCAAGCCTTAATATTATAAATTTAGTATCACGGGTCAATTAAGAGCCCGTTTGAATTGTCTTATTTTAAGTGCTTTTTAAGTTAAAATAGCTTTTAAGCTGTTTTATAGTGTTTGGGTAAGGTAAAAAAGTGTTTTTGGACACTTAATTTTAAATCAAAATAGAAAAAAAAAACTAAAAACTGAAATTTTCAACTTAAAAAAAATAGCTTAAAATAAGTCTATCCAAACAGGCTCTAAGACATCCAATGTGTGTAAACAATTAATACTCACATGCAAGCTTAAAAGTAAATAAATAGTCAAAGTTTTCAAACTTGGGTTTTTTGGTGAATTTGATTACATCAATTAGCTATAATATGCTTAGAGAATACTTAGACTTAGGATAATAAAATTTGTTGTTATTATTCACACATGGTAAGTAAACATCTAATATGACAATTATTATCACAAACAAAAGGCAGATACTGAATCTTTAGGAGCTGGTGTTTGGTATTTGATTTGATAATTTCAAAGTTTAATATCAGTAACTCGATAATTGAAAATATACATCAAATATATATAAAACTTTCAAAATTCAATTCGATAATTCAATTTTCGATAATTTAAGTCTTCGACCCAAGCCAGGAGGAAGATCGACCATCCTTTATTTCCGAACATGGTTTTTTGTTTTTCAATGTATCATCATTTGGATAATTTTATGCAAAATCATACACTAACTGTGCATCCAAAAAAAGATTAGAGGATATGTCTTGTTTTTACAAAATTTAACAGTTAATAATTAAGGCACAAAATGACAATTTTGGGGTACTACGAAAGATATATTTATTCATTTAAAAAAAATCTAAAACTCAATACTAATATAATAAACCGAGAAAATTTGAATAAACAAGTGTTTGGCACAAAAGAAAATATTTTACCCAAACTTTTTCGTGGGAAACGTTTTCTAGGAAACAATGAAGGTGGTTTTCACTTATTTTTTTATTTTTTAGTGTTTGACTGATGAATGAAAGTTTATTAAAGAGGGATAGTAATATTAACAAATCGAATAGCGTTATAATGAAAGTTTCTAGCTAAAGATTGATAGTATCCTAAATAAAAAGGGCATCCACTTATAAGTTTCTCTTTCCTTTTCAATTTTTTTTTATTAACCAAACAGTAGAAAATGACTTTTTAGTCCGTCTTATTTGGTAGCTGGTTAGAGTTATGCAAGTATTAGAGGTGTTTGAATTGACTTATTTTTAAATGTTCATGGCTTTTAAGCATTTTTTTTAAATTTTTGGAGGTGTTTGGCAAAGACAAAAAAAGTACTTAAAAACACTTTATTTTAGGCTTACAAAGTACAAAAAAAAAAAACTAAAAGCCAAAAGTTGGTTGTTACCTACTTTTGACTTTTAGGTTTTAACCTATAAGTCACCTAAAAAAGTCAATTCAAACACCCTCTTAGTAATACATGAATTAGTTATGAGAAAACTTATGTATTATTTTATGCAGTGATTAGTTATATAGGGTTTACTTATTCATGTATTAATTATTTATGTATTACTTATTTCACCTTTTATCATGCATAAAATAATACTTAGATTCCCTCTTAACTTATACATGTATTAGTTATGCAGATTTCTAAATTGCGAATCAAACACCGTATTAATTTTATACATGAATAACTTACCTCCTAACTAGCTATCAAACGTAGTATTACTTATGCAGAATTTAGTACATGCATAACTCATTTCCGAATCAACTACCAAACAACCCCTAACTAATAGTTGTGGAATTTTTCCGCATTAACAACTTTGGTAGCTTTTCATTCTTAAAAAATAAAGAAGAAAAATATGGCACTTAACTTGGCAATAGGCAGTAAGTGCTATCAGTTAACTTCGTGATAGAATTGTCAACTCTTGCATCCCAAGAAGATGATAAAATTTAATGAGAACGCCAATTCTTCAAAGTAGAGTGGCCAAAATTCATAGGGGTCTAGCAAGGAGATGTTGCTAAAATTTCCTTTTTTTTTTCTCCAAAACCTAACTCTTTATAGCTTGGCTCTTATTCATCATATCCTAATTCCTATCCATAGGCTTCTAAACTAATTGTTTGTGGTATTACTCGCTATAAATAAAAAAGTATTTTGTTGAACAGAAACCAAATCTATGACATGATGGGAGAGGATTGAAGAAGGATTATTCAAAAGCATACTGTGCCATTGTGTCATAGTAAAGGAGCTTTAAAAAAGGGGGGAAAGAAAAATCGAATTATAGTGTTGTTTCTTTTTTGCTCCAGAGAGATACAATTTTTGTTCAGAGGATTAAATAATTTAATACAAAGTGATCAGATTTTGATGCTGTAAATATGGCCATTTGTTAAAGAGCACCAAAATATTGGCTTTGTATGGAATTAGGCCAGAAAGTTCTTGGAATCGGTTCCATGACATGGTTTGGGCCGATTTTAGGCCTTACTCTACTTTTTATAGGCCGGTTTAATTATAGGAAAAAGGACCTTGTATGACCATTCACTAAAATATTTCCACCAAAATGACTATTTCTAAACTAAAGTCATTTTCAGGCCACTCGGCCATACAATTTCCATGAAATAGCCGTTTTCAAATTTGGCCTATTTTGGCCCCTTTTCATTCATTTTTTTTTTGGCTAAATTTTTTTTATTTTTTTAAAAACAATTAAATGTAATTGTATAGAAACTGTATAATTATTGTATAAAATATGTATATTTTATAGAATGCATATAAAAAGTGTATCATTATTTATTTATTTTTACAATCAAATACAATTATATATAAATTGTATAGTTGTTGTATAGAATACGTATATGTATAAGATTTATATAGAAACTATATAGGATGTGTATAAAAACTGTATAATTGTTGTATAGAATATAAATTTGAATAATTATTGCAGCTAAAGGTTGTATAGAATGTGCATCGAAACTCTATAGTTGTTGTATAGAATATGTATATGTATAAGATTTCTAAAAAAAAGTATATAGAATGTATATAGAAACTGTATAATTGTTATATAGAATATGTATATGTATAGTCTGTGTATAAAAATTGAATTATTATTTAAAATATGTATCTATATAGGATGTGTATAGAAACTGTATCATTGTTGAATAAAAAAAAGTAAATATTTAAAAAAAACATGGTGTATACACTTGGTATATATTATACATTGAGTATAATAATAATAATAATAATAATAATAATAATAATAATAATAATAATAATAATAATAATAATATAATACTAATAATAATAATAATAATAATAATAATAATAATAATAATATGTGTGTATAGAAACTATATCATTATGTATAGAAACTTGTTATACATTATACATTACACAAAGTGTATTTAGTATAATAATAATAATAATAATAATAATAATAATAATAATAATAATAATAATAATAATAATAATAATAATAATAATGCATTATACATTGAATATATATTGATTAAATATTTATTACACATGAATTATTAAAAAAATAGACATAAAAAATCATAGTGTATTGACTTTTTTCTATTCTAAACATCTTCATCATATTAAGGGAAAAAATAATAAAAAAGCGATAAAATAATATTTAATTATTTAAAAAAATACAACAACTGTAAGAGAAGAAAAAAATTTAAAAATAAAAGAACACAAAAAAGAAAAAAAAGAAGCAACAAAAATAAATAAAGAGCAGCTCAAGAAAAAGGAAAAAAAAGAAAAGGAAGTAGCGAGAGGAGGAGCAGTGAAAGCCAAAAATGGCTATAAAATGAAATTTAAAATTTTTGGGCCATCTGTTGTCAATATTTTTGACTGAATGGTTATTTGTGTCCTTGTCCCTTAATTATACTTAAGGAAAAATTAAACAAATTGTCTATGTTAAAATTTCTAAAATGTCTATGTTAAAATTTCTTACCCAAAATAATTTAATTATCATTTATTATAAAAAAAAAAAAGGTCATTTGACCTTTTTTATTGCATGCTAAGTGCATTACAGTGTTCAATGTCAAGATGTGAAGTAGCATACATGTGAAGTGCATTACAATTTATCAGACTTTGAGTAGTTTAGTGTAGTTCCTTATGGGTGCTAGTTGTCTTGCTGCTTAGAGATTAAAGAGATTGTTAGTGGACAACATAAAAAGACAATTTTATGGGAAAGACGGTGCATCTCTAGGTGGTGAAGTGTAATTATTTACTTGTTTTTATGCACTAGTGGTAGTAATGATGACCTCAAGATTAATATATAATACGACTTAACCAGGAAAGGTGATCAGAAACTGAAAGAGTTACTTGATAGTACTCCTCAAAAGCTAGAAGAAGATGCATTGCATATATATAGTGTATATGGATGTATAAATATTGTATAAATAGTGTATACAAATATTTACATATTTATGATATATAATTATATATTATATATATATGGTTATATAGTATTTATACATGGTTATATAGTTATTATATAATATTGATATATTACATAACTATTTATACAATATTGATATATTACATAATTATTTATACAATATTGATATATTAAATATACATGCGGCCATGATTCACGGATTACACAAAGACATAAATGATCATTCGGGTGAAACTATTGACACCGGATGGTTGAAAAAGCTTAAAAATATTTTTTAACCTTTTAAAAATAATTTCATTTTGTAGCCTTTTTTCAACTAATTCCAGTATATGTATAGAAATTTCAGACTTAATGACACAACTAGCTCAAAAACACTTGGAAAACAAAACACAACCAGGACTTAAGTAGATTGGATAGAAGTTATAATTATTCCGCCATCTAATTATTTGTGGCTTACTTGTTGGGGCCTCCTGAATTATCATGTTAATAAGGCAGTTGACATTTTATTGCTTATGTTGGCGTTTGAGGTACCATTATACGAAGGACAGACTTGATCAGTAATAACTCCTCAGGTTAATTAATAACCTATGTCGTCAATTGATGGCTTGTATGAGTCCACTGTTAGTCAAGGAATCAGGTCCTTTGACTGAATCTTGTGCAGAAGATAATCAATGCAAACAATAAGGCCAATAATAAAGGAACACGAGACTTTACATGAAAACCTCCTTGCTCAAGGGACCAAAAACACGACCTACCTCTGTAGGATTTCACCAACCAACTTCACTAAAACAACACGAGCAACTTTGGATTACAGACTCAAGTAATCCTACGGATTAAACTCTTAATCCACAACACTTGTAATAACTCTATTACAATGTTCTATGCAATACCTCGATCTACTGCATCAAACTCATATCAGCTACTCTAGCTGATATAGTTACAACCTATCAACTACTCTTGGTGATAGATTACAAGATAAACCAAATACAAAAGACCCAACCTAAAGACAAGGAACTGAAGACATCTGCTTGATCACGATTAGGTTCCTTTGTTGGAAGAGCTTTTGTTTTCAATGAAGAACTTGTGCAGCCTTTGCCGTTTAGAAATTGAATTCTTGGATTTTTAAAAATTAGATTTTGGCTTAGTGTCTCATTGCTTATAAATGAGAGAGTCAAAACCTTAACACAATTTAATTGGTCCACGAGGCGCACGAACTGCAGAGTGTAGTTCAAAAGCTGCAGAAAGTACAATATACAACTGTAATCGTTGACCTTCACTACAGGCATTACTTCGATCACCTGGTCCCTTCATTAGTTTGTTAATCATCAAAACATTCAAAGTCTATCATCAACCTCCAATGAGCAGTCATCAATAGCATAAACAGCCACTTTGGTAAGTGAAGGTTATTTCTCCTTCATGTCACCCTTGAAAAATGTCCTATAAGCTTCGCATATACTTGTCACTATTAAAAATAGGTCGATAACCGAGAGTTAAAATCAATGGACGTCTCTCGATTGTCGCCTTAAATCGAGTAAAAATGGACGATCATGATAATGTCATAATAAGGTGGATTGGTTTAGGTATACTGACGGATTGAGACGATTTTAACGGAGGAATGTTCATTGGTTATGTTAAATTAAATGAGCTCAATTTATTTTTAATTTTGGTGTATTAACAAAAATGATGGTCAGAGTCGATTATTTTTAATTAATATTATTATATATTAATTATTAGAAATACTTTAATTTAATAAAGTATTTTTTATATTGCAATAATCAACGCAGTCCGTCGATTTGTCTTTATATACATGAACAAATCCACGATTGTCCGCCGATTTTTTGGGGTTTTTCTTCTGGTCATATCATGAACAAATCGATGGACTGTATCAATTATTTCTGAGGAATACCCCGGAGGCTCTGTATATAGACTTCAGTTATTAGAGGTTCTGTGACTTTTCAGTGAGCTAATTTTTCAGACGTTTTTACATTATTTTTGCAATTCAATTTTTCAAACTAATTTAATCGCAAACTTGAATAGCGTTTATTATTGTGCTAAGTAATTTTATAGACATCATACAATTAGAACAGAATTCACTCGACGAGTAATATAAAATGGGTGTCAATCATGTCTCACCCCCAAATTGGGGACGTGATAGAATAAATAATGAAGCTTACTAAATTTTGGATACTTGAAGGATGTTTATAGTTCACTATTATAATTTAAGAATGTGCCTTATGGTTTGAATATAGTTCAAGGATGTATTTAGCCAAAAACTCCAACTCTTACATGCCCGTCCGAGGCCCAGAGGGCGAATGCAGAACTTTAAATTTGTAGGTTCCTAATAAAATGAATTAGGCTAAAAAAAAAGTAAAGAAAAAAGGCTAAAAAAACATTGCCACAAGGATTCAATCCCATGTTGCAAGTCGCATGAACTTTTGTTAGGTGCTTCATTGCCACGGGACCATTCAACAATTTTGGTAATGGTTCCCATCAATAAATACTTATACCTTTAACAGATTTTGTAATATAATTATAGGATTTCGAAAAAAGTTAAGGGGTTCCCGGGAATTCGTACCATCCACTGTAGATCCGCCCTGGTCCGAGCAGCATGTCAATAAAAATAAAAAACTTAATAGTCAAGCATGGAGCAACAAATACTTAATATTATTTGGTAAATTATTTTAGGGGTAAGAGTAGGCCCATGTTTAATTGAAGATACAACTCACGCTAGAGAAATTATTCTTGTGCAACTACACTTATTTCACCTTTCTCTAGCAAGGAGCTGGAACAGGATGACACAAAAGCACCATTTGCATCTTTTAAAAGGGCTGGCAACTGTACCCAATAAGTTGCCCAAAAAGATCATACCTTTCCGAGCACTTACAACACCCCAAAAACCAACAATCAGAGCAATCATTGTCAGATGCACAAGGTCTGTTACAAGTGAGGAAATCATTAAGTTGTGGGAGTAGTCTCTTTTTGAGTCCTGAGTACTGATCATAATCAACATCTCTTGCAGCCATAACTTGTTTCGTTGAGAACCATAACACATTAACTGCAATATTCATCACAATCAAATTATAATGTGATAACACATATATAACAAAAACAATAACAGGATCACTGTAGAAATCAAGTGAGAAAGATACTAACGAGTGGCTCCCATGAGAAGAATAGTGACAAAAGTAAACTTAAGTGATGACATGTTTAAACTAGTACAACAGTTTTTGTGTGAATATTTCATTGCTTTGTAAACATGTACTTAATTTATAGACAACTTTGTCATAAGCTAACCTGTAGCACTTTCATTTATTTTCTATAGTATTTCTTGACTTTATTTTTTTATGTGCAAGTCTTATCCAGGCTAGTGTTAATTTATCATTTTTAAATGCAAATTAGAATTAGAATTCCAATCTCTCTCCCCACAAACAAACAAAGAACTGTCAAGACTTGATTCAAGTAGTAATAATTAGATTAAGAACCTATTTGGTTGGGATTATATATAACTTATGGCTTATTAGTTAAAAGCCATAAGTTAGGATATTTAACTTATGGTATTTTGTTATTTTTGTTATTTTAGCTTAAAATAAATACTTAAAAAGTATTTATTTATTTTTTTACTTAAACATTATAAAACTGCTTTAAAATTATTTTGATTTAAAAGCACTTAAAATAAGTCAATCTAAACCGCCTCTAAGACACTTTGACTACAAATATATTGTATGCAGGTTTCACATTTATTAAATCTTTTGAGTGGTAATTATGGAAATTTCTTAAATATATTCAATTTCTTCAGCAAATACACTGTGTTGGGGATAATTAGTAGTACTCCCTTTGTTTTATATTTTAGCTTTTGTTGATTTTGCACACCTCTTAAGAAAATTTTAATTAGAAGTATATTTTGCTAAACTAACCTTATTGATAATGTTTTGAAACTCTAAATTTGATTACTATTACTTTATGTAGTTATTTAATACTAATAGTATGGAAAAAAGTAATAAAACTCTTTTTATTTGCTAAAATAAACAAGTAAAATGAGACATTTATTTTTATTATAGGAATCAAGTAATGAAACGATGAGAATAACATTTTTCTTCTTCTTATATTATCATTGGCAATTGCACTTTAGTTTCATGAGATATTTAACTAGTGTTTGGCCATAGATTTTTAAATATATTTGGCAAATTATTATTGGGTGAAGTTTTGGGTAAAGTTGTACCATGTGTTTGGCATAGTTTTTAGAAAAAATATTTATTTATTTTAAGAATTATGATTTATACCCTTGAGTTTTAAAACTATTAAAAATATCTAATAACTTTGTATTATCATTTTATAATAAACATGTTCCAGGATAAAAATTAAACTCATAAATTATAAGCTTCAACCTGCTTATAAATAATTTCTCAGATCAATGTAAGAGCTAGTGAAGTTTTCTCAACTCACAAAGGAGCATCAACTTTTTCTATTTACATTACTTTTAACAAGTGTTACGCAACAATACAATTACATACTTCAGAGTCAAATAATAAAGTTTATTAATGGGGTTGATTGACAGATAGATATTAGTTGATTAATAAATGGTGGGGTATTTTTATAAATTATAAAAATTAGGGGTAAAGTTTAAATTTTTAAAAGTTCCCAAGAAATAAAATTTGGCCCAAAAATTAGTGTTTTTTAATTTTTAGGAATTTGATTTTTTACCAAAAGTATTTATCAAAAAATAATAAATTATATGACCAAACGCTTTTTGCCCATTTTTTCCCCCTAAACTACTCCTACTTTTTATGCACAAATAGGGCTTAATTATTGGACTAATACATATTGATTACTTGGTCAACAAATCTGGATAGCAAATTACTCCTACAAAGTTTGATTATGAGTACATGTGGCACGTAGTTTTCGGAAAATGCATATGACAATTAATGCACTTCTTTCTCACTTGTAGTACATTATAATTTATATATATGATCTTTTATTTATTTCTCATAAACTAAAGTTAGAAATATTTTTTTAGTGCCTCCAACCATGCAGTGAATAGTGGATCTATAACATTTTTTTCAATTTATATGTCAAATAAAAGATGCTATTAAACTCTAACTAAAGTTTCAATATTATTTGAGTTAGAAGTCAACAACACATTTAAATTATTCCAGTTTTTTTAGTTTCATAAATGTACTATTGGGAGTATGAGTTTCCTACTTGAACTATCACCCAATAATTAGCGAAATACATCTGCACTTATATATGATGGTGTATTTACTACACTCTCTCTTTTGTTTAAAATGCTGTCACGTAGAAAAATAATTTCATCGTGGCAAAATTAAATAAATTAATATTAGATTAAAGGTTAAAAATTATCACCGTATTAATTAATTTATTCCCCATCACGACATCGGACATCTTCTTCTTCACCTTCTCAGTCATGGTCTCGTCTCAAATGTAGCGTCGATATCAGTTTAAAATTGTTCAAAAGGATAATAGAACCCCAAATATCTAATTTTAAATCACATCCAACTTTAAGGGGTACTTTATGCATTTTCTCTTATTTCAATTGGCATATCACGGCATAGACGCATAGTTGGTGGCATATACATGGTATAGTTACTATAGTAGTTGACTATAAGTACTGCATGTTACAAGATGCTATCGATCTTTCATTCACAACATAACATGTGACATTTGAAATTTGAAATTACTCTTTCCGTATTTTTTTAATTGTCATAATTGTATTTTGCACTTCTTATTAAAAAAATATTAATTTAAAGATATATTTTATGTGGTTAACTTAACTACTTAATAAACGAATTAGTGAAAACACACAAAAAAAAATTCAAAATATGAATCGAAAGTGCCTAATTGGAACACTTCATTAGGAATTGAGGTGTTCAATTAAAAAATAACTTAGTTCAAGTGTCTAAATAGAATATTCTGACAAGTTCAAGAAGTTGGCTATGTATTAAGCCTAAAACAATTAATTGACTCTTGATTAGCTAAAGTAGACAAGTAAAAAAAATCTATGCTTAATATATTGAACAAGTAAAAGAAAACGGTGGAAGTATATTTTAACCTTGAAGTTATGTTACTCTAACCGGAAAAACAAAAAGAAATAATTTTTCACTTCTTCACATGCATAATGAGTATTATGGGTGACAAATGAGTGGGTTGGATTGAATTTAAACAGTTAAAATTAAGAAAAAATTAAATAAAATGATTATTGTGTTAAATTTCTTACACAAAAAATAATTCACTTATAATTTATTACCTAAAATCCATTCGGCCAAAGTTCTTACCCGAAATGGCATTCAATATACATGCAGTATACATGCGGTTATTTTTTAAAAAAATTTTTTGGTTGTATACATGCATATACATTACATATACATTGCATATACATTTTATATATATATATATATGAGGTATACATGCGGCTATTTATTTTTTTTGAAAAACTTTTGACAGTGGCATATTTTTCTAAAAAATCCCTAAAATTAACTGAATTAATAAGGGATATCGGTACCTATATACATTCCTAAGTATTTATTGCTACATTTCTTTTTTCCAAAAATTAAATTTAGCAATTGAAATCCAAAAAAAAAAATGGCATTGTATAGCCATCTTCAATTATTGACGATTTAATAGGAAACTTAACATTGTGTTCCTTATTTTTGGCAATCTGTCCTCCTAGTTTCATGATATATATATCCTTACAAAATTAACGTAACCATTTTCATCTCAAATCAATAAAAATAAAAATAAAAAATTAAGTGAAAAATCAAATTTCAACTTTGTTTTTCTCCCCTCCTCGTCCTCTTTTGTTAGATTGAAAAGGAGTGATTAAATGTTATTGGAATTGGTTGGAGACACTTGAACAATATTATATACAAAATTTGGAGAGTAGAAGTGATATGGACTTGTTTCAAATAAAAATTGAACCTTGAAGACGTTTCTGTGCATGTGTATATTACATTTATATATCAATGTATATCACATGAAATTTTCATGGAAATTTACAGATATACATGATATATAGAAGATAAAAAAATATACAAAATGATAAAAGTTATATATATATGGGGATATACACGTGATACAGTAGGGGATATACATATGGAGTCATTTTCAACTTCAAGTTTTTAATCTGCAATTCAGCTCAAATTCGCCTCTAATTATCTCCAAACATCCCTCAAATTGATATTTAAGTTCCTTAAGATGTACAAACTTCAATATCATCACCCAGTCGATAAAAATCACTGATATGCATATAAAAAAGTGAATCAAGCTTCAATAGTCCTTAAAGGTGTTTTAAGATTTTTATCTTCAAGAAATCAATGGAGAACACGAAAAATAAAAGAATATTTCAACATGATAATGAAAAGCTGAAGAACCTGGAAAATAAAGAAAAATTAGCAGTACAACACCAACATGAAATCGATATTTAGGGGTTAACTAGCATAGCTTCATCATGTATAGTCATTAGAAATTGATAAAGAATCGTTATCTTGGCGTAATATGATGTTTCTCTTTTTATTCCTTCTCTAATTAGTAGCTCACTTCTCCCAAAATTAAGTTAAAATGCCGAAAACTTTGCAATTAGCCACTTTCAATTATATTACAGCAATATTGCAATTGCGGCTGTAGCCTCGGAATTGCTATGGTGCTTAAAAAGGAAAAATTAGATAAAATATTCATTGGGTCAAATTTCTTTATCCAAAATAACCTAATTATTATTTATTACAAAAATTGGTCATTAATTCAACCTTATTTCTTGTCGGCGAGGTGCATTTTGTTGCTCTCCAATTCCACTCCTCTTTTTTTTCACCACGTATGTTGCACTTTATTTTAATCAACTTAAACCACGTGTACCACTATTTGTGTAAATAAATGCTCTAAGCCTTTAACCTTCTTCTTCCAGAGATTTCAAAGAGAAATGCTGATGAAATGAAGGATATGAAATGCTTTTCTTCTTCTCTTCCTTTTTCTTCTTCCTCCCTTCTTCTTCGTTTCCTTCCTTCTTCCTTCCTCCTTCTTCTTTCATGTTCAGCCATTAAAGCTTCTTTAAAGTCGATTTTAAATTTTGATGTGCCGCAAATGTGAATCATTTCGGGTAAATAATATATCAGAAAGACTCAAAATATCGAGAGGAGATCATATCTAAAATTTGCGACTGTTTAGAGGAGATTTGAGTTGGTTGAGATTGAAAGACTCCATGTTCAACCATTAGAACTTCTTCAAAAGCTTGATTCTAAAATTTGACGTGTCGCAAACGTGAATCGTTTCGAGTAAATAATATATCAAAGGACTTGAAACATTGAGAGGAGCTCATATCTAAAATTTGAGACTGTTTAGAGGAGATTTAAGTTGATCGTGATTGAAAAAAATCAGCCTCCATTAGTCCATTATATAAATATCATACAAACAGTGTATATGGATGTATATATGTCTCTAATATATAGTTATACATCATATATACATGATTATATACTATTTATACGATATCGATACATTACATGTATTATTTTTGCTGAGTTTTTTTTTTGTTGCCCGTACAGTTACATAAGAAGTCCTTCTCTAAAATTGGCTACTTCGCAATTGTGGTCTTGCTAATGCAAGCCCATGTCCCCAGAAGTGGCTGCATAAAAAAAATGGGATAATTTCAAATATGTACAATAAAGTAATTAGTTTACAATAAATATAGTCAAGTTTTTTTTTCTAAAAAAATAGCCCAAAAATAAACTAGCCACAAAAAAAAAATTACAAAAAAATTAGCCGCATGTATTGTAATGTATATGTAATGTATCGATAGTGTATAAAAGTTATGTAATGTATCAAAATTATATAAATAGTGTATAAACATGTATCGATATTGTATAAAAGTTATATAATATATCAAAATTGTATAAATTATGTATAAACGTGTATCGATATTGTATAAATAGTGCACAAACGCGTATCGATATTATATAAATGATGTATAAATATGTATCGATATTGTATAAATAGTGTATACACGTGTATCAATCTTTTTTTCTAGTCATTAAGTCTCTAAATGAAAGCATAATAAACAACAAAGCTTTCAACCATCAATACAACCTCTCCAAACAAGTTCTTTCAATCCCAACCAACTCAAAATCTCCTCTAAACAGTCCCAAATTTTAGATATGAGCTCCCCTCGATGTTTCGAGTATTTTGGTATATAATTTGCTCACAACGATTCACATTTGCGGTACATTAATTTTTTAATAAAAAGGGAAAGCAAGAACAAAGAGGAAGCAAAAAGAAGAAGAAGAGGAAGAAGAAGAAGAAGAAGAGGAAGAAGAAGAAGAAGAGGAAGAAGAGGAGGAAGAAGAAGAGGAGGAGGAAGAAGAAGAAGAGGAAGAAGAGGAGGAAGAAGAAGAAGAAGAAGAAGAAGAAGAAGAAGAAGAAGAAGAGGAGGAGGAGGAGGAGGAGGAGGAGAAAAGACGAAGAAGAAGCAAGAACGAAGAAGAAAAGACGAAGACGCAGAAAAAAGCAAAAGAAGAAGGGAGCAAGGAGAAGAAGGCAGAGTGACCATTTCTTGTGTAAATTAAAAAACTACCATTTTTTGATAAATATTATGGTCGAGTGGCCATTTTACTTAATTTTTCCTAAAAAAATTGTACAATATATTGACGAATTTTGAACCCCTTGAATCCCAACCCCAACCATCCCAACGAGTCCCAAACTATTATGTATATAGACCTATCGAAAGTCTCAAATCAAGGAAGAAGAAGAAGAAGAAGAAGAAGGAAGAAGAAGAAGGAGGAGAAGGAGGAGGAGGAGGAGGAGGAAAGACGAAGAAGAAGCAAGAACGAAGAAGAAAAGACGAAGACGCAGAAAAAAACAAAAGAAGAAGGGAGCAAGGAGAAGAAGGCAGAGTGACCATTTCTTGTGTAAATTAAAAAAACTACCATTTTTTGATAAATATTATGGTCGAGTGGCCATTTTACTTAATTTTTCCTAAAAAAATTGTACAATATATTGACGAATTTTGAACCCCTTGAATCCCAACCCCAACCATCCCAACGAGTCCCAAACTATTATGTATATAGACCTATCGAAAGTCTCAAATCAAGGAAGAAGAAGAAGAAGAAGAAGAAGGAAGAAGAAGAAGGAGGAGAAGGAGGAGGAGGAGGAGGAGGAAAGACGAAGAAGAAGCAAGAACGAAGAAGAAAAGACGAAGACGCAGAAAAAAACAAAAGAAGAAGGGAGCAAGGAGAAGAAGGCAGAGTGACCATTTCTTGTGTAAATTAAAAAAACTACCATTTTTTGATAAATATTATGGTCGAGTGGCCATTTTGCTTAATTTTTCCTTAAAAAATTGTACAATATATTGACGAATTTTGAACCCCTTGAATCCCAACCCCAACCATCCCAACGAGTCCCAAACTATTATGTATATAGACCTATCGAAAGTCTCAAATCAAGGAACGGGACTCAAATACTAAAAATAAAGGGTTGAGATGTTACAAGTTATGCATGATTTACTTATTCATGTATTCATTATTTCATCTTTTTATCCCGCATTAAATAATAAATAAGTTGACACATAAATTACACATGTTTTATTAATTGAGGTTGTAAAATGATAATCAAAAATCGTACTTTTTGTGTGTTAAATTTTATACAAAGCAACTAAAAAGCTACCAAGCATGCATTAGATATGCTAATTTTAATGCATGAATAACTACGTCACTTGATTGCTGGTTAGAATTATGCAGATATTAGTCATACAGGAATTAGTTGTACAAGGATAAATTATGGAGGATTTATTCATGTAATAGTTATTAATTCCATCTTCTGCGCCCCACATAAAATAAAACATAAAATTGACTCATAACTTATACTGCTTGTTTTATTTATGTGGGGTTGTAAATGATAATCAAATACCATACTTGGTGTGCTAAGTTTTATACAAAACAACGAGTTAAAAAAACTTCCAAACATAATATTAGCTATGCTAATTTTATAATACATGAACAAATCACTTCCTAATCAGCAACCAAACAACCTCTTAAAGTAAGAATACCCACATAGTTATCACTATATCACTATTCATTGATTAACAATCCTTACATTATTATTTACCACATATCTAAACAAATCATGCAATATAATTCCTGCGTAACTGGTGGTGAACGAAGCAGCCCCTTAAAAATAGCCAAGTTTTTGAAGTACTCATCTTAGTTGGTAGGTGAGATTAGAAATCTGGAGTTGTTGCTGTACTATATTTGAATTGTTTTTTTTAGTGTCATGATAATTTGCCAAGGTGAATACCTCTTAATGCATCTCAAATGATGGCAATGATAATAATGAATTTGCTTTCGATGAAGCATTTGTATTATTAAAAATAGAGTGTATACGCTTAATTAGTGCCTAGCCCACTATGGTATTTTGTGGATTTCACGTGTCAGCAGTAGCTAGACTATATGTTTAATTAAAGACCATGGAAGGGCAAGCAACAATAACAACTTGTAGGAACAAATACTAAAAATAAAAGGGTCGTGATGATATAAATTAGAATTCGGAGCTTAAAGGGTAACTTTTTTCATTAAAAAATCTAAAGGAGTAACAAAAAAAGGAAATAGACCAAAGGGAAAAAAGCGTGGGGCTGTGCAATCCTTATTGGAAGAGTTAACGGGATCGTTAGTTACATCTGGGAGGCAGGGGCGTCTCGTCCATTAGGCCACTTAGGCAATCGCCTAGGGCCCCATATTTTCATATATAAATAGTTATATATACTTTTTTTTTACAGAAATCTCTGAAGAAAAATAACCCATATTTTCAAAAAAAGAAAAACTAAATAAAGTTTTACATGGAATGTTCCTTAGCATAAAAAGGGGGAACAACTCATTTATTATGATGTGACCAAGCTATTTTTTCACTTCAAAATAGATTCGATTAATTCAAGCGTATGACAATATTTTTGGTTTTCTACTTAGTGGTCAAAAATTGAGATTACTAGATGATGAGAATTTGAAAAAATATTGTCTTAATCTGAATATTCCCTAATGCATAATAGTCACTCAGACATTGATTGTTTAGATTTATTTTTTGAATTGAAATGTGTTAAGAGAAATAGGAAAAGTAGAAGATAATATTGTAATCGATATACTCAATCAGATAAAATGACTCGATTCTTTTTAAATGCCTATATTGCTTATAGAATAATGTTGACAGTTCCTGTTACGGTTGCCTCAGCCGGGAGAAATTTTTTTAAATTAAAATTGACATAAAGTCTTACCTAAGATAAAAAATGTCTCAAGAGAGATTGAATGAATTAGCTATATTGTCAATTGAAAAGAGAAAATATTGACTATAAAAAATTAATAGTAATTTTGCGTCTCAAAAAGCTAGTTTTAGTTAAGGCCCCTCGTTATAGTTTGGTTTTAAGCCCCCGATATAATTGAAACGCCACTGTTGGGAGGTCGTGAGTGGTTGCACGCTTTGTAAGGCATGGACAGCCACACGCCTTGCTTTAATTTATTATGCCAGATAATTATGAGAAAGCGTTGGCACCCTCACGTACCCGTTAACTCTTACTTTTCATCATGTCCATCTTTTATCGCGCATATAATACATAAAATGACTCATAAATAATAAATGTTTCATTTATGTGAGGTTATAAAATGATAATTAAATACCGTACTTGATGTGCTGAAATTTATATAAAATAACTAATTAATAAGCTACCAAATTAACATGATATTATTTATGCTACTTTATAATATACATGTATAAATTTCTTCTTCACCAGCAAACAAACAATCCCTCAAAGTAAAAGTAGCAATTCTCACATAAGAATCACTATATCATCATTCACCGCATAATAATTCTTACTGTACATTATTATTTATTGCATAATTAAACAAATCAGGTACTCCCTGATCTATATACTTTTACTTGTTCACCATACGAAATATATATTTTTTTATTTTTACTTATCACTTTTAGTATATCAAAGCAACAACATATTTTTTTATGTTTTACCGTCAACAGTAATTACTTACTCCTCAAATCATTTTCCATGATCTAAGACTATACATGAATTAATATGAGTATTGTGATAAAATACTCATATTAATTATTATTTTTAATTGAGGAACATGCAAAATTCAAAATGAACAAGTAAAAGTGAAGTAATATAGAATTTCTGCATAACTGGTAGGTAAACCAAGTAACCCCTTAAAGATTGCCAAGTTTCTTAAGTACACATCCTATAGTTGGTACTTGGTAGCTTGGTGAGACGAGAAACTCTGGAGTTCTTGCTATACTATAATTTAGATTGGTTTATTAAGTGTCATGATTTGCCAATATGAACAGTACTTCTAATTAATATAATGCATCTCAAATGATGGAGATGATAATATATATATATAATGAATTTGCTTTTGAGTTTCGATGGCATGCTGCATTACTTTTATTAAAAAAAAAAAAAATAGAGTATGCTTAATCATAGTGGCTCCCCCACTATGGTATATTTTTGTGGATTTCACGTATCAGCACTAGCAATAACTAGAGTACATGTTCAATATAAATACCATGGAGGGGGAACAACAACTTGAATTGTAGGAACAAAAGTTACTTTGCAGCTATAATAATGAAGTACTTGTTGTGTGTTGTTGGATTTCTTGTGCTACTGGGTGTCATTGGAGCTGATGGAGCCAGTGAATGCGGGAGAAATTCTCCGGATATGGAAGCCATGAGGCTGATTCCTTGTGCAGAAGCAGCATCTGATGAGAATGCATCCGTTTCAAGAAGTTGTTGTTTACAGATTCAGAAATTGGGACAGAATCCGAAATGTCTCTGCGCTGTTATGCTCTCAAATACTGCTAAGAGCGCTGGAGCCAAGCCTGAAGTCGCTGTAACCATCCCCAAGCGTTGCAACCTCGCCAATCGTCCCATCGGCTACAAGTGTGGACGTATGTCATTTTTACCCTACCCTCACTCTTTCCTCACATTATTTTCGTTACAAAAAAAATAACACATTTTTTTCTTAGCAGTAATAAAAATTTAACTTCAAACTTTCCATTTTATCCCTAATGAGATGAATATACTCCCTCCGTCCAACAATACTTGTCTACTATTGACCTGACACACATGTTAAGAAATAATAAGTAATAGGGATAATTTTAGTGTATCACCATTTCAATATAATTAATTCAATATTTTGAAAGATGTATTGGGTGATGACTATAATTAATAACTAAGGGTAAAATGGGTAGAAATAGGTAAATTATTCGTTGATTTTCCAAACGGACAAGTATTGTTGGATATCTATTTTTAATAACATGGACAAGTATTATTGAACAGAGGGAGTATATATATATATATATATGGTTTAGTTTAGCTCACAAGTTTCAAATACTAAACTTGTCCTGTTTTGCAGCTTACACGTTGCCTTGAAGACTGAAGACTACTCTCTGTGTTACTTGGATCGATGTTATGTACTTATGTTTGGTGGCACTACTGTGTGCTTGATCAGTTATTGTGATTTCAACTTATAATCAGATGTCATGTACGATATTTGATTAGCATATATAATAATATCTGGTGTTCTCTCTTCCTCAGTGAAGATGGTGTTCTATCCTTTTCATTAGAGATTTGCAACTTTCGTATTATATATATCTTGTTAATTTCTGTAAACTTAAAGCCTTCTGAATTGTCTATCTTGACCTTGGATACATGGCACACCATTAATCATTTTAAGTACCACTGTAGTATATTTAGACTTAAAACTTATTAGAGGGTAAAAACTTATTCGTACTCAATATTTATATTAAATAAAATAATTTAACCTTAGCAACAGAGGCGGATCTACATATATGATAGGGTAGTTAATAGTTATGGGTTCCGTTAACTTCGAAAAAAATTGTATATACATATCTTGAAAAATCGTTATATATCAAATTAGGCACCCTAAAACGCAAAAGGTGGTTGGAGGCACTAGTTGAAGTTGTTGCTTTGCTTAGAGCCTATTTGGATAGGATTAATTAAAATTAGATTTTAATCTCTTTTTTAGCTTTTTTAGGTGTTTGGTAAAGTAAAAAAATAATTAAAAATAATTAAAAACTGATTAAAAAAAGCTAAAAGCTGGAACAACCCCCCCCCCCGCACAGCTTTTTGCTTTTAACTTAAAATTCTTTTTAAGTTTGACCAATATATTTACTTTTTTTCCCTTATAATTTTTCATAATTCCAACATTATCCTCATAATTCCAACATTATCCTCACTTTTCAGCCCTAGAATATATATGGAAGTACTCTCTTTTCTCTCATTTTCATCCCGCTTCTCCATTTTTTCCTTTCTTCTATAACAAAAAAGTGTTTAACAACATTTGTTTACCAAACAAATTAACAACTTTTTTTTTCAATTTCATCACTTTTTATCCAAACACTTATCTACTTATTTATAAGTACTTATTTTCAGCTTTTAATCACATTGCTTAAAAGCTACTTTTTTTAAACAAATCCAAACAGGCTCTTAGTTGTAACATCACGACGCTACCGTCAGTTATGACCGGAAGTTTCGTCGGCATCTGGTGGGACCCAATAAGTTAGTAGTGCTCCTACCATACGTCTTTAAATTCTTGGTCCGACTTTAATTTGTTTGGCATTGAAAATTTAAAGTGATAATGTATACTCTCTTCGTTTCATATTATTTGACATATGTTGACTTGATATACTCCTTAAGAAAAGTTTAATTAGAAATGTAAAATATTATTAATGATATTTTGAAACTTTAAATTTGACTTCTACTACTTTATGTAATTATACAATATTAAGAGTAGAAAGAGAAAAATATAATGAAATTATCTTAATTTCATAAATTGGACAAGTAAATTAAAATAACTATTCCCTCCATTCTAAAATGTTTTATGTGGCAAAATTTTGGAAGTAGGCATTTAATATGCAGAATCACATTACTATAGTACGGGATTTATAAGCGCAGTGAAAACGCATTCATATATATATACTCCCTCTGTTCATTTTACTTTTACACTTTAGATTTTGCGCATTCTTTAAGAAATAATAATTGATATGAGTATTTTTATCATAATATTCATATTAAATAATGTATAATCTTAAGTCTTGGAAAATGATTTGAGAATAAGTAATTAATGTTGATGATAAAAAAAAATTAATATATTAAAATTAACAAGTAAAAGTGGAAATATATTTTCGGAAAACTGAAAGTGAACAGAGAGAGTAAAACGCATTCTTCAAATGCGATTAACTGTTTACATTGGTGCCGGCTGATGATGCCAAAAAATAAAAGCCAGCATTGAATGAATACGATTTACGTGTTTGCATTGGTGGTGATGCCAAAAATTAAAGACTAGTGTTATTGTTGGGAACAACAAAGTAAAATAAAAATGCACCTATCAGAATTTGTTCTTTTTTTCTTTGATTATCACTATTTGTTCATTACTAAGATAAGTACTCCCTTCGATTATTTTATTTATCATTTTTATTAAAAATAAATGATTTAAAATATTTCTTTCATCACATATTAATTGTCCATATTACTAAAAATAGTTGTTTTAAATTACTTGTCAATTTACAAAACTAAGATAGGAGTATATACTTTTCCCATTTTACCTTTATAATAAATTCTTTTTAATGGTGTACACAATTAGTTTGTGAAGTTACAAAAAATTTCTTAAGCGGTAAACTAGTGAAACTATCCTTCTTATAAATGATTTCTTAAAGGGCTTATAAATGAGAAAGTGAACAACTAATAAAATACGGAGAAAGTATTTTTTAAATCATTTTTAACCACAATATTTTAAATCTTATTTTTAATCATGGCAAACAGGTTTAAGGCGGTTTCAAATCAAGTTGCAATCAATTTGATGATAACGAAGATTTTTGTCCAGATATTACATGTGGAGAAGGAGTCAAGTTTCAACCATATTTTCAACATACCTGTTGTTGCATCTTTAAAAATAAAAATAAAGAATTTTAAAACTATTTTTAATCATAATATTTTAAATCTTATTTTTAACTATGACAAGCAGCAGCGATGAAGATGATATGAAGAAGAAGATGAAGATTAAATTTGCCAGAAAATTCAATCCAAGGGGAGATTTGTTAGGATTTGCCCTGAATTTCCTAATTTATCTGAATTATATCATAATTGTGTTTTACCTTGAAAAGGTTTTCTTGGTGGAAAAGGTTTCTTTTTAGGAAAAGATCTCTTCTATAATTAGTTAATTATTTCTTGGAGGAGAAGTTTTAGACTTCTACAAATAGAAGATCTTTATTTTTCATACAAAACACAATAGCATTCGCAATGTAGTCTTTTAGAGAGCTTTGTTTACGGGGAGATTTCTCTCCAATAATTTAGTTTTTATATTTTTTTTATATGTAGGTCGCTTGACCAAACAATATCAATATATTACGATTGTTTTAGTATAGCTTTTCTTTGTCATCTGATTTATCGCCTTGATGATTTAGAATTATTAGCTTCTGCATGACGCCCTATCGATTTTGATCCCAACAAGTGGTATCAAAGCCGGACGATTCAATGGGTTGAACGATCCAACGATTCAATGGGTTCAATGAGCCGATGGTTGAACGAAGTTGAAGACAGGTTTAAAGCGATTTCAAATCAAGTTGCAACCAATTTGATGATAATGAAGATTTTTGTCCAGATACTACATATGAAGAAGAAACAGCCTCTCTACCTCGCCTCTGAGGTAGTGGTATGGTCTGCGTACACTCTACCCTCCCCAGACCCCACGCTGTGGGAATACACTGGGTATGTTGTTGTTGTTGTTGTTGTACTACATATGAAGAAGGAGTCAAGTTTCAACCATAATTTCAACATACATGTTGTTGCATCTTTAAAAATAAAAATAAAATATTTCTAAACCATTTTTAACCATAATATTTTAAATCTTATTTTTAACTATGGCAAACAGCAGTGATGAAGATGATATGAAGAAGAAGATGAAGATTAAATTTGTCAGAAAATTTAGGCCAAGGGGAGATTTGTTAGGGTTTGCCCTGAATTTCCTACTTTATCTGAATTATACCATAATTGTGTTTCACCTTGAAAAGGTTTTCTTGGTGGAAAAGATTTCTTTTTAGGAAAAGATCTCTTCCATAATTAGTTAATTATTTCTTGGAGGAGAAGTTTTAGACTTCTATAAATAGAAGATCTTTACTTTTCATACAAAACACGATAGCATCCACAATATAAATTTTTAGAGAGCTTTGTTTACGGGGAGATTTCTCTCCAATAATTTAGGTTTTATATTTTTTTTATATGTAGGTCGCTTGACCAAACAATATCAATATATTACAATTGTTTTAGTATAGTTTTTCTTTGTCATCTGATTTATTGCTTTGATGGTTTGCAATTATTAGCTTCTGCATGACGCCCTATCGATTTTGATCTCAACATTTTTAATATGGGGATCAAGAAAAATGAAAGAAATAGTATTATTTTACTATGATTAAATAATAAATAGTGCATTTTGAAAGGCTTTCTAATCGTATACACGACGGTTTCGAACGCATTTATCCAAAAATGAGAAGGAACATTGGCATGATGTAATAATGTTCAACCAGTCTCGACAATAAGCCTACGTTTACGTTCTGCACAATCATTTTGTTCAGGAGTGTAAGGACAAGAAACACGTTGATAATTCTATTATCACGTAAATAATTGGTCAATGCTTGAAACTCCCCTCCCCAGTCAACTTGAAAACATTTAATAGGGCGACCAAAATATTTTTCAACGAGAGTGCGAAACTGAATAAAAATGGAAAGAACTTCAGATTTAAAGCGAAGAAAATAGATCCAAGTGTATTTGCTAATCGGGGCTAACACCTCAAAAATAAAAAATGTCAAAATAGGAACAAGGATGAATATTATTAAAAATGCTCAAAAAATTTTATATTCGTAAAGCAGAAATATAAACGCAAAAAAGATCACATTATAGCGTAACCATCATTAGAAACAACCAGGGCAGGTCCCCAAACATTCGAACAAAATAAATCAAGAGGGCCATAAGCTTGAAAACTAGACTTTCTAAAAAAATCTTATGACTTTTGCTAACAGCACAAGTAGTGCATAAACTAGGATATTTACTAGACTGTAAAGCAGTAAATGGTAATGCTTGATGGATGGTAGAAAAGATGCATGATCCAGACGAGCATGTCAAACACCAAGAGAAGTTGCAAAGCAAGCTGGAGAAGATAGTCTTGTCACAGCAAGTTAGTATAGTCCTCTGTTAGTTCCCCCTGTGTGTAATGATACCCTCATGGTCAAATCTTTAATCAAAAAATGGTTAGAAAAGAATTCAACAGAACACTGTTATATTGTGTAAAAGAACTAATGGAAAATAAATTTGAGTAGTAGTAGGAGCATGAAAAATACCTTCAAGTTTGAATTTTTTTTGTCGAAAGCAGCAATAGAGCTTGCACATATATGAGAGATCGATAATTTAGAGTCATTACTTAGAGTTACTTTCTCAGGACCTTGATATTCAGAGTGAATGCCAAGATTACCAAGATCAGATGTCAGATGATGCATGGTGCCACTATCCATCAATCAATTTTGAGTAATTGCTAGGTTGGAGATAGGTCGTCCAAAAACCCAATCGAGTGCCTTTAGATGTTTTGGCTGATGGGCAAACTCTTGCAATATGGCCTTTTCCTTCACCATTATGACAAATAATTATTGACATATAGGTTGAAAACGGTATGTTGCAAGATTGAGTGGTGCTCTGGAAACCACGTTGTTGAGTCATTTGAGGAAATCCATGATTTTGAGAACGTCCACAACTCCCGTTACCTCTACATCTACCACGATCACGACTCGGAGCAAAAGAACTCTAAGTATAGTATGTTGTGGGTGCTATGACATTAAGAGTCTCATCGCTTTTTAATTATTGTTCTTCATTCAACAATAATCCATATAAAGCATCAAAGGAGACATCCTCTTGAAGCAATTCAAGCGATCTTGTAAAGGGATGATAGGTTGGTCCAAGTCCAGCAAGAACAAATTCAATTAAATCATCATTAGTAATAGGATGCTGCAATGTAACCAACTTGTTCGTAATTTTTTTTGCTTTTTGCACATAGGACTCAATATTGATATTGTCTCTCTACAATGTGAGTAGTTGTGTTTTCAACTCATGAATTTGAGGCTTCAAACCTGAAGCATAGGTAGCAACCATCTTGTTCCAAGCTGTTTGGGCCATCTCAGTACCAACTAGTTGAGGTAATATTCCTTCAGATATTGAAGCAACGATTCAACTTAATACAAGTTGATCTTCTCTTACCCAAACGTGATAGTTTCAATTAGGTTGTTTATCCGGCAGAAACTGACCTAGGATCACCTGACTGCCATCGATATGATGACCAAGTCCACAACCTCGAATCATTAGAAGGAACTGTGTCTTCCACAATAAAAAATTTGATGATGTAAGTTTGAGTGGTAACTGATGAGCAAAACTAGGAGATGGTAGAGTGATAACCGTGAAAGTTTGTGTTCCAACAGTTGTTTCCGACAAAGAGGAACTTGATGAGATGTTGTCGTCCACCACTGAAGCTACTGTAAAGCTTCTGTCTTCTCAGGTCGTAGGTTTTTTTGGAGTCATTTTAAACTCTTAGGACTCTGATACCATGAAAGACATTCTAATCATATTGTATTGAAAATACACTATCATATTTATACATACAGATCATGTAAGAGTCCTACACTAAGTCATGTACAAAGAGTCCTATACTAAGTCATGTACAGAGAATAACAATTCTATGCAAACTAAGTCACACAACGTTATTTTTTGTCACATTTATTGATTTGATATGAATATAAAATGCTAATAACTTTATGCCCTTGTTAGAGCATAACGATTTTTTTTAAGAAACTTTCACAAATTCAAACCAAAATACACATATAATTTGTGAACCCAACTTATCCCCAAACATTCCTTTCCAAATTTTAAAAATAAAAATCTAGAGTATTTTTTATTTTACATGAATTTGTCTCATTCACAAAATCACTCCCTTCTAAAATTCGAAGAATTGGGTAGAAAAACTTTACAATACCGATTTGCTATTCTTCACTGAAAAAATACTCCGTTGAAAGTAACCTGAGCATACATGTATACTCGTTGGTCCGCCATAAATTTTTTTGACTTTTTCTTTGAGTTAAACTTCGAATAAATTCGAAATTCAACTTGAAGTTGAAATTCGAATAACACATTTGGTCAAAAAAATAAACAATTTTGAAATTCAACTTGAAGTTGAATTCTGAAATTTTCAAGAATTTAAAAAATACCAAAAAATTATTTTCACTTTTTTCACTTTAAATTACTCACAAAAATATAAAAACAACTCCAATTTTTATTAATGGCTAAACACAACTGTGATTTTGAAATATCATTTTTCACTTTGAAAATATTTTTTTTTTCAAGTACTCACAATTTTTATGGTCAAACGCCTCCGTATGTATATATTCAGTGAATCAGTGAGTACACATGATACATATACATCGAGTATACAATGATTATAGATGGCATATACTTAGCATGTAGTGTATACTTGGTGTATACTCTATGTGTACATTGAATATACAATATGTATACTTAAAGTATACATTTCCCCTCCCCCCGGAGAAAGAATTTAGCAACACTATCACTTTTACCTCCATAGCCGCCACCTCCACGTTCAACCTTACCAAACAATTCCACCAACAAAGAAAAAAAAATCTAAAAAGTAATTTTGATCAATAATTTTTTCAAATCTGCATGTCTGAATCAGAATGTTTAGTCAGGGAAAAAGGATTTTCCGTCACAGGATTCTTTACTTCGAATTTTCTTATCTAGAGTTGAAATAAGGTACAATATAAGGTTGTTAAAGTAAGTCATCTCAAGAATTTAAATGTGATGAATGAAAAATACGAAAAAGCTATACCTAAGAGAAAAAGTTTATCCTTGTCCTCTGAGAAAAGGACCAAGTTCGTAAGTTTGATCAGTTTAGAGCAAGAGTTATACTTGGACAAACGTCCAAGGGAGAGGGCAAATTCATTCTCGAAGTATAACATAGGTTAAACATAAATTATTTTTGAGAATTGATGGGTAAATTTGACCCGTTTTTCTTGATTCTAATACCATATTTACAATTAAATAGAGGAAATATAATTACTTTTTCCGTTCTACTTGAATTTTTCTGATTATTTCCATTTCAAAATAAATATTCTAAGGCATATACTAATATATTTAAATAAAGAAACACTAAAGTACAAATCATCATCTATATTTTAAGTATATTAACACAATTGAGCACGACAGCTGTTACCATGAAACTAATATGAAGATCTTTAACTCTTCAACTAAAGTGTCCACAATCTCCTATATGTCATGCTATTGATCGAATAATGCCAGTTGTTTTACAATTTTCTTGTGCACAATGACATTTATCATACTTAAACTAAAATAAGTATTTTCAGGCTCATGAATATAAATAATTTTAACTTTAAACACCCCTTCATTTTTAAAATTTCTCTTCAAATAAAGTAAAATGTCCAATCAGAACTACTTGCTTGATCCTTCAAACTATTGAATGGCTACAAGTGAAGATAGGATAATTAATTAACGAGATATGTTTTTTTCCTATCTTCTTTAATTTTTTAATTAGAGGTCATGATTAGGATATTTCAATAGTGTATACCTTTGGTTCGTCGTTCTTTAGTCTCCTTTCCTTGATGTCCCATTTTTAAAGTGAACATCATTCAGCATGCGTATGTGCCAATTATTATGAAGCATTTTATTTTCTTCTAAGTAATATATTTTATATTTGCTATGTTTTTTTTATGTCCAATGACCTTGACATTGATATAAAAATCTAATCCTGCCTGTTTATTGGCTAAATGACCCTTCCATCTTCATGAATATCCTATTCTAGTGTTCCAAAGGGAACCATCTATTAGGAGTAAACAAAATCGAATCGCACATTAAATCAAATTATAAAAAAAATTGACTAATGATTTGATTTGACTTGGTTTGGTATTGAAGAAAAAAAACCCGATTATAATTAATTTGGTTTGATTTTAGTTAAAAAAAAGTCAAATCGAATCGAACCAACCCAATATTACATGTATATTATTTTTAAAAATATTTTATACATAAAAATATTTACTGTGATGTAATTTATAAATATTTCTTAAACTTTTTCATAGTTTTTATCTTTCAGCATATTATTTCAAGTTTATACTTAGAATTTTAAATGGTTCAATAAGTTTTATAACTCATACGCTATTAGTAACTCAAATAAAGCCCAAATCACTACTAATGCTAACAAAAAAGTTATTCAATTCAACGCTAGAATGAAAAATCATGTTAGATTTTACTTTTGCATAAATACATAAACTAATTTTATTTTTTAATTTAATATTTAGTCATGTAATTAATACTTATTAGACTTATTTTAGTATGACTTAATACTTTGAAATTATGATTATTTTTATTATGACTTATTAATATGCAATATTTATTCTATACGATTTTATTATTTTTTTGATTGAATATTTTATTGTCATCACTCATTTTATATTTTGTGTTATTTTTTTAAGAAATACCTTAGATAGTTGTATCTTGCTAGAACTACAAAAATATTTGAAACACAAGTTAATTATATGTTTTTATGAAGACTTTTCTGAGAAAACCTCGAAAACCCCGAGAAAATTGAAAAATCCGAAAAAAATCGAGGTTGAAAAACTTGACTTTTATTGATTTGGTTTGGTTTATAAATTTAAAAATCCGACACTAATGGTTCAATTTGGTATTTAAAAAATTCGAACTAACCTGGTCCATGTATACCCCGACCATCTATCATGTGACCCTTCTGGGACATCCGATGATATATACTCTCTCCTCCATTTCAAATTATTTGTTTGTTTTGTTTTGATACGAAATTTATTATTTGTTCATGTTTGACTTGGCACACAATAATAAATAAAAAAGTAATTTTACTATATCATCCTTATTAATTACTAGAAGTCATCTAAATGTTGGAGAATGAATAGTATTTAATAACAAGGATAAAATAGACACAGAATGATAAATTATATTTTAGTTTTTCAAATTGCACAAGTGAAATTGGACAACTAATTTTAGTATATTGGACAAGTAAAGATGAACGGAGGGAGTAAAAAAGTAAATAAGACTTTTGAATCTTGTGATCTTCACTTAAAGATATGTAGAATGTATCAAAATATCCTCTAATCTTGTGATCTTAAACATGTTATATAATAATCAAATTAAATCATAATGCATATTCTTGACCCACCTATAAATTCAACTGTATCAAACTCACGATAAACAAAGAGAATAAGAGGCCGTTTGGCCATGAGAACCAAATACCAAGTTGGAGTTGGAGTTGTGTTTGGCCATGAATATAAATTGGAGTTGTTTTTGATTTTTTGTGAGAGAAGTGAAAAGTGAAAAAAGTGAAAACACTTTTTTCTTGTTTTTCAAATTTCGGAATTCAACTTCAAGTTGAATTTCGGAATTTTTCAAATTTTCATAGCCAAACACCATTTTCGGAATTCAACTCCAGAAAAAAATAAAAAAATTTCATGGCCAAACGCCCACTAAAATTTTATGGGACCATTGCGCCCACCTCATCATATGAGTTTTCATTTACTAAAACTCATACTTCCAAATTGAGTTGTATAATAAGCACAAATTAATGCCATGCGATTCCTCCCAACTAAAAGGTATGCCCACTTCTCAGCTTTGCTGTTGGCCAGTCACACAAGCGCACTAACGAAGGACTCCCTCCGTTCATAAATAAGTAGTTGTTTAGTCTTTTTATTTTGTTCCTAAATAATTAAGTAGTAATTTAGATAATCAAAAAGATATTAATGATGTTTTTCTAATTTTACTTTTTTTTAAATAAAGAAAGTTTTACAAAATCAAGAAACTATTAAAGAGTTACATTCTTTTCAAAGTATTTATTAAGGGCAAGTTAGTAAAAGTACTCTTTGTTTTCTAAAAATGAGTAATTTCTTAAAAAGTATGCCCAAATTAAAAAACACTTATTTAGGAACAGAGGAGCATATATTTATTTGGTCTCCTACCCCAGGCAAAACTATGTTTTGGCTTATTCCACAATCACCGGAGAACAACACAATCGTGTGGTTTTGAAAGGGCAGTAATTAAAGGGCAAAATGATTTTGTATAGGGCGGAGCTAGATTATTACATACGGATTCAGGCTATTAGGCAGTAATTTTCCTTATACGATATGATTGAGATGACAATCGAAAAAGATAAATTCGTACAGAAAAAGAAACACAATTAAAAAAATCATGTGTCATCATAATCCAAACACAAATATCTTTGGGAGAACTCGAATAATTGTAATTACAGGTTACAATTTGTAGGAGATGTATTATGGTTTATGGATTACTCTTTTTTGTTTTAGAATATCTACTAATTTGAATACAACAACAACAACAACATACCCAGTGTATTCCCACAACGTGGGGTCTGGGGAGGGTAGAGTGTACACAGTCCGTACCACTACCTCAGAGGTGAGGTAGAGAGGCTATTTCCGATAGACCCCCGGCTCAAGACAAAAACAGACTAAAAATAGGCTAAAAAGGACGTAACAAAGATACAGGATACAAAAAACATGATAAAACTACAAGAGACGATAGGAAGTAATATGTAGTAACAAACAACAGACAGAAGCAGAACACTGCCACAAAATACTATTACGAGGAATCCAAGAACAAAAAACTACAAGCGTAGCACTACGATTACTAGTCGGGACAACAAGGAAAAACACTCCTACCTACTAGCCTACACACACTTCTACCTACTACTCTTCTACCCTAATCCGCGTCCTCCACACCTTTGAAGTCATTCTTAGTATTAACTTTGAAAAAAAAATCAATGTATTCTTAGCAATAGTAGACAAAAGGTCGTGGAGGACACGGACAAAGGTAGAAGGTTAGTATGTAGCATTGTGTTGTATTGTCATTCATTCATATTAATAGTTGTAGTATTACTTCTGTAGTTTTGTTTTGTTATTAGTTATTGTCTTGTTATTTCGACTATCATGTTATTTTGTTGTAGTTACTATCCTATTACAATCTGCTATTTTTGTTCCCATCTGCTATTTCTCGTACTTCTATTATTTCATTTTTCTGGACTGTTTTAAACTACTCCATTTGTTTCTTGAGACGAGGGTATATCGAAAACAACATCTCGACTTCTTAGGCAAATGTAAGGTTTGCGTGTACTCTATTCTCTCCAATCCCATTTTGTGAAACTATACTGAATATGTTATTATTGTTATTGTAGTATTAAACTACGAGCTAGTGCTTTGAATGATAAATGGAAGAGAAACTTTTTAAATATCAGCATCTAATTAGAAATTAGGCAAGTTGATATAGTATCGAATTAAATAAAATGGGTCAACGAAATGATGAAGTAAAGGGAAAAAAGAAAGAAAATTGTGCATCGACAGACAAAAAAGATTAGGCTAATGTCTAAATTCCATAAGAAGAAAAAAGACTAATGCCTACTAATTGACACGTACACTTCTGGAATCCTAAACGTGGTCCAGAATATAACTCAGGAAACCAAAACTTATTATTATTATTATGGGAGACTCCTAATCGTTATATGATTATACATACTACCAGTCATTAATAATTCCGGAAATCGAAACGTGGTGTATATATAACTTAATTCGATGGAAACCAAATTACTAAAGACACTTGAACAAAACAATGTATAACATTAGTATTATTGTTACTATTACTATATTCTCTTTAGGTTGTAGAGACTCCTAATCATTCTATAATTTAAAAATGGAACAAAAACGGAAGAGTCCTTAATCTTTTATAATACAGACAGAACACTCCAGCCCAACTCAACTATCTAACTACTAATACTTCATATAAAACCAACAAAATAACACCTCCCCTTCTGCCGTCCTACTTATTTTTTCCCGTTTATTCTCTCTTCCGCCCATAAACATGGACGAAAAACGGCCCACACCACCTTCCTCCACCGGTAAAATCCGAAGACCGAGTGGCAGTGGGCCGTTAATTCTAGGCAAGTATCAATTAGGTCATCTCCTTGGCCGTGGTAGCTTCGCAAAAGTTTACCATGCACGCCGTTTAGACGATGGTACGGACGTTGCCATCAAAGTTATAGATAAAAATATTAGCACCATGAACGACTACATGGAACGATTGATCATACGCGAAGTCTCCTCCATGCATCGCCTTAACAATCACCCCAAAATCATCAAACTCAACGAAGTGATGGCTACCAAGTCCAAAATCTACCTCGTCATGGAACTCGCACCGGGCGGTGATCTTTTGACCAAGCTCAACCGCCGTGGCCGATTCTCTTACTCCACTGCTAGGTTATACTTCCACCAGCTTATCTCCGCACTACAATTTTGCCATCAAAATGGTGTGGCTCACCGCGATCTCAAGCCTCAGAACCTCCTCCTTGATGCACAAGGTCAGCTTAAAGTCTCCGACTTTGGAATCAGCGCTCTTCATGATGTACAGTTCAGCAATAGCCTCCTCCAAACGGCTTGTGGTACTCCAGCTTACGCGGCTCCGGAGATTGTGTCCAAAAAAAAATATGACGGGTCTAAAGCAGATGTTTTTTCTTGTGGGGTAATTCTCTTTGTATTCCTCACAGGAAAACTTCCATTCGATGATAGCAGCTACACCAACTTGCAACTGGCAAAACTTGGTCGTAAATATCAGTTTCCTGATCGGGTTCAAAAGCCTGCTCAGAGTATAATAAACCGGTTGCTCGATCCTAATCCGAGCACAAGGTTGAGCATTGAGGAATTAACGGAGCTTTCGTGGTTCAAGAGATGTGCATTAATGAAAGGGGAAGATCAGTTGTCCAATGATCCGCAGCAGCAATTTGGACAAGGTATATTTGAAAAGGAGTGTGAAAAATCGGGGAGAATGAACGCGTTTGACATAATATCAATGTCACACGGGTTGAATTTGTCGGGTTTATTCGAAGGGGGATCGAATAAGAAAGAGTTGAGGTTTACTACAAGTGTTCAAGTAGGAGGTGTTGAAGAGAAGGTGATGGAAATAGGAAAAGAGGAAGGATATAGAGTTGAGAGAACAAAGGGTGGGGGAATTGGGTTGGTAAAAGGGAGAGTGGTCTTGTTGGTGGAAATATGGGAAATGGCAATAAATCTGTGGTTGGTGGAGATTAAGGTTGTCCATGGAGGACAAGAATTTGATGAAACTCAATGGGAGGTAATGAAAGTTGGGTTGAAAGATATTGTTGTTTCATGGTATAATGATGATGGGTCTTGAAGGGAAGACCTATTAGAGATTCTTATAGAAAAGTTTTTCTACTTTTTTTTTTATTATTTTGTATAATCTTTTTGTTTGAGATGAAATTAAATGAGAAATATAATTAATTTGTAAGGATTCATACATGATTTTAATTTATTTGATATGCGTAATTATTGTTGTTATTTTATAATCCATCTGAAAATTTTAATGCAATGTAATAATGCGCTAGCATCTAATTTCGCAAAGAGAGAAAATTGAATGAAGTAATAACCAGCTGTTTCAGTGGTCAACATGACCGTATTATATATATTCACATGTTTCACTAAAACCAGAAAATGTTTGAATGCTCATTTATGTAAAACCTAAAAGGTCTTTCAAAAGAAAACCATGAGATAAGACCAAAGTTTCACATGATTTTGAGTCTTTTAACTCACAGAAAATACTCACCCGCATCCGTGTTAACACCAAATTATGCAATTTAATAATCTAAAGAGTCACAAATTGAATGAAATTAAGCAACTTCTTTTTATTATCACAAAATTAGGTGAAATCACATTACACGGAAGTTCTCGAAGTCAGGTGTAATCTGCAAGAGAAATTTTTCATCATATTGATAGTAGGAAAATTGTAATTTATAGTAATACCTTTTATATATTTTTTGAATATCTAAATTTTACTTTGAAAATATCGAATTATTCTAATCTAATTTAATTTTTAAAATTTATCAAATTAATTTTCAAAAAGCAAAATGTGATAATTATTTTAAGACCATGGAGTATAAAATTTCCGATATGAGATGAAAGACTATCATAAAAGTCATGACTTTGACCTTGACCTCAACTCTTTTTTCCTTCCACACCCGTGCATACTGCACACAAGAAAGTCAAAGGTATTTCCTTCTTGATATTATGTACAATTTACTATTCAAATGGGTGAACATAGTTTATACCTTTAATTTTGCTTTAAAAATTAAATATCCTTTTTAATTTTAAATAATGATCATTTTTTTCCTTTTTATCTTGTGCAATGTTTATTTTATCTTTGATATTTTCAATCCTATATATATATATATATGTTATTTTTTTCTTAACCTAGATGTTTACTATTTTTTAAAAGTTCATTAACATTATTCGAAAAATATTTTTTTATAAATTAATCACAAAATCTAATACTATTTCTAATGATTGATATTTTTATATTATACTAGTCTCTATGAACGTGGCTCGCACGTTAATCCCTGACAACTATTATAAAATGTATATCAAAAGATAATAATCAAGTAAAAGTTTAATTTTTTATTTGACTTTTATTTTAAAATTAGAATCCAAAAAATAAAAAATTAAATAGCTCCTCGACCAGCGTGATAATACTGTGTTAGACCCTTCATCAGCACTCCTTGCATGAATTTGTTATTCCATAGGAGTTTCTAAACTAAATTAAAACTATAGAGACCAAATTAAGATAAAAACTTTAGGCGGGTCTCTTTTGTTGTTAATTTAGACTCTGAGTTGGACTATTGTAAAGCCCTGAATTAAAATTGTAGTTGCATATCAATACGAACTTAAAAGGTCATGTTATTTAGTTATTTTAAAACTTTAAATATTAGCTAAAAATCACAATTTTATCCAAAATAGAATTGCTTACTTTAAAAAAAATATAATTTTCAAAGGGCATAAAAATCGTTCAATATTTGAACGATATTTTGATCAATCAATATTTATATTCACTCGTCGATAATTATATTACTCATATTAAAATAATAAATTGTACATGTATGTAGTCTGATCACTAAATATCTAAATTTAATACAATTAGATATTGTTAAAGTAATTTTAAAGTTTTGATCAATTTTTATTTTTTTTAAAAACTAAAATATTTCCTTAATAAAGTAATTTGATATTGGATATAATGGCATTCCAAAAGTTTCTATAAAAATTGCATTTCAAAATTTCTTGATGCAAATAAAAATATCCCTTTTTAAGAAGGAATGAAATTGTCTTCCATTCCTACGATCTGAAGTAAATAAAAGTTTTTTGTTGGTATAGTTCTTCATGTTTAGTCTCACAATTTTCTAATTGATTAGTTTTCCCATATATTCTTAAATGAATTCTACGCAATATCAAATTTGTAGGATCAGTGTATGTGTAGTTTAAATCAGAAAAGAATTCTATCATTGAGTGATTTATAATTTATCCTTAAATTATATAAATATTTAAGGGTATAAAAGTCTTTCAACATTTAGAGGATATTTTCATCGTATTGTTTTATAAATTAATCACAAAATCTAATACTATTTCTAATGATTGATATTTTTATATTATACACATTTAATGTGTGTGTGTGTATATATATATATAATCTAAATCTGAATCTATCTATCTAAAACCATTCTAAATGTGGGAAGCCCCAAAGTTGAAAGTTGAAAGACCAATTTACCCTTCACTATCATAAAAATAATTTTTTATTAATTATTATATGTAGTTAATGAGTGATCAATTGAAATCTAATTAAATGCTAAATTATAGTCATACTGAATATGATTAACTTAAAACTTTGATCACTAACATTATTCATTTCTTAACTTTAATTTTTTGTCCTTTGAAATTTTATCAGTTATTTATGCCTTTTCGGTGAACATTTTTGTGTCCTATTAAAGATGTCAAAATTTTGGAAGAAAATATTTGACAAGATACATGAATTTTTTTTTACAGGTCAAATTGTCAAAGACAATTCTACCGGTCTTTCTAAACCTGATTATAGAATTTTTTGAATCGGGTAAGAATATAGTTGACTTTCATTTTTTTTATCTCCAATCATTGTAGATGCTTCTGTTATAAACAACAATCAAAAATTAGTAGTCAATTCCAATTGTACCTTTGCATATCTATTTCCAAACTAATATGTTAATTCATATGCAAATCAACTTTAATTTATAGTGGGTTATGATATATTCTTATGCATTTGATAGTTTCTGTTGTCATTTTTTTTTTTACTTCTTTATTCTCATTTTTCCTTTTATTTATGATTTTCTAGGTTCTTGTGGAGTTGATTATCATGGGATATGGTATGAACCAATATGTTCTTTGCCGCTTCTTTTACAATGAATATTATTTTAATCGGATTATTAAGAATATCATTTCTTCTCATTTTAATTTTTATTGTTTGGACTTCTAAGTTTCCACCAATTATTAACATTTATACATTGCGTTTACTTATATTTTACTACACTTTATAAAAGAACACCAAATCGAATCACTTCATCATTTTTGACAACTTTTTTCTTCTTCTGTCGGAAATTTTCTCTCTCGGATAAATTTTTTTAATTGGTATATTTTATTCAGTTGAATGCCCAGGTAAATTTGTTAGTACTTTTTATGTTACATAAACTTATTTTCTGTTAATTCTCTATATGATTCATCTTGTACCTTTTTCTTGAATAATTCAGTTATTTATTACACACAATTTTAATATTTTTTTTAATTTAAAATGTGGCACAAGGCCTGAAATTAAAATTAGCCAAGTCTTACAAGCAAGGACCACTCCATAGCGAAGCAGGCCCAAAACAAAAAGCAGATAACGGAGACAACAAGAAGAGAAACAAAACAAAAAGGGAAATTTCTAAATTGGGGCTTAGGACAGAATCCTAGACGCCCGAAGAAGAGGTGGAGCTGCCAAATCGCCATGGGAGGGCAGAGCTGAGAGCATCTTCGCCTGTCATGGAGGTGAGTCTTCTCAATCTCCTCATTCTTTTCTATAGTGTAAATGGGGGTTCTTAGATCCGAAGCTGAAAGTAGGGGGTAAGGATGTTCATGGACGAGGTCTCGATGTTCTACTCGCCATATCGTCGGGATTTCTTTGAAAAATCGACCGGCAAGATGGTAGCATTATTGATCTCGTTCAATCTAATATATTTACCCCTTAATTTCAAGTTCATTTCTAATCCCCACCCTTTACTGACCATGGTGCTTGGGGAGATGGTGAATCCAGATGAGCCGCTATGAGTTGGACGTTTGGTCGGTGAGCCACCGTGTGTGATGCTGTGTATACTGAGGAGGTCTCTGTTGGTCGAATCTGCATCTAGTAGGTACGCCGGTTATCCTATCTCCTCAGCTTTCCTTTCCCTGAATCAGAGGGATGAGTCTGAAGGAGAATAATACCACCTCCAGATCTAGGGAGGGAGAGTGAATCGATAGTCTAACTAGTCTAACCGTATGGAGTTTGGTGGTACTTGTAGCAGGCTCAGGGAAGGCAAAGGGCAAAGGAAGCTCAGCAACATCAAACCCTTTTTAAGCCCTGGATTTGTATCTGAGGACACCTTCAGGTCTCACAGGTGTGGATACTAAAACCAATAGAAATGCTTCAGGCTAAGATAGGAGATTGAGACTATGTGCTTGTTTGTGCTTTGCCATTGAACTGTAAATCCTGCTAGAAGTATCTGTAATTACTCAACAGTATTTATTGAGTCTTCATGTTTCTTCTGATATGTGTTGTCCCTTGTCTATCTAGATATAGGATCTTTCTGCCTAGACTAGGGATGTTAGAACATGCTGAATAATGTAATTACCTGCAAAAACAAAAACAAGGTTAGCAAAAAAATCAGCTAGAGTATTTTCTTCCTGAGGGAATGTTGTACTCTAACTAAGATGTTCCTTCTTATCCTGTTAATGAGGGTAACTTCCATCACTACACTCCAAGAGGGTTTTCACTTTCCCTCCAAGATTTGAACCATGGTTAAAGAATCAGATTCAATATGCACATGGTTTATCCCCTGCTCCTGACAGTAGGCTAACCCTTCTCTAATAGCCCTAGCCTCAGCTACTAAGTTAGAAGAGTCTGCTAGTTTAATCCCTTTAGCCATAATAAAATGACCCAGTGAGTTTCTTAAGCAGAAAGCTGCAGAGCTAGGACCTGGGTTGCCCTTAGAGGCCCCATCAGTGTTACATTTTATCCAATTACCCGGAGGTGGAATCCATCTCACTATTCTGAATTCATATTCTGGTCTATATGTCTCCAACTCATCAACCATGTCTTGCCATGACTTTCTATCCCAGTCCATCCTAAATCTGCATTTAATGAAGTTCCTTAAGGTAGAATTGGTGTCTCTGATGATTTTAGCAGTTGAGTAGGCTCCACCATGAAGAATGGTGTTTCTTTTTTTTTTTCCATAGAAACCAAATGATGATCAAAGGAACTACTTGGTAAACAGCTTTACACCTGGGGTTCTCTGCAGTAGTCCACCACCTTCTGATTCCCTGTTTTAGATAGTTCCCCAAGGGTAAACCTGTTGCTTCTGTATAGTACTTCCAGATTCTTTTTGCAGTATCACCCCTTAGGAATAAGTGCTCTGTAGTTTCTCTCTCAGGTACATCACAGCAATTACAGTCTGAGGATACATTTGGGTTCTAGGTGTTTAGCATGTGTGCCACAGCAACCTTCCCTTGCCAAACTTTCGAATTGAGGAATGAGATTTTGAAGGGTAGGCCATTGCACCACATTAGCTTAAAATCTTCCTTTAATTCTTTCCTTTGTCTCAGCAGCTCCCACACACTACTAACACTGAAAGTTCCAGTGCTGGTTCTAGTCCACCAGGGATAGTCACTTCCTTCATCTTTTTGAGCATTACTCAGATGGTCTCTGATGTGGTTCACTACATTCTCAGGGAGCAGAACCTGCATTTTATTCCACTCCCAACCATCTTCTTGTAGGAACTCACTTATATACTGTATGTTGTGACAAGTCTGTGTGTCTGAGGGATGTAGAAATAATGGACCCAAATTAGTCCAGTTATCATACCATATGCTGGAGGTGCCTCCATTTGGTTCCCACCGCATATATTGTTCTACTATCTCTCTAATTTCTAGCATATGCTTCCATACTTGTGAGCCTACCCTCCATTGAACAGTAGTTGGACTCTGTTTCTTGCAGTACTTATTCCATAGAAAGTGTGACCACAAGTTATTTTGTGTCCTGAATCTCCACCATAACTTAGCATATAATGCCCTGGATACATCAAACATTGATCTGAACCCCAGCCCTCCTTCTTGTTTAGGTAGGCATACCTTGTTCCATGCTGAACAATGTTTGCTCCTACCTGATTCCTTGTTGCTCTAGAAAAACTTGGCAAAGGTCCTATGCAGTTTTTTAATAACACAAATGGGAGGGACAATAGCTGATAGAACACACACAGGGATACTTTGTAGTACACTAGTAAGTAGGACTTCCTTACCTCCATGTGATAGAATTTTACCTTTCCAGGCCTGAAGCTTCTCCTTTACTTTTTCTAGCAAGACTGCATAATCTTCTTTTCTTTTCTTCTTGTGAGTGATTGGGCAGCCCAAGTACTTCATGGGAAAAGATCCCTTTGATATTCCAGTGTTTAGCTCCACCTGTAGGGATGTAGTTCCTGCCACATTCTGATGAAGGTAATAGGAACTCTTATCTTTGTTCACCTTTTGACCTGATTCCTTCTAATATTCCTGAAGGGTCTGCATCACTTTACCTAGAGAGTATTCATCAGTAGAGTAGAAGATGATGGTGTCATCTGCATATGCAAGGTGGTTCAAATGAGGGCTCCATTTAGGCATCCCATAGCCTTTAAACTGTATGTCATCACACAAGGCATTTAGAGCCCTTGAAAGAACCTCTGCAGATAGTATAAAGAGGGTTGGGGATAGAGGATCTCCTTGTTTCACTCCCCTGGTTGAGTGAAAAAAGCCATATGCTTGCCCTTTGAGCAAGACAGAGTAGTAATTGTTGGACACTAGCCTCCATATCATATCAACAAATATGTTAGAGAAGCCCATTTTTCTCAACACCTTCATTAGGAAGAACCAAGAAACCCTGTCATTAGCTTTCGCCATGTCAAGCTTTATAATAACATTTGAGGAGTTTCCTCTCTTAGCAATATTTGTAACCAGTTCCTGAGTGAGCAAAACATTCTCAATGATGTTTCTCCCTTTGACAAATCCAGACTTATTAGGCGAGATAAGGTTAGGCAACATGTTCTCTAGTCTATCATGAAGAATTTTGGACATCACCTTATTAATGAAGTTACTCAGAATAATTGGTATCATATCCGAAAAGAATGTAATATTGTCCTTCTTAGGTATGAGCACCAGGTTAGTGTGAGTGATGGATTTGGGAAGGGAGTTACCTGCAAAGAAATCAAAACTATTCTAATCACATCAGTACCCACTATGTCCCAACACACTTGAAAGAATTTCCCTGATAATCCATCTGTACCTGCAGCACTGTCTCCACTCAAGCTAAAAATAGCTTTTTTAACCTCTTCTCCAGAAGGAGAGGCTTCTAAAACTAAGTTCTCATCTGAGTTAATCATTTCAGGGATACGATGTAGCAGGTCAAAATTGGTTGCATCTCTTTCTTGCTTGAATTGGTCTTAGTAGAACTGTACTGTCTCTGTTGTAATATCATCTTGCTCTTCTAACCAATCCCCTCTGGTATTCTGGATCTTGGTCACCTTTAGCCTCTGCCTTCTTCTTTTTACTAGACTGTGGAAGAATCTAGTATTTCTATCTCCATCTACAAACCAATCATATCCCGCCTTCTGTTGCCGGTAGCTTTCTTCCAGATGAAGATATTTGATATATTTTTTCTTTGCCATTTGCATCACTACTCTATTCTCAACAGATGGGTCTTCTTCAAACTGTATTTCCTTAATTCTGGCAATTTCCTCCCTTATTATTAGTTGCTGAAAGAAGTTACCAAATATAGCCTTGCTCCACCTAGAGAGGACAGTCTTGATCTTTTTAGTTTTCCTCTTGAAGTCTATGAAGGTATTGCTAGAAGAATCTGAGTCCCAGTTCTGTCTAATCACATATGGGAATTCATCATGGTCTATCAAGAAGTTAAGAAACCTGAAAAGCTTCCTAAAGGATGCATGTCTATTATCACAACTCAAAAGCAGGGGGGCATGGTCTGATCCATTTCTAGCAAGACGTTCAACTTCTGAGTGTGAAAACAGTCCCTGAAAGTCTGCATTAATAAAAATTATGTCAAGCCTTTCAAATATGCAATCATCTCCAGCTCTCTCATTCCACCATGTGAAAGGACTGCCCTTAAAGGGGACCTGAGTTAAATCATAAGATTCTATGTAGCTTCTAAAATCTTTAACTTCAGCTTCAGTAACTGGGAGGCCCCCAATTTTTCCTCCCTATTTAGGACCACATTGAAATAACCTCCTATCAGCCATGGACAGTCTGCCCCCATATGAGTTAAGTGAATAGCATCCCAAAGTTCCATTCTCAACAGCTCATCACATTTAGGATAGACAATTGTCAGTAAAATGGTATTTGTAGCGGCCTGCTCTGTCAATCTGAAAGTGATTTGTTGCTCTGTATTGCTAGTAATATGTACATCATAGCCATGATTTATGAACACCCATATCTTGCCATTGTTGTTGTAGATCACGTGGGATATTTTTAGTCTGCATCTGTATTTATTGATTGTTCTAATATGCTTAAAAGGCTCCAGCAAAGCCACAAAAGCAAATTTATGGAAGTTGTGAAACATTTGCACTCTCTGAAATACTTTTTGTGACTTTACTGACCTTATATTCCAAATAAATGCCTTCAATATTTAGAACTATGTTGTGTGACTCCCTTCCTTCTTGGTTGAACCCTGATGGGTTGGGGTGTGTCCTCTAGACCTTATTTTTTCCCCTTTTAGTTGATTTGAGATCTGTAATCACTCTTGGTGATAAGTCTGCAGCTCTTTCTATCTGATCTTCATATTGCTTGTCTGTGATGTCCCTTTGTTGTTGTGCATCCTCTAACTGTTTCCCCACATTGCGAGTGATGATATTGTGGAGTGCCTTGTTGGGGGAGTTACTTCCTTCCAATTGATAGCTATTCTCATCAATTTGAATATCTGTTGGTAGACACATAATGGACTTGTTCTTATCTTCTGTAGTCACCTCTTGTGTTATTGTTGTGTGCTGGTCATTTTCTTGGAGCACCACCAGAGTCAACTTGGTATCTTCAGCTATCCTTGATTCTTCCTGTAGAGTTCTAGCATGGTTGGTTTGGTGTTGCAGGTCTGGAGTTGGGCTTACAAGTGTGTTTCCCTTTTCTTCTACCTCCAGGGTGTCAATTTGGTCCTCACTGGTTTGTGCTTTTGTGCTGCAGGTTATGTTGTCCTTATTGATACTGATGTTCTTGCCTTCATTCTGATGTGTGCCAAAAGCTTTTGTTATCCACTCCTTGGTGGATAGAGATTGTTGCAGTTGCTGATTAGCTTCTTGTTCTTTCTCTTTTGTATTTGTATTATTGGTGTTGCTTCTCTCTGTAATTATTTCTGCTTGTTGACCTGACTCAGTATTACTTTGATGCTGTGGTGAGGCACTACTTATGTTAGCTGTTATTAGTGTGTTGTCATCTCCTGTGTGTTCCTCCTCCCTTAAGGCAGCAAAAGTGTTAGAGGTATTCACCCATTTATCTGGTGATAGGGCACTGTCACTAATAATCTTCCCATCCATCCTTTCTTTATGTTCCATGATAAATCGCCTCTTGGTAGGATTCCATTGTGTTCCCCATTTCTTCTTCCTTGTTACAGTAGGATCTTTGGGTTCCTCATCTGATAGCTTTTCAATCCCTTCTTTGTTGTCTGTCTCTATGGAGGTGTTGGTGGTGTTCAACTCCGGGTGTAGTACTCTACAATCTTGTTTAGCATGGCCCTGAAGTTTGCAATTCTGACAATATTTAGGTAATATGTCATATTGTATTTTCACCTCCTCAATTCTCGATTCCTTTGTGTTTGGGTTAGTGATTTCTATCTCCACCACCTTAGGAAAATTAGATAGCAAATAAACTTGCACCTTCACCCTAGCACAGCTAGGCCTAGTCTTGTTAATAGTGGTTGTGTCCAAATGCAGAGGCTTACCTACTGCTGAAGCCAGCGAGAGAATGGATTCTTTAACAAAGAAGGTAGGCTTTAGGTCAGGGAACTAGATTCATGCCATAGCTTGAGTAATTTCCTCATTGGCATTGAATTTAGCATCATATATCAGTGGTCTTATAGGGTACGAGTATCCGTCCTTAGAATGGATGTAATAGACAGTCTTAGACATCATGTTAATGAAGTCCTCTTCCCTGTTGAGTCTTATTAGGATGTGTCTGTTTCGTAAAAGCCCTATTTTGCAATCTCCTTTCATGTTGCATTATTTTGGAATTTGAATCCTCAGTTCTTCTAGGTCAGGTCACTCATATGAGAATTTTCCAACCACAGCTAGTTGTAGGTTCTCAATTGTGTTCATTCTATCCACCTCTTCCTCCGTCCAAGAAATTCTCGGGATTCCATTGTTGTAGGTTGGGGCCTTCATTGGTATAGGTTCTACTGCTTGAATGGTATGTTCTTGTGGCTTTAACAGGTTTGCATATTGTCCTGTTGTAGCATCGATAGGCAATTGTGTAGGCACGTTAGGCAAAGTAGGGGCTTTAGTGGGGCTTTTAGGATGGTACAAGTTAGGAAATTGTTCGGCAGGTGTGATAGAAAGTTGACCAGCCGGTGGGGGTGGTTGGTCAATGGCCGGAGTGGCCACTAGCGGCGAGGTATCAGATTAAGGTTTAGGTTTAGGTCACGAGAGAGAAGAGAGCGTTAGCACGTCAAGATGAAAATAAATAATGAATTATAACTCCATTAATTCTCTATATGATCCATGTTGTACCTTTTTCTTGAATAATTCAGTTATTCAACACACACAATTTTAATATTTTTTTGTTTAAAATGTAGCACAAGGCCTGAAATTAAAATTAGGCAAGTCTTACAAGCAAGGCCCACTCTATAACGGAGCAGGAATTTTAATATTATCTATGTCATTTAAAAAATTTATACTAATTGAATTGAAATACACGTGCAATGCACGTATTCAGTATTTTTTAATTAATGTCTATATAGATAAACGAGTTTTGATTATCAATAATAAAATATTTTATAAATGATAATTTAAAATTTATTAACAATAACTTTTCATTCTGTTTTATAGAGACCCGAGGAAATTCTATATAATAATAAATATAGAAAGGTGAGGGTGAGGTACTTTCCCCGGCATACGAAAAGAAAATCCAGGATGACGGCTTTCAAAAGACGAGTAAGAGACGAGGAGAGGGCGACTGAAAAGGAGGCTCGACTTACCGGGAGAGGGAGGCTCACGAAACCAGAGGAGACTAGAAAGAACATGAGAATTAGCACCATTTATATGAGTGCTTTTGTTTTGTTGTAGTGCAGATGTGTGGAGCAGCTCCTCTATGCTGTGGGGATGAATCGCTCTCGAAAAGGAATCTATTGATTCTCTCCCAATTGATTGGATCGTAGGTGCAATGATTTACTTTACGGTCAAGGTCTCTAGTTCAAGTCCAGGATGGCCCAGCTGCACCAGAGAAAAGAATAGAAGAAACATCTGACTACTTCATGCATGCTCCACTTGGCTCGGGAGGATATAACTCAGTTGTTAGAGCTCCGCCCTTGCAATTGGGTCATTGCAATTACGGGTTGGATGTCTAATTGTCCAGGCGGTAATGAAGTATCATAGACTAGCTCGCGCATCTTCTCTTTGGCACCTTGGCTTGGGGAGTGCTCTCTCTCTCTTCTGTGTCAGCGAAGGAAGGATAAGAGCAATCAGGCGAATGATTGTTATTCTACTTACGGCTACAGTACCTCTATCAAAGTAGAAGAAGTCTAATACTCCAGCCCTAATTTTTGGAGATTTCATTTTGATCTAAATTCGAAAACTCATATCTTTATATACGAAATTTCTTCTTTTTTTAGCCCTTTTTTTAGGAGGGGTTTCCTTACCTTCGGTCTCATTCAAGACCTGATCAAGGATTTTTTCTTTTTTCTTTTGGTGTATAAGGCTTTTTTTTTGTTTTCCTTTGTAAAACAATCGAAAAGAGACCAGAACCACGATATCATTATTTTAATTAATTATTTTTGTATTACTTGCATTGAAATATATTTATAAGTTATAATAACCTGTTCTTTTTACTTGTTTAAATAGCCTGTTATTTTCATTTGTTTAAATATATATTAGAGTTTTGATTATTATTGATAAAATTAATTTTTTTATTTTGCTTATTTATTTTAGGGAAAAGGATCAAATATGCCATTGAACTATTAGAAATGGCTCATCTGTGTCATCCGTTGAAATGGAAACCATTAACATAAAACTCGACCCACACTGTTAAAATAAAAAATGGACTCATTAAAATAAAAATCGAAACCATTAGTTGGGTAGGATGTGGGTCAGCTTTTATTTTAATGGGTCTAATTTTTAATTTTGATTTTAAATAATATTGGTTGATTTGAATTTGGTGACGTGGACCTCTAAGAAGATGCTACGTGTCAAAAATAAATGTGTAAAACCACCGTTAAAAAATAATGGCACGAATGAACCTTTTCTATAATGGTAGTGGCATAGATGAGCCAAACTTTTAACAGATGGTATAGATGAGCCATTTCTAATAGTTCGATCGCATATAGAACGTCATTAATTTATATACTCAATTAGTATTTCTCATTTTTTTTAAATCTAAAACATAATATTTATATTTTCATAAAAAATATGTTATATAGATTTCAAGAATAAAAATTGTGATTATAAAGAAGTCAAGAAAAAAGATATAAAACTTGATAATACAAGTGTAAAATAGGTATTTTGAAAAGTCAATTAGGATAAAGGGAGGAGAATGATTACTGTTCAAAGTTAACGGAAATTTTTGATTTTTAAAGTAAAGTCAAGGGGTGTAAATGATTTTCACCCGATTCTAGAAAACCAAGCTGACTAGTGAGTAGGGGTGTTCATGATTTGGTTTGGGACGATTTTGGGGTAAAACCAAACCCAAACCAATTTAATCGATTATTTAATTAATAATACCAAACCAAACCAAATATAATTCATATCCATCGATTTGGTTATTGTTGGTTTGAGTCGGTCTTTTCGATTTGTTGGTTTTTAAGAAACATAATGATATTTCTCCCTTTTAATTTTTTTTCCTAAAGAAAAGAACTTTCCATTATTTTTCAACTTATAATCCATCATTAACCTTTTATGGCGATTATAATTTTCTTGAATTATGAAGAAAATATCAAAAGAAGTGTAAGTTCTAATCAATTGAATACAGTTGATAAGAAATACAAAAAATATATATAGATAAATCTCATAGTTGTTTCTTTGAATAAATGAGTTTGAATTCATGATTTTCTTTTAATAAATAAGCTTAAGGTGTAAAGTTCATTATCTGACTAGAGATAAATAAAATTTTCATGAAAAATATACAAAGTATTTAAATTTATTCATAAAAAATAAGTGTTTGTGAATAATTATAAAATTTGTGTATATAATTTTTGGTTCAGTTCGGTTCGATTCGGTTCGATTTTTTATTCAATTTGTTTTAATAAAATAAAATCAAATCAAATATTATTAATTTTTTAAAATTTAAATCTAAACCAAACCAAATCAAACCAAAATCAAATAAAATCGATTTTTTTTTTTGATTTGGATGTTTTTTAACCAAACTGTGAACCCCTTGCTAGTGAGTAGAGTAAGAGAATGCAATTTCGGGAGCCGTTTTAGCATTTACCTGGTAATTTGGATTCACACAGAGGATATATATACGCGCAGAAGGAGGAGGAGTGTTGTGAGAGTATGGAAGCTCGGAAGTTATTGCTGTTGATTTTGCTGAACTTGTTTATAGGCAAATCCTTCGGAGATGGTGTCACTCCCCAAGAAGCCATACAACTTAGAGACGAGGTCACCTTATTTCTCTTCTCCTTTATCAATAATTCTTCACACGCAGATCCACAATTTTTTGAAAATTTGATGTTCAAGTTCAATTATTTATTGGTTAGTTTCTTTTTAAATGTACTTGTGTAAAGTGTTTTTTGGATTGATACGATGCTATTACTTCAATTGTTTGATGTATCAAGTGGCCCGTTTCTTGAATCAATTGACAGCTCTTCAATAAAGTTGAAATAATGGAGAATATGTCATGGTTCATAAAATTGCAATTGGGGGGAAAAGAAAAATGTATTCTTTATAATGAGAAAACTTCCACTTTGTTGGAATGGTTACACAAGATACCAAAGCATTTGAAACATGAAAGGAATAAGTATTAAGAGCTAGGTTTATACAGTGACATGGTGATTGATGTTGAAGGGTCTAATGTTGAACATACTAGTCTATTTTCTCGTTTGGAAATCAAAAACAATTGGTACCCTTTTTGTAAAAGGGGAAGAAGTATCATTTCGGCCTCACATTCTTATATCTGCTTTTACTATTGATCCCGCCTTGATATCCTAGATCGGTAGTAGGGTGGTTAAGGGAAAAAAGTGACCGAAAGTTGGGCAGATAATATCTTGTTCATTTTCTTCTGTTTTGCCTTCCCTTACGATTTTGAAATTTCTAACGTGATTAAAAGATATTGATATGTTCATTGATTTTAGGTGCGTGAGATGTTCTACCATGCATTTAACGGATACATGGACCATGCTTTTCCACGTGATGAGTTAAGGCCTTTATCTTGCGGAGGAGAAGACACACTTGGTGGCTATGCCTTAACATTGGTAAGAAGAAACCGTTTTTGCTGGACTACTAATTTTATTGGTAAACATATAGTTAGTGTTCTGATCATGTGCTTTTTTACAGATCGACTCATTGGACACCTTGGCTTTGCTTGGTGATAAAGAGCGCTTTACTGCTTCTGTTGAATGGATTGGTAAAAATCTTCGGTTTGATATTGTGAGTATGGAATTTGTATAAAAACATAATGAACTTCTGTTGAAGTTGGATTTAGAAGCACTTCTCTGACTTCTTGAAAGTTATTAACTTCTTTTGAGTGCCATGGAAAAGTGGTTTCCAATATGACCGTAATCGTTCGTGTTTGTTGATGGGTAATCAAGTGCTTTTTAGTGGCCATAATGCTTCTAATGTTGAATATACAAGCTTTCATGCTTTGGGGCCTTGTGTTCAACTTGTACTCAGACCTTATCCTTATCTTTGTGAAGTAGAAAGTTTGTTTCTGATAGACCCTCAGCTCAAAAGAAGTGTAATCAAGGCAGAATTGAAAGAAACATATAGCAAAATAGCAAAATAAACAAAGCATATGAAGCAACAAGTAGTATTGAAAATTGAAGAATAAGATACTACGCGAATACTAACTAATACGGCTAAATAAGGAGAAGATGAGAAGAGGAGACCGACTCCCTGCCTCACCCACATAAAAGTACGAAAACTCTTGGCTATCTACTACCGTTCTACCCTTATACTCGACCTCCAACCCTTCCTATCTAGGGTCATGTCCTAAGTAAGCTAAAGGTGTGTCATGTCCTTTCTAATCACCTTCCCCAGTTCTTCTTCGGCCTTCCTCTACCTCTCCTAAAACTTGCTATAGCCAACCTCTTACACCTCCTTACTGTTGCATCAATGCACCTCCTCTTCACATGTTTGAATCATCTTAACCTCGCTTCTTTCATCTTGTCCGCCACGGAGACACTTTCACCTTGTCCTGTATAACCTCGTTCCTGATCTTATCTCTCCTAGTATGCACATACATCCATCTGAACATCCTCATCTCCGCTACCTTCATTTCTGGACGTGTGCATTCTTGACTAGTCATCACTCTGCCCCACACAACAATGTAGGTATAACCACTACTCTATAAACCTTACGTTTAAGCCTTGGTGACACATTCTTATAACACAGTAACCCTAACACGAGCCTCCACTTCACCCACCCCGCTTCAATACAATGTGCGACATCATTGTCAATCTCCCCGTTTCCTTGAATTATAGACCCAAAATACTTCAAACTTCCTCTCTTGGGTATGACTTGTGTATTGATCTTCACTTCCACCTCTGCTTCTTGCATTACACACTGAACTTGCACTCCAGGTACTCGGTTTTAGTCCTGCTTAACCTGAAAGCTTTAGATTCTGGGGTTTGTCTCCAAACTTTCAACCTATCGTTAACTCCAGCGCTCGTCTTGTCGATCAAAACAATAGCATCTATAAATAACATACACCACGACACCTCCCCTTGAATATGTCGTGCCAATTCATCTATCACTAAGGCAAACAGGAACATGCTAAGAGTCGATCCCTGTTGCAACCCCATCATGATCGGGAAGTGTTCTGAGTCGCCTACCACTATTTTTACCCTAATCTTGGCTCCATCGTACATGTCCTTAATTGCCCTAGTGTAGGCCACAAGTACACCTCTAGGCTCCAAGCACCTCTATAGGACCTCCCAGGGAACTTTATCATATGCCTTTTCGAGGTTAATGAACATCATGGGTAAGTCTCTCTTCCTATCCCTATACTGCTCCAACAATCTCCTTACAAGGTAAAACCTTTTCAGGAAGGTATAAAGTAGAGTATATGAACAAAGTTTTTTTCTCGCTCTTATCTTAGAAACCTAGGTTCTAGTTAGAAGTATGGAACTCCGAGCTAAACTCTCTTCATGAAGATACAAAGCAGAGTATGACAAGGTGGATAAAGGGTCGTTTACTCACCTAATTCAACAGTAAAAACTAGAATGTACCAATAGACTGGAAATTCTTTTTCTGGGTAAACCGTATTAAGTATACTGGTCATCAAAATATTTTAGTAATGCAAACAATACCTAATAAATGCTATACTATTTCAAGTAAAAGTTCACTTTTGTCTCTTGTATAAAGATTTAATTACAATTTCCATTTTTTTTTGAACTTGGTAACTTTATATTATATCACAAAACAGTACATGGGTTGTACTGAAACCTTATATACAAGTGTACTCCTAATTTCACTTCTCTATGTCTAAATTGAGTCTAGAACATCAATAATAGAGACAGTGTCATTTGAGTATAACTGATTACATCAAAAACATAACAGTAGGATGCAGTTTAGTTTAACTTTCTGCACACTATTCTCTATGCTCTCAAAACATCTTGAATTCCTCTCTTTCCAGATTGCCCACCATATAGCACCAGGGATAATTCTCCATCTACCTTTGTCCTTAGCATGTACACATGCTTTTTCCCAGCTCATTAAGGTCTCATCCACCTTCCTAGGCATGGTCCAGGAAATGCCTTTAAGGTTAAGGAAAATTCTCCATAAATGTTGAGTGTACTTGCAATGTAAATATAGATGGTTGACAGTCTTAGATGTTTCACCACATAGGAAACATCTAGAACACAAGGTTATCCCCCTCTTCATGACATTGTCCTGTGTAAGGGCTGCTTCCTTAGCCAGTAACTAGATAAAACATGATACTTTCTGAGGTATCCTGCTTTTCCAGATTTGCTTCCATGGCCATCTTGAAACATGTTGGTCTGTTTGATCCATCAACTTGTAGGCTTTGCTGACTTTGAATACTCCCTTGTCATTACCTATCCACCATAATTTATCCTCCCCTGTCTGCAATCCCTTGAAGGTATCCACAGTGTTGAAAAACTCAGCTACTCTCATGACTTCCCAGTCATTAAGTTGCCTTCTGAAAGTGAAACCCCAGCCCTGTGGTGTCCATAATTCTGCTATGGTGCTTTGTTGAAACATGACTAGGTTGTATATGTCTGGGAACAGTACTTCCATGTTGCCTTTCTCATGCCAATTGTCCTTCCAAAATCTGGTCTTTCTCCCATCCACCACTTTTATCTTTGAGTTACTTTTAACTTCATTCCACAAGCTTCTGATGGATCTCCAGAGGCTAACCCCATATGGTGTGGTCACTTCTTTAGTAATCCAATTGTCATCTTCTGCATATTTAGCTCCAATCACTTCTCTCCATAGCAGTTGGTTGTTGTTTGCATATTTCCATAACCACTTCATACTGAGATCTTTGCTTTGAAGTTTCAGATTCTTAATCCCCATCCCTCCATTCTTCTTGCCAGTCATCACAGCTTTCCACTTGACCAAGTGAAAGCCTTTCTTCTCTTTGTTGTTCTGCCACAAGAATTTCCTCGTGATACTATCCAACCTCTTAATGACCCCTGCTGGAATAGGAAACAAGGACATCATATAGGTTGGTAGAGCATCAAGTACTGAGTTGATAAGGGTCAGTCTACCCCCTATGGATATGTACTGTGTCTTCCACCAGGCAATTTCTTCTCACACTTCTCAATCGCGTTGTTCCAGATGTCTATAGACTTGGATTTGGCTCCCAGAGGCATTCCCAAGTATGTAGTTGGTAGGGCTCCTATTTCACCACCCAGAATTGAAGCTAACCAGCTCATGTTGCTTACTACATTGATAGGATACATCACACTCTTCCTCCAATTAATGTGTAAACCAGATATACCTTCAAATAGGACCAAAATCACCCTTAGGTACTTGAGTTGTTCCTCCTCAGCATCACAAAATATCAGGGTATCATCTGCATATTGTAAGTGCGTCACTTCTAGACTCTCAACACCTTCTCTGGCCACATTAAAACCCCTTAACCACCCTCTCAAATTAGCTGTCTTTATCATGTTATTTAAGCCTTCCATAGTGACCAGAAACAAGAAAGGTGACAAGGGATCACCTTGTCTGAGTCCTCTTTGAGTTTGAAAGAATCCTGCAGGGTTGCCATTGATAAGGATTGAGAAGCTCACAGTTGAAATGCAAAATTTTACATAGTTCAACCACTTCTGCCCAAAACCCATCATTTCTAGCATCTTCACTAGGTATTTCCAGTTAACATGATCATAAGCTTTCTCTATATCCAACTTACAGAGAACACTAGGTTTCTTTTGTTTGACTCTAGTATCCACAGCTTCATTTGCAATCAAAACAACATCCATTATTTGTCTTCCCTTGATAAATGCCATTTGTTGCGAGTCTACCAACTTGTCAACCACCCCTTCCAGCCTCTCAGTCAAAACTTTGGAAATCAGTTTGTATATGCTGCCAATTAGGCTAATAGGCCTAAAATCCCTCAACTCCTTGGCTCCTTTCTTTTTAGGAATAAGGGCTATGAAGGTTGCATTGAAACTCTTCTCAAACACTTCTTGCTCATAGAAGTTTTGGAAGGTCTCCATAATGTCTTGCTTCACAACCTCCCAACATTTAATAAAAAACCCCATAGTAAAACCATCTGGACCTGGTGCTTTATCAGTTGCACACAACTTTAAGCACCTCAGAACTTCACTTTCCTCAAAGTTGCCTTGAAGAGCCAGACTTTCTTCTTCTGTTAGGACAGGGCATTGCACATTTTGGTACACAGGTCTCCACTGGGTGGTTTCCTTATACAACCTTTGATAGTATTGAATAATTTCACCTTCAATTCTGCTTGGCTCTTGGGTCATTTCTCCCTGTATCATAAGCTGATCAATGTTGTTGTATCTTCTATGTGCATTTGCTATCTTGTGAAAGAATTTAGTATTTTTATCCCCTTCCTTCAACCACAGGGCCCTTCATTTTTTCCTCCATGAGATTTCCTCCTTCTTGACCAGCTCCTCATATTTCAGTAACAATTCAGCTTTTCTAGCCGACTCCTCAATGGTAAGAATTCTGTCTTCCCTCTCCGCATCTAAATTTGCCATATGTTCCAACAATTTCTTCCTCTGTATACTCAGATTTCCTTCTTCCCCATTCCTCCATTCTTTGAGTTTTGTCTTTAATGCTTTTAGTTTGCAAGCCAATATGTAGTCAGGTTTCCCTGTGAAGTTGAAAGATGACCACCAGTCTCTAACTCTATCAATGAATCCCTCAGATTCCAACCACCAGTTTTCAAATTTGAAATAACTTTTGTTCCTTTCCCAGGACCCCCCAAGTAATGCTATGGGGATATGATCAGAGCTCAAGCTCTGAAGTGGAATCTGCTTCAAATTTTGAAAACTGCCATCCCATTCCTTTGAAATTAGGATTCTATTAATCCTGGAAGCTACTTCCTGTTGATACCCTTTGTACCAGGTATAAGTGGTATCCTCTAGTTGCAAATCAACTATTTTCATATCTTCAATAAAGTCAGAGAACTCCTTCATGCCCCTAGTTCTACTTGTACAATTCTTCTTCTCAGAAATGTATCTTGCTACATTGAAATCCCCACAAATGGCCCATGGCCCTTCCATCAATCCTCTAACAGAACCCAACTCTTCCCACACCAATCTTCTTTCCTTGTAACAATTGGGGGCATACACTCCTGTAATGTGGCACTTGTAATCTTGAATTTGAGATTCAAATTTACATGTGATAGAGTATGCCCCTACTTCCAGAATTTCCCCCTTCCGGACTCTCTCATCCCACATCAATAAGATCCCCCCTCTTGTTGCACTGGATTCTAGATATGCTTGTCTGATCCATCTACCTCCCCAGACCTGCTTGGCTATTTCTGCAACATTACCTTATAATTTTGTTTCTTGAAGACATATGATGTCTGCCTTCCACCCCCATATCATGCTATTTACCAGCCTCCTCTTCTCTCTATTATTTAATCCCCTAACATTCCAAGACACTAGCTTGAACTTCATCAAGAACTAGAGCTTGCATTCCTCCCCTTTCCTCTGTTCCCTGTGCTTTTAAATTTGACATCAAAACACACTAAGTTTTTTAATTCTTGAACTCCCTTTGCTTTAGTCTTCTTAATTTCACTGCTCTGTTCCTGTATTCTAGCCTGTCTACAACTGTCTATTTGTAGTAGGAGTTCTGTGGCTTCCTCCTCATGTCCTTGGAAGTCAACCCCAAAGATTTTCCCCAATTTAATTAGGTTTTGCTGCACCCAATTGGAGGTTTCTTTCTCCTTCCCCAGTGTTATAAATTGTTGTTGCATCATTAGTGGCTCTGGATCCTCAAACTCCCAGTTGACTAGCTCTATTTCAGAATTTTGCAGTGCTGCCCCATTGTTAGCTTGGTTATCCCGGGTGTTGTCGGAATTTCTTCCCAATTGTCTATCTTCTTCTTCTCCCATTAGCGGCGACTCCTTTTCCACCATTACCTCAGTCGAAATTTCCACCATCCTCGCGTACGAGATTTTATTCTCAGTGACTTGAGCATCGCCATGCAATTCCAACTGCGCTGTTATGTCTTCAGCAAAGTTGAAAGTTCTTTGGGCTTCAGACAGGCCTCTTATTTCCCCTTGGAAATTGTTACTCCCTCCGTTCCATTTTATATGAGTTACTTTGACTTGACACGGACTTTAAGAAAGAAAGGAAGACTTTTAAAACTTGTGGTCTAAAATGAGTCTTAGATGTTTGTGTGGTTGTAAATCATTTCATTAAGGGTAAAATGAGCATTTTAAAGTTAAATTGTTACTAAATGTAGAAATATGTCATTCTTTTTGGGACTGACTAAAAGGAAAGTGAGTCATATAAAGTGGGACAGAGGGAGTAGTAATTACTTGGCCTGCCACATCTGGGCCTTTGGACCAAGATTGTGATGACTTATTTTAAGAAAGAAAGGAAGACTTTTAAAACTTGTGGTCTAAAATGAGTCTTAGATGTTTGTGTGGTTGTAAATCATTTCATTAAGGGTAAAATGGGCATTTTAAAGTTAAATTGTTACTAAATGTAGAAATGTGTCATTCTTTTTGGGACTGACTAAAAAGGAAAGTGAGTCATATAAAGTGGGACAGAGGGAGTAGTAATTACTTGGCCTGCCACATCTGGGCCTTTGGACCAAGATTGTGATGACTTATTTTTAGGCCCAAAAGAGTGGCCCGCTTATGGAATCTCACTTAAATGAGACACATGACCCTCACGTGCTACATGTTTGACTTTCTCTGTTGTAACCACGTGCTGAGAGAATGGAAAATCCCTGAATTGACGGGATTCACTTACACCATTGCAGACGATTTCCAAGGTCCCCTGGGTAAAATCCTGGACTGGACAATAGACAGCATCTTCTCCGTTACCGTTTTCCGGCAAAAATTCAAACCTTGGTAAGCATTCCGGCCAGATTTGAATATAAAATTTTATGCCGTTACGCGACACCTCCACCTCTTTTGGAATTCTGTTGTTGTCGCTTGTTACCAGGATCCTAGCCCATTTCATATGGTTTTTCAACTCTGTTTCTTCCTCCGTTGCCACCCAACCTCCGCAAATCTCACCTATCTCTTGAAAAACCTTCTTTGACAAGAGGTGTAAGGGTATCCCCAGCGCTCTGATCCATGTTTCTTTAACAGGTGTAGACTTCGGAATACACCCTGTTGTTGGTTTCCACCATTCGAGATGAAAGTTACAAGTCTTCCACCTCTACTGGCCATGAACAGTCTGCTCCGCCATGTATCTGTTTGGGAACTCGAACAGGAACGTCTTATCATTCAGCTCGTAGATGTTAACTCCAAAAGCTTTCTTCCAGTTTGTTGACGACCATCTTCTGATATCAGCTAAAGTTGGTTTCTCCTTGGGCTTCTCACTGCAGTACCCAACTAAGCATCTTGTTAGCAGTTCTCCTTCCTGGGTGCCTATTCTATCCAGGATTTCTACAGTACCTATCTTGTTTTTGATCTCTGCATTATGTAGATTCCTAGATTGCCATTTACTGTCTTGTGCAGCACTAGCATATGGGTAATCTGCAACTACCCTTGTATTGGGTATTTTCTCCTTCTCCCTCTGGCCTTTAATGAACCTGTCAATCTTCAGGGCAATGTCCAACCACCCAACATTCAATGCCAACTCTGGTATAATTAGGCATGTCCTTCCCCCTCTATATAAGGTTATGATGCTTATAAACCTCCCATGTTCATTGTGTTTTCTTGTACAGAAATGCTCTGAATTATGCTCTGTCAGTTTCCATCTCCTTGTCTCCTTCTTTTTCTCTTTGGATGCTTCTCTCAAGCAAAGACATATCCATTCCATCACCTTCCTACTCATGGATGATCTGCGCATCATCTTTCTACTTCTCTCTACCCATTCGTACCATTCAACTTTGTCGCTTTCCCATCTGGTGATATCGAAGGATTTTAAACCTGCGTTGAAGTAGATTCTATTCTCTTCCATCCTAGCAAAGGGTGATTTTTCAATAATCACAGTGGGTGATTATTGTTGGCTTGAAAGAAAGGGTCTGATTCCGGTGGGAATAGCCGGAAAAGGTGGGCTCCTCTCCCCTAGAAAGTAGGAGAGAGAGGGAATATTGGGAACTGTGTCTGAGAGCATTTTTTTTTTTAGTTTCTCCACAAATGGCTTTATTTCAATTTCCATTTAATAATTATCATTTAACAATACAAGACAAGTGCATTAAATCTGAATAGTTGTAAACATGTTAATACTCATAATTTACACCTTAGTTTCATGTCAAATTGACACCTCAATTTTGTTTGGAAATATATCAAGATTTACACAACTCAACCTTTTAACTCTTACAGCTCAACAACTCAAATAGATTTCAGATTTTGGTGTATTTGGTTTTCATCTTTATCAAACATAACCTAAATCTCCGGCAAGAGACGTGGTCAGTATATTTGATCAATTATCACATTTTAACCATTTTTCTAATAGATACTTTCCCTAAAACACGACAAATATCAAACATTGAGGCTCGTTTTTAATGGATAAATTCCAGAATGAGCCATGAGGTATGCAAAAGAGGCTGATTCTATGTCAACGAGCTGTAAATAGCATGCAGCAAACTCTAAGCTTACAATATAAAGCTAGACAATCATAAAAATGACTATCCTTTTACAAGTAAAATGAATTGGTTAGTATTCCTAATTTATTAATAACTTAAATTTACACAAGTCAGTTATTTGCTGAACTGATAAAAGCATTTAACCTCGTCAAACTACCCATTTGTGGGATACACTGGGTATGTTTTAGTAATACTTCTAACAAGCATTTGAATTCTTAACATAAGAGCAAAAAGGAAATTTTGTCCATTCGATATACTTTACTGATTTTGAAGGTTTATGTTTTGGCTTTAAGCTTTTGCCTGGCATCTTTGTGAAATTATTTTTTCATTTTCATTTCTGTCATAACTTTCTGCGCATGAATATCTTGTACCACTACTTTTCTGAGTTTATGAAATTTTACTATGTATTTGCAGAACAAAACAGTATCTATCTTTGAGACTACAATCCGTATCCTTGGAGGTTTAATTTCTGCTCATCTCATTGCAAGTGACCATAACACGGTATCATATTCATATCTATGTTTTGCTTGAGTATTTTAAAAAGTATTACTTTCTGAAACAGCAGATTATGTCTTCTATGGTTGATAACTGTAGCCAAGTGGAAAACTCTAAGCTACTTTCCCCAAAATATGTTAACCAGGTTCTTTCTAGAACTGCAGGGCATGAGGATTCCCTCTTATGATGATGAGTTGCTTCACTTGGCTAAAGACTTGGCACGGAGAATGTTGCCTGCATTTGATACTCCTACAGGTATGGAATTGGGTTTTGGCGATAGTTGATATCAGTTGGGTAGAATCAATCTTGTGGAGAATGTTGTGCAATTATTGTCCTGATCAAAAAAAAAATAAATTCCTGATCAAAATGTTGTGTAATTATTGTGAATAAGTTGTACATCAACTAGGGAGATCATTTTTCTTGAAATTGTGCAACTTTGATTTCGTTCATATTTTAACTATGTGTATATTACTGTCTAAACATCAATAGCTTGACGGAATAGTTAAGCAGTTAAGCTAAACTTTCTGTAAATATTCTCCTGTGTTCTTTATTTTTCACATGGTGTCAGAATCAGTCCCATACTTGTGTTTCTTAATGTTGGACCTCCTTTTTATGTTTTCATGCTCCAATTTCCAATCCTAGACATGCAACTGGGGGTTAGAGATTCAACATTAGTTGAATGGATTGTTGTCTCTACATTGTCTTGGACAATTCTGACCTCATGATATAGCTCTTGGGTTTTAGTTAGGCTCACGAACCATTTTTTATCGCGGTTGTTGGACAGGGTACCTTCTGATAGACGTTCATACTTCCAAACATTGCATTCTAGTTGGAGGTACTTGAGATTTCAGAAGAGCAAAAACAAAATGTAGTTGTAAGATTCAGTGCAAAAGCAGAATATCTAGCAATTATAGTATTGAATTATAAACTTATATGGATCAAACAACTACGGAAAGAATTAAAGTCGGGAGGGGTCGATCATATGGAGTTTGTGTATGATAATCAAGCTGCATTTTATATTACAGTATTACTTCAAATCTGATGTTTCATGAGAGGAAAGTACATAGAGATAGATTGTCATTTTGTTTAGAGACAAGATATTCTTGGGACACATGTCATAAAGTTTGTAAAATCAAATAATCAACTTAAATATATCCACTAAATTTCTTTTTGAGATAAAAATATATCCACTAAATTTCTTACTGGCCTCAAACTAGTTCTATTTTCCACAAGTTTGATACATACAGTTTGTACGCACTAGCTTGAGTAAGAGTTTTAAGAATAGTGTGTAGTTATTGTAGATATGTTTTAACCAATTAGGGAGATTTTTTTCTTGTAATTATGTAACCTTGATTTCTTAACTATTTTGAAATAGGTATATATTACTATCCAAACACCAAATAGTTTAACAGAATAATCAAGCTAAACTTTCTCTTAGTATTCCCCTATGTTCTTTATTTCTCACAAATTGTCTTTCCACCCCTTCCTTTGCTGGAATGTCCCTACAATTAAAACAAATCAGTTTTGATAAAGTATACAACTAAACAAAATTCTAATGCTTTCTAGAGCAGCCTCGACTCTTCACTGCAGATTTTTACACATTTTCTTCCACCCATCTGCTTTTCAATCCACTGGAACAAAGCTTGGACTTTTTCTTCAGAACCTTCCATGTGAACTCCTGGTTGCTTGCCCAGCTTAAGTATGTTCCTTTTGACTCTAGAGACTTCACCTGATGTAAGCTTTATCTGGTTGCTCCGCATGTAACCTTCCTTCTGTTCCAGGGTAGCGGCATTGTGTTTAGTGGCAATTGCCAAAGATTGATCACCATCTGAAGGGAGTTCAGAGCCAACTCCCTCAGTGGTCTATCATAATAGAATATAGAATCAAGTCTGTACCATCCCAGCTAGAACTAGCTCAGGTAGCTCTCGACTACCACTTCTGCCGGTTCTGCCTCGAATGATTCAGCTTGAAGACTCTTTCTTAATTACAACCGTCATGAAAAGAATACTTATTAATCTTGTCAGCAAATAATGTCCATTAATTAGATTTTATAGCTTGAGGTGCTTGATAAAGATCCTAGGCTTGCCCATCTCATGGTAATTAGTTTTAGATTGCCACGAGGCTTGTCCAACTCCTGACAATCTCCAGTTGCAGCACCAAGTTGATCTATGGGTAGAGTTTTCTGGTACTTGGTTTGTAGGATTTTTTATGACCCACACAAGTATTTTATGATAAAAGCCTAAGCTTTTTGAAGTGTGAATTTGAATCTAACACTTTAGTGTCCTAGTAACAAGAAGTTACCTATCTTATATTCTGAATTACTTCTGCTGCAGGAATTCCATTTGGATCAGTAAATTTGTTGCATGGAGTCGATGAAAATGAAAGCAAGGTATATCCTCTTTGTATTCTCCTTTTCTCTTTGCCGTGCTGTATAAGACTTCTTTCTATAGTGGTATTATGTCTGGTGTAGCAGTGGTTGAGATGGAGCAGACATTCTGTATTCAAGCTTGCTTCAGATTAACTCATCAAGAAAAGGAATCTGTGACTGTCCTGGTTCTACATGAACATGCGTGCCTTTTATTTCTAGCCCGGTGAATTTGATTTTTTGTTCTATGCATAGTTTTAATTCACAGTCTCTGAAGATGGAAACATCTTGTGCAGCATCGTGCTGCCCTATTCCTTCCAAAGAAACAGGAGAGAAAAAACAGAAGTAAAGAAGAGAACATCAGAGACCCTCTTGAGATGATCATTTTTAATCTCATCTGACAGACATGAATGGGCCTAGAGAAAACAGTCGCCAGACTGCTAATTTTGAATTAAGGATTACTATTCTATACTTTTAAAAGATTTGACCTGGTTGATGACCTGCATGAGAATTGAGAACCAGTACGACAGGAGAAGACATAATCTACTTGACGTTAGGTCATGGAAGATATATGAAAATATTCTCTTTTACTTGTCCGGAGGACCATGTATGTTTAACTTACATGTGCTGTGTATGCCATGGACATTTTACAGATGTTTTAGTTATTAAAGCTGTCTGATACTCCACTTGCTTTTAATTCTTAATCAATTTTTCTTGCCTGAGGTATGCACACACATCATCACCGTATACTAAAGCTGTATTTCTGGGTGCCTAGATAACATCAACTGCTGGTGGAGGGACACTGACGTTAGAATTTGGGATACTCAGCCGCTTGACTAATGATCCCAGTAAGTGTTACTCTCTGCTCTGAAGTATCAAATTTTCATTCAGCCTCTGGTTTAGTCAAGAGGACCTTTAGTATTTTGTTCAGGTTTACTTGTACGGTGTACCTATCATAAACAGTTGTTTGTTTCAGCCGAGTATAAGGTTGCACACTTAGATCCTTGTTGGAAAGAACACGAACAAGCATGTAATGTAGGAAAAATGAGTATATCTTAAGGAATCCAGTGGATCTTTTGAAGTTTGAGAATTAGAGTGAGGCTTCAATTACTGCTCTAACGATGGATAAGCTATGGGTACTCAAACAAAGGGCAATATTAAGAATGCTTACTGTTGAGAGGAAAGAGAGCAGATGACAGAAAGAGAGAGAATATTATAAGGAAGGGAAAATGACTAAAAAACTCCAGAATGAATCTGCATATGCCCTATAGTGGATTCTTTTCCATTTTTATTATGAAGGTAATGGAAAAGAAATTATGAGACCATTCAAGAACCATAGCATTACTGTTCGTAATTTCTAAACACATTATAAAAGCATCTGCATATTTGGAGAAGAGTTAAAAATATACCGATACTTCTCTGTTGGTCGATCTTAGTCGGAACAACAAAAGAACAACTCTCTCTTAAAATGCTTGTTCAGTATGGTTTCTGCACATCTACGAGTTAAGGGTTATATTGTTTTACGATCTCTTCTAGTGCGTTGAACGATAAAGAGCATCTTGCACCAAAATTATATGCTAGAACTGTTCTTTTTATGACAGTTCAGTGAGCAAATACAAAGTTTGATCCAAATTGATTTTCGCAGTACTTTTGGTTGGGAGCTTTGGTCTTTATTTGTTACTCTTTAACTTGGTTTAGTAACAATCTTAGATATTATTTGCATTATCAAAAAGGAAAAAAACAAATCTTAGATGTTATTTGGGTTCTTCAACAGATTGAGACTTTCCTTTGCTTTTTATCCTGGTAGATGATTGGGTATATTGTGTTATGTATCCTCTGAACAACATTATGTAATTTCTTTTTTACTTTGGAATTTACTTGGCTGAAAGAAGTAGGAAAGAAAAGCCTGAACCTGTTAAGGAGTAAGACTTTTTTTTTTGTGTGTGTGTGTGAGGCGATTTGAGGTGTTTGGTAAGTTATGGAGGGGAGGTGCCCGATTAGATGTCTGGAGTTTTTTTTGTAGTCATCTTAACAGTTAACATTAAAGGTTGTGCACTCATCTGAGTCTCTAAGAATAGTCAACTCTCTCCATTCTGACTTTTTACAGAGATATTTCCGTCGTCCATTAGATATCTAGTGTGGAGTGACTCTTAAAGTTTGGACACAAATCTCATTTCTCAAGCCCTCAACTAGCAGACCTTCTAAAATTTTCTGGTCAGCCATTATATTTCCCCCTTCATTGTGTGTTTCGTAAATTGAGCTGGTACTTCTTGCAGTTTTTCTTTGGGAAACTTATGCTTATTCTTGTCATAATGAAAATGCAGTTTTTGAGCAAGTTGCAAAGAATGCAGTTCGAGGATTATGGGCTCGCCGGTCAAAGATCAATCTAGTTGGTGCTCATATAGATGTTTTTTCGGGTGACTGGACACAAAAGGTCACATTCTTTTAAAGCTAGGATATGCATTTTGTTATTATGATAGGACGTTTGATTTGACTTGATTTATAATGTCACACAACTTGAAATCCTTATTTCTTTTAATAGATATGACAAAAGCTTCACATGTTAATGCTGTTAACTTTCGTTGCAAAAATCTTGTACGAGTTTGCAAAGTATAGCTGGTTTCACTCGGATAAAGGAGGAGCACTGTAGTAGGTTGATGGCTAGCATAAAAACATCAAAATATGATGATAGGGTATCCTTATTGCCGAGTCTGACTAGTTTGGGTTTTGGCATAGTTGAGAATCGAGTGAGATTTTGTATGAAGTGGGCCATCTTTTTTATGTCTAACGGCCTATATCTTTCTCCTAGACTTACTTTAATCAATTTCTTTTGATAAGTTGGAATTACTTCTTCAATCATTTTCATCCTTTTTCTTCTTTTCATGTATAATTCAATTCAATATAAAAGGAAGATGAAAAACTTGGTTGTCGATGGTCCATAATTTTGCAGTACTTTCTCCCAAAATGATACTGTCAGTATTCTATTTATTGGACCAAAAGAACTCCAATAAAGGTGAATCAAACATAATCAGCAGCTCCATGAATAGGTTGGCAGTTTCAGCTCATCTTTCTTTCCCATGTGATTGACATTGTTCAGTGCGGATCTGATAAACTAATCTTCGTGACAGTATATAAATATGACTATATGACAGGTCTGAGAAAGGAAATCAAATAAAATGTTTAATAGTAGCTTTTGGAGACTGTTGCAATTATAATTGTAAAAGATGCTAGATCTTGCATGCATGTTTTGCTCTCTTTATACTATCAGCTCTTGAATAATTAATATTTTTCACTTTCTATTTCAATGTCTTGGTATGGTTTTATGTGTTAATCAAATGAGAGGTGCAATTTTTTATTTTTTCCAATGTTACATGGGAGAACAAGAGGAAGATACAGGATTGCCTTTTAAATCTTCCAATATCAAGGTTTTTCTTTGTAACTTGATTATTTTGAAACCTGATTTGACTTATTATCTAAATAATGGAAATTTGAATTGTCCATTATATATTTGACGTCATAAACTTGTATATTTTAGCATTGTCTTTTGAAATAAAAGTTATTATTATTGTTTTTTTTGCAAAAACTACTTTTTGTTTGTTTTCAATTCAATAATTAAAATATGATAATTTGTAAATTGATGAGGTATTTTCCTTTCACGCATAGTGCGAGAAAACTCAGTGATATAGTATTCTCTTCAACTCTCCTTCGAAACATCAACAAGGGTATAATACTAATAGTATAGGGGTAAAATTGCTCCAAATTGAATAGTAGAGGGTTAAATTTTGCCCAAATGAGGGGAATGGATAATGAGTTTCTGACAATTTTCCATGTGGCATGACACATGGAAAAATTGTGGCCGTTAGCAGAGAGGGGTATTTTTGAACCTTCAGGTAACGCTGGATTTTTTTCGTTCAAATAGTATAACGGAGGGTAAACTTAAACCTTTTCGAATAGTAAAGGGCAAAGTTGGCCTTTTACATATGGATATTGATATGTGCCAGACCAAAGAGGAAATTTATGTATTCAATTTGGATGGAGGGACAAAGTTGGTACTCAAGTGGAGATATATAGATGGGCTGGCCCATTGTCCACCAATTTTTGAAGCTGGTAACAACAGATTTGTCGGCTGTTTAAAGAAGTTTCTAATTACCTCCCTTTTTCATTAAACTCAAGCATTTGCGGTTCAAACAAGGAAAAGAAACTCTTATTATCTGTATTAATCTTTGTTGTTGGTGGTTACCTTACTCAAAAAAAATATTAATCTTTGTTGGTGGTGAAACATGCATGGACATGTTCTCAAGAAGGGATTCTGGTAGAAATAAATTGGATGTCCGTGATGGAGGTGCATGGGATAATGGGTAGACTGATGGAGAGAGTAAAAGGAATATGCTTCCTGGGAAGGAGGTTGTATTGAAATATATGGAGGAAAGGAGTCACGTTAGCAGTCCAGCTGCAATGGCACTATTGTTGGCAATTGATGCCAAGTGTGGAAGAGAGAGGTAAAAACTCGGGGGTTGGCTGAAGGCTATAGGGTGCAGTTTCCAGCTGTGCTGATCGCTACTTGGGTTGAAGAGGCTACGTGAATAAAAGAGTGATGGGCTGGACAAACACCTTTTCTTGCTCGAAATCGCTCCTTGCTTCTATAAAGTCTTGAAAGTGGAAAAAAATTTGTCTTTCAGTTTAATCTTTTTTTCTAATATATGCAACAACAAAAAAAAAAAGAGAGGAGAAAATCAGGAACATCTGAAATCTTTTGAATTTCATGATATAGTGTCTGAAATATAGAGGTGTTTGAACTACAACTATGTTAAGAATATGTACTTTCAACTTTGACTCCTGTAACTTAACTAGCTATTTCTTATGCATATCTGTAGTACTTATCTTAAATAGTGTATTCTGTATAATCCTCATTTGATCACTTCTCTTCCTCTCTTTTGATGACGAGAATGCTATGAATAATCATCTAACAGAAAGTGTAAACATCCTTTCTGTGCTCAAATATTTAGATCTAGTAACTTCTCATAAGTGTTTTGTTGTGGATGCGTTGAGCAATTAAATTAAGTATTTAACTATATTTTTATTTGCTGTCTTTATTATTCTTGAATAGGATTTATGTCTCATAGTTTCATAAGGACTAGGTTTAGTTATAGTTATTAGTTTAGAATAGGATTTATGTTTCCTACTTGCATAAGGGTTACACTTCCTATTGCTGTAATAATACTCCTATTTAAAGGGGTTTTGGAGGAATAAATCAGTAAGTCGTAGTTTAACAAAAAAACAAGCGATCGGAGTTCTCTCTTCCATTGAACTCTTAAGGTTTCAGCCTCCTCTTAACGAGCTGAATTTATATATCGTCCTGTGACTCGATCCTTCTCTAAAGATCCTAACATGTTCGGCATTAGACCTACGACTAGTCCTGTTGTTTGTAAGATTATTACAACCTAGACATTTTAACGGTTATGGTTGACTAAAAGCTGGATACCTTAGAGAAATGGTTTTCAACTACACACTGCCACTTTGGCTTCTTTAGTCATTCCATCTTCACTTAGGATTCAGGAACTTTCATCTTTTCTTTAGCACTGCAACTTAGTATTATTCAGATTGGTTTCCTGCATTTCTTTCGCTTTTCCCTTTGTAGTCAAGCAATATAAAATGTTCGTTACTTTGCAGGATGCTGGGATAGGGACGAGTATAGACTCTTTCTACGAATATCTCCTAAAGGTAAATACTCAACTGTACAGAATGATTACTTTCTATGTGACACAATAAGTAAAAGAATAAAATGAATAACACTTATGCGTAGTTTCTTTGCTGTAAATCATTAACGCTCATTTCTTATTGGCAACTAGTGCAAAGTAATGATTGTAATAGCTTTTCTACTGTTGCTATTGCTCCTAGATATGTTTGTACTATCCTGATTCTGGACTCAGTTATAGAGCAGAATGCGTACACATGATTGATGATTCATGTAACTGGCCTAACTAGTTTGGGGTTGAGACCTAGATGATTGATTGATTAATTTTGGACTCCGTTAGTTGTTGGATTGCCTCATAACAATTCTTATCTCATTTAAGGCACTGACTGGTTGTATGGCTCTGTTACAGTCTGTAATGGTGCCTTATGCCTCTATAGTAGCCTGCAACGGAATGCAGCTATTTCTGGCGGATAGCTATGTTAGCTAGGCAACCTGCCTGATGGGGTTGCCTCACTTTCGTAGTCTCTCATTCAATTCATCCCTACCCAACTTCAGTAGTTACTTTCTGTTTTCTGGGTGGAAGTTTCACTCTTCGTGACGAATTCTCCCACTTATTTCTGTTCCCACAAAATTTAGAGTATAAGGTCCATTTAAAACTTAACTGAGAATTATTGAAGAAATATAGTCAGGGTTTCTAGCTTTATGTCAAAAAGAGAGAATCGGAACAATTTAATTGCTAAATCACAACATGGAATTCAGGTTTCTATAGTAGTCTTATTTATGTTGGAAAGTAGCTTTGTTTTTTTTCATATTTAAAATCTCATTCATATTAGTTACAAAAATCCTTGAGCCTCTCTTTATTTACCTAGTTATGATGAGCTAATCATTAGTATACAATATGAGGTTCTATGGTGCATGCCATTTTTCAGATGATAGTGTCAATTGACAAAACTAGCGAGGGAATCAACCAAACGTTTAAACTGTGAAGAAGCATTTCCAAGAGTCACATTTAGGATAGGAAGTAGGACAAAATGTTTACATGAAACTTTGACCCCCCATAAGAAGAATGAAATTGAAGTTAGAATAGACGGAATTTGGTGCATAAATGCAAACAATCAGACATCTACACTCAGTGTTCTAGGAGAATGGTATGATAAATGAAGATGTAATATGTAGGATTAAAATGTCACGCCCCAAGCCTGGACGGGGCGGACAAATACCGTATGAGCATATACTATACAACTGACCTGTGTTAAGCGGATGAGCCACTATGCATAAGACAATTGTAAGGAGTTGCACCTAAGAAGCACTAGCCACCTGTCCATACGAATGCGGTTGATAACTGGGACCGTAATTACATACAAATGCTTTATACTGTCTACGAAGCCTCTAATAAAATCTATAACTGTACAATTTATAGATGGTCGGTACAGGACCCCAACATACGCAAACTATGACTATTTAAGTGACTAAAAGGTACTAGACATCTATTAATTCCAGATGAGAGAAGAGCTCACCGACTACTTTGCTGAATGCGGAACAAGTGCCTAACATAGAAGTCTGCTAACTGGTATACCTGATCCTGCATATATGGAAATGCAGCATCCACAAACATAGGGACGTCAGTACATATAAATAATATACTGGTATGTAAAGCAGACAGAATAACAAGTAAACAAGTAGGATGCTCATATGAATCAGATATCAAAATGAAGGATTTATGAGCATACAAGTAATAGATATACAATATGAAACGATGACCTATATACTAGTGTTATTAGCATATCATACTTCAAGTATTAGAGATGATCAACTTGTGTACAGAGATAATGAGGAACTCTTGTCTGATTTATATCTCATAAGTAACCTTATTAACTTAACAATTATTGCTTACGTATATGTCCTAAAAGTTATTCTTCATTATACGACACCTAGAAATTTGCCTAGGTGATGTCCTATGCCTATATCAAATATACATGATCATATGATGTCAGTTTATGTAAAACATATGGCATATGTTGCCCAAGTCCTCGCATCTATGTATTCTTTATAATTTATGTCGCGGTCTGCTGTATGGTATGCCCCCCGGGGCTCACTACAAGGGTCTGCCCGCAGGCCATATGTGCCATGTATTGGCTCGAGTTAGGGAAATTAGTACATGATATTTCAGCTGACTCCAAATGCAAATGATGCCACAAGGGCGGGTACGCCACAATATTCGGGCTCACTATGATGGCCTGGTCTCAATCTTGTGCACAGGATCACGTCGCGTGGGTGTGTCCAGTAAAACCTATGAATACCCTCCCATCGTTAAGGGTAGCTTTTAACAAGTACCGCCTTAAAGGCCTATAACAAGTAAATTACGATAAAGATTATTTAGCTACTCAGGTAGAATCTCTATGTAGCACTTAATTTTCATAGACATGATGTCTAGCTATTCAAGCACTAGTTCTTGTTCTATCTTATGACTATGTTGCCCATGTGTTCATATATACAAGTGCGACTATATTATGGCCGTTTGTTTTCATTTATAACACGTGACTTCTAGGAATTTCAAGTAAAGGTACATATAGTGATGTAAAGCACTATGAATACTTAACTCGAAGAAGTACTATGAATAAGTGTGACTTCAATAAATAGAGGTATGAAGTACGGAAACAAGAAATTTCAAGTAGAAAGAACATATGAATATTTTGGCTATGCTAGGGATGTAGACTTATGTTGACATGGAGAAAGTGGAGGCTCTACTCATATATATCAAGTAACTATGTTGACCTTTTTAAAGAAACAAGTGACTTAAGCTCGTGTCTTAACGACGAAGGAGGTTTTAGCTTCACATACCTCGAGTCTTGCTCGAATTTCATGGCGTGCCAAATTTTTGCCTTCCATTCTACAACCAAGATCTATACTGGATAACAATATGGAGGCTAAATAAGCAGTTAACGAAGAAGCACGATGATGTTGGCAACACAATAGTAAACAACGAGCACAAACTCGACAAATACGATAATCAAGTGGCGTAGCACCACACCCTTCTTTCTCGCCTCCCAGATGAACACATGACTCCCCCTACGAGGTCAAGATTACTCCTTTTTCCCAACTTCATAATATACGACCCTCATAAGACCCAATCAAACACATATAATTTTGAACTCCCGACTTCCGATCACTATCCCGTGAGTTCTTTACTAAAACACATATAGAATGCTCTTACGAGCTCATAGATGAAGAGGAATACAAAACCTTACCTCAATCTGAAGCTCCAATTATTCTACAACATTCCCAAATTAGCATAATTCTCCAATGTCATCAAATAGTATCTACACCAAGATATTCAATTTCTATCAAAACATGCTCAACGACACTTTATAATATTTCAATACGATTCACAGGTTTCCGCAAAAGTCATCAAACTCTATTTTAATCTATTGGGATTATTAGAACAATTACCCAAATCATTCTTTAACTCTAATCACAATTTATTGTCTTTATAATAAGACCAACTTCTAGGGTTCAACCAATACCCAATTAACCCATAATTCCTATACTAACTCATTTTCTATATACTCATTTGTAGACAATACATAAAGATTGAGTTACGAAATTACCTTGGAAGAGTATCCTTGAACATCTCCATTTAAGGGTATTCTTGAACTTTCTTGAAATAGAGCTAATGGTAATTTGCACCTTTGGGGTTATTGAACGCAAATCTACTGATTCTTGCGGAATTCGATCCATCAATTCCACTCTTTGATTTCTTTCCCCCTTAATTCTCATTGTTGCAGCAGCATATGAAGAGCTGCTCTCGATCCTTCCCAAAAAGAAAACAACCCAGTGCCTTGTACTTGCCTTTTTAAACTCTTCTAAATGTTTGATGCCTCTTTCCTTTAAATGGGCAAAGGCCCTGTGCGTTCTTCTCCAAAATATGGAGAATGTTTCAGCCATCTTTTCAACTTCCAATTTAATCTTTTCCACTTTTATCTAAGGCCAAAAATAGACCTCACATTGTGGCAACAAGAATACGTGGAGGCAGCATAAGGAATGTTAAATAGCCAAGGATAAATCTTGTTGCTTATCTCTTAAAGGATCCAAATGTGACCCCACATAACTTATAATTGTATAAGTATATTTTTTTTTCCTATTGGCACCTATAAAATCAGTTAAAAAAATTATATATATACACACGACATGGAAACTATATTCTTTTGCACTTACGCAATATAACTTTATCGGTGATCAAGATTTAACACGTAAAACGGGAATTGTAATATCCGCTAACCCTCCAAATAGACATTAATGATCATGAAATTCTTGGGGTCTTACATAAAATAGGATGGCTGAAATGGGGAGGAGGTACGGGAATGTTATGTGATAGAAAGATAACTACCAAAATGAAAGACAAGTTCTATAAAGCGGTTGTGAGACCAACAATGTTTATAGGAGTGAATGTTTTGCTTCATTAGAAGTGCAGATGTTAAAGAAAATGTGCAGTCATATAATATTGGACTACATTTGATATGAAAAAGTATTAGACAAGATTAGAAATAATCACATCTAACAAAAGTACAAGTAGCAACAACATACCCAGGATATTCCAACAAGGATATTCCCACAAGTGGGGTCCGGAGAGGGTGGGTGTATAAAGAGTACAGACCTTACCTCTACCTTTGTGGGGTAGAGAGGCTGTTTCCGAGACAAAAGTACAAGTAGCACATATAGAGAATAAAATGAGAGTATCAATTGAGATGGTCTGGCCATGTTCTATGCAAAATCAAATGCGCTGATCTGTAAGTGAGTTATTATGAGAATTCAAGGTGTTAAATGGAGACGAGTAGACCTAAATCATATGGAGGAACTTGTCTCAAAAGACCTAGAGTTCATAGGGATGCTAGCTTAGCGCAGAATAATCACAATGAAAAAAGAAAAGATCCATATAGATAGTAACAATTAGGTGGGATCTAGGCTAGTCATGTGATACACGTATAATAGATTCAGTCTTTGCTCGGAGTTCTTTTTAGTTTGTTTATATATTTGTGCATTAATTAAAAATAAGCGTGAGATTTAGAGAACCTTTATTGAGAACCCCTGATGTGCCATAAAAGACAAGTTATTGAACATTTCTTTTTCCTGATCAAAATAATTGAACATTTGGATTGAAACAGGCCCCACATAGATGACAGAGCAGAATGAATTAAGCGGACTCATATGACTGACCCTTACTAGTTTAGGGTGGAGGTGTAGTTGTTGTATTCGTTTAAGTGATGAATTTTTTTATCTTGTGTATGTCTTTTTCTTAAAAGTTTATCTTGTCTATTTCTAACATTCATGATACAAATAATAAGACATTGAACGGTGTTAAATTAGGAATAAAAACTCTTTCATCTTGATTGTCTTTTTGATGATTCCTTATGACTATCCATGTGAAAAGAATTACGTACATAAGGAAACTAGAAAGCTATAACTTTTGGTATTCCCATGACTAGAGGGTGTTTAGGTAAGCTTATAAGTCGGTCAAACTAGTTAATAAGCATGTTTTGGCTTATCTATGTGTCTGGTGAACACCAAAAGTTCTTATTAGTGAAGTTCTTAAAATCAAGCAAAGCCACAAGTTCATCACCCCAACGTATGTATTTTCAGCTTATGAGCACTTTTGGTCATTTTAACAGAAAAAAACTTCTCAGCTCTTTTTTATTAAACACACCTACAACTTATTATCAGTTTCAGGCTTTCAGCAGTTCTATCCAAAACTGTAATCGCTTATTTATAAAATCAGTTTCAGAAATAAAAGTGCTTTTTAGCGCTTGATATTCATCAATTACTTTTAATCAGCTAACCCAAACGGGCTCTTAGTTACTAGTCCCTGTCTTATCTGTATTTACATTGAACTCAGAGATAGTACTCGTTCTTTGGACCTAGTTCAACACTGGTTTCATCTCTTATTGAATTTTTTTTTGAAGCTGGAAAACGATGAATAATTTCAGATTATGTTGGCAGAAAACTAGAGTTGCATGTATTTTACTATTGGGCAGATGGGATGTTGTATTAAGAAAGGACCTCCTTGCACTTCCCTGGGAGTGGAGGAGGATGGGGGAGAGGAAAGGAAACGGTGTTGATAGGATGGTTATTTCTGACATCTACCTCTAGGAAATTTGGCTATGGCATGGTTGATGAGAGCAGACAATATTGTTACTATCATCTTTAGTTTCCTGTTCGTTATGGAGTACCTTTGTTTCAAAAACTTTTTTGTTGGCATTATTGTTGTCTTGTAATCGACAACTGGAAGTTCTGCTTTGACTGAAATGGGTTAGTAGTTTAATTGCTTCTTTTATTTTAACACAATGTCCGAAGTCCTATATGTTGATTTGTATGTATATTCTGATTTTCTTAGTCCTAACCTACTCATTCACATTTTTTAATTCAGGCTTATTTGCTATTTGGGGATGAAGAATATCTTTTCATCTTCCAGGAAGCTTACAAGGCTGCTATGAACTATCTCTTTAATGATCCTTGGCAAGTAATCTTCCTTTCTAAGGCTTAAATTCACTACAGAGAAAACCCTGTGTCTATATTGCATTGCTGCTGAAAATCAATACAACTAATATAGTTAGTTTTAGGAAGTATATCAATTCGCAACTTGTCTAGATTCATTTAGTTTGAGTATGAATACGTCTTGTAGCATATTTCATAAGATAGTTTAGAATAGTCTCTACTTTATTGTGAAAGAATAATTACTTCCATTATTTTACACAGAAATAGAGATTTACAACTCACTTTACTGTACATAGACTAAGGCTCCTATATAGGAAGCCTCCTTGTCTAGTCAATAACCAATTCAAGACAATATTTTCCTTGTATCCTCTCATTTTACAAGTTGGTATTCTACAATTTAAAGTCTTGTCTCACCCTGCACCAAGGTTAATTTTCTGTTCCTCTAGAACTAAAAGTTCTATGCAAATTTGTCTTTTTCGATATGTAGGTATGTAGAGGTGAATATGAATTCTGCTGCCCTTGTCTGGCCTTTATTTAACAGCTTACAGGCATTCTGGCCAGGTCTTCAGGTGATTTGCTTATGCAGATATTTCACACCCAAGCAAACGATTTCTTTAAATCGTTAGCAAACCAACTTTTTTCCTTCAAATGTTAATTCGTAGACGGAACTAACTTTTGTGTATTTGTTGAACTTGAAAGGTTCTAGCAGGGGACATTGAGCCTGCCATTAGAACACATGCTGCCTTCTTCAGCGTCTGGAGAAGATACGGGTTTACCCCAGAGGGTTTCAATCTAGCTACGCTCAGTGTTCAAGTACTGCCTTACTGTTGTCTAATTCTTTTGATATCTTAAGTTTATTTATGTGCTAGTTCTTTGATCGATGCCCTACTGTATGTAAACTGACATAGATTTAGGCAGTGCCTTTTCAGAATGAAATTGTTCTGGTTGGACCTTATATGCACTTAAAAAGAAAACTTTCACTTGTATGGTTCGGTTGCTAGCCAGCATTGCCAGCAAACATATAAGGTTAGAAGGTTTTATTTGCCCAGCTTTATCGAGATGCCTTTGACCATTCTGAAAAAAACACTTTATCGACATGCCTTTGTTTCATACATAAAAAGTTTTATTTGCCCAACTTTAGCGAGATGCCTTTGTCTCATACAACCTTTTTTCGATTGGGCCATTCTGTAGGACACTTTATCGTTATTTTAGCAAGTATTTTCAGATAAAGTTAGCCATATTTAAGATTGGAAGTGGTTGGATTGTTTTAGTGGTGAGATCATTTCATTGCTGTGAAATATAAGCAGTCAGGCTAGCACAAAATCTTTTTCCATTTTCTCGAACTCTTTTTTCATTGAGTTTGTTCCTTCGTAGCTCCTTGAGCCGACTGAGCACCTGATTTTTATTGCGAGGTTTTTTTAGGAGTGGTTTATTTTCTATATTATTACTATCTTACTTGAATTTCATTCTGTACATTGTAGCAAGGCCAGAAAAGCTATCCTCTGCGTCCTGAATTGATTGAGAGCACATATTGGCTGTACAAAGCTACCAGAGATCCTAGGTCAGCTTGTTTGCTCTTGAATTGTTTTTCTTATGCCTACCTTTTTCTTTAGCAAATTGAACTCATAACTCATTGGATGATTGGGCACTGCCTTTTTCATAGTTGTATCATGTGAAGGCCAAAATTTTAGGCATGTGCAATCTTCAGCGGATTAGGTTTTCGTTTGTTCATTCATTTATTTGTTTGGCAGTTGTATTCAATCTTTTAATAGAGTTGAAATTAAAGGGAAAGTCACAACCAGGAAACATCTTACAGTGAATACTTTGGAAATCCGAGTTACCTTTCTTGCATGAGATTAACATCTGTTAGTCCATAGAAGCATGCTCATCACATATTATTAGTCTTCTTTTTTTTTTTTGGATGAAGCACATATTATTAGTCTTCTTTATTTTTTTTTTGGATGAAGCACATATTATTAGTCTTCTTTATCCCAGAAAAACCCAGACGAAGTTTCCCTATAAAGAAGTATCCCTAGTTTCCTATAGGCCCTTGTAGAGTTTCAGATCTGTGATCTTTGATTTCACCAAAGTATTTGTGATAATTTGTTATAGCCTGCGTGTTGAATCTGAATGTGTATGAAAGTAATCTCACAAATTAAGATTACTACTTATCTGAGAATCCAAAGAGGTCCAAATATATACATAGCAAAAACTCAAGCTCCTACAAAAGGAGCAGAAGTTGGGTCAATCAAGTAAAGTGTCTATGACGTATACATCCAGCATGAAGCTAAAAGAGCTCAAGCATCTGTATTTCAATATATGGTTCTGCTTTATCTTCAAAGCATCTCTTATCTCTAATTTTATTTTTCTGTCCAAAGGACCAAAAAAACAGGCTGGTATCTGTGATCTTTGATTTCGCAAAGTAGTTGTGATGATTTGTTATAGCCTGCTTCTTGAATCTGGACGTGTATGAAGTAACCTCACAAATTAGGATTTATTTTTACTTTCTGAGGCACCCAAGAGATCAAATAGATACATCGGAAAAACTCAAGCTTCCACAAAAGGAAGGGAGTCGGGGAAGTCAAGTAAAGTGTCTATGTCGTATACATCCAGCATAACAACAACAGCATAGCCAGTGTAATCCCACAAGTGGAGTTTGGGGAGGGTGGTGTATACACAGACTTACCCTACCTTGTGAAGGTAGAGAGGTTGTTTCCGATAGACCCTCGGCTCACGTGTACATCCAGCTTGTTACACAAAAAAGCCAAAAGAGCTCAAACATCTACATTTCAATCTATGGTTCTGCTTTATCTTCGAAGCATCTCTGATTTTCCTGTGTCCAAAGGACCAAAAGTGTAGACATCAATGTTGTCATCCAAATTCTTTTATCTTCCTTTCACCTTCCTTCCTAAGGACCAAAAAGGCTAGGCTGGTGTAGTCATCCAAACCTTTTTTTTATCTTCCTTTCACCTTCCTTTGTGCCCAGCTTATCAAGGCCTCTTTAACGGTCCTTGGGATTACCCAGCATACCCCAAACAGTGTCAAAGCATACTAGTGCTGCTTGGCTATCTGGCAATGTAATAATTGGTGGTTGACATCTTCCTTGTCTGCCTTACACATGAAGGATTCACTACAGATGGCTATGCTCCTTTTCTGGAGATATGAGTGAGTTAAGCAGGCTTCAGGTGTTGCAGTCCAACAAAAACTGGCCACTTTGGAGGGACCCTGGTCTTCCAAATGATCTTTACGTGGCCATTGTCTTTTTGCGTTTGCTGATGAAGTTAATCTACTATAGCCCTTCCATATTAGCTTGTCTGGTTCTAGATAGATTCTGTCTCCTTCCAGCTTTGTTGGCAGATGAAACATCTCCTATATCCCAGTCTTCAAAATGCCTTCTGAATGACAATTCCCAGCCATTTTGAGACCAATGAAGTGCGACTCTGTTCTCTCTTCTCCATGCAAAACTACATAAATCAAAAACTCATCCTTCAAGGGAATGTCGTCCATTTAAAGTGTCCTGCCGGAATTTCAACTTTTTCTCATTGCCAATAGAGAAGCTAATGTGTGAGGTAAATTGCTCCCTTAACTTTCTGATATTCTTCTTAACTCCCACTCCTTGTGTTTTTATCACAGGCTTTGTACACCAGAACCTACTACACTGATATTAAGCGTTGATTACTTGTTGAATATTCTGATTCCAAGTTGTACCTCTACAGCCATTTAAGCAGCAGGCTCTTGTTATTAGACCAAGTTTCTTATTACCCAGTCCACCCTGCTTCTTTCCTGACTGGACTGACTCGGGGAAGGGTCAATCTCCTCCGGAGCATGCTTCACAGCCACTCTTTCGTCCTGACCAAATAGTAGATTCTATATATCAGCAATTCTTTTGGCCACCTTGCTACGCTGGAGGGAAGTTGTTTTCTCATTGTTGCCCTCCCACCAAAAGTTTCTCCTTCACTTATCAGGCCTTCTCTCATATGTTGGCAGACTTTTTGGGACAGTATTCATGAGTGTGATCCCCCCTCCCAGAGTTATGTTTTGTCTCTTTTAAATCGCTAGCTTCTTCTCAAACTTCTCTAACCATTTCAGATACCCTCATTCTTATTCTTTGCTCCCAGGTGACATGTCATGAAGCAAGCTTAAGTAACCTCACAAAGTCAGTGGGTATGCCAAGAAGCGAGCTTAAGTTCTCAGGTTTTACATTGTAAATACCAAGTGCAAGTAGCGGCAAATTGTCTGCAACAATGCGTATGAAGTTTTAAAAGAACTATGAATATTCCTTGTTCCATTAGTATAGTTGAATGTTTCCTAACACTTGAGTTATTCATGGTGATGCATGTCTTAGCTGTGCTCAATATATCATTTTCTACGCAAGGTAAATTTAACTTGTTACCAACAACGTCTCGGTCATACACAATTTAGGGTCGGCTATATGAACTGACCATGTTTCTCCATTTAATTTATCTCAGGCTAATCGTATACAAAATAAGAATAAAATAATCATAAATTAATTAAATGTTATGACCATTAATACTTTCCCATGCTTCTTTAGAAACATTCGCTACTTCAAAATTAATTTGCTTCCAGTTTTCCAAAACAAAAAGGACATTTCAGAAAGGGTGAGAATGTTAAATGACTATGCTTTGTTTGAGTAAGCTGCATGGTCATTGGATACGACCTAAAAACTTCAATCAAGGATTTAAAACTCTCTTTATTTCTTCATTGGATCTGTCACTTCATGGGAAGCAATTTAATCAATACACACAAACTCTATGGTTTAGAGCCTTAATTTTCTTATTATTTACATTATTAAATCATTTGATGTAGGTATCTTGATGCTGGAAGGGATATGCTTGCTAGCTTGCAATATGGTGCTCGATGCACTTGCGGATATTGTCATATATCTGATGTTGAATTTCACAAACAAGAAGATCACATGGAGAGCTTCTTCTTGGCAGAAACTGTAAGGAACAAGGCGCAACTTTATTTGATCGTGTTCTATCTTTGGTATATCAATTTATTCCTGTGTCTCGTCTAAGACGATATGATATGATTATGAGGGACTACCTACATGAAAATATACTATCCTGTGGGTACTCTCTACTCCTGGGTATTATGAAGAGATAGAACACTGGAAAAAGTAAAAGGACAAAGTACAAACAAAACAACAACTATGCCTCAGTTCCGAACAAGTTGGAGTCGGCTATATGAATCCTGACCGACCATGTTTCCTCATTTATATGAGGATTCATCATGAACTGACAAGTTTTATGCTGGCTGCCAGCCCGCTTCATCCCTCCTCCTTCTCCGAATTTGGGACCAACAAACGTGAGCAAGATCACATAGGTGGAGTTAAAAAGTAAAAGTACAAGAAAATAAAAAATTTCGTTTGTTCTCGAATTGTTTTTAATTCCAATTTTAGTCCTTTTATTAGTTAACAAACGTTTTACTTTGAATTTGTGTGTGTCAAGCATGTTTAGTCCTTTTGCAGCAGGATTCAGCCAAATTAATGAAAACTAGTAGCCCCTCCAGCTTCTCTGATTCTCCAGGCACCAGGCCTTCTACTGCCTTCTGACCCTATAAACCTTGGCTTACACTGCAATCTTGACACCAAAACCTGCAAACCATTGTTGTGAAAACCTCGTGAAGCACTTAGGTAGCATTGATGTTTAAAGTGGGGCTGGACTAGTGACATGACTAAGGAAATTATCATTTCTCTTGTTATTTCTACGGTGAGCCTAAATAAAAAGTCGTTAAGGGATAGCAAAATCAGGTCGGTGGACAATTACTATGATACCATATCCAGTAGTCTTGTTCATGGACCTAATATTGTAGACGATTAATGCCCGTCGTTAGTCACTACAGCAGTTTCAGTTGACTTCAAATACTAGGTTGAGGTGCTTAACTTTTCTTTTTGATTGTAAACATGTTCTGTGTCCTAACAAGCAATCCACTATTCTTTCTTTGTATAGTTTTCTTAACTAACGTAGACTAGCTAAATTGTAGTCATGTTTAGATTGAGGTTTTTTTTCAGTCTCGGTTGTGTGCGTGTACACGCTTATCTTCTGTTAACAACTCACTGTTTTTGATGTAAAAGGTACTCAAGTCTTCAGAAACTATCTAGAAAGCTAAAAAATCAAAATTTTGACTTACCACACCCTTGCGAAATTCTTCAACAATTTTATTTTGAATTTTCCTACTCTGTGACTGCACCACAGAAGTATGTCCTGTTGTGTACTCAGTTCTCCAACTTAGTTCCGGAAGCAACTCATTCAATAGAGACTGAAGTACAATGGATATATAATAGATTTCATTAAAGAGTACCAAGGTACAAGAAAGAGTACAAACTAGATGTTGAAGGAATGCAAAAGATCTAACATAGAGGCACCCAAGGGTGTGGCCTAGTGGTCAATGAAGTGGGTTAAAGAACCATGAGGTCTGAGGTCTCAGGTTCAAATCCCAGCGGAGACAAAAAACACTAGGTGATTCTTCCCATCTGTTCTAGCCTTGGTGTACAGAGTTACCTGGTACCTGATGCTACCGGTTGCTGGTAGGTGGTGGCAGGTATCCCATGGATTTAGTCGAGGTGCGTGAAAGCTGGCCCCGATACCACGGTCATCACAAAAAAAAAGATCTAACATAGAGTTCATATTCGATATAATATTCTTTCTACACCATAAGTATAGACTTTTCAAACATCTAGATTTAACATGAAGTATGTTTTCCCTCCTATAATTAAAACATCTGTTATTCCTCTCCTATGATTAAATTACTCACTGTTTTGATGAGTAAAGACGATGTGTTATGGGTGATCTTATAATCTGATCTTAGCTTAGTACAAGAGAAGTAACTTTCTGGTGTTTATGTCTTGCTTTTATTTTATCTATGAAAAAAAGAAACAAAAGTAATGTGTATTATATTTGAGACTGCTCTCGCTTAGAAGTACTCGCTTCATTGCCCTGAACAAATGCATGATTATTCTTGACAATCATCTGTAAAAAATCTATGTTTCCATGTATCGATCTAATTGATATTCTACTCTCTTTTTATTCAGGTTAAATATTTGTGGCTTCTTTTTGATTTAGCTGCTGGTCCAGATAACCTGGTTGAGAATGGCCCATACAAGTAAAACACTTATAGCATCCTTCGTATTCATTGTCTAGCTTTTCTTTTAAGTTTTCGTGCTTCCCATCCTCCTCTATCCACGCAAAGAAAAGAAGAATTATATCCAAGGAAAAAAAGAAGAAAACTCACCACTTTCTGTTCTATTTCCTTCATTTTTTAATTCACCGTCACCCTTTCCCAACAGAGATGTTTTCGCTCATTATTTTTGGCACCTTTTTTTTTTTCTTTAAAGGTATATCTTCAGCACGGAAGGCCATTTATTGCCTGCAACTCCTCAAATATCCTTAGTACGTGAGCATTGTTCATACTTTGGAGCATATTGTAGGAACAACAATTTGAGACTGAAAACTCATTCACCTGAGAGTGCAGAAACTAATTCCAGTGGCTCTCAAACACGTGATGCAGATTCCAGTTTCTTATCGCGCTCCAGTTATCAAAGTTCTCCACCTGTCTCTGGTTTGAAGGTCAGAAATTTAATGGTAAAGGTTTTCATCGACTAATTCCCGTTGAATGTTTGGTTCAATTATTGAGAATTTCCTAACATGAAATTCCCCTTTGATTTAGTTTAAGCTAATTAAGCATGGTAGTCTGGTGAAAAGTTGGACATAAGTCTTAGGTCTTTTTGTGAGATCCAAGTTGCAAGGCACTGTGACTTTACTTGATAAGATTCCAAATTTTGTACAGTTTTGTCTTCAAGTTGAAAATTTGCAAGCTAAAGTTTCTTAATATTGCATCAAATATGTCAGTCTAAGACTCCCTTTGTCCCATTTTATATGACACACTTTCCTTTTCATCTGTCCCATAAAGGATACGTTTTTTTTATATATAGAAAAAGAATTAGCTTTAAACTTCCCATTATACCCTTAATGAGATGATTTATAGCCACACAATTCTCTGTCTTGTTTTAGACCACAAGTTTTTTTTTAAAAAGTTCTCTTTCTCAAGTCACATAAAATAGGACAGGGAAGTAGGACATAAATTTTTAGTAGTTTGGTTTGGAAATTTGTTTGGTAGAAGAAAATGTTAAAATTAAATATCGTATGTGTGTGTGACTTTTCATTTGACTGGAAAAAGAAACCACACAATAGTTTTAAGATTGAATTGGTTAGTGAAGTACCCAATTCTTGCAGCCTTTTGTTTTGTTGTGTAATTAGTATTTTCTTATGATGTGGAATATAAGGAGTCTGATAATCCTCTCAGAGAGGGTGGTAATCAAAGTAATAGTTAAACCTTACCTTACAACATACCTTAACCCTACCATTGTGGGATAGAGATGTTGATACAATTCTAAGTAAAGAAAAGGGAATAACAAGAAAAAGGAATTAAAAGGAAGAAGAAAAGAGATAGAAAGGTAGACACTCAATTGAAAAATCAAGGCAACCAATACTAAAAAGTAAAGACCTCCATTGAATTGTTCAAGATAGCACCTAAACCTATTAGAAAGACCTCAAGGGAATTAGATTCCCAAGCAACCCTTCTTCCCAAATTCAACACAATCAAAAGCTTAAGCAAGCTCACTAATCTCTCAAAGAGTATTTAGTCAATATCAATGTAATCTACCTAGGGAATTAAGAAAGCTACTACTTATACTAGGATAAAGAAAGGAAGAACTAGCTATTACAATTATACCCTTAATGAAGTAAGGGCCTTGTTTGATTGCCTTCCTTTGGTTGAATTTAGGATAATTCATCAAATGGTCATATTGCATGCTTAGCCTATTTCCTCACTAACATGGCCATCTTGTGCCTCTTTCTTCTTTTCATCTCCCCAAGCTATCATCAAGATGTGGAACCCCCGAGAAGGCTCCATAATGCACTCAAGTGCATCTCTTTTCATGAACAAGCTTTGTAATGCTTGGAGCTCACGTGCTTGACTTTTTGTAAAAGGTCTTGAGGCAACTTGAATTGCATCATTCTCCCCTTCTTGAAAGGAATTTGCCCTCAAATTCAAATGGTCATCATCAACCACCATAGGAAAAAGATCACACACATTGAAAGTGTTATGTACTTGGTATTCCGGAGGGAGAGCCACCTTGTATGCATTGTCATTGAGTCTTTCAAGTACTTCAAATGGACCATCTCCTCTAGGCATTAGCTTTGTATTCCTTTTGTTGGGAAACCTTTCCTTGCGGAAATGGACCCAAACCCAATCACCCGGTTCAAACACAATCTTCTTTCGACCCTTGTTGGCTCGTTTGGCCGTCTCTTGATTTTTCTTTTCTAGTTGAATGCACACCTTCTCATGCAAAGCCTTCATGGCCTCGGCCCTTTTGTTACCATCTAAACTTAAAACAACATCTTGAGACAAAGGGGTTAGATCAAGAGGGGTGAGGGGGTTAAAACCATAAACAACCTCAAATGGGGACATGCCAATAGTACTATGAATAACACGATTATATGCAAACTCAACTAAAGACAATTGGTCTTCCCAAGATGTTAGTTTTCCTTTAACCATGGCCCTAAGCATAGAACCTAAGGTTCTATTCACAACCTCGGTTTGGCCATCAGTTTGGGGGTGGCAAGAGGTGGAAAACAACAATCTTGTTCCAAGTCGACCCCACAACTCCTTCCAAAAGTGGCTAAGGAACTTAGGGTCCCTATCACTCACTATTGTTTTAGGAATGCCATGCAACTTGACCACATTCTCAACAAACAAAGATGCAACATGAGAAGCATCATCACACTTATGACATGCAATAAAATGAGCCATCTTGGAGAATCGGTCAACAATCACAAAAATGCTATCTTTTCCCCTTCTAGTCCTTGGCAAACCCAACACAAAATCCATAGAAATGTCAAGCCAAGGTCTTTGGGGAGTGGGAAGTGGGGTGTACAAACCATGGGGAAGTAGTCTAGACTTAGCACTACGACATTCAACACATTGACCACAAAATTTTGCAACATCACTACGCATTTTTGGCCAAAAGAATTGTTCTTCAAGAATCCCCAAGGTTTTATCAATACCAAAATGTCCCATTAAACCCCCATCATGTGCCTCCCTCACTAGGAGTTCCCTCCAAGAGCTCATTGGTACACATAGTCGCTTGTTCTTGAACAAGTAACCATCAAATCTAGCAAAAGGGGTAGGAGGTTTATCCTTAAGCCCATGGTCCCTTTCCCGTGCTTCACAATCTTGATAGATTGGAGCAAAAATGGGGTCCTCGGGATACAATGTTTTCAAGCTTTCAAAACCCATCAATTTGGAAGTCAAAGTAGTAATCAAAACATGTTTTCTAGACAAGGCATCCGCTACAACATTATCCTTCCCCTTTTTGTATTGGATTACATAAGGGAAAGTTTCAAGGAATTCAACCCATTTGGCATGCCGTTTGTTCAACTTCCCTTAGGCCTTTAGGTGTTTCAAGGACTCATGATCGGTCCTAATGACAAACTCTTTAGGCCACAAGTAATGTTGCCAATTACCCAAAGTTCTAATCAAAGCATAAAGCTCAAGATCATAGGTGGAGTAATTCAATGTCGCACCTTTAAGCTTTTCACTAAAATAGGCAATGGGTTTTGAATCTTGCATCAAAAAAGCCTCAATACCTACCTTACTAGCATCACATTCAATTTCAAAGATCTTATCAAAATCGGGCAATTGCAACAATGGTGCGGAGCTAAGCATTTTCTTCAAGGTTTCAAATGCCTTTGCTTGCTCCTCACCCCAGAGAAAGGTGTATCCTTACGGATTACCTTGGTCAAGGGAGCGGTTATGGTGCTAAATCCTTTAACAAACTGCCTATAGTATTTAGCCAATCCATGGAAACTACGAACATCACCAATGGATGTAGGAGTTGGCCAATTCCTAATAGCGTCTATTTTAGATTCATCAACCTCAACGCCCCTTGAACTCACAACAAAACCCAAGAAGACAACTTCATCAACACCAAAAGAGCATTTATCCACATTAGCATAAAGTTGTTCTTGTCTAAGCACTTCAAACACACATTTCAAATGAACAACATGTTCATCCATGGTCTTGCTATACACTAACACATCATCAAAATACACAACCACGAATTTTCCAATAAAAGGTTTCATCACATGATTCATTAAGCGCATGAAAGTACTAGGAGCGTTAGTGAGACCAAAAGGCATCACTAACCATTCATATAGACCAAATTTGGTTTTGAATGCCGTTTTCCACTCATCACCGGGTTTCATCGGATTTGATGGTAACCGCTTCTAAGATCTATCTTAGAGAATATACATGAACCATTTAATTCATCTAATATGTCATCAAGTCGAGGAATGGGATGGCGATACTTTACCGTGATTTTATTAATGGCGCGACAATCCACACACATTCGCCATGTGCCATCTTTCTTTGGAACCAAGATCACCGGGACCGCACACGGACTCATGCTTTCACGTACCACCCCTTTCTCAAGGAGTTCATCCACTTGCCGTTGAAGTTCCTTGGTGTCCACTGGGTTGGCTCTATAAGCCGGTTTGTTTGGCAATTGTGACCCCGGGATGAAATCAATTTGGTGCTCAATTCCCCTTAAGGGAGGGAATCCCGATGGAAGTTCCAAGGGAAACACATCGTCATAGGCCTGCAAAAGAGAAGAAATAGAACTAGGCAAAGAAGAGGTTAGTTCATTAGTATGTAAAGAATAGTCCCTATGTAAGATAAGGACCACCGGGTGTCTCTCCTCCATCTCCCCCGAAATCTCCTTAAAACTTGTCAGGAGAGCCACCTTTGCCTTTGTCTTAGGGTTCTCCACCCCTTCACTCCCTTCTCTGACTCCATTGTCTCTACTACTACCATCCCCACCCTTGCTTTTCTCTTTCAACTCTCGCATCTTTTGGTATACTTGACTAACTTGCACCGGTGTCAAAGGATATAAGACATGTTTGTGCCCTTCATGCTCAAAGGAATACCGATTGGTTCTACCATCATGGTTTGTAGCTCTATCATATTACCACGGTCTCCCAAGAAAAACATGACAAGCTTGCATTGGTACCACATCACATAGGATTTCATCTTGGTATTTACCAATCTTAAACTTGATCAAGACTTGTTTATGCACTCTCAACTCCCCACATTCGCTCAACCATTGAAGTTTGTATGGAGTAGAGTGTTTGGTGGTGGAAAGGTGGAGAAAATCCACCAAGGTAGTACTTGCAACATTGGCACAACTCCCACTATCAATTATCAAGGAACATACATTTCCCTTGATGAGGCACTTAGAATGAAAAAGGTTCTCCCTTTGACTCGGGTCATCCATAGCCTTGCTTATCATGGCCCTTCGCACTACATAGTTTGGCACGGTAAGCTCCCCTTCTTGAGGCATATCCTTGATTACCAAGGCCCTCATTGCTAAACCACAAGGCACGACAACATCTCCATATTGGTCACCCTCCTCATCATCAACATCTTCCTCTCCGTGGGCACCCTCATTATCATCCCCCTCAAGAAATTGCACATCATCATCACTACAAACTTCTTCCATCATTACAACGAATGCCCTCCGGTTGGGGCACTCACTCATCTTATGACCAAAACCTTGACATTTATAGCATTGAAGAGGTCTAGAAGAATTACCTCCTTCCTTGGGGGAACTTTAGGAATCGGCTTCTCAACTTGATTGCCTTGGACAAAGGGCTTCTTTGAATCTTGCATGTTGCCCTTGTTGCGTTGCCAATTGGAAGAGGAAGAACCCCCTTCTTTGTTGTTGGTCCAAGAACCCTTGTACCCTCTTGACTTGTTGAGCTTCTCTTCCTTGAGCCCCACTTCTATCTCAATAGCCGCTTCAAGAGTTTCATCAATATCACTATAATGGTGGAGTCTCATTTGGGAAGCAATATCTTTACTCAACCCGGCACAGAACCGAGTCATAGCATTTATAGGACCCTCTTCAAAATCAATCCTCATCTTCACAAGTTGGAACTCATCATAATATTCTTCCACACTCTTGGTGTCTTGTTGTAAAGTGTAGACCTTCTTGAGTTGCTCTTGAAAATACCGTTCGGTTACATATTTGCGCCTCAAGATAGCCTTTAGCTCTTCCCAAGTGGGAGTGAGGGTCAAACCATGCAATCTCTTTGCCTTCACTTGAGTTTCCCACCATGTAGAAGCAAACCCCTCAAATTGAGCAATAGCATAAGACGCCTTTCGCACTTCGGACATATCATTAGTCAAGAAGATTCTATCACATTGTATCACCCAATCAAGAACACATCGGGATTTCTTCCACCCTTGAAGGAAGGAAGAGTAACTTTGATGGAGTTAAGACTCGTGTCTCAACCCCCAATATTGCCATGGTGTCCATTATCTCCATACGGATCGTCGCCATAGTTGTCATCATGATAACCTCGGCCTTGGTGGCCGACTCGCCCTTGAATACCTCTTTGCCTACCTATTTGAGGGATAGGACCATATATTGCCCTTCTCCCATGATGAGGACCTTGGAATTGCATGTGTTGCCCTCTCATTCGGTTGTTAAATTCATTGGCTACCTCTTCTAACTCCTCTTGGAGCTCTTCGGGGAGCTCATCACCCATTGGTTGGACATTTCAGAATGGTTGACGGATATTTGGTGGAGGTGGAGGCACTTGTGGGTGTGGTTGAGGCAATTGGGGTTGTGGATGAGGTATGCGTAGTGGTTGTTGAGGCACTTGTGGTAGAGGTTGGTGGGTAATATGTGGTAGTGGGGTGGTGGAAGTGGGGTAGATTATTCGGTGAAGAGTTCTAGGTGACATCGGGGAAGAAGAAGCTTGGCGAGCTCCACTTGTGGTTCCATGGTAATGAATGAGAGGAGTTGAAGAAGCGTCCCTATTTGTTGCTTCAATACCCTCCATTCGAGTATTAATTCGATCCATCCGTTCACCCATTTGGATAGAGAGAGCGGAGATCATATTCATCACTTCGAGTAGAGCGGGGTCCCCGGTGGGAGCCTGAGTCTCATCACCATGATTCGACATTGGTACCTAGTGAAGACACTCAAACAAAGCAAGCAAACACGTTAGGTTAGTCAAAATAAATAGCTCACAATCACTCAAAGATGCACACCTTTGATTGCCTCACAAATTGCATTGGCCAATGATTGTATCTTGTTTAGTCCGATGAGTTGCAAGAGTCCAATCTCTACTTGAGGTCAAGAATGGATTCTTGTTTGACTCTAGAAAGAAAACTCAAGGCTAATGGACGAGAATCAAGAAGGTTCAACGGAAATAAGAAAGAAAAGTTGGAAAAAAAAAATTGGCAAGAAAAAGAATTCGGACTCAAGAACTAATCAACAAGAAGTAGAAGGAATTACTTGTTGTTAATTAGTTGTAAGAATCAAAGAAATTAGATGAAGGTGAAGAGGAATAAGTGTAGGAGAAGAGGGAAAAAGTTTGACACTTAGAAAAAAAAATTGGGGTCTTGAAAAGTTCCAACACTTAGAAAATTTTTGGGGTGTTAAAAATTCCAACACTTAGAATATTTTGGGGTGTTAAGAAAAATCAGCTCTCTGAAGTTGAGCTACACTCTCCTGCAGGTGAGAGTGGGGGTTGACGCGCGCGTGGCAGCTGGTGGCTGACGTGGCTGCTGACGTGTCCGGTCCACATGGACTTTTATTTAATTATTTTATTTATTTTTTGATTTTTCACTAGTGGACCCAACAAACACCTTTTGTCAAAATTTTAGAGCACTTGAAGATCAAATATACTTTTGTAGCATCTTTTTCTTCAAGAACACTTGAAGATCTTCAAGAACACCAAGTTAAAACCCTTTTCCAAAACTTCACCAAATTTCTTCAAATCTTAGGACTAGCTCCCCCTCGGCCTAGAGAACAAACCCCAACCAATATTAACCTCAATTTCAACCAAAATCAACAAGACCCACTTGAATTTATTCAAGTCTTCAATGTTTCAAAACTCTTTCACGGTAGAATCTTCTCCACAACTCAAAATGACTTGAAACTTCAAATTTAGACTAAAATGATACTAGGGAACAAGAATCTAGCATTAAAAACAACAAAACAAAAGAAATCAAGGCAACCAATACTAAAAAGTAAAGACCTCCATTGAATTGTTCAAGATAGCACCTAAACCTATTAGAAAGACCTCAAGGGAATTAGATTCCCAAGCAACCCTTCTTCCCAAATTCAACACAATCAAAAGCTTAAGCAAGCTCACTAATCTCTCAAAGAGTATTTAGTCAATATCAATGTAATCTACCTAGGGAATTAAGAAAGCTACTACTTATACTAGGATAAAGAAAGGAAGAACTAGCTATTACAATTATACCCTTAATGAAGTAAGGGCCTTGTTTGATTTGTCTTCCTTTGGTTGAATTCATGATAATTCATCAAATGGTCATATTGCATGCTTAGCCTATTTCCTCACTAACATGGCCATCTTGTGCCTCTTTCTTCTTTTCATCTCCCCAAGCTATCATCAAGACGTGGAACCCCCGAGAAGGCTCCATAATGCACTCAAGTGCATTTCTTTTCATGAACAAGCTTTGTAATGCTTGGAGCTCACGTGCTTGACTTTTTGTAAAAGGTCTTGAGGCAACTTGAATTGCATCAGATGTTGCTTTCTGGTAGACCCTCGGCTCAAGAAAACAGTTTCATAAAACAGGTTTGAAGAAAAAAAACACGAGGGAAGAATCTGAGATGAAAACATCAAAGAAACAAAAAATATTGACAACAGAAATAGTAAGGATAACCAATGTAAAAGAAACAACAGTAGGAAATAAGGTAATGGTAGAATAATATTGATATTAATAGTATGGGTAGGTAGGAGAGAGAGAGAGAGAGAGAGCAGATAAAGTGTTCTAAACAAGAAATATGCCCCCCCAGCCCCCACCCCTCACACCTAAAAGAAAGAAAATGCTCGACTTCCTACTAACCTTATACCCTAATCCTCGACCTCCGTGTTCTCCTATCTAGGGTCATGTCCTCTGTGAGTTGAAGGTGCGTCATGTCCTGTCTAACCACCTCTCCCCAATTCTTCCTCGGTCTACTTCTACCTCTCCTTAGGCCTAATACTGCCAACCACTCGCACCTCCTCACTAGGGCATCTGCACTTCTCTTCACATGCCCGAATCATCTTAGTCTTGCTTCCCGCATCTTGTCCGCAAGGGAGGCTACACCCACCTTGCCCCGTATATCCTCGTTCCTAATCTTGTCTCTCCTAGTATGCCCACTCATCCATATATGCTCAAGTAATAAGTATGCCACCATAGCTGAGCTAATAAAGAGGGACAGAAGTCCAGAACACATTTAACTTGAGAATGTATTGTTTAGGAGACCTCTACAGTGTGAAAGATTGAAGAGATGGAGTTTCTTTTCAAGGATTCTATAATCACACAAATTGTAATGATAGAAAATGGCATCTAAGAATTGCTTTACACGTGAGCCAAATTGCAGCCTCTTGCACGAAGGGGTAACACAAGACCCACCCGTGGGGGTCAATGTGGAGATTCAAAGCTCCGATAAAGGTGGCTATTTCTGTGATGTGCGGTGTGGGATGCTCAATAGCAGCAGACAATTTAAGAAAAAGAAGGTGCACTATTTTAAGTTGCTGCTGCTTTTGCATGGACACGGAGAAGACATAGACCGCCTTTTGTTGCATTGTTCCTTTGCGTCGGAGTTATCCAGATTGATTTTCTCGTTGTTTACATTGACTGGGTTTTACCTAGAACCATAGCCTAAATGGAAGATGGCACCTCTGTGTATTTTTGGCTTATAGGAGGGAAAGAGATAAAAGAATTTTTGAAGGGCTCGATAGTTTAGTTTTACGTGGCAAAGGTTCTCTTTTGTCTGCTTTGTACTTTTGGTGTAAACAGAAAATACCATTCGTATAGATGCTGACTCATTGGAGGCTTAAGGTTTTAGTTGTGTAATACTATGGTGAAATATAACACTTGGTTGTTTGGCGTATATCATAGATAGATACTTGGATTTGACAAACGAAAATTAGAATTATTTTTCAGAAAGGTACACATCCATATTCTTGGATGTTACTCTCCAGGGAGAAGATAAACTAGCTCGTGGCAAAGTCCTATGAACTGCCAATTTCTCCAGTTATAGGGAGCTCAAGTTTTTCCTTTTCATAACTAGCACTATTTTTAAAAATGCAGAATAAATACATTGGCATACTCCTATATTATGCACTTAATGAAAAAAGAGCTCACTGTAGAAAAGGGTGAGGGGCACCTTGCTTGCAAAGTCCAGGTTGGACTAAATTCCCAATGTTCTTTAGTAGCACAGCTTGGATGTGTTTCTCACACCTGCCAAATTAGTGTTTTTCCTTCTAGTCTTAAGCTCAAGGTCTCATGGTTCCTTTCTTGCTGGAATTTTGAAATCTATAAAAGAAGGGGAAGTAATTATATTGATCTAAATGTGTTAAATTCTTTGGCCTAGCTCGGCCAAAGCAATGCCCAAAAGTCCCATGCCTTTCTTGGTCGGACCAACCATACCGGCGATTTCCGACAAGTCCTTTTGAATAATGTCCCAAAATGGAAGATTTCACATAAAAATGGGGAGAAACTCCATATTCTGTACCTTGATTCTATTACATATGGATACCATGGCTAGTGATGTTCCCGCTGCTTTTGCCCCCCATCCCCCATTCAAAAAAAAAGAACTAGTGAGATTTCCAATGTACTGGAAGATTCATTTTCACTCACCATGCTGAGGAAGATTTGTTTTTATGACAGGGACTCTGTCCAGGTCTAACCCATGGACAAAGGTTTGGCATATCATTCATGGCTCCGGTGGATCCAAGTAGTGAGGATGAATATTCAAGCCAAAGGGAGACAACCGAAGTTCAGAGTCATTCAGTTATGTTGATTTCAGACCCCGATCCTGAAGTTCCCCTATCAGGTCCTCATAATGATCATGACAATGGTCCAGCTCGTGCGCCCCAAGAAGAAAGTCCCTCTTTTAAACAAAAAAGATGACTGGTGGCAACCTGTAATAGAATTTAGCCTTTCCCCAGTTTGCTGTCCGTTTAAGGACTTCTCAGTTGGTCATGATTTAGAAGGGGTTTCAAGCTTCAACGTCCTGGAACGTGAAGTTTGGTTTCTGCAAGTATATGGCAATTTGACTGATACCCGTTGGGACCAGAAGATGGTATTTGTGGCAAGTGCTCAATCATGATTCTTAAATGGTTATTAGGATTCATAGAGCCATATGCATCTTATACGTAGAGCTGGTATCCTGCAAGAACGTTGTAATCAGCAGGTGACTTGAAATATGTGTGTCTAAATCCAGGACATTTTACTGTATACTACGTTTGCTAACCTATTAACTGTTGCGTCGGAGTTGGGCAAGACTGAATGTTTGGTGATCCACATCAGAGACAGGAAGAGAGAGTAATCAATTTTTGTACATTTAATTATTGCTAACACTAGGTATTGAGTCCTGTTCCTTGGTCAGTTGGTTTCTCCAGGCAATTTGGTTATAGTTTGCCCAATTTCATGTTGTAATATATCAATCAGTGCCGAATGGACTCCATTTTTGGACTACTTTGGACCACAGGTTTTCTGATTCTATAGTGGTGTCAAATGTAGAATTTTTTATACGTGTAGCTGAGTTTTAGCTCAAAATTGACTCAAATAATTAAACTAGCCAGTTCCAGCTTGTGAATAACAAATTTGAGTTATTACATTAATTAAAAGGCTCAACTATATAGTGTCATTGAATTTTGAATTGTTTATCCATGTCTATAATATACATCAAGTCTGGATTTATATGCTATTTAGATGAGCATCTGAAGAAGTTAAAGAAAAAATGCAGAAGTCGAATATAGAGATTTATGTATCAACCAAGTGTATTGAGCAAAGTATGCACTTAAGCTCATCAGTCCTATTTTTGCACTTGGTGAAAACCAAAAATCTAAAGAACAGAAGAAAAGGAAATCAAGAAAAGGAAATCAGAGTCAAACTAATGAATTCATGGCATGTGTTCAATTATCACTTAATCATGGTTAAATAATGTATATTTTTATTACATTAAATCACTTAACTTTGGCAAGTTGTATTGATTTGATATAAATATATAGTGTGGATAAGTATTTACCATCTCGTCACCCCTCCATCTTTTTATGGTCTTTTTAAATTTGTCTTATCAGGTCCAAAAGTCGAGTTGCTGAGTTCGGAACTTAAATGACACTTTTTTGGATAAAAAATATAAAAAAGGCAATTGTTTCCACGGTTAGATCAACAAAATATTTATATGTAAACGTTTTGTCATCTATGTGGAGTAGGGGTACCTTTTTTTAAAAATAAAATCGTTCTTGTTTGAATGATTTCGTAAGTCGTGTATTTTTTTTTTTTAAGAAATCATATATACAAACGATTTGTTGGTTGACTGTTTTTTTTTTAAAAAAAGTTCATAGCTGATGATTCCAATGTTGTATATATATATATATATATATTTTTTTTTGAAAACATTCCAAGGTGAATGATCGGAGTTTTAGAATTATTTTTTTTTAAAAAAAGTTCCACGGTGAACGATTTTCAGTTGTTATTTATTTATTTTTTAAAACGTTCTGGTCGAGTTTGAACTCGTTTCCATTATTCAACATTTTCTTTATAAATAGTGTGATGAGTTGAAGCAATAAATACTATCTCCTTCCTTTGTTTCTTTTTTGTTAAAAAAATACTCAAATTTTCTCTCGTGAAACAAACTTTAAAGTATTTGTGTTTTATTTCATCAAAATGGATGAACATTTTGTAAGAGTTCATTTATTTTGGGTGGCGAAATTGTGCGTGAAGGCGATTTTATGACATACAATCAAGGTCCTAAAGTTGTGCAAATATTTTCGTTAGCCTTCAAGTATGAGTGTCTTCAACGCATTTTATAGAGTAAATATCTATCACTGATCCTGAATTATTTGTGATTATTAAAGGACGTTATCCGATGTCCTTTTACGAGCAACGAAATTTCAATTTACTGTGAAACTCCTATTTATGAGGATGATTCTTTATTGTCATTTCTTCAAAGTCCTGATAATTTTAGTAGTCAAATTAACATAAGATTTCTTGAAATGTATGCATCGATTGAAAGACGTACTATCGTTCAAGTCTCCACAAACAATGAGTATGATCTTCGAGAAATTATAGATCACTCAAGTTTGAACATTAATATGGCAGGTGATTTAGTCCAACAACAATCAATGATAGAATATAAATCATGATTAAATAATTTACATAATTCTGATACACAACATAAGAGTGTGGTTGAAATGCAATATCATAACTTTGACTAAAATATGCAAAATTATGATATGAACGGACTTTAGTAATATTCCCACACAGTTGTAAAATGAGACTTATAATGATCAACATGTTTCTCGTGATAATTTCATGGAGTTTTTTGATAGATAATTTTTATTATTTTTGTGAAAAAAATACAATTGTAATTTATATTACTTAATTATATCTATAATATTTCAACGTTTAAATTTTTTGTTATTTGATAGATGTGACAATTTTGAAAGCTCATTGACTCAGCTAACACAATTGTGAGCAACAACAATACAGCTAAGGATCGAAGGGAGTCTGATATTGAAAAATTATTGGATAAAGAAACGACGAATAATGATGAAACATCTGATAAAGATGATGGTGATCTTGATGGAGTATGTGGAGTTGTTGTTGCTGATTTTGTCAATTATCATTTTAATGCGATTTTATATTTGGACTTTACTGAGGAGAGCCCAGGCCAAAAGTACGGATGAATGAGAGATAATTTATCTGCTCAAATTGTTCTTTATAATTTCCAAAATTCTAAATTTCTCAAGTCAAGTTAGATTGTTATTTTTCATCTTATATAATATACCATACAATATATAGGTGTTCTTTTCCTTTTTAATTTATTAATTTTTATTTATCTCTAATTTATTAATAATATTAGGTAGTTAATATATTTTCTTGTATACGAAATTAGGTATGCTTTTTATAACAAGAAAAAAATGAAAGTCCTTGTTAAATTACATAGTATTATAATAAAAAAAAGAGTTTATTTTTAATTGATTCGACGGTAAGAGTTGGAGGATTATTTACAACCGTTATTTATTGGGGTGTAGCTGAATGATTTACTTTAGAGAAAATTCAAGTGGCATATGAAAGATAGGAAAAATGATTGAGCCACACACTTGTGATATAGATGGCTATTCGAAGGATCATCACAACTTGAACAACAATATGATTGCTTCTTTCTTGATGTCATACATTATGGAGAATCCAAACATGAATGTTAAGTCAGTTCACAACAAGATCAAAGACAAATACATATACATTCCTAGTTATAAAAAAAATCAAAAAAATCAATTTTTTTTTGAAATGATATACGGAGATTTTAAAGGCTCTTTCAAGAAGCTTTTTCGATACATGACTGCCTTAACATTTTACAATTCAGGAATGATTGTTGAATGGGAGCACGACGCTACAATATTGCAGGGGAAATAAATATTTAAATTCATTTTTGAATGTTTAAATCAAGTATTGATAGATTCAAATATTGCAGATCAATCATCTCAATAAATGACACTTATCTTTATGATTTGTATAAGATGAAATTATTAATTTCTATTGGAATCAATGTTAACAACAATATATTTTCACTTGCATATGTTGTAGTTGCACGTGAGAGTTTTGAGTCATGGTCTTGATTAATTTACTGTGAAAATATGTTATTTGTGAAAGAAAAGAAATTAGTCTCATTTCTGATCACCATCAGAAAATATCATAATGTGTTCAATTTTTTGAGTGGTTGAACTCACCCTTCACGTATCATAGATTTTGCGTACGATATTTGAAAGAGAATTTTAATAAAATATTTTTCAACAAGGATCTTGAGGACTTAATGTTGTTGGCCGCTTCTGGACATCAGGAGAAAAGGTTCAAATAAAAAATGAAACAAATCAAAACGTTGTGCTATGTAGTGCATGCTTGATTAACTAAGTATTCATTGAATAAGTGGATAATGTATAACAAAAATGATCATAGATGAAGAGCTTTGACAATAAATGTATCTGAGTTCTACAATGATTTGTTGAAGAAAGTTCAAAAACTTTCGATCACTGTGATAATTCGCCTGCCGTTTAAAACTCTAGTTGATCATTTTATTGAAAGAAATGTTCTTGCCCCCGCTTCGATTCAAAATAATAAAACTTGATTGCTTGTAGCTGAATTTTTTTTCTAGAATATTAAAAAAGAGCACAGACGGACACTGACATGATGAATTATAATATTGTAAGTGAAAATTTTAAGATTCGTACATTTGCATGTGAAGATAAAAGTGTTAATATTCATAACATAAGTGCAGAAGACAAGAGATGTACTTGTGAAAATTGGAGACAATATCACATGTCATGCTCACATGCTATTAAATCATGTGAGATACGTGTCATTCAATCGAAGATTTTGTTAGCAAATATTACAATACCAAGCTATATAAACAAATGTATAGTAGTTACCTTCTTTCCCTTAGATGATGAGACGTATTGGCCATTGAATCCAGTTTTTTTAATTGCAAATACTGAATATGATCGAACATCCGGAGTGCGAAAAAAAATCGACGTAAAAATGATATGGACATTGCTCCCGCTCGCATGGCTAGAAAATATAGTATTTGCAAGCAAACAGGTCACAACAAAACTCATTGTGCTAGGCGTCTTCAGTAGTGTTGTCTGTCAAACGATTTTCATCAAACCAATACTATGTAAGAATCTTCAATCAAACAGATATCAATGAATTTTCACTGATATTATGCAAAACTCTTTGTGTAATTATAAAATTTTGCTACGTTTACTGGCAAGATTCTCTGAACATTAAAATAAACTTTGAACATGATTTTAAAATGAAAAAAGTTTATTAAATAAAATAAAAATTAAACTATTTACACTCAAATGCCCCTTTCATACTAATTCTTTAAATGTTCATTCGGCTCATAATATTTACATGTTATATCCCCTAAGAGAGCAACATCATTTGGCATTGAATAGAGTCGTAATTGCGGCACTAATTTATTTTCTTTTTCAATTCATAAATTGCGACGCCATTTATTCTAGTTATGTGTTCTTTCTCTCTCTCTTTTTTTCAATATTCTTATAGTACTTTCTTTTTTTTCTTTCTTTTTTGTGTTATTTATTTATCTTTTATTCAAACATAAAAATAGTATAGTAGCTAATTATTATTTAACTAATAAAAATATAAAAATAAACAAATAATTAGACTAAAAGAAGAAATAAGTAAAAAGAATATTAAATTAACTAATTTATTTAATAAAATCTAAGCTAATAAAAATATATATTTTTATATATTTGGTTAGATTATCTTTTTTTATCCTTTTTTTAAAAATATAATATAATAAAATATAAAGATAAAGATATTATCTAACTATTATTAAAATATTAATAAATAAATAAATACACCTAACAATAAATAAAAGACTAAAGCATACCTCAATGATACCATGTCTGTATATAAATATATTGTGATAGTATCAGGGAGGTCTTACTAAAGGATTGAAACATACATCAATGATACTACGGTAGTATATAAATATATTATGATGGTATTATTGAGGCCTGAAGTAAATCTTGTTGATAACATGATAGTATATGAATATACTGTGATGGTATTATGAAGGATTGTGAAGTGTCTTATTGAAGGACTGAAGTAGTCCTCCATGATACTATGTCAGTATAAATATATTGTGATAGTATCATTAAGGAATGAAGTAAACCTAAATGATATCATGACAATATATAAATATATTGCGATGGTATACCAAAGAGCGTCTCATTGAAGGACTGAAATAGTCCTCCATGATACCATGTCAGTATATAAATATACTATGATAATATCATAGATATCTCACTAAGAACTGAAGCAGACATCAGTGATACTATGACAGTATATAAATATAAAGTGATGACATCATTGAGGTCTGAAGCAAACCTCAATGATACCATGATAGTATATGAATATGTTGTGATAGTATCATGAAGGATTGTGAAATGTCTTATTGAAGTAGTCCTTCATGATACCATGTAAGTATATAGATATACTATAATAGTATACTGAGTAGTGTCTCATTGAAGGACTAAAACATTTATTCATGATACCATACCAATATATAGATATATTGTGATGGCGTCATAAAGGACTGAGGATTATCTCATTGATAGATGATACCATTCCAATATATAGATATATTGTGGTGGTATACTAAGGAGTGTCTCATTGAAGGAGTGAAACAGTTCTCCATAATACCATCACAATATATTGATATACTGTGATGGTATCATCGAGAATTGCAGAGTGTCTCGTTAAAGGATTGAAGTAGTCCTCTATGATACTATGTTAGTATCTATATATACAGTGATCGTATACTAAGGAGTATCTCAATGAAAGACTGAAGTTATTCTCCATGATACAATGCCATCAAATATATATATTGTAATGGTATCATAGAGGAATGAAAAGTATCAGACTGAAGGATTGAAGCAGATCTCAATGAGTTTGAATGAAATTAGATTGTCAAAAAAAAAAAGAATTAAAAAAATTTAAAAAAAAATAAAAAATAAAAAATAAAAGAAAGGAGTTAAAATTGAGTATGAAGTTAGATTATAATAAAAAAAATATAATATAATTTGAGAAAAATAGATAAATAAACAAAAAAGGAGAAAAAAATTAAAGAATAAAGAAATAAATAAGAAAAAAAAAAGTAAAAAAATAAAACAAATATTGACGATTGTTTACTATATCAGTTATCTTTTGTTGTTATATAGAAAGAAAAAAAAGAGCAAAATTCATGAAATAAAAATAGATTATGGAAGAAAAAAATAAAAATTAGAAAAAAACAAGAGAATAAAGAAATTGAAAAACAACGAGAAAATAGAAAAATAAATACAAAAAAAAAGGAGCCAAAATTAATTATGATAAAAAAAAACATGATTTGTGAACAAAATAAATGAACAATAAAAAAGAAAAATAATAAGAAGAAAAAGCGCGAAAAAAAAGAAGGGAAACAGAAAAAAAGTAAAGAAATAAAAAATAAAAAGGAGGAAAAAAAGAGTCAAAACTGATGATGAATCAGATTATGGTGTAAAAAAATAAAAATAATATAATTTGAGAAAAAAATAAAATGAACAAAAAACATAAAAAGAAAAAATAAAGAAAAAAAGGAGAAAAGAAGAAAAAGGAAAAGAAGTGGAGAATTAAAAAAGAAAAAGAATGAAAATGGAGCTAAATAACTACAAAAGCTACAAGGTAAAAGAATATTTTCTAGAATTAGTTAGGGGGGTAGTTTTTGGAAGGAGATATTTAGTTGTAAATAGTTTGCTTCTATAGGATATGCATATACTTTTTCCTTAAAAGAAAAAGAATTAAAAAAATTTAAAAAAATAAAAATAAAAAAAAGAAAATAAAATAGAAAAATAAAAGAAAGGAGTTAAAATTGAGTATGAAATTAGATTATGATAAAAAAATATAATATAATTTGAGAAAAATAGATAAATAAACAAAAAAGGAGAAACAAAATTAAAGAATAAAGAAATAAATAAGAAAAAAAGAAGTAAAAAAATAAAAAAATATGGACGAATGTTTACTATATCAGTTATCTTTTGTTCTTATATAGAAAGAAAAAAAAAGAGCAAAAATCATGAAATAAAAATAGATTATGAAAGAAAGAAAAATTAGAAAAGAAACAAGAGAATAAAGAAATTGAAAAACAACAAGAAAACATAAACAAAATACAATAAAAGGAGCCAAAATTAATTATGGTTAAAAAAAATAAAAAATAACATGATTTGTGAACAAAATAAATGACCAATAAAGAAGGAAAAAAATAAGAAGAAAAAGCGCGAAAAAAAGAAGGAGAGTAGAAAAAAAAAGGTAGAGAAATAAAAAATCAAAAAGGAGAAAAAAGAGAGTCAAAACTGACGATGAATCAGATTATAGTGTAAAAAAAATAAAAAAAATATATAATTTGAGAAAAAAATAAAATGAACAAAAAAACATAAAAAAGAAAAAATAAAGAAAAAAATGAGAAAAAAAGGAGAAAAGAAGAAAAAGGAAAAGAAGTAGAAAAATTAAAAAGAAAAAGAATGAAAATAGAGCTAAATAACTACAAAAGCTACAAGGTAAGAGGGTATTTTCTATAATTAGTTAGGGGGATAGTTTTTGTAAGAAGATATTTAGTTGTAAATAATTTGCTTCTATGGGGTATGCTTGTACTTTTTTCTTTTAAAATAGCAGTACAATTTAAAAATAAAAGTGAATAGTAAAATTTCTAATAGATTCTAAAATATCAATGAACTTTCAAATCTCAAAACTTCACGTGAATGAATAGCATTACCTGCAAGATTCTAAAATATCTTTTTGTAGATTCTAAAATGACTACATATCATTTCTACTTGAGAAAAGACATCAAAACCCTTCTAAACTTGTCCGACAAACTTGTTTTAGACCTTTTACTTTACAGACATTTATTTACTCTCCTTAACAACTTTCAAGTGATTAAATACCACTCTAAATGCTAACGTGACAAAAAATATAAAAATAAATAAATTAAAGACACGTACTATTTTTAAAAAAAATAAAAAAGGTTCAAATATGTGAATTATATAATAAAAGTAAAAAACCATAAAGAAAAAAATCCTACCCCACCCCTTTCTTCTTCTTTGGGACCTATCACCCCCTTTTCTTCTTCTTCTTTCCTTCACCCCTTCTGCAACTCAATCTCCATTTTCTTTTCTTATTTTTTTCTTTTTTGTTGTTAACCTTTTTGAGTTCACCATAATATTATTAAAATTTAAAGAATTTTATGAATCCCTTTAGTCAAAGGGTTTGTTTAAATTATTTAAATCAATTCATTATCTTCCTTCACGGCTGAGCCGCCACTGTCACTTTCACCGGTCACCGTCATGACAATAATCTTTCAAGCATTATTACTAAAAAGATTGTAATCTGAATTCAAATTTTATTTTCTGAAATTACAGAACTCAAAGTGTCTTCTTACTTCAGGCCTTTAAGATATATAATTGTTACTCCAAATTGAATCATTTAAAGATAAATTTGCTAAGTTATTTGTCTGTAAACAAAGTTATTTGTCTCATTTTTTACACCATATTCTGATTCATCATCAGTTTTAACTCTTTTTTTCCTCCTTTTTCTCCTTTTTATTTTTTATTTCTCTACTTTTTTTCTGTTTCCCTTTTTTTTTCGCGCTTTTTCTTCTTATTTTTTTTCTTTTTTATTGTTCATTTATTTTGTTCACAAATCATATTTTTTTTTATCATAATTAATTTTGGCTCCTTTTTTTGTATTTTTTTTCTATTTTCTCGTTGTTCTCTTGGTTTTTTCTAATTTTTATTTTTTTCTTCCATAATCTATTTTTATTTCATGAATTTTGCTCTTTTTTTTCTTTCTATATAACAACAAAAGATAACTGATATAGTAAACAATCGTCCATATTTTTTTTATTTTTTTACTTCTTTTTTTCTTATTTATTTCTTTATTCTTTAATTTTTTTCTCCTTTTTTGTTTATTTATCTATTTTTCTCAAATTATATTATATTTTTTTTATTATAATCTAATTTCATACTCAATTTTAACTCCTTTCTTTTATTTTTTATTTTTTATTTTTTATTTTTTTTAAAATTTTTTTAATTCTTTTTTTTTTTGACAATCTAATTTCATTCAAACTCATTGAGATCTGCTTCAATCCTTCAGTCTGATACTTTTCATTCCTCTATGATACCATTACAATATATATATTTGATGGCATTGTATCATGGAGAATAACTTCAGTCTTTCATTGAGATACTCCTTAGTATACGATCACTGTATATATAGATACTAACATAGTATCATAGAGGACTACTTCAATCCTTTAACGAGACACTCTGCAATTCTCGATGATACCATCACAGTATATCAATATATTGTGATGGTATTATGGAGAACTGTTTCACTCCTTCAATGAGACACTCCTTAGTATACCACCACAATATATCTATATATTGGAATGGTATCATCTATCAATGAGATAATCCTCAGTCCTTTATGACGCCATCACAATATATCTATATATTGGCATGGTATCATGGATAACTGTTTTAGTCCTTCAATGAGACACTACTCAGTATACTATTATAGTATATCTATATACTTACATGGTATCATGAAGGACTACTTCAATAAGACATTTCACAATCCTTCATGATACTATCACAACATATTCATATACTATCATGGTAACATTGAGGTTTGCTTCAGACCTCAATGATGTCATCACTTTATATTTATATACTGTCATGGTATCACTTATGTCTGCTTCAGTTCTTAGTGAGATATCTATGATATTATCATAGTATATTTATATACTGACATGGTATCATGGAGGACTATTTCAGTCCTTCAATGAGACGCTCTTTGGTATACCATCACAATATATTTATATATTGTCATGATATCATTTAGGTTTACTTCATTCCTTAATGATACTATCACAATATATTTATACTGACATGGTATCATGGAGGACTACTTCAGTCCTTCAATAAGACACTTCACAATCCTTCATAATACCATCACAGTATATTCATATACTATCATGTTATCAACAAGATTTACTTCAGGCCTCAATAATACCATCATAATATATTTATATACTACCGTAGTATCATTGATGTATGTTTCAATCCTTTAGTAAGACCTCCCTGATACTATCACAATATATTTATATACAGATATGGTATCATTGAGATATGCTTTAGTCTTTTATTTATTGTTAGGTGTATTTATTTATTTATTAATATTTTAATAATAGTTAGATAATATCTTTATCTTTATATTTTATTATATTATATTTTTAAAAAAAGGATAAAAAAAGATAATCTAACCAAATATATAAAAATATATATTTTTATTAGCTTAGATTTTATTAAATAAATTAGTTAATTTAATATTCCTTTTAATTATTTCTTGTTTTAGTCTAATTATTTATTTATTTTTACATTTTTATTAGTTAAATAATAATTAGCTACTATACTATTTTTATGTTTGAATAAAAGATAAATAAATAACACAAAAAAGAAAGAAAAAAAAGAAAGTACTATAAGAATATTGAAAAAAAGAGAGAGAGAAAGTACACATAACTAGAATAAATGGCGTCGCAATTTATGAATTGAAAAAGAAAATAAATTAGTGCCGCAATTACGACTCTATTCAATGCCAAATGATGTTGCTCGCTTAGGGGATATAACATGTAAATATTATGAGCCGAATGAACATTTAAAAAATTAGTATGAACGGGGCATTTGAGTGTAAATAGTTTAATTTTTATTTTATTTAATAAATTTTTTTCATTTTAAAATCATGTTCAAAGTTTATTTTAATGTTCAGAGAATCTTGCCAGTAAACGTAGCAAAATTTTATTATTACACAAAGAGTTTTGCATAATATCAGTGAAAATTCATTGATATCTGTTTGATTGAAGATTCTTACATAGTATTGGTTTGATGAAAATCGTTTGACAGACAACACTACTGAAGACGCCTAGCACAATGAGTTTTGTTGTGACCTGTTTGCTTGCAAATACTATATTTTCTAGCCATGCGAGCAGGAGCAATGTCCATATCATTTTTACGTCGATTTTTTTTCGCACTCCAGATGTTCGCTCATATTCAGTATTTGCAATTAAAAAAACTGGATTCAATGGCCAATACGTCTCATCATCTAAGGGAAAGAAGGTAACTACTATACATTTGTTTATATAGCTTGGTATTGTAATATTTGCTAACAAAGTCTTAGATTGAATGACACGTATCTCACATAATTTAATAGCATGTGAGCATGACATGTGATAGTGTCTCCAATTTTCACAAGTACATCTCTTGTCTTCTGCACTTATGTTATGAATATTAACACTTTTATCTTCACATGCAAATGTACGAATCTTAAAATTTTCACTTACAATATTATAATTCATCATGTCAGTGTCCGTCTGTGCTCTTTTTTAATATTCTAGAAAAAAAATTCAGCTGCAAGCAGTCAAGTTTTATTATTTTGAATCGAAGCGGGGGCAAGAACATTTCTTTCAATAAAATGATCAACTAGAGTTTTAAACGGCAGGCGAATTATCACAGTGATCGAAAGTTTTTGAACTTTCTTCAACAAATCATTGTAGAACTCAGATACATTTGTTGTCAAAGCTCTTCATCTATGATCATTTTTGCTATACATTATCCACTTATTCAATGAATACTTAGTTAATCAAGCATGCGCTACATAGCACAACGTTTTGATTTGTTTCATTTTTTATTTGAACTTTTTCTTCTGATGTCCAGAAGCGGCCAACCACATTAAGTCCTCAAGATCCTTGTTGAAAAATATTTTATTAAAATTCTCTTTCAAATATCGTACGCAAAATCTATGATACGTGAAGGGTGAGTTCAACCACTCAAAAAATTGAACACATTATAATATTTTCTGATGGTGATCAGAGATGAGACTAATTTCTTTTCTTTCACAAATAACATATTTTCACAGTAAATTAATCAAGACCATGACTCAAAACTCTCACGTGCAACTACAACATATGCAAGTGGAAATATATTGTTGTTAACATCGATTCCAATAGAAATTAATAATTTCATCTTATACAAATCATAAAGATAAGTGTCATTTATTGAGATGATTGATCTGCAATATTTGAATCCATCAATACTTGATTTAAACATTCAAAAATGAATTTAAATATTTATTTCCCCTGCAATATTGTAACGTCGTGCTCCCATTCAACAATCATTCCTGAATTGTAAAATGTTAAGGCAGTCATGTATCGAAAAAGCTCCTTGAAAGAGCCTTTAAAATCTCTGTATATTATTTCAAAAAAAATTGATTTTTTTGAATTTTTTTATAACTAAGAATGTATATGTACTTGCTTTTGATCTTGCTGCGAACTGACTTAACACTCATGTCTGGATTCTCCATAATGTATGACATCAAGACAGAAGCAATCATATTGTTGTTCAAGTTGTGATGATCCTTCGTATAGCCATCTATATCACAAGTGTGTGTCTCAATCATTTTTCCTGTCTTTCAGATGCCACTTGAATTTTCTCTAAAGTAAATCATTCAGCTACACCCCAATAAATAACGGTTGTAAATAATCCTCCAACTCTTACCGTCGAATCAATTAAAAATAAACTCTTTTTTTTATTATAATACTATGTAATTTAACAAGGACTTTCATTTTTTTCTTGTTATAAAAAGCATACCTAATTTCGTATACAAGAAAATATATTAACTACCTAATATTATTAATAAATTAAAGACAAATAAAAATTAATAAATTAAAAAGAAAAAGAACACCTACATATTGTATGGTATATTATATAAGATGAAAAACAACAATCTAACTTGACTTGAGAAATTTAGAATTTTTGAAATTTTAAAGAACAATTTGAGCAGATAAATTATCTCTCATTCATGCGTACTTTTGGCCTGGGCTCTCCTCAGTAAAGTCCAAATATAAAATCGCATTAAAATGATAATTGACAGAATCAGCAACAATAACTCCACATACTCCATCAAGATCACCATCATCTTTATCAGATGTTTCATCATTATTCGTCGTTTCTTTATCCAATATTTTTTCAATATCAGACTCCCTTCGATCATTAGCTGTATCGTTGTTGCTCACAATTGTGTTAGCTGAGTCAATGAGCTTTCAAAATTGTCACATCTATCAAATAACAAAAAATTTAAACGTTAAAATATTATAGATATAATTAAGTAATATAAATTACAATTGTATTTTTTTCACAAAAATAATAAAAATTATCTATCAAAAAACTCCATGAAATAATCACGAGAAACATGTTGATCATTATAAGTCTCATTTTACAACTGTGTGGGAATATTATTAAAGTCCGTTCATATCATAATTTTGCATATTTTAGTCAAAGTTATGATATTGCATTTCAACCACACTCTTATGTTGTGTATCAGAATTATGTAAATTATTTAATCATGATTTATATTCTATCATTGATTGTTGTTGGACTAAATCACCTGCCATATTAATGTTCAAACTTGAGTGATCTATAATTTCTCGAAGATCATACTCATTGTTTGTGGATTCTTGAACGATAGTACGTCTTTCAATCGATGCATACATTTCAAGAAATATTATGTTAATTTGACTACTAAAATTATCAGGACTTTGAAGAAATGACAATAAAGAATCATCCTCATAAATAGGAGTTTCACAGTAAATTGAAATTTCGTTGCTCGTAAAAGGACATCGGACAACGTCCTATAATAATCACAAATAATTCAGGATCAGTGATAGATATTTTACTCTATAAAATGCGTTGAAGACACTCATACTTGAAGGCTAACGAAAATATTTGCACAACTTTAGGACCTTGATTGTATGTCATAAAACCGCCTTCACGCACAATTTCGCCACCCAAAATAAATGAACTCTTACAAAATGTTCATCCATTTTGATGAAATAAAACACAAATACTTTAAAGTTTGTTTCACGAGAGAAAATTTGAGTATTTTTTTAACAAAAAAGAAACAAAGGAAGGAGATAGTATTTATTGCTTCAACTCATCACACTATTTATAAAGAAAATGTTGAATAATGGAAACGAGTTCAAACTCGACCAGAACGTTTTAAAAAATAAATAAATAACAACTGAAAATCGTTCACCGTGGAACTTTTTTTAAAAAAAAATAATTCTAAAACTCCGATCATTCACCTTGGAATGTTTTCAAAAAAAAATATATATATATATATATATACAACATTGGAATCATCAGCTATGAACTTTTTTTAAAAAAAAAACAGTCAACCAACAAATCGTTTGTATATATGATTTCTTAAAAAAAAAAATACACGACTTACGAAATCATTCAAACAAGAACGGTTTTATTTTAAAAAAAGGTACCCCTACTCCACATAGATGACAAAATGTTTACATATAAATATTTTGTTGATCTAACCGTGGAAACAATTGCCTTTTTTATATTTTTTATCCAAAAAAGTGTCGTTTAAGTTCCGGACTCAGCAACTCGACTTTTGGACCTGATAAGACAAATTTAAAAAGACCATAAAAAGATGGAGGGGTGACGAGATGGTAAATACTTATCCACACTATATATTTATATCAAATCAATACAACTTGCCAAAGTTAAGTGATTTAATGTAATAAAAATATACATTATTTAACCATGATTAAGTGATAATTGAACACATGCCATGAATTCATTAGTTTGACTCTGATTTCCTTTTCTTGATTTCCTTTTCTTCTATTCTTTAGATTTTTGGTTTTCACCAAGTGCAAAAATAGGACTGATGAGCTTAAGTGCATACTTTGCTCAATACACTTGGTTGATACATAAATCTCTATATTCGACTTCTGCATTTTTTCTTTAACTTCTTCAGATGCTCATCTAAATAGCATATAAATCCAGACTTGATGTATATTATAGACATGGATAAACAATTCAAAATTCAATGACACTATATAGTTGAGCCTTTTAATTAATGTAATAACTCAAATTTGTTATTCACAAGCTGGAACTGGCTAGTTTAATTATTTGAGTCAATTTTGAGCTAAAACTCAGCTACACGTATAAAAAATTCTACATTTGACACCACTATAGAATCAGAAAACCTGTGGTCCAAAGTAGTCCAAAAATGGAGTCCATTCGGCACTGATTGATATATTACAACATGAAATTGGGCAAACTATAACCAAATTGCCTGGAGAAACCAACTGACCAAGGAACAGGACTCAATACCTAGTGTTAGCAATAATTAAATGTACAAAAATTGATTACTCTCTCTTCCTGTCTCTGATGTGGATCACCAAACATTCAGTCTTGCCCAACTCCGACGCAACAGTTAATAGGTTAGCAAACGTAGTATACAGTAAAATGTCCTGGATTTAGACACACATATTTCAAGTCACCTGCTGATTACAACGTTCTTGCAGGATACCAGCTCTACGTATAAGATGCATATGACTCTATGAATCCTAATAACCATTTAAGAATCATGATTGAGCACTTGCCACAAATACCATCTTCTGGTCCCAACGGGTATCAGTCAAATTGCCATATACTTGCAGAAACCAAACTTCACGTTCCAGGACGTTGAAGCTTGAAACCCCTTCTAAATCATGACCAACTGAGAAGTCCTTAAACGGACAGCAAACTGGGGAAAGGCTAAATTCTATTACAGGTTGCCACCAGTCATCTTTTTTGTTTAAAAGAGGGACTTTCTTCTTGGGGCGCACGAGCTGGACCATTGTCATGATCATTATGAGGACCTGATAGGGGAACTTCAGGATCGGGGTCTGAAATCAACATAACTGAATGACTCTGAACTTCGGTTGTCTCCCTTTGGCTTGAATATTCATCCTCACTACTTGGATCCACCGGAGCCATGAATGATATGCCAAACCTTTGTCCATGGGTTAGACCTGGACAGAGTCCGTCATAAAAACAAATCTTCCTCAGCATGGTGAGTGAAAATGAATCTTTTATCTCTTTCCCTCCTATAAGCCAAAAATACACAGAGGTGCCATCTTCCATTTAGGCTATGGTTCTAGGTAAAACCCAGTCAATGTAAACAACGAGAAAATCAATCTGGATAACTCCAACGCAAAGGAACAATGCAACAAAAGGCGGTCTATGTCTTCTCCGTGTCCATGCAAAAGCAGCAGCAACTTAAAATAGTGCACCTTCTTTTTCTTAAATTGTCTGCTGCTATTGAGCATCCCACACCGCACATGACAGAAATAGCCACCTTTATCGGAGCTTTGAATCTCCACATTGACCCCCACAGGGGTGGGTCTTGTGTTACCCCTTCGTGCAAGAGGCTGCAATTTGGCTCAAGTGTAAAGCAATTCTTAGATGCCATTTTCTATCATTACAATTTGTGTGATTATAGAATCCTTGAAAAGAAACTCCATCTCTTCAATCTTTCACACTGTAGAGGTCTCCTAAACAATACATTCTCAAGTTAAATGTGTTCTGGACTTCTGTCCCTCTTTATTAGCTCAATTCAATGTCAGGTTTGCTCTAAATTTGGTCACTCGACTTTAAGCCGTCTGATCATGCGTATCAAACTATTTCTAAGCAAAATATGACAGCATTGACTCGCACATCCCTCTACAGTAATTGAATCCTCCTGGTACCCTGATTCAGGCACTACGAATCATCTCACAAACGTGACGATTGCAATGATCAGATTTATGTGGAGGTTCGAAAGTTACTCATATTATATTGGTGATTCAATTTTCCCCTCCTCTAAAAGATCTTTACGTTACTGAAATAATAAAGAATTTACTTAGTGTTGCGCAATTTGCTGAGTTTCACCCTCGTAATTGTTTTGCTAAGGATCAAGCAACCAAGAAGGTACTGGAAGGAAATCTTGAGCATGGCTTATACCAGTGTACGTGTTTTGCACGTGTGTATCACGTTAATCAATAATTAAGCTATAAAATAGAAAATAATTTAATACAAAATCATACTGCATAAACATAACTTCAAATCACTTTCGTTTAAATTAATAGCTAAGTCTTTGGCTGTATGAACATTTTCTTATCGTGTATATATGAGCATCTTTTTATTGGTTAAATTAAAAATTAATTTGAATTAACAATATCCTAAATCCGCTTTTGTTGTTTCCCTATTAGCTCGAGTAATCCGGATTCATGTGGTGTAGGGGAAGCTTTGCTGTCAAACATTCAAAAGTAATAAATTAGGAAAACCATTGGTGTCAACCTCAAATAGTACTATTTGGTTATCCGTTATTCCCCCTTAAGTTACTCCCTGTCATTGTATCATTTCTTCCCAACTTTTTGAACGAAAGACGGAATAAAAAAGAACATTATATTCTGCCACCATAATTACGAAAAAAGAAAAAAAGAGATAGCTGTTGTAGAGGAGGAAAAAAGAAAACAATGGCCTCTCTTAATTGTAATTACTCAGTTATATTTCTCTTTTCCCTTTTATTATTTGCATCTTTAATACCAAAGTTGCATGCCAACATTGCCGACTTTGACCCTTATTTGGAAAAAAAAGCTGAAGAAGCCCTCAAGTCCTCTCTTGCTGCTTTCAATGAAAATCCTGAGCAACTCACTCAAACTTTCAACAAGGAAGTTGGAGAGTAAATGCTTTTATGACTCTTGTTTTTTTTTTCTTTAATAATTTTTTTATCAAAAGCATTTTAAATAATAATAATAATAATTAACATTGGTTTTTATCCAACATTGCAGAACTCTCTTAAATGGCACAAGGAGGTATCTGAGGGAGATGATATGAGAAATGCTTGATGGTGGTGCTGAGACATGAATTAAGACTTGAGTTACTATACTTGTAAGTGAAAATGCTATTCTTTTAGAAATTATCTAATTTGGTTTTTCCGTGAAATGTAAAATGCTCTCATTGAGAAAAGACATAATCTCAGCCATGCAAAAGATGGAAAAGTTCAAATGATCTAAAAATCAGTAACATTCAGCATCTCTTTAAGCTAATTAAGGATTCTGCATAAGGGATAAAGTCGAGCCTAAGTATTCTGCATAGAACATATTGAAACAAGAGAGAAAAGTCCATGCCTCGTGTATATTAGATGCAACGAGCACTGTAAGAACACAATTCCTTCCAATCAACTACCCATAAGAAAAGAATCATTAATCCCACAGTAGAATCAAAGAAGAGTAGACTACAACTAAGTCGTGTTCATCTTCAGCTAAGCATGTCAATCAAACACGATGGACAAAATTATTCGTGAGCCACACCGAGTGGTTTTGGAAAAGGAAGGCAAAGCAGACTACAAAACTGCATAGCCGAATGAAGCATAATTTAGTTTCAAAATACTTCTGGATGAACCTGATACCAGACCAGATATTTTGTTCATTGTCATTCCATAACAACTTTTGCTCCAACAGCTTTCATTTTCTCAATTATTTGTTCTCCTTCTTCCTTTGACACTCCCTTCTTGAAAACAGCAGGAGTTTTCTCGACCAAGTCCTTTGCTTCCTTGAGTCCCAAATCAGTAAAACTGCGGACTTCTTTGATTATCTTTATCTTTTGAGCAGACTCATACGACTCCAGTTTAAGTTCAAAAACAGTTTTCTCCGGTTTCTTTTCCTCCTTAGCTGCTTCTGGTCCCTTCATAGCTGCTGCTGCCAATCCAGCAGCCCCTGCCTTCATAACCCCAACCATTGGTTGCTCTGTCATACCCAACTTCTTCATAATAATGGAAGACAGTTCTGAAACTTCAACCAAGGTAAGTCCCGAAACTTCATCCACAAGCCTCCATACCCTGTCCGACGGAGGACTGCGATGCTCGGTAGGATCAAAATTTGCAGGATCATAATCAGCTGGAAGCTTTCTCTGGTCAATCTCTACTTCTTCCTCCTCTTCTTCCGCTTTCCTAGCAGGCTGAGCAAAGTGTCGAGTAAACACAGTTGAGGTAACAAAATAGGAGTCAGCCACATTGGATTGAACAGATTGTCTCAAGAGTACACAAGGCAAATGATGCCTCAGTCGTGAAATCAAACTCATTTCCGAAATTCTACTGCACAGGGAACTGAACTAGAAAGTAACCATCTACTGATCCTTTTGAAAGGTCAATCAACAACCTGCAAAAACCAAAATGCAACATTAAGGTCATACGGAAAATCTAATTCCATTTCCAAACAATGTAGTGACAGCACTTGGGATCAAAAGGACAAATAAAAAGTTTCAGGTGTGAATGAGAAGCAAGTGTACAACTGTATATATATTATGCACAACTATAAAGCTTTTATAGATATTAGAAGATGTAGCAAGAAGAAGAAGATGGAAGCTCTAATTCCACTTCCTAATTATTTATGAACAAGTACGAAAAAATAGAACAAAAGAAAAGTTTCAGGTATGAATGAGAAGCAAGTTTATAACTGTATACTTTATGCACAACTGAAGCTTTTACGAGAAGAAAAAGATGGAATCTCTAATTCCACTTCCAAATTATATAGTGACAGCACTTAGGATCAAAAAGAACAAACAAAAAGTTTCAGGCATGAATTAGAAGCAGGTTAACAAGTGCATAACTGTACATGTTATGCACAACTCTAAGCTTCTTACACTAATAAGTCTTTGGTGTTAACACGTGCATAACTGTAACAAGTTAACAAGTATACGTTACACTGGAAGTTATCCTCTGCACAGAGTACATACCAATTTACCACCAGAATCACACCCAAACATTGAGACAATCATATAGAATAAGTTTTTGAAAAACTCCCTTACAAAAATACAGCATTTGCTTAAGTCCAAACTCCCTACATATATTACCAATTGTCTAATGGACAGCAAAAATGTAAACTTCATTAAACCTGAGGGGAAAACAATAAACTTTTTCTTATTGTTAAGAAGAAAACAGTAAGTAATTTCTTTTGTGCAATATGAGTCTTTTCACTCCACAACAGAAAGGTTAGTCATGCTCTCTCTACAACAACCTATATAAGTCATGAAAAAGTGTAACTTGCAAAACAATGGCGGCTCTATGGGGGTCCATCCCTAGCTGCAAGAGAGAAGAACCAAATGTCCTAGTGAAAGGCCGTCACTTTACCTTGTGAAAAAAAATAGTGAAAGGCCGTCACTTTACCTTGTGAAAAAAAAAAAGTATGTATTCCTAGGTGAGAAGATGTCAGGTGTGTTGTAGACGATGAACAAAGGAAAGGGTAAAATAAAATGAACCCGTGTGAATAAAGAAAATAAGAAAAAACAAAAGAACCATGTGAATAAAAAAAGGAACATGAATCATTTCAACAGGTATCTTTACTAATAACCAGTATCACGGCCACGGGTGCTCACCACATATATCTATAACTTATTACTAATGATCATGAGAAAAACCAATCTCAATAACAACGCGATTACAGAAGTATATAAAAGCAAGGTTAACCAATTATCTCCCACTGATATCAATATGATCAAACATGCATAAGTTAAACATGCAAAACATAAAGCTAGAACATTTACAATAAAACCTAATTAAGTTAAAACCAAACTTCAGACCAAAAAATCTAATTTCAAACATGTCTAAAGTTCGAACTTTGCCTATAACCTAACTTCAGAAGTTTATTTTATTGCAAAAGTTTATAAATTTTGGCTACAACATAAGTAAGGGTCCTGAAATCAGTTAAGTGTGCACTTTCCCATTAATTTTGAATAGGTCCGGCCCAAATAAAGAAGCCTAGATTATCGCTAGGGCTCAGTATCCGTAGTTTCGTGAGGGAGAAGAAGAATTGTTTCGTTACAAAAGCTAAGCTATGGATTGTGCCATAAGGACTCAGAATGCTAGGGGTGGGCATTTGGTTATTCAGTTCGGTTTTTTCGGTTTTAAGCCCAAAATATAATCCTGGTTATCAGAAGACATAAACCATAAGCCTAAAAAGTTTCATCCCAGCTATTAGAGTGGAACGAAAATGGACAGTTTATTCAGATACAAAAAGCAATTCAAAACAATCTGCAAATTATGCATAATAATGGGCTGCTAATTCCATATGGAAAATGGCAGTACTTTGGAGTGGGATAGTTCCAGAAACCACCAAGACACAAACTTGATCAAATAACCCCCAAAATCAAGTTTATGCATTACCAAAAAGACCCAATTTCTTTTTCAGGAAGATGATTACATGAACAATGAACTTAAATCAGAGGAACCCAGTACAAGAAAATGTAACAAGCAAAACCCAGATGCTTCACTCCCAGTAACCTTAACATAATGCTTAATTGCTCATCAAATTCAACATCATCAAAGAAAACTAGAAAAGGAAAGAAGAAGAAGAAGAAGAAGAAGAAAAACCAAAGAAATCAAAAAAAATCAAAGAAAGGGGAAGAAGAAGAAGAAGAAAATCCGGCGTACCTGAGACTGGCTGAGAGACGGCAGACGCTGGTCGGCGACTTGAAAGTGCCGGCGCCGCTCGAAGTTTCCAGAAATCGCTGGTGTTCAGTCGCTAATCGCTATGAGAGACGAGACTTGAGAAATTAGGCTTTACGGTATTAGTTAGGTTAGGTGAAGAAAAATAGAAAAATAGAAAAATAGAAAGTAATACTAATTAGTTTCGGCTTAGATAATGAAAAATTGAAAATTGAAAAGGGTCCAAGAATATATAATATAATTTTCAAAAAATATTACTTATAAATATTTCAGTTTTTTGGTTAAATCGAATAACTGGAAGTGCAAAATCAAAAATCGAACCGAATATCGAATTATTAAAAATAAATAAATTGAAACCGAACCGAAAAATCAAAAAATCGAAATCGAAAAATCGAATTAGTTCAGTTCGGTTTGATTTTTCAGTATTTATGTCCACCCTTACAGAATGCAGTGTCCACCACCACAATAACATGTGCCTTGCTTTCGAAAAAATCTGGAAATTTCAGAGTATTAATTGTAAATGCTCTTCGAAAAAAGCTTGCTTTCGGCAGAAATTTCTTTTTTTTTATGACAAGAGAACCAACAACCGTTACCCTTCTCCTGCACAATAGCTGGCAAACCACACGCCCTGTGCGACTAAGCTTGACCCAAAAGGTCAATCCCGGGATTTCGAAGTTGAGACCTCCATTATGGAAGTCTCAAACCAAACCATCTGAGTCATCACGAAAGTGATCTTTTCATCAATTGCTAGGTCGAAATGAAACAGTGAATAACATCCACAATTCGCAAATGAACAAATCAAAGTATGAAGGGAATCCAAAATTAAAAAAGAAAGAGGAACATTGATTTTGACTGACTGACCTTGAGTTGACGAATCGATGAGGAATATGACAACGACAATTGCAGACAGTTGTAACAATCCTCGGGAATGAATACCAAAATCAGTTTTAGCCCTTTCTCCTAAAATCCAGGGGCAACAATGTCATTTCATTATCCATTGAACACTTCTTTTGTTTTTTTTTTGTTTTTTTTTTACAAAACATTAAAAATGATTAGAAAAGCTTAAACTCGTTTTTCTGGGGTGGCTTAACTATAAAGTCAATTAAAATAATGGGTTGAAGCTCTAATTTTTTTTAAGCTCCATTTTTTCATATATATTATTATTAAATTTGAAGAGAAATTTTAAAAGAAAGTACAATAACTTTTTACATTTTAATGTGAATGTTGCAATAATTGAGAATGAAAGAGTTTTTTAGGTAATTAAAGTATTTTTTTACCTAGATATTTAGTTATATATTTACTTAGGATAATAAAATTTGGCTCAAATATCCGATAAGTTAACATAATTGTATCGAAATAGTATTACGCTACTTCAATATAATTTTTTTTTTGGTAACTAATCACATTTTATTACCAAAAGACTTTAATATAATCAGTGTTTGTTGCAATGCTTGAAATCTTAAAGAAGACACCAAAAAATAAAATAAAAATCTTATAAGCATATAACAACAGAGTTTGCATAATGCAGAAAGTTTGATTGTTTGAGAGACTTCAAATATTTAATATTAATAGAGAATAAAAATAGTGAAAGAAAAAATAAAAAAGGTAAATATATAATTACATACCTAGGTAAAAAAATACTTTAATTACCTAAAAAACTCTTTCATTCAACAATTATTGCAACATCTACATTAAAAAGTAAAAAGTTAATGTACTTTCTTTCAAAATTTCTCTTCAAATTTAATAATAATATATATGAAAAAATGGGGCTTAAAAAAAATTAGAGCTCCAAGCCATTGTTTTAATTGACTTATAGTTACACCCCTGAAAAACGAGTTTAAGCTTTTCTAATCATTTTCAATATTTTGTAAAAAAAAAAGAAAAGGAAACAGATGAAGTGTTCAATGAATAATGAAATGACATTGTTGCCCCTAGGTTTTAGGAGAAAGGACTAAAACTGGTTTTGGGATTCATTCTCAAGGGTTGTTGAAACTGTCTGCAATTGTTGCTGCCATATTCCCCATCGATTCGTCAACTCAAGGTCAGTTAATCAAATTCAATGTTCCTCTTTCTTTTTTAATTTTGGATTCCCTTCATATTTTGATTTGTTCATTTGCGGATTGTGGGTGTCATACATTATTTTATTTCGACCTAGCAATTGATAAAAGGATCACTTTCGTGATGACTCTGATGATTTGGCTTGAGACTTCCATAATGGAGGTCTCAACTTCAAAATTTCGGGGTTGGCCTTCTAGGTCAAGCTCAGTTGCACAAGGTGTGTGGTTTGTCAGCTATTGTGCAGGAGAAGGGTAACGATTGGTGATTCCCTTGTCATAAAAAAAAGTAGTTTCTGTCAAAAGCAAGCTTTTTTCGAAGAGCATTTACAGTTAATACTCTAAAATTTCTAGACTTTTTTCGAAAACAAGGCACGAGTTATTGTGGTGGTGGACACTGCATTCTGAGTCCTTATGGCACAATCCATAACTTTGCTTTTGTAACGAAATAATTCTTCTTCTCCCTCATGAAACTACAGATACTGAGCCCTAACGATAATCTAGGCTTCTTTATTTGAGCCGGACCTATTCAAAATTAATAGGGAAGTGCACACTTTACTGATTTCAGGACCCTTACTTATGTTGTAGCCAAAATTTATAAACTTTTGCAATAAAATAAACTTCTGAAGTTAGGTTATGGGCAAAGTTCGAACTTTAGACATGTTTGAAATTAAATTTTTGATCTGAAGTTTGGCTTTAACTTAATTAGGTTTTATTGTAAATGTTCTCGCTTTACGTTTTGCATGTTTAACTTACGCATGTTTGATCATATTGATATCAATGGGAGATAATTGGTTACCTTGCTTTATATACTTCTGTAATCGCATTGTCATTGAGATTGGTTTTTCTCATGATCATTAGTAATAAGTTATAGATATATGTGGTGAGCACTCGTGATACTAGTCATTAGTGAAGATACTCGTTGAAATGATTCATGTTCCTTTTCTTAATTCACATGATTTTTTTGTTTTTTCTTATTTTCCTTATTCGCACGAGTTCTTTTTATTTTACCTTTCATTTGTTGATCGTTTACAACACACTTGACATCTTCTCACCTAGGAATACATACTTATTTTTTTCACAAGGTAAAGTGACGGACTTTCACTAGGACATTTGGTTCTTCTTTCTTGCAGCTAGGGCGGACCCCTATAGAGCCGAGTGGGTGTTTGGGTACGCCTTTAAATTGTGGATCTGTCATTGTTTTGCAAGCTACACTTTTTCATGATTTATATAGGTTATTGTAGAGAGAGCATGACTAACCTTTCTGTTGTGAAGTGAAAAGACTCAGATATTGCACAAAAGAAATTACTTATTGTTTTCTTCTCAACAATAAGAAAAAAGCTTATTGTTTTCCCCTCAGGTTTAATGAAGTTTACATTTTTGCTGTCCGTTAGAGAATTGGTAATATATATAGGGTGTTTGGACTTAAGCAAATGTTGTATTTTTGTAAGGGAGTTTTTCAAAAACTTATTCTATATGATTGTCTTAATGTTTGGGTGTTATTCTGGTGATAAATTGGTATGTACTCTGTGCATAGGTTAACTTTCAGAAATTTGGCAATTCTCTTTATACTCTCCCAATTACTACTCAAAAGTGTACATGTAGGACTTTCATCCACAATATCAACAAACTCAAGATGATGTCTCAAATCAATATTATGACCGGCATAATCTAAAATTGCACCCTCATATTCAATAGCCCTTTTCAACTTCAAGTAGGTGAAATTTCACCTTGTAGGAACATTCAAGCATAAAGACTTTTTACAAGATTTTAATCTTTACAACATTCCTGATACTTCCTCCACCTAGCAAGAGATTGCCTAATAGACACAGTTGCATTTTTTATACCATCCTGAACAACAAGATTTATAATATGAGTCATACACCTCACGTGAAGATGACTACCACCCATAAGATTGATCCCCCACTTAGTTAATTGCTTAGACAACTCAATCACAACTACATTATTTAAACTAGCATTATCAACTGTAACAGTGAAAATCTTATGCAAGCCCTACTCGTGCAAACACTTACTAATGGCCTTTGCCATATCCTCGCCTCTATGACTAGAAATTGAAAAAAAATTGATAATCCTTTTATGCAAAGTTTATTTTTTATCAATTCAATGAACGGTAATATACATATAATTGATTCGTTGCACGAAAGTTCAAGTATCAGTGGTTATACACACTCATTGTTGTGTTTCCTTAAAAAAAACAGACATCATTTTATGTTTCTCTTCATCAAAAAGGTCAAAATAATCACGAGTAACAGTGGTACAAGAAGAAATCTAGAAAAAAGGTTGTGTCACTTTCATAAATTGTTTAAAACCTTCTTTCAAAGGAAGTTCATCCAGAATTACTATACCACTAATGACACAAAGTCTTCCTACACTCTTCTTGATCAAATTTCTATGGAATAACAACTACATCATCCGTGTTACCCCTATAACCGGTTGAAATGCTAATTTTGTTTGTTTAGTATCAATATTGTGAGACATTTTTTTACATTTGGCTATATAATCAAGCATTGCCGTTGTACCATGCTCTTTTGTGTCAACAAAATACTCTTGTTTACAATAGTTATAAACACCCTTATTATTTCCTTCAAAATCAACTTTAATAGTAAAATGATCCCACGCACGAGACTTTTTTCTCCTTTCTTTCTTTACTTTAGACTGAACACTTTGAGTTTGACTCATTACATTTGAATTAGAAGCTCCACTTTCACCAACCACCTTATCAATTATGATATTTTCAGCCATGAATTTGTGTCACTGTGAATTATGATTTAAAAAGAAATAATCAAACAAGAAGTAAATAAAATACACATAAAAAAACCAAACAGCATAATTTTAGACACAAAGAATTGTGAACACTGGTCACTGAACACACAATCATTATCTTAAATTAAATCCAAAAGAAAAGAATATCAGAAACAGATATAAATCTATTGAAAAAGATGGTCGCAACTCAGTGTTTCAGATATAAATTTATTGAAATAGGTAGAAATTTAACTCGATTTCAAATTCTCTGAAGATATACACACACATGACAGTTCTTGTTTCTTCACACACAGTCACATAAGAATGAGAAATCGTAGATAAATTTATAAAATTGATAAAATTAGTAAGACAGAGCCGATAAAGTGAGAACTAAGATGGAGATAACAAAATCATAAAAGTAATTGAACCCAGAAACTATGTTGAAATTCAGAAATTTAAAACCATAAATATACTGAGAAATCGTGAGGAAAAGACTAAGAGATTGTCACAATGAACTTACCAGGAGGAGAAGACTCAGAAATCGCAGAAAAATGGTGAACAGATGAAGCGTAGCTTCTGGAGAAAGGAGACTGAGGCGCAGCTTCTGGAGAGAAATTGTAAGCGCAGCTTCAGTAAAGTTAAAGTGTAACCCTAAAATGAAATAGGGTGTTTATTTTTTAGTGTACTGTTTACTGTGGTGCATCATTATTTTTTCAAGATAAGATATAGTGAAAATAATTTAGCAAGTAAATAATAATTTTAAAAAATATTTTTAAATTATATATTTTGGCTATTCGTTTTCGTGTTTTGCTTTAGATATCTTTTTTTTTTAAATATCACGACCCAACTACTGGGCCGTGCGGGCACCTACTCTAATCCACCTAGATAGGAGAACCCTTACCATCCGAACCAACAGGCAATACGGAAAAGAAAAATAACCATTAAGTAAGTCCCTTTTATACATGAGAAATCTTTTTATAAATATTTGGAAAATCTTTACACAACAACTTTCAAAAAATAACAACCTTTAGAACTTACGAAAATTTACTAACAATATAACACAACCTCCCCAGAACCTAGTCAAGCCGGTACAAGAGCTTCTACAAGATGAGCTTATAACAAAGATGGACACAACTCCCACCATAGAAGGAAGTAGGAGTTTCTGAAAGATCACCGCAATCCTGAACCTGTGAAACATCACCAACTCTGCAACCAGACTATACCTAAAAGGTATAGCAAGAGTAGAATCAGTACAAATACACGTATGTTATGATCCTATTGCAAAAAGTCCCACATCGGTTATATGGGGAACTGTTGTGGGGCTTATATAACCTTGGGCTCTCCCACCTTAATAGCTAGCTTTTGGGGTGTGGTTCTCCTAAGGTTGTATCAATGGTATCAGAGCCACCCATCACCCTCCGTGCCCACCGTGCCTGGGATGGTGACGCCGGTATGGCAGTGTTCGGCCGGGGCTAGCCGTCGAGGCGCCTGGGCACCTGACTTGAAAAGGGCTACCTGGGAAAGAGCTACCTACACAAGTAGAGTGAAAGCTACCTAGAGTGGAGCCGTCGAGGACGACGGATGCGGAGCGTGGTGGTTTGTTATGATCCTATTGCAAAAAGTCCCACATCGGTTATATGGGGAACTGTTGTGGGGCTTATATAACCTTGGGCTCTCCCACCTTAATAGCTAGCTTTTGGGGTGTGGTTCTCCTAAGGTTGTATCAACGTACTGGTAGGCATCATCGGCTGACCTGAATTCACTCCTACCATCATATAAAAATCAAGAAAAAATGTACAAGATAAATATTTCACCCCTTTCAGCATCACTTTTATCCATCTCCCCTTTCGGGACCGACCTTCCTAACCTTTCGCTGCCAATTCCACCACCCTAGCCTTGACCCTGACATCTGGGACTTCCCAAATCTCGCTCATAACTAGACTTCTCAAGTTGCTGTGTCACCTAGACTTTCCAAGTCTCACTTTAATCTTTACCCCAGTCAACTACCTTGACTAAATATCCAGACTTAATCCGGCCAACTGCCTCACCAAATCACTTATGCCCATAGTATTACCTACCATTGTCCGGACCATTCCAGGACCTCTAGGACAACTTTTCAACTTGTTTATAGTAATCAATAACTACACCCCACACTATCAGTCTTTCTCCCAATATACCAATCATATAGAATCCTACTAACGACCATTGACACCTTCAATGACAACAATAGAGTTACATCTAAATCTCATTTTACATCACATAACCCGGACCCTCCAAGGATCCTCCATCCACACCTAAGTATTCAACAGACTACCCCAGTCTACACCAAGACCCACCCTTAGCTTATTAACCACAATAATTTGTGACCGCCATTAGTACACTTAATGACAATAATTTATAAACTTATAACCTCTTTTACATAGTCCGGACTCATCTGAATCTCCCTAACACATCTAAGTGTTAACATGGCAAACCCGATCTACACCAAGACCAACTAATAATCAACATAATAACCCGGCCTACACCAAGACCAAATGCACAATATAATATAACCACTCGGCCTACACTCAAACCAAACTCACAATATAATAACCCGGCCTACACCAAGACCAAATAATAATCAATATAATAACCCGGCCTACACCAAGACCAAATGATAATCAATATAATAACCCCGCCTACACCAAGACTAAATACACAATATAATATAATAACCCGGCCTACACCAAGACCAACTCACAATATAATAACCTCGGCCTACACCAAGACCAAAATATAATATCACAATTTATAAATACAGCCGGTCCACTCATGAAACTAAATCAATTACACGATGTAATGCAATAAGTAAACCCGTACAAGGCGTGGTACCCGAGCCAACCAGTTAGTATCCCATACCAGGCATGGTACTCGAGCCAACCATTTATTATACCCGTACCAAGCGTAGTACCCGAGTTAATCGTTAGTAATTTCCGTACCAGGCGTGATACCCGAGCCAACCATTAGTAATTCTCATACCAGGCGTGGTATCCGAGCCAATCGTTAGTAATTCCCGTACCAGATGTGGTACCCGAGCCAACCAAATGTCATATAGAAATCCACAGTCACAAATAATGAACAAACAACACTTGTAAATCAACAAGCAATTATACCAGGTTCATTTCACAAGACTGATCACCGAACTCTTAGACATTCCTAATCATTCCCTATGCATGCAACAAATACATTACCTAGACCAAAGTATACAGATATACAATGCATACAGGAATCAATAACCATCACCTACCCCATTTTGGGTACACAATGAACCGTCAAATTTCGTCTGAAGGCTAACCCCGGTTCACCTCTTTTAAACATGAAATTAATTATATTTATTCCTGACCCTCTTTCTAGGACCAAATACAACCTGCAAAAACCTTTCCCAGCCTTAGAACACAGCCAACGAATATCCTAATTATACCAATTAATTCCAGAACTTCCGTTCCTCACACATTTGTTAATTACTAACCCCTTTTCGGTTCCCCGAACCTTCTGATATTCTAGTTCCCACATTTTATTAGCAAAACCACACAATTTAAGCAATGCCTAGAATATCACAACACCATATTCCTATTCTGTCATTTCCAAACTCATCCAACAAATCAACAACTTCCTTCAGACTCCGTGCCCGAAGGCCTAACCATGGATTCTCCCTTTCATTCTATACAATAATAAGAAAATAAAAGTGGGCAATCTACTCTTGGAAGAAACCTAGCCTACCTGGATGTCGAGCAGCTGTTTCATGCCCTTTCTGGCTCTGTAAAGGCGTTCCCTAATGATTCTACAGGTCCGAATTCGTGGTTTCGCATCCTTTTTACTGGAATTCCTTCTCCCCATGGCTCCCAAGCCTTGGAACATCCTGTGAGGGTTCTTGGAGTAATCCTCATCTGTTTTGGGGCTGAATGGGAGAGAATGAAATTATAAAATACAATTTTGAGTTTCCTGATCCCGTTGCTCTGCTATAGAGGTCCCCGCTCCGCTATAGCGGTACCGTTGTAGTGGACCCTACCGCTATAGCGATGTTGACTAGCATTGACTTCTGCAATAGTGATAATTTCTCCGTTATAGTGGAGGTCGCTACAGTGGTGTGTCAACCGCTATGGAGGTTGACACGGGACAGAAAGTCGTAAAGTCTCCCAAAAGTACCCAATTTACAACACACTTTAAATTTTGACATTTCGGAACAACCCTTTCACGTCAACCTCGATACCGGGAGTTCTACTCACCCGAACTTACTTTCGAAAAGTCCTCCGGACACTTTTGTGCCTTAGCTAATAGAAAATCTAGTTCAAACTTAGACATCTTATCCAATCCATTCTCGGATTTCCCTAGACCTTATCTTGCTCAGAATTCGTCCAAGACTAGCCTAGCCCAAGATTTCCAACTCCTCAACCCGGAAGTTTTCTAACCCGATTCTTCGCACGAATAACCCACCCTCTATGAGGTGTCTTTTAATAATGACTGAACAGGTCATTATAATAGATACCAATTTACTCATCGTTCATCCCCGAATGATCTCTAAGGCAGAAAAAGAAGAAGAAGCCCACCCCCTGAACCTTGATGCTCTATCATGACAGCATAAATATAATCTTCGCAAATCACTGAAACTTCTGAATCCCTTGGTGTACCCAACTCAACCAAAATTTAACTCACTCCCGCTCTATCAAGGAATTCATTCCTTCGAGTTGCACAAGGCAACTAGATTACCTCTCCCCGAGTGACCAAGAAATTCGGGGCCTCATCGAAACACCGGAGTGAAAGAAACTCAACTAACGAACCAAAACAATTTCCATGACAAGGGGACCAGATCCCACCATCCCAATTTTCTGCTATACCCGGAGTTCTACTAACCCGAACTCCATTCCGGAAGCTTCCTACGGGGTTCTATGCCCCTCACATATCATCCTATTACCTTACTCCTATCAACACTATACCCCGAGACACCACGTATCTCTAAACCACACAACAACAAATATTCTATTGGAACCCATCCTAGCCTGAGATTTTGTCAACTCTCGCCTTAGGGGGAATTCTACCCGGACACTTACACCCTAACCAAATGATATAACGAGCACACCCATACCACTCAACCGACCCTACCACTAAGGATCATCAATAATAAACCAGCCACTACTCAGTCAATTACGGATCATTTTGCCAAATTCTACAAGTGTGACTACTCCCACCAATGGTCAATCATAATTTTACCAATACCCGGGGCTACCATATCTACCCTTTTCCGTTTGATCGCGCATGGATGCTAAATTTCAGGTAAATTACCTTATATGTATACTATATTAGTTCTATAGACAATTTCCTCGTTTCACATAGCAGCTCATACGGTAACCATTGCCTTTAGATACCCAGGAATGAATGAAAAACAGGGAAATTTAGGGTGAAGCTTCTGCCTCACGCTTTCCGCTATAACGGTGGTCACTCCACCATAGCGATAAAAATCCCGCTATGGCGGTTCCGACAGTAATAGCCCAGAAATTCAAAATTTCCAGTAATAGTACCCTCCCCCCCTTTTCGGTTATCGTTGACTAAACCGGTAAATTCTGCCATAGTCTTAAACTACCCCCAAGACCATTCCTGGCAATGCACATATCACAACTCAGCATCAAAATCATCAATCGTAAAAGATTCATATAAGACAATTGTTCCCAACAATACCTTCCCGCTATTACAACGAATAACTCTTCTTGTTCCCATGGTTCCCAACCAAGTCCCGTCTGTCCTGAAATCGAAGCTTCCCTACAGTCGTAAATCCTTTCCCCTCACCATCTTAATCAATGATGAGTCCCTTCTCGAAAGTAATATGAAATTTTAACCCCACACATATAACATTTATATACGAACCAAAGCATACCAACTCAAACCATGACAACCTTTTAGACCCGCCATTTTTACAGTAAGGCAACCCATCACATACCAACCAAGTAAGTCATACACGCACTGTACACACAAATAATTTATTTTCAGACTACAACAAAAATCAAGTCACATAATTTACTCTTTATTCGTCCCATGGATGACCATTAGTCGATCATCCATGTCTTACCATAACTCCCGCTATTAAGCAATAATAGCCCTTGTCCCTGGTACTTATTCACATACCAACCACTTGAAACCAGAGTTCCCATAAGTATATATATATATATATATATATATATATATATATCATTTTCCCTTATCATTTTTACCAATGATAAGACCCTGCCCAACATTTAGAATATTGTTTTCCACTTGAATTACAAAACAAGAACTCCTTCAATCATTAACACATAACCAAGTTAAGACTCTTTACTAACCATAATTTTTAAAGTAACTCAAGCAATTAGGATCGAGAGATACCAATTGGACTCAACCCATACAAGCAAATGAATAAACCGCACGAAAATAAGTGAAAGAAGAGAGATGTTTCCTAGAATGCTTCATAGCTTCCCAACGATTAGATATGGACGTCAACACACTAATCTGCATGACTCTAATCGATATTTTGCTCTTGTACTGGGAGATCGACAACATGGGCTCTGATACCATTTGTCACAACTCAACTATCGGGCCGTGCGAGCACCTACTCTAATCCATCTAGATAGGAGAACCCTTACCACCCGAACCAACATGCAATGCGGAAAAGAAAAATAACCATTAAGTAAGTCCTTTTTATACATGAGAAATCCTTACAAATATTTGGAAAATCTTTATACAATAACTTTCGAAAAATAACAACCTTTAGAACTTGTGGAAATTTATTAACAATATAACACAACCTTCTCAGAACCTAGTCTAAGCCGGTACAAGAGCTTCTACAAGATGAGCTTATAACAAAGATGGACACAACTCCCACTATAGAAGGAAGTAGGAGTTGCTGGAAGATCACCGCAATCCTGAACCTGTGAAACATCACCAACCTTGCAACCAGACTATACCCAAAAGGTATAGCAAGAGTAGAATAAGTACAAATACACGTACTGGTAGGCATCATCGGCTGATCCGAATTCACTCCTACCATCATATAAAAATCAAGATAAAATGTACAAGATAAATGCTTCACCCCTTTCAGCATCACTTTTATCCATCTCTCCTTTCAGGACCAACCTTCCTAACCTTTCGCTGCCAACTCCACCACCTTAGCCTTGACTCTGACATCTGGGACTTCCCAAGTCTTGCTCATAACTAGACTTCTCAAGTCGCTTTCTCACCTAGGCTTCCCAAGTTTCACTTTAACCTTTACCCAGTCAACTACCATGACTAAATATCCAGACTTAATCCGGCCAACTGCCCCACCAAACCACTTATGCCCGTTGTCCGGACCATTCCAGGACCTCTAGGAAAACTTTCCAACCTGTTTATATTAACCAGTAACTACACCCCAGACTCTCAATCTTTCTCCCAATATACCAATCATATAGAATCCTACTAACGACCATTGACACCTTAATGACAACAATAGAGTTACATCTAAATCCCTTTTTATATCACATAACCCGGACCCTCCAAGGATCCTCCATCCACACCTAAGTATTCAACAGACTACCCCGGTCTACACCAAGACCCACTCTTAGCTTATTAACCACAATAATTTCTGACCGCCATTAGTACACTTAATGACAATTATTTGTGAACTTATAACCTCTTTTACATAGTCCGGACCCACCTGGATCCCTATAACACATCTAAGTGTTAACATGGCAAACCCGGTCTAAACCAAGACCAACTAATAATCAACATAATAACCCGGCCTACACCAAGAGCAAATGCACAATATAATATAACCACCCGGCCTACACCAAGATCAAACTCACAATATAATAACCCGACCTACATCAAGACTAAATAATAATCAATATAATAACCCAGCTTACACCAAGACCAAATGATAATCAATATAATAACCTAGCCTAAACCAAGACCAAATGCACAATATAATATAACAACCCGGCCTACACCAAGACCAACTCACAATATAATAATCCCACCTACACCAAGACCAAAATGTAATATCAAAATTTATAAACACAGCCCGGTCCACTCATGGAACCAAATCAATTACACAATGCAATGCAGTAAGTAAACCCATACCAGGCGTGGTACCTGAGCCAACCAGTTAGTATCCCATACTAGGCGTGGTACCCGAGCCAACCATTTGTTATACCCATACCAGGCGTGGTACCCGAGTCAACCGTTAGTAATTCCCGTACCAGGCATGGTACCCGAGCCAAAGGTTAGTAATTCCCATATCGGGCGTGGTATTCGAGCCAACTGAATGTCATACAGAAATCCACAGTCACAAACAATGAACAAACAACACTTGTAAACCAACAAGCAAATACTTAGACCAAAGCATGCAAGACATACAATACTTAGACCAAAGTACACAGACATACAATGCATACATGAATCAATAACTATCACCTACCCCATTCCGGGTACACAATGAACCGTCAAATCCTGTCTGAAGGCTAACCCTGGTTCACCCCTTTTAAACATGCAATTAATTACATTTATTTATGACCTTCTTCCTAGGACCAAATACAACCTGCGAAAACCTTTTCCAGCCTTAGAACACAGCCAATGAATATCCTAATTATACCAATTAGTTCCAGAACTTTCGTTCCTCACACATTTGTTAATTACTAACCCCTTTCTGATTCCCCTAACCTTCTGATATTCTAGTTCCCGCATTTTATTAGCAAAACCACACAATTTAAGATATGCCTAGAATATCACAACACACTATTACCATTCTACCATTTCCAAACTCATCCAACAAATCAACAACTTCCTCCTGACTCCGTGCCCGAAGGCCTAACTATGGATTCTCCTTTTCATTCTATACAATAATAAGAAAATGAAAGCGGTCAATCTATTCTTGGAAGAAACCTAGCCAACCTGGATGCCGAGCAGCTGTTCTATGCTCTTTCTGGCTCCGTAAAGGCATTCTCTAATGATTTTGGAGGCCCGAATCCGTGGTTTCGCATCTTTTTTACCGGAATTTCTCCTCCCCATGGATCCCAAGCCTTGGAGCAGCCTGGGAGGGTTCTTAGAGTAACCCTCGCATGTTTTAGGGCTGAATGGGAGAATGAAATTATAAAACCCATTTTTGAGTTTTCTGATCCCGTTGCTCACCTATAGAGGTCCCCACTCTGTTATAGGTGTACCGCCGTAGTAGACCCTATCGCTATAGCGGTGCTGACCAATGTTGACTTTCGCTATAGCGGTAATTTCTCCGCTATAGCGGAGGTCGCTACAGCGGTATGTCAACCACTATAGCGGTTGACACAGGACAAAAGGTCATAAAATTCCCCAAAAAGTGCCCAATTTATAACACACTTTAAATTTTGACATTCCAGAACAACTCTTTCACGTCAACCTTGATACCGGGAGTTCTACTCCCCCGAACTCACTTCCGAAAAGTCCCCCAGACTCCTTTGTGCCTTAGCTAATAGAAAATCTAGCTCAAACTTAAACATCTTATCCAATCCCTTCCCGAATTTTCCTAGACCTTATCTTGCTCAGAATTCGTCGAAGACTAGCCTAGCCCAAGATTTTCAACTCCTCAACCCAGAAGTTTTCTAACCCGATTCTTCGCATGAATAACCCACCCTATATGAGGGTTTTTTAATAACGACTGAATAGGTTGTTACAAAAATTAATAATGAAGGGGACAGCTTATACATGCTACTTTTAGAAGAATAATGTTTTTACAAAAAAAAACAAATGGCAATAAGTGGAATTTAATTTCTCGATCTGAAAAAGTTAAGACTAGCTTTCAATCAGTGCATCATTCAATTTCTTTTAACCGTTAATGTCTTCAGTTAATATTAAATATTTTAAAAAATATATGAATAATATATCGTGTTTAGTCAAATGATCACAAGTTCATGCTGTCACGCTTTATTTTTCTCATGAAAAGCGGGATTCGACGTGACAACTCTTTTTTAGGATAAAAGAGGGTGAGTTGCCACTTAACGTATTATGGTGCGTTAGGACACCATTCTAAGCTAACTACAATTAAACCTATTCTAGGTCTACGCAACCAAAAATCGATTAAGGGTTTAAGTTACCTCGAAAGGAAGGTGTTAAGCACCTTTCGAGGTCCACAAATATGGGTCTCTGCCGAATTCGTATATTATGTGGGGAATTATGTGATAGATAAAGGGTCGAATAACCTATTAAGCTAAATTGACTATGTGATTAAACATATTGTCACGACCCAACCTACCGGGCCGTGCGGGCGCCTACTCTAATCACCTAGATAGACGAACCCTCACCACCCGTCCAACAGGTAACATGCGGAAAAATAGAAAGTAGCAAAATAAACCTTTCCTTCTCAAAAGAAATGTTTTTACTACAACACCAAAAAGTAGAAGAACAGTTTTACACTTGAAAACACCCCTCCCTAGGATCTAGTCTAAACAGGTACAAGAGCTACTACAGGATGATACAAAAGAAAGAAAGAGACACAACTTCCGCCATGGAATCGAAGGACAGAAGCTGCTGGAGATCCTCATCACCATGTACCTACGAAACATCACCAACCCTGCAACCAGACAATACCCAAAAAGGTATAGCAAGAGTAGAATCAGTACAACCACACGTACTGGTAGGCATCATCGGTCGACCCGAATCCACTCATACCATCATATAAGAAATCAAGGGAATGCACAATTAATTACAATACTTAACCCTTCAACATTCACCTTTCCAAAATCCAATGTCAACCCAATCCTGCCTATCCCTTAGACTTCCCAAGTCATCTCGGTATTGCCACATATATGTCCATACCTGGACTACCATTTTTTTACCTAAGTCAACCACTATGACTCAACAACCCGGAGTAAACCCCACTACCTAGTGACGTAGACCGCACACGTCGTACCGCCACTTACTGGTACAAAACTGTTCCCATGACCCCCAGGGCCATACTCAGCAAATAACCACATGCTACACTATAACCAGACCACCAAGTCTCTTCTTTAGCTTATTAACCGCACGTAACAAGTCTAGCCGACTTTGACAATTCTTAGTGACAACCAATATACATCCTTTTTACATAACCCGAACCCAATCAGGATCCCTAGTACATCATCTATGCCCATAACATACGGCATGGTTCACAGAAGAACCCTCTTGTCACTTAAGCACACTAACCCGACCCTTTAAGGACCAACTATACGACAATAATAATAAATCTCGGCCCTCTCAGAAACCCAACATATAAAGAACAATAAGTACACCCGCATTGAGTAAAGCAGTTCCACATATAATAACCAAACAGTAGTACAACTCCAGACTCTCAGTCTACCTTTTTACTTATCAACCACAGAGAACAGGTTCAACAGTCATTCAACAACAATAACAAACATGACATATACCCTTTTTCATTACCCGGACCAATCAAGGATCCCTAGACCAATACCTAAGTGTTTACATGCGATGCCCGGTCTACCCCAAGACCATCCCCACATTTAAGTATAACAACCTGGCCTTTCAAGGACCAATGTAATCAATCACAGATAACCCGGTTCACTCACGGAACCAACATGTAAAGAATACAACTAAGCAAGTAAAGTAAACCCTGTACCAGACGCGGTACCCGAGCCAACCGTTATTAATTCTCGTACCAGGCGTGGTACCCGAGCCAACCAATAAGTAACCTGTACCAGGCGTGGTACCCGAGCCAACTAATAAATAACCTGTACCAGGTACCACGCCCGAGCCAACCAATAAGTAACTTGTACCAGGCGTGGTACCCGAGCCAACCGAATGTCACACAAAATCCACAGTCACAAACAATGAACAATCAACACTTGTAACCAACAAGCAATAACACCTAGTTCATTTCGCAAGACTGAAAACGGGACTTTTGGACATCCCTAAATCATTCCCTAAGCAATGCAAACCATACAAATACTTAGTCAACAGTACACAACACTTACAATGCATACAGGAATCAATAACCATCACCTAAGTGTTTAACATGTCATCCCGGTCCACACTAAGACCAATCCCACACTTAAGTTCAACTACCCGGCCTCTCACAGGCCAATATGCAATAGAAACAGTTTCAATAATTAAAACAGGTCCATTCATGGGGCCATCATCAAATACAATTGTAACGTATAATTAGACCCACCCAAGGACTAATCCCTGACTTACCCCTTTTTGGCACATATTTGCAGATACATCAATTTTGAACCCTTTTCTTAAGACAAATACAACATGGGAGAGATATCCCCCAACATTGGTACTTTAACCGTTCTAGTTTACTCTACTTCCTTTATACTAGAATCATCCCCGAAACTCTCTTAAAACTAGTCATTTAATTAACCATAGCCTTTTCGATTTCCCAAACCTTACCAACAATCTAGTTGTCCGAACCCAATTTTGACATGTATAAACAACCCGGGATGAAGCACATCACCCCGACATTAAAAATGCCTAATCAGTAAACCAACCAAGCCATACAATCTTCCTCCAGATTTTGTGCCCAAAGGCCTAAACATGATTTATCCTTTCCTTCTATATCAATAATATGAAATAGAAACAAGTCTAAGTCTACTCAAAAAAAGAACCTAGCCTACCTGGATGCCGAGCAGCTGTTCCATGCCCTTTCTGGCTCCGTGAAGGCGTTCCCTATCGATTCTACAGGCCTGAATCCGTGATTTCGCGTCCCTTTAGCTGGAATCCCTCCTCCCCATGGCTCCCAAGCTTTGGAGCAGCCTAGGAGGGTTTTTGGAGCAACCCTCGTCTGTTTTTGACTAAAGAAGGGAGAATGAGATTATAAAACCCGTTTCTGGGTTTTCTGGTTCCGTCATTCCGCTATAGTGGATGGCCAACCGCTACGGCGGTTCCGCTATAGCTACCTAAATCCCGCTACAGCGGACCAAATTTTTTCAGCACGGACAGTCTTTAATAAAACAGTCATAACTTTTTACTCGGGAAGCGGATTGACGAACGGTTAGTGGCATTGGAAAGAGGACTCAGAGAACTTTAATTTGGTGGGTAATGGGACTCTAACTCTTTATATTATAGGAGGAATGCTCATTTGAAGTTGGCCCTAGTTTGAACTTAACTCGAAACTAAATCGGTAAGGAAACTTTCAACTTAACTTTGTGCTAGGAGTATTGTAAGACCTTAGTACATACCAAAAGTACTCTCATACTAAAGAATTAATCGTAATTCTTATTACAAATTGAGAGGCACCTGCCTTGATCGCAGATATTTTCAGTAACGACGGAACAGGTCGTTACACATATAGACTTTAATTTTAAGAAAATAAATAAATAAAGCGTAAATCTACTTATGAATATAAAACATATAATAGATAATTAAACACAAAGTTTATTCACTAATTAAACAAGTTATTCCTTAATATACAAATCTAAATAACTAGGTGACTAATCATGAAAAATCTTTATTTTAAAAATGAATAAATAAACTAAGCGTAAATTATTATCTAATGAATACGAATCTAGGTGATAAAAGTGATTGAATAGCAAATTTATTTATTAATTATTTGAAACAAGTGAGTAACAGTAAAAATCAAGGGCGGATTTATATGTAAAAGACAATCACATAAACTCGTGATCATTTGACTAAACTCAATATATTATTCATATAATTTTTAAAATATTTAATATTAACCGAAGACATTAATGGTTAAAAGAAATTGAATGATGCATTGATTGAAAGCTAATCTTAACTTTTTCAGATAGAGAAATCAAATCCCACTTATTGCCTTTTTTTTAAAAAAAAATAAATCTTCTTCTAAAAGTAGCATGTATAAGATGTTCCCTTGATTATCTCTATTATTTAAAAAAAAAAGATATCTAAAGCAAAACACGAAAAAGAATAGCCAAAATATATAAATTAAAAATATTTTTTTATAATGTAATTAATTATTATTTACTTGCTAAATTATTGTCACTATATCTTCTCTTGAAAAATTAATGATGCACCATGGTAAACAGTACACTAAACAATAAACCCCATTTCATTTTAGGGTTACACTTTACCTTTAATGAAGCTGCGCTTATAATTTCTCTCCAGAAGTTGCGCCTCAATCTCCTTTCTCCAGAAGCTGCGCTTTATCTGTTCACCATTTTTCTCCGATTTCTCAGTCTTCTCCTCCTGGTAAGTTCACTGTGACAATCTCTTAGTCTTCTCCCCATGATTTCTCAGTATGTTTATGATTTTAAATTTCTGAATTTTAACATAGTTTCTGAGTTCAAGTACTTTTATGATTTTGTTATCTCCATCTTAGTTCTCACTTTATCGACTCTGTCTCACTAAATTTATCTGCAGTTTTTCATTCTTCTGTGACTCTGTGTGAAGAAACAAGAACTGTCATGTGTGTGTATATCTTCAGAGAATTTGAAATCGAGTTAAATTTCTACCTATTCCAATAAATTTATATCTGAAACGGTGAGTTGCGATCATCTTTTTCAAAGATTTATATCTGTTTCTGATATTCTTTTCTTTTGAATTTAATTTAAGATAATAATTGTGTGTTCAGTGATTAGTGTTCACAATTCTTGGTGTCTAAGGTTATGCTATATGACTTTTTTATGTGTGTTTTGTTTACTTGTTGTTTGATTATTTCTTTTTAAATCACAATTCACAATGACACAAATTCATGGCTGAAGATATCATAATTGATAAGGTGGTTGGTGAAAGTGGAGCTTCTAATTCAAATGTAATGAGTCAAACTCAAAGTTTTCAGTCTAAAGTAAAGAAAGAAGGAGAAAAAGGTCTCGTGTGTGGGATCATTTTACTAGTAAAGTTGATTCTGAAGGAAATAATAAGGGTGTTGTAACTATTGTAAACAAGAGTATTTTCCTGACACAAAAGAGCATGGTAAAACGACAATGCTTGGTCATATAGCCAAATGTAAAAAGTGCCTCATAATATTGATACTATACAAGCAAAATTAGCATTTCAACCGGTTATAGGGGGTAACAAGGATGATGTAGTTGTTGTTCCATGGAAAATTTGATCATTCATAAATCACAATAAAATGATATATAAAAAATTTAATTAACTCTCCAAAATATATTATTGTCACATAAATTGGGACAGAGGGAGTGACATATATTATTTGAAAATTACGTAGAAAGTACTATAATTATAATGATTAACAACTTAAAATATGTAAAGCTATACAAAAAATTTAGTTGGCTCTCCAAATTCCATCAGTGTCACATAAATCGAGATAGAAAGAATAGCATATATTATCTGAAAATTATGTACAAATATTATAAAATCACAATAATTAACAACTTAAAATATTTAAAAACCACACAAAAATCTAAAAACTATATAAGAAATTTGGTTCTCTCCAAATTTCATTAGTGCCACATAAATTGGGATGACGAGAGTGACATATATTATCTAAAGATTATATAAAAAATATTACAAAACACAATAATTAATAACTTAAAATATTTTAAAACCATACAAAAAAATTAATTGACTCTCCAAATTTCATATATGTCACATAAATTGAAATAAAAAAAGAAATATATATTGGGCACGTGCAGGCACGGGCTCTTGTATCTAGTATCTTAATAGATCTTAATTGTGGAAATGATATATGTATCACTTGAAATGATCTTAATTGGCATTTGTTTCGACGAAAAATGAAAAACGATTGTTGTTTGTTTGCCCGGAGCTTGGCCGGAAAAAAGAAAAAATGGGAGAAGTGGAAGCTGGCAGTGGTGGTGAGTTTGTTGCTGTGTGGGTGGCCGTATGGTGAAAAATTGGCGTTTATTTCACCGAAAAAGGGAGAATGATTGTTGTTTGTTTGCCCAGAGTTTTGCCCAAAAAAATGAAGAAATGGGGGAAGTGGAGGCTGATAGTGGTGATGGCCCGTAGAGAAAAGATCTTTTTTTTTCTATGCTAGTGTTTATTTAAAAAAATGAATATTGATACATTACATATACATTTATACAATATCGATACACGTTTAAATCTCATTTATACAACATCGACACATATTCATACACTATTTATATAATAATGATACATATTTATACATCATTTATACAATATTGATACATTACATAACTCTTATACAATGTCAATACATTACATATATATTTTTATAATTTTTTTGTGACTAGTTCATTTTTGGGCGATTTTTTTTAAAGAATACTTAGCTATACTTAGTGTAAACTAAATTTCTTTGTTGTACATATTTAAAATTATCTTTTTTAATAAACTTGTGTAACATTTTAAGAAAAATAACAGGAGTTAAGCATATTTTAATAAACTTAAAACCTTGCCCCAAATTTCTTAGAATTATAAAAGGAACCCCGATGATCCTTTTCTGAACCCTAAAATGGAAAAATAAATGAAAGAGAAATTCAGCGTCTATTTTGTAAATTGAGTTTTCAAAGTGTTCTTTTTGCCAAATCATCTCACGATACATTCTCAGCAAAAGAAAACAAGAGGCAGAATTTTTACAGCAGGAAAGAAAAGAAATTCAAATTCCCAAAGCTCTAAATACAGAAATGATCAATTTGTGAACTCGAGTTTAACTTAATTCCAGGTTCAAAGATTCGTTTCTTGCTTGGGGAAAGATTTACATTGAAATAACAGGATACATGTTGACCCCAAATAGGACTTTTCAGTTCAACTTGAATGTTGGCTATGACACCATTTTAAGATTCTTGATCTGGCACTGTTACTCTCCATCTCAATGAACAGTAGGCACCTTAATGGTCGTCCCATGTTCAAAACCTAGTGATCCATCCGCGGCATACTTAGCCCAGAGACAGTTTACAATGACAACTTTCCTCCTGATATTGTAAAAAGAAACCTGCAACTAGCACGACCATGTTAGGGAAATAGGCCCTCAACCAACCCAAGGAGAAAAAGGTATTCATCTCCTAGATTTAGTTTCAAATAATTTGTTATTGAATTTTGAACTAGTTTCAAATAAAATATCTTCTATTCTTTCCATGGTAGTCAATTATGCAATGGAAACTGAACATATGTATTTTCAAGAACATTGATGACCTGAATTCTTTTCGTGCATTCTATACCATTTTTACGTTCCTATAAAGCACAAAATATTACACGAAGCACAAAACATTACATGAACAGTAATGCTGGTTCTCAATTCAGATGCAGAACTAGACACTGAATCAATCCTACGTTCGAGAGAGAAAAAATCAACTTTCTCCAAATACGAAAATTACAACAAAATGGTCAGATGAATACCGTGACATTTGATGAAAGTCTTTTTTTACTACTGTCAAGAAATAAATTTCTTTCACAAAATGGTTTTATAATCTAAAACTTGCTCTTCTCATGCTATTAATTTTTGTTGAAAATAAAAATTGTTTACCATTTTGAAGTGCAAACCAGAATTCACTTTCATGTTATATTCATAAGAGATTTTTTTCTTGCAGGGAATTGGCGTTGTTACTCGAATAGCTGCCATGACAATCGAATCAGTGTACAATTTTCTGCAACATCAGTTGTCCAGTATGGAGCCACTACTTGATGTCCGGCCATATTTTTAAGCAAGTCAATAAATATTTTCCTGTTCACTTTGAATACTATGCTAGTAAGATCCTTTCCATTTGGTCAATATAAAAAGAAACAAAATGTGGTAGATAAAAAGTGCAAAACAGAATGTCTAACTGAGATAAAAATTTGATGATGATACTATTACCAACATCGTATTTCTATAACTAAAACAGCATACAAGCCGGCACAACCCCCAACTCCCCAACAAAATTACACATGGAAACTTCCTTCATTCCACTTTGTTTGGCATGGTTTGGAGTACAAAGATCGAAATACTTAATTTTTTTGTGTGAATTAAGATATAAATTCTTCAAGATTTTGAAAATAAAGTTTCCAAATTTAGAAACAACATAGAAAGTAAATTGTAGATATAATTTTTTTTCTAAATTTTAAATAAACTTCTTTTATCATTATAATGGAGATGAATGTTACAAAGAAAAAAAGAAATTCTTATATTTATTTTCATCAGTAATTATAGTGACTTCTCATATAAAAAAAGGAAAGAAAAATACATAATCGAACAAAAAAAGAAGAAGACAGAGAAAATAGAGTGGGAGAAAGGAGGAAAAGATATAGATAATGAAGAAGAAGCAAAGAAAAAAAATTACAGAGAAGAAAATGAAGTTTGGGAAGAAGAAGAAGAAGGCACAAGAAAAAGACAAAGAATAGGGATGGGATCAGGGGGTTATAAATTGGGATTATAGATTCTGGGAAAAAAGAAAGTATAATTTTTTTAAAAAAAAAATAAAAAATCCACATGTCGCATATGAATTTGTTTATTTTTTCATGCAGAAGAGTTTGATTACACGCGCTTAAGCTGAATATGATAATATGAAAAAAGTGTCAAAATGACACAACGAAATCCTATTATAGGTGTCTAAAATGAACAAGGCTAAATTGAGGCGTCTAAATAAAAGTTACTGCCAACTTTAGAGGGCTGTCGATGGATTCCGCCTTTTTGTTTCTTTTGCATATCACATGTCTTCTGCAACCTTTTAACTTTATGTCATTTTTTGTTTATCTGCATATTATATATTATTTTACTTAAATATATTAATGTTATTATTTAAGATATTATCGTTCTTATAAACATTTTTCATGTGAACAAATTTTATGGCCTGCACATTTAACTTTTTTCATAAGCATAAAATTTAAAATAAAAATTTGGACATAATTAAAGATTTAATTAGACATATTAAATGTTTATAACTAACAACATCTTCAAGATTTTTAAAACATAAATTAATTAGTGATATCGTTTGTGTTCTCTTGCGCTACAATTAGTTGAATTTTTAAGCCATAGCGATTTTCGAGGAACAAACTCCCTCCTCTTCTTCTTCTTCTTTTTGTTCTCCTTCTTCTTCGACCCCTTCTTCTTCTTTTTCTTATTTTTCATCGCTATTATTATTTTGAATTTGTGGTTCTATAATAGACCTGAAATAAAAATTTGAAATCCTTTAATCTAAGAAAAAATAGAATACTAATTAAAATATGACATACAAATATAAATGTAAATTACTTTCATCGCTTCTGAATAAGGTTGCCAGACAAACTATTAACAAAAACACTCAAATATTAAAAAAAATAGTCTAATTATTTAAATAAATATAACAACTATAGTATTAACTAGAGCTCAATTCCTTATTATGTAAGAATACTATTGAAATCTAGGCTAATTATGTTCAACGCATTTTAAAAATTACCTAGGCATACATTAGGTTATCCAATACAATCCTGATTATGTCAATCATATTACACACCTTATTCATGTAAACTCTACAATGAGTCCACTTACGTGCAAGTGTTGTTTGTGCAATAATATGATTGTTTATTGCATATCGAGATAAAGATTGCAGTGGAATAATATGCTCTTAAACCCACACCTGCATTAAAAATGATAATAAGAAGGGCAATAAACAAAAATAGGAGAGAAAAAGAAAAAAAAAACATAGCGGTAACAAAGAAAGAAATTCACAAATATCATTCGACTTGCCTAACGACGCACGACATAGAAAATTATATAAGTATGATAAGACACCAGCTCTTCATGCTTTTCTAGACATAGGGCCGGACATATTTTGGCTCAAAATCAACCGAATTGAATTTTTTTAAATTTTGGTTATAGTTTTTCAATTAATTCGGTCGATTTCGATTTTAATTTTCAAAAAATTTTAAAACTTAATTTGATTTTCAATTTTTTTTCAAAAAAATCGATTAACCAAAAAATTGAATTATAAATATACTATATATTGTATTATTATATATATACATAAGGGCCAGCCTATGGCTATTATACTTTACACTCACACTCACTCACTCGGCCTAATAATTAATCCCCCACCAGGCCCAATCCACTTCACTTACACATTTTCATAAAATATGAATTATTAATCTGATCTTTCACAACTCACCCACACTGTCACCTGCGTGCCGCCTCTTTCTCAGACTCATAAATCACCGATGTTGCTGCTCTCTATCACACACCGGTGCCACTACTCTCTCTCACATGCCGGCGACTGGCGACATCCTACCATCACAAATCTCTCAAAAATTAGGTTTGAAAAAAAAAATTGATCCAATTTTAAAAGTTCAATTATGACCAAAAAAGATGCTTAATATAATAATATTCAAACCAAAAAATTAAATTGAACTAAAATGAATTGAATATGCAAAAAATAAACTGAACCAAAATTATTTCAGTTCGATTTTGGTTAACGATTTTGCCAAAATGAAAATAAAAAAATCAATCAAACTTCACAAAATAAATCACCTACCGTCTTTTTTGGGATCAATATCAGCAATGTAGAGCTATGACACAATCAAATCAACCAATCGAATGCCCAGCCCTATCTAGACACATAACACTTAAGTCTTGTAATTCTATCAAATAATTCAAGAAAAATTTGTTGTCAGACTTGTTAGGGAATAATGTTCTACCACATGATTATGATATATATATATATATAACCTAACTTTTTGTTGTACTTCTTTTTCTGTTGACTCATTAGTAATTTCTTCTAGATTCCCGATATAGTTAGCTAATCTTAATGTACTTATTTTGCTAATACCATCAAAATCGACTTGAGAGATTTGTCAACCGATATAATCATAAATTATTTGTTGTCATTTCTCCAAAGTCACATGTCTTGAGTCATTATGAAATGTAGGATCTCCATTAACTACCAAATCAAAACATAATTTTCACATCATGTAAGGCGATTGTAGCTTCACCTGTACATATGTGAAAGGTATGGGTTTCTGGCCGCCACCTTTCTACCATTGCAGTAATGACTCCACGATTATACAGAATAGATTCTATCTCTACGAGTTCCTTGAATTTACAATGTCCTACATAAATATGTACGCGTTGATATAATGGATTATACTTTAAGTGCAATCAAAATTGTTCATCAGTACGACGTGAATATAAGCACGCCTCCTCACCTTTTAATTGTTATGTCCATATAGCTTGAAATAGATGTTTTTATTGAAGTGTTAAAATATCATACACAATTGAACCACGATTTACGTTAACTTGTGAAGGATCCATACTTAGCTATAAACAAATATGAAGTATGTTATTTAGTTAAAATGATGAGCAAATAATGATAATTTAAAACTAATATAAATAGCATACAAAAATATATACAATAAATAAATATTACATATACAAAAATAATATACAATTAAGAATTATAAATATATAAGTATTAAAAATGTGTAAAAAACTATTATAAATGCATAAATTTTTTAAATATACCTCATGATTTATGCTTTAACGAACCTCAAAGAGATCTTTACATCTTTATGTTTTCAATGAAAATATGATGAAGTTAACTTTTACAACCAGAGAGAAAATATCAATGTGAGGAAGAAGATTGATGTACGATTTTGCTCTGTAAAATAATATTTATAAGAAAGATAGAAATGAACAAACAATTCAAAAAGGAAAAGGACGAATTTTAGGAAAGACCAACACCTTTTCAGATTTTTGTATAATATTTTAGGAATCTTGTTTTTTTACTTTGTTTTAGAATTTTTGCAGGTTTTATTTTTAGGTAGTTTAGGTATATTTTTTAAAACAAATAAAGAATGTCGGAACTCGTTTCTTCATAAACATTTTTTTAAAATAAAAAAGGAAACTCGTTCAAACTCGTTTATACCAAAACATTTTAAAAAAAAAATAACAGCAAAAAATCGTTCACCTTGGAATATTTTTTTAAAAAATACATAAATTAGAACTCCAAAATCGTTCACCTTAAAACGTTTTCAAATATATATATATATATATATATATATATACACACACACAACATTGAAATCATTCAGCTATGAACATTTTTTAAAAAAATGTTAACCAACAAATCATTTTTGTGTAAAAGATTTCTATAAAAAAATTACATGGCTTACGAAATCGTTCAAACAAGAACGATTTTATTTTAAAAAAATACCCCTATCCCATATAGATGAAAAAACGTTTACATATAAACGTTTTGTCCTTTTTGATCTAATTGTGGAGATAGTTGCCCTTTTGATATTTTTGATTCAAAAAAGTGTCATTTTGGTCCTCGACCCTCGAATTACCAATGTAAATCTCTTAACTTTTAACTTGAAGAAGAGATGTGAGTCTTCATTTTCCCGATAATTTGTCAATCAGAGAGCAATTAATTTTTCTCAATATTTTTCAAGACATAAGTTTAGAGAACGTTTATCTTATTTGGCATAAATTGTGTAGTACATATCTAATTCGCAAGATATAAGTTTAGAGAACTTTTGCCTTGTTCGATAAAAATTATATAGAGAATTTAAGGCATAACTTTGTGAGTTCTCTGAAACTGATATGCCTTTATCGACATAAAATCTGTAGAAACTAAGTGACATCATTTATTTTTCCTTGTAAGACATAACTTGTGTTATATTATGATAAGAAAATATTAACTTTTGGGTTGTGAATTTACAGAGTGGTAGTTATACTAACTTTGTTATATGGGGCAGAGTGTTGGTCAGTCGAGAACTCTCATGTTTAGAAGATGAAAATTGCGAATGAGGATATTGTGATGGATGTTCGGGCATACCAGAAGAGATAGGATTGTTAATAAGGATATCCGGGACAAGGTGGTAGTGACGTCGGTGGAGGATAAGATGCGGAAAGCGAGGTTGAGATGATTCGACCATGTGAAGAGGAGATGCATAGATGTCCCAGTGCGAAGGTGTGAGAGGTTGGTTATGGATGATTTCATGAGAGGTAGAGGTGGATCGAAGAAGTATTAGGGAGAGATGATTAGACAGGACATGACACAGTTTCAGCTTACCGAGGATATGACCTTAGATAGGAAGGTGCGGAGAACACGTATTATTAGGGTATAAGGTTAGTAGGTAATCGTGTATTATCTTGCTGTCCCTTCACATTAGTAGTCGTAATATTGCTCCTCATTATTGTATTGTTAATTTATTATATTTTCCGTTATGTTACTATCTACTATTTCTGTTATCATCTGTTGTTTCTTGTACCTCTGTCACTTCCTTGTTGGGATTGCTATGAACTAATTTTTTCTTGCGCTGAGGGTCTATTGAAAACAACCTCTCTACTCTGAGGTAGAGTAAGATCTGCGTACACTCTATCCTTCTCAAACCCCACATAGTGAAACTACATTAGGTATGTTGTTGGCGGCTTACGAATTCACTTTTGCCTTGCGAATTTGTTTTCTTTTTTAGATATCAGGAATGTTTTCGGTCATTTTTTTATTGCTTAAAGTGTTGAAGGCAAAACTAAAAAATATCAATTTAAGAGACAAAAATTAAAGGCCACCTCACATTTTGGGATCATTCGGGAATGTGGCCTGTCAGAAAAGCTCAATTATTCAAACAAGAAGGATTTGGGAAAAGGACATGGACTGACCCTTTTTAAAATTAATGGCCCATGTTTGAGCTATTGGATACTACATGTCCAGTCGGCCAAACAAATTTCATATAATGGCTATTCAGGCCTTTTATTTAATCCGGTCCATTTAGCCCAATGCCGCCTTTGTTGACTTTTCTTCTCTTTCTTCTTTCTTCTTCTTTTTTTTGGCTGGTTGCTTTTGTTTTTTTTTGTTGTTGTTATTGTTTTTTATTTTATTTTTGCTGGCTTATTTATTTATTTTTTCTTCGTTTTTTGTTGCTTTTTTATTTTATTTTTATTATATAAAGTGTATAATAAATGTATTAGTATATAATATCTTATTTTCTTGGCAAGTTCTAATTAAATTATACTTATACAAATTTGTAGGTTATGTCTCATACAAAGTTCGGAATTTCGTACCCCTCTATTTTCTTTTTTGAGTTGATTGTATAATTTTTTTATTTTTTTTTATTCATTTCACTCTCAGTTAGTATAGATATATTACAAAAAAATATTGATCTATGCAGTTAAAAGTTGTATAGAATGTGTATAGAAACTATATAATTATTGTATATAATATGTATTTGTATATGATGTTTATAGAAATTGCATAATTATTCTATAAAATATGTATATGTATAAGATTTCTATAGAAAATGTATAATTATTGTATATAATATGTATTTGTATAATTATTGCAGTTAAAAATTATATAGAATGTGTATAAAAACTATATAATAGTTCTATAAAATATATATATTTATAAGATATATGTAGAAACTATATAAGATGTGTATAGAAACTGTATAATTATTGTATAGAATATGTATTTGTATAAGATGTGTATAAAAATTGTGTCAGTATAAAATATTATATGTATAATTATTGTATAGAATATGTATTTGTATAAGATGTGTATAAAAATTGTATCAGTATAAAAAATTATAATATCATTATTGTATAAATGTGTATAAAAACTGTAAATTATTGTATAAATTTTTTATTATTATTGTATAGAATATGTATCTGTATAAGATGCATATAAAAACTGTATCATTATTATATAAAATATGTATATGTATCATTGTTCTATAAAATATGTTATTTTTATATAACAAATAAAGATACATTCTTTTTGTATTTGACTAATAAAAAAGAGTAGCAATTATAATATTATAAATTTTTATTTGTTAAAAAAAACAAAATTCTATATGATTTTTTTGCTAGAATTAAAAAATATATATAGAAAAGCAGTTTTTTTTTTTATAAAAAAAAACAAAACAGCAAAAAAACAAAAAATGAAAAAGAATCACTAGCCGGCAAAAAAGAAGAGTAACAAAACAGAAAAAAAAAGCCCCACTAGGAGAAGCCAGCGAAATTGGCTAACAATAGAAATTTTAATTCCCTGACCATATGCGTGAGATTATTTTCATTTGAGATGCTCTTTTTGTCCTTCAGACACTAGAGAAAATTGAATGGAAGGTGACTCTCAAGTCTCAAAATTAATTTTGGTGACATTGACCAAGAGTAATGGTCAAAGACACTTAAAAAATTAGTTAAGTTAATTGGGGACTCAATTGATATTTTTAAAACTTCTTAATCTTTTTAAAAATACAAAAAGACCCAACTCAACTCCCCCCAATTCTTTTCCTCTCCCTTAACCGATCAAATTGGTTTCAAATTTTAAAACATTTCATCTCCCAAAAGCTCTCAACTGGTTAAGGACGATTTTGCTCTCTTCTTCTTCTTAGTCTCTGTTATTTTCCCGATGAAACAGGGGAATCGATCTCCCTTTGCTCTCCTCTTTCTATCTCTTTTCAGGTAAGTCTCTTTTATTTGGTTCAAAAAGTTGAAAAGTTAGGGTTTTTAAAAAGTTGGGGTTTTGATTAAAGAAGAAAAAGAAGAAGAACTGAAACTGTGGGTTGATGATTTTGTTGTTTTATGCTTAAAAATGAAAGAAACCCTAATTTGTGGTATTTGTTAACACTTGATATGATTGTATATTTGTAAAATAGTATGTGTATCTTCAGTGAAATATAAATTTTTGTTGTTGTTATTCTTGTTCTTCAACATTGTTGTGAAAGTAGTAAAATTTTAATTTTTGCAAGTAATATGTTGCAACATATTAGTTGATCTGTTTGAGCAAACAGCTGTTGAGATTTGAATTTTTATTGTGTCTTGTGTTATTTTTGTTGTGTCTGGTTGTTGTTCTTGTCTTGTGTTATTATTTTTGATAGAAGTAAATTTTTTGTTATTGTTGTTGTTGGAATCTGTTGTTACAGTTGTAGAAGGGTCTTGCATCTCAAAAAGTTAGGCTTTTTGAAAATAATGCTTTGGTTAATGAATAAGAAGTGGACTGGACTTGAACTGAGTTAAGAAGAAGAAGATTTGAACTGAGTATTCTCCTCAAAGTTAGGGTTAATGTTGTTGTTGTTCTTGTTCTTGAACATTATGTTGGTGTTATTCGTTGTTGGTGTTTATGTTGTTTTGTTGATTTTATTGAATTTTGTTGGTGTTATTGATGTTGTTTTATTGGTAAATGTTGGTGTTGTTGTTCTTGTATGGTGTTGCTCTTCAAAATTGTTATTCAAGTGATAAATGTTGATTTATGTTGATGTTCTTGGTGTATTATGTGGTAAATTTTTTGTTAATACCATAACATATGTATAATATGTTGCAACATATTAAGCATATGTTGGAAATAACTATACCATCTGTTGGTTTACTCTTATTATGTTTTCAACAGATGACCCATATGTTGCAACATATGACTCATCTGTTGGAACAGATGAGTCATATGTTGGATGAAATCAGAGCAGTAGCTACTGCTTTAATTTCATCCAACATATGACTCATCTGTTCCAACAGATGAGTCATATGTTGCAACATATCACTCATATGTTCCAACAGATGACCCATCTGTTGGAAACATAATAAGAGTAAACCAACAGATGGTAAATGTTGGTGTTTATGTTGTTTTGTTGATTTTATTGAATTTTGTTGGTGTTATTGATGTTGTTTTATTGGTAAATGTTGGTGTTGTTGTTCTTGTATGGTGTTGCTCTTCAAAATTGTTATTCAAGTGATAAATGTTGATTTATGTTGATGTTCTTGGTGTATTATGTATAATATGTTACAACATATTAAGCATATGTTGGAAATAACTATACCATCTGTTGGTTTACTCTTATTATGTTTCCAACATATGAGTCATATGTTGCAACATATGACTCATATGTTGGAACAGATGAGTCATATGTTGGATGAAATCAGAGTAGTAGCTACTGCTTTAATTTCATCCAACATATGAGTCATATGTTGCAACATATGAGTCATATGTTGCAACATATGACTCATCTGTTGGAACAGATGAGGCATATGTTGGATGAAATCAGAGCAGTAGCTACTGCTTTAATTTCATCCAACATATGGTAAATGTTGGTGTTGTTGTTGTTTTGTTGATTTTATTGAATTTTGTTGGTGTTATTGATATTGTTTTATTGGTAAATGTTGGTGTTGTTGTTGTTTTGTTGATTTTATTGAATTTTGTTGGTGTTATTGATGTTGTTTTATTGGTAAATGTTGGTGTTGTTGTTCTTGTATGGTGTTGCTCTTCAAAATTGTTATTCAAGTTATAAATGTTGATTTATGTTGATGTTCTTGGTGTATTATGTGGTAAATTTTTTGTTAATACCATAACATATGTATAATATGTTGCAACATATTAAGCATATGTTGGAAATAACTATACCATCTGTTGGTTTACTCTTATTATGTTTCCAACATATGACTCATCTGTTCCAACAGATGGGTCATCTGTTCCAACTGATGGGTCATCTGTTGGAACAGATGGGTCATCTGTTGGAACAATTATTTGTACATTTTAAATTCATTGTTATCTTTTTTTTTTAATGATGCACAAATCAATCATTGACCTTTATTTTACTCTTGTTTGTAGATAAATGGATCCCACTAAAAGGAAAGGAAGTGAATCAACTCCAAAAACAGGAAAAAGGAAAAATAGCTAGGATACATTCACCACTAAAAGAGCTTGCTATACAAGCAGTATCTCAATTAGAAGAAGAAGTCTCTTCTCAATCAGCTTTAAATATAGAAAAAGAGAAGGAAAAAGAGAAGGAAATAGAAAAAAGTCAAGAATCTGGAGATTCAAGTAAAGATGAACAAGGAGATGAGGAAAGTGAGGAATATGAAGGAAGTGAGGAAGATGAAGGAGAAAGTGATGAAGATAAAAACTCAATAGAGGAAGAAGGTGTAGATAAAGAGAGGGACGGAGAAGATAATGAAGTAGAATCAGAGGAAGGAGGAGATAATGAAAGTGAAGATGAGGAAGAGGAACACCTTGATCCTAACAGTCCTTCCACTGAAGAGTGTGTCAAAACATTCTGTATTGATAATTTTTCTGTGACAATGCAGTGTGATGTCACAAATATAACTGGTGATTGTGTGATAAAGTCAACCATGGGAAAATCTTTTGACACCTTCAGAAAAATACTTCAAGAACAAAAATTGGATGATTATTTCAGAAACAGCTGCTTTGGGCAATATCTTGATTTGCCAGAGGATAATAATGCTCGTTTTTAAATGACCATGGTGTATGGTCTTCTCAAACGTAGATTTATGTATGAGAACAATGATAAGATGGATGAAGTCTGGATCAACTACTGTGGCATGCCACTTTGTTTTGGGTTGAAGGAGTTTGCAATAGTTACTGGACTAAAATGTCATCCTCCTTCTCAACCTATTCCTGTTGTTACGCAAAAAAAAACACTCCGCACACCAAAGACAACAACAAAAAAAGGATCTAAGTCAGCAACCAAGACTGTCAAGAAAATTCAAAAGGGCAAGTCAACTGATGGTGATGACTTGGTGTCCCTTGTTGGTTCAAGCTTCAAAAATGTAAATTTACTTCAAGAGTTAGAAGGTAAAAGGCTTTCAAAGAAGCACAAGCAATCATTGTGCTTGGTTTGGTTTGTACATAATATTCTTTGGGCAAGAGACGTTAACAACAACATACCACTTGGTTTAATAAAGCTCTCGGAAGATCTGGAGGCATTCAATAACTACCCTTGGGGTCGTGAAAGCTTCATAATGACTGTCAAATATTTGTTGACTCCGTTAACGCCAAAGACAGTCAACTTATATGACTTTCCATGGGCTTTCATGGTAAATATTTTATTTTTGTGTTTTAATTTTTTTATTGAATAATATTTTTAATTTTTAGCATAATTTTTACAGGCTTGGGCATTTGAAGCCATTCCTTATCTCCGACAACAAGTGAAGGACTATCAAGAAGAGGTTTCTAGTCCTAGAATTTTGAGATGGTTGTCGGTCAAGAACGATAAAAAAGCAAAAGTTCTTGATCTTTTCAAACCACCCGAGGAAGCAGTAAGTCTACTTTTATAGAGATTAATTCAATTATGAGTTAAACATTATTTTAATACATTTAATTGTTGATTTTAGATTGTGCATCCATGGCTTATCCCGACTAATCGAGAGTTAAAGATGCCATTCCTTGTTACTTTATGGTATGTGGAAACTCTACCAGACCTAAGGTAATTGATAGGATAAAAAAGAATTGGCCGGAGCAACAGCCATCAGAAGAAAAGCACTTGGGAAGGATGATTTGGTTCTTGATGAGGTTATTGTTGATACTGCTGGTGTTGGTGTTGGTGTTGATAGTGGTGGTGATGGTGTTGTTGTTACTGTTGGTGGTGGTGATGGTGTTGGTGGTGGTGTTCCTCTTATGATTTTTCAACCAAGAAATGACCATGACTATGGTCATACTGAAGATGCTGATTTTGGTGGTGGAAACCTCCCTGACTTTGGTGATGGACACACCCCTGACTTTACTGGTAGACATACCCCTGACTTTGGTGGTAGACATACCCCTTTTAGTAAGCATGCTACAGATCTACCACACAACATAGGTAGACAGTTTGGTGGTGTTGCCTCTTCAAGCTCTTGTTCTGCATGCAAATGCCAAGAGTGCAAGGAAAAACACAATGGAGTGATTGATGCTCTTAAGGGATTAACTAATGCTGTAAAGGAATTAACATCTAAAAGGGGTGTCATCCCATCAAGAAAGATTACAGAGCCATTCACTCCATTGCAGGTTAAGATTAAGAGGACAAAAAAAACAATTTTCAAGGCAATTTCAGATATTAAATCAAGGAAAATTACAACTCCTCTTTCTTGCACTGTTGGGGAAATTCCAAGAGCCATAGGAGAGCAAGGAGAGCTGAAGAAGGTAAATGTCTACAAGTTGGTGTCTGCCACAAGAAAGGCAAAGCTGAAAACTCTGATGAATTCAAAAAGGCCCCAGAAATTTACTCTATGCATAAATTTGGTCCACAAGACTTCAAGAACATGACTGATATGAAGTTTTGGTATGTGGACTGGGTAAGTTACTTTTACTAACCTTCTATTAATTTAATGATTTTGTACTGCTTATTTAGATGATCCATCTGTTGGAACAAATGTCTTATATGTTGCAACAGATGGGTAATCTGCTGCAACATATGATCCATCTGTTGGATGAAATCAAAGCAGTGACCTACTGTTTTGATTTCATCCAACAGATGGATCATATGTTGCAGCAGATTACTCATCTGTTGCAACATATAAGATATCTGTTCCAACAGATGGATCATCTGTTGGATGAAATCAAAGCAGTAGACCTACTGTTTTGATTTCATGCAACAGATGAGTCATCTGTTCCAACAGATGGGAATAGATGACTCATCTGCTGCAACTTATCAAGTATTATAAGTTGCTAACTTATATAAATTGTATTATTATTTTAGTATGTTGATGAAATTCTTCTTCTCATGCGGGAGAGACATCTAAAATTCATTCAATTCTATGATCTTGGAGATAGTATAATGGACCTCAATTTTTATGGTAATTTCCTCTGTCGGTACAACAAACTCAGTGAAGAAGCAACAACTCCTGGTGGAAAAAAATTAGAGGAGTTACTTGCTGAGTTTGAATGGGATGATGACATGATTGACTATGTTAGAGGAAAGAGACCATATCCAGGTGCCATGGATTGGAGAGAGGCCAAGAGAATCATAGCAGTAATGAATTTGGAGAAGAAGCATTTTGTGACTGTTGAGATCAAAATAAGTGAGGGAGTCATGAATGTCTATGATTGCAACATACCAGTGTTTGAAGAGTTTCAATTTCTGATATTCATGGAGGGTTTGTTGGAGTTGTTCCCTAAGTTGTTGAAGCAAAGTGGCCTAATGAATCACTTGCCGGAAAAATTGCTCAACGAACGATGGGCTTTTGAAGGTCGAAAACAGAACCTTCCAAAGAATGAGACATTTGCCGCATGCGGGTCATACTCGCTTGCTTTCATTGAGCATTTGATAACCGACACTTCTATGATAACTCCTAAGACTCTAATGAATGATAATTCAGTTGCAAGAATGCAAGAAGTTTGGGCCGCTGGGGTGATTTTTAAGAGTTTGGAGCCCTGATATGGGTTGCATTTTGCAGACAATATTTTTTATTTTTTGTATTTTATTTAATTATATTATGGGCTATAATTTGCAGACAATCTTTTTTATTTTTAGTATTTTATTTAGTTATAATATATATTTGGTGATGACAATATTTCATGTAATTATTATGTAATTCATTGAGATTGTAATTGAAGTTGTTAATTGAAAGCTAATTATGATTAAATAACTTAGTTTATTACTAATCATGAGTTAATTAAGCAATTCCCATCAAATAAGTCGATTGATCCCTCTATTTAGGATCACTACACTTAGTTGATCATGTAATTATTATGTAATTCATTGAGATTGCAATTGAAGTTGTTAATTTGAAAGCTAATTATGATTAAATAACTTAGTTTATTACTAATCATGAGTTAATTAAGCAATTCTTCTGTTGCAACATATATCTGTTGAAATAATCAAGCATACTCTACATATTTTGCAACAGATGATTCATCTGTTGCAACATATGAGTGATATGTTGCAACATATGACTCATCTGTTGGAACAATGAGTCATATGTTGGATGAAATCAGAGCAGTAGCTACTGCTTTAATTTCATCCAACATATGAGTCATATGTTGCAACAGATGACTCATATGTTGCAACATATCACTCATATGTTGCAACATATGACTCATCTGTTGGTTTACTCTTATTATGTTGGAACATATGAGTGATATGTTGCAACATATGACTCATCTGTTGGTTTACTCTTATTATGTTGGAACATATGAGTGATATGTTGCAACATATGACTCATCTGTTGGAATAGATGAGTCATATGTTGGATGAAATCAGAGCAGTAGCTACTGCTTTAATTTCATCCAACATATGAGTCATATGTTGCAACATATGACTCATATGTTGCAACATATCACTCATATGTTGCAACAGATGAATCATATTTGCAACATATCACTCATATGTTGCAACATATCACTCATCTGTTGACTTATTTGGTGTGAATTGCTTAATTAACTCATGATTAGTAATAAATTAAGTCATTTAACCATAATTAGCTTTCAATTAACAACTTCAAATTACAATCTCAATGAATACATAATAATTACATGATCAACTAAGTGTAGTGACCCTAAATAGAGGGATCAATTGACTTATTTGATGTGAATTGCTTAATTAACTCATGATTAATAATAAACTAAGTTATTTAATCATAATTAGCTTTAAATTAACAACTTCAATTACAATCTAAATGAATACACAATAATTGCATGATCAACTAAGTGTAGTGACCCTAAATAGAGGGATCAATTGACTTATTTGATGTAAATTGCTTAATTAACTCATGATTAGTAATAAACTAAGTTATTTAATCATAATTAGCTTTGAATTAACAACTTCAATTACAATGAGTGATATGTTCCAACATAATAAGAGTAAACCAACTGATGGTGATATGTTCATATATGATATGTTGCAACATATGAGTGATATATTGCAACATATGACTCATCTGTTGGAACAGATGAGTCATATGTTGGATGAAATCAGAGCAGTAGCTACTGCTTTAATTTCATCCATATGTTGCAACATATGACTCATCTGTTGGTTTACTCTTATTATGTTGGAACATATGAGTGATATGTTGCAACATATGACTCATCTGTTGGAACAGATGAGTCATATGTTGGATGAAATCAGAGCAGTAGCTACTGCTTTAATTTCATCCAACATATGAGTCCAACATATGACTCATATGTTGGTTTACTCATATGTTGCAACATATCACTCATATGTTGCAACATATGACTCATCGGTTGGTTTACTCATTATGTTGTAACATATCACTCATATGTTGCAACATATGACTCATCTGTTGGTTTACTCTTATTATGTTGGAACATATGAGTGATATGTTGCAACATATGACTCATCTGTTGGAACAGATGAGTCATATGTTGGATGAAATCAGAGCAGTAGCTACTGCTTTAATTTCATCCAACATATGAGTCATATGTTGCAATATATGACTCATATGTTGCAACATATCACTCATATGTTGCAACACATCACTCATATGTTGCAACATATGACTCATCTGTTGGTTTACTCTTATTATGTTGCAACATATGAGTCATATGTTGGATGAAATCAGAGCAGTAGCTACTGCTTTAATTTCATCCAACATATGAGTCATATGTTGCAACATATGAGTCATATGTTGCAACATATAACTCATATGTTGCAACATATAACTCATATGTTGCAACATATCACTCATATGTTGCAACATATCACTCATCTGTTGACTTATTTTGTGTGAATTGCTTAATTAACTCATGATTAGTAATAAATTAAGTTATTTAACTTCATAATTAGCTTTCAATTAACAACTTCAATTACAATCTCAATGAATTACAACAATAATTACATGATCAACTAAGTGTAGTGACCCTAAATAGAGGGATCAATTGACTTATTTGATGTAAATTGCTTAATTAACTCATGATTAGTAATAAACTAAGTTATTTAATCATAATTAGCTTTCAATTAACAACTTCAATTACAATGAGTGATATGTTGCAACATATGAGTGATATGTTGCAACAGATGAGTCATATGTTGGATGAAATCAGAGCAGTAGCTACTGCTTTAATTTCATCCAACATATGATTCATCTGTTCCAACAGATGAGTCATATGTTGCAACATATCACTCATATGTTGCAACATATGACTCATCTGTTGGTTTACTCTTATTATGTTGGAACATATTATTTCCAATATTTGTAGTAACATATTTAATTATTCCCAACAGATTTCACCATCTTTTGCAATATATAAATCAGTTAAGTTCACAAACATCACCGATTGAAATATCATAAAAAAGTACTAAAAGTTCAGAATAACAATACTATTACTATTACAAGAATGGAGAAAATGAGTGCAACATTAACAATTATGGAGCATTTCGATCTGGGCATGTAGTTCTTTTGTGGCCAACCGTCTTACATATAGAGCACTTATTTTTTCTTGTTGGAAATGATTCTCCGACTCCACGCCTCCTCTTTTTTCGCCTTCTTCCCGGTTTGCTTGGGTCAATATGTGGAAGAGATATTTCTCTCTCTAAAATCTCCAAAGGAACATTCCAAGATTCTTCAGAAGGCACAGGATGAATTTCCTCACAGTATGCAATGATGTATCTCTCCACCGTATAATATGAGGATGAGTACTCATAAATCCGCCTACCAAAATCTTCACCATATTGGACTCGAAGCGCTGCCATAGCATGTGGACAAGGTATTTTATCCATGTCAAATACTCTACATGTACAAGATCTTGCTTGCAAATCGACCGTAGCAACTTCACCATGACCGGTGACACTGAACTTGTAGTTGGCAGTTTGATGAGCCAATAACTTGTTTCCCAAGTTGACGTACTCTGTTATTTTCTTTTCCATTTCAGGGACAAAGATGGTTGGTGAGTTGATGAACTCCGTACGCCTCTCGTGAAATTTTTGTGCAAATCTCCTATTTATTTCATTAAATAGAGCGACAATGGGAAATTCTCTTTCAACGTCGAACATTGCATTCACCGACTCAGCTATGTTTGTCGTCATAATGTTATACCTATACAAATAAATAATCACCAGTAAGATATAATTGACAATAAACTCAAATAAATCACTCAATTTATAATATTATACCTATTTCCCGGACAGAATGCTCTACTCCACCTGTGGAATCCAACACGTTCAAGATGTTCGGCTGCTCCTGGTACCATGTCTCTTATTTGATTGAAATGGTCATTGAACTCATCAATTTTGTACGCTTTTGCTGCTTTATAAAAATGAGATACGACCTTCGCATTGTGAAAGTTGTTTCGAATATTCTCCCCAAGGTGCCTTATGCAACAACCATAATGAGCTGTAGGGTAGACAATTGAAACCATCTTCTTGATACTTGGATGCCTATCAGAAATTATGCACAAATCAGCAGTATCATCTAGATAGCTTCTCATTTGTTCAAAAAAATATCGGTATGAGGCATCGCACTCCTTGTCAACTACACAAAAAGCAAGCGGAAAAATATGATTCTCCGCATCTTGTGCCACAGCTGACAATAAAACTCCTTCATACTTGCTCCTCAAGAATGTCCCGTCAACGGCTATGACTCTTCTCATTTGCTCAAAACCACGTATCCAAGCTCCATAGGATACAAAAAAGTACTTAAACTTTCCATTTTCATCAATTTTCAATGCTGTCTTACTTCCTGGATTTGCGGACTGAAGCATATAACGGTAAGCATCAAGCACTGCATACCCGTGCTCATGTGTTCCCCTAATCAAAGACTTTGCAATCTCCATGCCCTTCCAAATCTTCCAATAACTCACCTTAACACCCAATTCTGTACGAATTTGATGTTTCATGTCTTGTGTAGATGGGCCTTTACCTTCGGGGAACCTATTTTTGAAAATTTCACCGATGACTTTTGCTGTGGCGTACGGATTATGACTCGTGATATGCTCAGAACCACACGTGTGATACTTTACATAGGTTGTAATACAGAATCTATCAGAACTTAAAAGCTTCACAGCCCTAATCCACCATTTGCACTCCTGATATACACATCTAAAACAATACACATTACGCGAATTAATCACCTTCTTGAGTCTAAAATCTTTTTTCAAGCAAGCAATTTTCAACGAAGTTGCTAGTTCTTGCTTGTTCTTGAATGTCATTCCCTTATAAAAACCTGTTTCATCCTCTTGTACATGGATAGACTGTGTTGATTGAGAATTGCCCACTGTATTGCTCCCAACATCAGGTGTAGGAGTTTGGTCATCCCCACAGCTTGGACCATCCAATTCTGCCCCACTTCCATTATCTGGAATATTCATATCTACCCTATCCTCCAACTCATCATTTAACATATCTTGTTGGTTTTGAGCTAAATTGGGGTTCTCTATCGGCTTTTCAATTACGTATACCCTTAAAATGGGCCTAGCTGCATCACTCAAATAAGCACGCAAACGAACTTGATCCCTTATCTTAAAAGGCAAGACCCTCTGATTTTCAAAAGAGCTGTGCATGTAACTGATGACAAGATCTTTCGGTTGGCAATTTAATTCACAACAACTGATGATTAAGTTAACAAAATCATCATACAAAATATCTTGTTGGACTGTCATCGCTATCGTTTCTAACAAGTCACCATCCTTCCAACGCCAAATAAATCGATTGTTCTTCTCGATCCATTCACCATGACAATCAACCCCTATTGTTATTGATTCCTCCATAAATGATACCTAAAGAGTTTTGTTAAAAAAATCAATAATAGTATAGTAAAGTTGAGTATCTATATAAAACAATAAAATTATATCATTGTCCCAACAAGTAACTCACATAACAAATGACTCACATGTTGGATACATGTTCAGAACCAGAAGCTTAATCCAACAGATAAGTCATCTGCTGCAACAGATGAGATATATGCTGCAACAGATGAGTTATATGTTGCAACAGATGACCTATCTGTTGGATCAAGCTACTGGTTCTGAACATGAATCCAACAGGTAAGTCATATGCTGCAACAGATAACTCATCTGTTGCAGCATATAACTCATTTGTTGCAGCAGATGACTTATCTGTTGGATTAAGCTTCTGGTTCTGAACCAGCTTTGCCAGCTAATGTAATATGAATCCAACAGATAGATCATCTGTTGCAACAGATGGGTCATCTGTTGGATACGCTACTGAAAATTGCAGAAAAACAGCAGATATACCCAGATGAGAAATTGAACTAAAAATCATTATTTTTACTTACCAAAATCACCTATGAAGCAATGCCCAGTGATTACGAACAAATTTGGTCCAAAATTTTGGTCCAGTACCAGCAGTTGTGGCAGCAGCAACAACAACAATGGAGGGCAGGGGAGTAGAAGAAAAAGAAGATGATGATGATGAAGAAGAAGAAGATGATGATGATGAAGAAGAAGAAGACAACAACAACAACAACAATGGAGAATGCTCTGAAAATGGCGAGAGGAAGAGAAGCAAAAAGAAGGGGAGGCGGTCCTATTTTCCCCCTCTCATTTTAGGTAATTAGGGTTTTATTTAATTCTCCCAAAAGGGGAATGGGTCCCATGGGTCAAAGTGTAAAAATAAAAACTTGAGGGCAACTCAGAAAATGAGTCAAAACTCATTAATTCCTAATCTAATTTTTGTCACCTCTACTCAATTAAAATAACTTAAGTCACTACAACTTAAATTTGAAACATTTTTGTCACCCTTAATTCATTCACAGGCGGCTGGTGGAGTGTGTGAATGAATTAGGGTTAGGTGAGGGATATAACTAAAAAGGAAAGAAAAGGGGTGGATTAATCTTGACCGTTGATCACATCTGATCAACGGTTGGGATTAATTCTGACGCGGTTCGGGTCATGGAGAGGGTACCTGAACAGGTCAAACGAATTTGGACAATTGAAATTGAAATGGGGTTTAAAATTGAGCCCAAATTGACTCAATTTAAGCTAGAATTGAAAGGAATTGGGTAGAAAAGGGCTAGGATTTAAATAAATTGGGTAGAAAAGGGCTAGGATTTAAATAAATTGGGGAGACAAAATGTAATTAGAATGCTATTTGATTAATAACATACTATATATATATATAATTTGATAGATAAAATAATTAATGATAATTAATAGAATACCACATATATATAATTTAGTAGATAAAAATAATTAATGATAATTATCAAAATCGTATATACATATAAAATGAATGACATGTGATATTATATGAAATTTATGATAAAATAGTAATAATAAAAAATAAATTATATATATATAAATTATATACGAACTTAAAAAGTGTCAAGACGATGATAAACACGTGATTTATTTAGTAAATAAAAGTAATACGCAAGAAAAATTAAGCTTTAATAATAGTAATAACTAGTAAAATAACAGTCCGAGCGAGGTACAGGGAGGTCAAAATTGGGTGTCAACAACTAGAAGGGTCATTACATCATCCACTACTAAAAAGGACTTTTGTCCTCGAAAGTCAAGAGTAGGGAAGTACCTGAAGGCTCAAACAACTGCAGATACTGAGCCCGCATATCCCTCATGGTCTCCTAAGTAGCCTCCTCAACCGGATGGTGCCTCCACTAAACTTTTACAACTGGAATCTCCCTAGATCTCAACCTTCTGACATCTCTAGCTACAATAGCAACCGGCTCCTCAACAAAAGCTAACCTCTCATCCAAATGAATCGAATCCCACTGTAACACATGAGACTCATCCGGAACATACCATAGCAACATCGATACATGGAAAACCAGGTGCATAGCAGAAAACATCAGAGGCAAAGCTAACTGATAGGCAATACTACCAACCCTTTAAAGAATCTCAAATGGCCCAATGTACCTGGGGCTAAGCTTGCCCCGCCTACCAAATCTCATCACGCCCTTCTTGGGAGATACACGGAGAAATACCAAATCACCAACACTGAACTCTAAGGCACGAAGTCTACGATCAGCGTAGCTCTTCTGCCTACATTGAGCTGCTCGAAGTCTATCCTGAAGCACTTGGACTCGGTCTAAGGAATCTCAAAGTAAATCTATACTCTGTGGCCTAGACTCCAACCCATCGAACTAACCAACTGGAGATTTGCAATGCCTACCATACAATGCTTCGAAAAGTTCCATGCCAATGCTCAAATAGAAACTATTATTATAAGCAAACTCGGTCAAAGGCACAAACTGATCCCAAGAACCTCCAAAGTCAAGAACACAGGCCCGAAGCATGTCCTTTAGGACCTGAATAATCCTCTCAGACTGGCCATCTGTCGGAGGGTGGAATGCAGTACTAAGATGAACCTCTGTACCCAAATCTCGCTGAATAGCTCTCTACAACTAAGATGTGAATTGAGTATCGCGATCTGAAATGATAGAAATTGGGACCCCGTGCAACTGAATAACCTCACAAAGGTAAATTTGAGCTAACCTCTCTGCACTGTAAGTAGTCTGAACCAGCAAGAAGTGCCCTGAATTAGTTAGTCAATCCACAATCACCCAAATAGAGTCGAAACCCCTAGAAGAACATGGCAATCCTACTACAAAGTCCATAGTAATCCCTTCCCACTTCCACTCAGGAATAGGAAGTCACTGCATCAAACCACCAGGTCTCATGTGCTCGAACTTCACCTGCTGACATTTCAAGTATCGAGATACAAACTCCGCAATGTCCTATTTCATACTACCCCACCAGTAAAGTTGTCTCAAGTCTCTGTACATCTTGGTTGCGCCAGGATGGATGGAATATCTGGAGCAATGTGCCTCACGGAGTATCAACTAAATCAAATCCCCAACTCTAGGAACACAAAGTTGACTAGCAAACCTCAGAACCCCATATGAATCTAGAGTAGCCCGGCTGGCCTCATCCCGAATAACCTAATCTCGAAGGTCACACAACCGCTGATCCTCAAATTGATGGCTCTAAATTTGATCACCAAGGTAGATCAAACCTCAACATTGGAGAGAACCCTGCTAGGATCCGACAAGTCAAGCCTAACCAAGCAGTTATCCAAGGACTGGATGTCCAAGGCCAATGGCCGCTCTGAAATTGAAAGTGAAGCTACGATGCCCATACTCACCGCCTTCCAGCTCAAGGCATCCGCTACCACATTTGCCTTGACCAGATGGTACAGAATAGTGAAATCATAGTCCTTCAATAACTCAATCCACCTCCTCTGCCTCGAGTTCAGCTCTCGCTGACTCGTGATATACTGAAGACTATGGTGATCGGTGAATATCTCACAGTGAACCCCATATAAGTAGTGTCTCCAGATCTTGAGCGCAAAAATGATTGCCGCCAACTCCAAGTCTTGAGTAGGTTAGTTACACTCGTGAACCTTTAGGTGCCTTGACTCATATGCTATCACACGACCCTATTGCATCAACACACAACCTAGACCAACCCCTAAAGCATCACAATATACCGAGAAACTCTGACCCTCAACTGGCAACATCAACATAGGAGCCAAATTCAATAAGGCCTTAAGCTTCTGGAAGCTATCCTCACACTGATCCGACTTTTGAAATGGAACATCCTTCCTAGTCAGCATAGTCAAAGGCACTGCTATGGAAGTAAGCCCCTCGATGAACCTTCTATAGTACCCTGCTAATCCAACAAAGTTGCGAACCTCAGTAGGAGTAGTAGGTCTAGGCCAATCACGAACAACTAAAATCTTACCCGGGTCCACTCTAATCCCATCCTTAGACACCACGTGTCCTAGGAATGCAACTAACTCGAGCCAAAACTCCCACTTTGAGAACTTGGCATAAAGTCAATGATCTCTCAAAGTCTGAAGAGTCCTCAAGTGTTGCTCATGCTCATCTCTACTCAGTGAGTATATTAAGATATCGTCTATGAAAACTATCATAAATAAGTCCAGATACGGGCTAAGCACTCAATGCATCAAGTCCATAAAAGTTGCGGGTGCATTAGTCAACCCAAAAGACATCACCAAGAACTCATAGTGGCTATAACGTGTCCTGAATGCTGTCTTAGGATGTCCTTTGCCCTAATCCTCAATTGGTGGTAGCCTGACCTCAGATCAATCTTTGAAAACACGTTTGAACCCTGAAGCTGATCAATTAAGTCATCAAACTGCGGCATTGGATACCTATTCTTCACATTCACCTTATTCGGCTGCCGATAATCAATACACATCCGCATCGACCCATCTTTCTTCTTAACAAATAGAATAGAAGCGGCCCAAGGAGACACACTCAGCCTGATAAAACCCTTAGCTAAAAAGTCCTAGGGATTCTCCTTAAGCTCCTTCAACTCAGCAAGAGCCATACGGTAAGGAGAAATGGAAAGGGGCCTGGTTCCCATCTCTAACTCAATAGCAAAGTCGATATCTCTCTCAGGTGGAAGGCCTGGCAGGTCGGTAGGAAATACATCTAGGAAATCTCTAACCACAGGAACTAACTTAGGGGAAGAAGGGTCAGCACTAGCATCTCGGACATATGCTAGATAATCCAAGCACCCGCGAGAAATAAATTTCCTAGTTCAAAGACAAGAGATGATCCTAGATGGTGCGCAGCTGATAGAACCCTGCCACACAACCGAGGATACATTGGGCATAGCTATAGTAACGGTCTTGGCATAGCAATCCAAAATTGCACGATGAGGATATAACCAGTCCATGCCCAGAATTACATCAAAATCTAAAATATCAAGGATCATCAAATCACCCAAAGTCTCCAACTAACCAATAGAAATCATACAAGACCTCACAATCCAATCCACTACTAAAGAATCTCCTATTGGAGTAAAAAAAGATACAGGCATAGATAATGGCTCACTAGCCAACCCCAAACAAGGCAAATAGTAGGCAAAAATATACGAGTAAGTGGATCCAGGATCAAATAAAGCATAAGTTGGTCGACGATATATAGAAATCGTACATGTGATCACAGTATCTGAGGCCTCTGCCTACAGCCTCCCAAGGACCGCATAAAACTGACGGCGACTACCACCGGATCGACCGCCATCCCTACCACCTGTCCAACCCCATAGGTCACCACCTCTACCCTGACCACCACTTCCTCTAGCCGGTGGATGAACTATGCAAATAGGCTGAGCCAGCTGAGTAGCTGGCTGAACTGTACCCCGTTAGGGGCAATCTCTAGCATAGTGATAGACAACACCACAATCATAACAAGGACCTGATGTCCTAGACTGATGAGATGAACTAGCAGAACATGTATGCCCACCACGACCTGATGCCCCAGATGTTGCCCCTCTCAAAGACTGACCACTATAGCCATACTGGCTACTGATAAATGCTCAAATCGTGCTCCCCAAGTTAGAGGTCACGGCGATCGTGCAACAAAACAAAATTTATAATCCCAACGAGTGTCAGGATCATACCCAAGGGACTTGGAGTAGCTAAATAGAGATTGTATCGAATTGAGTTCAAAACGATAGTAAATGCTCAAATAGAAAGTAAAAGGATAGGGGAATTGGGATGTTGTCACTACAATCACAATTCAATTAAAAAGCAATAAAATAAAAGCGAGTGTACCAAGTTGACTAGACGACTAGGGATGCATATCTGATGGGGATTTAGTTATGGGATAGGGTGAATATCAATTAATACTTATTCTCGCTTCATGAAATAAGTAGTATTGGTCATGGGTAAGAATTGTTTATCTCTCGATCAACAATCTTATATCCGATGATATCGGTTAGAGCATCATCGATTTGATCAATAAACAACCAATCTAAGCTTGAGAAAGTCACACAATCTCTAGCTCAGACCCTTAAATGGGTGATTTTGTCGATAAGAGCTATCGCTAGCCTCAAATCTGAGTGAAATCCCAAGTTTCCACTAGTAATTTCACATCCGAAACCATAAAATCCTTTCTCAAGCAATCACATAGTCAAGTAATGAAAATTAATGTTTGCAACCACCAATTTTAGGATTAAAACTTGGTGAAATTACTAGACCCATGTCATTAAGCAATTATAAGCAAGAATAAATAACACCCACATCTATTTGTTAAGCACCCATCATCACACACCCCTAGACAAGAGAAATTAGCCACTCATAGCAAGAGAGAAAGAGATACCAGCTGGGTAAGTCAAAATCTCTTCCATTAGAGCTGAATCTCAAGTTTTAGATTCAATTTGAGCACACAAGTGTTAACCAAGAGAATTATATTGAAACCCTCTCCTCAATGGAGGTGAAAACTTAGTCTCCAAGCAAAAAGCTCTTCAGAATATTCAGGAATGAAGAAAGTTATTTACAATTATGCCTAAATAGGCCTTTTATAGTTTCCCAAAATGTCACTAAAAATTAGGATAAAAATGCCTTTAGGGAGGTGTGCGGCGTTATCTGCGGTTCGCATGTTGTGATGTGCATGTCGCACACTGCTTTCAGTTGAACTAGTGACTTCAGCTATCTTTGGGAGCTCCGTGCGAATGGGGTGCAGTTCGCACCTTGAGATGTGCACATCGCACAGCGACCACACCCTTTAACAGATTCTTCAGTGACTTTTGTAGCTTCATGCGAATGAGGTGTGGTTCGCACCTTAGCTTGTGCGTGTCGCACGGATAACACATCTTCAGTCAGAATCTTTAGCTTTTCCGAACACTTCACACTTCACTCCTTTTGAGCTCTTTTTGGGTCAATTTCCTTGTTTATCATCATCTATCAAAAGTACCTACATAGACATCAATAAAGGCCATAAAAACCTCTAAATCTATTCAAAACGTAGCAATGATTTATGGATATAGGCTCAATAAGTTGGTAGATTACCGACTTATCAGCTACCCTGACCCTGTATAAACTGAAACCCACCATAAGATTGAAGTGAAGCCTGAATCAGTCGACTAGACTGACCCTGGTGCTGTTGCAGCTGATAACCTCGACCCCACTGGCCTGAACCTCTACCACCCAGATAAGAACCATTGTAGCTACCTGATATCAAGGCCTCTTATCTCTGGCCCCAGAGTCATGATAATTCAAATCCTCTATGGTATATGCATAGTCTGCAATAGCCTAGAATGATTGACTACTAGCAACCAATATCTTACCTGTCTCTCTTAACTCTGTCCGTAACACCCAAACAAACCTACGGATTTTATTAGGCTTGGTAGGCATGATCATAGCACCAAATGGAGGAAGCTGATGGAAGCGAGTCTCATACTCCGAAATGGTCATCAAACCTTGCACAAGTCTAGTGAACTGCTCCCTACGACGCTCTTTGTCGGTCTGTGGAAGAAGTTTGGCCTGAAGGCCTCATAAAACTTGGACCAGGTCAATGGAGGTGATGAAGATTTCCTGCAAGCAACCTGGGCCCTCCACCACAACTTAGTTAGGCCCTCTAGCTAATAAGAAGTATATCCAACACCGTGAGTCTCCAGTAAACCCAAATAGTGCAATACCTCCTCACAAGTAGTAATGAAGTCATGTGGATCCTGACCAAAAGTACCAGCAAACCTCGGAGGTGCCAATCTAAAAAATCTACCCAACACCTTCTGCTCCATCTCTGTCATAACTGGGTGAGGAGCAAGAAGTTTTGCAACAGATGGAACCAAAATAACCTTGGCATGGGGAGCCGCAGTAGAAGGCTGTGCTCCTGAATTCTCTGCACCCAAGTCTTCCACCTGAGCGAATGTCTATTGATGTGCCGCTAATTTACGTCACTTTCGACTCCTTTAAACTAAGAACAATCGTATGTTTTCAAGCAACCGTTGTCGTTTTTGATGTTTTTATGTTGTATTTTCAGGAAATGGAGACAAACGTGGAAACGGAAGGAAATACGAGAAAAAGAGGATTCTGCCTAAGAGTGACGGCCTGAGTGATGGTCCGTCACACATGTGACGGTCCGTCACCAAGACCGTCGCATAGAGGCAGTGCCACTGCCTAAGTTTGACGGTCCAGGCGACGGTCCGTCAAGGCAGTGACGGTCCGTCACAGTGACCGTCACAACAAGGCAGCAACTTCAGGCGGCATCACTGGTTAGCAGTAACGGTCCAGGCGACGGTCCGTCACTGGCTTGACGGTTCGTCAGCCTGGCCGTCAAGTTAAGGCAGACGCGCGTCAGCGGCTGTCCGCGTTTAGGACTCCTAACCCGTTTTGGATTTGGTTTCTTTGACTCCTATAAATACCCTATGATAGGTTTATTTTACATGTTGTTCACCCAATAGTTTTAGCATAGTTTTTAGTCATTTTTTAGAGCAACAACACGTTTTCGTATTCTTGAATTTGTGTTCTTGATCGTACTTGGGGATCTTGTTATTTTCTTGTTCTTGGATTATTGAAGATTATTTTCATCATATTGTAAGAATCTTCTTTCCTTTATTATGAATTTCTTCTTTTCTTCTTCGAGCATGAGTAACTAAAACTCCCGCAACTAGGGTTGTGGAAGCCATGGCTAAAGTAACAATATAGATTCCGGGTAGCGACGGGTTCAATTTACATGTAGTCACGTTGTTAATCATACTTTATGTCACGTTTTCTAGTGGTTGCAAACATTAGAACATGCCTAGGTTTAATTTTCTTGAGTAAAGAGATTAAAACCGGGAAACTTGATTAACGACAAGGATTCGAGACTACCAACTCTCGTCTTAATGATTAATGCCGTAACTGGATTAATCTACTTGATGTTTAGGATTGAAAGCTAAAAAGCACATCTTTTCGAGGTCGAGAGAATAGAAAAGGAAATTTATTTATTTGGTCGAGAGACGTTTAGACGATACCATTGACGCAATCACATCGTGACACACATATAGAAAGAACCCTGTAACGCCTAGAATCGATTGTTACAACGCCATGGTGAACACGTCCCTAGTTCGCATTCTCTCAGATTGATTACAACTCACACGTTTATTACTTGTTTTGTTTACGATTTGTTCACACAAACCCCCCCCCTTATTTACCGGAAACTATTGACCATCAGTCACGTACATCACTAAAGGCTTAATCGTCACCATATTCTCTGTGGGATTCGACCCCAACCTTGTTGGGTTCTTTACTTGACTACGACCGCTTACGCTTCGTTAATTTGAGGTGTAGTTTGGGCGTTATCAAAAAGTGGCGCCGTTGCCGGGGAATACGGTTTTTGACTAAGTCTAGTGTGTTTATTTGACTCTTAGTCATAATTTCCTGCTTTACGTTTATTTGTTGTTTTTGTTTTTGATAGGGTACAGTTTTGTGCATGCCAAGTACCCGAAGCTCGGGTGAATCAACAGCACCTTACGACCCCGAGCTTGCGAGAACATTAAGGCAGAATATGGCCGCACAAAACGAGGCAGCAAGGATCGTTGCAGAACTGCAGGCCCAACAAAATATGAATGCTGGCGGTCTGCTGGATGAAGTCGCACGGAATGATGAGGATCTCGATCTAGATGGAGCTGGCGCTACGGGAGCCATTGTTCTTCCTCCGCTAGCGCCCGGGGCCAAGTTTAACATTACCAGCACGATGATTCAGCTGTTGAACTTGAGAGGAGTATTTCGGGGTGTAGCTGGTGATGATCCGAACCGTCACTTGATGAACTTCGTGGGCATCTGCAAGTCATTCGAACTGCCGGGAGTGAGTCAGACAGCGATCAGGCTCAGGTTGTTTCCGTTGTCTCTGTCTGATGAGGCAGCGTTGTGGTTAACAGAGCTGACCCCCGACTTTATCGCAACTTGGGGAGAGTTGAAAGGAGCTTTCCTAGAAAGGTTCTTTCCTCCCTCAAGGATGATACAGTTGAGGGACGAGATCAGCAATTTCAGGCAACAACCGCACGAAGCATTACATGAGACTTGGCTGAGGTTCAATAAGAAGCTGACACAATGCCCTAACCATCAGCTGAACGACGAATTCTTGATGCAGACATTCTACAGGGCACTAAATTCGGCTACCAAGCCGACATTGGATAACGCAGCAGGTGGAGCGTTTATGGGTCGCACTTTTGCCGACGCCACAGCTGTTTTGGACAGGCTCACCAAAACCAACAGGTCCTGGAACACACGAGATTCAGAGGTTGCAGCTAGCACCTATACCGTTGGTATGTCAGCAGAGCAGCGTAGGAAAGAGGAGGAGCGCGACCAAGACATGGCACATCTGAAAACGCAACTGGACCTACTGACCAAGCACTTGTTCTCAGGAGGTATGGAGAAGGTGCAAGCTGTGGGTGCCCAAGGTATGGAGACTGAGGAGGCAAATTACTTGGGGGGTTTCCAGGCCAATGGCCAGGGAAACCAAGGTCGGAATTATCAGCGAGACAACCACTATGAGAAAAGTGCCTACAAAGATCGCGACCAAGGAAACTGGAGGAACAACACCAATAGAGGTGGGTTGTATATACCACCTTGGAATCGGGATAAAACCGGCAGCGAGGCTGAGACGTCCAAACTTGAGAACATGATGGCAAAGATGCTGCTGAAGGTGGAATCGACTGACTCTGGGGTAAAGGCAATGCGTAATGAGTTATCAACATTGAGTCAGGTAGTGGAGTCACACTCAACCGCAATCAAGCAACTAGAGCAGCAAGTGGGGCAAATCTCGGCATCTCTGAACCAAAGGAAGACAGGTACATTGCCGAGTGACACTACTCATCCGAGGAATGACGCTAGCTGTATGGCGATCACCACAAGAAGCGGAAAAATATTACCGGAATCACATCCGGTAATTCAGACTCAAGGTGATGCTGCGGATGATGAAGAGGCGGTAGAGGAGGAAACTCCAAAGCCCGCGGAGAAAAGCAAGGAAGCTGAAAAGCTTCCAACTATGATGCCTCGACCACCACCTCCTTTCCCTCAGCGGTTGAAAAAGAAAGCTGATGACGGTAAGTTCCTAAACTTCATGACCATGCTGAAGCAGATTTCAATAAACATACCATTGGTGGAAGCGCTGGAACAAATGCCCGGTTATGCCAAGTTCATGAAGGACTTGATTACAAAGAAGAGGTCGGTAAGTTTTGAACCGGAAGATAACCTCCACCACTGGAGCGCTATTTCTTCAAGGTCCTTAGTCGAAAAGAAGGAAGATCCAGGCACTTTCACTGTTCCCTGCACTGTTGGAAAGCTCAACTTCGGGAAAGCCTTGTGTGATCTGGGTGCTAGCATCAACTTGATGCCGCTAGCCGTCTATAAACAACTGGGTTTGGGAGCTCCTAAACCAACGTCCATAAGAGTGATGATGGCTGACCGCTCAGTAAAGAGACCTGTGGGAATATTGTCTGATGTGCTAGTAAAGATCGGTAAGCTTATTTTCCCAGCTGACTTTGTGATCTTGGATTGCGAAGTGGATTTCGAAGTTCCCATAATCTTGGGACGACCATTGCTAGCCACAGCAAGAGCCTTGGTTGACATGGAGAAAAACAAACTGACCTTCAGGCTGAACAATGAAATGGTCAAGTTCGATGTGTCCAGAGTAATGAAGCAACCAAGTGACATGAGGGTGGTCGCTGTCATCAATGCTATTGAAGAAGTCCCTGCTGATGTGTATCCTGAGGAGAAACATGTAGAGGAAGGCGGTGAAAATAGAACTAAGAAACGGAAACACCGCAAGAGAATCTACAAAGAAAGAGCGAAGAAGTTGTCGTGACTAGCGAGGGAGCCCAAAAAGGAAGCTGGAACGCCACACTCCATCGAGTTCTCTTGTTTTGGAGACCCTGGCGGTCTCCAACATCATTCCAGAGTCTGAGTCCGATCGACGTCACAGGTATTCCTTTCTCTCACAGTTTTTAGCTTTCATATAGATGCATTGGGGACAATGCATGAGTCTAAGTTGAGGGTGTTGGGAAACCTGTGAGTCACCACCGAGGGTTTTTGTTGTCGTGTTTCTTTTCCCTCCGGTGTGCTATCTAGTAGAACCGGCATGGTTAGGTTGTTTATTTTAAAAAAAAAAATTTAGTATCTATAGCAAGCATCATGGCGTTTTTCTTGACTAAAAGGAGCCCCTTCTGAAAAAGTTTCTGGTTTTGTAATTATGTTGAAACGATTGACTGTCTGGATCCTTGAATGTCATTGTGTGATTATGATTAGAATGAGTATGCTTAAGCCGAGCGGTTGTTTGATAGTTGGTAGCGATATAGTTTCTTGGTGCCAAGAGTGTGTGAGATTATTGTTATAAATTCTTACTCTGTGCATGCATCTAGAACTTGCCGGTCTATTTTGTTAAGTTCAAAGTTTGGTTGCTTAGGAAAGGATCACAGGCCCTTTTTGTATGCAGTCCACTTAACCTAAAAGACCGTCCAAATATAAATAATCCCTTTTTGATCCCTGTTTGAGCCATAATTAACCTTGTTCTTTCAATAACCTGTCACCATTCCTGTTTAACTTTGAATTCCTATTTTGGCCCTGGTCCTTCCTTGGACATCGTGCACCTCAACTCAGGCAATCAGCCTAAGTTGAGGGTGGCTACTATAGAGGTAAACCCTGTTTTGGCCCTGGTCCTCCCTTGGACATTGTGCACCTCAACGCAGGCAATCAGCCTAAGTTGAGGGTGGCTACTAGAGAGGTGAATGATAAGAAAAAAAGGATAGTGAAGATTGGTTGTGAATAGAATGAAAAGTCGGGTGTGTGCCTAAGAAAAAAAAAGAAAGAAAAAAAAAAGAGATGAAAAAGATCGAAAAAGAAATAAAAAGAATTGTCAAAATAAAGAGGCCGCACCTGTAGCTAGAAAGAAGGAAATATAAAGGTGAATAAGGATGGACAAAGTAAGTTATGTGGTAATAAGACGTCGGTAGTTCCAAGGAGGGCTTAGTCACTAACCTCTAAATGTATCCTACCTGCACCCGAAGCCTCATTACAAGCCTAAACAAGTCCTGTAGTGATCCTGAGCGGCTTTCTAAAGAACCGAAATAGAATAGTAAGGGCAAGCCTATGGTATCGCATGTGCATTGTTTGAAATCGTTGTGAGTGTGAGCGCTTACCTAGTCCCAAATCTTGTGTGTGGGATTTCTTTGTGGTGAGGGCACCAAGATGTCTGTATTGTCTATTGATTGTTAGGATAGCTGCGCGTGTGAATGTAGAATGTTCTATCATATCGGAATGACATGTTTGGATCCTTGCAAGTTAGTGTTTCATGCATTCGTGTGCTACGAGGGAGCTTGATTTAATTGAATAAGTTTTGAATGACCATGAGTTGCTAGAGACATGAGTTCGTGTCTTAGTTGAGTCGTTTTATTGTTTTATGTTATGTTGCTTGAGGACAAGCGAACGTTTTAAGTTGAGGGTGTTGATGTGCCGCTAATTTACGTCACTTTCGACTCCTTTAAACTAAGAACAATCATACGTTTTCAAGCAACCGTTGTCGTTTTTGATGTTTTTATGTTGTATTTTCAGAAAATGGAGACAAACGTGGAAACGGAAGGAAATACGAGAAAAAGAGGATTCTGCCTAAGAGTGACGGCCTGAGTGACGGTCCGTCACACATGTGACGGTCCGTCACCAAGACCGTCGCATAGAGGCAGTGCCACTGCCTAAGTTTGACGGTCCAGGCGACGGTCCGTCAAGGCAGTGACGGTCCGTCACAGTGACCGTCACAACAAGGCAGCAACTTCAGGCGGCATCACTGGTTAGCAGTGACGGTCCAGGCGATGGTCCGTCACTGGCTTGACGGTCCGTCAGCCTGGCCGTCAAGTTAAGGCAGACGCGCGTCAGCGGCTGTCCGCGTTTAGGACTCCTAACCCGTTTTGGATTTGGTTTCTTTGACTCCTATAAATACCCTATGATAGGTTTATTTTACATATTGTTCACCCAATAGTTTTAGCATAGTTTTTAGTCATTTTTGAGAGCAACAACACGTTTTCGTATTCTTGAATTCGTGTTCTTGATCGTTCTTGGGGATCTTGTTATTTTCTTGTTCTTGGATTATTGAAGATTATTTTCATCATATTGTAAGAATCTTCTTTCCTTTATTATGAATTTCTTCTTTTCTCCTTCGAGCATGAGTAACTAAAACTCCCGCAACTAGGGTTGTGGGAGCCATGGCTAAAGTAACAATATAGATTCCGGGTAGCAACGGGTTCAATTTACATGTAGTCACGTTGTTAATCATACTTTATGTCACGTTTTCTAGTGGTTGCAAACAGTAGAACATGCCTAGGTTTAATTTGCTTGAGTAAAGAGATTAAAACCGGGAAACTTGATTAACGACAAGGATTCGAGACTACCAACTCTCGTCTTAATGATTAATGCCATAACTGGATTAATCTACTTGATGTTAGGATTGAAATCTAAAAAGCACATCTTTTCTAGGTCGAGAGAATAGAAAAGGAAATTTGTTTATTTGGTCGAGAGACGTTTAGACGATACCATTGACGCAATCACATCGTGAAACGCATATAGAAAGAACCCTGTAACGCCTAGAATCGATTGTTACAACGCCATGGTGAACACGTCCCTAGTTCGCATTCTCTCAGATTGATTACAACTCACACGTTTATTACTTGTTTTGTTTACGATTTGTTCACACAAACCCCCTCCCCTTATTTACCGGAAACTATTGACCATCAGTCACGTACATCACTAAAGGCTTAATCGTCACCATATTCTCTGTGGGATTCGACCCCAACCTTGTTGGGTTCTTTACTTGACTACGACCGCTTACGCTTCGTTAATTTGAGGTGTAGTTTGGGCGTTATCATCTATGCTACCCCAGCAGGCTGATCCCCGATCAAACCCAGTAACTGTAGAAGTAGTCCTCGAATATCTGAAGACTGAGTTAGGGCAAGTGCTTGCACTGAAGCTTATTTTTGAGCTGGCACTAGAGCTGGTGGCACTTGGGTATCCCCTGGTCCATATGCTACTGGGGAACAAACTCGGGCTCATACTCTGGCTTAACCTCGACCCTCAGAGCTTTAACAGGTGTCACTTCTTGGGCACGTCCTCAACCCCTACCTCTACGACCTCCCCGGCCTATAGCTGTGGTCGGGGGTGCTGGAGTCGGAGGCTCTCTCCAGCCTAATGTCGATGACCTCATATGAACTATCTGTGAGAGAATGAATTAGAATAAGTGAGAGTTTAAGAAACCTTCAAGGATATTATGCATGATACAGAAGCAATAAGAGAGTCATATTTCCTAAGATTCCATTATAGCCTCCCGAAGATTGAGTACGGATGTCTCTGCCCGATCCACAGGACTCTACTAGGCATTAGCTCCTATACCGATAACACCGGTGAACCTAGGCTCTAATACCAAGCTGTCACAACCCAATTTGTCAGTCATGATGGCACCTACAACCTCCTAGTAGGCGAACAAATCCCCGTAGGTCGGAACGGTTAGTAATGTGATACTATCTAACAAGAAAATGGAAGATAATATGATATAAGCGGAAACAAGGGATATACGATAAATAAAAAGGACAGCAGGAGTGTATATTGAAGCTAAAACCATCCCGAAACCTTATGTCACAGTATAGAGTCGGAACTACATCAACAAAGTACAAGGGATCCAAAATAATATATACAAATGTCTCCGAGTAGTAAGAGAGTATATAATACAAAAGATAAACTAAAGCTAAGCTCTTGTCTCCAAGAGCTCACCCTCACTCTGGGATAGTCCAAAATCTCCTCCCATGATTCTCCACGAGCCAACGGTGATGGCCTATATTAGGATCTGCACTAGAAGATGTAGAGTGTAGTATGAGCACCAATCGCTAAGCAATAGGTACCCAGTAGGTATCATAGGCCGACTGAGAACATATAAGATAAAAGAGTAGTAATAAGCAGAATAGAAGATAATAGTCACAGAAAGCAATGAATAAGTACACGAAAACTAGCACGAAAGGAATACAAGCAGAAAATAACATACATGGATAGTTACTAGAATATATATCACGAGAAAAGGTGAAAGAAAGAAGTAACGCACCTGGGATCCTCGCAATAATAATATATATAGAAGTTCTTAGGAAATGGATGGTATACCGGTAACCTCAAGTAAAAGAGAAGGAGGAAAGCAGAATAATGATAGCATGCTCGAACATAGGAATAATAACCAAACCAAGCTACATAATACTAGTCTCAAAATCCAGTTACAATAAGGGATCAACATAAGGAATCATGTCTCAATAAAGCAATAATAAGTCTACCTACAGTCCCAATGGGCGCCCATACACCCGAGGAACATAAACAAGTGAAGACAAACCCTTTGGCATCCCATATTACCGGAGCATGCACTCAGCAAATAGCAAACAAGGGTGGAACCTCACACATAAATGAATGGTATGATACATGATGAAACCTGGGTGGAACAGTAACCCCGTATGGACCTCCTCCGGTGCCTAGGGGCCCAGTAGGTAGGATCCATGGAAGGACATGGACCGTATACCTCAACTACACCATATACCCCTCCTCTGGCACACTCAGAACTTAGCCCCTGGTCCGAATAGACAAGGTCCGTGGAGGTACTCGACCACATACTAACTCTCATAACCTCAAAGTAACCATCTGAGTGAATCTGAATCCAAAGTAGGAATCCAATCTCGAAATGCAAGCCCGAAACCTATCTGGGTCTAAATCGGTGAAATAAGTCTTAAAACCCCTTACAAGGGTGCCCGAACATAACCGAGTCTAAAACAGTAGTAAAATGAGTCTGATGCTCGACCTAACTGAGTCTAATACCATCTCTAATCAACAGTAAAATAGGTCTAGCACTCCAGCCCCATCAGGTCTTGTAGTAGTCTGAAAACTGTAGTAAAATCAACCTATTAACTTTCTTACCCCAAGAAGATCCATTAAAAATCATTTCCAAACCCTTTAGAACCACTTTTATCAAAAACGGACCCTTGGGGCCATGCAAGGTTTAGAAGCAACCATCCAAGTAGGCCCGAAGCCAAAATCGTAGTAAAACATGAAACAAATCTCTTTATATGCATGAAAATGACATGCTTAATAACAAAAAGTAGCCCAACTGCTCAAATTCAACCTATCGGCCCTGCACATGCTCCAATCGCTCTACAGCATAAATAACAAGCCTAAAATTGCGATATCAATGTCTGAGACTCACGGGCATTCCATATAACCCACCATCTATGGTCCAGAATCAATACAAGGTCACACAAGACCACAAGGGTAATAATATCATCTATAACAAATACTACAAAAATCAGAGAAAGAAAAATGAGTCGTACATGAAGAAGCGGTCAAGGTCTATTGTACCTAGCTAATAAACCCAACCCAAGGATGCCAATTAGTATAATTTTATCCAATATATGCGAAGTCTAATGATTTAAACCGTAACCAACATGTCATCCGATGACAAGCTGCTGGAATGATAATGTCCAAGCCTGAACCGCTCCGAGAAGCTCCGAATGGAGATCAAACTTTCATAAACATAAATAGGCATCAAAACAAGACCAACGATATATATATTGCTATAACTACAGCCGGGTCGAAATCCGGTCAAAAGCAGGCCCGCAGGACCTACAACCCAAAATTAAAAATAGAAAGAAGCACGATGACCACAATAAGAAGACATGCTCCAAAATTGAGCAAATTTGGCCAAGGGAAAGTAACAAAACATCCCGCTCAAGTAGGAGTTTAAAGATGGAATTTAAAGAATAAACCAGAAACTGAGCAAGAATTACTTACCACAATGAGAGAAACGAGCTAAGGAAGTGAAAACTCTGAACCCACGAGAATGCAATTTCTCCAGAGGCAATTTCTACAAGAAATTTCCAACTTCAAGAATCAACAACAATGGAGGTTGTAACAATGGAGAAGAAGCAAATTTTGGGGAAGAAGAACTTATCCAATGATAGGGAAATAAGATTTCTTGACAATTAACGAATTCCCCAAGACTATGAACTGGAGGGAACACTTGGTAGAGAGAATTTCAAGTTTGGAGTTAGGAAAATTTAAGAAGAAAAGCTAGAAATTCGAAGGAGAAGGAATATATAGTTGTTGGTCACTGGTCAATGCTATTGGCGCTAAACCAGCGCCATCACGCAGGAGGAGGCCAGGCGCCAAGGCGCCATCATGCCAGAAGGGTACTATCGTGCTGGGCAGCAAGGACACGCGCGCGCAATTGCATGGGAGGGGATGCCATCAGCGCTGACAGGCAGGCGCTGGCCTAAGCGCCATCAGCGCTGGCCTAAGCGCCATCAGCGCTGGCCGGGCACCATCGCGCAGGAGGGCTGCAGGTGTTGAGGCGCTATCGCGCTGGCCTTGGCGTGATTGTGCTGAAGGCCATCCTACAATAGAAAACCAGTTGCACTAGTAATTTCCATGGGGTGTTCCGGGCATGATCGGAACCCGATACTCAGAAACCAATAATGCTAATAGAGTGAAAACGATGTTTTGGACTCAACGGAATCGATGAAACTTCCATAGAAGGTCATTTCAGAGAAATATTGACCCAAGTCAACACTAACTAAAACTAACCAACTAGCCAAAATGAGCCTGGCTCACCCGAGATCCAAACCAACCACCAACCTAACCTAAACTCATCATTACAGAGTTGATAAACAAATAAACAAACATAGAGACTTACTGTTTTTTAATTTAAATCGGGTAAGAGGCCCATTCCATAAAATGAAAAAGAAGTACATTACATGGGCGGGTCCAAAAGTGACCCAGCCCAAATTAGAAATCCTAAGAAACAAAAACAAACAGAGTCAACTTAATTAGGAAATAAGGGTAATGGGTAAAGGGAAAAAGGGGGTCTCCGTCGTTCACCGCTATGTTCAACTCTATGTTCATCAATTTTCAGTGGGGGGAGGGGGAGGCTTTGATTCTTGCGATTAATTCAGCATTCCTGAACTCTTAGATCCTTTGTATCCATCCATGTTTAGCTCATTTGTCGACCACTTCAGCTAAGTACCTCATTTCTATATCATAGACCTTCACTCTTCACTTTGCACCGGTGGGTTGAACCCCAAGAGAGTTGATACCATCACCAGGTGTTTAGTTACAAAGGGGAGTTCTACAATTTAACTATTGGTTTTTGAACTGTGTAGGTATTCACGAATTTCTAGTAACACTTCTGGGCAGTAAGCCCCAATAACATCCCAAGACTAGATTCTTTTATCGGAGGACACCCAAAATTCTCACAGGTGCGGATAGGATGAATCAAATGAAATTTCTTCAGCATTGAGCTTTTTGTTGACTTACTGTTCTTGGTGTTTACTTATCCTTCATGAAACCTGCTTTTCTGTTTATTCTATATTGTTAGAAATTGTAGTTCTCCTGATGTGAAGGTTGCCTAGTTTATCCAGATTGCAAATTGTCCTTCCTTTGATTGGTATTTCCTGCATTTGGTTAATGATAAAGTCACCTGCAAAACAAAACACCAAGTTAGAGAAAAATCCGCAAGAGTATTTCCCTATCTGAGAGAGTGTTGTACTCTTATATTTAATTGGGCCATCAAATCCTTGATAGTGTTCACCTCCATTGCTATGTTCCATGGGATGTCCCAGTGCCCCTTTAAAATCTGAACTAAAGCCATAGAATCAGTCTCAACAATTACTTGCCCCAAATTATTGTCTCTGCAATACAGTAATCCCTCTTTGATAGCTCTAGCTTCAGCCACTAAACTAGTGGTGTTGGGGATTTTGAAGCCCTTTGCACAAATAAAGTTGCCTTCATGATCTCTAATACAAAAAGCTGAGGAACTAGGTCCAGGATTTCCCCTTGAAGCTCCATCTGTGTTGCTTTTAAACCAGTGTCTGGGAGGTGGCATCCACCTCACCACTTTGACATTGTAAGAAGGTTTATAGTTATCTAGCAAGAGCACCATTTCTGTCCACTTTAATCTTTCTCCATTAACATTAAACCTAAGCTTAATGAACTTCCTTATGCTTTCTGTTACCTCCCAAATAATCTTCCTAGTGGAATAAGTACCTCCATGCAAATAGTGTTTCTTCTCTTCCACAAATACCAAAGGATGACAATGGGGGTCACCTTATAAACTTCCTTTAGTCTCTAATTACCAGACCAATTCCTCCATTGCCTGATATTTTGTTTAAGAGAGAAATGAATATTGTGCCCAGTAGCATTAGTGAAGTATTGCCAAACCTGTTGTGCAATTTCACCTTTAAGGAACAGATGTTCCACAGATTCAGTTTCCTGTATGCTGCAGCATTTACAGAATGGAGACATGTTAGTGTTCTAACTATGCATAAGTTGTGACACAGAAACCATACCTTTCCAGACCCTACATGCTAGAAAAGAGTATTTGAAAGGGATTCCTGTAGTCCAGAGATTCTTCAGATCTTCACTTTCCTCCCCTTTAGTTCTCAGTAGTTCCCAAGCACTTTTAACACTGAATTTACCTGTACTATTAGGGGTCCACCAGGGTTTGTCTCCTTGATCTACTAGCTTTGCTTGACTCATGTTATTTCTAATGTGTAATAACATAATCAAGGACCAGATTCTGCATCTCCTCATAGTTCCATCCCTCTTCATGTAGGCAATCTGCTACATCCTTCATGTTATGACAAGCATGGATATCAGTCTAATGTCTGAATAAAGGACCAAGATTTGTCCAATTTTCAAACCAAATGCTGGAAGATCCATTCTTTAGTTCCCACCACATAGCATGCTCTAACTTGTCTCTATTTTTCAACATATTTTTCCATAGTTGGGAGCCTCATTTCCATTCCACCAGAGCAGGAATGTATTTCTTACAGTATTTGTTCCACATAAAGTTGGACCAAATATTATTCTGGGTTCTAAATCTCCACCATAGTTTGGCATACAGTGCCTGAGAAACCTCTTGCAATGATCTAAAACCAAGGCCTCCTTCCCTCTTGGGAAGACATACTTTCTTCCAAGCTGACCAGTGTTTGCTCCTTCATGTCTCCTTATTGCTCCAATAAAATTTTGCAAAAATTCTGTGCAAATCTTTTATAACACACATAGGGGGAACAATAGCAGAAAGGATATAAATGGGAGTGCTTTGTAACACACTAGAGATGAATACTTCTTTACCTCCATAGGAAAGCATCTTGCCTTTCCAGGCATGTAGCTTTCCTTTAACCTTTGTTATTAGCTCAGAATAGTGCTACTTTCTTTTCCTTGAGTGAGTGATAGGACATCCTAGGTACTTCATAGGAAAACACCCCTTCTCCATTCCAAGGCATTGGTTCACCTTGTATGCAACATTTCTAGGTGTGTTCCTATGCAAGTAGAAGAAACTTTTCTCTTTATTCACTTTTTGGCCAAATTGTTTCTCATAGGCATTTAGAGTGGATATGATCTTATTCAGAGAGAATTCTTGTGTAGAGGAGAAAATGATGATGTCATCTGCATATGCCAAATGATTGAGTTCAGAACTCCATTTTGGCATCCCATAACCTACAAAATTATCATCCATAAAAAGTGCATTAAGGGCCCTTGTGAGCACTTCAGCAGATAAGATAAAGAGGGCAGGGGAGACAGGATCTCCCTGTTTGACCCCTCTTGTAGAGTGAAAGAAACCCTGTGATTGGCCATTGATGAAAACTAAATAGTAATTGTTAGCAATTAACCTCTATATCAGATCTACTACCCCATTAACAAAACCCATTTTTATCAAAACCTTTATAAGATAAAACCAAGAAACCCTGTCATAAGCTTTAGCCATATCCAGCTTAATGACAACATTAGAAGGTTTTCCCCTCTTGCCAATATCTGTAACCAGTTCCTGAGTCAATAGCACATCTCAGTTATGCTCCTGCCCTTCACAAAACCACATTGATTAGATGAAATAAGCTTAGGAAGTAAACTTTCCAATCTATCATGCATGATCCTGGAGAAAATTTTATTGACAAAAATTTACTCAAACTAATAGGTCTCAAATCAGAAAAGGTTTGAATATTCTCATTTTAGGTAAGAGAACCAAATTAGTATGGCAAATGGATTTGGGGAGAGAGTTTCCTTCAAAGAAGCTATGCACCATCCTGAAAATGTCAGACCCCACTACCTCCCAGCACACCTGATAGAATTTACCTGATAGACCATCAGGCGCACTTGCATTGTCTCCATTGAGACTAAAAGCAACAATTTTTACCTCTTCCGTGTCGGTTTGATCCCCAAGGTTGTATTATCTTCTTCAGTTAGCATGGTTGGGACATGATCCAGTAGTGACTGGTCAGCGGAGTCCCTTTCTTGTCTGAACTGATTTTGGTAGAAATCAACTGCTTCCTTAGAAATATCAACATGGTTTTCAAGACAGTTACCAGCCTCATTCTGAATCTTCATCAATTTGAGCTTTTACCTTCTACCCTTAACAATGCTATGAAAGAATCTGGTATTTCTATCACCATTGACAAACCAATCATATCCTGCTTTTTGCTGCCAATAACTTTCTTCTAAGTGCAAGTACTTGTTGTATTCAGCCTTTGCTCTGTGCATAATCTCTCTTTTTTCCCCAGTTGGGTTTTCCTCAAACAGTTGCTCCTTGATTTTAGAAATTTCCACCCTAATCATTAACTGCTGGAAAATATCCCCATAGGCTTGTCTGCTCCACACTGATAGAACCTTTTTTATCCTCTTTATCTTTCTTTTGAAATCAAGAAAAGGATCTAGAGTAGTTTCATCACCCCAATTTAGTCTCACTACTTCTTTGAAATCAACATGCTGAGTCCAAAAATTTAGAAACCTAAATGGCCTTTTGTGACTGGAATTATTGTTATCACAACTGATAAGCATAGGAGCATGATCTAAACCATTTCTTGCTAAATGCTCCACTTCAGTGAAATTGAAAAGGTTTTGGAAATCTGAATTGATCAAAATTCTATCAAGTCTTTCAAAAATGCAGTCATTACCAGCTCTTCCATTCCACCATGTAAATGGACTACCCTTATATTGCACTTGCTCTAGCTCACAAGATTCTATCAAGATTTTGAAGTCCTCAAAGTCAGCTTCCACTACAGGCAACCCTCTTATTTTTTCTTCTCCATTCAGGACCATATTAAAGTCCCCACCAATTAACCAGGGGCTATGTATGTCTGAGGCTACACTGTATAGATCCTCCCATAGATCCATTCTCAGTTGTTCATCACATTTAGCATATACAATTGAAACATAGAAATAGGTTGCTGAATTAGTGTCTTGGAATTTGATAGTGATTTGCTGATCAGTATTGCTAATCACAGTAGTATCAAAACCATAATTAGAAAACACCCATATCTTTCCATTAAGATTGTGAAGTACATGAGGCATTTTTAGCCTAGTTCTGTATCTGTTGATAGTTCTAACATGCTGAAAAGGCTCTAGTGATGCCACAAAAGAGAATTTGTGGTAGTTATTCAACATTTGGACTCTCTGAAAGGCTTTCTGTGATTTCACGGACCTGATATTCCATATGAGGGCTTTCATCATAGATCATTAGGTTTGGGACCTATATTCCTTTTAGGCTGAACTCTGATAGGTTGGGAAGCTTCACCATTGCCTTGTTTCTTCCCTTTCCTTGCTGATTTGATAGTCTTTACTACTCTTGGGGACAAGTCTGCATCTTTTAAGATCTGGTCCTCATTGACCAATTCTGTTTCTTCTTCCCCCCTTTCCCCAGGTTCAATACTATGAGTAACGATTTTGTGAAGGGTTTTATTTGGAGGCTCTATCACTCCCAGAATGATGGGTGGCTCTATCTGGAATGCAGTTGGAACTTCCATAATGGCTAAGTTACTGGCATCTTGATGTTGTCTGCATATTAATTGACTGTTGTTGCTGTTGTTACTGCTATTGTTGCTACTGCCATGTTGTGTTATCTACTTGTTGTTATCAGACGATATCTCCTTGTCATGCTGAACCATGTTGTTTTGGTTTGAACTCCTTGCTTCTTCATTGTGCCCTATTGCTAATCACTTCCTCTACACTTGCAGGGCTACTGGTCTCTTCAACTCCATTGGATAAATTATTGGGCTCATGCTCTGCGCCAGCTTCAATTCACCTTGTATGTTATAAAAGTTAGACTATATTAGAATAATAAAATGTAATTTCAGTTGGATATAAAATGGTTGTTGGTATTAGTTATTTCTAATAAGATAAATTTAACTTGTAGGAGAAAAAAGATATTTATGCAGTAAATTCTTTGGCATTTTGACGGGGGTGTGACGGTAGTATCGGTATTCTAGGCCTAACAATTTAAGGGAAAAAAAGTATAATTTGTATGATATCCTTTAGCGTGCAAAGGTTGTTCTCGTCAGAATTTGCTTTGTTGTGATTTGATTGATAGATTGCACGAAAATAACACTACCAGAAATGTAACACTTTTGGATTAAAAAAATAACCTTTTTAAAAATAATGGATTAGTACCTTAATAATGCACGTATCAGATAAGTTTACTATCAATATGGATTATGATAGGATCAAGCATGATTCGATATCTTCCACTTTTAATAAGAGATTTTGAGTTTGAAATTTTGAAAATGAGAAAAATCTTCTCAAAAAGCGGTGTCCCCAAAAATAAATCCTGCAAGCAAGTTCTAATTTTAATTTAGTCTCCCGATATGAGTATCGGACCAAGTAAAAAATCTTCTTAAAAAAATAAAATTGCTCACTATGAATTAGTTTATGTGTAGCTTAATTAGTTTTTGTGTAGCTTAATTAGGTAAAAGCTCATATTTGATATTTATACCTGATTAATAGATGTATTTTATTATAAAATAATATAATTAAGTGGATGTCCATAACTCCTAAGAAGTTGCTCCCACCAATCTTCTCCATAACGTATAGTTAATCCTCCACTACTCCATACACCATTATGGTTATAACTCATAACTCTCACACACTTTTACCTCCCCAATATCTTCATGGTTAAGGCTATGTTATCATGTCAATCTTTTGTATGCCTCTATGAACACTATAACTAGAGGCATAAGTAATATTTTATACTCTTGTAGATACTTTTATATATGAATTTTTTTTCATTTCACTATGATTAATTATTAATATATACTTTTACCTTATTAAATCATTTAATTTAATCATTAATAAGTTGATAAGGGTTAATATATCATCATACTATTCTAAAAGTGGGAAATTCCTTAGTTGAAGTTGAAAGACCAATTTGCTCATTAAATATTGAATGATCATTTTACTCTTCAATCTAAAACTATTTCTATACTATTTTATGAACTAAAAATAAAATTATATTGCAATAAATAGTATTAGACCATTAAATACTTCAAAATGAATTATTTGGATGAGAAATTAAACTTATTATAGTCTATTAAATTTCTTGAAGTTACTTTTTTCTTAAATACTTATTGAGGATATTATCACGACCCGATTTCTCAAGTCATGATGGCACCTACAATCCCCAGTAGGCGAATCAATTTCCGTAGCCCAGAACGGTTAGTAATGGGCTACTGCCTAACCAAAACGCACCAGCAAGCAGAAATAAGCGAAAGCAAAACTCGAATATAAATACATAAAGGAAACTACACCAACCCCAAGACTTGGTATCGACAGTACAGAAGCTTCTAATAGAATACAAATTCTAGAAGTAACAAAATACAACATAAATTGCCTCCGAAAGTACAAGGAGCAACAGTACAACAGATGAGATGTAGACAAGCCCCGACCGTCAGGCGCTCACCCTAGTCTCAAAGATCCAAAAGCTGCACGAGTCTCCAACGTGATCAATGGCGAAAGCTCAGCTAATATCTACACAAAAAAGTGCAGAAGTGTAGTATGAGCACCAAAACCACGGGTACTCAGTAGGTATCATAGGCCGACTGAGCGCATATAAGATATAAAAGCAGTAAGTAACAGATAGCAAGAAAGCAGTCACTGAGGCAATAAGCAAGGCACAAAGAGCTAGCACAGATCATCCATAACCAAGAGCTTCAAGTAACACATGCTAGCAAAGAGATACAATCACACAGAATCGCTGGTGAAGGAAAGAAGAACGCACCTGGAGTCCTTGTACAACAATATAAGTAAGTAGAGAGAGAGTTGAGAAAATGGCGGTATACCGGTAACCTCAAGTGGAAGGAAAAGACGAAGAGTAGTCTAACATACTCAAAATGGAATCAACCAGTATAAGGAAATCATAACACCAATCCAATCATATGATAGCATAACCAGGGAATCACCTCACAAGTACAACCCTAGGATGAAATAACTAGGTCACAATAACCGAGAGATACCACTCAGCTTCCCACAAGAATAGAACCAGAGTCTCACACTCTCCTCAGAAGGCCACACAAAAGTGCCTCAATAAGATAGGACTCTAAAGCCCTCTCAATAATCAAAAATCCCACAACCAAAGTCTGAACAGGCTAGCCATCACTAATCTTTCAAGAACCGGGTGCCAAGACAAGCTCTAAGTAAAAACAGGAGTAAATATAGTCTACCTATAGTCCCAACGGCCGCCCATACAACCGAGGAACACAATCAAGTGAAAACAAACCCTCCGGCATCCCATACTACCAGAGCGTACACTGAACACACAACAAACAATGGTGGAATCCAATGCATGATATGATATGAAGTGAAATAGAACCTCTGTATGTACCTCCTCCGGTGCCAATCAGGCCCAGCAGGCAGGTTCCATGGAAGGACTCAGCCTGTATACCTCTACTCCACCGTATACCCTTCCCTCCGACGCACGCAGCCCGAAGCCCCAGGCCCGAAGCAGCAAGGTCCATGAAGGTCCCCGACCCCATACTAAAACTCAGTATCAAGACATGTCATCCAGAAGCAAGTCTGGGATCAAGATAGAGACCCAGTCTCAAGTATGCATGCCCAGACCCCGTCCAGGACTAAAGTAGTAGAAAATGCCTCAAAAACCCCTCCAAAAGTGCCCGGGCGTAACCGGGTCTAAAACTGTAGTAAATCAAGTCTAGTACTCTGCCCCGCAGAGACTAGTATCAGTAATAAAATCAAGTTTGGTGCTCTGCCCCACAGAGATTAGTATCAGTAATAAAATCAAGTCTGGTGCTCTGCTCCGCAGAGACTAGTACCAGTAATAAAATCAATGCGAAAACATCCAAAAATCCCCTTTTCTATCAACAACAGTACCAAAAATGGGCCCCCAGGGCCATGCAAATTTAGGAAAACTGTCAGTAGTGGCTCACAGCCAAAACTGTAGTAAAACATGCAGGGGGAAACCTTTTTCATGGATGATATGCTCGCACACAAATATAAAAGTAGCCCAACGGCTCACAACAATTCCTATCAGCCCTGCACAGGCCCAATAGCTACTCAGCAGACATAACCAGTCTAAAAGGATAATCTCTATGTCCGAAACTCGCGGAAATTCCCAAATAGCCCACCATCTATGTTCCAGAGTCAATACAAGGCCACACAGGACCACAAAGGTAATATACATTACTACGTGAATACTACAAAAAACATATGAAATAGACGGACGAAAGGCGGACAAGGTATGGGGTACCAACCTATAACAACCCATCCAAGGATGCTAATTAATGCAGTTATAGCCTATATACGCAGATTCTAGATAGGGGAAAACCATAACCTACCTGTCATCTGATGACTAGCTGCGGGAACGGCATCGTCCAGACTCGAACAGCTCCCGGAAGCTCTGAATCACACAAAACAAATACTTTCAACTGAAGTCCCAAAGGCGTCTCTATGAAGCCTGACATACCAAGGTAATGGAACAATTGCTAGAATCGACAAGGCTGCAAGAACAAGCCATAGCCAATTGATAAGGTGTTAATGTCACACTCGCGACCAGCCAACTCCAAAGCATAAAAATGAGGCCAATAACAATAACAAATGGCAGCTAAATCCAATAACAATACGTTAACCACATCTCCAAGGAGCGACGAGCTCCCGAGGCACTATTTCAAGGCGTACTTCATGTCATTCAATTTAAATAACCATCGTTCGTGACTCCAACAAGAATCACACTAACTCCCAGTACCTCCAACACCTTAACACCATCAACATACAACAATAACAACCCAATTTAATATGACAAAGGGGCTGGCCAGAGCCACAGATCCAAAATTCCACTTCGTGGCTCAGAAATCCATAAAACAATACTAGAACATATAATAACGAAGGAGGGTCATAGGAGGAAGGTTACATCAACAAAAACCTTTGAAATACCAAGCTAAACATGCTGTTATAAGGACCCACCACGAGCTGTAACAATATACGGCAAGAAAACACGACAAACATGCCGATAACGATAAGTTCTCCTCGGATTGATTCTAAAGCTCAAATTAAGAATGAGTCAAGGATTAGAACCCGTACCTTCCGATAATCAAATGATAATAGCATAAAAATATCAGTTCCACGAACTTCCTCCTTGCAGTAGCAACAAACGGAGCCAAAACGACGATAAAACTGTACCACGATGATGAGCTCGCGACGTAGAGCAACTTCCGTTAAACTTCCGAATTGAAAGGATCAAGGTCCATGGATTATTTCTAAGGTTTGTATCTGTTTTTATATGGTTTTGGTCTGTTTTTATGGGTTTAAAACGAAGGAGAAGCTGATTTATAAAGGCAAACCGACTTAGGATGTGGGCCCCGCTTTGACGTGTCTGCTTGTGCAGTCTTACAAAAACATGAATATCTCTCTATTCTGAAGTCGTATGGACGAACGGTTTAGTGCGTTGGAAACTAGACTCGTAGACCTTCGATTTGGTATATTGGAGTCCCACTAACTCTTTATAGATAGGGAGAAACACCCCAAGACATTTAACCAAAATTTGAAGAGAATTCCTTAAAGGAATTTACAATAACTTTTTCCGACTTTTGTTTCGCAACTTGCTTGACTTCAAAACTTATCATACGACCATTTTGCGATTATAATACCTCATAACACATCCTTCTTAGTATATTAGACACTATTAGTCTTACCCCAAAGGCACGGGTTACTTTAAATCTTCCAAACGGGCGAGGTGTTACACAAGGCATTTCTTTAACTCGAACTTTCGAGTAAGGGATTCCTTTGACCAAGAACATTGGTTTAATTCTTTGATATTACCAAGAATGTTGACGGAAGTCAACGATTTCCAAAGTTGAAGCTCTAAAATGAGGAACGGCCATAAAGACCAAACAAACGGCCCGGGCACCGAACTACCGGTCCCGACAAGCCATAAATGACTTGGGCCGCTACAAGTAAGCTCTAATGGTACAAGAAAGGCGAAAATGTGTAAATGACCGGAAGGGTCATTACATCATCCACTACTAAAAAGACTTTCGTCCCCGAAAGTCAAGAAAGAAGAAAATACCAGAGATTTAAGAACAACAGATACCACGCCCGTACTACTCTCTCGGAAAATCCGGGTAACCTCCGCGTTCGGATGGCACCCAATAGAACAGAACCAAATAAAGCAACCAAGCCTTAATTTCTTACTAGCCAAACTAGATTTCAACCTCCAAAGATCTGCCAACCCAAACTGAACCTCGAGAATCTTAACCAAAAAGCACCTACACAACACCGAAACCAGTGCACCAAGGCTATCAACACACAAAACTCGAATCCTCAAAACCATACCAAGTTTACCAGAAAATCCATCAACCCAAAACTCTAACTCATGAACCCGTTGTTCCGCAAAAGCCCTTTTTTCTGAACTGAATTCTTTAGCGCCACAAAAAGGAAGCTGCATAGAAGTTGAACACTCAACCACCCTCAAAGCATCAACTGACACACCGGAGATCCATAGTTCCTGCTTATACTTTACCACGAACGAAGTCACCCATTTTATTCAAATGCGTTTTAAGCCAATATATAGGCTACTAGCCTTTGCCTTCCAAGATAACAACCCGTAGCATATTATTGAAACTAAAGTTACCTGCCTTGACTGACCACCAACCAACGAACGAATATTTTTTCTAACATCAAATTCGCTAACTGAACCGTGACAGGTCTGAATCAGCTGAAAGTGAATGAACCAGGGCAACCTGCCCAAATGACCCAAACCAAAACCATGATCCTGCAAGAAGTGTGGTAAGCCTACCACGAAGTCTGTAACCATGAGCCAAGCTCCCAACTCTAGAAAACACTACTGCTACTCCGAACACTCGAACACCATTTGAATATGAAATTTCCTTACGAATCTCACCTCAGGAAGAAGTCCACCATGCCACAAATATCAAGTCCAAACACCCCGAAGGCAAAGGAAAAAGGTGCCTGGGGTTCAAAGTTACCATCTAGCCATAGAAATTTTTGCATATACTTTCAACTCATTCCTTTGGCTCGAATCAACCGCTCTACTGGTTCTGCAAACACCAACCACTTCGAAGCATATATCATAACAAACTTCTAGTCCATACTGGCCGAGTCTAACCAACAGTGGAACCAAACATAAACAGCAACTCTGGAGGAATTAATTAAATAATCTTTCAAATCCTTGGCAAATGAATGGAGATTACTAGTCTCTACGTATCATCAGAGATCAAAATAGCCTCGCTAGTCTCAACCCGCACAAGCTGACCACATAAAGCATACACCACGGCTGAAGCTCAAACTTACGCCGCTGAGTCTGTCCAACCACGGTAGAAGAACCTCGTACTAACTAGAACACTGCTGAAATCTAGAATATCTCGCCTCTTGCAGAGGTTAGCCAAGGACTAGGTGTCCAAGGCCAATAGCCGCATCCACAACTGAAGTAAAGAAGCTAAGTTGCCCGCACCCACTGCCTCCCGGCTCTAGGATGCTGCAACCAAATAGAAACTACCACGAACCATTCGATGTAACCTGCCAAGCCATGATTTTGAACCCCAACTTTCAAAACTGCCAACTAAAGCCTTGGTCGAACCAGGATGCTGCCAATGAACCCTTAGGAACCCAAGCCAACTAGGCCTGAATATACAAATTGCCAACACCGCAGTTGCTACTGAAACAAAACCAATCGATGGAAAACCCACATCAATATGTAGATGGCTGAATCTAATCACCGATACACAATTCCAAAGCAAAACTTCATCGCCACCTCAGGCAACTACGAGGACACATAAACACATACAAAGAGTTATCTCCCTTCTTTTTCAACTAAACAAAAATGCTTCCTTAGCACATACTAAACCTTACAAATTCTTTATCGAATAAGAACTTGAAGCCATTACCTTACTACTCATAGCTACACGTCAAATTCAATAAGGCAGGAGAAGAATGGTTTGGATGCCCAACTCACTCGAAATGCTTACAAATACAACCTAACCACGAGGTTACGATCAACACTTAGTCGGAAGTGCTTAAAGTCAAGACCCAATCACGATGCCAACATCCAGAGCTCATCGAAAGAACTTCGATCAAGATTCATTCCAACTGGAGCTAAAGATACAACAAAACACCCAACGGACCAGGAAGTGGAGGAGACTATGGGAACAACCCATATACCTACCAACCTCCTAAACTAATCAACAAAGAGGGTCGGCTCTAGACACTCGAGAGACCAAACCAATCTATGCACACTAGCATAACCAATACCTCCCAACTGAGGCAAAATCTTAACTCCAGCCCAACTACCGGTAATACACCGAACCATCACATAGATCTCTAGCCACGCTAGATAACGTCCTAGGCAACAACCATCTAGGACTGCTCAACAAGGGAAACCCAACCAAAAGTCCAGAATCACAATGAAACAGGGGTAAGCCAATTAGAAACAGACTAACAAGAACTACCCACGAGCTACAACTCCGGGAAAACACCTCTCAAGGCTAACTTACCCCCATCCACTACTAAAGAATAAACTACCAATAAAACAATGTATCGATACTATAATTCGGGTAGCCAAACAACTTAAACAAGTAGAAAGTAGGCATAGAAGCAATTATAGAGTCGCAACACGAGCGGGACTAACATAAGTCAAAAGTAGCAAAAGCCTGACCTGGAGTAACGATGTTAGGAACCTATACCTCTGGCCCACCAAGAGGAGCATCAAGTTGATGGGGTCTAACTCTGGACTGAGTGGTCAAAATTGAAGCCCCAACCAGCCCCCGCTGGGGACAAACTCAATAAAGGTGACCAATCTCTCCACAATGATAACAACCAGGCTGTTTGGGATACACAATCATGGGGAAATTTCTAGCAAAGTGCCCATGCTTACCACACCAAAAACAGCCTATACCAGATGAAATCCGACGGGAAAATCTCGCCTCGTACTCCAATACCGACAGACAACCCTGCTGAAGAACTAGAAGCTCAACTATAACTGAAGCACCACTCACAGAACCAGGTACTGAAACACTCACCGGAGGACTCAGAGTCCTAGCCACGGTGTCCTGAAGAACTGGGGGTAGCAATAAATCCAATCGAAGGCAGGGCTGACCCCACACCCCCTATCTGAGGCGGTAAAATCTCACTCTGAAGTCTTGGTGCTAACGGAAGCACTGAAGTAACAAGCACAGAAGCCTCGGGACCGACCGCTATCGCACTCGTCTGAGGCATCTCAGAATGAATGAACAACTGAAGTTTTAGAATTCAATAGAGCCAAGAACGCACGATGAGGAGCCAAGAAGATGAAATATTTCCTAACAATGCCCTGTAGCCTCCCCCAGATAGGATACGGACGTTATCGTACCGATCCACGAGACTCTACTTAGACACTTGCCTCTGTACCATGACACCGGTGAACCTAGAGCTCTGATACCAAGCTATCACGACCCGATTTCTCAAGTCATGATGGCACCTACAATCCCCAGTAGGCGAACCAATTCTCGTAGCCCAGAACGGTTAGTAATGGGCTACTGCCTAACCAAAACGCACCAGCAAGCAGAAATAAGCGAAAGCAAAACTCGAATATAAATACATAAAGGAAACTACACCAACCCCAAGACTTGGTATCGACAGTACAGAAGCTTTTAATAGAATACAAATTCTAGAAGTAACAAAATACAACATAAATTGCCTCTGAAAGTACAAGGAGCAACAGTACAACAGATGAGATGTAGACAAGCCCCGACCGTCAGGCGCTCACCCTAGTCTCAAAGATCCAAAAGCTGCACAAGTCTCCAACGTGATCAACGGCGAAAGCTCAGCTAATATCTGCACAAAAAAGTGCAGAAGTGTAGTATGAGCCCCAAAACCACGGGTACTCAGTAGGTATCATAGGCCGACTGAGCGCATATAAGATATAAAAGCAGTAAGTAACATATAGCAAGAAAGCAGTCACTGAGGCAATAAGCAAGGCACAAGGAGCTAGCACAGATCATCCATAACCAAGAGCTTCAAGTAACACATGCTAGCAAAGAGATACAATCACACAGAATCACTGGTGAAGGAAAGAAGAACGCACTTGGAGTCCTTGTACAACAATATAAGTAAATAGAGAGAGAGTTGAGAAAATGGCGGTATACCGGTAACCTCAAGTGGAAGGAAAAGACGAAGAGCAGTCTAACATACTCAAAATGGAATCAACTAGTATAAGGAAATCATAACACCAATCCAATCATATGATAGCATAACCAGGGAATCACCTCACAAGTACAACCCTCGGATGAAATAACTAGGCTACAATAACCGAGAGATACCACTCAGCTTCCCACAAGAATAGAACCAAAGTCTCACACTCTGCTCAGAAGGCCACACAAAAGTGCCTCAATAAGATAGGACTCTAAAGCCCTCTCAATAATCAAAAATACCACAACCAAAGCCTCAACAGGCTAGCCATCACTAATCTTTGAAGAACCGGGTGCCAAGATAAGCTCTAAGTAAAAACAGGAGTAAATATAGTCTACCTACAGTCCCAACGGCCGCCGGTACAACCGAGGACACAATCAAGTGAAAACAAACCCTTCGGCATCCCATACTACCTGAGCGTACACTGAACACACAACAAACAATGGTGGAATCCAATGCATGATATGATATGATGTGAAATAGAACCTCTGGATATACCTCCTCCGGTGCCAATCAGGCCCAGCAGGCAGGTTTCATGGAAGGACTCAGCCTGTATACCTCTACTCCACCGTATACCCTTCCCTCCGGCGCATGCAACCCGAAGCCTCAGGCCCGGAGCGGCAAGGTCCATGGAGGTCCTCGACCCCATACTAAAACTCAGTATCAAGACATGTCATTCGGAAGCAAGTCTGGATCAAGATAGAGACCCAGTCTCAAGTATGCATGCCCAGACCCCGTCCAGGACTAAAGTAGTAGAAAATGCCTCAAAAACCCCTCCAAGGGTGCCCGGGAGTAATCGGGCGCCCCACAGAGACTAGTATCAGTAATAAAATCAAGTCTGGTGCTCTGCCCCGCAGAGACTAGTATCAGTAATAAAATCAAGTTTGGTGCTCTACCCCGCAGAGACTAGTACCAGTAATAAAATCAATGCAAAAACATCCAAAAATCCCCTTTTCTATCAACAACAGTACCAAAAAGGGGCTCCCAGGGCCATGCAAATTTAGGAAAACTGTCAGTAGTGGCTCACAGCCAAAACTGTAGTAAAACATGCAGGGGAAAACCTTTTTCATGGATGATATGCTAGCACACAAATATAAAAGTAGCCCAACGGCTCACAACAATTCCTATCAGCCCTGCACAGGCCCAATAGCTACTCAGCAGACATAACCAGCCTAAAAGGATAATCTCTATGTCCGGGACTCGCGGAAATTCCCAAATAGCCCACCATCTATGTTCCAGAGTCAATACAAGGCCACACAGGACCACAAAGGTAATATACATTACTACGCGAATACTACAAAAAACATATGAAATAGACGGACGAAAGGAGGACAAGGTCTGGGGTACCAACCTATAACAACCCATCCAAGGATGATAATTAATGCAGTTATAGCCTATATACGCAGAGTCTAGATAGGGGAAAACCATAACCTACCTGTCATCCGATGACTAGCTACGGGAACGGCATCGTCCAGACTCGAACAGCTCCAGGAAGCTCTGAATCACACAAAACAAATACTTTCAACTGAAGTCCCAAAGGCGTCTCTATGAAGCCTGACCAACCAAGGTAATGGAACAATTGCTAGAATCGACAAGGCTGCAAGAACGAGCCATAGCCCATTGATAAGGTGTTAATGTCACACTCGCGACCAGCCAACTCCAAAGCATAAAAATGAGGCCAATAACAATAACAAATGGCAGCTAAATCCAACAACAATACGTTAACCACATCTCAAAGGAGCGACGAGCTCCCGAGGCACTATTTCAAGGCGTACTTCATGTCATTCAATCCAATAACTATCGTACGTGACTCCAATAAGAATCACACCAACTCCCAGTACCTCCAACACCTTAACACCATCAACATACAATAATAACAACCCAATTTAATATGACAAAGGGGATGCCCAGAGCAACAGATCCAAAATACCACTTCGTGGCTCAGAAATCCATAAAACAATACTAGAACATATAATAACGAAGGAGGGTCATAGGAGGAAGGTTACCTCGACAAAAAGCTTTGAAATACCAAGCTAAACATGTTGTTATAAGGACCCACCACGAGCTGTAACAATATACGGCAAGAAAACACGACAAACATGCCGATAACGATAAGTTCTCCTCGGAATTGATTCTAAAGCTCAAATTAAGAATGAGTCAAGGATTTAGAACCCTTACCTTCCGATAATCAAATGATAATAGCATAAAAATATCAGTTCCACGAACTGCCTCCTTGCAGTAGCAACAAACAGAGCCAAAACGACGAGAAAACTGTACCACGATGATGAGCTCGCGACGTAGAGCAACTTCCGTTAAACTTCCGAATTGAAAGGATCAAGGTCCATGGATTATTTCTAAGGTTTGTATCTGTTTTTCTATGGTTTTGGTCTGTTTTTATGAGTTTAAAACGAAGGAGAAGCTGATTTATAAAGGCAACCCGACTTAGGATGTGGGCCGTGCTTTGACGTGTCTGCTTGTGCAGTCTTACGAAAACATGAATATCTCTCTATTCTGAAGTCGTATGGACGAACGGTTTAGTGAGTTGGAAACTAGACTCGTAGAACTTCGATTTGGTATATTGGGGTCCCACTAACTCTTTATAGATAGGGAGAAACACCCCAAGACATTTAACCCAAATTTGAAGAGAATTCCTTAAAGGAATTTACAATAACTTTTTCCGACTTTTGTTTCGCAACTTGCTTGACTTCAAAACTTATCATTTGACCATTTTGCGATTATAATACCTCATAACACATCCTTCTTAGTATATTAGACACTATTAGTCTTGCCCCAAAGGCACGGGTTACTTTAAATCTTCCAAACGGGCGAGGTGTTACACGAGGCATTTCTTTAACTCGAACTTTCGAGTAAGGGATTCCTTTGACCAAGAACATTGGTTTAATTCTTTGTTATTACCAAGAATGTTGACGGAAGTCAACGATTTCCAAAGTTGAAGCTCTAAAATGAGGAACGGCCATAAAGACCAAACAAACGGCCCGGGCACCGAACTACCGGTCCCGACAAGCCATAAATGACTTGGGCCGCTACAAGTAAGCTCTAATGGTACAAGAAAGGCAAAAATGTGTAAATGACTGGAAGGGTCATTACAGATATACAATATATCGAGAGGGTTGTTTCTATTTACAGTAGTTATTATAGGCTATTAGTGTGCAGATCTTTTAAAATTATCAATATTCATTGTATTAATCTCTACATATTACAACATTTATTTAATTGGTTTTTTGAGCTTCGGTCTATTAAATTCTTTATAGCATTTTCATATTCTTTGCACTCTATTTAAATCACAAAATGTCAAATTACCTTATCATTTTCTTCTTGTTGATTCCATAAAAACATGCTACTATTGTCCTCATGTTTGTTGAGTTTTAACAGAAGGTAATACTATTTGCATATGCTTGTATTTACGAAATAATACAAATGGAAACAACCAGATTTAACTTAGACAGAAACAAACCCACCCCAATATGCTACAATTCTCAAACCTAAACCCTTTGTCATAAACATACCAAAAGTCCCTCCTAAGCCAGTCGTCATGCTGCATGGTGAACCAAATATCACGTGGAAAGTGTCAGAAGTCAGAAATTTGATCATACAGGAGAATTTACAATATGCTATCATTGAGAAATTCTCCTACGGGAAGCCGGATGTTCAAGAACTCAGGAAGGCTATTCCAAGCCACTGTGTTGTAAAAGGTGAATGCACCATAGGATACTGGACGCCAGACATATCTTCATAAGGCTATCAGGTTTTGAGGATTACGTGCAACTCCTATCGACATTAGCATACTACATAAAGTCAAAGGAAAGGTATTGGCAGATGCACACGCTAAAGTGGGACCCATGGTTTGAACCTGATGTTGAGACAACCATAGGAGTTGCTTGGATCTCACTGCCAGATCTACCACCCAATTTCTTTGCCAAGGAAGCAATATTCTCAATAGCCTCAGCAGTAGGTAAATCACTCACTGTGTACATGGCCACCAGGAACTAGACAAGACTGAGTTGTGCAAAGGTGAAGGTGGAAGTTGACTTAGTGGCAAAGTTACCGCAAAGAGTTAGAATCAATGAAGAGGATGATACAACGGGAGAGATAAAATCAAAATGGATCCAAATCCAATACGACTATATGCCAAAGTATTGTAAGGAGTGTGGTATACAAGGGCATGAAGAAGCAGAATGCTGAAACATCCATCCGGAGTTACAAGAGGAAAAAGAGACCAGACCAAAGCCGGAAGAAAAAAGGGAGCAAGATCACACAATTGGAACAGCAGCAAACAAGAAGAGAGTGCTAACTAGTGGGAGAGTTATTGGAAATCAGCACAACAGGATGGAGTCGATGAGAAGGAAAAGAAAATACAGGAAAGATAGATACGGCCATATCAAAGAAGAAGAAGGGGAAATAGCAACAGGAAACAAATTCAATGCTCTAACCCTGGAAGATGAGACTAATGACAAAGTGGGAGAAGAAGCCACTAAGGGGGCAGGCGTTAAACCAGCCCAGGAGACTAAAAAATGGGTGGAGGAAGCCTTTAGCATCGAGGGGCACAAAAGAAATGCAGGCAAGGAAGAAGATACCAAAGAAGGCAAAGGCACACCAAAATATGCCACCAATGCAGACAGCGACAAAGGGAGCACAAGTCCAAAAGCAGGAACTGAACTTGAGGGACATAGTAGCAACTCCATACTAAATAAAAAGTCAGCAAGGGACAAAGAAAGGCATACAAATGAAGAAGGAGACTCATCCACTCAGGAAAGTACTGACACCACCTCTCTAAGAAAGAATGATGACCACCAAGAAGACATAGAAAAACCAATAGACCCGCAGAGCCAAGCAGAAGGATACAAAGACCCTAGGGCTAAGGAGTCGGAAGTGGGTGAAACAGTAGGTAACAATCAGGAGGAAGGAGATGAAGAGACAGATGCCGATGATGATCTCCAGGAGAATATAAAGGTTGTGAGTAAGATCTCTCCCAAAACACACAAAGTAGCTGAATAAAGGAAGAAAAGGGAGAAATGTCATGGATACAAAGATCAATCAAAGGCCAACAAGGAGCAGCTCACTAAAACCCAACAATAGTAGATGATGATAGACAAACTGCTATTCTGGAACATAAGATCTGTTAACACCCAAGACTCTTTTGAGAGGTTAATAGATCTTAAGAAAAGAAATCACTATTCATATATTGCCCTCATGGAACCTTTCCAAGGGCCACAAGAATTAGATGGGTACAGAAGCAGACTAGGCATGGAGAATGCAGCAGTCAATTGCTCAGCAAAAATATGGGTGTTTTGGAATGGAGAATGGAACGGAGAAGTGAAATCAGACAGTCATCAGCAACTAACCCTCAAGTTTAATCATATAACATGTCATAAGAAGATCACCATCATAGTAGTTTATGCCAGGTGCAATGCATTGGAAAGGCTGGAATTGTGGGAAGACATTGGTGAAGTGGCTGAAGGAAAGACACATCCATGGATTGTGGGGGTGACTTTAATTCCATATTGGATGACTCAAAAAATCTAGGGGGACTACCAGTCACTCAGACGGAGACCATTGATTTTGCTCAATGCACAAGCTCTTGTGCCTTAAGTGAAATAAGGTACACAAGAAGTACTTATACTTGGTGGAATGGCAGAACAGAGGAAGCTTGTATTTTCAAAAGGTTGGACAGAATCTTTGGAAATTAGGAGTTTATGGAAGAATTTGAAGCCTCAGAAGTTCAACATCTCATCAGGCAGGGGTCAGACCATGCCCCCCTGCAGCTGGTATGTAGAACAGCACAGGAACCAGTGGCTAGACATTTTAGGTTCCTCAACTTCGGGACAAAACACAAGAGTTTCAACCAGATAATTACAGAAAATTAGAAGACAGAGTAGGCAGAATTGAGATGGAACCCTTTTCAGAACATTCATGAGAAGATGAAGAATGTAAAGAAAGCTCTGAGTAAATGGAGCAGGGAAACATATGGGAACATTTTTCAGATGATTGCAACACAAGAAGATGTAGTTAAAATGAAAGAGGTGCAGTTTGAAATCAACCCAACAGAGGCAAATAGAGCTGAACTAATCAAAGAAGAAGAGGAGTTGAGGAGAACACAAATAGTGGAGCAAGAATTCTGGCAATAAAAGGCAAACATGAAGTGGTTTGCAGAAGGGGATAAGAACACAAAATTCTTTCATGCATATGTTAATGGAAGAAGGAGAAGACTGGGGCTTAGTAAGATTACTAATGAACAGGGACAACTGCTGTAATCCACAGAGGTGATTGGAGAAGAAGCAGTAAGAGTATTCACAGAGCAGCTCACAGAAAGAGATAGGAGTGATGATTATTCTATGCTACAACACCTACCCACAATTATCACTCAAGATCAAAATAACAAAATGGTGGAAGCTCCAACACTGGAAGAAGTAAAGGCTGCAGTTTTTGATCTGAACAAAAACAGTGCAAGTGGACAAGATGGAAACTCAGGAGAAACATTCCTGGGATATTGTAGGAGATGATATTTTACAAGCAGCTATGGCTTTCTTCTGTGGAAGGGAGCTCCCAAAATATGTGACTCATACTAACCTAGTGCTTATCCCAAAAAAGGAACAAGTGCACAGGTTCACTGATCTGAGGCCAATTAGTTTGAGTACATATATAAACAAGATTATCTCAAGGGTCATCCATGGTAGATTGGCAAAAGTCCTTCCCAACATAATCTCTAAGAACCAAACTGGCTTCATGAAGGAAGGAGCATTGTTGAGAATGTATTGCTTGCCCAAGAGATAGTAAGGGATATCAACAAGAGAAACAAGCATCACAATGTAGTAGTCAAACTGGACATGGAAAAGGCATATTATAGAGTATCATGGATCTATCTGACCAGGTGATGAGGAAATTTGTCTTCTGTGAAAGAATAATAGACATGATTTGGATGTTGATATCAAACAACTGGTACTCAGTATTGGTGAATGGACAAAACTTTGGCTTCTTTGCTTCAACAAGAGGACTAAAGAAAGGAGATCCCCTCTCCCCTACATTGTTTATAATTGCAGCAGAAGTACTGGCAAAGGGACTGAACAGCCTACATGAAGACAGGGAATTGATAGGATTTGGACTTCCCAAATGGAGTGAGCAGATTAACCACCTGTCCTATGCAGATGATACAATCCTTTTTTGCTCAGGACACAAAGGATCTATCAAGAAAATGATGAACATATTGAGAAAGTATGAAGAAGTCTCAGGTCAGCTTATAATTGAAGGCCTAATGAAGAAGTTTGTCACAAGGTGATGTGCTGGGATTTGATGGCACTTTCGATGCTTAAAACGAAGGATTTTTGGGAGTTCTTGAGTATATTTTGTTGGATTTAATGTCGTTTGTTAGTTGTGCAGGGACAAAGTATGAAATAGATAAAAGTGCCAAAAGTTTGCAGTTTTCTGGGCAAAATACAGGCTACCACGGGCGTCACACCCACGATGGCCCGTGGGGAAGGCCGTTGGAACAAGACAGCAGGGATTGCTGAGGCAGTGGAACCCGACGAGCTGGCATGATGCCCGTGGAAGACACGACGGGATGTCACAGTGCCAGTCAAAATGCTCCAGGGAAGCATGCAAGAAGCCCAGTAAGGGCGACGGGCGGCACGACGCTCGTGACAATCATGACGCCCCGTCAAAGTTGCTCGTGGAAACCGTCCAAGGAGTTATGCAATAAGCCAAGCAAGGGCAACGGGCACCACGACTCCCGTGACAACCTCGACGGCCCATCGTTGTCGCCCGTGGAAACAAGGCAGGAGAGCTGGAGAAGAGCCCAAGGCAGGCGACGTGAGAACCTCGACGGGCGTCGCAGATGCAACGTCCCATCACCTATGCCCGTGAGATCATGGCAGGGAGATGACTTGAAGAGCTAAAGATGGCCTACGAGCACCCACGACGCTCGTCGCACCAGCGACGGCCCGTGAGGCGTCTCATCGGATTTGCCGCGTCCAACTTCTCCTAGTTTTATTTGGATTTGGTCTCTTTATCAATGAATACTTCCCCTTAAGGTTTTATTTATGTTCGTTACACAATATTCTCGGAGAGTTATTACATTGTTATTCTAGTATTGACTTTAAACACAAGTTTTTGATTAATTGAAGTGTTCTTGATATTGTTCTTGATATTGTTCTTTTAGATTCCGGATTTCTTCATTCCCACTTGTAAGTATCTATTGTTGATTGCTCAAACAAACATTAATTGTGTACTTATGAACATGAGTAGCTAAATCCACAACTAGGTTTGTGGGAACTATGAAGGATTAACGAAGTAGGCAAAGTACATAGGAATTCTAGGGCGATATTTATGCATGTATTGTTCTTCCCTTCGTATTGATTTCTTTCTAGCGGTGAACAATGTTAGAACTCGCCTTATCCTTACTTGTCGGACCAAGGAGGTAACGGATAGGAAAAGGGTTGTTCAATGACGGAGATTTGAGGCTACCAACCCTCATCTAATAGCTTGACCTTGTTCGGGAATAGCTAATCTGGGATGCAGGGTAAGGGTTAGTAGAGCATACACCTGCGACCGGACCAAGGCGTGTGGTGAAATTCATCTAGACGTCGGACCAAGGAGTTAGATGAACCCAACTTACCGATTTTGTATGCTAAGTATCAAACTAGTTTACCAAGTACAAAAGCCATACTAAGTTATGATCTCATGGGGAACACTACCCTAGTCGCTTCCATTATTGATCACAACTCTTGAAATTAGCAACAGTTACTTGTTTACATTCGAGTTACAATCATTACTTGTTACTTTAAAAAAAACCTTTGTGGGAAATAAATGACTACGAGCACGAGTAAACACTAATCAAACATAGACCTACCATATTTCCTGTGGGATCGACCCCAACCTTAGTTGGCTTTTATATTTGAACAGCGACCGCTTACGCTTGTTTTAGAGGTGTAATTTGGGCGTATCAAATTTTGGCGCCATTGCCGGGAAATACGGTTTAGTATTAAGAGAGATTATGTTTATTTCACTTTTAGTCCTTATTTCCTGATTTTACTTTTTTTGTTGTTTTTGTTTTGATCTCAGGTTGTACACTTGTGCATGCCCAGTACAAGGAGTCAAGGCAATCCCTTGATCCCTTACGATCCGGAGCTCTCCAAAACTCTGTGAAACATGGCTAAGGAGGGAGAGTATGAAACTCAAGAGCAGATTATAGCTCGGCTACTAGCTGAAGCCGAGCAGAGGAAAAAGGACGATGCAGCATGGCAAAAGGAAGGTAAAGACGCCCTTGCTGCTGAAGATGCTCCAATTGCAAAAGATCGCGCAGCTCGAAATGCTGCAGCTGAGCAAGTAAGGCAAGGAAGACAACAGGTTGTCCGGGACGAGGAGAAAACAAAAGTTTTTTTCCTAAAAAAGAAAATTTATTCAAAGATTCAATTACTAACTTATACTACTACTAAATTAATTAACTATTATACTTAATTAATAAATGTAAAAACAATAAGAACTTAATAAAAGAAAATCACTGTTTAATGAAAAAGAGGAAGGGGGGAGCAAGGGACCCATCATGTCCCCCAAAAATGAGACAAAATTAAAAGGGGGAGAAATGCATCAACAGGCCAACACGAAAAGGGGGCATAAGGAGTAAATAATTTGAGCCGATTGGCTACGATTGGAGTTAGTAAGGGAGGGGGCATATGTACTTTTCCCTAAAATAATACCGGAAATTGAATGCTATAAGCCTATAACAGTGACTCAATACAAGAACTTGCGTATTATCTTATTGATGTGGGATAAGTACTAATGTTTTTAAATTGGGTAATTTGTACATTTATAATCTGTGCATTATTATTAATCACATTCAATGCATTAACAATCTTGATGTGTTTTGCATGATAATTCTAGCATAATTAGCCCGTAAATCTAATGATCCCTAAATGTCAATAGTTCAGTCATATAGAATAAGTCCTAAGAAGCTCTTTGGTGTGCTCGATTAAAACTAGGAAAATATCCCTACCAAACACACCCGTAGTGCTAACTTAGCTTTAACTTGGTTAAACTTGCAGTGAATACCACAGGCCACAGGCCACCAGCAAACTTATCAATATCCATTAGTTTCAGTTGCTAAAGAACTTCCCCTGTTGATTCACAGTGCCAGAGACAACCTTCAGAAAAAGGGCATCATTTGACACCGCTTCCTAAAAGTTTCATTTCATGTATAAATAATTTAAAAGACATGTATATTTACACTAGCTTAAAAATAATACAAAGCAAATATCAATTTGAGACATGGAGTAAGCCTTAAAACCACCATAGTCCAAGACCTAAGCCATTCAAGTTAGATTGTGAAAATAGGTCGACACCTCTTAGAGAAAATCCTACGTCACTGCTATTTCACTGGCCCTGCTAACTATCATCTATACACACTACATCTCCATCATCTAGGAGGCATTCATCAGAATCGAAAGTACTTCCAGCAGTACATTGCATTTCTTGGAAAAAGCATTCCAACCGTTCAAGAGTAAACCAGTCTTCTCTCATCTATGAAAACAGCACCAAATTGCAAAACACATCCCATTATAATGAGAAATACACAATTCCTTGATATGTAAAAGGTATGGAACTTTTAAAGATGACGGCATAAAAGTATCAGAGAGAGGAACTCACAAAGTAAGGGTAGCCCTTCGAAATGCTAAAATTTTCCGGAGCACTCTCTAAGAAGAGGTTTATATAGTACAAAACAAAATTGCCACAGTCTTCATCATTTCTCTGCTGCGGAACCTGAAACTTCTTATATGAGCATGCATTGCAAAAACGACTGAGATTAGACGACAACACAACATATTATCACCTTTGGAATCATTAGAGGGATTTTCCTGATCTGGTCCTTGGTTTCTGGCCTCTGTTCTGCCTTGAATAGGTCTATAACAAATCTGCAACAGGAACACTGCTATCTTAACAGATTATCATTTCAAAGTAAGCCCAGAGTGGAACAGCAGGCTGAGAAAAAGAAATACTTTCTGATCCCAGGTTCAAATCTCTCAGGGTTCGCCATGTGCAAAGAATCAAGCAACAACATGCAAGGACTTCTTGCTTCAGATTGTAAACTTTCACCAAGGTGACAAAAGATCAGGAGACTCCAGTGACCCCTGCCAATGTAGGAATTCAGACTATAGACACATAATTAAAATGTAGAATTCTACATCACACAGCTAGTACATAAGAAGAAATACTTACCAGAGAACAATGGGAACGAAAACATACTTTTTTGAGAATATCTTCTTTTTCGTGATCCAGTTCAACACCTTAGGTTTGTGAGAACGTTCTGAGTACAAGGAGAACCACAAGCTGTCAAGGTATGTAAATGCGTCTCTCCTATCTTCTGGATGCCATTTCCATATGCTCCTATATAAGCCACCAAAAGTTAGGCTTACAGAGAGTGATAAATCTCGGTGTTCTTACACTCTGTTTGCTTCTATAAAGAGGAGGAGATGGTAAAGGAGAGAAAGTTCATTGGTGGTATTCATCATTTACCTTGGGCTGTTTGAAACAGATGAAAAGGAAGTAAATATGCTTCCTCCTATCTATCAAATCTTGGAGGGGCTAAAAAAAAGCTTACATGGAGGGGCACCGACCTCTCTACATTTAGTGCAGCCCGGTGCAAGAAGAATCCCGCTTTCATGCAAGGGCTGGGAAAGTGCCACACCCCAAGGGTGTGATGTAGAAGCCTACCGTGATTCAAGCATCAATGACTGATTCTACGGCTCGAACCCATGACCTATAGGTCACACAGAGACAACTTTACCATTGCTCCAAGGTTCTCCCCTTCACCGACCTATCTACATTTACTTCCTTACCAAATAAGATAAATAACCTTTTTAACTTCCAGTTTTACCTACCCTCCACCAACCTTTCCTCACCCAATCAAACAGCGACTAATTACGACGTTTAACAAGAAAAGGATAAAGCAATAAGAACTTACTCCAAGTAAAGCTCAAATTTCGATGAGCCTAACCCCTTTTGGCTGTTGTTCCTCCTTGATTGACCATGACAACGAGAAGCACGCTGTGGGATAACTTCAGAAGCCGTGGTATCAGCTGTTATCTTACTTTTCCGTCTTTTTCGTGCATGTGGTCGTGGTTTGAACTCCGAAGAACAAGAAGCTTGCTGTGGGATAATTTCAGAATGACTTGTATCAGCTGTCACCTTACTTTTTCGTGTTGGACGTGATCGTGGTCTGAACTGTGACCAACTTGGGAATTCTGTATTATTCCTTTCCTGATCAGTTGCTGTGGTGGAAAATTGAGTGATCAGCTTTGAAACTATGAAATAACAAGCACAATGTTGATTTCCATGTTCTGGGAGGGGGAAGCAAGATTGCTCCTTCCCACTCTCTTTTTCCATGATCAGGTAAAGTTAGATTTCATTCAATATGCATCCAGGGGTTAAAACTGAGTACAAAAAAGAAGTTAGCTCCTGTACATCCTTAAATCCTGTCTTTTCTCTTTTTCTTAAGGTAAGATACTCAATGCTGTTTCCCACTCTCACAAATCCTAATATTGAAAAAACTGAGTAAACATATATGTGACCTTAAAGGTTAGAATGGACAATATCATTGGTCAGTAGCTTAATCATTGTTCTGACAGCAATTGAAGAGCTAAAGCCTGCCACATCACCCACCCCCACAAACGAACACCCCCTTTGTGTAGAAGCTGCAAGGTCGACAGAAAGTTTGTAATCTTAGAAGTGGTTTGTTATCTAATGCATCAGTTTCATTATTTTGATCTGTTATGTCTCAGCCCTCAGGTGATTTGTTCTTATGTAAGAAAAGCATTGAACGGAAGTTTTCTGTTAATTAGGATAGAACTCAGTGTATCTATAGTAGCAGCAAGCAAGCAATACAATACAAGGTATCAATCAATGTGCCAAGAATTCATAGGGGTGAAAAAGTGCAAATACAAAATTATAAGGACTAGAAATGTACCTTATCCAGAAAATACATAGAATCTTACACCAGAAATTGTAATTTAACCCTCATTAGATAAACACCTTTTGTCCCAAACTTAAATCAATTTTAGGTCTTATATTAAGTGTTGATCTGAATTTGAAGAAAATTAATTTTACATCAAATCAAAAAGACAACGTGAAGTTTATAAATGTGCAGATAAATGTTTATTCCAATAATTGTTTGAGATAAAGATACACAAGTCAGCAAGCTGATCAAACATTATCTAAGATTATTGCAGGATATTAGTAGTACCTGAAGATTGTAGTCCCTCCTTTGATCTTGGTCGTCGAGCAACATTTCTAGACAATGAGCAGTTTCGATTAAAGCTGCTTGTTTCTTCGTCTTGTAGCTTTTGATTTGCAGGAGTATGTATATGGTGTTGCTGATGTATATGGTGTTGCTGATGATTCACAATTTCAGGGGTAGAAGATTCTACAACAAACCAAGAAATAAATGAATTTGGTGGCTTATTTTTCTATAAAAGTTGACACCATAAAAGATGTGGGAAACACCTAGATATGAAGTATGAATACCAAAATATTGCATAAAAGGGTGACTATACCAGGTGTTGCCAAAACCTAAAAACTTACTCATACCAGGTTCTTGTACTTGCTTTGAATGATATAAGCAATAAAATCATAGAAATCAATAACTCAAGACAATTGTTGCATGAGGAGACCAACTTCATTTTCCTTGCAAGTCCAAAACTAATTTAGCTATTTGATTCGCATCAAGCCCTAGTTCGTTCGCCGTATAATGCCAAAAAAAGGTTCAATTTAAGAAGTTGTGAGCAGTTGAATGAAGACATTAAAATAGGAAATTTGAGTACCTGAAGGATTATGAATGCTCTTCATCCTCACTCCACGCTTCCGCTTTGACATTCTCTCTGTTCTCAACCCAAGATGACCAAAATATCTTTTCAAAGAGAGTGTCAAGTGTTGCTGTAAATATTAACCCTGTTAGTCACTGACTTCCAGGTTACGGGTTCAAGTACAGTCTCTTACAGAAATATATTGGATAAGGTGTACTCGTATAATATATTTTTGAGGTCTTACTTTTTTAGTGAACTGATTTATTATTATTTTTAAATGAAAAAATTATATGGCCTCACTCTCAAATTATCCGTGATGCTTATTAAAAATAATTATTTTAAATTATTTATTATTTTAAAAGTTTAAGATAAAATTAACTTTTTTTCTTTATCTTTAATAATAATAATTTTTAAAACTATAAAAGCCTCAAGAAGACACATAATAAAGTGATATTCAATTGAGAGAAATTGTATCTTAAAATATAAATAAAGGTAAAATAATTAAAAATTCTTCTAATTGATATATTTTTTTAAAATGTATAAAAGATATTTATAACAGATAATTTGAGACGGAAAGAATAGTAAATAGACATGATTTAACTCAAGCTACCTTTCAACTCTTCAATTAAAAAAGGTAATTTTAAATAAGTCAGACCTCATTAAAATAAAAAAATTAAAGCTAAAGATTAAAATTTTGAAACATTTTTATAAAAACTTGCATCCTACCTTTGAATTTCAAAATTTAAGTTTCTCCCTCTCCTCTTTACTTTTTCATCTTATTTTTCCTTCTTTCTCTGCGTCAATCGATCACTAATAGAATTAAGAACAAATTAGTAAAAGTTATTCGGAAAATATTCAATATCACTAATGATTACACATTCAAATAAGAAGCAAAGGTTCATGAAGAGCATAAGTGGGCCCATGAAGGACAAGAAATTGACGAATCTCTTGATTAGATTAATTATTTCTCTTTTTAGCTTTAATTTAATTAATTAGGGGTTTTAATAAGATCATTATAGGAATTCTAATTTACTAGTTAAGTATACGTGTTTTACACGTGCGCATCACGTTAATTAATAATAAATATGTATATTAAAAAATAAATCATTATGCGTACATTATATTATCAAGTACAAAACGTTAAAAAAATAATGTAAATTTTTTTAAGAGATAATTTCAGAGACCTCCCTCAAGTATCCCTTAATTACACCATTCTCCCTCGTGGTTTACGATATTATGGTTACCTCCCTTATTTTAATTTCCTTGTAGCGATTCCTTTAAATTAATTATTATTAAATAAAAAATTATGTTTGAACTAAATTGCCCGTCGAGTGATCAACCTTAAAACCTATGTTCTTGATGCCTCAAAAGCCTTCAATGGAAGAGACAATCCAAGAAAGCATTTGCTAGGATCCTCGATACTGTTTTAACAACAAATTAGACCGGCCAAGTTCCTTCAGAAACTTTGTTTGCCGTAGAGTTAACTTTTATCGATCGTTTCTTGACCTCACCAATTTTGTTAGCATTGGAGGATTAGATCATATAATTTTACAATGAAAATCACATATATGAGAACATTTATGCCATTAATTAGATGAGAGTTAGAAATATGAAAATGTTGACAAACATATGTATCAAATAAAAAGTTAATAAGATAACAAATTATTGATTGCAATCGTCCAACACATACAGGCACATATAATGATCCTAAGGTTTTTGATGAGTTAGATTTCTAGGTTACCCTTAAAGGGTAAATTAGTCCAAAGATAACTTCTTACATTAATAATAATTAAATTAAAAGAATCGTTACTAGAAAATTAAAATAAGGGAGGTAACCATGATATCATAAATCACGAAGGAAGTTAGTGTTGTTAAGCGATATCTGAGGGGAGGTCTCTTAAATTATTTTTTAATATTATGTAATTATGTAAAATTCTCTTTTATTTAGAATCCATACCCAATTAGCAACTGATTTTAAAGGATAGGAGATTAGAAAGAATAGGTTTATGCGTATTGTGATGTTCACAGTTCTCTCTACACCTCTGTTCTAAATATCTATTTTCTCAGCCCAATTCTCTATTAGACTAATTCTCACCTCCTTCTTCTTATCAGTTCTTCTATGTCATTTTTATTGTTATTTCCTTGTAATTATATTTAGTAATTATAATACTACAAGTCAGTTTCCTTGTGTGTGAACTGGGTTATTTGAGTTTGTTTCACAAAGTTTGTTATATATTGTTAGAGATAGACCAATAGGAGCTAGATAAAATTATAGTGAACGAGAAAACACAAATATTTCTCATTTCTCTTATTTCTCTCATTAAGTTCTTTAATATTTGAAATATTAAATTAATCTAATTCAGTGTAGCTTAGAAGAGTCAAATTAATTCTGGAGAAGCAAAAATATGACAATTAATATGAACGAAGGGAGTATTTCATTGGATGTGTTTTAAGACCCGTAACGATACTGATATTTCATTTTCCACATTGCTAATCACAATATTATAAAATTGTTCTATCTTCCACATAATTATTAAGAGGACCCATAAATAATGGTAGATCTTAGAGTTCTATTATTTATTTCTACATATCCATGGATCCTGCTTGAAAATCATCTCTCTTTTTTATTTCCAATTATTCATCAGAGTCCTTTTTGATAAATTTCCACCTTCTAAGAATATTCTTCTAATAAAAGAGTGTTGTTGAAAGAATTATACACCTACTTATATTGTCCATAGACTAGTGTTGGAACTTTAAACAAGTCTTGTGTACATATATTCAAATCTCTATGTAGTGACAATGTTTGTCTGGAAATTTTATGGCTGCTATAATATATATATATATATATATATTGATATTTGACTTTAAATTTTATTTAGCTGTTACGGACAAAATCATGCAAAATTATTTTTTATACTTCTTATATCATAAACGAAAATAAAATACTTGTTAAATTTAAAACAGAAACGGGTCAAAATGTCCTTAAGCTATGTGAAATTCAATAAAAATGCCTTCCGCTAATAATTTAGTCTAAAAATGCCACTATCATCAATAATTTGATCCAAAAATACCCTGACACTCAAAGTTTGGTCCAAAAACGCCTTAGTGTTACTTAATGGATCAAAAATGTCTTTTTTCCTAATAAATATATTATTTCTTTTCTTTTTAAACACATTCTATTCTTAATAAATGGAAGCTCATACACTACACATTCTGGTGATGCATATAGCAGAGTCCCTCTATGTCTATAGAGATGACACTTCTTCGAGTCAAATTTGTCCAGAATGTGTTTCAATTGATCTCAATGACAACCCAAAATCAGTCGACTTCACCTCTACAATATCATATCCGCGAGGCAAAAACAAGTATATTAACCAACTTCAGATTGCAATGGATAAACTCTTTACTATAAACTTGAGAAATCTCGGCTAAGAGCTGAAAAGCGTAGTAGACAGGCTCTGATTCTCCAAGCATTATCTTCGACTTATTATACTTCTGAATTAAATCATGCAAAGTTCCGCCCACATCATACTCGAGCAAGAGGTTATATGTGTGTTTATCATTTTTGATGCTCACATCTTCTCCGAAGCACTCAACAACATACTCCGACCCTCTCAATGCTTCCAATATTTTTTCTTCCACTCAGAATGAAGACGAACGAGCAACTTTTGTGAATTTCACTGCTACAAATAATGCAAAATGGTAAACATGATTATTTCATTAACGGCGTTACAAGAGACAATGTTAAGTTTGATTAGTAGGTTTTAAGGCCCAAATGACTTCTCAGAGTATATGTATTTATATTGATACATGTTGAGTGACTACGTTTTCTTTTTCTAATCTTAATTCTATTTAGGAGTGAAGTTGGTCCATGAAGTTTGGACAGGATATTCATATTGTCAATTTTTATTTTCTTCACCAGATTTTTTTACTTACTAATGTTAATTATATCAACAAAACTACGTATTCATTGAGCTTTAGATGATTCTCTAATAATATTCATAATTTGATATTTATATTGTGCACTTAAGGGTGTCTCAATAAAATTAATAATTTAAATAATATTTTAATAAGAATTATTAAGTATACAAATACACATAAAAAAATAGTAATAAAAAATAGTTATGTAGAGTTATACTTTTTATTTTTATATGCTTATTTTTAGTATAGTATTCTTAAATGTCATAAAGCCTTTAATTAATCTCACATAGTCTAATTATTATTTATAAAACTCAAGATTAATTTTAGTTTATAAGATGTTAGCTATGTGTTTGTAATATATTTACCTTGGATGTTATTGTAAGAACTTTATTTATTAATATGAATATTTGAGTTGTTCAATTCAAAGTTCTAAAATATTTAATATTTTTATCTCTTTTTTAATATAAATTTTGTACTTTTTTTATTTACAATCTTCAGTATTGTTTTAAGTGAAAATAAAATCATCAAAAAAATTTGGGACCTCAACTAGTCTCATCCATGAGCCACCCCTGAGCCCTATTTACACTATATTTTATAAAAGGGTGAAAATCATTTACACGTCATAACTTCATTTTAAAATCAAACTCCCCTCTCAACTATGAATAATGGACATTTTCTCCCACCCGGCCCTCACCCCTTTTTATTCTATGTAATGTCTATTTTTTCTTATCATTTTCAATCCTCCATTTATATAATACATTTTTGTATTATTCATAATACGAAAATGGGTTAAAAATATCCTTGAACTATTTAAAATAACTCACATTTACCCTTTGTTTGCTTTTGGTATAAAAAATACTTGTCCCATCTATTTTTTGGATTACAAATACCCCATAAGACGTTAGCCTTACCACTAGACCTGACATGACCGTCCAACATGACAAACAAAAGGGCAAAAAATTGCCCTTGAACTATTGAAAGTTGCTCAATTTTACATTTTTATGATAGTGGGTCTCATCCTATCAATAAGTTATCTTACCTAACATATTCTTGTCCAAATAAAGTATCATGGTATATTTATATGGGTTTATAACTCTTTTATTTAACTTGGTATGAACACAACTTATTCTATTTTTATATTTTGATTTTTGTTCTTTCGATGGGAGATGCCAAACAGAGAAAGGGGGTGTTGTTAAGGGAAAAGAAGAAAACCAAAGATATATGTTGAGGAGATGCAAGACATGATTCTATTGAAAAGGTAAAACAATATATATCCAAAAGTATAAAAAGTCAAATAAAATAAAGTAAAGTCAAGTAAATAAGAACAACTATCCTTCTTTGTACTATAAACTATTAATATAATAGTTGATAAGCATGACTCATGAACTTGTATCTTGATATTTTTTTATAGATCAAGATAACAGTACGCATAGTACATAAAACAAAGATTATTTTTTAAAAATAGTCTAGTTTTTGCATTAGAAAAAGAAGATTGGATATGTTTGAACAAAAAGACATTCAATGTTTTTTATCTTTCTTTGTATTATTAATATGCTCTCTATTTTAATTTATATGACATATTTTGACTTAGAAAAGTCTTTAAATGTCATCTTCTATCATATGCAACTTAACCTAGGGGTCCACTGTTTAGCAACTTGCAAATAATCTTACTTTATTTTCATGCTAAAGTTCGTTTCACAAAATTTGAGATAACTATGAACTCGAACTTAATTTGTAATGATTTGAAAGTGTATCTTAATTTTAAATAATTCTTTCTTTTCCTAATACATAAACTCAAACAAAAAGTTGAACCTATAATTTTATAAAAAGATTCTAACATAGTGTAACGATCGAATTCGTCGTTATTTTAGAAATCAAGATATCGCAAAATTTTGAGAGTGATTAAAAATACGTGTTAAGTTAAGTGAAGTGACGTGACGGAAAAATTTTGGATTTTGAAATTCGTCTGGGCCGATGTCACTCCGCTATAGCGGAAATTATTCCGTTGTAGCGCTGCCGCTATAGCGGTATGATGGAAACCAGTAGCTCAGTATGCAATTTTAATAAAAGAACTTCTCCTCCTCAGTTGGAAAAAATATGAGGGTTACTCCAAAAACCCTCCTAGGCTGCTCCAAGGCTTGGGAGCTATTGGGAGGAGGAATTCCGGCGAAAAGGATGCGAAATCACGGATTCAGTCTTGTCAATCGTCAGGGAACGCCTTCACGGAGCCATAAAATGCATCGTGCAACCGCATGGCATCCAGGTAGGTTAGGTTTCTTCATTGAGTCGATTGACCTGCTTTCATTTCATATTCATTGTATAGACGAAAAAGGAGAATCCATGTCTAGGCCTTCGGGCACGGAGTCTGGAGAATTGCTGTGATTTGATTGGCTTGAACTAGAAATGGGTTGAGTTGGGATTATGTGTTGTAATATTCCGGGTTGTTTATGATTAATTAGGTATTGTATAATGATAGAATCCAGGGACTAGGATGTCGGAAAGGTTCGGGGAACCAAGGATACTTGGGTAAATAAATGACTAGTTAAAAAGGGAATCCTTGGAACTGATTTGGTATAAAGGAGTATAATAACAAGAATGGTCGAGTTACCAAATCTAGGGGGTGTCTTCCCCATGCTGTATCTGTCTTAGGAGAAGTCCGAGATTGATGTAGGTACTTGCTATGAGTCAAAGGGGTGAATGGGGCCTTAGTCTCTGGATGGGACTTAAGATTGAGTTTATGTACCCGGGGTTGGGGTAGGTGATGGTTGTTTTTTTCCCAATATGCATTATGTGTTCATGTACTACTGCTTAGTATTTTATGAGTTGCATGCTTATGGAATGGTTTATAAATGTCTAATTGTCCGGTTATCAGTCTTGTGAAATGGACTAGTTTTGTTGCTTGTTGGTTTTACAAGTGTGTTGTTGTTCATTGTTGTTGATTGTTGAATTTCTGTGTAACATTTGGTTGGCTCGGGTACCACGCTTGGTACAGGTTACTTATTGGTTGGCTCGGGTACCATGACTGGTACGGAATACTTATCGGTTGGCTCGGGTACCACGCTTAGTACAAGTTATATAATGGTTAGCTAGGGTACCACACCTAGTACATGTTATATAATGGTTGTCTCGGGTACCACGTTTGGTACGGGTTTGATTTCTTGCATTGATTGTATTCGAAGGACCCATGAGTGGATTGGGATGTGTTATTAAACTATGATTATTGTATATGGTCCATGAGAGGCCGGGAGATTATATTTAATTGTGAGGTTGGTCTTAGTATAGATCGGGGTTGCATATTTACACTTAGGTGGTGTTAGAGGGATCCGGGGGTGGGTCCGGACTATGTGGTAAGATTATATGTTATTGTCATTGAAGGTCGTAAATAGTTATTGATTGGTTACATGTGGTTGATAAGCTAAGGAGGAGACTTATAGTCTAGTCATAGTGTTGGCCAATGGTCATTATTAAAATGAGTGTTAAACCTGATTCATGTGATGGGAGTTAGAAGGTAGATGAGAGGGGAGGGGGTCTGGAGTATATTGTTAGGTGATTGTATTATTTTGGGAACTATCCTAGGGATCCTTGAGGGGCCCATACACTTGTAAGAAGCACATAAATATAGTTGGTCTGGTTGGGCAATTTGTTGGGTTAATCCTAGAAATTTAGTCATAGAGGTTGACTTGAGTAACAGAGTGGTAGTCCGGGTCTGGACTTAGTAGTTGGACTAAGGGTCAAGGTGACTTAGGAAGTCTAAAGGTCAATGTGACTTGGGAAGTCTAAGGGTTAATTTGACTTGGGGAGTCCTAGGAGTTAGGGTGCAAAGTCTTCGAGTGAGGGAGTTGGAAGCGGAAGTGATAGGAAGGGTTGAGGTGTGAGGTATAAGTAGTGGTTGGTTTGATATTAGGTTGGTAAAGGTGGATGTGGAGGACGAGACAATTGTAGTTAATTACATGTTTTCCCTTGATTTTCTTATATAATGGTATGAGTGGATTCGGGTCCGTCGATGATGCCTATCAGTACGTGTGTTTGTACTGATTCTAGTCTTGCTATACCTTTTTGGTATAGTCTGTTGCAGGGTTGATGATGTTTCATAGGTACATGACGACGGCGATCTTCAGCAGCTTCTACTCTTGCTTCCATGGTGGGAGCTGTGTCATCTTATGTTTCCTTGTATTACTCTTATAGTAGCTCTTGTACCTGTTTAGACTAGATCCTAGGGAGGGTTGTTTTCAATTATAAAATGGGTTATTGTATTCTCTTGTTAGGAGTTTTCCTGAATAAAAGGTTGAAATATTTTCATGTATTAAAAGATATTAGTTATGGGTTTCCTTTTTGATTTCCGCATTTACCTATTAGATCGTGTGGTAAGAGTTCGTTTATCTAGGTGATTAGAGTAGGCGCCTGCAAGACTCGATTGGTGGGGTCATGACACATTGGCTTAAAAAGAAAATTATTTCATTAAACCTACCAAAAAACCCAACAAAAGAAAATGATTCCATTAAATACAACAAAAACTAGAAGGCAAGGTTATTTTTGACACCAAAAGCAAATGGAGGATAAAATTGAGTTATTTCTGATAGTTCGAGGACAATTTTGGCCCCTTGTTTGTCATGTCAGTGATCTAAATGGCTCAAGTTGACATTCGTTAGTTTGGAGGCATTTATGATCCAAAAATAGGCTGGAAGGGTATTTTTTATACCAAAAGCAAATGAAGGGTAAATATGAGCTATTTTAAATAGTTCGAGAGTTCTTTTGGCTCTTTTTTGTACATAATATTTATTTATTTTAACAGAGGTATTTAATGATTTTTATTTAAGGTTCATCAACTCTATGATCAGAACAGGGGAGGATACACGTTACACTACGATTTTGAATTAGAAGAGAGATTTCAAGAAATGGTAGATCTATTCACTCTATCAATAATAGAAATGGATCTGGTGTATCATAAGGGATTGGAGAGGACATCAAAGGCCTCTGCCCTTCCATCCCTTGGATAGATAGAGAGGGAAAGCAGAGCTTTTGGTTTTTTCATAGTGTCAAAGAGTTGAACAATGGTTTTTTTGTGTTATCAAAGATTTAAACAATGAATATAGATGGAGAGAGCCTGATTGAATTGATCAGGTCATGTAGGAACAAGGTTCATGTCTATCAATCTGTTAGAATGCCTCAGATGCATACATCACTACAACTGTCAGAAAATCTAGTGCAACCCCATCATGATCGAAAAGTGCTCCGAGTCACCTTCCATTGTCCTAACCCAGGTTTTAGCTCTATTATAAATGTAGTTAATAGCCCTAATTTAAGGCACAAGTACACCTCTTGACTCCAAACATCCAAAGGACCACCCTAGGAACTCTATTATAAGCCTTTTCTTGGTCAATAAACATCATGTGTAAGTCTCTCTTCTTGTCCCTATTTGCTCCAACAATCTCCTTACAAGATGAATAACTTCTCTAGTCAAATGCATCGACATGAATCCGAATTGATTCTCAAAGATACACCCACCCCTCCTCATCCTCATCTCGACCACTCTCTCACAGACTTTTATAGTGTATCTTAGACTCTTAGTAGCTTGATACCCCTATAGTTATATTGCAATTCTGAATATCACTCATGTACTTTCATATGAGTTTATATTATTATCCTAAACGTGTTCTACGATCAAGACTCATAGGATGGTGATCGAAAATCATGATTCCAAGTGTTGATAATTGTATGAGATGAATTAAGGGATATGGGGCTGTTCTGTGTGGATATTTTATAAATTAAGTATTGAAAGTGTCCCTTTTGCCAAATTTTCTCTAGATTCTACTATTGATAAATCAATTTTATTTAGTGTTGAAGTTAAGAGTTAAGTTTGGTGTGAATGAGAATGAAGAAAAAATGAATGGAGGAAAATTTGAAGCTAGGTTCTTTTAGATAGGAACTTCATTGATGGTGGAAAGAAAAACTAGTGTGCTTATATTTAGAAGCATTTCTTCTAGTTAATAAAGAGTTGAAAAGAAAGTCCCCCTCGCACCGCCGTCATCGTCACTCGACTTCGACTTTAGATTTGATAACCGAGAAGCTGCATCATTCATAATGAAAGCTTCAAATGGACTATGAAAAAAAATAATAGGGATAAAAGGAGATCTATCAACGTTTAAGGATCGCCAACCTGACGTCTTTCGTCCAGATCTGAAAATTATTGGATAGTGACAATGATAAAATTAAAGTAAAACAAAGATGGAGAAAGGAGAAAGCAACGAAAATATGAAGGTAGTGTGGTTGTTAGTCTCTTGGTCGGAGCTTTGACATTTAACGTTGGAGAAGAAAATAGTCATCGATTATCTTTGATAGAAATGTTCAAGAGAGATGAAAAAAATAAAAATGGAAGAAAAGGATTTGTGCAAATGAAGAAAACAAAATGAGACATGAAGGAGATTTAGAGTCCAGAGTGGTGAAGGGTGAAACAAGTGAGTTTTGGGGGAATGGAGATTGAAAAATGAAATTCTACCATGAGAAAATGGAGAGAGAAAGATAACCTTTTAAGGGTATTTTCTTCTTTTTAAAAAAAAAAGAAAAAGGAGAAATCTAAAAATTAAATGTAAGGATACCGTGGGCTATAACTTGTCAATAAAATGGGCCTAAGGTATATTTTGGGTCTAAAAGTCTAAAGCTGGGGTATTACAATATTTGATAGCCACACTATGTTATTTTCTCATTTATATGTGTCATGTGGGTATCAAAAATGGTTGGGGAGTGTTTTTTAAGGAATGAATTGGTATCACAAAAGGTTGAGTCTTTTTGAAGAAATAAATTGGTCCTCTGTAATAGCTTATTAGCATGTGATTATCATATAGGACTGATGAGTTCTATTTTTGAAGGAATGAACCAGTACTTATAATACCCTATTAGTATCGATATATACTATATGGGTACCATAATAGAGGACAAGGAGCATTTTGTTAAGGAATAAATCAGTCATCTTTGATAGCCTGCCAATAAATGATATATCATGTGGGTATCATAAATAACTAATCAGTGTGTTATTTAAGGAATGAACCTGCCCGCTATGATACTCTATCAGTATATTATATATATCATATTGAAATTAAAGAGAAATGAGCTCTTTTCTTAAGGAATGAATCAATCATTTATGATAGCATGTCAGTATATGATAACCCATATGAGTATCATACAAGAATGAGGAGTATTTTTTTGTAAAGGAATAAACAAATGTTATAATATCCTATTAGTATATGATATACCATGTGTATATGATACAAGATTGAGGAGTGTTTTAATAAATAAACCAGTCTTTTATAATATATATATATACCCCATAAAAGGGATCTTAACCTACTCGCAAGATCCACTCAACGGGTGTCATCATCGAGAAGCGGGGGGTAGAGCTCTGGGATCAGAGGCGGTTGGTTTACGCTATGCTTTTCCCTGCGCTCACTCTTATAATACATTTGCTCTTAGGTCAGTCTATTCGCTATTCGACTTTTTCTTGCAAAACCTCTCTTTTTCGCTTTTGGCTATGTGTAACACCCCAAAATTTGAACCAGCTTTTGAACTTAGACTTTCTGAATTTTCTCCAATTTCTAAGAATCACAGGTCAAGTCCACGAGCCGTGGATAGAACCATGGGACATGAAAAGGCCTTATGAAATCAGGGTTGCAGAGTCTATCCTCTGATCTGAAACCACAACATGAATTCACGGGTCGTGGATCAAATCACGGTCCGTGTTTTCCCCTCGTGGAATCAGACCTGAGGGTCATCTTTTTCCTCGGCAACCACGAGAGGTTTCTACGGTACATAGAACTTTTCACGAGCCATAGACCTCATCCGTAAAACTCAGACCGGCAACCTTACTTTTGGCTCAGTAACCACAATCCCAAACCACGAGTCGTGATTCCATTGATGGTCCGTAGAAAGGGTCCGTGGAACCTGAAGCCGAGGTTCTTCAGTGAAATTTTTTAGCTTTTATTCAGGGGTATTTTTGTAATTACTGACCCTTTTAACTCCTAAGTTAAGTTATTTTGGGCAATTCTTGAAGGGTTTTAACCCCAATTAGCCTAAGTCTTCTCCCAATCTCTCATTCAAGTTCCAAAAGAGGAAAAGAAACTCAAATCTCCCAAGCTCCAAGCTAGGATTCCACCTTCAAGTCTCCATCTCCAAGATCTAGGTTGAAGAGTCTCCAGGTTCAGGTATATGGGTATTCAATAAGAGATTTCTTCCGCTCTTATGACCAAAACATATCCCTTCAAATTGATTTTTATGAATTCTAAAGTTAGGGTTCTTACCCAATTTTCATGGGTTCTTCTATAAATTATTTTCTTATGATTCTTCTATGAATTCTAATTCTAAATTTCATAATTTTGCATGAGTTTTTACAATTGAATTCCTATCTCATGATTTGAAGGCTAACCCTAATCCAATTTTGCATACATGGTTTAATTTAAGCAAATTGACATATTTTGATAGCATGACCTCATAAATTTTAAGCATTTGCATGCCTAGTTCCTATTTTTATGAAATTATATATGATTATGGAATTAAACTAATGTCATGTAAACTTTTAAGATATGATTCATTATGAAAGACAAGATATCCTGATGTGCCATCAATACTCATAAATTATTTCCTAAAATAAGGTTTGTGAGTATTATGAAGATCCAGGTTGTAAACATGAATATGAACAAGTTTTAACATCTAGATATGTCATATATATGTGAGCTTTATGATATCTTTTGGGAGTAGTATTTAGCACCGAGCGATGCGGGTTCTAGATAATCTAAATCTAAAACTATATTGCCATCGTAGGTTGCCCTCTGTGGCTTATGACAGGAACCTTATGAACATGGTTTTAACCTTGGTCGGTTAGGACAATCTTTTTCAGTGTGAGTGCATGACACTAAACTCCATGTAGCTTAACATGGTTTAATGTTGGTTAAAAAAACTCCCGTATGATTATTTTTAAGCTACTAAGTTATATGATATTCTATTTTGAAGTTTGAATTAATACTTTATGTCCTATGCTCAGATCATGATATTTACTTATGATTCCTTAATTATGCATGAACTCAGTTTTAAGTATGATTTTTAGCACGTTTTACCATATTATTGCATAAACTCGCATACTTAGTACAGCATATAGTACTGACGCATACTTCTTGTGTTGTATCCTATTATGATACAGATTCAGGCTCTCACTCTCAAGTCCGTGGCTAGAGGTCGCGGGTTATCCAATCATTGTTGGTGAGTCCTCATTTTTCAAGGACTAGTATGATTCCTAGCTAGTAGACTCCTTTATTTTAGTACTTAGAGTTAGTTGAGGTCTTGTTCCAGCAACTCATTATGACAGTTTTAGAGGCTTTTCATACATAGCTAGATATTCGGTGTTTCATATTTCAGATTGTGATATTCCTATATCTTTATGCTTATGTTGAGTTAGTGTGCTTACCCTTTCAGTTATGTTTCTGCTATTCTTATCTCTGTTATATTACGTCATTCTAATTCCAAGGGTTAACTTGAGATCACTTGTGGTCTCGGGTCCCCGGCCGGGGTCTAACTAGAATTTCATTCCAATCTCGATATTGTTGGAATGGAAATATTCAGAGGCTTAATATCAACCCATGCGCCATGTTTATTATATACTAAGGCTCTCCTGGTCTCAGGTTTCAGCCCCATCTTATATGTTATCCGTTCCACGCGGACTTCTGTTTTAGGCCAAATCACCCGGAATAAGTTCTCCACCTCTACCTCTTGTATACGAGATATACCCATCTCCAGTCGAATCCGCTTCATAAAATGGGATACCCTTCTCCTATAGTTTTGGAAACAAATGTGTTACGTCTAAGGGGTAGCCTCGAGGCATGAAAAACTTAGTATCAAAGCATCAGGTCCAAGAGGCCTAGAATGTCTGAAATCCACATTGAGTAGATTCTCTTTCATGGGTGTGAAGCACGCCACACTTATGAGAGGGAATCTACGAGATGTTTTAGGAAAACTTCACTTCTTTCATGATCAATATTATGTGATAGAGTTTAACTCTATTATTCCTCTAATCTAATATTTATGCATTTCAAATTATGCCTCTCCACCGAGCCATGCCTCTTTGCCGAGCCAACGCCTGAAATGCTAATCCGCCAGTTTTAGACCACGAGGTCACAAATGCGAAGTTCAGGAATGCCATTCAGATGTTAGCACATACGATGGCCAATCAGGCTAATCAACAAGAACTTGTTCCTGCTAACCCTCATGGTGGTGCAGTTACTGCTAGAGTTCGAGACTTCATTCGTATAAACCCGCTAGAGTTTTTGGGTTCTAAGGTTGGTGAGGACCTGCAGAATTTCATGGATGAAGTGAAGAAGATTTTGGAGGTGATGCAGGTTGTCGGTGCTGATGGTGTTGAGCTAGCTTTCTACCAGCTCAAGGATGTGGCTCACATTTGGTATACTTAGTGGAAGGATGCTAGGGGCAGGGTTGCGGTCCTTATGACTTGGGAGTGCTTTTAGAGAGCATTTTTTGATCGGTTCTTGCTTAGGGAGTTGAGGGAGGCTAAAGCCAAAGAGTTTATGAATTTGAGGCAAGGATCTATGTCAGTTCAGGGGTATGGGTTGAGGTTCACTCAGCTTTCTCCATATGCTCCTTCTATGGTAGCCGATCCGAGGGATCGGATGAGCAAGTTCATTTATAGGGTATCTGACTTGGTGAAAAAGGAGTGCAGGGCCATGATACTATTCGAGAACATGGATATATCTAGGCTTATGACTTATGCTCAGCAGATTGAGAGAGATAAGTTGAAGGAAATGACAAGAGAGAACAAGAGGGCCAGATCAAAGAGTTTGGGTTTTAGTCATCAGAGGTCCAGAGGCGGACACCGTTCTTTATTTCAAAAAAGGTCATCAGGGACCCTACCTTCATCAGCTAGTGCTCCTACTCAGGCCCCCAGACCTAGGTATGATCAAACAAGTAGAGGATCTGGTTCGCAGTCTCACGGGAGTGTTGCAAAAGGGGGTTCCTACCCTGTTTGCAATAAGTGTGGGAAGAATCACCCTGGAAAGTGTCGTTATGGCACAGGTGGATGCTTTGGGTGTAGACAGGTTGGACATATGATCTAGGATTTCCCTTCAGCCAAGAAGGAACTTGGGGGTGGTAGGACTCAGTCTACTTCAACAGCTCCAGCAGGTCGTTTGGTTCAGCAGGGTACCGCTTCTGGTTCAGGTGGTGGTGAGCCCCAAAACCACCTCTATGTTATGTCATCCCACCAGGAGCAGGAGAGTTCCCCATATGTAGTCACTGGTATGTTGCAATCTTCTCTCTCGATGTTTATGCTTTGCTAGACCCCAGAGCTTCCTTGTCTTTTGTGACTTCTTATGTTTCTTGCAAGTTTGAAGTCAATATGGAAATACTCTTAGAACCCTTTCATGTCTCCACTCCTGTTGGTAAGTCAGTCTTAGCCAAGAAAATTTACCAAAATTGTCCTATCTCAGTCTTTTATAGGGTCACCTCAGCTGATCTAGTAGAGATAGAGATGACTGATTTTGATGTTACTCTTGGTATAGATTGGTTACATGCATGGTATGATTGTCGCACCCCAGTGGTCAACCTTAAGTTTCAAAATGAGCCTATCTTAGAGTGGAAGAGTAGTCCTCCATCCTCGAAGGGTCATTTCATATCTTATCTCAAAGCTAGGAAGATGATTTGTAAGGGTTATGTCTATCATATAGTTTGGGTTATTGATTCAGAGTTTGAAACCCTATTTCTCCAGTCAGTTCCTATTGTAAATGAATTTTCTGAAGTGTTTCCCAAGGATCTGCCTGGAGTCCCTCTCGAGCGGGAAATTGACTTTGGGATAGACCTTCTCCCATATATGCAGCCTATATCTCTTCCTCCCTACAAAATGGCTCCAGCTGAGCTTAAGGAATTGAAAAAATAGTTGAAGGACCTTCTTGATAAGGGTTTTATCAGGCCCAATATCTCTCCATGGGGTGCTCCAGTCCTATTCGTGTGAAAGAAAGATGGTTATCTCAGAATGTGTATCGACTACTGTCAGTTGAACAAGGTCATAGTCAAGAATAAGTATCCCATTCCTAGGACTGATGACTTGTTCGGCCAACTTTAGGGAGCCAGCCATTTCTCCAAAATCAACCTCACATCAGCTCAGAGTTAGAGAATGTGACATTTCGAAGACAGCCTTCAGAACTTGGTATGGTAATTATGAATTTATGGTTATGTCTTTTGAACTAACGAATTCTTCTGCAGCCTTTATGGACTTAATGAACTGGGTGTTCAAACAACATTTGGATATGTTTGTGATTATTTTCATTGAGGACATCCTTATCTACTCTCGGAGTGAGAGGGAACATGCAGGTCATTTGAGAGTTGTGTTGCAAACTCTCAAACATTGACAGTTATTTGCCAAGTTCAGTAAGTGTGAATTTTGGATGCAGTCTGTTGCTTTTCTGGGTCATGTTGTGGCTAGATATGGCATTCCAGTTGATTCACAGAAGATCGAGGCAATAAAGAACTGGCCTAGACCCACTTCCCCATCGTACATTAGGAGCTTTCTAGGTTTGGCTGGTTACTACATGAGGTTTGTGGAAGGATTTTCATCCGTAGCTGCCCCATTGACTCAGTTGGCTCAGAAGAAGGTTAAGTTTCAGTGGTCTGATGAGTGTGAGAAGAACTTTCAGGAATTAAAGACTAGGTTGACCACAACTCTAGTTTTGGCTCTACCAGAGGGCTTACATGGCTTTGTTGTGTATTGTGATGCTTCTAGAGTTAGTTTGGGTTGTGTTTTGATGCAGCGTGGTAAGGTGATTGGTATGCTTCTAGACAACTTAAGATTCATAAGAAGAACTACTTGACTCATGATCTTAAGTTAGTTGTAGTGGTCTTGGCTTTGAAGATTTGGAGACACTACTTGTATGGTGTCCACTTGGATGTGTTTATAGATCATAAGAGCCTCCAGTATGTGTTCACTCAGAAGGAATTGAATCTTCATCAAAGAAGATGGCTTGAGCTTCTTAAGGATTACGATATGAGTGTGCTTTACCATATGGGTAAGGCCAATGTAGTGGCTAATACACTTAGTAGGTTGTCTATGGGTAGTGTGTCATCGGCTGAGGACGAAAAGAATGAGTTGTCCAAGGATGTTCATAGACTTGCTCGATTAGGAGTTTGCCTTACAAATTCAGCGGATGGTAGTGTTATTGTTCAGAATGGGTCTGAATCATCTTTGGTAGTTGACATGAAAGAGAAATAAAATAGTGATCATATTTTGCATCAGTTGAAGTGTGCAGTCCATCAGCAGAGGGTAGAGGTGTTCTCCTAAGGGGGAGATGGTGTGCTTCGATATCAAGTTCAATTGTGTGTCCCAGATATAGATGGGTTGAGACAGCGGATCTTGACAAAGGCTCACAGCTCCATATACTCTATCCACCCCAGTGCCACCAAGATGTACTATGACCTACAGGAAGTCTATTGGTGGAATGGCATGAAAAAGTACATAGCAGATTTTGTGGCTAAGTGTCCCAAATGTCAACAAGTGAAAGTAGAACATCAGCGACCAGGTGATATGACTCAGGATATTGACCTTCCTACTTGGAAGTGGGAAGTAATTAATATGGACTTCATTACAGGCTTACCTCGTACTCGCAGACATCATGATTTTAAGGTGATTGTCGACAAGATGACTAAGTCAGCCCATTTTTAGCTTTCAAGACTATTGATTCAGCAGAAGATTATGCCATACTTTACATCCGTGAGATAGTCAGATTGCATGGAGTTCCATTGTCTATCATTTCTGATAGGGGTACTCAGTTTACATCCCAGTTTTGGAGATTATTTCAGAAGGGTCTTGGTACTCAAGTTAATCTTAGCACAACTTTTCACCCGCAGACAGATGGCCAGGAAGAGTGTACTATTCAGACCTTAGAGGACATGTTGAGAGCTTGTGTGATCAATTTCAAAGGTAATTGGGATGATCACTTACCTCTTATTGAGTTTGCCTACAACAACAACTTTTATTCTAACATTCAGATGGCTTCCTATGAGGCACTTTATGAGCGGCGATGTAGGTCTCCAATTGGTTGGTTTGAGGTAGGTGAAGTGACTTTGATATGTTCAGATTTAGTTCATGAGACTATGAAGAAAGTTCAGCTTATTAGGGAGAGGTTAAAGATCACTCAGAGCTGGCAGAAATCATATGCAGATGTGAGGAGAAGAGACTTGGAGTTTGAGGTGGACGATTGGGTGTTTCTGAAAGTGTCACCCATGAAGGGTGTGATGAGGTTTGGCAAGAAAAGAAAGCTTAGTCCCCGAGGTCCTTACAATATTCTGAGAAGAGTTGGTAATGTGGCTTATGAGTTAGAGTTGCCAGCCGAGCTAGAAGCGGTTTTTCCGGTTTTTCATATTTCCTTGTTAAAGAAGTGTGTTGGTGATCTGACCTTGATTGTACCTTTAGAGGATGTGGGTATGAAGGATAGCCTCACATATGAAGAAGTTCCCATTGAGATTCTTGATCATCAGATTCGAAGGTTGAGGAACAAAGAAGTCACTTCGGTGAAAGTTCTTTGGAGGAACCAGTTAGTTGAGAGAGCTACTTTAGAAGCAGAAGCAACCATGAAGGCCAAGTACCATCATCTCTTTCCTTACGATCCAGTTTCAGCTTGAGGTAATAGTGTCATCCTTAGTATGTCACTCCGGTTCTATCTCAGCAGCATTTTTCATGATCCTAACATGCATTCATGTTTTACGAAGTCAGTTTAGTCATGTTTTAAGCTATAACTCAGTCTTCATGCCTATTCTTCAGTTTTCATGTTCGATTGGCTGGTTTTGTTGTTATCTCTCTGAAATTCCCTTACTTAGTCTTCATTCGAGGACGAATGATTCCAAGGGAGAGATATTATAACACCCCAAAATCCAAACCAGCTTTTGAACTTAGACTTTCTGAATTTGCTGCAATTTTCAGGAATCACGGGTCAAGTCCACGAGCCGCGGATAGAACCACGGGCCATGGAAAGGCCTCATGAAATCAGGCCTGCAGAGTCTATCCTCTAATTTGAAACTAAGACAGGGATTCACGGGTCGTGGATCAAACCACAGTCTATGGTTTTCCCTCGTAGAATCAGACCTGAGGGTCATCTTTTTCCTTTGCAACCATGAGAAGTTTCTATGGTCTGTGGAACTTTCCACGAGCCGTAGACCTCGTCCGTAAAACTCAGACCTGCAACCTTACTTTTGGATCAGGAACCACGAGCCATGGTTCCATTGACGGTCCGTAGAAGGGGTCCGTGAAACCTGAAGCCATGGTTCTTCAGTGAAATTTTTCAGCATTTACCCAGGGGTATTTTTATAATTACTCATCCTTTTTACTCCTAAATTAAGTCATTTTGGGCAATTCTAGGAGGGTTTTAATCCCAATTAGCCTAAGTCTTCTTCTAATATCTCATTCAAGTTCCAAAAGGGAAAAATGAACTCAAATCTCCCAAGCTCCAAGCTAGGATTCCGCCTTCAAGTCTTCATCCCCAAGCTCTAGGTTGAAGATTCTCCAGGTTCAGGTATGTGGGTATTTAATAAGGGATTTATTCCATCCTTATGCCCAAAATCTAACCCTTCAAATTGATTTTTATGAATTTTCAAGTTAGGGTTCTTACCCAATTTTCATGGATTCTTCTATAAGTTATTTTCTTATGATTGTTCTATGAATTCTAATTCTAAATTGCATGATTTTGCATGAATTTTTACAATTGAATTCCTATCTCATGATCTGAAGGCTAACTCTAGTCCAATTTTGCATGCATGATTTGATTTAAGCAAATTGACATATTTAGATAGCATGACCTCATGAATTTCAAGCATTTGCATGCCTAGTTCCTATTTTTATGAAATTATATATGATTATGGAATTGAACAAGTTTTGACATCTAGATATGTCACATATATGCGACCTTTATGATATCTTTTGGGAGTAGTATTTAGCACCGAGCGATGCGAGTTCTAGATAACTCAAGTCCAAAACTACGTTGTCAATGTAGATTACCCTTTGTGGCTTATGACAGGATCTTTATGAACATGGTTCTAATCTTGGCCGATTAGGACAACCTTTCTCAGTGTGGGTGCATGACACTGGACTCCACGTAGCTCAACATGATTTAATGTCGATTAAGAGAACTCCCATATGAATGTTTTCAAGCTACTAAGTTATATGATATTCTATTTTAAAGTTTGGCCTTTTAATTTATGTCCTATGCTCAGATTATGATATTTACTTATGATTCCACAATTATCCATGAACTCAGTTTTAAGCATGATTTTTAGCACATGTTATTGCATAAACTCGCATACTCAGTACATCATATAGTACTGACGCATACTTCTTATGTTGTATCCTATTACGATACAGATTCAGGCTCTCACTCTCAGGTCCGTTACTAGAGGTCGCGTATTATCCAGTCACTGTTAGTGAATCCTCATCTTTCGAGGACTAGTATGATTCCTAGCTAGTAGACTCCTTTATTTCAGTACTTAGAGTCAGCTGAGGGGTCTTGTCCCAACAACTCATTATGATAGTTTTAGAGGCTTTTCACACATAGTAGATATTCGGTGTTTCATATTTCAGATTGTGATATTCCTAGATTTTTATGTGTATGTTGAGTTAGTGTGCTTACCCTTTCAGTTATGCTTCCGCTATTGTTATCTCTGTTATATTACGCCATGCTAATGTCAAGGGTTAATTTGGGATCACTTGTAATCTCGGGTCTCGTGTCACGTCTAGGGAGTAGCCTCGAGGTGTGACACTATGATTAGACCCTGCAGTGGTAGAACCTGGTATATCGATATAATGTAATAGCATATAATTTTGCAATAGTATACTACAACAGTATATTTCAATTACTACTGATATATTTTTTAATATATTGTATGCTAGAATAAGTTATTTTTTAAAATTGATATAGAAAAAATAAAATAAAAGGTGTACTATATCGATTATCTTTTTTTCTTATAGTTATAGGGAAAAAAAGAAAAAGAGAAAAGAACAAAAATAAAGGAGCTAGTGAATAGAATTAGATTATGAAGAAAAAAATTGAAATAAAAATTGAAATTAGAAAAGGAGAAAAAAACGAATGGAAAAATAGGAGAAAGTAGGTACATAATTTATAAGTTATTTTGTTAACTAATTTAGAGAAAAAGAAAATGAAAAAGGAAGGCAAAAGATATATTATATTAGTTATATAAAAGGTGAATAAATATTTATTATTCCATTTTTATTGTATATAAAAAAAAACAAAGAAAAGCTGCAAGAAATGTGAGAAATTAGATTATAGAGAAAAAATGAAATAAGTTTTCCTTTTTAAATAAAATTAAAAAAGAGAAAAGAAAGAGAAAATTAGAAAAAAGAATAAAAAAAGGATCCAAAAATACAAATGATCAGGTTATGGTGAAAATAAATAAATAAAAAATAATATGATTTGAGAAAAAAATAAATGAGTAGAAAAAGAGAAAAAAATATAGATATAAAATTGAAAAAAGGAGAAGAAACAATTATCCACAAACGCTACAATGAATAGGGAAAAGTATACTAAATAGATCAAAAACCTAAATTATTTACACCTACATGTCCCCTTTCTTACTAACTAAAATTGTATCCAATCAGCTCAAATTATTTACCCTTTATGCCCCCTTTCCGTGTTGACCTGTTGATGCATTTCTCCCCTTTTTAATTTTGTCTATTTTTTTGGGACATGATGGGTATCATTCTCCCCCCTTTCTCTTTTTCATTAAATAGTGATTTTTTTTTATTGAGTTCTTATTATTTTACATTTGTTAATTAAGTATAATAGTTAATTAATTTAGTAGTAGTATAAATTAGTAATTGAGTCTTTCAATAAATTTTCTTTTTTAGGAAAAAAAACTTTTGTTCTCACCTAATTAATAGAGAAATTAAATAAAAACTATAACAAAAATAATTAAATTACAAGAAGAAATAATTAATAAAAATATTAAAATTACTATTTTATTATTAAAATTTAAAATAAATGATTCCTATCTTTTCTCTTTTTTGTTACTTAATTTATCTTCTTTTTAATTTTTTGTCTCTTTCTAAATTTTCCTCCCATATTTTTGTATTTATTTTGTTTTATTTATTTTATATAAATAAAAATAAATCTATTAATTAATTATTTTTTGATTAATAAAATATAAAAATAATTAATTAATTAGACTGCAATAAGAAATAATTCAAAAAGAATATTAAATTTACTAACTTATTAAATAAATCTAAATTAGCATAAATATATATTTTTATTTTTGGTAGATTATCTTTTTTTTATCGTTTCTTTTGAAAAATAAAATAAAATGTAAAAATAAAAATATTATCTAATTATTTTTAGAATAATCAAAATATAAAGTTAATAAATTAATCCAACAATAAATAAAGGACTGAAGCATATCTCAGTGATACCATGTTAGTATATAGATATACTGTGATAGTATAATAGAGATCTCACTGAAGGATTAAAACAAACATTAATGATACCACGATGGTATATAAATACACTATGATAGTATCATTGAGGCCTGAAGCAAACCTCAATGATACCATGATAGTATATAAATATACTGTAATGGTATCATGAAGGATTGAGAAGTGTCTTATTGAAGGACTGAAGTAGTCCTCCATGATATCATGTCAGTATATAGATATATTATGATAGTATACTGAGTAGTGTCTCATTGAAGGACTAAAATATTTATCCATGATACCATGCCAATATATATATATATATTGTGATGGTATTATAATGGACTGAGGATTGTCTCATTGATGGATGATACCATTTCAGTATATAGATATATTGTGGTGGTATACTAAGGAGTGTCTCATTGAAGGACTAAAGCATACCTCAATGATACCATGTTAGTATATAGTATACTATGATGGTATCATAAAGGTCTCGCTAAGGACTGAAGCAGACATCAATAATATCACGACAATGTATAGATATACTATGATGATATCTTTGATAATTGAAGCAAACCTCAATGATACCATGATAGTATATGAATATACTGTGATGGTATCATGAAGGATTGAGAAGTGTGAAGTAGTCTTCCACGATATCATGACAGTATAAAGATATAATGTGATAATATACTGAGTAGTGTCTCATTGAATGACTAAAACAATTATCCATGATATCAAGCCAATATATAAATATATTGTGATGGTATCATAGAGGACCAAAGACTGTCTCATTGATGGATAATATCATTCTAGTATGTAGTTATAATATAGTGGTATACTAAGGACTGTTTCATTTCATTGAAGAACTGAAACAGTCTTTCATGATATATCAGTATATAAACATACTATGATAGTATCATAGAGGTCTCATCAAGGACTGAATCAGACATAAATGATACCATGACAGTATATAGATATACTGTGATGGTATTATTGAGGCCTGAAGCAAACCTCAACCATGATAGTATATGAGTATATTGTGATGGTATCAAAAATGATTGAAAAGTGTCTTATTGAAAGACTGAAGTAGTCTTCCACAATACCATGCCGGTATATAGATATATTGTGATAGTATACTGAGTAGTATCTCATTGAAGGACCAAAACAGTTATTTATGATACCATATCAATATATAGATATATGTGATGGTATCATAGAGGATTGAGGATTGTCTTACTGATGGATGATATCATTTCAGTATATAAATATACTGTGGTGGTATACTAAGAAGTGCCTCATTGAAGGACTGAAACAATTCTCCATGATACCATCACAATATATCGATATACTGTGATGATATCATGAAGGATTGAAAAGTGTCAGATTGAAGGACTAGGCAAATCTCAATGAATGTGAACAAAATTAGATTGTGAAAAAATAATAATAATAAGGAATTAAATAAAATTAAAAGGGAAAATGTCTCAAAACACACATAAACTATGGTCGAAATTGCTGTTACACACTCTAACTTTGTGGAGGTCTTATGACCCTCCTGGATTATTTTATAGTGTAATATTTAGGGTATTATCAGCTTAGCTTGACCACTAAATCACTCAAACTAAAGTAAGTGCTTTCACACGCTATTAAAAAGAGGGGTCAGTTCTCATTAATGTTAATTTATCTTCCATTAACCCTAGAATTTTCTTAAAACTCTCTAACTTTATCTTCATGATTATTGATCAAATAACACAAATCATTCCAATTTCATGTGATTTTTACTTTCAATCTACTATTTTGAAGTTGCTGCTTATACGTGTGTTCACTTGCATGTCCATCTATGCTAATAATACCCACAATATTACACTATAAAATAGTTCTGGGGGATCATAGGACCCCCACAAAGTTAGAGTGTGTAACAGCAATTTCAGCCATAGTTTAGGTGTGTCTTGAGCTATTTTCCCAATTTAAAAAATAAAAAATAAAATAAAAGAATAAAAAAGAGCTAAAATGAGTATGAAATTAAATTATGATAAAAAAAAGTATAATATAATTTGAAAAGAACAGATAAATAAATGAATAAGGAGAAAACAAATTAAAGAATAATGAAATAAATGAGAAAAAAGGAGTAAAAATAATATAGACGAATGTCTATTATTTCAATTATTTTTTATTGTTATATAGAAAAAAGCAAAAAATCATGAAAAAAAATAGATTATGAAAGAAAAAAATAAAAATTAGAAAAGAAATAAGAAATAAAAAAATAAAAAAACAAAGAGAAAATTAAAAAACAAAGAGAAAACAAAAAAAAGAGTCAAAATTAATTATGATGAAAGAAGAAAATAAAAAATAACAGGATTTGTGAACAAAATAAATGAATAATAAAGAAGAAGAAAAATAAGAAGAAAATAAGAAGAAAAAAATGTAGTGAAAAAGAAGAAAAAATTAAGAAGAAATAGAGAAATAAAAAATAAATAACCAAAAAAGAGAGTAAAAAATGAGGATAAATCCGATTATGGTGTAAAAAAAATATAATTTGAGGAAAAAAAATGAACAAAAAAACAAAAAAAATAAAGAAAACAAAACGAGAAAAAAAAGGAGAAAAGACAAAAAAATAAAAAGGAAAAAGAATAAAAAAAGTGTTAAATATAACTACAAAAGCTACAAGGGAAAGAGACATTTTCAGTAATTAGTTAGGAGAGTACTTTTTGTAAAGGGGTATTTCATTGTAAATAATTTTCTCTTATGAGGCATGCATGTACTTTTCCCATTATTTTTCGCATCAGCTTTTTATACGAAATTTAATACAGAGCAGAGAACATTATGCAAGAAACACACTATCAATAAGGAAAATATTACATGGAGATAAAATTTTCTTATACTCAAATGCACTTACATTATACACTTGAAATTCAGAAAACGCAATTAAGATTAACCATAGATCTGTGCATTTATCAAGTGAGACCTTTTAACATAGGAAACACAAAATTAAAGCGGCAACACAAACTTCCCACACAGAATTTTGTAGTACATGCACTTTGAATAATAACTCAAACGTAACTGTCGATCAATGATTTCCTCATCTCATCAACAATAGCAGTAGGTTGAGCCTCTCTCAGCTTGAAAACACTTTCAATAACAGACAACTCAGTTGCAGTAGTGTCTGAGCCAGTAAATGCCGTCCAGTCGTTGACAGTCAATCCAGCAGCAATCACTTCACTACCGCGGTTCACAGTTCCTGCAACCAGAGGAACCTGAAGAAGAGTTGAAAGCTCATCCAAGTCTTCAATGGATGTATGAGGATGTACCTGCTCCAACAAGAAGTCTTAGCGAAATGAGGCAACAAAACAACATTTTTCTATTTTAGCCCCCGCATCTGTAACAAGCTGCAGTTTATGACATGGTGAAACAACCGGTACCCAATGTTTATACCAAACCATATGAATTTACCATAGCTAAGCGACAAACTGAGGTGACAATGCTAATAATTAACTGTATGATTTAGTGATAATAGTGTATCTGAAAACACTTGTTACGCATTTGTTTGTGTGTATACACGAGGAATGTTCCTCCATCACCCCCACACCCGGTTCCCTCCATTTAAGATTGTCTACTTACCAAGCCTCCTGTGTTTGAGATAGCACAAAAGCTGCCAACAAGAATATTCCCTGCTATTGTTTGCCTGAAAACTTCCACACCAAGAACATCAGCAATCATCTCTTCAGTTTCCTGACAAAAATAACATTGACAGAACCCAGTTAATCAATGATAAGAATAGCAACTCGCAGCTCGCAACTAGAGCTCCATGATGATAATGTCGTGATTATATGCTAGTTCAGGTGAAAAACAATAGGAATAAAAGAAGGAAAAGTAAAGGATGAGGGCACTAATATGAGGAGCATAAACACTTGACCTAGGAGTAAATAAACAAAAACTTTTTCTGAAACAAAGTTGAGCAAATATAAATAAGGCAGAGGAACTTCTACAGATATTGCAGAATTATACTGCATTAATAGAGACAATAATTTGTGAAGAACTTTCCTCCCATTACATATTGCTGAAAATTGGAACAATACACTAATGCAGTATTCTATGACAAGGATAAACTTGCGTAAACTCACGAGTTATTGAGTTCTCTATATAAGACAATCTATAGACGAGATGCCGACCATGTGTATCCAAAAATACACAATAATTGACTTATGCCTCGACATTAATAACCAGGGAGGGGGGAATAAACAGCAGAGATCTACACATTTTTTGTAGCGAAAAGTAGCCAAACAAATTGATTACCTTGTCAAGATCCGTATGCGTCAGAGCAACATGATCATTGCATGCTATGCAGTTTCCCAGGGCAGATAAACGCTCATCAATGCGCTGAACCACAACTCTATCCGGCAGACTGTTCCTCAAGTGCTGAAGTTCTTCCAGCAGAAACAAAAATAAAAAGGCAGAACCAAAGTCAAAGATGTGAGCAGATAGAAGTCAATTCCGCTTTAGTGGGGGCAGAACTTAAATATTTCACGCAAAACTTCTGTCACACTAAATGAGCATGGGATATCGAGTGATAATTAAGCAATAGTATGTTGAATTTTTTTTGACACATTCCCATCTTCACTATTGTCGTCAATCAACTGCTCCTACTACTTAAATTTAAAGGAAATATAAAACCAGAAATGCTACACAAGAATCACACAATCAGGTCCACATTTCGTCTTCAAACATACATCATTGGAAATGCTCCAACTACCTCCCAAGTAACAAATTTTAAAAAAGAAAGTGCTGTCTTCTACTGGTGCATTAGCCAATTATTAAGATCCCAAATATGTGTCTCATGCATCGCAGAAACACAGTGGGGGCAACGAGAAAAGGATTCCAGCATGAACTAATGAATAACTATAACAAGTCTTCCTAGAAACTACACTCCCAGTGTCCAATGATATGGATTCAAATAATGTTGTGAAAAGTAACTTACCAAGGCAGTTTTTTCTGAGAGGCCTTATCAAGGCAAGCTTTGATTGCACAAAGATATGTTACAACTTACAAGTTAAAGTAAATAGTTAAATTGGTATCATTTGAACAGAGATGCATTGCACATTGTTTAAACTCAACATAGTTTTTCAGTCGTCTCACGGACTCAAGCCTAGCGCAAGAGTTAAGGGCTGCAAATGTTGTATACCAACTTCTCTTTAAAAACTTTTTGCCTTCCCAACCCCCACGTAATTTAAAGGTTCAATGACCACTTACAACATGTGATGTAAGATATATAAAGTTCCTCAAAGGCTCTGTTTGAACAAAGTGATTGAAAAATACATATATTTGCATGGTGAAATATTAGTTTCCCTGTATAAATAGCTATGAGCTGCAACTCTAATTTGTTACGCTTTTTTTACCATATTTAATGGATTCAGAACTTCCGCCAATTTAGGTGGTATCCAAAGCCCTTATTTTTTCTTTTGAAAGTCCGAAACCCTTATTTTGTTATAAAAGCGATTACATTTTGTCAAGTTTAACATAGGCATCAAAATTGTTATCAAATTCTCCAATTTGAAATCAGCCAACCTATACATGACCTAAGTTCACATGATAAACCCAACTGAAAAAAACAAATACGTCACGAAAGGTAGTACATATGTAAGGACAAAAAAATACAGGTAATATATATGTGGGGATCAAAGTATAACAGATGATTAAACCACCAAAAAGATCTCTAAGACTAAACACCATAACAAACAACGGTACAAAACACTGAAGTGGGTGTGAACCTTTGATACCAGGGTTCACATCCAAGCATAGACAAAACATAAATACCCGATGGACTATTTGAGATTGCATATAAGATGGTCAGGATAACACAATTAATTAAAAATAATACAACGCACAGAAACATGGATTTCTATATATTGAATACTTGTCCAGTTACGAATCTCTACCTCAAAGATTTACAAATGTAGAACTTGCTGAAATATACTGTTAATCACATTATCGCAAAATAAGAAAGATATTTCTAGAGCATGGAGAATATATTATTACCTTGATCTGTAGTAGTGTGAGGCAAGAGAAGACCATTTTTGTTTCCTGCACAAAATGAGAAGTCAAAATTAGTTACCCAATAGAGATTCACCGAGAAACTAGACTTTAAATTTCCAAGATAGCTAGAGTGGTTGTCAAGTACCAGCGCAGAGTCTTCCAATTATTCTCGTTCCTCCGATGGAGGTTTTGATCACTGGGATAATGCCTGATAACTCGGACTCAAATGTGCTGGAAAAAAATACAGACCACATCATTTTCACTGAGTTGAGAACCTGGAAACTAGATTATAACAATGGGGTACAACTTCTATTTTTGTGACAAGACATTGGGGTTAATTTTTAAGTGCTAAATAGGGAACAAGGAAAAGACTAGGAAGGGGGCATCAGAAACCCATCTTTTTTTCCCACTTTCTTCATTGTCATTTTCCACATTCCTCGCTTAAGTATTTATTCAATATTTATCCCGCGCTCAGCTCCAATATTTCTTTTTCAAACTAAATAATTTTCCAATATTACCAAATATTAAGCAACAGATGACTTGAAGATTAAAAAAAACGAACCTGTAGAAGTTCTCAGAACCCCCAATAGCTACCAAGCAATATGCATTGGTCAGCTTTGAGAAAACTCCAATTTCACATGAATTTTCAAATTGAAGCCCTGCAATTATGTAAAAATCATTAGAAAAATAACTTAACAAAGTAAATATCCAATTTGGCAATTGACTAATTACTCACTAGTAGCCATTGCTAGTTGGAAAAAACAGAACTGCTAGGAGCTTGGAAGATCTGTCAATAGCCAAAAATGACATACAAATATTAACAAAGAAGGAAGATAACAAGAGAATTCTCCAATAATTTAGTCTTCAATTAATAGACTATGCCGCAACACCAAACTAGTAGGATTCAACTTTATGAATCCTCTATATCCATTCAGCTATATTTACTTGAGATGAAAAGTATTCAATGGAAAGTTCTCCAAATGCTAATTTCGAAATGGTCAAAAGATCATTAGAAATTTGCTCTGTCAAGAACTAAATAAAAATTTAATCTTTCCTTTGTTTTTTTTTCCTTCATTCAAAAGAAACAGAAAATCACTTGAAATTATGTGCCAGGAACTAATTAAAATTTCATCTTTGAACTTCATCTTTCCTTTTTTTTTTTTTTTTTTTTTTTTTGCTTTCATTCGAAAAATAACCAATAATCGAACAACCAGACAACAAAAATCATCTAATTAATAATCAGAATATCACCAGAAATCTACGTGCCAGGAACTAAATAAAAATTTCATCTTTTTGTTTTTTTTTCATTAAAAAGATAACCCATAGTACTAATCACCAACAACAAAATTAGGAGATATTATACGAATGCAAATTAAACTAAAAGCTGAAACCCTATTCATAGTTGGTATTCTGCCGCTAAGAATCATGATTAGGGTTTTGCATCGTGTGTGTGTGAGAGAGAGAGAACTTTACAATTGGATTTTGCGGAAGACAGATATCTTGTGGAACTCGGCGGCTGAAGAGGTTAGCGGTGAACGTTTGTAGATACTTTATTATTATTGGAAAGGAAGGAATAAATAGATGATGAGAACGTTATTTCCAAGTTGGGCCCAAATTATATAGGATTTTGGGTCTAGCCCAAATGCTAAAAGGATTTGGGCCTTGATTTGCTTGAACCCCAAGTATGTCTTAGGTCAACTCAAACTTTTGCTTATCAAGAAAATTGATGCTAATTTGACACGTGAAGGAACTTGCTCTCCAGACAAACAATGACTCAAAGGTGGCAATTGGAGGGGTTGGATTAAATTTGAGCAGGTTAGAATGGATCAACACCCAATTCAATTCAAAATGGATTGGGTCATAACTCATAACCTAACTCACTCAATTTTTACTAAGTTTTTTTCTAATTATTTTATTTGTTCTTTTATAAATTTTTTAGTACCTAATAAAATATTTTTCTTTATTATGATTATATATAACATATCAAATTTTTAAAAAAAAATAAAAATATTTGAGGGAAAATAGTTCAAGACACACCTAAATTATAGCCAAAACTGTTGTTACACACTCTAACTTTGTGAGGTCTTATGACTCCCCTGACCTATTTTATAGTGTAATATTAGCATAGCTAGACATGCAAGTGAATGCACGTATAAGCAGCAACTTCAAAATAGTAGATTGAAAGTAAAAATTACATGAAATTGGAATGATTTGTGTTATTTGATCAATAATCATGAAGCTAAAATTAGAGAATTTTAAGAAAAATCTAGGGTTAATTGAAGATAAATTAACATTAATGAGAACTGACCCCTCTTTTTGATAGTGTGTGTAAGCACTTACTTTAGTTTAAGTGATTTTAGTGGTTCAGCTAAGCTGATAATACCCTCTGTTGACACCTAATTTTGGCATGATATTTTTCAAGTTAATATTCTTAAATCTTTTATTCGTTAAATTGCATAGAATATAATTTTTCTAATATTTTTTCAATGTTAATACAATTTATTGATAATTATCCTCACTTTTGAACATATTGAGATTTTTATCAAATTTTTATTCATTTTAGTTAATTTTAATTATCATTAATTTTTGTTACAACCATTTTTCCATAAATAAATATTGCTTAATTTTATTGAATCATCACTTGTTTAGTTTTTACACAATCCATTAATACATAAAGGTGGAGAAAATATTGTTTACACAAATAAATAAATAGCACATAGTTTTAGGTAAATCATAATTTTGAGCACACAATTTTGATAGCTGATGATTTTATTTTGTTACCTAAATGGTTTAGAATTTTAAAGTTTTCTATAAAGTGTCTCTCATACACGCTACACATTCCTTGGTGGTGGAAAATTAGCAAAACCTAAAAACCTCTCCTCTTTTGAAAGAACAGCCGCCACCACCCCTCACTGCCGCAACCAACAGCTCTGAGCTCCGGCCACCATCAGCAACACCTCTCCTCTCTCCCTTTCCCATCTTTTTCACCGGTGAACACCACCCTCAAACCGGCCCATCTTCTTCGTTTATCACTGTTAATGTCGAAATCTGACATAACCAAACGACCCTCTCTTCATTTCTGTCTCTGTCCGACATCGGAGAAGCCATCTCCGTTGATGGCATCACATAACAGCTCTCACAACCAACGAGCTCCTCTGCTCCAGCAAACAACCAACCAGAAAACCCCAAACTCCAGCGAAACCCACAAACCCCGACAGCCACCACTCCGATCAAACGTAACCCACCTGAAAACCATGACCAAAAACAGCTCTAAATAGTCTACCCAACCCCCATGCTTTCTCCCTCAACTCACCTCTCTCGTCACTGCCAACGAGCTCCAAGCTCCGACGGGCCTGCAACGATGAGCTTCGTGAACAACAGCACAACCAACGGCCTATTGCCGTTTTCCATCACAGATCAACCCCAAATCTGGCCGCAAAGTATTTTGCTCCGGTAAATCTCTTTCTACTTTACATTTTATATATATTTAGTGTAAATTTTGTTTGTTCTTCAAATGATATTGATTTTAGTCACCCATGATTATCGATTTGATCGGATTTGAGTTATTGTCTGGTCGTTCTTTAAATCACCTCTGTTTTGTTTTTTTTTGCTTTGTTACGTAATTATGATTTTGCTCTATTTTTAAACTATTCCTGGTAACTGTATCATCATCATTACATTTTTTATTTTTGCTTTGACCATTTTGCTATTTCTAACTATTTATTTTATTATTTTTTTTTTTTTTTTTATGATCTAATGTTTTTCCAGTGACCTTGTTAATTTTTTGATAATTTTCATTGCTTTCTCGTACTATTATAATTTCTATGAATTCTTGGATTGTTCTTAAGATTTGGCTATTTTTGTTGGATTGTCAATTTAATTGGTCGATGAAGAGATTTTTGTCGATTTCTAAGACTTTCATTGTATATAAGACGAGTTTTATTTTTCTTTATTATTTTATTATTTTATTAATTTATTTTAAAATATTTATTCATTTATTAACACTTTTATTAAGTGTGTGTACAGGTACTCGGAGTTGCTTTCCGAAAAAGATACTCGAATTAAAATTCGAAGATATTGTAATATTCTCTATTGTATTTATTCATTTTTAGCTAACGATAGGTAAATATTAGGCCGTTTCGTAAAAGCTTTTTCTTATATTCTTCGAGTTTTGGAGAGTCATTTTCTTTAACTCTGAAGAATCGAAATATTTATTTTATATCCTCCTCAATTGAAAAAATGAGTTCAGCCGGGAATCACCGTTGTGGATTCTGAAGGATGTCTAACCCCTTCCCTTCGGAATAACTTGAACCCTTACCTAGAATCTAACTAGTTTCGTAAACTAAAATTTGTTCAATTGTTAATAAGGTTCCCTAATTATCCTAAAATTAGGTGGCGATTTTTTATTTTTTTTTACTTCTCTTTCTCTTAAATTATTTTTTAATTTAATTTTTTATTAATTATTTTTTGGGTCTTGAAGTTGTGTCCTATCGGATATAACACCCTCAATATTACACCATAAAATAGTTCAGGGAGTAATAGGACTTTCGCAAAGTTAGAGTGTATAATAGCAATTTTGACCATAGTTTATATGTGTTTTGAGACATTTTTCCAATATTTTGACAAGATTTCTCAAAAATCAATTTGGGCTACGTATCAATTCATTCTTAACGGGTTGAAATGTGGTGGGCCAAAATGGATTAAACTAATAATGGGCGAGTCAAAAATCAACCCAAACTAAATGAGTTGGGCGAATTAAATGGATTGAGTTTGATTTTGTCACCCCTACTTAGAACACTCATTAAATGGATATTTCAATAAATTCATCCAATATTTAACATAAATTGATTTTGGATCCTTTCCTTCTTTGTTAAATAGCTAATTATCCGAAATTTATACTATTAGTAAATTTATACTATTAGTATAAGTTTAAAATATAAATAAATAAATATATATATATATCTATGTATATATATATATATTTATATTATATAGAATAGTCATGAGAATACGACTAAGGGCATTTTAGTAATTTTAACTTCATTTAAGGGCAAAATAATAGTTATACCATCAATAGTTAAAATAAAATTCTAGAAGGATCTAATTTTCTTTCAAAAATTTATTTCATTTAAGGTCAAAATTTAATTATAGCATCAATGATTAAAATAAAATTCTAGAAGAATCTAATTTTCTTTTTCAAGACTCAATGATTAAAATAAATATCTTTCTTATTTATGACTAGTGACCTTGATCGCGCTTCACGCTGATATTTTATAAGTTATTTGTATATTTGTAAAAAAAATTAAAATATTTAATCAAGACAGAAGAAAAGCTATGAGATTGCATTCTCATATACAAAACTAATGTCTGACAATATCATACTAAAAATAATTTAGGCAAGTAGAATATTGAAAGAAAAAAACACAAAATTTGTTAACATTATTTTTTGTATCAACATATATTAAAATTTTGAAAAAATCTCAGTTGCTTATCGTATAATATTAAATGAATATTATTTATACATCTAAAAATATATAAAATGTGATTAGCTAGAAGAGATTTTTTGAGTCCTAAACACAAAAATTCATTAAAAAAATGTAGACTAAAAAAAAGATATAAGTAAAGTAAACCACAGAGCATTATAAAGTCAAAAACTCCAAGTCCTAATTCCTCGCCAACATTTAATGTACTTAACTAATTTTTGTTCTCATTTAATAGTTAATTTTAATTTAAAAAAATTCACCTGTAAAAAATGTTTGATATCATTTTTACTGTTCTATTAATATTTTGCATTAATTTCTTATTATTATTCAAAATGTTTACTAATGAAATTTTTTATTTTTTATTAATTTTAGAACTCCATGAAATATTTTAAGAAACTTTAGAATCCTTTGATAAGCTTACCCATATTATAGTAGATATATAGTGAATGTATCTATACTTCGTCCGATTATATTAAATAAAATAAATTAAGTAAATAAATTAGTTAGGAAATTAAAATGTATTTCATATACATTTCTTTCCTTTTTAATGGAGCGTTTTAATCGATTTTTTTTAATAGTAATTGATATTGCAATATATCTAAATGAATTCTTTTTTGAAAAGATTAATAAGAACCTCTGAAAAATAAAAATAGTATATGTAAATTTATCATAACTTTAATATTAGATTTTTTTATTTTTTTTTTTGTTCAGATGATTATGCCAAGAGGAGACTTTAAGTAATAAAACAAAAAATCAAGAAATCTTGCATTGACATTAAAATTATTTGTGATATCTTAAAAGTTGAGAGAATAAAATTCTTAAAAGGTGATAACTCTCTCTATTTCAAAATCCTCCAATCTAATCAAATGATTGAAGTTCCTTATGTCATAATAAATTTCTATAAGCATATTGAATTTCGAAAATCATGTTGGTCATAAAATTTTAAAAAAATCTGAAATTCAATTTGAAGTTGAATTTCAAAATTTGAAAGGCATTCACTTCAACAAATCACTCAAAAAAATGTAAACAGTTTTAATTTATATTTTTAGCCAAACACAATTCTAATATTCAAATACCATCATTTTTCACTTTGAAAATAAATATTACTTTTTAAAAATTTCACAATTTTCATGGCTAAACGGATAATATTATGACCTTGCAATGTTTATAATTTATATACTAAGCTAATGTCTTCTTTCGTACTCACTCCCCTGTAAAAAAAAAATTCTCGGTTGATTTATGAAGCTGATTTTTTTTTTTTTTGTATGAATTGAGTGTAGGTTAGACTCATTGGGTCACCAAAGTTTGAAAAACTGCAAATCCACTCTTTTGAGTGATCAATTTTCTGCCAAGTTTAAATAATAAGACTACTTTAATAGTAAAAAAATAAATAAAAATTAAAAATTGACAGTAGCAAAATGTAGTACTTGTGCCACCCATAAAAGTGACAACAAACAATCAATTAAAAATAATTAAATATTTTCATCACATGAAATAAAGATTCAATAAAAAAATAAAATATTTGTTTTTTCTTCTTCTATCAAATGATAATATGAAAGTGTTTCTTTGCTAGAAGATAAAAAGGCAAGAATTAATATATATTAATTATATAACTTAATTAGAGATTGAAGTAGTTATTGACATATGAATGGTAAAATTCATAAAAAATAAGGAGAAGATACAATTTTTTTCCTTCCTAAATAATACTTTACTCAATTTTATATTATAGAGATAAAAAATTTAATTCACTATTTAAAATTAATCAAAAAAGAAAAAGAGAAGGTACGTAACTAAATAAAAAATGTGATGTTGAAAAATGATTTTTTAGTGTATTGTGTTTAGATGTAAAAAATTTAATAAAATTAATCAAAAAAAAATTACTTGACATATATATGTTTCTTTTCATATAAATTAAATTGAAGACGTAATTTATTTATTTTTGATTGAAAGATAATTTATAGATACATAGAGTATTTTGATCAATTAAAACTTTATCACGAAGATAATGGTATATTGATTATTCATTTCTGATGATTTTAACATCATAATTCACAATTTTTTCAAGGAATACCATTAAAAGACGACATAACAATATCTTCATAATTCAAATATTGCAATTACATATACCAATCAATCTGCAAAATAAATACAAACATAAAATTAATGCGATCAAAAAGAGAGAAAGATCATAATCGAATACACTAAACACAATCAATATTCATATTTTCTATAATACAAGTCAAAAACTAAAAAAAAATTCAAATACAATTTAATATGCTCCAAGAAATACCATTAAAATACGACATAACAATATCTTCATAATTCAATTGTTGCCACTACACATACCAATCAACCTGCAAAAAAAAATATAAAATCAAAATCAATGAAATCAAAAAAGAGAGAAAGATCATAATCTAATACACTAAACACAATCAATATTTATATTTTCTACAATACAAGTCAAAAACTATAAAAAAAATACAATTCAACAATACATAGTTTTAACTATGATCAACAAAATAAAAAAAATTGATATTACAATTTTCAACATTTTCAAAACTCAAAAAAATTGATCTATATATTGATAAATTATGCAACCCAAAAAGATTAGACTTGAGTTTTATAGAGAGAAAAAAGATGAGCATGAGATGAAAAATTAATCCACTATTATTATCATATTTAATAATCGGACAATATTGATTGACCCCAATTAAGACTAATAAATATTATCTTTTAATATGAAAAATGGACATTGAAAAAAGAGGGATATGGGTCTATACACATTCATTTGATTTTTATAGTTGAAAAGGCTAAATAATTATAGTGGTGTAGTGACCAAAAAAAAAGAAAAATAAATTATTTAAGAAAATAATATAAATCTGGCCATACTAATAATATTGATAATGAAAGAAATTAAATGGTTATATTTAATATTTAAGATAAAATTTTATGTCTTTTAAAATTAGAAAAAGAAAAAAAAAGAAAAAAAAAATATTTAAGAAAATGATATAAATCTGACTATATTAATAGCATTGATGATGAAAGGAACTAAATGACTATATTTAATATTTAAGGTGAAATTTTATGTGTTTTAAAATTAGAAAAAATGTCCAAAAAAATCACAAAAAAGATAAATAAGAATTGAGGCCTTAAAGGGCGCCACGTCAGCGAGTTGAAAAGCCTGCTTTATATATATATAAATTTTTAAGGGGCGTGTAAAAGAGAAAGTGGACAAGTAATATGAGACAGATGGAGTAATAAAATATCAATTAATATTTAAAAGGTTTTTTTAATTTTATTCACGCTCTTTGAAAAGAAATTTCAAATTGAAATTTTCATATATAAAGGTAAATTAAGAAGTAAGTTTTGTTAAACGTTAATATATTTAAAAAAAAATTGATTTAATTATTTGATATTTTATACTTTAAAATTCAATTCAGATGACTAATTTCATCCCTCTTATACTAGGAGAACAAAACATATAAGTTTAATCAATGTGAGAATCTAATATATACAATACATACTTTCTCTTTTCATGATAAATATTTAATAATTAATAAATTCTAGTAAATAATATAATAATAAGTAACATATAGTGTTTTTATCTTATCTCCTTAAAATACATATTTTTATTTACATTTATTAAAGAAGATTGTATATACTTAGATTATAAAAAAAATTAAAAGTATATGTGTAAATTATCATATTCAATTACAACATATATCATGTTAATTATTGTTAATGTCTTTTTGTCTCTTTGTTTTGAGTACTATATTATTTCAATATTTTATGGTATTAAACATGTTATGTACAATTTAAATTAAAGAGATGCATAATATTTAAACATAAAGTCATTTTTTCAACATATTAAAAAAGGAAAAAAGATATACTTGAGTGAAACAGGAAGAATAATTTTAAATTTAAAGAAAAATTATATTTGAAGTTTATTTCATTTAAACATTAAATTTATCGTGTATATATGAACTAAAATAAGTTTGATTTATTTTTCAAGCTTACCAAAATAAAATTTTATAAATAGAATAAGTATATTTTGGATTTAATTTATATCACTGATAAAAAAAAATTACACTTTAAAATTAATCAAATCAAAATTTTATATGTTATAGCGGTGCCTCTTTTATTTTTCGTGTTATCAACTATTTTTAATACTACTATTATTTAGTCTCAAATAATAAGGAAAAGTAGTTTCCTTTTATATATTTTTTTTTTTGAAATATTAATAAATTTCATAGACATATTTTTACTATACTATAAGAGGGAGTTTCACTAACTGAAGCAGGGATGAGGGTCAACGTACCTGCTTCAGCAGCTAGGGATATTTTGATCATTTTCATTAATTTTTTCATTTTAATTTATTTGTCTTGTCTTTTTAATTTATTATATATTTAAAAATTACGTAAATATGTTATAAGAGGGAGTTTCACCAGCTGAAGCAGACATGAGTTTAACGTGCCTGCTTCAATAGCTAGGACATTTTGGTCATTGTTAATTTCTCCATTTTAATTTATTTGTCTTGTCTTTTTAATTTATTATATATTTGAAAATTGCGTAAAAACGATAAATCACAATAATTAACAATTCAAAATATTTGAAAGGCATAAAAAAACTTGATTGACTCTGAAATTCTATTAGTGCCATATAAATTGGGACAGAGGAAGTAACATATATTATTTGAAAATAATATAAAAAGTACTATAAATTACAATAATTCATAATTTAAAATATTTAAAAGACTTATAAAAGATTTAGTTGACTCTCCAATTTTTATCAACGGCACATAAATTAGAGTAGAAAGAGTAGCATATATTATTTAAAAATTACGTAGAAAGTACTATAAATTACAATAATTAATAACTTAAATTTTTTTTAAAACATATAAAAAAATTGATTGACTCTTCAAATTTTATTTATGCCATATAAATTAGGAAAGAGAAGTAACATGTATTGGGCCCGTGATGGCACGGACACTCCTGTATCTAGTATATATATATATATATATATATATATCTTTAACACCTTTAATAAAAATTTTAATTTCGTCCCTACATCCACACTAGTAATCGAGGAATTTGACAAATTTATAAGAAAAAATAAATAAAAGAAATTTTATCTAACCAAAATCAATTTTTTGTGGTCATAAACGATTCTTATATGGAATCCCAACATTTGAAGTTATGTCCTCGAGCTTAACTTTATGTCATTATCATTAGAAAATTTTACATGATATAGTATGCTATGTATTTATTATTAAAAATTTATGTATAAAATATTTATCACGTGTAATTATATTTTGTATGAGAAAAGGTTAAAAATACATTTTTATTTTATATATTAGTTAAGTTTGTCTCTAGTTATACTATAGGGTTAAATATCCCTCTATCATTTATATAGGGCAAAAATAGTATAGATACGTGCATAAAACATATTGTAATACATGGAAGAAAGACTGGCATGACTCAGGAACCAGCTGGATAGGATCTAATGACACATCACACCTTGACTGATCGAGTTGGCTAAGAAAAACATTAGAGGCAGATCTAGGATTTAGAGTCATCGGGTGTCAAGTATACTTAAATCAGTTTTAGGCTTTGGATCAAATTATTCATCTTTTCGATCTATATGACAAATCAATCAACAAAAATAAAAAGTAATAAGATGACACTCTATGTATTACATATACTATAAAATTCACACCTCACATTAGACTAAGATCATGAAGCGAACAAAGCTAAAACTTTCAATAATATTACTAATATCATAAATACGCATCATTCATTTACAATTATCTTTGATGAGTTTTTATTTTCTGAAAATGATCAATAGTGACATTATTATTTGCATTTACAAATACATCACACTTTATGTAACACACTAAATTATTATTTAAATATTAATCACGAATGCTATTTCGTACTTCATTTTTTATGTTCTTCATGGATGAAAATGCTTTTTTTCACAGTTTGATCGCAACAAGTAAAATTAAAGTCAACTTCACAAGTAAATAAGCAAGTGAATAAGTCTCCACAAGATTTGCCTCAATTAATGTCTTTGTCAAATCACAAATTCCTCGCATGTTGGAGAACTTGGGATTACCACATCGCATATGAATCATGAAAGTATCGAGTTGGAAATTCAAATCTCGAAGCTTTTCATTATCAAATTCATTTTGGTAACACTTTGCTAAAGTCATGATTCTATCTTTGTTAAAGTTGAAGAAAGAATTGATTGGATTTAAGCTACCCATCTCAAGAAGCAAATCACTACTCACTACATTAAAACGATCATTAAACTTTTAAAGTTGCACATCAATGACAGCACAAAAGATTTCTACACGCAAGTATTGTGAATAACAAACACCCGAAGACTTATACTTTGACTTTTCAGAAAAATAAGACTCATCCAACTTGAAAATCAAGATATTATGTGAATCACAAAATGAAAAAATATTATCAAACAAAGATTCTCATTCATTTTCTCTCATATCTTGCAAATTTTTTTTTGCAATATCAAGAAAATCTATGACATTAACAATATCATGATCTTTTTTTTTGTATGCTCAAGTCATTTGACATTGCTAACACTTTCAATATCAAGTGAAGCATAAAAATAAACTTAAAAGTTTTAATCTTTGTCAAAATATATTCTTCTTGATTTCTATCACTTGAGGTGGAACCTTCATTTCAAGCACATGAATAATAGATGAGAAAATAACAATAAAGTTATATAATGTTTTGAAGTGTGAACCCCAACGAGTATCACCTGATCTTTGAAGCCCGCGCTCTTGATGTAATCCTTGTCCAGTATAAGCTTCATCGGACTCAAGTATTTGCTTTAACTTTTTAACTTGGTGATGCCGGAGTAAATCTCTACGTTTAAAAGATCCTCCAACAATATTTAACACATTAGTAACATGATCAAAAAAAAATTCAACATCCGAATATTTTTTTGCAATAGCTACAAGTGTTAGTTGAAATTGATGAGCAAAACAATGAATATAATATGTCGATGAACTATCTTTCATAATTAAATTTTTGAAATCATTTATCTCTACCTTCATATTACTAACTTCATCATAACTTTGTCCACGTATTTAGATGGACTTAGTAAGTGATCAAACCTAAAGAATAAAGTGTTTTCTTTAATGAGCATGTCGATGTATCACTAACATGAACAAGATTGATAAATTATTCTACTGGTTCACTATTTTTATCAACATATCACAAAATAAGAGTCATTTATTCTTTGTGTGAGATGTCTTTGAACTCATCAACTAATATACCAAAGTAATCTCCACTCAAATCCCCAATTATAGCTTTCAAAGTTTCTTTCGCACAAGCATTGACAATATCTTTTTGGATCATTGGACAAGTCAAAGTATCATTTTGTGGAGCATTTTTTAATATCATTTTTTTCACATTCGGATGCTTGTCCTCATGCCATCGCAAAATTTCTAGAAAAGAAGTCTTGATTGAAAAGACTTGTATGCATCAGGTTCATAGGGGTAAATACATTCAAAAGGGAGAAATTTTAGCGGCTCATATTTCAAATAAAGATCGTCGCGTGAAAAACTCATTTTTTTCTTTAGTTATTTACTAGAGCAAGTATGATCTGGAAGTCGATCCGGGGCAAGTGTTCGGATCTATTATGACATAGCCTTGAGGCGCTCAACGAACCTTTTAACCTTTTAAAAACCTTTTTTGGGCTTTGGATTGATCCAAAAATGACTTTTTTGTGCAACCTAGTGTATATTCATAGAAGTTATGGGGGGTTGTCCCCACTGGTTTGCGAAAGCAATGGGAGACTTGCTCCATAGAAACCCCTCCCCCCCCCTAGAGACTTTCGTCCCCAGTATTCTCTATGGGCAAAGGCGCTCAGGTGCGCTTAAAGTCTTATTGCCTATATCTTATCTTAAGACGAGGTCGTCACCCCGCCTGCTTTAGTCTCAAATAGGGCGCAAATTGAGGTGAACAGATTGGACCGAACCTCCCTACGTAAAGAGCTTTTGGCTCTTCACAAGAGAGCATCAGGTCGTAACGCCGAAAGACTGCGCCGTTATTTATTATTTTTAAAATGATATAATTTCTTTATATGGTTAGTCACCAGTGGCACAACCTACGGGCTAAGTAGCGCCTCAATGAGAGTCTTTTTTCCCTCCGCGATAGTGTACAAGACCAATAAGAGAGAATGGACTATCATGACCTCAAAAAAGCAATCTATAGTGTAAAAGAAGTCTTCACACATTAATTGAGGCTTCAAATGCATTCGGTACTCACTTTTTAACTTCTGAGAATGCTTGTCAACAACAACTTGAATTGATTGATGATGATTTGACAAACTAGCATCTTATTAAAATATTTATTATGAATGCTATTAACATTATCAACATGCAAACTGAATCTTTCAAGAGCCTCATTCCAAATCTTAAAAATTATTTTTTGAATAAAACTTAGCCATCATTCCATAAAAAAATAATATTTTTGAATAAATAACAACATAGATAATATGCGGTATTATTTTTTTCATACTATACTCCAACCATTTAGAATGTGGACCTTCGAACTAACTTGAAATAAATTGGCGCATTCTACCTCCTATTACAGTTCAAGGATATGATTCCAAGATAGATTGACAAGCCCCTTTTCGAATATAATGTTTTCTCACTTTATCTCGTATCCGAAGATCATACTTAGCTATTGGTATTCTTTCTCCTGGATCGACTTTAAGTGAATTCAAATTGAGCTTATTCATAAGATGAGAATGACTGATATCCGTACTAAAACTTGGTTGAGAATAATTAAATTTCTTGAGAAATTTATCCATCTCAATTCACAAAATAAGAACACTTTCCTACAAATAAAATTTTAATTCAACTCACAATTAATTCAAATTCAACAAGAAAACTCATAATAATTCAAGTTAAAAAATATTCAGATTGAACAAATTTTATTAAGGAATTAAACAACTATAGTAGTAAGTTATACATATACACACACGATATTGGTGTCTGTGCCAGCACGGGCCCAATATATGTTACTTTTTGGTCCCAATTTATGTGACATAGGCAAAATTTGAAGAGTCAATCAAATTTTTATATGGTTTCTAAATATTTAAGCCGTTAATTATTGTAATTAATAGTACTTTTTACATAATTTTTAGAAAATATTATTATCTTTGTCACAATTTATGAGGCACTGATAAAATTTGTAGAGTCGATCAAATTTGTTATACAAATTTTATATATTTTAAGTTATTAATTATTACGTTTTATAGTAATTTCTATATAATTTCAAGTAATATATGTTACTTCCTCTGTTTCAATTTATGTGACATTGATAGAATTTGGAGAGTCAATCAATTTTTTTTGTCTTTTAAAATATCAATTATTGTAATTTATAATAATTTTTACGTCACTTCAAATAATATATGTTACTTTCTATGTCACAATTTATGAGGCACTCATAGAATTGAGAGTCACTCAAGTTTTTAATGTCTTCTGAATATTTAAGTTCTTAATTATTATAATTTGTAATGCTTTTTAAGTAATTTTTAAATATTTAATCGATTAAAAAAATAGATAAACTAATTGAAATGAAGAAGATACGCAAAAATGACAATAATGTCCTTACTATATAAAAGAATGACGGAAAGCACACACGTCGATAAACAACTGTTTGCTTCACCGCACTTCAATATAGTAGTAATATATATATGTAAAATCTGAAAATCAAGAAAAATTCTAGAAGCTAGACCAGTTAAACTGAACCAAAAAATTATCATTGACTATATAATAATTATTGTCTCATTTTTCTTGTTTATACTAATTAATTGGCTAGTATTCCATAGTTGAGAAATTAATTAATAAAATATTGAGTGTCAAATTAAAGTTCTTCATTAGTTTTTTCACATTCTGCTTGAAGGAAAAGAAAATAAATGAAAAAATATTTTGGAGGAAAGAAAGAGGGCTAGTAAAATATTTCAAGTGGAGATTAATGTTATGTTGTCTACAATGTTGAAATGAAGGACAAATTTAACCCCAAACAGTTCATAGTCTATAGTTGTTCAAAATTTAATTTTTTATTAATTTATTTTTCTAAAAAGAGCAAAAGATTATGATTTTCCATACTAAAGCACCAAATTTAATAACATAATAGAAAATTAAATTAAGCTAATTTTGAATTTGGGTTTTCACTTTTCATGCTCAAGAAAAAAAAAATCAAAAAAATCTTATAAAATCTATAGACTTTCAGATTACAGAGGACTGTGGGTTGACGGAGAAAGCAGCGGCGCCGTGCAGCGTTATCGACGACAAAGAATCGGAGAACTGAAGGAGAAGAAGAATGAGCGATCAAAGCTTTGGGAGAAATTAGAAATCGAAGAACTGGAGAGGCGAAAAGGTTTTCCAATTTGATTTGATGGGAGAGAAAGAAAATAAATTTATTTTTACACTTTATATTTAAACAACTATTATTCTATTAACTAATAAAATATAAATAAAAGTCAAAGACTAATAGTTAAATTAGTTAAAAATAATTATTAATTAATACTAAGTCAACAACAATTAGAAAAGAAAAAAATATACGATGTCTCTGCTGTCAAAGTGTCAATTGATGCTGCAATTAAACTAAACTTATAAAAAATAAAACGCTAATGGGATTCGAACCCGTGCCCTTGGCTGCCAAAACATGCCCCTTTGCACTGGCACCATGGAGTGCTTTGGTTTTTTGGGTGACAGATTTATTATTTATTAATATGACTTATATATATATATATACACACACACATAGAGTTTCCGTCAGAATTTGCGGGTGTAGTGGCACCTCACGGGCCTATGTAGATTCTCCCCTGGAAAGAACACACATCGGGTATCAGTTGCATCGTTTAGGTTGATACGCCGCATAAGAAAGACATCTTAGCTCGGGAGAAAGTCAACAAGCTTGTAGTACCCGTTGAGAGTCGTTACGTGATCGACCCACAAATAATGTTGGGTTTTACCTCTGTAAAGACCGGGTCCATCGTTACGGGTGAATCATTCGTGCCAATTCTTAGAGTTAGAAAACTCTAGGTTTGAGAGTTTGAAATTCTGGGCTAGGCAAGTCTCGACAGGTTTTGGAGCGAGGTATGGTCTAGGGAAATCCGGGTAAGAATTGGGTTAAATATCTTGATTTGAGCTAGTTTTCCTTTTAGCTAAGACATAAAGGAGTCCGGGGGACTTTTTGAAATTGAATTCGTGTAAGTAAAACTCCCGGAATCGAGGTTGACGTGAAGGGGTTATTCCGAGATGTCGAAAAAATAAGTGTATTATAAAATGGACCAATTTTGGAGACTTTACGACTTTTTGTCCCGTGTCAACCACTGTAGCGGTTGACACTCCGCCATAGCGGTTGACACTCCGCCATAGCGACCTCCGCCGTAGCAGAGAAAATACCGCTATAGCAGAAGTCAACGTCGGTCAGCCTCCGCCATAGCGTATGACTCGGCTACGATGGTACCGCTATAGCAGAGCGGATCTCTATAGCAGAGCGCGACGGTATTTAATGCAGAAACTTCCCCAAAATAGTTCAGTTTTTCTTCAAAATATTTTGGGAGAAGAAGGGGGCGATTTTGGGCGATTTCCATCCGTTTTTCACCATTTTTCATCCTAAAGGTAAGGATTCTACTCCCCAAACTCCGTAATATCTTCCTACGCTATAGAATTGCTAGGGGTGAACTTGGGGAAAGGTTTGGGATAACCTAGGATTGTAGAATCCGGGGAAAAAGGGAATTCTAGGAGGCTAGAGTTCTTGGGTATTGTTTATAGTTAATGGGTAATGATCACCAAGCTTAAATTCTCTAAATGTATCGGTATAAATGATAATCTTAGGTGAATTAATGGCGGGAAAGCCCGGAAAGGGTTGGGATGATCATGGTTTGGCATGGGGATTAGGATTTTATATAATCCGGGTAACTTAGGCCAGTTAATTAACTATGGTGTTTATGTGTTTGTTTCTAGACCAAGACCAAGCAAGGGATCCTGAAAAAGGGAAAACTCCGGCACTGTAGAGCTTGATTATTCGAGGTAGGTGATGGTTATTGATTCCTGTATGCATTGTATGTTTGTGTACTTTGGTCTAAGTATTGTATGTGTTGCATGTTTAAGAAATGATTAAGAATGTCTAAAAGTCCTGTTTCCAGTCTTGTGAAATGAACTAGGTGTTATTGCTTGTTGATTTACAAGTGTTGATTGCTCATTATTTATGACTGTGGATTTATATGACATTTGGTTGGCTCGGGTACCACGGCTAGTATGGGTATACTAACGGTTGACGCGGGTACCACGCCTAGTACATGATATACTAACGGTTGGCTCGGGTACCATGCCTGGTACGGGAAATACTGACTGGTTGGCTCGGGCACCGTGCCTGGTACGGGTTTACTTATTGCATTGTGCATTTGATTTGGTTCCATGAGTGGACCGGGCTGTGTTTATAAATTGTGATATTGCATTTTGGTCCTTGAGAGGCCGGGTTATTATATTGATCTGTGAGTTTGGTCTTGGGGTAGACTGGGTTGTATCTTTGACAATTAGGTGTTGTCTAGGAGGGATCCAGGGTGGGTCCGGGATATGTAATGCGGTATAATTATTGATTATTGTGGATTGTTGATCATAGTTGTGAAAGTGGATTACATGTTTCATGTACTGTTACTTCACTTTTGTACTGTTCATATACTGTTTATTTCGAACTGGCTGATAACACTACCAGTACACGATGGTTGTGTACTGATACTGCACTTGCATTTCTTTTGTGAGTACAGGAAATCTTCCGGCGGTTGATGCACGACCTCACCTGTAGGCCTAACACTTCAAGATATCAAGAGTGAGCTCTTCGATCGAGCTGCCTTGGTTTCTTTCTTATTGGTTGTAGCCCACTTGTTTCGAGCTTAGACTATCATTTATTTTTGGGTTGCATCCCCGTACTCTAAATTTTGGTAGTGTTTTGGTACGATGACTTTTCAGATTCTAGGGAGGGATTTTCCGCAGGTTATGTATAAAAGGTTTAGAATGATTTGAATTGCTACTTTATTTCTTGCATTCGGGTTTTGAGCTGTTAGAACGGTTAAGTTTGGGGTCGTTGATGGTTCGCTCACCTGGGGGTAGTTGGGTGGGTGCCACTCACAGCGGTCTGGGTCATGACAAAGATGGTATCATAGTCCTTGGTTCATTGATCTCGTCGTACCAGTATAAGTCTAGTAGAGTCTTGCGGAACGGTACGGAGACGCATGTACTTCTCCGCAGGAGGCTATAGGACTTTAGAAAAAATATCTCTTCTTTCTTCCTTCGTGCTGTAACTTGATTTCAATTGGTATCTGGTGATACAAATTGGTATCTGACTCTTTCACTTTTCTGTCCGCAGATGGTTAACACCAGGAATAACAGAGCTAGAGTGGCAGTCCCAGTAGCGAACCCGGTTGTCAGAGGTAGGGGCAGGGGTAGGGGCAGAGGTCGAGGTAGAGCCACACCCACCAGGGGTGGAGCTCAAGCTGTTGTAGGAGCGTGAGAAGCAACTCCCCCCACCTCAGGAACAGGTTGTCGAAGATGTGGAAGTTGTTATAGAGGATGATGGGGCGCAAGCGGAAGCAGCATCGGCTGGAGGTGCAGGCCTTCTATCTATGACGCCCGAAGCATTTCAGCAGGCTTGGAATTTCTTGAGTGGTTTGGATGGTGCCGGAGCCACCCCCGCGGGTGTTGCAAATCAGGCTCTGGGCACTCAGCCAGCAGACCCTATGGCTCCTAGGATGGATGAAGCTTCAAGCACAGGTGATTTCTTCAGGCCAATGCTAGGCCCGGTAATGACAGGAAATGAACATGAGATGCTGACCAAGTTTCTCAAGCTGAAACCTCCCACGTTTTAGGGTACTGATATGGAAGATACGTATGAGTTCATCTTGGACTGCTATGAAAGTTTGCACAAGATGGGTATCGTGCGATAGCATGGGGTGGAGTTCGTCACATTCCAGCTGCAGGGTGATGCTAAGCAGTGGTGGAGATCTCATGTGGAGTGTCGGTCGTCTGTTTTGCCTCCATTGACTTGGGAGGAGTTTCATGCTCTCTTCTTGGAGAAGTACGTACCCCGTACTTTGAGGGACCGGAAAAAGGATGAGTTCTTGACTTTGGAATAGGGAAACATGTCAGTCTCTGCTTATGAGGTAAAATTCCATGCTTTGTCTTATTTTGCTACTCAGTTGTTAGGTTCAGAAGAGGAGAGGGTTCGTTTGTTCGTGAAGGGTCTGAATACTGAACTGCAGGTGTTGGCCGTGCATATGACTTCGACAGGGAAGGGCTTTAATGAAGTGGCAGATTATGTAAAGAAACTTGAGGAAGTCAAGCAAGCGGGGCAGGCTAAAGTGTTAGCCAAGAAGCCCCAGAATGAGGAGAATTATGGTGGCTCGTACTCCAGGGGCCAGAATCAGCTGGTATACTCAGCCCGCCCTATTCAGTCAGGTCTGCCAGCTATTACAGGTGGTCGTCCGGGAGCTAATCAGCAGTTTCCAGCTCCTAGAGGCCAGAAAGCTTCCTACACATCTGACAGCAGGCCTACACTTGATCGTGGTTGTTTTCATTGTGGTGATCTGGGCCACTTTAAGAAGGAGTGCCCTCACATGCAGACTGGTAATCAGGTTCAGCATCAGTCTAAGGTTGTGGTCTTGGAAGGTAGAGGTAGTTATGCTAGAGCTCGTCCAGTGGGTGGGAGATGTAACTTTCAGAGAGGCCGGGGAGACAAAGGAAACAACGGCGTGGGCAGGGGTGTGGCGCAGCCAGCTAAGGAAGTAGCTCAGATTGATGACCGGGCTCAGTGTTATGCATTTCCAGGGATGAGCGAGACTGAGGCCTCAGATGTGGTGATCACAGATACCATTCTTGTATGTGATAGAATGGCTTCGGTACTATTTGACCCAGGTTCTACATATTCTTATGTGTATGTGAGTTTTGCTTTGGTTCTGAACTTGATATGTGACATCCTTGATTCCCCTATCCATGTTTTTACCCCGATTGAAGAGACCGTGATTGTGACTCATGTTTACTGTAATTGTTCTGTTGTATTTGTGGGGTTGCATACGTGGGTAGACTTGGTAATTCTGGATATGGTAGACTTCGACGTCATTTTGGTCATGACCTGGTTATCCCCTTATCATGTTGTGTTGAATTGTAAACACCAAAGTCTGTGGCTCTAGAAATTCTGGGTAAGGATAGGCTAGAGTGGGAAGGAGTGTACAAGGCCAAGCCGGTCAAGGTGATATCATTTGTTCGGGCTAGAAAGATAGTGGGGAAGAGGTGTCTAGCCTTTTTGGATCATCTCCGAGATGATAGTGTGGAGTCCTCATCTATTGAGTCAGTTCCAGTTGTTTTAGAGTTTCGAGAGGTGTTTCCAGTGGATTTGCCTAGTATGCCTCCAGACAGGGATATCAATTTCTGTATTAACTTGGAGCCAAGCACTCGTCCAATTTCCATCCCTCCTTATCGTATGGCTCCGGCAGAGTTAAGGGAGCTTAAGTCTCAGCTTTAGGAACTCCTAGATAAGAGATTTATCCATCCCAGTGCTTCGCCTTGGGGTGCTCCGGTCTCGTTTGTGAAAAAGAAGGATGGTAGTATGCGGATCTGCATAGATTACAGGCAACTGAACAAGGTCACCATCTTGAATAAGTACCCTTTACCCCGTGTTGATGATCTTTTTGACCAGTTACAGGGTGCATCTGTGTTTACAAAAATTGACTTGAGGTCGGGATATCATCAGTTAAAGATTAGGCCTGAGGACATTCCTAAGACTGCTTTTAAGACTCGGTATGGATATTACGAGTTCTTAGTGATATCGTTTGGGTTGACCAATGCACCAACAACATTCATGAGATGAATGGGGTGTTTAAGTCTTACTTGGATTCGTTTGTCATCATTTTTATTGATGATATTTTGATCTACTCCAAGAGTAGGGAGGAGCATGCTGAACATCTCCGTATAGTGTTGGACATTTTGAGTCATCAAAGGCTTTATGCGAAGTTCTCCAAGTGTGTGTTCTGGTTAAATTCAGTAGCATTCTTGGGGCATGTAGTGTCATAAAATGGGGTGATGGTAGATCCCCAGAAGATTGAGGCAGTCAAGAGTTGGGTCCGGCCTATCTTGGTGACTGAGGTGAGAAGTTTTGTGGGACTTGCAGGCTACTATCGTAGGTTCGTCAAGGATTTTGCATCCATTGCTACCCACTTGACAAGGCTGACTCAGAAGGAGGTACCGTTTGTGTGGTCCGACAAGTGTGAGGAGAGCTTCCAAAGGCTCAAGACTCTTCTGACCACGGCTCCTATTTTGTCTTTGTCGGTTAAAGGTAAGGACTTTATTATTTATTGTGATGCTTGACATTCGGGTTTGAGTGCTATGTTGATGCAGAATAGGAATGTGATAGCATATGCTTCTAGGTAGTTGAAGGTTCATGAGAGGAACTATCCAACTCACAATTTAGAGTTGGCAGCGGTGGTGTTTGCACTCAAGATTTGGAGACACTATCTCTATGGTGTCAAGTGTGAGATGTTTACCGATCATCGCATCCTGTAATATGTTTTCACTCAGAAAGATTTAAATCTGAGGCAAAGAAGGTGGATGGATCTGTTAAAGGATTATGATGTGACCATTCAGTACCATCCGGGTAAGGCTAGTGTGGTGGCAAACGCATTGAGCCGGAAGACAGTTAGCATGGGCAGCCTGACTTGTTTGGGAGTGTCCAAATGACCATTGGCAAGAGAGATTCAAGCCTTAGAATATAAATTCATATACTTGGGTATCTCAGAACAGGGTGGTGTATTGGCCAGTGTTGAGGTCAAATCCACATTCATGGAAGAGATACAAGCTAAGCAATTTTAGGATTCGTAGATGAGCAAGCTACGAAGCAAGGTAGTGTCCAGAGAGTCCGGGGATGCCACATTAGACGATGGCGGGGTTTTAAGTTTCAGAGGAAGGATTTGTGTTCCTCAGGTTGATGATATTATTCAGAAGGTGTTGGCAGAGGCTCATGGTTCGCGATATTTGATTCATCCAGGTGTAACGAAGATGTACAAAAATTTGAGGCAACTTTATTGGTGGCCGGGATGAAAAGGGACATAGCAGATTTTATGTACAAGTGTCATCATTGCCAGCAGGTCAAGTATGAACACAAAGGCTTATAGGACTACTTCAAAGAATGCCCATTCCAGAGTGAAAGTGCGAAAGAATAACCATGGATTTTGTGGTGGGTCTCCCCAAGACTTTGGGGAAGTATGACTCTATTTGGGTCATTGTTGACAGGCTGACCAAGTCAGCTCACTTCATTCCGGTCAGGGTGGATTACAATTCGCAACAATTGGCTAAGATCTACGTGAAAGAGGTTGTGAGATTGCACGTGGTGTCACTGTCCATTATTTCAGACAGGGGTACGCAGTTTACCTCTAAGTTTTGGGCTAAGTTGCATGAGGAGTTGGGCACTCAACTCACCTTTAGTACAACCTTCCATCCTCATACTGATGGTCAGTCAGAGAGGGCGATTCAGGTATTGGAGGACATGCTGAGAGCATGTGTGATTGACTTCGGGGGTCATTGGGACCAGTTTCTACCGTTGTGTGAGTTCTCATACAACAATAGCTATCACTCCAGTATCGACATGGCACCGTTCGAGGCTTTGTATGGGAGGAGTTGTAGGTCACCTATAGGGTGCTTTGAGGAGGGCAATGTAAAGCCTTTGGGCGTAGACTTGGTAAGAGAAGCACAAGAAAAGGTAAGAGGCATTCAAACCAAGTTGCTAGCTGTCCAAAGCAGGCAGAAGAAATATGCGGATCGCAAGGTAAGGGACATGGAATTTCAAATTGGTGAGCAGGTATTAGGTATTGTTGAAAGTGTCATCAATGAAAGGAGTTATGCATTTCGGTAAGAAGGGCAAGCTCAGCCCTCGGTTCATCGGACTGTTTGAAGTTCTTGAGATTATAGGGCCAGTGGCTTACAGGTAGAGCTGTCAAAATGGGCTTGGACCATAAGACCGACCCAATCCAGCCCTTTAATTAAGTAGGGTTGGGCTAAGTTTTTCCGGCCAATTTAGAAGTGAGGCTTATAAGACCAGCCTCACTTGGCCCATCAGCCTCAGAAGCCTAACCCGTAGCCTCAGAGGCCAGCCCGCTAAGTTAAAAAATAATTAATAATATATTTATTTATAAAATAAAAAACTTAAAATAATTAAATAAGGTAAAACAAAACTAAAAGAAGTACAAAGTACATTACAAATAGACAATAGTAATTACTCATTTAATCAATAGTCATTAGTAATATAATACATTACATCAATATATTATATTATATATGATATATCATATTAATATATACATATTCTTTACTCTTTGGTCTTCCGACTTCTCTTTGCTCATAAGCAACAAGAAAAATTAGGGCTTTTAAAAGTCATTTCTCTTCCTTTTGTGCGCACTTTTTCTTATTTTTCTGTCCACATCTCTGTCTTAGTTCAAATTTTCCTTCGATAAATCTCTGTCCAGTTAAAGTGAAGTTATTAAGCTCTAATTGATGAATTACGTAATTTTTAACACTTTAGAAAATTTTAGTTTTGTAATTTTGTAACTGCACAAAACTTTGTAAATATTTAGATTACTATAATTCAGATGCGCAGAAGTATGTTGACAATATTTTTAACTAGCTAGTTATTTTTTGTTTTTCATTTGATTGATATTAATTATCATCATATACACCTGTTGTTAAAATGAAGACTTACAATGGTTGGTGATTTTTCAGTAATCACATTTTTTTTCGTTTATCATGTTACAGGTCACTTTTAATTTTCATTGAAGGGCCAACCAGTCCTAGCCCGCGGCCCTCTTAGGGTTGAGTTGGGTTGCTATTTTAAAGGCCCTTTAGCTAAAAGGGTCAGCCCGTCCCAGCCCATTTAAATCTCCGGCCCGCTGAGGCTGGGTTGGGTTGAGTTGGGTCAGCCCGTTTTGACAGCTCTACTTACAGGTTAGCACTGCGCCCAGTCTGTCGGGTGTCCATCCGGTATTCCATGTATCCATGCTGAAGTGATACCATGGAGATGGGGACTACGAGTGTGTTTGGTACGGAGGAAAATCTTTTCTAGAAAATATTTTCCAATTTTCTTGTGCTTGGTTGGTTAAAAAATTTGAAAAATATTTTCTTTAAGAAAACATTTTCCTCCAAAATAAGGAAAAAGACTTCTCTAATGAAAGTAGGGAAAACAAGTCCTCACCTTCATAACACCCCAATCCCACCCACTCCACCCTCCCACTCTCACCCCTACCTCCACCCCCCACCTCTACCTTACACAATTTCTTAAAAATATTTTTTTCAATTTCACCCCACCCCCACCCACCCACCCCCACCTCCACCCCACATCAATTTCTTTTAATTTTTTTCAATTCTTTCTTTAAAAAGTAAAATTAACTTTTTTAAAAAAAATAATTTTTTTGTATCCCACCTCACCCATCCACCCACCCCGCTTTAACACATCCCCACACCCCACCACCACTATCACCTCCACCCACCCAAACTCATTTTTTTTGATTTGTTTTTCAAAAGAAATATATTTTTTCTTAAAAAAAGTAATATTTTTGTACCCCAACCCCCACCCCATCCCACTCAACTCCCACCCTATGCCCCCAACTCCCCACACCCCCTCCTTCCTCACCTCCACCCCAACCCACCCCCACCCAGCGCCCCCCCTCTCAAAAAAAATTAATGTTTAAATTTGTTTTTATTTAAAAAGTTTATTTTAATTTTTTTAGTTACCCGCCCTCCACCCACCCACCCAACCCCCCCACCCACCACACCCCAACCCCTGACCTAGCCCCTAAAAGATATTTTCTACTCTCTAATAAAAAAAAAAAAAATTTGAAAAATGTAATTTCACTCATCAATCAAACAATAAAAAATATTTTTCGAAAAATATTTTCCACTCACCAACCAAACATGAAAAAATAAGTAAAAAATCAACTTGTTTTCCATAAAATATTTTCCATGGAAAATATTTTCCTTCATACCAAACACACCCTACATCATCAAGGGGGATGAGGTGTTATTTGATAAGGATCTTCGCTATAAAGAAGAACCAATTTTGATTCTTGATCGGGATGTCCGAAAATTGAGGACAAAGGTGATCAGTATGGTAAAGATTCAAAGAAAGCATCGTCCGATTGAGGATGCCACTTGGGAAACCGAGAAGGACACGCGGGACAAGTACCCTCACCTGTTTGAGGATACATGTACTACTCTTTTCGCTCTTTACTTTTCGTATTTTCGAGTTTGATCATTTGGGGACGAATGATGGGTAAATTGGTATATGTTATAACGACTGGGTCCGTCGTTACGGGTGAATCATTCGTGCCAATTCTTAGAGTTAGAAAACTCCGAGCTTGGGAGTTTGAAATTCTGGGCTGGGCTAGGCTAGTCTCGGTTGGTTTTGGAGCGAGGTATGGTCTAGGGCAATCCGAGTAAGTATTGAGTTAAATGTTTTGATTTGAGCTAGTTTTCCTTTTATCTAAGACATAAAGAAGTCTGGGGGACTTTTCAAAATCAAATTCGGGTAAGTAGAACTCCTGGAATCGAGGTTGACATGAAAGGGTTATTCCGGAACGTCAAAAAAATAAGTGTGTTATAAAATGGACCAATTTTGGGGACTTTATGACTTTCTATCCTGTTTCAACCGCCGTAGCGGTTGACACTCCGCCATAGCGATCTCCGTCGTATCAGAGAAAATACCACTACAACAGAAGTCAACGTCGGTCAGCCTCCGCCATAGCGGACAACTCTGCTACGGTGGTACCGTCATAGAGGAGCGGACCCATATAGTGGAGCGCGACGGGATTTAATACAGAAACTTCCTCAAAACATTTCAGTTTTTCTTCAAAACGTTTTGGGAGAAGAAGGGGGCAATTTTGGGCGATTTCCATCCATTTTTCACCATTTTTCATCCTAAAGGTAAGGATTCTACTCCCCAAACTCCGTAATACCTTCCTACGCTATAGAATTGCTAGGGGTGAACTTGGGGAAAGGTTTGGGATAACCTAGGATTATAGAATCCGGGGAAAAATGAGAATTCTAGGATGCTAGAGTTCTTGGTTATTGTTTATAATTAATGGGTAATGATCACCAAGCTTAAATTCTCTAAATGTATCGGTATAAATGATAATCTTAGGTGAATTAATGGCGGAAAAGCCCAAAAAGGGTTGGGATGATCATGGTTTGGCCTGGGGATTAGGATTTTGTATAATCCGGGTAACTTAGGCCAGTTAATTAACGATGGTGTTTATGTGTTTGTTTCTAGACCAAGGACAAGCAAGGGATCCTGAAAAAGAGAAAACTCCGACACTGTGGAGCTTGATTATTCGAGGTAGGTGATGGTTATTGATTTCTGTATGCATTGTATGTTTGTGTACTTTGGTCTAAGTATTGTATGTGTTGCATGTTTAGGGAATGATTAAGAATGGCTAAGAGTCCTGTTTCCAGTCTTGTGAAATGAACTAGGTGTTATTGCTTGTTGGTTTACAAATGTTGATTGTTCGTTGTGTGACTGTGAATTCATATGATATTCGATTAGCTCGGGTACCACGCCTGGTATGGGTATACTAACGGTTGGCTCGGGTACCACGCCTGGTATGGGATATACTAACGGTTGGCTCGGGTACCATGCCTGGTACGGGAAATACTGAATGGTTGGCTCGGGTACCACGCCTGGTACGGATTTACTTATTGCATTGTGCATTTGATTTGGTTCCATGAGTGGACCGGGCTGTATTTATAAATTGTGATATTGTATTTTGGTCCTTGGGAGGCCGGGTTATTATATTGATCTGTGAGTTTGGTCTTGGGGTAGACCGGATGGTATGTTTGACACTTATGTGTTGTCTAGAGGGGATCCAGAGTGGGTCCAGGATATGTAATGCGGTATAATTATTGATTATTGTGGATTGTTGATCATAGTTGTGAAAGTGAATTACATGTTTCCTGTACTGTTACTTGACTTTTGTACTGTTCATATACTGTTTATTTGGAACTGGCAGATGGTCCTACCAGTACATGGTGGTTGTGTACTGATACTGCACTTGCATTTCTTTTGTGAGTACAAGAAATCTTCCGGCGGTTGACGCACGACCTCACCTGTAGGCCTTACACTTCAAGATATCAAGGGTGAGTTGTTCGATCGAGCTGCCTTGGTTTCTTTCTTATTGGTTGTAGCCCACTTATTTTGGGCTTAGACTATTATTTATTTTAAGGTCGCATCCCCGTACTCTAGATTTTGGTAGCATTTTGGTACGATGACTTTCAGATTCTAAGGAGGGATTTTTCGCAGGTTATTTATCAAAGATTTAGACTATTTTGAATTGCTAGTTTATTTCTTGCATTCTGGTTTTGAGCTATTAGAATGGTTAAGTTTGGGGTCGTTGATGGTTCGCGCACCGGGGAGTGGTTGGGTGAGTGCCACTCACGGCGGTCTAGATCGTGACAACCTCTTTTTTATTTATGTCAATTAATTAATTATTAATTAGGGGATTTAATACATAGTAATCAACTGTTGCGAGTTGACTCCCTATATAAATTCATGTAATCACCATCCCAAAGGGGACACAAGCATTCACTGTTTGAATCAAAAGATCACTACTTTGCTCTCTATTAAGTTTTTTTATTATTATTTGTCTGTTAGCTTAATCTCAGTCTTACTCGATCAACTTTCGACGACTGCAATTCACCTACACAAAATCAGGGATAAGCCTACATGGTATCAAGAGAGTTTATATGAATCCACTTTATAAAAAAAATACACTAAATATATAGGTATATTTGGTTTGTTTTACGTAAAAAAATTGACCCCACTTAAACCAAAGTAACAAAAGGCTTTTTCTAGGTACAATAGCATTACATTGTTTACTCTTTTTCAACATATATAAAATAATTTTAAAAAGCTTTTTCAATATATACATGATTGTAGAGCCTGTTTGGATTGACTTATTATAAGTGTTTTTCAATTAAAATAGCTTTTAAGCACTCTTAAAGTGTTTGGATAAATTAAAATTTAAAAAGTATTTTTGAGCATTAGTTTTAAGCTAAAATAGTATAAATAATCCAAAAATCATAAGTTACATTTTTGGAGTCCCTGTGCGCGGTATGTGTGCGGAAGTATTTTTATTCATTATTTTTAATTTGAGTTTATATCTGGATATATATCTGATTCGTATGGCCAAAAATCTTCTGTAGAATTAATAATTTTATCAAGTATAATTTGTTGTAAATCTCTGTTAAGATTAACTGTTTTAATGATAGTGATTAATATTTTATCTTTAAAGAATATTTGGTATTTTGAGGGGTTATTTATTATTTTTAAGTTGTGGGTAGATTCATCCATTTTTGTAGTTGAGTCCATTATTTATTGATCTGAATATAAATCTAGTTCGTATAAATCTAAGTTATCTATATCATCTGGTATAATTAGTTCTATCCATCTTTGTTCCATTATTTCTATTATCTCAAAAGTAACTAAAATATCGTAGATTTTTCTCCTAATATCGTTGTTAAGTTGTTTAAGGATATATAATATGAGTATTTTATAATTATTATCATCATTTATTAGGTATGTATTATTGCTCATTAAATCGATATTTATTCCTGTTACTCTTGTCATGTTTTTTGCTAAACATATTCCTTCTAATCTCTCTGTTTATCATAAAGTTCATCATCTTTTAATAAGTTATTTTGAACAATCTCTTCTAGCCACTACCATGCTTTTCTTGCTTCAATCGTTTACCCTAACAGCGCCTCAACTCTGTCTACTCCCCTAAACGGCCTCCTTGCCTACCGATTTCGACCTTAGGATGGCATAGTCTGGGCTTAACTACTCTCAGCAATATTTGGCCATGGCAAGCTTTCTTAAGATGTTCTTCATAACAGTACTAAAACATGATAAACAGTTATGATATAAAAGAGATTATAAGGAATATAAAAGTTTAGCTATACATGACTATGAATAAGTATACCTGATTTTTTAGCTCTTCTAGATGCTCCATAGCTTATTTAAAAGATATATTTTATTTATATATATGGAAGTTTACAAGTGGGGGATTTTAGAGGTGAGGGGATTTTTTTTTTCTGATTCTTGTTTTTGATCTGATGATCTCCTACATCCTCTTCCCTCCTTTTATAGAAGGAAAAAACGACTCTTACTATTTACATATGACTCTTACTATTCACAAATGACCTTTCATGAACGACCTTTACTGTTCATGAATGACTCTTACTATTTACTTTACGACTTTCTATAATAAAACAAAAATTATACTATTCCTACTTTTACATCTGTCCACTATTTTATGGCTTTTTACAACACGATACAAAAACTTAAATAGCTGATAGACATTTATCTACTTGACAATGACGTTTACCTAAAGAAAAACTCTACATTTTCTACTTTCTTCCTTTTTTGACTTTCTTTTTCCCACATGTCTTATTTCTTTCCGCATATCTTTTCCACTTTTCCACGTATCTTCTTTCTTTTGTCTTTTTCTCGTATCTTCTTTTCTTCTTTCCACATATCTTCATTCCACGTATCTTCATTCTATATTTTTATTCCAGTTGTACAGCTGGTATCTCTGTCATATCTCCTCCATTGCATTTTGAACAACGATGATCTGGATATTTGTGACTAATTATCTTGCAGTATCTTGTTAATAAATTTTGAGAAATAAATTCATTCTTCAATGCCCTTGTCGTCGGTTTATCTTCTGGTCTAAGTAGTGATAATATCCATTGTTGAACTTCTTCCATATCTGCTTCTCTTGCACTTCTTGAATTTGAATAAATCATTAATTGGTCTCTGGCGTAGTAGCTCCATATTGCGTTTCCATTTAAATAATTATCTGCTAGCTCTTGAATAATAGTTGAAATTCCAATAATTCGTTTGTTTGCATAGAAATTGGGTATCTCGATCATAGGTATTTCTGGTTGTGTTATTATATCGTCTGGTAATATCATGTTTTTTGTCAATCCTAGCTTTACAACTTGGATCACTGGTTTTATCTCGTCATATAATATCTCAGCTGGTGCTGTATAAAATTTCACATAGAATAAATTTCCTTTCGTAACTCTTTTGTAGGTTAAAAATGCTTGGTGTATCTCTGGTATTCCTTGTAGCTCTTCTCCGTCATATGTATATACTGTACTAAGTAGTCCATAATGGTAACATGTTTTGACTAGGTTCGAACTTGTCTTTGGTTGTGCGATAAGTCTGTTATATCCTTGTAATTTTTGGGTTATGTAGTCTTGGGTTGGGTCTGTAGTTGTGACTGATCTTGAGTTTAGGTTTAAATATGTCTGGATTCTATATATGTTTTGTATGTAGCTTTGGGACAAATGGTTGTATATCTTTTTCTCTTGGTGTAAACTTGTTGCGTATGTATTTATTTGGGGTGGTGCCATAACTGGTCTTTGTATTTTTTGGGTAAATGGGTTTGTGAACATTGTATTTAAATTGGTATTTTTGTATTGTGGTTTTGTTGGTTGTCCGCTTGTACCTGCACTTGTACCTGCATTATTAGCAAATAAATTGTTTTGGATTTTTCGGAGTTTCCCAACGTCTCCTTCTAGCTCCGGACGTTTATAGTCTTCCTGGGGACTGCTATCTTTAGCCTTAGACTTCAGATTAACTTCATTAGTCTTTAGCTTTTTTATCTCTTCATCCATACTATCCACTTTAGTACAAAGTGTAGTAATGGTTTCGAGTATCTTATTCATTGTATTATCTTTTGGCTCAGTTTGGGTACCTTTGTCTTGATAGGTAGTCTGCAATAACATTTTTGTCAGTCCTTATTACCTCAATTGTAAATGTAAAATTTTGTATATTTAATACAAGTCTTCTTATTTCCTTTGTTGTCACTGAGTCTGGTATTTTTCGCGTTATCCACCACTTTACTTGTGTATTATCTGTTCTTACAATAAATTTGTTATAAACAATATATGGCTCAAATGCTAACAAACATTTATATAATCCAAATAGTTTTTTTCTATTTATTTCCCATTTTAATTGTGGTTCCGTGTATGGTCCCGAATAATACCTACAATGATGTTCAATTTCTTCATTATCATATCTATATTTGAGAATTCCTCCATAACTGTGATCACTAGAATCAGTTTCTACTATGTATGTAAATTGCCTTTTTTCATTTGGAAAATATAGTTTTGGTAGTTCTTTACATAAATTTTTAATCTTTTTTATATGCATTTTATCTTTTTCGTCAAAATGGTATTCTACATTTTTCTTTAATTTTTTCTGCAGTGGTTTTAAGTTTTCTGCTAATTTAGGGATATATTCTCTTACTTGGTTAACTAATCCTAAAAATGATTGTAGCTTCTTTTTGTGTCAAGTGTCTCATTTAAATTAATTATTTTCTGAACTATATGCGTTTGCATTTTTATTCCATTTTTATCTATTTGTATACCTAAAAATTCTATTTGATTTTTCATTATTTCTGCCTTCTTTTTACTTAAACTAATTCCTGATATTTCTATGATGTTTATAAATTTTTCTAGTAATTTTATATGTTCTTCCTCTGTCCTAGAATATAATAGTATATCATCTATATATATTATGCAATTTTCTAATTGGTTAAAGTAGCTGTCCATAAAATGTTGGTATCTACCTGGTGCGTTTTTATATCCAAAGGGTAATACATTCCATTCGTAAAATCCTTGTGGTACAGTAAATGCTGTTAGTTGCTTAGATTCATCTTCTAATTTTAAATGGTAAAATCCTGATTTACAGTCAAATTTACTAAAATAGTTATATCCTTGTATTTGTCTGATTTTTAGTATTTTATTTTGTATTGGATAATTATATGTTTTTGTTTTTGCATTTAAATTTCTATAATCTATAACCATTCTACTTTTTCCTCGTTTTTGTTCACTATGTTTATTTACTATAAATGTTGGGCTAGTGTGTTTGCTGTTACTTTCTTGTATATATTTATTGTCTAATAATTCTTGTATATGCATTTTAAATTCTGTTAGATCCGTAAAATTGTATTTTAAAGGTTTTTGCATTATTATACTATTTTCATCTATTAATTCAATTTTTATTTTTGTTTTATGTTTTTCCCATCCTTGTAAGAGATTATCATTATATAGTAGTTCTAATTTATCTTGGAGTAGTTTTATCTTGTTTATAGAGAATATGATTATTTCTATTTTATGGTTGCTTGGTGTTATATTTTCTAGTTTTTGGGTAATTTTCTCACTTCCTTTGATCCATGGTGTTGTTTTTCTTTTTTTATTATTTACTCTTTTTGCTCCTACTCTTTGTCCACATGGGGTAGTAAACCACCAATGTGTCTTTTTTATAGTATGTGGGAATAATTTATCTAAGAATGGCATTCCTAGCAATATATCTTTATTTGTAAATTCATAACTATATATTTCTCCTATGGTTAGTATTTTATCCCATATTTGTATTTTTAGATTCCTTGCTTTATGTGTTATCATACTTCCTTCATTATTAAATCCTGTTACTACTAAGGGTGTTTTTAATTCTTCCCATTTATCTTCTGGTAGACAATTATGTTTACACATGTTAGCTTCTGCTCCTGTATCCATCATAGGTGTATAATATCTATTATAGTATCCCTCTACTATTATTTTGGCAAGTATATATATTTTTGTCATTTATTATGTTAACTTATTATTTTATCATATTAAGGTTCTTTTAATTACTATCTTTTTATTTTCATAACTTATTGTTAATTGCTTATCTTCTAGGTTATATGGTTTAACTTTTTCTAACCACTTTGCTCCTAGGATGATATTTTTATCTCCTTGATATATTTTGAAATTTATTTATTAATATTGGTATTCCTCCAATAATTAATTCTTTTTCGGTTGTTTCTTCAATTTTTCTTAATGCTTTTGGTAATTCCGGATTTTGTTGTTCGTTTGTTATTATTTCTTTTTCTGGTACTAACTCTCTTGCAATATAATTTTCTTGTTGTCCTGTATTTATTAATATTAAATATTTTCTTTGATCCATTAATCCTGTTATATAGTAATGATATGGTTTTATTTCTTCTATTAATTTTGGTGGAGTTACATAACTTATCCTTCTTGATGTACTCATTCTTGATGATGTTTCTGGTATTTCATTACCTGTTCGTTTTGACGTTTCTATTCTTTCCTTTACTATTTCTAAGTCTTCTTCGATGTCCATTTCTGCATAACTATAATCATTATTATCTATAACTGATACTATTCTTTCAAACGGATTTTCTATTTTAATTCTATTTATTTTATTTCTAGCTGTTATTTTATGTTTTGTTGTAAGTATGTATAAGTTTTTACATCTTGCCGTAAATATCTTACTTCCTGGTGCTAGTTCTATTCCCGACATTTTCCAGTATAAAACTAATGATCTATCTATATTTTTATCATCTATTGCTACTGAATAATTTGCACTTATTATGAATTTAAATTTTTGGTATATTAGATTTCCTTTTACTGCACTTATTACACTTTTTTCTATAGGTTGTATAATTCTATCATCCGCTAAGTATATTTCTATAGGGGTATCTATTCCTTCTCTAAAACATGCTTTTATTAGTATTTCTGTTCCTCCTAAATGTACGTATTTTATTGGATTTTTTGCTTTTATATCTTGTATTTCTTTATTTAGTACTTTTTTTATTTAAGATTGGTATTCTAGCTTTACCTTTAATGTATTTACAATCTATTATATGTTCTCTTTGGCTTATTACATAATATTCTTCTTTTTGTCTTTTAAACCAATTCTTTATGGTTGGTACCTCTAATATTTTATCTATGCTTAGATCTAATTCTTTTCCCTTTATTTGTTCAAATATATTTGTGTCAAATATTATTTTTTGTTCTGAGGATTATTCATCTTGGTGTTCTTCTTGTTATATTATCCTTATATCTTTTTCAGTCAGAATTTTCTTCTTCTGATTCTTCTATATTATTATTTATATCATTTTCGCTTTCGTTTTCTGATATTTCATTTTCTGATAATTCATATATACTGTCTTCACTTTCTAATTCATAATCTATATATTCCATTTGTGTATATTTATCATCTCCTATTATTATTTCAGTAATTTGTTTTTTCTTTGGATTTTTTGGTAATTTGCAATCTCTAGCTAAGTGTCCTAGTTTTCCACAATTGTAACAAGTACATTCCGTTAATTTTTTCTTTGTTTTATATGGTTTTTTATATTTGTAATTTTTTACATAATATCTTCTTCTTGGTTTTTTATACTTATATTTTGATTTATATGGTTTATATTTACTACTATATCTTTTTATTTTCTTATGTTTTTTATAATATTTATCTGTGCATCCAAATTGGGGTGCTGCTCTATTTTTACAACATGCTAAATTTCTTACTAATATTTTACCCATTTTAATATTTTCTTTGTATTTTTCACATAATTCCATAAACCAATTTTGTAAAAATTTTATTCGTGCTCCTAGAGTATCTACTAATTCTGCTTCATTCTAATTTTTTATTATTTTTGAACTAAAAGGTTCTGGTAATTTAGTAAAATATAATTTTCTTATTTCTTTACTTTCATCTGGATTATATGTTCCTTTGTAATAATAATTTTTAAATGCACAAGTGTATTCATCTAGATAGCACATATTACATATTGCTAATTTTGACATTAAATTTCTGTTTATAATTTTTTCTTTATTTTGTTCTTCTATTTCCGTCGTCATACTACCAAATTCATTTCTTATTGCTATTTCATATTTATATAATATTTCCGTAGCTGTTGTGGCATCTGTTCCATCATATGTTTTATCACTTCTTAATGTTTCTAGACTTTCTTTTGTTAAATTTTGTAACCATAATTTTACCGTTCCTATGAGTGTTCTTTCTATATATCCTGGTGTTTCAGCTATCGATATTTTATTGTCTATTAATTGTTTTGAAATATATCCTATCCATAATTGAATTGTTTTATTTATATCTGCTACACAATCTAGATCTAAAAAATTATTTTGTTCAGTTATCTGCCTTGGTGTCCATTTCCTATTTGGCCTTTTTTCCCATATTTTGTTTTTATCATATGAATTATAGTCTGTCCTATAGTAGCTTGGATTTAATTGCTTTGGATTTTTTACTCCTGATGTACTTGGTTTATCATCATTGCTCATATCTCCTGTATTTATTTCTGGATTTATTTTTGCTTTTTCCATTTTTTCTATTAGTTCGGTATATGTTTCACTTGTTTCCGAATAGTTTTCTCCTAGATCATTATCATTATCACTTTCTTCACTTATTTCGTCTATGCTTATTTTTGGTAGATTGTCTTGTTCTTCTTCTAATTGTAATTTAAATTTTTCTATTTCATTTGTCAATTTTAACTCTTGTTCCTCTTCTCTACGTTTTTCTTTTTCTTTTTGCTTATTTGCATATAACTGTTTTAGCATTTCTAATTCTTTTTCTAGTTCTATTATTTTAGTATTTTTTACTTCCTCTATTCGTTGTATTTTTTCTTTAGTTTGTTGTTGTATTTTTTCAATTTCTCGTTTCCTATCTATTTCTTCATTTTCTTTTGTTATTCTAACCATTGCGGTTAATTTATCTTCTAATTTTACCGTTTTTTTTTTTCTAACATTAAATTTAGATTATCTCCTATTTTTTTATATCTTCTTCCTAAATTAGAAAATACTATTGTTATCTTTAATCCTTCCGGATTTACATATGTTTTTTCTTCTAATAAAATTTATATATCTTCTGATTCTTCTATATTATTATTTATATCATTTTTGCTTTCGTTTTCTGATATTTCATAATATAGAAGAATCAGAAGATATATAAATTTTATTAGAAGAAAAAACATATGTAAATCCGGAAGGATTAAAGATAACAATAGTATTTTCTAATTTAGGAAGAAGATATAAAAAAATAGGAGATAATCTAAATTTAATGCTAGAAAAAGAAACGGTAAAATTAGAAGATAATTTAACTGCAATGGTTAGAATAACAAAAGAAAATGAAGAAATAGATAGGAAACGAGAAATTGAAAAAATACAACAACAAACTAAAGAAAAAATACAACGAATAGAAGAAGTAAAAAACACTAAAATAATAGAACTAGAAAAAGAATTAGAAGTGCTAAAACAATTATATGCAAATAAGCAAAAAGAAAAAGAAAAACGTAGAGAAGAGGAACAAGAGTTAAAATTGACAAATGAAATAGAAAAATTTAAATTACAATTAGAAGAAGAACAAGACAATCTACCAAAAATAAGCATAGACGAAATAAGTGAAGAAAGTGATAATGATAATGATCTAGGAGAAAACTATTCGGAAACAAGTGAAACATATACCGAACTAATAGAAAAAATGGAAAAAGCAAAAATAAATCCAGAAATAAATACAGGAGATATGAGTAATGATGATAAACCAAGTACATCAGGAGTAAAAAATCCAAAGCAATTAAATCCAAGCTACTATAGGACAGACTATAATTCATATGATAAAAACAAAATATGGGAAAAAAGGCCAAATAAAAAATGGACACCAAGGCAGATAACTGAACAAAATAATTTTTTAGATCTAGATTGTGTAGCAGACATAAATAAAATAATTCAATTATGGATAGGATATATTTCAAAACAATTAATAGACAATAAAATATCGATAGCTGAAAAAATACAACAACAAACTAAAGAAAAAATACAACGAATAGAGGAAGTAAAAAATACTAAAATAATAGAACTAGAAAAAGAATTAGAAATGCTAAAACAGTTATATGCAAATAAGCAAAAAGAAAAAGAAAAACGTAGAGAAGAGGAACAAGAGTTAAAATTGACAAATGAAATAGAAAAATTTAAATTACAATTAGAAGAAGAACAAGACAATCTACCAAAAATAAGCATAGACGAAATAAGTGAAGAAAGTGACAATGATAATGATCTAGGAGAAAACTACTCGGAAGCAAGTGAAACATATACCGAATTAATAGAAAAAATGGAAATAGCAAAAATAAATCTAGAAATAAATACAGGAGATATGTGCACTGATGATAAACCAAGTACATCAGGAGTAAAGAATCCAAAGCAATTAAATCCAAGCTATTATAGGATAGACTATAATTCATATGATAAAAATAAAACGTTACGGGAAAAAAGGCCAAATAAGAAATGGACACCAAGGCAGATAACTGAACAAAATAATTTTTTAGATCTAGATTGTATAGTAGATATAAATAAAACAATTCAATTATGGACAGGATATATCTCAAAACAATTAATAGACAATAAATTATCGATAGCTGAAACACCAGGATATATAGAAAGAACACTCATAGGAACGGTAAAATTATGGTTACAAAATTTAACAAACGAAAGTCTAGAAACATTAAGAAGTGATAAAAAATACGATGGAACAGATGCCACAACAGCTACGGAAATATTATTTAAATATGAAATAGCAATAAGAAATGAATTTGGTAGTATGACGACGGAAATAGAAGAACAAAATAAAGAAAAAATTATAAATAGAAATTTAATGTCAAAATTAGCAATATGTAATATGTGCTATCTAGATGAATACACTTGTGCATTTAAAAATTATTATTACAAAGGAACATATAATCCAGATGAAAGTAAAGAAATAAGAAAATTATATTTTACTAAATTACCAGAACCTTTTAGTTCAAAAGTAATAAAAAATTGGAATGAAGCAGAATTAGTAGATACTCTAGGAGCTCGAATAAATTTTTTACAAAATTGGTTTATGGAATTATGTGAAAAATACAAAGAAAATATTAAAATGGGAAAATATTGGTAAGAAATTTAGCATGTTGTAAAGATAGAACAGCACCCCAACTCGGATACACAGATAAATATTATAAAAAACATAAGAAAATAAAAAGATATAGTAGTAAATATAAACCATATAAATCAAAATATAAGTATAAAAAACCAAGAAAAAGATATTATGTAAAAAATTACAAATATAAAAAACCATATAAAACAAAAAAAAAATTAACGGAATGTACTTGTTACAATTGTGGAAAACTAGGACACTTAGCTAGAGATTGCAAATTACCAAAAAATCCAAAGAAAAAACAAATTACCGAAATAATAATAGGAGATGATAAATATACACAAATGGAATATATAGATTATGAATTAGAGAGTGAAGACAGTATATATGAATTGTCAGAAAATGAATTATCAGAAAACGAAAGCGAGAACGATATAAATAATAATATAGAAGAATCAGAAGAAGAAAATTATGACTGAAAAAGATATAAGGATAATACAACAAGAAGAACAATCCTCAGAACAAAAAATAATATTTGACACCAATATATTTGAACAAATAAAGGGAAAAAGAATTAGATCTAAGCATAGATAAAATATTAGAGGTACCAACAATAAAAAATTGGTTTAAAAGACAAAAAGAAGAATATTATGTAATAAGCCAAAGAGAACATATAATAGATTGTAAATACATTAAAGGTAAATCTAGAATACCAATCTTGAATAAAAAAGTACTAAATAAAGAAATACAAGATATAAAAGCAAAAAATACAATAAAATACGTACATTTAGGAGGAACAGAAATACTAATAAAAGCATGTTTTAGAGAAGGAATAGATACCCCAATAGAAATATACTTAGCGGATGATAGAATTATACAACCTATAGAAAAAAGTGTAATAAGTGCAGTAAAAGGAAATCTAATATACCAAAAATTTAAATTCATAATAAGTGCAAATTATTCAGTAGCAATAGATGATAAAAATATAGATAGATCATTAGTTTTATACTGGAAAATATCGGGAATAGAACTAACACCAGGAAGTAAGATATTTACGGCAAGATGTAAAAATTTATATATACTTACAACAAAACATAAAATAACAGCTAGAAATAAAATAAATAGAATAAAAATAGAAAATCCGTTTGAAAGAATAGTATCAGTTATAGATAATAATGATTATAGTTATGCAGAAATGGACATTGAAGAAGACTTAGAAATAGTAAAGGAAAGAATAGAAACCTCAAAACGAACAGGTAATGAAATACCAGAAACATCATCAAGAATGAGTACATCAAGAAGGATAAGTTATGTAACTCCACCAAAATTAATAGAAGAAATAAAACCATATCATTACTATATAACAGGATTAATGGATCAAAGAAAATATTTAATATTAATAAATACAGGACAACAAGAAAATTATATTGCAAGAGAGTTAATACCAGAAAAAGAAATAATAACAAATGAACAACAAAATCCGGAATTACCAAAAGCATTAAGAAAAATTGAAGAAACAACCGAAAAAGAATTAATTATTGGAGGAATACCGATACTAATAAATTTCAAAATATATCAAGGAGATAAAAATATCACGCTAGGAGCAAAGTGGTTAGAAAAAGTTAAACCATATAACCTAGAAGATAAGCAATTAACAATAAGTTATGAAAATAAGAAGATAGTAATCAAGAGAACCTTAATATGATAAAATAATAAATTAACATAATAAATGACAAAAATATATATACTTGCCAAAATAATAATAGAAAGATACTATAATAGATATTATACACCTATGATGGATACAGGAGCAGAAGCTAACATGTGTAAACATAATTGTCTACCAGAAGATAAATGGGAAGAATTAAAAACACCCTTAGTAGTAACGGGATTTAACAATGAAGGAAGTATGATAACACATAAAGCAAGGAATCTAAAAATACAAATATGGGATAAAATACTAACTATAGGAGAAATATATAGTTATGAATTTACAAATAAAGATATATTACTAGGAATGCCATTCTTAGATAAATTATTCCCACATATTATAACAAAGACACATTGGTGGTTTACTACCCCATGTGGACAAAGAGTAGGAGCAAAAAGAGTAAATAATAAATTAAGAAAAACAACACCATGGATTAAAGGAAGTGAGAAAATTACCCAAAAACTTGAAAATATAACACCAAGCAACCATAAAATAGAAATAATCATATTTTCTATAAATAAGATAAAACTACTCCAAGACAAATTAGAACTACTATATAATGATAACCCCTTACAAGGATGGGAAAAACATAAAACAAAAATAAAAATTGAACTAATAGATGAAAATAGTATAATAATGCAGAAACCTTTAAAATATAATTTTACGGACCTAACAGAATTTAAAATGCATATACAAGAATTATTAGACAATAAATATATACAAGAAAGTAACAGCAAACATACTAGTCCAGCATTTATAGTTAATAAACATAGTGAACAAAAACGAGGAAAGAGTAGAATGGTTATAGATTATAGAAATTTAAATGCAAAAACAAAAACATATAATTATTCAATACCAAATAAAATACTAAAAATCAGACAAATACAAGGATATAACTATTTTAGTAAATTTGACTGTAAATCAGGATTTTACCATTTAAAATTAGAAGATGAATCTAAGCAACTAACAACATTTACTGTACCACAAGGATTTTACGAATGGAATGTATTACCCTTTGGATATAAAAACGCACCAGGTAGATACCAACATTTTATGGACAGCTACTTTAACCAATTAGAAAATTGCATAATATATATAGATGATATATTATTATATTCTAGGACAGAGGAAGAACATATAAAATTACTAGAAAAATTTATACACATCATAGAAATATCAGGAATTAGTTTAAGTAAAAAGAAGGCAGAAATAATGAAAAATCAAATAGAATTTTTAGGTATACAAATAGATAAAAATGGAATAAAAATGCAAACGCATATAGTACAAAAAATAATTAATTTAAATGAGACACTTGACACAAAAAAGAAGCTACAATCATTTTTAGGATTAGTTAACCAAGTAAGAGAATATATCCCTAAATTAGCAGAAAACCTAAAACCACTGCAGAAAAAATTAAAAAAGGATGTAGAATACCATTTTGACGAAAAAGATAAAATGCATATAAAAAAGATTAAAAATTTATGTAAAGAACTACCAAAACTATATTTTCCAAATGAAAAAAGGAAATTCACATACATAGTAGAAACTGATTCTAGTGATCATAGTTATGGAGGAATTCTCAAATATAGATATGATAATGAAGAAATTGAACATCATTGTAGATATTATTCGGATCATACACGGAACCACAATTAAAATGGGAAATAAATAGAAAAGAACTATTTGGGTTATATAAATGTTTGTTAGCATTTGAGCCATATATTGTTTATAATAAATTTATTGTAAGAACAGATAATACACAAGTAAAGTGGTGGATAACGCGAAAAATACCAGACTCGGTGACAACAAAGGAAATAAGAAGGCTTGTATTAAATATACAAAATTTTACATTTACAATTGAGGTAATAAGAACTGACAAAAATGTTATTGCAGACTACCTATCAAGACAAAGGTACTCAAACTGAGCCAGAAGATAATACAATGAATAAGATACTCGAAGCCATTACTACACTTTGTATTAAAGTGGACAGTATGGATGAGGAGATAAAAAAGCTAAAGACTAATGAAGTTAATCTGAAGTCTAAAGCTAAAGATAGCAGTCCCCAGGAAGACTATAAACATCCGGAGCTAGAAGGAGACGTTGGGAAACTCCGAAAAATCCAAAACAATTTATTTGCTAATATTGCAGGTACAAGTGCAGGTACAAGCGGACAACCTACAAAACCACAATATAAAAATACCAATTTAAATACCATGTTCACAAACCCATTTACCCAAAAAATACAAAAACCAGTCATGGCACCACCCCAAATAAATACATACGCAGCCAGTTTACACCAAGAGAAAAAGATATACAACCATTTGTCCCAAAGCTACATACAAAACATATATAGAATCCAGACATATTTAAACCTAAACCCAAGATCAGTTACAACTACAGACCCAACCCAAGACTACATAACCCAAAAATTACAAGGATATAATAGACTCATTGCACAGCCAAAGACAAGTTCGAACTTAGTCAAAACATGTTACCATTATGGACTACTTAGTACAGTATATACATATGACGGAGAAGAGCTACAAGGAATACCAGAGATACACCAAGCATTTTTAACCTACAAAAGAGTTACGAAAGGAAATTTATTCTATGTGAAATTTTATGCAGCACCAGCAGAGATATTATATGACGAGATAAAACCAGTGATCCAAGTTGTGAAACTAGGATTGACAAAAAACATGATATTACCAGACGATATAATAACACAACCAGAAATACCTATGATCGAGATACCAAATTTCTATGCAAACAAACGAATTATTGGAATTTCAACTATTATTCAAGAGCTAGCAGATAATTATTTAAATGGAAACGCAATATGGAGCTACTACGCCAGAGACCAATTAATGATTTATTCAAATTCAAGAAGTGTAAGAGAAGCAGATATGGAAGAAGTCCAGCAATGGATATTATCATTACTTAGACCAGAAGAGAAACCGACGACAAGAGCATTGAAGAATGAATTTATTACTCAAAATCTATTAACAAGATACTGCAAGATAATTAGTCATAAATATTCAGATCATCGTTGTTCAAAATGCAATGGAGGAGATATGACAGAGATACCAGATGTACAGCTGGAATAAAAATATGGAGAAAAGAGAAGATACGTAGAAGAGACAAAAAGGAAGATACGTGAAAAAGACGAAAAGCAAGAAGAAACGTGGAAAGCAGGAAAAGAAAAAATGTAGAGTTTTTCTTTCATAAGTAGGTAGATGTCATTGTCAAGTAGATAAATGTCCCTATCAGCTATTTAAGTTTTTGTACCGTATTAAAAAAAAAGTCATAAAATAAGGGACAGATGTAAAAATAGGAATAGTATAATTTTTGTTTTATTATAAAAAGTCGTAAAGTAAATAGTAAGAGTCATTCATGAACAGTAAAGGTCGTTCATGAAAGGTCATTTGTGAATAGTAAGAGTCATTTGTAAATAGTAAGAGTCGTTTTCTCCTTCTATAAAAGGAGGTAGGAGGATGGAGGAGGAGGCAGCAGCGAAATCAGAAAAAATCATAGAAAATCCTCTCAATTCCTCACTTGTAAAAATCTTCCATTTATATAAATAAGATATATCTTTTAAATAAGCTATGGAGCATCTAGAAGAGCTAAAAAATCAGGTATACTTATTCATAGTCATGTATAGCTAAACTTTTATATTCCTTATAATCTCTTTTATATCATAATTGTTTATCATGTTTTAGTACTGTTATGAAGAACATCTTAAGAAAGCTTGCCATGGCCTAATATTGCTGAAAGTAGTTAAGCCCAAACTATGCCATCCTAAGGTCGAAACCGGTAGGCAAGGAGGCCGTTTAGGGGAGTAGACAAAGTTGAGGCGCTGTTAGGGTAAACGATTGAAGCAAGAAAAGCATGGTAGTGGCTAGAAGAGATTGTTCAAAATAACTTATTAAAAGATGATGAATTTTATGATAAACAAAGAGATTAGAGGGAATATGTTTAGTAAAAAACATGACAAGAATAAATACTGATTTAATGAGCAATAATACGTACTTAATAAATGATGATAATAATTATAAAATACTCATATTATATATCCTCAAACAACTTAATAACGATATTAGGAGAAAAATATACGATATTTTAGTTACTTTTGAGATAATAGAAATAATGGAACAAAGATGGATAGAGCTAATTATACCAGATGATATAGATAACTTAGATTTATACGAACTAGATTTATATTCGGATCAATAAAAGCATCTAATCAAAATATGAATACAGGATCATTTGAAAAATGGAGACACACCAAAGAACTAATAGATTTTCAAATATACCTAATAAAACAAAATTTAGATATTTATTTAAAAACAGGAGATAATAAATTTTTAAAATATATGAAAAATAATATAATAAACCTTCAAGAATCACATATAAAAGAAAAACAATTATATGAAGCAACTTTCTCATATAAAAATAAAAATAACAGTAAATAATGGACTCAACTACAAAAATGGATGAATCTACCCACGATTTAAAAATAATAAATAACCCCTCAAAATACCAAATATTCTTTAAAGATAAAATATTAATCACTATCATTAAAACAGTTAATCTTAACAGAGATTTACAAAAAATTATACTTGATAAAATTATTAATTCTACAGAAGATTTTTGGCCATACGAATCAGATATATATCCAGATATAAACTCAAATTAAAAATAATGAATAAAAATACTTTCGCACACATACCGCGCACAGGGACTCCAAAAATGGTATCAGAGCATATAGGAGTTATTAGTAAGAAAGAGCATATAGGAGTTATTAGTAAGAAGATAATTAGCAAGAAGATAAGAAAACTAAGAAGAAAATTAAAAAGCTTATATCCGGAATATAAACAACTCAGTATTACAAAAACTGATAATAACAAATTAAATAAATTAATTAATACTATATCTAAAACAGAATATAAATACATTAAATATTTAAAGAAACAATGACTAATAACAATAACAAACACAGACAAAAGCTTAAGAAAATGATTATAGAAAAAAGACAAGAATTAAAACATAGACAAAATAGACTAAACGCTAATATATTTGCAGAAGTTTGCCATAAATCTCTATTAGCACAAAGAAGAGTTATATTAGAATTACAATTACAAATAGACAGTCTAGAATATAAATACCAACATAATTTATAGATGAATAAAGAAGAATTTGCATTAGAAGAAAAAACATATGTAAATCTGGAAGGATAAATGACAAAAATATATATACTTGCCAAAATAATAATAGAAGGATACTATAATAGATATTATACACCTATGATGGATACAGGAGCAGAAGCTAACATGTGTAAACATAATTGTCTACCAGAAGATAAATGGGAAGAATTAAAAACATCCTTAATAGTAACGGGATTTAACAATGAAGGAAGTATGATAACACATAAAGCAAGGAATCTAAAAATACAAATATGGGATAAAATACTAACTATAGGAGAAATATATAGTTATGAATTTACAAATAAAGATATATTGCTAGGAATGCCATTCTTAGATAAATTATTCCCACATACTATAACAAAGACACACTGGTGGTTTACTACCCCATGTGGACAAAGAGTAGGAGCAAAAAGAGTAAATAATAAATTAAGAAAAACAACACCATGGATTAAAGGAAGTGAGAAAATTACCCAAAAACTAGAAAATATAATACCAAGCAATCATAAAATAGAAATAATCATATTTTCTATAAATAAGATAAAACTACTCCAAGATAAATTAGAACTACTATATAATGATAATCCTTTACAAGGATGGGAAAAACATAAAACAAAAATAAAAATTGAACTAATAGATGAAAATAGTATAATAATGCAAAAACCTTTAAAATACAATTTTACGGACCTAACAGAATTTAAAATGCATATACAAGAATTATTAGACAATAAATATATACAAGAAAGTAACAGCAAACATACTAGCCCAGCATTTATAGTTAATAAACATAGTGAACAAAAACGAGGAAAAAGTAGAATGGTTATAGATTATAGAAATTTAAATGCAAAAACAAAAACATATAATTATCCAATACCAAATAAAATACTAAAAATCAGACAAATACAAGGATATAACTATTTTAGTAAATTTGACTGTAAATCAGGATTTTACCATTTAAAATTAGAAGATGAATCTAAGCAACTAACAGCATTTACTGTACCACAAGGATTTTACGAATGGAATGTACTACCCTTTGGATATAAAAACGCACCAGGTAGATACCAACATTTTATGGACAGCTACTTTAACCAATTAGAAAATTGCATAATATATATAGATGATATATTATTATATTCTAGGACAGAGGAAGAACATATAAAATTATTAGAAAAATTTATAAACATCATAGAAATATCAGGAATTAGTTTAAGTAAAAAGAAGGCAGAAATAATGAAAAATCAAATAGAATTCTTAGGTATACAAATAGATAAAAATGGAATAAAAATGCAAACGCATATAGTACATAAAATAATTAATTTAAATGAGACACTTGACACAAAAAAGAAGCTACAATCATTTTTAGGATTAGTTAACCAAGTAAGAGAATATATCCCTAAATTAGCAGAAAACTTAAAACCACTGCAGAAAAAATTAAAGAAAGATGTAGAATACCATTTTGACGAAAAAGATAAAATGCATATAAAAAAGATTAAAAATTTATGTAAAGAACTACCAAAACTATATTTTCCAAATGAAAAAAGGAAATTCACATACATAGTAGAAACTGATTCTAGTGATCATAGTTATGGAGGAATTCTCAAATATAGATATGATAATGAAGAAATTGAACATCATTGTAGATATTATTCGGATCATACACGGAACCACAATTAAAATGGGAAATAAATAGAAAAGAACTATTTGGGTTATATAAATGTTTGTTAGCATTTGAGCCATATATTGTTTATAATAAATTTATTGTAAGAACAGATAATACACAAGTAAAGTGGTGGATAACACGAAAAATATCAGATTCGGTGACAACAAAGGAAATAAGAAGACTTGTATTAAATATACAAAATTTTACATTTACAATTGAGGTAATAAGGACTGACAAAAATGTTATTGCAGACTACCTATCAAGACAAAGGTACTCAAACTGAGCCAGAAGATAATACAATGAATAAGATACTCGAAGCCATTACTACACTTTGTATTAAAGTGGACAGTATGGATGAGGAGATAAAAAAGCTAAAGACTAATGAAGTTAATCTGAAGTCTAATAAAAATACTTCCGCACACATACCGCGCACAGGGACTCCAAAAATGGTATCAGAGCATATAGGAGTTATTAGTAAGAAAGAGCAGTCAGGAGTTATTAGTAAGAAGATAATTAGTAAGAAGATAAGAAAATTGAGAAAAAAATTAAAAAAACTATACCCGAAATATAAACAACTCAGTATTACAAAAACTGATAATAACAAATTAAATAAATTAATTAATACTATATCTAAAACAGAATATAAATACATTAAATATTTAAAGAAATAATGACTAATAACAATAACAAACACAGACAAAAACTTAATAAAATGATTATAGAAAAAAGACAAGAATTAAAACATAGACAAAATAGACTAAACACTAATATATTTGCAGGAGTTTGCCATAAATCCCTATTAGCACAAAGAAAAGTTATATTAGAATTACAATTACAAATAGACAGTCTAGAATATAAATACCAACATAATTTATAAATGAATAAAGAAGAACTTGCATTAGAAGAAAAAACATATGTAAATCCGGAAGGATTAAAGATAACAATAGTATTTTCTAATTTAGGAAGAAGATATAAAAAAATAGGAGATAATCTAAATTTAATGCTAGAAAAAGAAACGGTAAAATTAGAAGATAATTTAACCGCAATGGTTAGAATAACAAAAGAAAATGAAGAAATAGATAGGAAACGAGAAATTGAAAAAATACAACAACAAACTAAAGAAAAAATACAACGAATAGAAGAAGTAAAAAATACTAAAATAATAGAACTAGAAAAAGAATTAGAAGTGCTAAAACAATTATATGCAAATAAGCAAAAAGAAAAAGAAAAACGTAGAGAAGAGGAACAAGAGTTAAAACTGACAAATGAAATAGAAAAATTTAAATTACAATTAGAAGAAGAACAAGACAATCTACCAAAAATAAGCATAGACGAAATAAGTGAAGAAAGTGATAATGATAATGATCTAGGAGAAAACTATTCGGAAACAAGTGAAACATATACCGAACTAATAGAAAAAATGGAAAAAGCAAAAATAAATCCAGAAATAAATACAGGAGATATGAGTAATGATGATAAACCAAGTACATCAGGAGTAAAAAATCCAAAGCAATTAAATCCAAGCTACTATAGGACAGACTATAATTCATATGATAAAAACAAAATATGAGAAAAAAGGCCAAATAAAAAATGGACACCAAGGCAGATAACTGAACAAAATAATTTTTTAGATCTAGATTGTGTAGCAGATATAAATAAAATAATTCAATTATGGATAGGATATATTTCAAAACAATTAATAGACAATAAAATATCGATAGCTAAAACACCAGGATATATAGAAAGAACACTCATAGGAACGGTAAAATTATGGTTACAAAATTTAACAAAAGAAAGTCTAGAAACATTAAGAAGTGATAAAACATATGATGGAACAGATGCCACAACAGCTACGGAAATATTATATAAATATGAAATAGCAATAAGAAATGAATTTGGTAGTATGACGACGGAAATAGAAGAACAAAATAAAGAAAAAATTATAAACAGAAATTTAATGTCAAAATTAGCAATATATAATATGTGCTATCTAGATGAATACACTTGTGCATTTAAAAATTATTATTACAAAGGAACATATAATCCAGATGAAAGTAAAGAAATAAGAAAATTATATTTTACTAAATTACCAGAACCTTTTAGTTCAAAAATAATAAAAAATTGGAATGAAGCAGAATTAGCAGATACTCTAGGAGCTCGAATAAAATTTTTACAAAATTGGTTTATGGAATTATGTGAAAAATACAAAGAAAATATTAAAATGGGTAAAATATTAGTAAGAAATTTAGCATGTTGTAAAAATAGAGCAGCACCCCAATTTGGATGCACAGATAAATATTATAAAAAACATAAGAAAATAAAAAGATAAAGTAGTAAATATAAACCATATAAATCAAAATATAAGTATAAAAAACCAAGAAAAAGATATTATGTAAAAAATTACAAATATAAAAAACCATATAAAACAAAGAAAAAATTAACGGAATGTACTTGTTACAATTGTGGAAAACTAGGACACTTAGCTAGAGATTGCAAATTACCAAAAAATCCAAAGAAAAAACAAATTACTGAAATAATAATAGGAGATGATAAATATACACAAATGGAATATATAGATTATTAATTAGAAAGTGAAGACAGTATATATGAATTGTCAGAAAATGAAATATCAAAAAACGAAAGCGAAAACGATATAAATAATAATATAGAAGAATCAGAAGAAGAAAATTATGACTGAAAAAGATATAAGGATAATACAACAAGAAGAACACCAAGATGAACAATCCTCAGAACAAAAAATAATATTTGACACAAATATATTTGAACAAATAAAGAGAAAAGAATTAGATCTAAGCATAGATAAAATATTAGAGGTACCAACCATAAAGAATTGGTTTAAAAGACAAAAAGAAGAATATTATGTAATAAGCCAAAGAGAACATATAATAGATTGTAAATATATTAAAGGTAAAGCTAGAATACCAATCTTAAATAAAAAAGTACTAAATAAAGAAATACAAGATATAAAAGCAAAAAATCCAATAAAATACGTACATTTAGGAGGAACAGAAATACTAATAAAAGCATGTTTTAGGGAAGGAATAGATACCCCTATAGAAATATACTTAGCGGATGATAGTACCAGAAAATCCGGAATTACCAAAAGCATTAAGAAAAATTGAAGAAACAACCGAAAAACAATTAATTATTGGAGGAATACCGATACTAATAAATTTCAAAATATATCAAGGAGATAAAAACATCACGCTAGGAGCAAAGTGGTTAGAAAAAGTTAAACCATATAACCTAGAAGATAAGCAATTAACAATAAGTTATGAAAATAAGAAGATAGTAATCAAGAGAACCTTAATATGATAAAATAATAAATTAACATAATAAATGACAAAAATATATATACTTGCCAAAATAATAATAGAAGGATACTATAATAGATATTATACACCTATGATGGATACAGGAGCAGAAGCTAACATGTGTAAACATAATTGTCTACCAGAAGATAAATGGGAAGAATTAAAAACACCCTTAATAGTAACGGGATTTAACAATGAAGGAAGTATGATAACACATAAAGCAAGGAATCTAAAAATACAAATATGGGATAAAATACTAACCATAGGAGAAATATATAGTTATGAATTTACAAAAAAAGATATATTACTAGGAATGCCATTCTTAGATAAATTATTCCCACATACTATAACAAAGACACATTGGTGGTTTACTACCCCATGTGGACAAAGAGTAGGAGCAAAAGAGTAAATAATAAATTAAGAAAAACAACACCATGGATCAAAGGAAGTGAGAAAATTACCCAAAAACTAGAAAATATAACACCAAGCAACCATAAAATAGAAATAATCATATTTTCTATAAATAAAATAAAACTACTCCAAGATAAATTAGAACTACTATATAATGATAATCCCTTACAAGGATGGAAAAAACATAAAACAAAAATAAAAATTGAACTAATAGATGAAAATAGTATAATAATGCAGAAACCTTTAAAATATAATTTTACGGACTTAACAGAATTTAAAATGCATATACAAGAATTATTAGACAATAAATATATACAAGAAAGTAACAGCAAACATACTAGTCCAGCATTTATAGTTAATAAACATAGTGAAAAAAAACGAGGAAAGAGTAGAATGGTTATAGATTATAGAAATTTAAATGCAAAAACAAAAACATATAATTATCCAATACCAAATAAAATACTAAAAATCAGACAAATACAAGGATATAACTATTTTAGTAAATTTGACTGTAAATCAGGATTTTACCATTTAAAATTAGAAGATGAATCTAAGCAACTAACAACATTTACTGTACCACAAGGATTTTACGAATGGAATGTATTACCCTTTGGATATAAAAACACACCAGGTAGATACCAACATTTTATGGACAGCTACTTTAACCAATTAGAAAATTGCATAATATATATAGATGATATATTATTATATTCTAGGACAGAGGAAGAACATATAAAATTATTAGAAAAATTTATACACATCATAGAAATATCAGGAATTAGTTTAAGTAAAAATAAGGCAGAAATAATGAAAAATCAAATAGAATTCTTACGTATACAAATAGATAAAAATGGAATAAAAATGCAAACGTATATAGTACAGAAAATAATTAATTTAAATGAGACACTTGACACAAAAAAGAAGCTACAATCATTTTTAGGATTAGTTAACCAAGTAAAAGAATATATCCCTAAATTAGCAGAAAACTTAAAACCACTGCAGAAAAAATTAAAGAAAGATGTAGAATACCATTTTGACGAAAAAGATAAAATGCATATAAAAAAGATTAAAAATTTATGTAAAGAACTACCAAAATTATATTTTCCAGATGAAAAAAGGAAATTCACATACATAGTAGAAACTGATTCTAGTGATCATAGTTATGGAGGAATTCTCAAATATAGATATGATAATGAAGAAATTGAACATTATTGTAGATATTATTCGGGATCATACACGGAACCACAATTAAAATGGGAAATAAATAGAAAAGAACTATTTGGGTTATATAAATGTTTGTTAGCATTTGAGCCATATATTGTTTATAATAAATTTATTGTAAGAACAGATAATACACAAGTAAAGTGGTGGATAACACGAAAAATACCAGATTCGGTGACAACAAAGGAAATAAGAAGACTTGTATTAAATATACAAAATTTTACATTTACAATTGAGGTAGTAAGGACTGACAAAAATGTTATTGCAGACTACCTATCAAGACAAAGGTACTCAAACTGAGCCAGAAGATAATACAATGAATAAGATACTCGAAGCCATTACTACACTTTGTATTAAAGTGGACAGTATGGATGAGGAGATAAAAAAGCTAAAGACTAATGAAGTTAATCTGAAGTCTAAGGCTAAAGATAGCAGTCCCCAGGAAGACTATAAACATCCGGAGCTAGAAGGAGACGTTGGGAAACTCCGAAAAACCCAAAACAATTTATTTGCTAATAATGCAGGTACAAGTGCAGGTACAGGCGGACAACCTACAAAACCACAATATAAAAATACCAATTTAAATACCATGTTCACAAACCCATTTACCCAAAAAATACAAAAACCAGTCATGGCACCACCCCAAATAAATACATATGCAGCCAGTTTACACCAAGAGAAAAAGATATACAACCATTTGTCCCAAAGCTACATACAAAACATATATAGAATCCAGACATATTTAAACCTAAACCCAAGATCAGTTACAACTACAGACCCAAACCAAGACTACATAACCCAAAAATTACAAGGATATAACAGACTTATCGCACAGCCAAAGACAAGTTCGAACCTAGTCAAAACATGTTACCATTATGGACTACTTAGTACAGTATATACATATGACGGAGAAGAGCTACAAGGAATACCAGAGATACACCAAGCATTTTTAACCTACAAAAGAGTTACGAAAGGAAATTTATTCTATGTGAAATTTTATACAGCACCAGCAGAGATATTATATGACGAGATAAAACCAGTGATCCAAGTTGTAAAGTTAGGATTGACAAAAAACATGATATTACCAGACGATATAATAACACAACCAGAAATACCTATGATCGAGATACCCAATTTCTATGCAAACAAACAAATTATTGGAATTTCAACTATTATTCAAGAGCTAGCAGATAATTATCTAAATGGAAACGCAATATGGAGCTACTACGCCAGAGACCAATTAATGATTTATTCAAATTCAAGAAGTGTAAGAGAAGCAGATATGGAAGAAGTCCAGCAATGGATATTATCACTACTTAGACCAGAAGAAAAACCGACGACAAGAGCATTGAAGAATGGATTTATTTCTCAAAATCTATTAACAAGATACTGCAAGATAATTAGTCACAAATATCCAGATCATCGTTGTTCAAAATGCAATGGAGGAGATATGACAGAGATACCAGCTGTACAACTGGAATAGAAATATGGAGAAGAATGAAGATACGTGGAATAAAAATATGGAAGATACGTGGAAGAGATAAGAGAGACGTGGAAGAAGACAAAAAGAAATGAATGCGGAAAGAAATGGAGATATGAAACATGTGGAAAAAAAGAAAAGTCAAGAAAGGAGGAAAGCGAAGTTAGAAAAATGTAGAGTTTTTAGGTAAATGTCCCTGTCAAATAGATAAATATCACTATCAGCTATTTAAGTTTTTGTATCGTGTTGTAAAAAGCCATAAAATAGTAGACAGATGTAAAAGTAGGAATAGTATAATTTTTGTTTTATTGTAAAAAGTCGTAAAGTAAATAGTAAGAGTCATTCATGAACAGTAGAGGTCGTTCATGAAAGGTCATTTGTGAATAGTAAGAGTCATATGTAAATAGTAAAAGTCGTTTTTTCCTTCTATAAAAGGAGGCAAGCGGATGAAGGGAAGGGACACACAAAAAACACACAACATCAACAAGAATCAGAAAAATCCCTCACCCCTCAGTTCCCCACTTGTAAACTTTTCATATATAAATAAAATATATCTTTTAAATAAGCTATGGAGCATCTAGAAGAGCTAAAAAATCAGGTATACTTATTCATAGTCATGTATAGCTAAACTTTTATATTCCTTATAATCTCTTTTATATCATAATTGTTTATCATGTTTTAGTACTGTTATGAAGAACATCTTAAGAAAGCTTGCCATGGCCTAATATTGCTGAAAGTAGTTAAGCCCAGACTATGCCATCCTAAGGTCAAAACCGGTAGGCAAGGAGGCCGTTTAGGGGAGTAGACAGAGTTGAGGCGCTGTTAGGGTAAACGATTGAAGCAAGAAAAGCATGGTAGTGGCTAGAAGAGATTGTTCAAAATAACTTATTAAAAGATGATGAATTTTATGATAAACAAAGAGATTAGAGGGAATATGTTTAGTAAAAAATATGACAAGAATAAATACTGATTTAATGAGCAGTAATACGTACTTGATAAATGATGATAATAATTATAAAATACTCATATAATATATCCTTAAACAACTTAATAACGATATTAGGAGAAAAATCTACGATATTTTAGTTACTTTTGAGATAATAGAAATAATGGAACAAAGATGGATAGAACTAATTATACCAGATGATATAGATAACTTAGATTTATACGAACTAGATTTATATTCGGATCAATAAAAGCATCTAATCAAAATATGAATACAGGATCATTTGAAAAATGGAGACACACCAAAGAACTAATAGATTTCCAAATATACCTAATAAAACAAAATTTAGATATTTATTTAAAAACATGAGATACTAAATTTTTAAAATATATGAAAAATAATATAATAAACCTTCAAGAATCACATATAAAAGAAAAACAATTATATGAAGCAACTTTCTCACATAAAAATAAAAATAACAGTAAATAATGGACTCAACTACAAAAATGGATGAATCTACCCACAATTTAAAAATAATAAATAACCCCTCAAAATACCAAATATTCTTTAAAGATAAAATATTAATCACTATCATTAAAACAGTTAATCTTAACAGAGATTTACAAAAAATTATACTTGATAAAATTATTAATTCTACAGAAGATTTTTGGCCATACGAATCAGATATATATCCAGATAGGAAACGAGAAATTGAAAAAATACAACAACAAACTAAAGAAAAAATACAACGAATAGAGGAAGTAAAAAATACTAAAATAATAGAACTAGAAAAAGAATTAGAAATGCTAAAACAGTTATATGCAAATAAGCAAAAAGAAAAAGAAAAACGTAGAGAAGAGGAACAAGAGTTAAAATTGACAAATGAAATAGAAAAATTTAAATTACAATTAGAAGAAGATCAAGACAATCTACCAAAAATAAGCATAGACGAAATAAGTGAAGAAAGTGATAATGATAATGATCTAGGAGAAAACTAGTGTGCGGAAGTATTTTTATTCATTATTTTTAATTTGAGTTTATATCTGGATATATATCTGATTCGTATGGCCAAAAATCTTCTGTAGAATTAATAATTTTATCAAGTATAATTTTTTGTAAATCTCTGTTAAGATTAACTGTTTTAATGATAGTGATTAATATTTTATCTTTAAAGAATATTTGGTATTTTGAGGGGTTATTTATTATTTTTAAATTGTGGGTAGATTCATCCATTTTTGTAGTTGAGTCCATTATTTACTGTTATTTTTATTTTTATGTGAGAAAGTTGCTTCATATAATTGTTTTTCTTTTATATGTGATTCTTGAAGGTTTATTATATTATTTTTCATATATTTTAAAATTTTAGTATCTCATGTTTTTAAATAAATATCTAAATTTTGTTTTATTAGGTATATTTGGAAATCTATTAGTTCTTTGGTGTGTCTCCATTTTTCAATGATCCTGTATTCATATTTTGATTAGATACTTTTATTGATCCGAATATAAATCTAGTTCGTATAAATCTAAGTTATCTATATCATCTGGTATAATTAGCTCTATCCATCTTTGTTCCATTATTTCTATTATCTCAAAAGTAAATAAAATATCGTAGATTTTTCTCCTAATATCGTTATTAAGTTGTTTAAGGATATATAATATGAGTATTTTATAATTATTATCATCATTTATTAAGTACGTATTATTGCTCATTAAATCAGTATTTATTCTTGTCATGTTTTTTACTAAACATATTCCCTCTAATCTCTTTGTTTATCATAAAGTTCATCATCTTTTAATAAGTTATTTTGAACAATCTCTTCTAGCCACTACCATGCTTTTCTTGCTTCAATCGTTTACCCCAACAGCGCCTCAACTTTGTCTACTCCCCTAAACGGCCTCCTTGCCTACCGGTTTCGACCTTAGGATGGCATAGTCTGGGCTTAACTACTTTCAGCAATATTAGGCCATCTTTTAATGATAGTGATTAATATTTTATCTTTAAAGAATATTTGGTATTTTGAGGGGTTATTTATTATTTTTAAATCGTGGGTAGATTCATCCATTTTTGTAGTTGAGTCCATTATTTTACTGTTATTTTTATTTTTATGTGAGAAAGTTGCTTCATATAATTGTTTTTCTTTTATATGTGATTCTTGAAGGTTTATTATATTATTTTTCATATATTTTAAAAATTTAGTATCTCCTGTTTTTAAATAAATATCTAAATTTTGTTTTATTAGGTATATTTGGAAATCTATTAGTTCTTTGGTGTGTCTCCATTTTTCAAATGATCCTGTATTCATATTTTGATTAGATGCTTTTATTGATCCGAATATAAATCTAGTTCGTATAAATCTAAGTTATCTATATCATCTGGTATAATTAGCTCTATCCATCTTTGTTCCATTATTTCTATTATCTCAAAAGTAACTAAAATATCGTAGATTTTTCTCCTAATATCGTTATTAAGTTGTTTGAGGATATATAATATGAGTATTTTATAATTATTATCATCATTTATTAAGTACGTATTATTGCTCATTAAATCAGTATTTATTCTTGTCATGTTTTTTACTAAACATATTCCCTCTAATCTCTTTGTTTATCATAAAATTCATCATCTTTTAATAAGTTATTTTGAACAATCTCTTCTAGCCACTACCATGCTTTTCTTGCTTCAATCGTTTACCCTAACAACGCCTCAACTTTGTCTACTCCCCTAAACGGCCTTCTTGCCTACCGGTTTCGACCTTAGGATGGCATAGTCTGGGCTTAACTACTCTCAGCAATATTAGGCCATGGCAAGCCTTCTTAAGATGTTCTTCATAACAGTACTAAAACATGATAAACAATTATGATATAAAAGAGATTATAAGGAATATAAAAGTTTAGCTATACATGACTATGAATAAGTATACCTGATTTTTTAGCTCTTCTAGATGCTCCATAGCTTATTTAAAAGATATATTTTATCTTCATTTTTCAAATGATCCTGTATTTATATTTTGATTAGATGCTTTTATTGATCCGAATATAAATCTAGTTCGTATAAATCTAAGTTATCTATATCATCTGGTATAATTAGTTCTATCCATCTTTGTTCCATTATTTCTATTATCTCAAAAGTAACTAAAATATCGTAGATTTTTCTCCTAATATCGTTATTAAGTTGTTTGAGGATATATAATATGAGTATTTTATAATTATTATCATCATTTATTAGGTACGTATTATTGCTCATTAAATCAGTATTTATTCTTGTCATGTTTTTTACTAAACATATTCCCTCTAATCTCTTTGTTTATCATAAAGTTCATCATCTTTTAATAAGTTATTTTGAACAATCTCTTCTAGCCACTACCATGCTTTTCTTGCTTCAATCGTTTACCCTAACAGCGCCTCAACTTTGTCTACTCCCCTAAACGGCCTCCTTGCCTACCGGTTTCGACCTTAGGATGGCATAGTCTGGGCTTAACTACTCTCAGCAATATTTAGGCCATGGCAAGCCTTCTTAAGATGTTCTTCATAACAGTACTAAAACATGATAAACAATTATGATATAAAAGAGATTATAAGGAATATAAAAGTTTAGCTATACATGACTATGAATAAGTATACCTGATTTTTTAGCTCTTCTAGATGCTCCATAGCTTATTTAAAAGATATATTTTATTTATATATGGAAAGTTTACAAGTGGGGAACTGAGGGGTGAGGGATTTTTCTGATTCTTGTTGATGTTGTGTGTTTTTGTGTGTCCCTTCCCTTCATCCGCTTGCCTCCTTTTATAGAAGGAAAAAACGACTCTTACTATTTACATATGACTCTTACTATTCACAAATGACCTTTCATGAACGACCTCTACTGTTCATGAATGACTCTTACTATTTACTTTACGACTTTTTACAATAAAACAAAAATTATACTATTCCTACTTTTACATCTGTCTACTATTTTATGGCTTTTTACAACACGATACAAAAACTTAAATAGCTGATAGTGATATTTATCTATTTGACAGGGACATTTACCTAAAAACTCTACATTTTTCTAACTTTGCTTTCCTCCTTTCTTGACTTTTCTTTTTTTTCCACATGTTTCATATCTCCATTTCTTTCCGCATTCATTTCTTTTTGTCTTCTTCCACGTCTCTCTTATCTCTTCCACGTATCTTCCATATTTTTATTCCACGTATCTTCATTCTTCTCCATATTTCTATTCCAGTTGTACAGCTGGTATCTCTGTCATATCTCCTCCATTGCATTTTGAACAACGATGATCTGGATATTTGTGACTAATTATCTTGCAGTATCTTGTTAATAGATTTTGAGAAATAAATCCATTCTTCAATGCTCTTGTCGTCGGTTTTTCTTCTGGTCTAAGTAGTGATAATATCCATTGCTGGACTTCTTCCATATCTGCTTCTCTTACACTTCTTGAATTTGAATAAATCATTAATTGGTCTCTGGCGTAGTAGCTCCATATTGCGTTTCCATTTAGATAATTATCTGCTAGCTCTTGAATAATAGTTGAAATTCCAATAATTCGTTTGTTTGCATAGAAATTGGGTATCTCGATCATAGGTATTTCTGGTTGTGTTATTATATCGTCTGGTAATATCATGTTTTTTGTCAATCCTAGCTTTACAACTTGGATCACTGGTTTTATCTCGTCATATAATATCTCTGCTGGTGCTGTATAAAATTTCACATAGAATAAATTTCCTTTCGTAACTCTTTTGTAGGTTAAAAATGCTTGGTGTATCTCTGGTATTCCTTGTAGCTCTTCTCCGTCATATGTATATACTGTACTAAGTAGTCCATAATGGTAACATGTTTTGACTAGGTTCGAACTTGTCTTTGGCTGTGCGATAAGTCTGTTATATCCTTGTAATTTTTGGGTTATGTAGTCTTGGGTTGGGTCTGTAGTTGTAACTGATCTTGGGTTTAGGTTTAAATATGTCTGGATTCTATATATGTTTTGTATGTAGCTTTGGGACAAATGGTTGTATATCTTTTTCTCTTGGTGTAAACTTGCTGCGTATGTATTTATTTGGGGTGGTGCCATGACTGGTTTTTGTATTTTTTGAGTAAATGGGTTTGTGAACATGGTATTTAAATTGGTATTTTTATATTGTGGTTTTGTAGGTTGTCCGCTTGTACCTGCACTTGTACCTGCAATATTAGCAAATAAATTGTTTTGGGTTTTTCGGAGTTTCCCAACGTCTCCTTCTAGCTCCGGATGTTTATAGTCTTCCTGGGGACTGCTATCTTTAGCCTTAGACTTCAGATTAACTTCATTAGTCTTTAGCTTTTTTATCTCTTCATCCATACTATCCACTTTAATACAAAGTGTAGTAATGGCTTCGAGTATCTTATTCATTGTATTATCTTCTGGCTCAGTTTGAGTACCTTTGTCTTGATAGGTAGTCTGCAATAACATTTTTGTCAGTCCTTATTACCTCAATTGTAAATGTAAAATTTTGTATATTTAATACAAGTCTTCTTATTTCCTTCGTTGTCACCGAGTCTGGTATTTTTCGCGTTATCCACCACTTTACTTGTGTATTATCTGTTCTTACAATAAATTTATTATAAACAATATATGGCTCAAATGCTAACAAACATTTATATAACCCAAATAGTTCTTTTCTATTTATTTCCCATTTTAATTGTGGTTCCGTGTATGATCCCGAATAATATCTACAATGATGTTCGATTTCTTCATTATCATATCTATATTTGAGAATTCCTCCATAACTGTGATCACTAGAATCAGTTTCTACTATGTATGTGAATTGCCTTTTTTCATTTGGAAAATATAGTTTTGGTAGTTCTTTACATAAATTTTTAATCTTTTTTATATGCATTTTATCTTTTTCGTCAAAATGGTATTCTACATCTTTCTTTAATTTTTTCTGCAGTGGTTTTAAGTTTTCTGCTAATTTAGGGATATATTCTCTTACTTGGTTAACTAATCCTAAAAATGATTGTAGCTTCTTTTTTGTGTCAAGTGTCTCATTTAAATTAATTATTTTTTGTACTATATGCGTTTGCATTTTTATTCCATTTTTATCTATTTGTATACCTAAGAATTCTATTTGATTTTTCATTATTTCTGCCTTCTTTTTACTTAAACTAATTCCTGATATTTCTATGATGTGTATAAATTTTTCTAATAATTTTATATGTTCTTCCTCTGTCCTAGAATATAATAATATATCATCTATATATATTATGCAATTTTCTAATTGGTTAAAGTAGCTGTCCATAAAATGTTGGTATCTACCTGGTGCGTTTTTATATCCAAAGGGTAATACATTCCATTCGTAAAATCCTTGTGGTACCGTAAATGCTGTTAGTTGCTTAGATTCATCTTCTAATTTTAAATGGTAAAATCCTGATTTGCAGTCAAATTTACTAAAATAGTTATATCCTTGTATTTGTCTGATTTTTAGTATTTTATTTGGTATTGGATAATTATATGTTTTTGTTTTTGCATTTAAATTTCTATAATCTATAACCATTCTACTTTTTCCTCGTTTTTGTTCACTATGTTTATTAACTATAAATGCTGGGCTAGTGTGTTTGCTGTTACTTTCTTGTATATATTTATTGTCTAATAATTCTTGTATATGCATTTTAAATTCTGTTAAGTCCGTAAAATTATATTTTAAAGGTTTCTGCATTATTATACTATTTTCATCTATTAGTTCAATTTTTATTTTTGTTTTATGTTTTTCCCATCCTTGTAAGGGATTATCATTATATAGTAGTTCTAATTTATCTTGGAGTAGTTTTATCTTATTTATAGAAAATATGATTATTTCTATTTTATGGTTGCTTGGTATTATATTTTCTAGTTTTTGGGTAATTTTCTCACTTCCTTTAATCCATGGTGTTGTTTTTCTTAATTTATTATTTACTCTTTTTGCTCCTACTCTTTGTCCACATGGGGTAGTAAACCACCAATGTGTCTTTGTTATAGTATGTGGGAATAATTTATCTAAGAATGGCATTCCTAGTAATATATCTTTATTTGTAAATTCATAACTATATATTTCTCCTATGGTTAGTATTTTATCCCATATTTGTATTTTTAGATTCCTTGCTTTATGTGTTATCATACTTCCTTCATTGTTAAATCCTGTTACTACTAAGGGTGTTTTCAATTCTTCCCATTTATCTTCTGGTAGACAATTATGTTTACACATGTTAGCTTCTGCTCCTGTATCCATCATAGGTGTATAATATCTATTATAGTATCCTTCTATTATTATTTTGGCAAGTATATATATTTTTGTCATTTATTATGTTAATTTATTATTTTATCATATTAAGGTTCTTTTGATTACTACCTTTTTATTTTCATAACTTATTGTTAATTGCTTATCTTCTAGGTTATATGGTTTAACTTTTTCTAACCACTTTGCTCCTAGCGTGATATTTTTATCTCCTTGATATATTTTGAAATTTATTAATATTGGTATTCCTCCAATAATTAATTCTTTTTCGGTTGTTTCTTCAATTTTTCTTAATGCTTTTGGTAATTCTGAATTTTGTTGTTCATTTGTTATTATTTCTTTTTCTGGTATTAATTCTTTTGCAATATAATTTTCTTGTTGTCCTGTATTTATTAATATTAAATATTTCCTTTGATCCATTAATCCTGTTATATAGTAATGATATGATTTTATTTCTTCTATTAATTTTGGTGGAGTTACATAACTTATCCTTCTTGATGTACTCATTCTTGATGATGTTTCTGGTATTTCATTACCTGTTCGTTTTGACGTTTCTATTCTTTCCTTTACTATTTCTAAGTCTTCTTCGATGTCCATTTCTGCATAACTATAATCATTATTATCTATAACTGATACTATTCTTTCAAACGGGTTTTCTATTTTAATTCTATTTATTTTATTTCTAGCTGTTATTTTATGTTTTGTTGTAAGGATGTATAGTTTTTACATCTTGCCGTAAATATCTTACTTCCTGGTGCTAGTTCTATTCCCGACATTTTCCAGTATAAAACTAATGATCTATCTATATTTTTATCATCTATTGCTACTGAATAATTTGCACTTATTATGAATTTAAATTTTTGGTATATTAGATTACCTTTTACTGCACTTATTACACTTTTTTCTATAGGTTGTATAATTCTATCATCCGCTAAGTATATTTCTATAGGGGTATCTATTCCTTCTCTAAAACATGCTTTTATTAGTATTTCTGTTCCTCCTAAATGTACGTATTTTATTGGATTTTTTGCTTTTATATCTTGTATTTCTTTATTTAGTACTTTTTTATTTAAGATTGGTATTCTAGCTTTACCTTTAATGTATTTACAATCTATTATATGTTCTCTTTGGCTTATTACATAATATTCTTCTTTTTGTCTTTTAAACCAATTCTTTATTGTTGGTACCTCTAATATTTTATCTATGCTTAGATCTAATTCTTTTCCCTTTATTTGTTCAAATATATTGGTGTCAAATATTATTTTTTGTTCTGAGGATTGTTCATCTTGGTGTTCTTCTTGTATTATCCTTATATCTTTTTCAGTCATAATTTTCTTCTTCCGATTCTCCTATATTATTATTTATATCATTTTCGTTTTTGTTTTCTGATAATTCATTTTCTGATAATTCATATATACTGTCTTCACTCTCTAATTCATAATCTATATATTCCATTTGTGTATATTTATCATCTCCTATTATTATTTCAGTAATTTGTTTTTTCTTTGGATTTTTTGGTAATTTGCAATCTCTAGCTAAGTGTCCTAGTTTTCCACAATTGTAACAAGTACATTCCGTTAATTTTTTCTTTGTTTTATATGGTTTTTTATATTTGTAATTTTTTACATAATATCTTTTTCTTGGTTTCTTATACTTATATTTTGATTTATATGGTTTATATTTACTACTATATCTTTTTATTTTCTTATGTTTTTTATAATATTTATCTGTGCATCCGAATTGGGGTGCTGTTCTATCTTTACAACATGCTAAATTTCTTACTAATATTTTATCCATTTTAATATTTTCTTTGTATTTTTCACATAATTCCATAAACCAATTTTGTAAAAAATTTATTCGAGCTCCTAGAGTATCTACTAATTCTGCTTCATTCCAATTTTTTATTATTTTTGAACTAAAAGGTTCTGGTAATTTAGTAAAATATAATTTTCTTATTTCTTTACTTTCATCTGGATTATATGTTCCTTTGTAATAATAATTTTTAAATGCACAAATGTATTCATCTAGATAGCACATATTACATATTGCTAATTTTGACATTAAATTTCTGTTTATAATTTTTTCTTTATTTTGTTCTTCTATTTCCGTCGTCATACTACTAAATTCATTTCTTATTGCTATTTCATATTTAAATAATATTTCCGTAGCTGTTGTGGCATCTGTTCCATCGTATGTTTTATCACTTCTTAATGTTTCTAGACTATCATTTGTTAAATTTTGTAACCATAATTTTACCGTTCCTATGAATGTTTTTTCTATATATCCTGGTGTTTCAGCTATCGATATTTTATTGTCTATTAATTGTTTTGAGATATATCCTATCCATAATTGAATTGTTTTATTTATATCTGCTACACAATCTAGATTTAAAAAATTATTTTGTTCAGTTATCTGCCTTGGTGTCCATTTCCTATTTGGCCTTTTTTCCCATAACGTTTTATTTTTATCATATGAATTATAGTCTGTCCTATAGTAGCTTGGATTTAATTGCTTTGGATTCTTTACTCCTGATATACTTGGTTTATCATCAGTGCTCATATCTCCTGTATTTATTTCTGGATTTATTTTTGCTTTTTCCATTTTTTCTATTAGTTCGGTATATGTTTCACTTGTTTCCGAATAGTTTTCTCCTAGATTATTATCATTATCACTTTCTTCACTTATTTCGTCTATGCTTATTTTTGGTAGATTGTCTTGTTCTTCTTCTAATTGTAATTTAAATTTTTCTATTTCATTTGTCAGTTTTAACTCTTGTTCCTCTTCTCTACGTTTTTCTTTTTCTTTTTGCTTATTTGCATATAATTGTTTTAGCACTTCTAATTCTTTTTCTAGTTCTATTATTTTAGTGTTTTTTACTTCTTCTATTCGTTGTATTTTTTCTTTTGTTTGTTGTTGTATTTTTTCAATTTCTCGTTTCCTATCTATTTCTTCATTTTCTTTTGTTATTCTAACCATTGCGGTTAATTTATCTTCTAATTTTACCGTTTCTTTTTCTAGCATTAAATTTAGATTATCTCCTATTTTTTATATCTTCTTCCTAAATTAGAAAATACTATTGTTATCTTTAATCCTTCCGGATTTACATATGTTTTTTCTTCTAATGCGAATTCTTCTTTATTCATTTATAAATTATGTTGGTATTTATATTCTAGACTGTCTATTTGTAATTGTAATTCTAATATAACTCTTCTTTGTGCTAATAGGGATTTATGGCAAACTCCTGCAAATATATTAGTGTTTAGTCTATTTTGTCTATGTTTTAATTCTTGTCTTTTTACTATAATCATTTCATTAAGCTTTTGTCTATGTTTGTTATTGTTATTAGTCATTGTTTCTTTAAGTATTTAATGTATTTATATTCTGTTTTAGATATGGTATTAATTAACTTATTTAATTTGTTATTATCAGTTTTTGTAATACTGAGTTGTTTATATTCCGGGTATAGTCTTTTTAATTTTCTTCTCAATTTTCTTATCTTCTTGCTAATAACTCCTATATGCTCTGATACCATTTTTGGAGTCCCTGTGCGCGGTATGTGTGATTATTCATTACCTGACTATGTGATCGCTTGAAAGAGGATTTCATGGTTTCAGATGTGAAATTACTAGTGAGAACTTAAGACTCCATCCAGATTTGAGGCTATAAATAGCTCTTATCGATGAATCACCCACTTAAGGGTCTAAGCTAGATATAGTGTTGATCAAACCGATGATGCTCTAAGAAAGATTATCGGATACATGGTTGTTGATCGAAAGATAATAATCCATATCCATGACCAATGCTACTTATGTCAATAAGCAAGAATGTGTTTGAATTGATAATCACCCTATCCTATGATTAAGGCCCAACCGGACACACATACCTAGTCGCTTACTCAATTTAGTACATGATAAGTCGGTAATCTACCAACCTATTGAGCCTATATCCATGAATTATTGTTATGTTTTGAATAGATTTAGAGGTTCTTATGTCCTTTATTGATGTTTATGCAGGTACTTTTGATAAAAGATGAAAAACAAGTATATGGACCCAAAAGCAGCTCAAAAGGAGTGAAGTGTGAAGTGTTCAGAAAAGCTGGAGATTCTGCCCTGAGATGCGGTGGCCGTGCGACGTGCACAACCCGAGGTGCGATCCGCACCTCCTCTGCATGAAGATGCAAAAGACACTAAAGAGTCTGTTATAGGGTGCGGTCGTTGTGCGATGTGCACATCCCAAGGTGCGAAGCGCACCCCCTTCGCATGAAGCTTCAAAGTTAGTGGAGTCACTGGTCCATCTGAAGGCAGTGTGCGATGCGCACATCACAACATGCGAACCACATGTTGCGCCGCACACCTCCCGAAGAGAATTTTTGTCCTAATGTTTAGTGACATTTTGGGAAACTATAAAAGTCTTATTTAGGCACAATTGTAAACAACTTTCTTCAGTCCTAAATATTCTAAAGAGATTTTTGCTTTGAGACTAAGTTTTCACCTCCACTGAGAAGAGTGTTTTAATCTAATTCTCTTGGTTAACACCTGTGTGCTCAAATTGAATCTAGAACTTGAGATTCAGCTCTAAAGGAAGAGATTTTCACTTACCCAACTGGTATCTCTTTCTCTCTTGCTATGAGTGGCTAATTTCTCTTATCTACAGGTGTGTTGATGATGGGTGCTTAACAAATGGGTGTGGGTGTTATTTATTCTTACTTATAATTGCTTATTTGACATGGGTCTATTAATTTCACCAAGTTTTAATCCTAAAATTTGTGGTTGCAAACATTAATTTTCATTAATTGACTATGTGATTGCTTGAGAAAGGATTTCATGGTTTTGGATGTGAAATTACTAGTGGGAACTTGGGACTTCACTAAGATTTTAGGATAGAGATAGTTCTTATCGACAGAATCACCCATTTAAGGGTCTAAGCTAGAGATATTGTGACCTCCCCAAGCTTAGATTGGTTGTTTTTTTATCAAACTGATGATGCTCAAACCGAGATGATCGAATACAAGATTGTTGATCGAGAGATAAATAATTCCTACCCATGACCAATGCTACTTATGTCAATAAGCGAGAATAAGTATGAATTCATAATCACCCTATCCCATAATTAAAGCCCCATCGGATATGCATCCCTAGTTATATAGTCAACTTGGTACACCTTCTTTCATTTTATAGCTTTTTAATTGAATTGTGATTGTAGTGACAACATCCCAAATCCCACATCCTTTTACTCTCTGTTTTGAGCATTTACTCTCGCTTTTAACTCAACTTAATACAATCTCTATTTAGCTACTCCAAGTACCTTAGGTATGACCCCGACACTCGTTGGGATTATAAATTTGGTTTTGCTTCACGATTGTCGTGACCTCCAACTTTAGGGAGCATGATTTGAGAGTTCATCAAAATGGTGCGTTTGCGGATTTTGCTAATTACTTAGCAAGCGATCTACTCCTGGAGGGATTGAACTCGAATAAGAAAAAGAAATTCCTCCACAACGTTCAGAAATATTATTGGGATGAGCCTACTTGTTCTGGATTTGCACCGATGGGATGATACAGAGGTGTGTACCTAAAATTGAAATGTTACCCATTCTTAGAGCATGCCATTCAGCACCTTTTGGTGGACACCATGGGGGCATGTGCACGGCCTTTAATGTATTGTAAAGTGGGTTCTATTGGACTACCTTGTTCCAAGATTCCCATGATTTGGTAAAGGAGTGTGACAAGTGTCAACGTTGAGGGGGCATATCTCGGCGCCACGAGCTTCCACTAACACCTATCCTTGAGGTAGAATTGTTTGATGTATGGGGTATCTATTTCATGGGACCCTTTACAAGCTCACATGGGAACACCTATATTCTAGTGGTTGTGGCCTACGTGTCCAAATGGGTCAAAGCAGTGGATTTACCAAATAATAAAGAGAAAAGTGTGACTGTTTTTCTCAAAAAGCACATCTTGCGAGGTTTGGCATCCCTCGTTCCATAATTAGTGATGGAGTATAGCACTTTTGCACAAGTTTTTTAGTGCACTACTTGAAAAATACGGCGTCAAACACAAAGTGCCCACTCCCTACCATACACAAATGAGCAGGCAAATTGAGGTGTCCAACCGGGAGATTAAGTCCATCCTTTAAAAGTCGGTGAATGTTCACCAAATGGAATGGTCACACAAGTTGGACGATGCACTATGGGCATATAGGATGGCTTACAAGACCCCGATTGGAATGTCCCCCTATCAATTGGTCTTTGGCAAAGCTTGTCATCTCCCGATCGAATTTGACCACAAAGCTATGTGGGCCTTGAAGAAGCTAAACTTAGTTGGGGAGAGATACACTCGTGCTAGAGTGGAAGACCTCAATGAAATGGATGAGTTCTGGATGCGAGCTTATGAAAGTGCCTCTATCTACAAGGCCCGGATGAAGCGATATCATGATCAACAAATCTTAAGGCATGAGATCCACCCGGGAGACGGGGTGCTCCTATTCAATTCTAGACTTTGGCTTTTTCCGAGAAAGCTAAGGTCCAAATGGTTGGGTCCTTTCAAAGTGCATCAAGTTTTTCCCAATGGAGCCATAGATTTGGAGAATGAGGATGGCTCGGTATTCAAAGTCAATGGGTAATGAGTGAAGAAGTACTTAGGCATTCCGGAGGATGTTGCAATGGTAGAATCCATTTACATAGATAAGCCTTGAGAGGGAGGTACCTTCGTCGAGCCATGACATTAAACCAAGCGCTTCTTGGGAGGCAACCCAAGCACTTTTTCCTTCTGTATTTTTCTTGCTTTCTGGTTTTATTTTGTATGTTGTTTTTGTTAGCCTTTTAGTTGGGAGTTGAGCCAAAGATATGAGAGAAATGATCAGATAGTGCGATGCTTCATGCGGTCGCACTGCATAAGGTGCGCATCACACATCAGGTCTTATACGCTTAGTAGAAAGCTGATAAGTCGGACTACATAATGTGCGACTGGTGTGCGATTACAAGAGAAGTTGTGCGCGTCGCACACCAGGTTTGCACCTCTTAGTAGAAGACTGGCAGTTCTTCCCAGAATGTCACACCACCATGTGATACCTATGGCATTTCACATACCCCGGAGTGCGGGTTGCAAACCTGTGCACAAGCAACAAGCACATTGAAATTTAAATTGGGCACTTTGATTATGCGATTGAGATGCGGCCGCACCACCTGTACTGCATTTTGCACAACTACCTCAGGGAGTGTTCTACCTTCTCTAGCTAATATTATTGGGTACAATGCTCCATTTTGGTGTGGGGGTGCTTGGATATCGTCTTGTTAATAATAGTTTAGGAATAAGCTCCGAGAGTTTTCTTAATACCATGGTTCTTTCCCAACAAGCAAAAGTTTTGATTATTTTCTTTTGCTTGTCTTTTGTTTTAGTGTGTCGAACCGGGTTGATGTTTCTCTATGATAGATTGAGAGGTGACTTTCTTAAGGTAAAATGCTGAGTTTTAGTTTAGAATTGAGTCTGTAGTTGCTTGTCTCGAAATGGGACCACCGAAAAATTTCTCTTGGCAAATTGTTTTGAAAATAAAAGGAATAAGGGAAATGAATTTTTGAGGAAAAGAATTATCTTGTCATGACTTGCACACTCTCGCTTTGGTTGACTCACAAATGAGTGTGTAATGAACTCTGAATAGCTTGTCAAAAATCGTTTGCCCCAATTGATTTTGAGACTAATGAAAGAGGTTTTGTGGCATGATGCCTTGTGTGGTGAGGCTTTACCTTGATTATTGTGCATAAGTGTCATCTAGAACTTGCCCCGAATGTGATTCAAGGCAAAATTCTAGGTGTGACTGAGGTTGGAAGATGAGCTTAGGCCCTTTTTGATAGCCACTTCACCCGAATGACTTCCCATGACATCAAATCCTAGTGAACCCCATTGAGCTTGTGACCGTTCTTTGTCACCTTGTTAACACCTTGACCTTTTTGGAACCTTTATTTTGGAACATCCTCCCTAATTGCTTGAAAATGAAATGTAGGCTAAAAGCCGGAGTCCCTGTGCGCGGTATGTGTGCGGAAGTATTTTTATTCATTATTTTTAATTGAGTCTATATCTGAATATGTATCTGATTCGTATGGCAAAAAATCTTCTGTAGAATTAATGATTTTATCAAGTATAATTTGTTGTAAATCTCTGTGAAGATTAACTATTTTAATGATAGTGATTAATATTTTATCTTTAAAGAATATTTGGTATTTTGAGGGGTTACTTATTATTTTTAAGTCGTGGGTAGATTCATCCATTTTTGTAGTTGAGTCCATTATTTATTATTTTTATTTTTATGTGAGAAAGTTGCTTCGTATAATTATTTTTCTTTTATATGTGATTCTTGAAGGTTTATTATATTATTTTTCATATATTTTAAAAATTTAGTATCTCTTGTTTCTAAATAAATATCTAAATTTTGTCTTATTAGATATATTTGGAAATCTATTAGTTCTTTGGTATGTCTTCATTTTTCAAATGATTCTGTATTCATATTTTGATTAAATGCTTTTATTGATCCGAATATAAATCTAGTTCATATAAATCTAAATTATTTATGTCATCTGGTATAATTAGTTCTGTCCATCTTTATTCCATTATTTCTATTATCTCAAAAGTAACTAAAATATCGTAAATTTTTCTCCTAATATCGTTATTAAGTTGTTTAAGGATATATAACATGAGTATTTTATAATTATTATCATCATTTATTAGGTACGTTTTATTGCTCATTAAATCGATATTTATTCTTGTCATGTTTTTTACTAAACATATTCCCTCTAATCTCTTTGTTTATCATAAAGTTCATCATCTTTTAATAAGTTATTTTGAACAATCTCTTCTAGCCACTACCATGCTTTTCTTGCTTCAATCGTTTACCCTAACAGCGCCTCAACTCTGTCTACTCTCCTAAACGGCCTCCTTGCCTACCGATTTCGACCTTAGGATGGCACAGTCTGGGCTTAACTACTCTCAGCAATATTTAGCCATGGCAAGCCTTCTTAAGATGTTCTTTATAATAGTACTAAAACATGATAAACAATTATGATATAAAAGAGATTATAAGGAATATAAAAGTTTAGCTATACATGACTATGAATAAGTATACCTGATTTTTTAGCTCGTCTAGATGCTCCATAGCTTACTTAAAAGATATATATTTTATTTATGTATATGGAAGGTTTACAAGTGAGGATTGAGGGGTGAGGGATTTTCTTTGATTTTTTCTTATGCTCGATAATGTTCTGATTCTTGATCTGCCTCTTCCCTTCATCCTCTTTCCTCCTTATATAGAAGGAAAAAACGACTTACTATTTACAAATGACTCTTACTATTCACAAATGACCTTTCATGAACGACCTTTACTGTTCATGAATGACTCTTACTATTTACTTTACGACTTTTTATAATAAAACAAAAATTATACTATTCCTATTTTTACATTTGTCCCTTATTTTATGGCTTTTTTACAATACGGTACAAAAACTTGATAGGGACATTTATCTACCTTTTGAAGACTTTATAACTTTACATCTTTTTCAAGCTTTACTATTTGTTTCTTGACTTTTTTGTTTCTTCTTTCCGTATATCTTTGTTTCTTTCATTTATTCCTTTCCGCATATCTTTTCCACGTATCTTCATTCCAGCTGTACATCTGGTATCTCTGTCATATCTCCTCCATTGCATTTTGAACAACGATGATCTGGATATTTATGACTAATTATCTTGCAGTATCTTGTTAATAGATTTTGAGAAATAAATTTGTTCTTCAATGCTCTTGTCGTCGGTTTTTCTTCTGGTCTAAGTAATGATAATATCCATTGCTGGACTTCTTCCATATCTGCTTCTCTTACACTTCTTGAATTTGAATAAATCATTAATTGGTCTCTGACGTAGTAGCTCCATATTGCGTTTCCATTTAAATAATTATTTGCTAGCTCTTGAATAATAGTTGAAATTCCAATAATTCGTTTGTTTGCATAGAAATTGGGTATTTCGATCATAGGTATTTCTGGTTGTGTTATTATATCGTCTGGTAATATCATGTTTTTTGTCAATCCTAGCTTTACAACTTGGATCACTGGTTTTATCTCGTCATATAATATCTCTGCTGGTGCTGTATAAAATTTCACATAGAATAAATTTCCTTTCGTAACTCTTTTGTAGGTTAGAAATGCTTGGTGTATCTCTGGTATTCCTTGTAGCTCTTCTCCGTCATATGTATATACTGTACTAAGTAGTCCATAATGGTAACATGTTTTGACTAGGTTCGAACTAAGTTTGGGGGGGAAACGAAATATAACATAGGCAAATGCCTAAGTTTGGGGGTGCATGTGATCAAATAAAGAGAAGAAAAGAAATGCACTTCAAGTGCAAGGTAACACCTTAATTTCGAATTGAAAATTTCTCCAAAAGATCAATCCAATGATCAAATTGAAAAGCAAAAATAGGTTGTACAAAGTGAAGGTGGTATAAGGAGTTTGAATGATCATGAGTAAAAAGGAGAAATTTTGGGTTGTGTGAGGGAGAAATAAGGTGAGGTTGAAATCGGAAAATTTGAGTGGTGTTCGAAATGAGAACAAAGAGCATTAGGGAGGTGTAGTCACTTGAAAACCAAATGACATCCTCACCTTAGCCCTAGCCAACATCGTAACCCGTAAGTCCTTGGTGATTCCGAGCTTGGCTATCCTACATTAGTGGCGATATACATGAAGGGCAAGCCTATGGTTTGACACATATGCACTTGAATTTCCTTGAGAGAGTGAGAGTCTTCTTAGTTCTCCTATAATCCTGTGTTTTGTGAATATTGTGAGTGGGATTCTCTCTTATTATGAGTGGCATCAAGCACTCGAATTGAAACATAGAGTCTCTATTTCAATTCAGGGAATGAATGAGACAAGTTGTGTGGAGAATATTGAGGCAAACCTTAACGGTCCATGCCAATGTCTTGAGAAGCTTAAATGTCTTATTTTGAATGGCAAAATTCCCTTGATTTTGAATGAGAAATGTTGTCCTTTTTGGAAAGGTTTTGAAATGACAAACTGCCTTAAATATGTGGTGGTTCAAATTGGGATGAGCATAGTAGTTGATTCTTTTTGTTTAAGTCTTTCACTTATTCTTTATTTTCATAATTTTTAGTGTTGAGTAGTCTTTTGTGCCTTTATTGAGCCTAAAGCATAATTCACTCCTTGCCTTGTGAATATATTGCTTGAGGACAAGCAATAGTTCAAGTTTAGGGGTTTGATAAGTCGATAATCTACAAACTTATTGAGCCTATGTCCATGAATTATTTCTATGTTTTGAACAAATTTAAAGGTTATTATGGCCTTTGTTGATGTCTATGCAGGTACTTTTGATAAAACATGAAAAACAAGGATATGGACCCAAAAAGAGGTCAAAAGAAGTGAAGTGTGAAGTGTTCGAAAAAGCTGGAGATTCTGTCCTGAGGTGCGGTTATCGTGCGACTCGCATAAGACGAAGTGTGATCCGCACCTCCCCCGCATAAAGCTGCAAAAGCCACTGTAGAGTCTGTTAAGGGGTGTAGTCTCTGTGCGACGCGCACATCCTAAGGTGCAAACTGCACCCCCTTCGCATGAAGCTCCCAAGTTAGCTAAGTCATTGGTACAACTAAAGTGCGACGCGCACATAACAATGTGCGAACCACATATCACGCCGTACACCTCTCGAATGCCATTTTTGTCCTAACTTTTAGTGACATTTTGGAAAACTATAAAAGGCCTATTTAGGAACAATTGTAAACAACTTTCTTCAGTCCTAAATATTCTGAAGAGATTTTTGCTTTGAGACTAAGTTTTCACCTCCATTGAGAAGAAGTTTTTAATTTAATTATCTTGGTTAAGACTTGTGTGTTCAAATTGAATCTAGAACTTGAGATTCAGCTCTAAAGGAAAAGATTTTCACTTACCCAACTGGTATCTCTTTCTCTCTTGCTATGAGTGGCTAATTTCTCTTATCTAGGGGTGTGTTGATGATGGGTGCTTAACAAATGGGTGTGGGTGTTATTTATTCTTGCTTATAATTGCTTATTTGACATGGGTCTATTAATTTCACCAAGTTTTAATCCTAAAATTTGTGGTTGCAAACATTAATTTTCATTAATTGACTATGTGATTGCTTGAGAAAGGATTTCATGGTTTTTGATGTGAAATTACTAGTGGAAACTTGGGACTCCACTCAGATTTGAGGCTAGAGATAGCTCTTATCGACGGAATCACCCATTTAAGGGTCTAAGCTAGAGATAGTGTGACCTCCCCAAGCTTAGATTGGTTGTTTGTTGATCAAACCGAGATCATCGGATATAAGATTGTTGATTGAGAGATAAATAATTCTTACCCATGACCAATGCTACTTATGTCAATAAGCGAGAAAAAGTATGAATTGATAATCACCCTATCCCGTAATTAAAGCCCTATCAGATATGCATCCCTAGTCGTCTAGTCAACTTGGTACACCCGCTTTCCTTTTATAGCTTTTTAATTGAATTGTAGTTGTAGTGACAACATCCCAATTCCCCCATCCTTTTACAATCTTTTTTGAGCATTTACTCATGCTTTGAACTCAACTCAATAAAATCTCTATTTAGCTACTTCAAGTACCTTGGGTACGACCCTGACACTCATTGGGATTATAAATTTTATTTCGCTGCACAATCGCCGTGACCTCCAACTTTGGGGAGCATGATTTGAGAGTTCATCAGCACACCCGCTTTCATTTATTTGCTTTAATTTGAATGGTGATTGTAGTGACAACATCCCAATTCCCCCAGCCTTTTACTTTTCATGTTTAAGAACTTACTCTCATTTTGAACTCACTTCATTATAATCTTCATTTAGCTATCTCCAAGTCCCTTGGGTACGACCTCGACACCAGTTGGGAATTATAAATTTGGTTTTGCTGTACGATCGTCGTGTCCTCCAACTTTGGGAAGCACAATTTGAGCTATCATCAAGTTGCACTTTCGATCCCATCAGATTGGCCTCTTAGATCACCGATTTCTTCATCTTTGTTGACTTGCCTAGATTATAATTAAGAGGTGAACCATACCATTCTTTCATCAAGTCGTTCTATAGCAATGGAGTGTGAGTTCACAGTTTGAGCCAGACTACCCAGATTGTATCTCAACTAATTGAAATCTTCATCAGAGGACTCTACCTTCTCCAACACTCTCGCAAGCATATTTTCAATCCAAGAACCATCATTTTTTAAGTTCCGACCATTATTCCTATGATTTTGTCTCCCTAACCTTGGGCTTGCTCGTTGGAGACTTTCATGGGAACCCTTCTCATAGTTTGCAACCAATGCTTCCTCATTATTTTCATTCGACCCATCTACATCTACTACTAGTCTCACAGACCTAACAACACCAATGGTGTTAACCATCTCAACTGTGTGGTTTACCACACTCATGGCCATGAATTCAAGAAGTGTTTTAGCGAGTGATAACTCTCTATCCCATCTCGCACCATTCCTCCTCCATTCATCAAGTAGTGTAGTAGAGGTCATACACATTGCTCCCTCGGCTCCTCATATATATTACTTATGGTCCACTATAGTCACCCTCGCTAGTGCAAATAGGCCGAGTGAGAAGTATTTGGCAACGGAGTTCGCAGGATATCTGTATGGATACCGTCTCAATAATCAGAAATAACAAACAAAGTAAAAAGTGAACAAAAACTCACAAAGTGATTTCAATAGTCAATCAAAAAGGCTACTCAAAACCTATTCTCTGGCAATGGGCCATTTTTGATAATGCTTAAGTAACAGTCTCCATAAAGAGGTGAAAGCGATCGTTAAGAAAAATAAAATTTATAATTCCTGACGGGAGTTAGGGTCGATCCCACAGAGAAATTGTAGAGTTGCCTAAAGTATTGTCGTATATCAATCACCAATAGAGTCAATGTTCAAACAACAATAAAAGTATAAAGGGGGGACCGTACGTGCGGGTCTCCCCGCATGCGGCTCACGCCACTCGAGGTGGCCCAGCCCAGCATTCATTCACAAATCCTGTAGTGAAATTAAGACTGCTCAACCTCGGAAGCTAATTCACGTGTAGGCAGCATTGTCTGCTGTCATAATTTACAATTCAAGCAAAAACATAAATTAAAACACGAGTTTGTATCAAGAGATAGGACAACTAGGGGTATGCTCCAATGGGACTCAAGCACGGGTCAAGGTACTTGCTCAATTACATAAATTTTCAGTAAACAACATGGGAGCATTGGTTTTAGGCATGAATGTTAATCTTTTGATCTCAAAAATATTTATCCAATGGTCTTTATTCAAGAACCATGGTTTTATCATTAACTAACCAATATTAGCTTGGGAAAGTCACACTATCTCTTTCTTAGACTCTTAAATGGGTATTTCTGGCGAATTGAGCTATTTATAGCCTCAATCCAATTAGAATCCCAAGTACCCACTAATGAATTCTCATACAAAATTATAAACCTCTTCCTCAAGCAAGAACACAATCAAGTAATTTCAACCAGTGTTTGCAACCATTAATTTTAGAGTTAAAACATGGAATTCACTAGACCTATATCAATTTAGCAATTATAAACACAAATAAGCAAGACCCATAACCATTAATCAAGTACCTATAATATACATACCACTAGACAAGGAGACTTAGCCACTCATTCTAAAGGAATAAGAAGCAATACAAAATGGGTAATTCATGTTCCCTTTTATTAATGGAAGAAGTTTCTAATATCCAAGCTCAATTTACAAATCCTAGGTTGAAGATGGAGAGAATTGAATGAAACCCTTTATCTTACCTTGGGGGATAAAACTTGTTCCACAATATTCCAAAAACTGAAAACTATTCAAAACTATGAAAAATTATGCCTAAATTGGCTTTTAAAAGGTTCCCAAATAATCACATAAAAGTGGACAAAAATTCCCCTTGGGAGCTATACACCGCGACGTGCATTTCACATATCTCATTGTGCATGTTGCACAACTCTGCCTTAGCAGACCAGTGACTCCAGCCAATATTCAGGTGTTGTGCGAAGTGGGTTGTGGACCGGACTAGGCAGAATGTGTGTCGCACAGCAGTTGTACCCCTTAGTAGATTATTCTTCTTCTTATGAGCTTCATGTGGAGAAAGCTGCGAACCACACTAAGAATTGTGCATGCTGCACAGCGTCTGCACCTCTCAACAGAATCTTCATCTCTCTTGATCACTTCACACTTCAACTCCTTTTGAGCTCTTTTGGGTCCAATTCCTTGTTTTCTACTTTTGACCAAGAGTACCTGCATTCACATCAATAAAGGCTATAAGAACCTCTAAATCTTATCAAAACATATCAACAATTCATGATTTAAGGCTCAATAAGTTTTTAGATTACTGACTTATCATGCTACAGTAAGGTTGAGGTACCAGTTCTCCAACAGGGTTGAATGTCGGTATTGGATATGAGGAAAGGTTTCACGAGGTGATTAGTCACACATCTAGGAATGTTCCTACAAAGTTTGAGAGGATTCAGGGTTTTGTTGGAGGTTTGATTTCACCGCTCTGATTGGTGACAGAGCACTTGGTTACAGTTGGGACTACCTTTTTTCAGGTGGTTGATCATGCTTGCGCTATAGAGGTGTTATGTCACGAGGCTTATGGAGGTAGTGGTAAGAGGCATCACTGTCAGGGGAGTTTCCTTGGTTCTCAGACTCGTGGTAGGGGATTGTCTGGTAGTGATTGATTCTATTGCTTTCTATCTAGCAGGACAGTTTCAGTGGCTCCATAGGTTTTAGAGGGTAGATGTATAGAGTATGTTGAACAGAGTAGACATGGTGAAGGTTGGGGTTCCTTGGGTTCGCATTTTGGGTGTGTAGGCCATAGTGTCTAGTCAGTTTCAGCGAGAGCTCCCCTTCTGACTTTATCTGGTAGAGGTTGTTTTTAGTGCAGTGAGTATAGGCACTCAGCTAAGGGTTTCCCCATGATTATGCCATCCAGTCATTAGGGTCATCAAGTTTTATCTCCCAGGGTTCTAGTGCCACTAGCTAGAGATGGTGTGTAGGGTAGTAGGGGTGGTCCCTAGGCAGCGAGAGGTATTGTACAGAGTAGTAGGGGTGTTCCCCAGATGGTTAGAGGTGGCGTTCCACAAGGTGGTTCAGGGATCCATCCAGAGTTGACATGCATCGTGCATCAGAGCAGGGCTTCATTGGGTTGTTATAGTTGTGGAGTGATTGGTCACTATTCTAGAGATTGTCCCCGACGAGGGATGATCGAGCCTTAAGCATCGACTACTCAGTCCAGTGATGGACACAGACACTTCTATGGCCCTCTTGGTAGGCCGAAGCTGGGGGTTCTTGATATCATTTCTACAGGTACAACCTTCTGTTACCATTAGTGTCATGCCCCAAGACTACCCCCTAGGCATAACACGGGACTCGGGACCACAAGTGCCCCAAGCTAACTCTTGGTCATAGCATACTCAGACAAATATAAGAAACATAGTGGAAGCATACTAATTGAAGATAAGCAACCATAACTAAATAGGAACAAGGTTTAAGAAATACCAAATCAAAGACACGGAGTTCAAGTCTAGCTATGTCTGAATCCTTTAAATAGTTATAAAGAGTTGATGAATGAGTTCTTTTCCTCTATTTATAGATTAATGAGGAATAATGAAAGACTTAGGCTAATAGGACTAAAAACCCTACTAAAAGTGGCCAAAACAACCTCACTTAAGAGTTAAAAGGGTGGGTAATTACAAAAATACCCCTGGGATTTAATTAAAGAAAAGCTGTTAAAAATCTCGACTTTAGGTTCCACGGGCCCTTTCCATGAACCGTAGACCAATCCATGGTTTATGGATTGTGCTCGTGGTTCTTGAGCTAGAAAAGGAAGCTATGGAACAAACCCTACGAGTTAACAGTACGACTCGTGGAAACCTTCATGAGTCGTAGAAAGCCCTCATGGTTTCTGGGGGATTTGACTACCCTCAGTTTGAGTTCCACGGGTTGGTTCCATGACTCATGGAACCATCCACAGACCGTGAACCTAACTCGTGGTTCTCAGATATGAGGTTGATCTGCAGGAGTGGATTCATGAGTAACTTTAACAACTCGTGGTTCTAACCATGGCTCATGAACTTGACTCGTGGTTCCTAGAAGTTCTTAATATCACAGAGTTTCTAAGTTTAAAAGCTGAATCGATTTCCAGGGTGTTACAATATCTCTCCCTTGGGGTCATTCATTCTCAAATGAAGACTAAGCAAGGAAAACAGGAGAGAAAACAGTCAAACCAAGCAACAAAACATGAAACTCAAGGATAAACATGAAAACTGACCTTTTTAACTTAAAACATGATGGAACTAACTTCGAAAAATATGAATGCATGCTAGGATCATGAGAAAAGCTGATGGAATAGAATCGGAAGGACACACAAAGGAGGAAACTATAACCTCAAGCTGAAACTGAATCAGAAAGAAAGAGATGAGGGTACTTGGCATTCATGGTTGCGTCTACTTACCAAGTAGCTCCATCAACTAGCTGATTCCTCCAAAGGACTTTCACCAAAGCGACTTCTTTTAATTTTGAACCTCCAAATATGATGATCAACAATCTTCATGGGAACTTCCTCATAAGTAAGACTATCCTTCACACTCACATCCTCAAAAGGAATAATCAAGGTTGGATCACCAACACACTTTTTCAATAAGGAAACATGGATAACTGGATGAACTGCTTTTAAATTCATTAGCAATTTAAACTAATAAGTAACACTATAAACTCTCCTTAGAATCCGGTAAAGACCTATATAACGGGGACTAAGTTTCCCTTTCTTACCCAATCTTATCACACCCTTCATGGGTTACACCTTTAATAATACCCAATCATCAACCTCAAACTCCAACTCTCTTTTCCTCACGTCTGCATATGATTTCTCTCGACACTGAGCAGTCTTCAACCTCTCCCTAATGATCTGAGCCTTCCCCATAGTCTCATTAACAGAATCTGGACCAATCAAAGCTTCCTCACCTACCTCAAACCAACCAATAGGAGATCTACACCTCCACCCATAAAGTGCCTCAAAAGGAGCCATCTGGATGCTAGAATAGAAGTTGTTGTTGTAGGAAAACTCGATAAGAGGTAAATGATCATCCCAATTACCTATGAAATCAATTACAGAAGATCTCTACATATCCTCCAAATTCTGAATAGTATGCTCTGCCTAGCCATCCATCTATGGGTGAAAAGTTGTGCTAAGCTTTACTTGAGTAACAAAACCTTTCTTAAATTACTTCCAAAAACTGGGATGTAAACTGAGTACCCCTATCCGAAATGATAGACAATGGAACACCATGAAACTGACTATCTCCCGAATGTAGAGTCTGGCATAATCATCTGCTGAATCCGTAGTCTTAAGAGCCAAAAAGTGGGATGACTTAGTCATCCAGTCGACAGTCACCCAAATAGAATCATGTTGCCTACAAGTACGAGGCAAGCTAGTAATGAAGTCCATATTGAGCGCTTCCCACTTCCAAGTAGGAATATCAGTATCCTGAGTCATACCGCCAGATTGCTGATGCTCTACCTTCAGTTGTTGACAGTTGGGACATTTAGCCACAAAACCTGTTATGTCCCTCTTCATGCCATTCCACCAATAGACTTCCCATAGGTCACGGTACATGTTGGTGGCACCAAGGTGAATAGAATACCTGGATCTATGAGCCTCTATCAAAATCCACTGTCTGAACTCATCTATCTCAGGAACACACAATCGACCCTAATATTAAATCACACTATCTCCCCCTTGGGAGAAAACCTCTACCCATTGCTGATGGACTACACCCTTCAGCTGGTGCAAAATAAGATCACTATCTTGCTTTTCTTTCACTTCAACTACCAAGGAAGATTCAGAACCATTCTGAACAATAACACCACCTTCTGTCGAATCCATAAGGCAAACTCCTAATCAAGCAAGTTGATGAACATCCTTGGCCAATTCCATCTTTCTGTCCTCAACCAAAGATACACTACCTATAGACAAACTACTAAGTGCATCCTCCACGACATTGGCCTTACCCAGATGGTAAAGCCTACTCATATCATAATCCTTAAGAAGCTCAATCCATCTCCTTTGACAAAGATTCAATTCCTTTTGAGTGAACACATACTGAAGACTCTTATGATAGGTGAATACATCTACTGAACACTATACAAGTAGTGTCTCCAAATATACAAAGCAAAAACCATGGCTACTAAGTCAAGATCATGAGAAGGATAGTTTTTCTCATGAATCTTAAGTTGTCTCAAAGCATAAGCAATCAACTTGCCACACTGCATCAAAACATAACCCAGACCAATCCTAGAAGCATCACAATACATAACAAAGTCATCTAGACCCTCGAGTAGAGCCAACACTGGAGTTGTGGTCAATCTAGTCATTAATTCCTAAAAGTTCTTCTCACACAGATCAAACCACTGAAATTTAACCTTTTTCTAAGTCAACCGAGTCAATGGGGCAGCAATGGAAGAAAACTTTTCCCCAAATCTCCTATAGTAACCAGCCAAACCCAAAAAGCTCCTAATATCAAATGGGGAAGTGGGTCTAGGCCAGTTCTTTACTACCTCTATCTTTTGAGAATCAACTCGAATACCATCTTAAGTCACAATATGACCCATAAAAGCAACAGACTGCATCCAAAACTCACTCTTGCTAAACATAGAAAATAATTGTCAGTCTTCGAGAGTTTGTAAGACCACTCTCAAATGGTCCTCATGCTCCTCCTTACTCAAAGAATAGATAAGAATATCATCAATGAACACAATAACAAACATATCCAAATACTTCTTGAACACACGGTTCATCAAATCCATAAAGTCTACAGGAGCATTCGTTAGTCCAAAAGACATAACCATAAATTCATAATGACCATATTGAGTTCTGGAGGCTGTCTTTGGAATGTGACACTCTCAAACACGGAGCTGATGATAACCGGATCTAAGGTCAATCTTTGAGAAGTAACAAGCACCCTGAAGCTGATCGAACAAGTCATCAATCCTAGAAATGGGATACTTATTCTTGATTGTGACTTTGTTCAACTAACGGTAGTGGATACACATTCTGAGGGTACCATCTTTCTTTTAAACGAATAAGAGTGGAGCACCCCATAGAGAGATGTTAGGTCAAATAAAACCCTTATCAAGGAGGTTTTTCAACTGATCCTTTAATTCCTTAAGCTCCACAGGAGCCATTCTATAGGGAGGAATAGAGATAAGATGTGTTTCTGGAAGAAGATCTATTCAAAAGTCAATCTCTCACTCGGGAGGGACTCCAAGCAAATCTTTGGGGAACATTTCAGGAAAATCATTCACAATAGGAACTGACTTGAGAGATGGGATTTCATACTCTGTGTCTATAAACCCAAACTATATGATAAACATAACCCTTAGAAATCATTTTTTGCATTGAGATAAGATATGAAATGACCCTTCGAGGATGGAGGACTATCCTGCCAATCTAAGACAAGTTCATTTGGGAATTTGAAACTAAAAATTGGAGTACAACAATCAACTAAGGCATAACATGCATACAACCAATAGATCCCAAGAATAACATCGAAATCGGTCATCTCCAACTCTACTAGATCCACTGAAGTGACTCTATGAAGGACTGAGATAGGGAAATTTTGGTCGATTCCTTTGGCTAGGACTGACTCACCAACAGGAGTAGAAACACAAAAGGGCTCTAATAGCTGATCAAGATAAATGTCAAACTTGCAAGCCACATAAGGGGTCACAAAAGATAAGGAGGCACCGGTATCCAATAATGCATACACATTGTGAGAGAAAGCTTTTAACATACCAGTAACAACATCCGATGGACTTTCCTTGTCATGGCAAGAGGACATGGCATAAAGGCAGTTTTGGTGCTGACCAGCAGAACTAGAAGTAATACCCTGCTGGGTCGGTCATCCTCATGGGGCTGCTGGGGCAGACTGAGTCCTCCTACCTCCCTGTCCCTTCTTAGCTTAAGGGCAATATCTAAGCTTGTGTCTAACCTTACCACATCTAAAGCATCCACTTGAACCAGCTAAACACTCACCAAGATGACTCCTACTACACTTGTTGCAAGATGGGTAAGGGGTCCCCTTTGCAACACTTCCTTGTGAATAGGAACCATATCATCTACCCATCTGATCATGACGAGGCCTGGGGGACTGTGTAGAAGAGCTAGTTGAAGAATGAATGGGCCCTGAAACAAAGAGTGATATCCGCCTCCAAACCTCTGATGGCCAAAACCTAAACTCTCTGATTTAACCCTCTTGTTCTCCCTTGACATCTCCCTCAACTTGTCTCTCTCAATCTGATGGGCATGAGTCATAAGTCAAGAAATATCCATGTCGCCCAAAAGCATCGCGGACCTACACTCTTTCTTTACCAAATCTGATAGCCCATAAACATACTTACTCATCTCATCTTTGGCCACCATGGAAGGAGCATACCTAGAAAGTTGGGTGAACTTTAATCCATACTCCTGAACTGACATAGAACCTTGCCTCAATTTCACAAACTCTTCGACCTTATCTTGCCTTAACAAACTTGGGAATAATCGGTCAAGCAAAGCCCTCTCAAAGAATTCCAAAGTCATAGGGAAAACATCTCTATCCCTAACATTCCTCCATTGAGTGAACTAAATATGAGCCACGTCCTTGAGTTGATAGAAAGCTAGCTCAATACCATCAATTCAAACCACTTGAATTACACCAAAGATCTTTTTTACCTCATCCATGAAATTTTGTGGATCCTCACCAACTTTTGGATTCCAAAACTCAGGTGGATTCATGAGAATGGAGTCTCAAATATGGGCTACAACTCCACCTTGAGGGTGGATAGAGATAGGAGCCTACTGATTGTCCTGAGCGTCTATAGTCTGAGCTAGCATATGAATAGCATTCTTGAACTATGCATTTATGACCTCAGGGTCTAGAATCGGAGGATTAGCATTTCGGTCGACTTGGCGAGGCATGTCACGGAAAGGAGGCATAATCTGAAATGCATAAAGAATAGATTAGAGGGTTAATAGAGTTAAACTCTATTGCACGATATTGATCATAAAAGAAGTGAAGTTTTTCCTAATACACCTTGTAGCTTCCCTTTCATAAGTGTGGCGTGCTTCTCACATATGAAAAAGACCTTACTCGATGCTACTTTTAGACACCCTAGGACTCTTGAACCTGAAGTTTTGATACTAAGTTTGTCATGCCTTGAGACTACACCCTAGGTGTAACACGAGACCCGGGACCACAAGTGCCCCAAGTTAACCCTTGGTCATAGCATACTCAGACAAATACAAGAAAATTAGCGGAAGCATACTAATTGAAAATAAGCAACCATGACTTAATAGGAACAAGGTCTAAGAAATACAAAATCCAAAACACAGAGTACAAGTTTAGCTACGTCTGAAGCCTCTAAACTATAATAAAGAGTTGATGGGACAAGACCTTAACTAACTCAAAAATATGAAGGAAAGACAAGCAAAATAACTAGACTAACACTAGTCCTCAAAGGATGAGGATTCACCAACACGATCAGGATATCCGGCATCATCTAGCCACGAGCCTGAGGAAGAGGGCCTGAATCTGCATTATCAAGAGGATGCAGTGTAAAATATGCGTTAGTACTACAGAATGTACTTAGTATATGAGATATACAGAATCGTAATAATACCCACTTACAATTGAGTTCAGGCTTAAGTAGAGAAATCATAAGAAAATATCATAATTGAAAGGTAAGCATGAGATGGAAGTCAAACCTCAAGATAAGATATCATAAGACTTAGAAAACTTGAAAATATTCATATGGGAGTTTCTTATAACTGACAATAGACGATGTGAGCTACATGGAATCTAACTATATAACACTGGTTATCAAGGCTACCCCAAACCTTACCAAGGTATGAGGTAGTATACATATCATAGCATGGAACTACTTTTATATGGGGACACTCTCAACTAACTAGGACCCATCTTCATGAGGAGATACTCTCAACTAACAAAGACCCTCTTAACATATATTGGCAATGTAGTTTTGGACTTGGGTTATCTATAACCCTCATCGCTTGGTGCTAAATACTACTCCCAAAACATATTTAAAGCTCATACTATACTAGTGACATATCTAATGCCAAATCTATTTTAAATATCTAATGTCTTGAAATTCATATATCATATGTCTTTAAACTTAGTATAGCCATAATTCAAATTGTACTTTCTTTCTAAATTCATAACTTAAAGAATTTGACATGGAATTTCATCAAATACTTGAGATCATAATATCAATGCATGCAATTTTTCTTAAATCAAGTCATGCAAGTAAAATTGGGCTAGGGTTAGCCTTCAATCATAAGATAAATAATCAATTGCAAAACCCATGTAAATCATGAAATTTAACTTAAAATTCATTGAACAATCATGAGAAAACACTTAATAGAAAAGCCAATGAGAATTGAGTAAGAACCCTAACTTCACAATTTTATAAATCAAAGTAAAACATGGGGTTTTGGGCATAAGGATGAAGGAAATCCCTTATTGAATACCCACATACCTTATTGAAACTTGCTTGATCTAAGATGAAAAGAAATGGAGGCTTGAACTTGGAGCTTGAGACTTGGAGGTTGAAGGAGTTCTTTTTCTCTTTTGGTAGATGAATGAGGAATAATGAAAGACTTAGTCTAATAGGAGTAAAAACCCTACTAAAAGTGTCCAAAATGACCTCACTTAAGTTTTAAAAAGGTGGGTAATTAAAAAAATACCCTTGGATTTAATTAATGAAAAGCTATTAAAAATCTCAACTTTAGGTTCCACAAGCCTTTTCTATGGAACGTAAATCAACCCATGGTTCATGGATTGTGCCCGTGGTTCCTGATCCAGAAAAGGATGCTGCAGAAAAAACCCCACGAGTTAATAATATGGCTCATGAAAACTTCCACGGGTCGTAGAAAGCCCTCGTTGTTTCTAGGGTATTTGACTACCCTCAGTCTGAGTTCCACGAGTTGGTTCTATAACTCATGGAACCATCCATGGACCGTGAACCTGACTCATGGTTCTCAGATCTGAGGTTGATCTGACGGACTGGATTCATGAGTCACTTCCATGACTCGTGGATCTAACCACGACTCGTGAACTTGACTCGTGGTTTCTGGAAGTTCTGAATTTTGCATAGTTTCTAAGTTTAAAAGTTGAATCAAATTATGAGGTGTTACAATTAGCTAGTTCTAGCATTGTTTGATTTGCAAATCTACCCTTTTTTCATGTATATGTATATATATATGCCTACTTGTTTCTTGTTTGGCTGTATTATTATTTGAGTTTGTAGTATTATGCGTATGTTTTCTTGGTAGGTTGTTTGTTTTTAGTAGTGGATGGGGTGTGTTTCCTTTGAGAGGTAACTACCCAGAGTTATGAGTCATGGGTAGGTCTGGTTTTCTTTATTTTCATTTTCGTTATGGTTCTAAAATTTGTTTGAGTTTCCTTCTCTAGCGATCTTGGGTGGTTGTTCCATAGCCGTTATCTAGCATTTGTAGAAGTCTTTCTGTTTGTTTTGTATGGTATCAATATCAGTGTACCGAGAGAGGTCGTTTTGCCTTAGGCGAATAGTGTTGGTTATGCAAGTGGGTACTAGATGGTTTTACTTTTCCCGAGGGGTTAGAGTCAAACCTCATTATTTTGGTTGGTTTTGGAAGTTGGCAGGTATATGAGTTATTTTTCTTGTTTTCCCCAGTTCCGATTGGGTTGAGTTTTGACTTTGGCATTGTGGTTGAATTTTGGCAGTGGTATTGTGATTAAGTTTTGACTGTAGCATTGTGGTTGTGTTTAGAATTCAGACTATCCTTTTCTTGCCTTATCGAGTGTCACTAGTAGAGTTGTGGGAGCTAAGGGAACAACTCCAGGATCTTCTGAGAAATAGTTTATCAAGTTCAGGGTATCTTTGGAAAGGGCTTTGTTTGGTTTAAAAAAAAGGAGATGACTCCTTGTACGTATGTATGGGTTTGCTTGGGTTTGTGTGTTGATGACTTGATTCGATCGACTACAGAGTGCAGTGGCATCTTCCTCAGATGAATTCAAGGTCAAGATTATTTCCAGTAGTGATCTACATGGTAGGATTTTCCAGTACTACCTTTGGGGAATTGTTGCATCAGCTATGATTGTCCTTGTTATGTTCTTTGGGTGACCCAAGTCTTAGTAGCATCTATAAATTGGTCAAATTATATATTCAGAGCCTAGTTGACTCCAGTATCTATAGTGTTCATTAGTAGCGTACGAGTCTACTCAGGGGTTTGACAGAAGCATTGATTGGTAATTGGATTTAGGTTTCAGATACGTGGGCTAGCAGGTTACTTCGAGTGGTTAATAGAAAGTTCTCTTTGGTTGCAACTTTTTTGAGCTAGAAGGTAGTAAGTGCGGATAACTTAGCTCTTCTATTTTAGTTTCATAGTGGCTGTTAGCCTTGGATATCCAGTCCTTGGCTAACTATTTGGCTAGGTCTTACTAGCCCAATCCCAGTAGTGTTCTTGCTAGTGCGAGGTCTATTTTACCTTAGTTTGAAAGATTCAGCAGTGTCAGTTTGAGGATTAGCAGTTGTGTGAATTATGTGATTAGGTTGTATAGGGTAAGGCCAGTAGGGCTACTTTGGAATCTAATATTACTTTGAGATTGATCATCACCTTGGTGTTCCGAGAGTTGGAGGCTTGATTTGGTTAATTCTCTGAGAGGTTGTCTGTTGTATGGGATTCCAGCATTAGTTAGGCTCTGCCAGTGTAGGCCAAGTGTTATGGTATCTTGTATGCTTTTGGAGTTGGTGGTTGGTGTACTGGTACAGTAGAGCGGGTGTTTTGTGCGGGAGGGTGAGTTGAAAGACAATGAAGTATTCAATAGCTAGGTGGCGACCTTGGACTTCATACATCCTTTCCTTTGCGTACAACGTGGTTTGACTTTATATTTGCAGCATGGTGGACTTCTTTTTGCGGTGAGGCTAGTAAGGTGATCTTAAATCTAAAATGGTATTTGAGTATTTGGAGAAGTAGCGGTATTCCTAGAGTTTGGAGCTTATTTGATGTACGGACTTTGTGGTAGGCTTACCACACTCCTTGCAGAGTTTGGGTTTTGTTTGGGTCTTCTTGTATAGGTTTACCTAATTCATTCACTTTCAGTCAATTTAGACTTGGCACAATTCAGAGAGGTTGGTTTTGTTCTACATTGGGAGATTCTTCTTCAACACAGGGTGTTCATCATGTCATTCTTGACCCTCGTGTGAAAATTGCAGTTAGGCTCCAATAGTTGGTTCAGTTGGGTTTAGGTATAGAGCTTGATCTTAGAGAAAGTATCTGTATGTTGGTTGATGATCAGTTGGGACAGGTTACTCCACCTTTTGAGGATATTCTATGAGTTGGTATTTTGGATGTCAGAGGTTAGTAGACTAGAGCTTAGTTTGGATAGAGTTTGAGTCTGAAGATGACTTCGTTCGAGGTTAAGTATAGAGGGAACTATAGGCTTCTAATGGGTTGGTTGATGTTTCGAGAGTGGCCAAAGTGTTTGACTTATGTGAAGCTTCATGGTTATGGTTCAAAGGACTCTGGTAAGAATAAAAGGTTTTCTAGATAAATTGATTCATGAGTTAGAGGTTTGGTTGGTGGCTTTCTGGGTGAACCTGGTTGTGGTATCGAGGTTTCGAGTTTCGTGTGTTGATCGCCTTGATTCTCTTGGTTTCTATGTTGTGTCAATGTGTTCTGGTTGAATTTCTTAAGGTTCGGTTTTATTGATAGACCTTTGGAGTTTTGGAGTTAAAGGTTGGAGTCTAACATGGCTAGTAAGGAGTTAAGACTTGGTTGCTTTTCTTGGGTTTAGCTATGTTGGGTGCCGTCTGGTCGAGGAGGCTATCTAGGATACCGAGGAAGTGGTTCGGGCTTAGTTTACATCTTCGTTTAAGTCTCCATTGTTCCTTTCCTTGACTTTTGTATATGAAAGTCCATTTTAGTAGTGGATGATGTAATGACCCTTCTGGTTATTAACATGTTTTTTCCTTCTTTGTTCTGTTAAACCTTGCCTATAGTGTCCCTAAGTCATTTATAGCTTATTGGGACTGGTAGTTCAGTGCCCGGGCCGATCAGTTGGTCTTTATGGCCATTTCCCTATTTTAGAGCCTTTATTTAGGAAATCATTAAATTTAGTCAACATTCTTAGCAATCATGCTAGAAATTAGATTCCGACAGTTCCATTAGCTCAGGAGCATGGATTTTGGTCGAGTTGGACCTTTGGTCAGGATCCAGGAGCTTTCAATTTGAATTTCTATCTCTTTTTGTGTTTCCATGCTAGTTGGTCTTGGAAGGTTGACTTTGGTCAATATTTGGAGAAGACGGCCTCAGATTGAAATTTCATCAGTGTTGTTAGCTCCAAATGTTGAGTTTAGGCTAGAGGGACCATTGGTTCGGGTCCCGAGGCTTATAGACTCAATTTTGGCCCTTAGGTTCCGCTTTGGAATAGTTGGCCTGAAGGTTGATTTTGGGCGCGAGACCCACCTTTCATTAAATTAACCTCCGCTAGGATTTTTGTCAATTTTTTTTATTCCGGAATGCCATTTCAAGTTGAATAGCTCAGCTCATTTGTGTTCGCAGGACTATGGATGCGTTCCCAGGAGTCCATCATATGTTTATTGCCTAAGCTAGGTTGCTTCCTGCATCTGGTTGCTGGTGTGGCACTAGGGCATCACTTGGGCCGTGCCTGTGCCTGGGCGCCGCGCCTGTGTGACTGCCACCACTGGCATGCAAACGCTCCTACGCTTTGCAAGCCCGCTTGCGGCCGCATGCCCGCTGTATCTCCTGGGCATAGCAGCTTAAAGCTGGATTTTCCCTTCTTCTTCCATTCATTTCCAATTTTCCCCAAAATGATATCTCCATTTCTATTGAACCCAAAAACCTCCATATTCATCCTTGATCATTCCCAAATCTTGGAGGAAATTATACTGTTGATCCGTGATCATTTTTTGACTTCTAATTCGGTAAGTTTACTCTTTAATTTTCGGGTTTCCTTCTTTAATTCCCTCTTTAAATTTCTTGATTGAGGACTATTTTGAGCACCCTTTTTTGGTCCATTTCTGCTCAAATTTGGAGAATGTTCTCCTGGGAATATTGTGGACACCTTGGTATTTTTCATTTTTGACTTTGGGTTACGGGGCCCACGGGTCTGCTTATGACCCAGATTTTGACCCGTCTATGCTTTTGGCATTATGGGTACCATTGGCTTTATCTTGACGCATAACATATTGTTTTGATAGTGTGTTCGTGATTTGAGGCTTCTCGGAGTAGTTCGAGCTTGGACGATGTCGTTCTAGCAGCTATTCATCGGATGATAGGTAGGCTACGATCTTTCCTACCTTAGACATTGCATATATAGGCTATAATTGTATTAATTAAAATCCTTGGGTTGGATATTCTAGTTTGGCACCCCCAGACATTGTGTGTCTTTTCTGTCCGTATTATTTCCTACACTATTTGTAGTATTTGATATAGTATTGTAATATTACTGTTGTGGCCCCGTGTGGCCTTTGTATAAGCCTTTGGACCATAGAAGGTGTGATATTTAGGAATGTCTGCGAGTCTTGTACATTGAGATGTTAGGCCAGCTGGATATCTATGTTGTAGAGCTTATTGTGCCTGTGCAAGGCCGATAGGTTGATTGTTATCCGTTGGGCTATTGTTTGTGTGTGAGCATATCATTCATGCAAAGGATTTTTTTGCATGATTTACTACTGATTTGGATACGGGCCTACTATAAATGGTTTTCTAAACTTTGGATGGCCCGAGGGCCCATTTTCAGTATAAATGATAATAAAAAGGGATTTGGAACTGCCTTGATGGATCTTCTTGGAATAAAAGGGATATTATGATGATTTTATCACTAGTTTTCATACTGATACTAGACTCCACTATGTCGTAGTGCTGGACATGTTTTTACTATGGATTTAAACCCAGATACTCTCTGGAAAACCTTTATTAGGGTTTTGAGATCACTATTACTAATTTAGACTCGGATAAACTCCGTGCATGTACTACGAGATTCCAATCACTGATTTAAACTCGAATGCATCCCAGGCAGTTATACTTTGAGATTTTGCATTCTATTTTAGTATGTGGTCAAGGACCTCCATGGACCTTGTCGATTTGGACCAGGGACTACGTGTTGAGTGTGCTAGAAGAGGGGTATACAGTGCAGTTGAGTTATACGGGGAAGTCCTTTGATGGATCCTACCTACTAGCCTATAGGCGCCAGAAGAGGTACATACATGGTTACTATCACACTAGTTCCACCATATCATATCACATCATGCATATTTTATTCGGATCCACCCTTATTTGTTGTTTGCTCAGTGTACGCTCTGGTAGTATAGGTTGTCGGAGGATTTGTTTTCACTTGATTGTGTTCCTTGGGTGTATGGGAGCCCAATGACTGTAGGTAGATTATATTACTTCTATCCTATTGTGGATCTTGCTATGGCCTTTGATTATTGGTGGTTTAGCGGTTGCTATCCTAGTGTAGTACTTGTTAAAGGCTTCCGATTATTGGTGGATTAGTGGAGTTTATCTTGTAGAGGCACTGGTTTTGTGGCCTTCTTAGCACTTTTGAGTTAGCAGATTCCATTTTATCGTGGTGCTAGTTAGTGGCTTTTTATTTTCTTGTGTTGTAGATTATTCTATCCTAGGGTTGTATTTGTGAGGTTGCTTTCTGTCTATTCTTATCTTGAGAGTGTGTTTATGTCACGCCCCGAGGCTACCCCCTTGACGTAACATGGGACCTGGGAAAACAAGTGCCCCAAGCTAACCCTTGGTCATAGCATAGCTCAGTTAATTCAAATAGACAAGCGGAAGCATAATAGGAAGATCCGAAATCACAAGTATAGATAATCAAGTCAAATAAGATTACAAGTCCTAGAGGGGACTCGCATACTGTCTAAGTCTGAAAAACCTCTAACTGTAATAAAGAGTTGTTGGGACAAACCCCCAGCTAACTCGTTAATCTAAAATAAAAGCATAAAGATGGACGCTCTAACTCTTGTCCTCGAATAATAAGAACTCACCTTAATCAGCTGAATGTTTCGCGTAGTATATCCACGAGTGTGAGGACAGGCGCCTGAATCTGCATCGTAAAAGGATTCAGCACAAAATGCGTCAGAACTAAAGGATGTACTGAATATATGAGTCTATGCAACAATAAATGTAAACGTGCTTAAATCATGCTTGAAAGACTGAAGACATGCATAGTAAGAGAATTCATAACTAAAATCGTAGTTAAACATAAGACATGAAAATACAAGATCAACTTCAAAAGTAGAGTATCATATAACTTAAACTGAAAATCTTTCATGCGGAAGTTTATTATAACTTACAATAGACCATGTGAACTACATGAAATCGAACTATATAACCCTAGTTACCAAAGCTACTCTGAACCCTGCCAAGGTAAAGGAACACCATAATCCAACTACATCGACCTAGTTGGCAAAGTTGCCCTATGCTCCGTTAAGGCAAGAGCACCAAGATAATAAAGAGTGGAACCACTTTCATAAGCCCATCGGGCAATACATAACCTACGCTGGCAACATAGTTTTTAGACTTGGGTAATCGAACCCTTGTCACTCGGTGCTAAATACTACTCCCAAAACATATATATATAGCTCATAATACTTTTTACATATCTGATGTCAAAACTGTTCATAACTTAGGTAGACATATCTGGATGCCAAACCTTTCATAAAGCATAGGGACATATCTAATGTAAAAACTATTAGAAAAGCATAAGGACATATCTAATGTCATGCAATTCACAAATCATGAGTCTTAAAGATTTGCATAACTATAATTTAAAATATACTTTCCTCTCTAAAATCATAGTTCGAAGAATTGGCATGCAATATCGTGAAATAGAGGTCATGTTACCTAAGCATACCAATTTTACGTGAAGACATGCAATTCAATAAAATCATGCTAGAATTCATCATCAACATATGGGCTTTTGTAAAGACTTAAGGAACCTCAATTAAAACATAGATAATGAATAAGAAGTCATGAAGTAATATTTTAAACAAAGCCCATCAATTTTCCCCAATCTGGATAAGAACCCTAATTTAGAAATCCATAAATTCAATTTAGAAGATTGGGGTTTGGGGCATAAGGGTGAAGGAATTCTCTTATTGAATACCCGCATAACTTGATTGAAGCTAACCTAACTGAAATTGAAAAGAGAAGGAGGCTTGAACTTAGAGCTTGAGACTTGGATCTTGAGAGAGTTACTTTCCTATTTTGGTAGATGAACAAGGAAATGAGAAGGAAATTAGGCTAATAGGTTTAGAAATCATGCTAAGAATGGCCAAAATAACCTCACTCAGGAGTTAAGGGAGGGTAATCACTAAAATACCCCTGGGACTTTATTAAGAAAAAGCTATAAAATTTCCCTGCTTCAGGTTCCACGGGTCATAGACTGAACCATGACTCGTGGTTCCCACTCGTGGTTCCGGAGACAAAACACAAGCTGCAGAACAAGTTCTACGAGTCAATAGGATGACTCGTAGAATGGACTATGGTCCGTATACTTGAGTCGTAGTTCCCAGGGAAATTGCTGATCTCAGATTAGGTTCTACGAGTTGATAGTATGGTCCGTGGTTCAGACTACAGTCTGTAGAAGTCACTCGTGGTTCTGGAGGAAATAGGCAACCCTCAGATCAAGTTCCATGAGTCAACAGTATGGACCATAGAGTGAACTATGGTTCGTATAATCTACTTGTGGTCCTCAGACTAGAGGTTGAACTGCAGAAGGTAAACCACGGCTCTATTCCACGACTCATGGTTCAAACCACGGTCCATGTCTTGGACCCATAATTCGTGGAAACTTGACATTTTTTAGAGATTTTAATTTAGACAGTTGAATCCAATTTCGGGGTGTTACAGTTTAGCATGATTTTGTTAGTTATATTGGTCCTATCATGAGTATGTTTACTTTCTTTCCTTCTTACCCTTTTTACTTGAGGTTACCTTCTTAAACTCTCTCTTTATATATTATTATTGCAAGGATCCAAGTGTGTTCTCCTTTTCCTAACCTGTTTCTGTGATATATATCTTTTGTGGCTAACATAGCATACTTGTATTCTCTTTGTTTTCTATCCGTGCTAGTTTTTGTGTACTTTCTCTGTTACTTCTCTGATTGCTTCTTGATTATCTACTATTTACTGCTTTTATATCTTATATGCGCTCAGTCAGCCTATGATGATTACTGGGTACCTATTTCTTTGAAATTGGTGCTCATACTATACTTTTGCATTTTTCTGGTGTAGATCTTAGTGTGCAATTTCACCGTTAACCACATGGATCCTCGTGCAACTTTTTGATATTTGATACTAGGGTGAGCTCCTGACGACCAGGGCTTCATCACATCTCATCCTTTGGAACTATTATTCTTTGTTTATTTGGAGATAGTTGTATATTCCATTTTGTTATCTCTAGCACTTGTATTCTATTAGAGGCTCATGTTCTACCGATACCAGGTCTTTGGGCCAGTTTAGTTTCTGTATGTATATATTTAGGTTGGTTGTTTCTGCGTTGTTCTATTTTATATCTGCTTCTGCTTTTCTGCTTATTATGCATGATGGATTAGGTGGTAGTCCATTACTAACCATTCTAGGCTACGGGGATTGGTTCAGCTACTGGGGGGTTGTAGGTGCCATCATGACCTGAGAAATCGGGTTGTGCTAGTTTTATACATTGTTTCCATGCTAGTTTAACATTATGAGTTATGCACATGTAGATTATATATTAGATATTGTCATGGACTATACATACGCATACATCTGTCTATCAATTATTGCACATAGATGTGGATGAGGCACATGTGTTGTCCATGTGGATCATGATACATGAGTTATGATGTGTGTATCTAGATCCATATCCCTAGACTCACTATTTTTCTTGGGACACCAAGAAGTTTGCGAGCAAATGTACTGGGAGCACTAGTTAAGAGTAAAAGTGGAGTCTTTATCATGAACATTTGATTCTAACTGTTATTGCATGCATATCATATTATATGCTAGAGGTGTTCATAACTGTTTATGTTTTATTTGTAAATCTTATCTCATGCAAAATATGTGTATTATATTTGTCAAGATCATATAGTATACGTACAGGTTTGACTAAGTAAGTATTTTGAACCAATCCTCATTGCTACTTTATTAGTATCGACCAATGATACTTATTGAATCCAAATGCATATGCAAGTGTACGTGGTCTGACAAGTAATATAGGACTTATAAGTCCCGATATTGATCCCACAGGGATTTGTCAAATTGATTAACTAGTTTGAATTCTTATAGTTGATATTCAATAAGAAATAATTAATAAAGAGTGATTTTGTGGTTTGAAAGTAAAAAAAAAGTAAATTGGAGTAACTTGTAGATTATTAGTTTGAAATTCATATTAGAGGGATGACCCAGGGTTATGGTATTTTGACAATCTAGTTGAGTTGTCAAATCATTTGTTTAACTAATTTTCTGAGTTACTAGTTGCGGGTTGATATTTTCCATGTTGAGTGTCTTTCCAAACAAACTCTATGCCTACTTGACTATTCCTAATGCCCATATTCATATGGTCATCTATCGATAGTGAAGTGTATGCGATTTCTCTTCTGTATCAACTAAGCGAGGCTAATGGGTATATTTTTATTCAGATTAGCGAATTGTTCCCCCTTCCCAATAGAGTTCATAGCCAAGCTCTACCTTTCCTTATTGTGTATGTAATTTACCTATTCCTAGTCCAAACTACGCACCATAAATAGTGTTTGAGAGGTTGTCAAGATTCTAAACAATTAAGACCAAGAGAAGATGAATAACTTAATAAAATAATGTAAATCAAACCAAATAATATGATATTCAAACCACAAATTTATGTCTATAACCACAACCTTAGATACTATGAGTTTAGCTACTCTGAACTAATTACAAGATAAAGAATTTGTCACACCTCGAGCCTACACCTTGGGCGTAATAAGCCATCAGAATCTCTAATGTCCCAAGTGAACTGTTGGCCTGACTTACTACTATACTGAGTAATTAGATACTTTGCAAAAGCTTTTAGATATGATGGACATGGACTTATTTAGAAAGTAAATTCAATTAATTTATATCAAAAAATCTAAAAAATATGAATATTTGTAAATGGACTTGAAAAATAACTATTTGACAGACTCATCTATGAAGCTTCTAATATACTAAAATGTTACCGACACAAGGCCATGGGATACTTAAATATTGTACTAGCAACATCTAATAACTTCTAAATACACTAGAGTCCTCCAAAAGCAAGGAGGCCTCACCAAATGCTGAAGACAGGAGAACCTAGTGATGTGTCTATTGCCGATCCTGAGTAACTAAATATGCATCCTGAGAAGATGCAGCACAAAATGGCGTCAATACATGAAATGAACGATATATAAAGAGGTGAACAAAACAATAAGGCTAACACTAAAATACTGAGTTGAAAGAAGTAAAACTGAATACAGACTGAAATAAAGTCAATTGAATAGTAAAGCATGTATATGTAACTTTAACCACAAATGCTTTATAACTGAAAAAGTATGCATTATAAGCAAATATTAAAAATATACCATTAATTTCTTAGGGATTTTCTCTTAACCAACAACCATTACATCAGCCTCACGATGATACAATGTCTTGCCCACGTTTCCAAAGCCATCCTATACCTTTCCAGGGCATAGAACAAAACTTATCTTATGGATCCAAACTAAGCCACTTTATGGATAATGATGAGTCGTTCGACTTGTAAAATGATCCTATCTTACACTGGCGGCGTAGTTTTGGGGCTTGGATTACTTGAACCCTTACCCATCTTGGTGCTAAATAATCCTCCCAAAATAATGTAATAATGCTCAATAACTTATATGTGCCCCCACTTTAGGGGGAAACTAAAAAACTCTTACTTTGAGTATGTGCTCAATATTACTTCCTTAAAATTGAACTTTACTTCCTTTTTAAAATTATGCATTTGGGGATAATATGACTTGACTTAACGTCTTTCTTGAAATACTTCTTTTGAACTTGAAACTACTTTACTTATGAAGGCAATGCATATAGATAGTTTTTATAACAATGCTTTCAAAATCACTTTAGCTAAAAAGGGGTCCATGGGATAGAATAACATGAATCATAAATCAATGCTCACACAGAATATGAATTGCAATACTCTAAATAGTAGAATCAACAATGAGCTACTAATAACATAGATTAATTAAAATTTACAGACTTTGGTCTTAAGCCCTAGATTTAATCATACTAAGTCTGAATTCTAGATGTAAGGCATGAGGAAGAACAAGGTTCATTACTATAGTAGCCTTACATACCTCAAGTGCTCCATACATTGATGGAGAATCTGCCAAATCTTATTTGGAAACCTTAAGAACAGATTCATTCAACAAATACTAGGGTTTCATTCAATGAATCCTAGGGTTTCATATCAAGAAATGTGTTAGAACCCTTAGGTTAATGCTAGGAATCATAAGTTTATCATTAGGAATGAATGAGAATACTTACCTAGTCTTTAGAGAATGATTCTCGTCACCTAGTGTTGAGAGAACAGATCCGGACATGTAAAATAATGAGAAAATGAATAAGGGTTCTATTTATAGTCGCCTGAACAATTGGGGTTTACGATCAATTTTACGGTCCATTTGTCAGGCTTACGGACCACAATCCAAACTTTAGAAACCTAATGAGAAAATACAAGTTTCTGAACTAATTTCTATGGGTAGTTCTAAGGACCGTTCTTTGAGAAAATAGACCATAGATTGAGTGGTAATCCTTCTCTGAGATTTTGATAGCTCTTAGATTCGTAACTATAGGTGATAACAACGGATCATAAAATAGGACTACAGACTGTCTTGTCATCCTTTCTTTCACTTGGGGATTTGACACCCCTCTGATCATTTTTTGCGGTTGACAAAATGGACCATTCGCCAGAAGAATGAATCGTATTATCTCCCATAAAAACCTAGGAGTTTAAGTTCTAAGGGGAGCTTTCAATGATTCACTCTAAGGACCGTTCTTTGTAATTATGGTTCGTAAAAAGTGACTATAGATCCTGGAATCAGTCTGCAATACTTCTAAGTGTTGTGAAAATGTTGGTCCATAATTCGAGGTGTTACAAAATTCATGAATAGATAGAGATTCATTCATTAAAAGCAAAGAGAAGAAAAACCTAAGAGGATATTTTGCTCTGAAGATCGTGCATTTCCCTCAGCTCAAAATTGTGAAAATGGCTGAAAAATAGTATTTATAGGGTTACAAAAGGGTCCAGGTCTTCTGGATTGCACAAGAAAATTTTTGGCCTGGAATTGGTATTGTGGCGGGGACTTGGGAAGTGCAATAGTCCATTTGGGCAGTCCACACACCTCAGCATGTAAAGGACTCCAATTTGGACTACAGGGGTGCTTGGGACGGTGCCCAGGGCCTTTTTGTAGTGTGTTTTTTGCCTTTTCTTAGCGTTTTGCTTTCATTAAGCTCCCATCTTGATCTACCATCCTTGGATAAGCTCCAGATAACTCTCCTTGGATCCTACTCAGACTACAAAGCTCAATTATCACTCAAATATGCTCCAATTCCATGAAAAATCCCTTGTTCTTTATCCTACACACCAAGACAAGCTACATAAGCATATTTCATATAAAGTAAGCTCAAAATCGTATTAAAACCAGTAAAATTTGAGGCAAACTATAGTATAAAATCATGAATTTAAGCCTTACATCAATACCCCACACTTAAACTCTTGCTCATCCTTGAGTAATCTCTTTCCTATAAATATGAGTCTACTACAACTACACCAATTAAAAGAGCAAATAGCCAAATGCCCCCCAACCTATTGCCTTATTACAAACTACACACCTATACTCCACAGGAGTCCTATTACCCCCCTGAACTACTTTAAAATGGAACAAATAACCCCTTAAAATTACATAACTAGTCATATGTCCTGTGGTGAAACACACACGTTTGGCACGTGCATTTCACCAATTAATTTTTTAAATTTTTTTTTCTCCTTGTTCTTCTTCTTCCTTTCTTCCTCAATCAATTTCTCATCCCTAATAAAAGCTTTGATTCAGGTAAATATTGAGGGATTTGAGTCCAACACAGATGCTAGGAGGCTTGGGAGGACTTAATTTTTGGTGAAGATTTGATGTAAATTCACCGCCGCCTCCATCCTCTCCTTCGCCGTTGCAGTCTAACCTCTGCCTTTATCATCTCCCCCACCTTCACATTAGCTTCTCCACCTATTAAAAACTGCATAAAAATCATTGGTCGTCTTCTTCAACAACCATTCTTCAATACCCACCAAAAAATTGAGATAAAAACTTAACCCTCCCTCCTAAATATTTCCTATCTTGTCGATATATTAAATACAAATTAAAGCTCATTCTTCTACAACAAACAAATCCAATCTAAACCCTCTTTAATACAAAAAGTGATATGAATTATATTCAAAAGTAAAAAAAAAAATTAACAGAGGTTTAAGTGGAGCTATAGAGGACAACAGAGGAAGTGGTAATGGTTGTTTAAGCTGTTGTTCACGATAAAATTGATGGTTGATGGATTTGTTCTCACATGGTGGAGTAAAAGAGGTTATTTTTGATGAAAATTTAGTGGAGTTACAATGAAAAATATGTGATTTGAAGATGAGAGGAGGCTTAATGGTGGAAGGCCGATGAGGGAGGTGATCTGGTGGTTGAGGAGAATGGGCATTCATCTGGGAGGTGATATGAATGGTAACCCATATTCACTCACAAATAGGCACAATATCATATGAATGGGTATAAGAATAGAATTACTCTCACTCTTACAAAGAATTGACATGCAACATATGATGAACCATAAGTTTGCCCTTAGTGTACTACTCCATTAATATAAGAACGTCAAATTTCAGATCAAGTATGACTTTCATGGTTGTTATGTAAGCTAAGAGACGGGTAGGAACTACTCTGGTCAGCAATAGTGACTATCATTTCTAAGCACTTTAATGCATTATAGTATTCATTAAGCACCTTTCTCAATCAACGAACTTCTTCTTCTACTTTTCTCACCCATAGACTTCCTTTGTTTTCCCATCCTTTTAAGCAAGAATCACATCATTAGTAACGAGCACTCAAGCGAATATTATTTATTTATATATATATATATATATAATTTCTTTCTTTTTTGCTTTTTTCTACTCCACCAACAATATATGACTCTTTAAATTACAACCTTAGTCTTTTCTACAAGCTTTCATTTAAACTCTTTCCCTTTTTTTCATTATTACTCCTTTCATCTCTTATTTTTTAATTAAAGAGCATAGAATTTTTGGATAAAAAAAAGGTAAATTGAAAGAAAAGGATTAAGTTTCATATGTGGCTACCAAAAAATAGGTTAAAAGCTCAACGGGGCTAACTAGGATAATCAATTGTGGGTATGTAAGGAAAAGGATAGAAATAAGACTAATCAAAGAAATGTCTATATCATCTCCTAAACTTAACATTCTTCATTTTATTTTTCAAACACATCGGGAAAGTTCTAATCATCAATATACAAACATGGAATATTAACAAGAACCTAACGCATATGGCACATGTTCAACTTAAGAAGGTGTAATGACCCTCTAGGTGATTTTCGTGCTTTTTTTGTGTTTTGAGCCTTACCACAATGACTATAGGTCAATTATGACTTGTCAAGACTAACGGTTCAGTTCTCGGGTAGTTCATTTGTGTTTTAATCCCTTTACCCTGTTTTAAAACTCTTAAGGCTGGTAGAGTTGACTTTGGTCAACATTCAGAGAAGATGGTCTTGGATGAAAATTCCATCAGCGATGTTAGCTTTGGAACATTGACTTTGGACTAGTATGACCTATGGTTCAGGTCCCGAGGCTTTCAGACTCATTTTGGGCTATTGGGTTCCTTTTGGTTAAGAGTTGGGTCTTGGGTATAGGGCCCACTTTTTATTAAAATGATCTTTGTAGAGAATTTTTTCAATTCTATTGAGTCTAGAATACCATTTTTGGTAGGTATCATAGTTTGTTTGCATCTGTGGAACCCCAGATGAATCCCGAGGGTCCATCCGATGCATTTTGAGGTAGAGAAAGATTGTTGGTTTGCTGTAACTACTGCAGTAGTACCAAATCCTTGACCTACACGAGGGGTGGACTGCCTACATGAAGGCTACCTACACGGTGGCCATCCACATTGTTTTGATCTTTTTCGAGCAAGGACGGAAAAACATGGCTTTGTTCGTTGAAAAGTTCATTTCGAAAATCTAATTAAAGTTTCCAAAATATTTTCAATTAAAACCAAGAGTATCCACTTAGTTTTTATAAAGTAAAAACCAAGAAAAACTTATAAGAACTTTTAAAACCCCAAAACTGATAAAGGTTTCGAAAGTTAAGAGATTAAGGGTAAGGGTTCAGGTTAATACTCTTGGAAGGGTGTTAAGGCACCAAGAGTATCTGTTAACTTGCGGTTGCCCGGGCTTGTTTGAAAAACTAACTTGTTCACTAACTTTAAAAAAACGGGATTGATTTTAAAAGACAGTTTTATATATAAGAGGGTTATTCTATAAAGACAATATGAAAGAGTTTGTTTTTACATAAAAGAGTTGATTTTTTTAAAAGAGACAATATACGAAAGAGTTGTTTTTTATTGCACATAAGGGAAAGGCGTCAATATTCAATGAAAACATTTTCACGAACAATTGAAAGAAACAGTGATTAATATTAAAAATATTTAAACAGAAATATTAACTTCGTTTGGGAATAATTCGACTAAGTTTACAAGGTCAGTCCAAATTATGCAATTAATACTAATTAACAATTAAAGACAAATAACATAAGAAGTTAAGGACTAATCCTGTCATAATTCTAGTGTGTGGGCCCTCTTTAGGCCCACCGCCCTTTTTCTTTGAACTTAATCCATTTTTTCTAACTTTCTGCCCTTTTGGGCTGCTGCTGCTTCGTAGTTGGCTTTGGCCCATTTTCTTCATTCTTGTTAGTCCATTTTTTTTTTGGACTTTTCTGCCTGTACAAATTCATTTGGGCTTGGCCCAATTTTCTTCTTCTGTTGTTGCTTCATTTCCATAAGTTCAGCCCCCTTTGGGCTTAGTCAGGCAGACCCAGACAATGTTGGGCTAGGCCCAACTGAAGAAATGCAAAGGAGGTTTTGGGACTCCAATTGGACTCCACCATATTATCATGCACAAAAAAAAGAGAAGTAAAAATAAGGATTAGTATGTGTCTAAATAAAATTAGCAAGAAACAATCAAGCAATATATATATTTCATACTTAAAGAGTATATTTTTCTAATAGTTGGTTCGTTTGAAATTAGTTGACAATCACAGAAATTCACACCAAGTTTAAACATACGAAATAGGATATTTAGACTAGTCTAAGACAACAAACCATTAATTTTAAACAAATAAGGATCATGCTTTCATATTCACAATATTTCAAACCTTCAACCCAAACACCAACAAAGGCTATTCATTTGAATTTATCATTCTTTAGAAGCCAATGTGGATAAAGAAAGGAAATAAATCATATACTCATGTGCACAGATTTTGAAAATAGGCATAACATGTTATCATGGGGGCACAAAACAGTCCCAAACATACTTGTTATTCACTAAGTTATATTTAATACCCCAAATCTTGAAGGTTAAGCATAAAAATGCAGATTTTAGCCATAGAAGGACTTAATGAACCAAAATCTTAAGGGTAGTTTAACACCAAATTACTTAGAGTTTGAAAAAGCTAGCTAAGGAACATGATCTTAATATCACATATTACCAAAAGAAAAATAGGTCAGGAAGAGGGAACAAGAAGGCTAGAAAGATTTTAATAGGGTAGACATCAATCACAAATGTATAACTAGTTGAAAATTATATGAGAGCCGGGGGGGGGGGGGGGTCTAGAGGAAATGTTATCATGTCAAGAACCAAAACTATTAATCTAACATAGAATTTGCAAACAGACCATACTTTAAGTAATATCATGCCCCAAACAGCAGCCAAATCACACTAGTTTCAATGTTCATGTGGAGCATGCAGTATACAAGGGGGCAATGAAATCAGTATCTATTAAAGGGTCGAATAGGGGAACTTGCAAAGATGAAGAGCATATCATAAAGGGATATGACTCATCTCTGGTTCCTAATCACAACAAGAACTCATATACCACTTAAAGATATTCATACAGTAACATAGGATTCAAATTTTCCAAACCAAACCAAGGCAGGCTCTAAACCTTGACTAGCAAACCTCACACATAGTAATTTTAACATGATCAAAAATAGTAAAGAAGAAGGAAGAAAAAGAAGGATAAGAGCTTTAATCAAGTCAAAAGAAGCAGGGGAAAAACAGGAAGGGGTGGAACAAAATTGATCATTCCATGTCAACTAGTTCCGACAACAAGTCTTGAACCTATATTCGTAGCATTTTTCATGTTACCCAAGTCTTACAGAAAACCAGTGAAACTATAAAGTTTCCAAGAGGAATCAATACTTAGAAATTACAACAAACATCAACCTTAACACGAGAAAAACAATATCAAATATTTAACCAATTCACATACACGAGTTGGTGTCAACACATATCCATTTTAGCATAGACAAAACAGGGTAGATTTCACATCATTTAGCAACAAACTAGACTACAAACTTATACTTACACCTACTGTCTTCATAAATTAAACACATTCAGTGAAACATCATGCTTATAACATGAAATTGCTACTCAAAATCATAATAACAGTCTAAAATTCAAACACATATCTTTAAAACTAACAAACAAGACCAGAACCCAGATTTCACCAAGATTTAAGCATCATAATGCAAAAAATGAAAATAAATAGTAAAGGCAAGAGGGTAAGGGGTTTACCTTTTTTAGGGAAGATGCTTGGACCACGAACTTCACCGGAAAGCCTTACCACCACCAGATTAATATCAACCCCGTTTAGAATTCGAATTTCTTAGTGTTTTCTTCCCCAACAGCTGACTGGTTTTGTGAGGTTAGAGAAATGATTCTCCATAACCCCCAATTTTTCCCCAAAATCCACTCCTTTACATGCAGCTGGGGGTGTATTTATAGGGAATTTCGAGTGAAAATGGGGGGGGGGGGAACTAGAGGGGTTTTGGGGGATTTTGCTGAGGAATTCAAATTCCTCAGCTGGAGCAACGTTCACAGCAACAACTTGTACGAAATTGTACAAGTTTTACGGATTTAGCAGAGAGGAGTGACACCTGGAGCTTCTGGAAGTTTCTCAACTTTGCCAGCTTAATTTTGGGAATTTTGACGGAGATAGAGCCGTTGTTGAAGCTGAGCTGTTAGGAATGGTACAATCTTGGTAAAAATATTGAGAGGGGTTTGGAGAGCAAGGACAATTGGAGGTCTAGATTCATTCCATGTCGCCTCTCTCAGTACCTTTGTGGTATAATTCTCGTGGCTAGCACGCGATTTTGGTACGAGGAAATAAAGAAGAAGAGGAAATGATGGAGGCGGCGGCTAGGGTTTGATGTGAGGGTTGAGAGAAAATGAGCAAAGGGTCGTTTGTCATATGTTGTGTTAGAGAGAAAAGTATAGAAGAGTATATGAGTGATGTTGGGCCGGGTCAGGCGGGTAAAATGTGTTGGGCTACACGGATGAAAGAGTTGGGCCAGCCGAGTTAGGGGATTTGCTGGCCCAAATGAAGGCTGAAGCAAAGGGGTTATAAGGGTGTTTAAAGTTTGGCCACATTTGCAAAATGTGGCCACTTTAGGTTTAAGGAGGTAGCCAAATTACGAATAAATTGATGAAATTCGGCTAGAATTTAAATGATTTAAGGAATTAGGCTAGCATTGGAATATAGACGAACTAATTACAATCAATTCTTTAGCTTATTTAACTTAAACAAATTGAAATAATTATTGAATTTAACACTTAATTACCTCTTAATAATTATGAAATTAATTTATTCAATTAACTCTCATTTTGAATTAACTTGGAGGAAAATCAAGCGTTCAATTCTTAAAAAGGATTTTCTTGTGAATTTAAACTCTAAAATAGATCTTAAAGTAAACTTCAAATAAATTTCACATAACTAAATATGAAAAAAAAATTATTACTCAAAACTATCATAAAGCTTATTTGGAAAATATTTTATCCCCCTTTGTTACAAAAATAATTATTTCAAAAATTGTTTAAAATTTAAAAAGGCTCAAGATTAATTTGTAATGTGAAGGGTAAAAATTGGGTGTCAACAGCTACCCCTCCCTTTGGGTAGGGTGAGTGTAATGAACCCTGGGCAAAGGGATTTGACGTTCCCATTTTTTGTCCGACCACAAGTCCATCCTCGGGAGGTGGTTGGTTTTAGCATGAATTTCAAGGAATCATGGCCGAACTCTGGTATTGAGTTTCCAGCATATCTCAGGTTACATGAGAATTCAGGCCACCTGTAGTTCAAGATGCTTGATTTTACGCACGATTTTTGAGGAATTCCAAACTTTCCCAGTTTTAGAGTACAAAGAGACCGGAAAGCTGGGGACTAGGAGGATTAGGGGGAGTTAGGAATGTAGCCGAGTTTTCATCATAGAGTCCGCCTACATATACCAGGACTCAGGGAATCAGGCTACTTGTAGTTTGACTGAATCGGTGGAAAAGGTAATCTTTATGTTAAGATGACATTTGGCTCGGGATGAGTGACGAATAAGTTGATCTATAGAAAAGAGGTTTGTAACCTTTCAACTAGGAATGTGGTGCAATTCACACCCATAAGTAAGATTTTACCTGGACATAATTTCCAAAGCTCGAGGTGTATCGCCACTCAGATTTGAAAGGAAAGAATGTTGCTCTCAAGGCGGGTTCAGAAAATACCCTGGATGCGAAACTAAGACCCAAAGATAGGAAATACCTACATGCCTTCTGATAGGGGTGTGGTTTGATGGTGGTGGTAAGTTGTTCCTCAGTTTGCATCCAAAGAGTTTGATGTCCCTCTCCAGACTATGTCACAAGTTGCTGCTAAGAAAAAGTTCCACGTTGTGATGCATCCTTTTTGGAGTAGTCTGCACCTGTGGTTTTGCTTTTGAGAATTTCATCCTTATTGGATGCTCTCGACAATATCTCAAAACCAAATGGTTAGTAGTAACAAAATTCAGCAAGGAGAGATAGCTTCATACCTCATTTTCCTTTATATGTTATTTCTTGAGGAAGATGACGTCCTTTTCTATCTCTATTAGGAAATGGCCGCTTCCATGACATTTAAAGGTGATAGCCTTCTTGGCTATCGGATAAAATTGCTTGTGTAGCAATTTTTGAATGATGACGGCCTTCTTGATTGTTTAAGGGCATTCTCTTGAATGCGATAGCCTTCTTGGATTTTGGCGGTGGTCTTTTGCATATGTATTTAGGGTAGATCTCATGTATCTTCTGCATTGACACGACTAACAGACACTCCTTGGATTGTCAGGCTTTGGGTAATCTATCATATCACCCAATTTTGGATAGCGACGGCTTACAAATGCCTTTAATTTGCCAGCTTTCGAGTAATCTTGCACATTATCCAACTTTGGATAGAGGCGTCTTACAGATATCCTTCGAATTGCCAGTTTTTGTGTAATCCTGCACTTTTATCCGATCTTGGACGTGACGTGACTTACAGATTTCCCTTGAATTATTATCCTTTGGGTAATCCTGCACAATATCAACGTGGATATGTCGCGGCTTATAGATAACCCTTGAACCATCCATTTTTGGTAGTCTTGCACTTTATCCAATTTTGGATATCGTTGCGACTTACGCGTTACCTTTGAACTGTTAATCTTCAGGTGATCTTGCACACTATCCGATTTCGAATATCGTTGTGACTTATAAGTGACTTTTGACCTTGACGACAGGTGGTATATAACAGCATCTTCTGGCGATTGATGCTTTCAAATAAAGGTGCATAAAATATCCTTGACGTCAGACCCCTCTGCCTTACCCAATGCGGAACATAAATATGTTGGATGCCAGACTTGACATAATAAATGATAGTGATATCCTCAATGTCAGAATCTTTTGCCTCACGTAATTTTGGATATAAGCATGCTGAGGTCGATCCTACGCAGCTAGTGCGACTTGGGGATGCGTAATGAATGTCATCCTCTTTGAAGCCAGCTGGCAGAGGGACATAATCTTCGCAGAGGATGTGTGTCTGCGATATATGATGATGATGGTCTTCTTGATATGCAAATAGGAATGGCCTTCTCAGCATGGTCCTCTTGACATAGAAATATGAATGGCCCTCTCGACATGGTCCTCTTGACATGGCCCTCTCGGCATGCAAATATGAATGGCCCTCTTGGTATGATCCTCTTGACATGGCCCTCTTGGCATGGTCCTCTTGACATAGTCCTCTTGACATGCAAATATTAATGGACATTTTGGCATGGTCCTCTTAACATGGCCCTCTCGGCATGGTCCTCTTGACATGCAAATATGAATGGCCCTCTTGGCATGGTCTTCTTGACATGACCCTCTCGGCATGAAAATATGAATGGCCCTCTTGGCATGCTCCTGCGATATGATGCCATACAATAGGATGCAACATAATATAATATGATGCAATGAGAAATGTCATAATATGATGCGACACCATGCTATGCCAAGTGATGCAATATGGTGCAATGTGATGCAATGCAGCATGATGCAATGTGATGCAGTGCAGCATGATGCAAATGTGAATGCAAAATGCGATGCCATGCAGCATGATGCAACGTGAATGCAAAATATGATGCCATGTAGCATGATGCAACGTCCCATAGGGAAGTCATGAAAATATCACCTTTGGTCTTCATGTCGACTCCTTTGTGGGTACCTGCGCTCAAGGCAAATGGTTAGCAGACACATTGTCGCTTTTATAAGCGACTACAGTCAAGATTTGGAAGACTTTAAAGACAGCGTCTATGAAGCTGATCAAAATAACTTTAAAAATGTGAGCGAAATGGTCGTGCCTGCTTCCAGGGACAGCCATGAATACCATTTTTTGAACATTGTCTGTTCGGGGTGATCCCTGTCTTGCCAGGCATTAGTTGGGAGTGTTGTTGCTCTTTGTTTGGTGCCCCCAATTTTAAGCTGACCTAGATGTCCTGATCCCTTTTGGGGACTTAAGAATGTTGTCGGGTTCTCTTTATCTGGTAGTTTATGTGAACTACCATAAAATTAGTCCGCTTTAGGGGCTTTTTCCTCTTTGGCCTCTTCCTGCTATTTTGGGATTTTCTCGCCAAATTTTAAAGCATCTGGTCTTATTGGGTTTCTTTAAATGCACCGGATAACCGAGACCGCTTTCTGATATACTTTTGGGGACAACCTGCATCCACCGAAAAAATGTTAGTTTTGTCGAAACCTGCCTGTGTTGACCTCGTTCGATCTTTAGCTCCTGGTTCTGTCTTCTCCGTGTGCTTTCCAATCTCGGGTACTTGTCACCCTCGACTCTCTCCGAACCAAGGTAGACATAAGACAAAATCACATTAAAGGAGAAAAACTAATCTTTGTAAATATTTTTCAAACAAGTTCTTTGGAAAACAAAGAGTTTAAAGATGTTTTGAAAACGTCTCTGCCTATCATGTCATGTTCTATCTCGACAACTTCCCTTTATTCGGGGTCTTGATATTCTCGACATACTGCTGGCGGACTACGAAGGTCCTTCGTCGTCCTAGCTGGGGAACTTGAAAGATGATTTTCAAGAAATCTATCACAGCCGGGGATTAATCCATATAGGGCTGGGGATTTCTTTGAAGTAGACTCTGATCTCTCGGTGCTGGGGAATTCCTCGGAGCTTAATGTGGGACTCTTGAATGAATCTTGGCGGAAATTTTGGGATCCTTCTTAAAATTTCAACCCCAGTTAAATGTTTCTTAGTAGATTTTATTCCTTCTGGCCAGAGACTTGAGACTCTGTGGCGATCGCGAGATTATTTCTCGGTATCTGCTTTGGTTTCTCTTTGGCATACTCTGCATTCTTGCTGGGGAACTTCTTCGGAGTCTAATGCTCTTCGTCTTCTGAATTTTTGAGATTCCTTTCTCAAAAATTATGCCCTAGTATCCATTTCCTGGGTGATACGGATGAACCATTGTGGCATTTGCGTATCTACAAGGATCCTCTTGTCTTGTTGGCAACGACCTTCATCTTCTGAATTTTTTTGAGATTCCTTTCTCAAAAATTCTGCCCAGTTTCCATTTCCTGAGTGATATGACCGAACCATTGTGGCGCCTACGTATCCCGTTGAGGTAGGAATCAGGTCAAACGTAGTTCCCACACTTATAGTGGGAGATTATTAGAAATAATTAAAGGAATGACCGAGGCCGACAAAGGCCGCCTACGTATCTCATTCTTGAGAATTCAGGTCAAACGTAGTTCGTACGGGGAAAGATAGATTTTCCTAAGGGGTTGACCGAGGCCGACACAGGCCACCTACGTATCTCATTGTTGAGAATTCAGGTCAAACGTAGTTCGTTCAATAGGATAGGGATGTTTTTAGCTATTACAAAGCATAAAATGATTAAAATCAGGAAATGTGATTACAGGGAAATGAAATTAAAGGAAAACTATCCCTAAACAAAGTATCTCTTCACAGTATCAGAATTGATCGATTTGGTCCACACTTGACCGTCCATTTCGGATAGGATCAGAGATCCTCCGGATAACACTTTCTGGATGACATACGGGCCTTGCCAATTGGGTGCAAACTTTCCTTTGTATTCCTTCTGGTGGGGAAAAATGCGCTTGAGAACTAGTTGTCCTATGACAAACATGCGATCTCTCACTCTTTTGTTGAATGCATGGATCATTCTTTATTGGTACAACTGACCATGGCATACGACACTCATCCTTTTCTCATCGATCAACATGAGTTGCTCGTGACGGGCATTAACCCATTCTTCATTGTTCAGTCCGGCTTCTCGAATGATCCTAAGAGATGGTATTTCCACTTCCACAGGTATCACTGCTTCCGACCAATACACCAATATATAAGGGGTCGCCCCGGTCAAAGTCCTGACGGTCGTCCGGTATCCCAATTAAGCATAAGACAATATCTCATGCCAAGATCGGTGATGGTCGACCATTTTTCTCAAGATATTCTTGATATTCTTGTAAGCGGCTTCCACAACTTCGTTTATTTGTGGCTGGTATGCGGTTTAATTATGGTGAGTGATCTTGAATTGCTCACATATTTCTTTCATCAAGTGGATGTTCAAATTTGTTCCGTTATCGGTAATAATTTACTCGGGGATCCTGAATCGACAGATTAGGTTTTTTCTAACAAAATCGGCTACAACCTTCTTGGTCACAGACTTGTAAGAAGCAGCTTCTACCCACTTGGTGAAGTAATCAATAGCTACCAAAATGAATCTGTGTCTATTCGAGGCAGACGACTCGACGGGACCAATGACATCCATGCCCAAGGCTACAAAAGTCCAAGGTGCGCTCATTGCATGAAGCTCGCTATGTGGCACTTGAATCAAATCCCCGTGGATCTGGCACTTGTGACATTTCTATACGAACTTGCTACAATCATTTTCCATGGTCATCCAGAAGTATCCAGTTCACAAAATATTCTTGACTAGGGTGAACCCATTTATGTGGGGATCACACACTCCAGCGTGTACCTCTTCCAATAGGCTTGTGGCTTCAACCGAATCAACGCATCTTAAGAATCCAAGGTCCGGAGTCCTCCTATACAGGATTTCTCCATTTAGGAAAATATTATTGGCCATTCGACGAATGGTTTTCTTTTGGTTGGAGGTCACATCTTTGGGATAGACTCCAACTTCTAGATACCTCTTGATATCATAATACCATGGTTTTTCGTCTGATTCTGCTTCGACTTACGCACAGTGCACAGGTTGTTCTTTGAGACCTATTATCAACGAATTGATATAATTCTGATCGGGATGTTGAATCATGGAGGATATGGTTTCCAAGGCATCGACAAACTCATTATGAATCCTTGGTGTATGCTTGAATTCAATCTTACTGAATCTCTTGCATAAATTTTGAACCATCTTCACATACGACCCGATTTTGGGGTTCTTCACAGCCCATTCACCTTGAACTTGGTGAATTATCAAATCGGAATCACCTATGACCAAAAGTTCTCGAACATTCATATCAATAGCTAGTTGGATACCGATAATACAAGCTTCATACTCGGCCATGTTGTTAGTGCACAGGAAATGGAGTTTAGCTGTCACCAAATAATGCTGACCAGTGTTTGATACCAAGACTTCCCCAATGCCCGAACCTTTGAAGTTGACCGCTCCATCGAAGAACAATCTCCAACGATGGTATGACTCAGCAATATCCTCACCTACGAACAGAATCTCTTCATTGAGAAAGTAAGTTTGGAGCGTTTCATAATCTTCATCAACCGGATTTTTTGCTAAATGATCTGTTAAGGCCTGTCCCTTGATTTCTTTTTGAGTCGCATATATGATGTCGAACTCACCTAGCAATATTTGACATTGGCTAATTTCCCCGTAGTCATGGCCTTTTGGAATATGTACTTCAGGGGATCCATTCTGGAAATAAGATATGTCATGTAGGACGACAAATAATGTCTCAACTTCTGAGCGATCCAAGCAAAAACACAACAAGTCTTTTCTAACAAAGTATAACAAGCCTCGTACGGAGTGAACTTTTTACTCAGATAATAAATCGTGCTCGTTCTTTCTTTCTGGTTTCATCATGTTGTCCCAGGATGCATTTGAAGGTATTTTCTGAAACTGATAGATATATTAATAATAGCTCTCTTCTCTAAGAGGAACCAATATCGGAGGACTGGACAAATAGTCCTTGAGACGATCAAAAGATTGCTGGCACTCCTTGGTCCAACAAGGCGACACATCTTTCTTTAATAACTTGAAAATGGGTTCACAAATAACCGTTGATTAAGCTACGAATCGACTAATATAATTTAGCCTTCCCAGGAAACTCATGACCTCTTTCTTGGTCTTCTGGGGAGGCAACTCCTGAATTGCTTTGATCTTTGAAGTGTCGAGCTCTATGCCCCTTCTACTTATTATAAAACCCAACAATTTTCTAGCTGGCACCCCGAAAGCACATTTGACAGGGTTCAGCTTTAGATTGTATTTTTGCAGGCGGTCAAAAAACTTCCTCAAATGGGTCAAGTTATCCAAACTCTCGCGGGATTTAACAATCATATCATCCACGTATACCTCTATCTCCTTATGAATCATGTCATGGAAAATGGTTGTCATGGCTCACATATAAGTAGCACCCGCATTTTTGAGACCAAATGTCATCACTCGGTAATGGTAGATACCCCAGGGGGTGATAAAGGTTGTTTTCTCCACATCTTCTTTATCCATTAAGATCTGATGGTATCCATCAAAACAATCCACGAATGACTGCATTTCGTGCTTCGCGCAGTTATCGATAAGGATTTGGATATTGGGCAATGGGAAGTTGTCTTTAGGACTGGCCCTGTTCAGGTCTTTATAATTGACATAGATTCTGATCTTCACATCTTTATTAGGAACTGGGACGATATTGGCCAACCAGGTTGGATACTTTGTAACCCCTACTACTCTAGACTGAATCTGTTTGGTAACTTCTTCCTTGATCTTCAGACTTAGATCTAGCTTGAACTTTCAAATCTTCTGCTTGGTGGGATCAAACCCTGGATTAATAGGCAGCTTGTGGGAGACTATGTCTGTGCTTACACCTGGTATATCATTGTAGGCCCAAGCAAATATGTCGATGTATTTTTGGAGCAATATGATAAGTTCTCTTTTCTGTGTTTCTGTCAAATGGACACTGATTTTAGTTTCTTTAACTTCTTGGTCATCTCCTAGATTGACCGTCTCAGTTTCCTCTAGATTAGGCTTTTCTTGGTTCTCAAAGTCTTTTAATTCCTCTGTCAAGTCTTCAGGAACTATAGTTTCTTCATCATATTCCTCGAAATCATCATCACGTAGCTCAGTTTGTTTGTTAATCCCTTGACATGACATGACAGTGGCAGGTTTTAACTTATTATTACTGAAACCAAAACAAAACGGGTTAGATAATAATAAGAAAATAAAAATAAATCTTTAAACGACAAATATTTTCAAAATAAGGAGGCTTTCATTTGAAATTCAGAAATATTTACAAACTATGGCTACAACCTACATGAATATAGGTTCACGCCTTTTAGCAAGCAGTAAACAGTATGAGGAAATTCAAAATATAAAGGGCGGGTCGCGGAGCCTCATTCGGACCGTCGATGAATTTTGTAAAACAAAGTCTTTGTCTACCCAGCCGAGTGGAGAGCAGCCAAGGGAGTGGCGACCCAGTTTTGCAACTTCTCACCGGGTTAGAGGTTCCTGATTGTGGTTGTTTCGGGACCTTCTTCCGCGATAGCATCACACTCCTCAAATAGATCCCCTATTCCTTCCTCCAACCCATCGCTTGGAGGACTGACGCATACTGGGAACGATTTATACAATTGAGGAAAAGGCTTGGGCAGTCCTGACCTCTTCTTTTCTTTGTTGATGGCTTCACCTTCTTGGGTCACATACCCCAATCTGTGCTTGCTCAACTATTCAGGGATACTTAAAAGTTTTATCCGACCATCAGAGTTCCTTCCTAGCCCCGAGCCTGGTTCATAACCACACCTCATCATTGTGGTCACAAGTATCTTGTAAATTGGAGGCATAGGAGTTTGAGGAGGCAGGTCCTCTTCTATGGCATTCACAATTTCCACCGTGTAAAAGTTACTCCCTCTCGAGACCTCTTCAATTGTGGTGACACAGCCATTTGTGCGACTTAGGTGGCTTCCCTATCCATGGATTACCACTTCGTGCCCTTCCTAAAAGAACTTCACCATTTGGTGAAAGGTTGATGGCATGGCCCCAACTTCGTGTATCCATGGTCATCCCAAAAGAAAATTAAAACTAGTGGTAATATCCATGACTTGTAACTCTGTTCGAAATTCAGCGGGTCCCATATGGATGTATAGGTTGACTTCTCCAAGGGTATCTCTCTGTCCTCCATCGAAGGCCCTCACATTGACCCTGCTTTGATGGATCTTTCCCAAATCGTATTCCAACTGTGTCAGTGTTGACAATGGAAAACTATTCAATCCTGATCCGTTATCGATCAGTACCCTGTTCACAACCTTTTCTAGACTCTGAATAGTGATATGTAGAGCCGTGTTGTGCATCACGCCTTCAAAGGCAACTCATCATTACTGAAACAGATGCGGTGGCTTCCTAGGAATTAGCTTATCATGGCAGTCAAGTTTTCTACACTGGTACCCATGGGCACATAAGCTTCATTTAGAACCTTGAGTAACGCCTGTCTGTGGTACAGGGAACTCATGAGCAATGCCCAAATATTTTTCTCCAAGTGCTTCACAATTGAGTACTCTTTTGGCTGCATTCTTCTCCAAAACTCTTCTGCTTCGCCTTCAGTGATTGGCCTTTTCTGCAGACTCTTCTTGTAAGCATCATCTGCCAGATTATCGAGGACATAACATCTCCCAGATCTTGTCATACCGTGAGTTGCAGCGGCTTCAATTACAAACTATTTTTTAGCCAGTACCAACACAGCAAATAGCGGCTTCTCTGCAATGCTCAAAGCAGCTATAGACCTTTCTAATTCCTCAGGCTTTCTGGGGATCGCCAGCACTATAGACCTACTTGTGAACTATTCTTCCTCTATTTTGATCATGTTTACAGTGGCTCTTCCGTGATTCGGAAGTGGGTTGTTATTAACATTTAGCGGTGCTGTATGTAAGGTGACTACCTTCTGATCGATCAAATCTTGAATCTTGTGTTTTAGATTGATGCAATCCTTTGTGCTATGTTCAGCACCTCCAGAGTGATAAGCACAATGCCGATCAACTTTGTAGAAAGGAGAGTTGACGTTACCTGCTTTATGTTGAGTGGGCTGAACTAATCCAGCGGCCTTTAGTCTTTCATATAACTGAGTTCGAGTCTCGGCTAGTTGAGTGAAAGTTTGAGAAAATTTCTTTTCCAAATTTGGTCGGGGGAGACCGGGGTTAGCGGGAGGAGGAACTTGGTGGTTGTTCTGGTTTTCAAGAGCTCATTGGTATACTGGAAAATCCTGGGGAGGTGCTTGGTAGATGGATTGTATATTTGGGACTGGAGTTTGTCATATGGGTTGCACGTTTGGTTGTGGAGCTTGATAAATAGGCTGAGTATAGTAAATCGGTTGACGATTTTGTGGAGCTGGAGGAGGGGTTGTTGGAACAAGTGTCTTCTTGTAACTAGCTCCGAAGGGTTTATGTGGTTTTGGACTAGGATTGAAAGACACCGAAGATACCTCCTCTCTTTTTTTCTTCGGGGGTCCGGTAGGTCCTGATGAAACTGGGGTTTTGGCGATTTTGCCACTGCGGAGCCCTTCTTCCACAATCTCTCTGATTTTGACTAAGTTGGCAAACTGGGCTTTTACCGCCAATATCATCTTGTCCTAAACTTCCAACTCTTGAGCGCGCATAAACACCGCACTTATTTTTTTTTTTGGTCATATGAGGCCAGACTTTTGCGGCCTCTTTTCTCCACCAATAAGCATAATCTTTGAAATCTTCATTTGACTTTTTCCTGATGTGTCCCAGGGAATATCAATCCGGGATGACTTCTACGTTATATGCGAATCTCCGGGCAAAATCTCGTGTGAGATTGCTCCACTTGAACGACTTCTTCAATTCTTGGGAGGAGAACCATTCCAATGCCTCTCTATTGAGGCTTCGGTTAAAGAGTCTCATTAGCAGGGAGTCGTTTCTTCGAGCACTGACCATCTGATCACAGTAACTCCTTAGATGGGCTTCGGGACTCCCAACACCATTGAAGATTTCAAATTTTGGAATTTTGAAACCTTTGGGCAGGTTCATCTCAGGGTGAATGCAGAGATCATCATAATCGTAGCCTTTCTCGTAAGTTGAACTCCGTAACTCTTGAATCTGGGCCATTTCTTCCCTTATTTGTGCCATATCGAGGTCACGTTTCATTTTTGTAGCCTTCAGCTCTCTTTCTTTCTCTTCATAATGATCTAGCTCAGGATTCTCCTGGAGGATAGGGTATGGTTCTGTTATGGCATGGGAAGCGGGAGGTATGTTCTGTGCCGGAGGGGGCTAGACATGTGGAATATTATTCGGGTATGTGGGGGTAAAATTATGTGGGTTAACTATGTTTGTGGCATTAGGATGATTGTTTTGGGAATTGTAGGTGTTTTGTGGAGTGTTCTAGAGGTTTGGAGGGTTTTGTGTGAAATAGGCACCTGGATTATTGTTTTGGTTATTATGTTGAACAGGGGGAGTATGGGTCTGGTACAAGGACCTGATGAGGGAGGGGTTATTGTGGACAGGTTCGTTTGAAGGCCTGGGAATGAAAGAGGAGGGGATGTCTTTTGGTTGATTTCCAGTTTGCGGAGAATTGAGTGGAGGGTTTTGAGGAGGGGGCTGAGCATCGCCCAAAGCAGGAGTATTGGTGGCGATTGCCAAGCTAGCCATGTCTTTAACCTTTTGCACTTCTTCTTGCATCTTTTCTAATTTCTTCACAAGTTCTGTGATCATTTCATTATGTTCAGCGATGATGCTGTCTCTTATAGCCAGGGCATTTTCTTCCTCACTATCACTCATTCTTTCGGCATACAAGCGAGGGTCATAGGACGGATCTAAGTGTGCTTTTGAGCGAGTGAAGTAAGAGTGTTCAGCCAGCTTTTGTCGACAAAAACTGGTTTCTTTTATCTGTTGAAATGAAAAATAACTCAAAAGCCGCTATGTTAGTTTTTTGTTAGTGAAAAATAATACAAGATATATGGCGAGAAATAAACACATAGGAATTACTTCAAACACATAAAAGTTACTTTTTGTCAAGGCAAATTGGTCCACAGGTGGTTTTGACTCAATCATTTCAAAGGACAGGATTTTGTCCGTTGATTTGGGATTAGTAGGTTTTGTCAGGAAAGGTTGATTTTGTTGATTTTGTTGATCTTGTAACATCTCTACCTATTGTTCTCCCGAACTCTTCATCATCTTCGTCGATGTGGAGAAATGACAATTTCTTTATGACATGGGTTGGGCCTTGAAGGCTGCCTACGTATCTCATGAAGGAGAATTTAGGCCCTACGTAGTTCGAACTTGTGATAGATAAGTTGTCTTGTTTCATTTCATCCACTATTCTAAATACAAGGGGAAAGTAAAAGACGACATCGGAAATAAAAATAAAGAAACTGAAAGCTAAAACGCTGCTACTTTTCCTACTTTCAGCCCTGGATGATTGGATCTGCTAGACTCTTCTCAATTTTTTCTTCAAGGATGATAAGGGGGAAACTCCAGCTCAATTTTTCACATGTCAATGAGGTATTCCAAATCGACCCAAAAGTGGTGACAAGTCTCGATATCATGGCCTCCGACCCCTTTGTGGTAGAGGCAAACTTCTTTCCCCTGATGCCAAGCCCTAGGCATCTTCCCTGGTCTCCTTTCCACGGGCTCCAGGGTCCTGGTTTGGACCATCTTAGTATAGATTTCATAGTAAGTGTCCTAGAAGACAGAGAAATCATAGCAATGAATCATCATTTCCTCAATGATGGGCATGCCATGGCCAACTTGGTCACAAGCAAGGATGGTTCGGGACCCCCATAGATGGCTTATCTGGCCGTTAGTGATCATGTGGTAAATCTGGGATCTTAGGGCATTGCATTCATTGGTAGTGTGTCCTCTGCGACGTGGATGATAGGCTCACTCTTTGTGCTCATTGTGAAGGTGACATTCGAATCCCTCAGATTGGTCAGGATGCAGGACCCCCATAGCTTTCAGGGTCTCGTAAATTTCTGAACAGAGAATCACCTTTGGATTTTTGGTATATTCACGAAAGTGAACTTTGAGGGTGATGGGCTTCCCTCCTGTCCTAAATCTGGAAGTCCAAATAGCATCATCCTTGACCTTGGTCCAGTGGCGGACTCTCATGTCAAAGAGTTGGGCCCCTTCAGTAGTGGGCACTTGCTCATTGTCTGGAGTTTCACCACTTGTTCATGCATAGGCAATGCCCAGGCCTCTAAGGATTTCCTGGTCATTTTTGAATCAAGCTGGGCTATTCCCATTATCATATCTTTGAGTTCCTGAGTCAACCCAGCTATAGTGTGTCGATCTTCTTCCTTTTTCATAAGAAATTCTTTCTCTCTTCTAGCCATTTCCTATGGGAGATTCAGTAATTGGAGATGATGATTGGGTCTGGAGTCAACCCGTGGTTCTGATATAAATACTTCTGCAACATCTGCCTTCAACCACTGCATATAGCCATCCATATACCCGGGATCGAACCTTTCTGGGGCCAAAGTCTCTAGACCCATTTTCTCAAGTGTCTTCCAATTGTGCCGGATCCTTGAAGCTTTCAGGACTTTTTCATGTTCCTTATAGTCGATGACATAGAAACCCATGTGAACGGTCGCTGGCTCGATTTGAACCCTTTCAAATTGTCTAAGAACCCTTTGCGGAGCATAAGGTCGGATCCCGCAAATTCTCGGGAGAGGGAGTAAAGCCAGGTCATGACATTTCATAATTACTTCCTTCGAGTGAAAATCATCGAACATCATCTGCACATTATCTTCTCCAAGCTTACAAAAAGCTTGGGCCCATCTTATCTTGGTCCTGTTTTTGGTGCCTCTATCCCTAAGCACTTCTGCCAACACTGCGAAGTTATCGATTCCATCTGGGTTGGGAATTTCTTGGCTTCCGTTATCTTTGGCCAGATGCTTGAGAATCCAATATTGTAGGAGTAGGTTGCACCCTTGGAAGTAACGATGACCGTTCTTGCATTTCCCCAAAGCTCTATAAATATCAGATAAGATGACTGGTACTAGAGGAAAATAGCTGATGGTGGTTCCCTCTGTCAGGCCATGGAACATGGTATAGGCCACCATTATTATTCGGGTGTTGATGCGGAGTTGTTAATTTATAGGGAATACCATGATTCCTAAAAGAGCAACAACGAATGCCAAGGCTCGGGTCTTGTCCCACTCTTGAAACGTGTAGAATTTGCCTTGGTACTGAGAGAACCCTTCCCTAGTGGCAAAATGGTTGTAGAGTTCTTGAAAGGAGATACTTGGACCCCTTATCCACGGGCATTGATTCTCCCGCAAGTGGAGATACTTTGCAATCTGAGTCGGGGTGGGTTTATTTGATATTAAGATGCCTTGTTGAGGCCTTAATCTCCTTTCATTGGCTGTACCCGCCGTCTCTAGGCAATCCCTGAGTTCTTCTATCGTTGGGGTCATTTCCATCATTCCGAATCGGAACACCATTTTCTTGATTTCCCAATATCCCGTTAAAACCTCGATCAGTTCTGGCCAGGCCTCCATATCTAATAAAGACGGCAAATGTCCCATATACTAATGGACTGTCCTATGATGGTTAGGACCCAGATTTATCCACCACATTTGGAGGAGAAGAGGCGCCTCTTTTACCATGTCAAACTTGAGGAATTTTGACATCCTACAAAATAGAATAACCTGTTAGGCCCCACCCCAGGATAATAGTCCGGTTATAACACATACGTCTTTCAAACAACACGTAGTTAGATGCTATGTCGTTGGGTCGGAAACCCGTTGACATGTTTTGGTGGTTTACTAATGGACTTAATATCCCTTAGATATTAAGACATCCTAGGCTAATGCCTATTTTCAGGATTTGGTTTCGCTTTATCCTGGGTTTCTAGAATAGGTTTCGAAATTGACCAGGAACCCGGGCGGACAACCCAAGCTTGAAACAACAAGTGACCGTTAATTGATTACGGGTCAACTACTTCATTAGTCTGTTTCAAAAATTGTGTGTTTTGTCAAGAACGACCGCAAAGATTTGCGTAATCACCTTTTTACCCCTAATATATTCTAATGTTTTTCCAAGAGAGGCGGAAAATGCCATGAACAGTTTATAATTGCAGAAAAAGTAATAAATTTAAAGAAAGCAATAAAGTTACAATTATTACAATTTCTGAATAGTTAGTCAAACAACTTAGTTTCAAACAATAAGGTTAGAACCTAGTTGAATTATCTCCAGCAGAGTCGCCATTTCTGTTTTGATCCTTTTCGGGCAAGGACGGAAAAACATGGCTTTGTTCGTTGAAAAGTTCATTTCAAAAATCTAATTAAAGTTTTCGAAACATTTTCAATTAAAAGCAATAGTCGCCACTTAGTTTCTATAAAGTAAAAATCAAGAAAAACTTATAAGAACTTTTAAAACCCCAAAACAGATAAAAGTTTTGAAAGTTAAGAGATTAAGGGTAAGGGTTTAGTTTAATACTCTTGGAAGGGTGTTGAGGCACCAAGAGTATCCGCTAACTTGCGGTTGCCCGGGCTTGTTTGAAAAACTAACTTGTTGACTAACTTTAAAAAGACGGGATTGATTTTAAAAGAAAGTTTTATATATAAGAGGGTTATTCTATAAAGACAATATGAAAGAGTTTGTTTTTACATAAAAGAGTTGATTTTTTTAAAAGAGACAATATACGAAAGAGTTGGTTTTTATTGCACATAAGGGAAAGGCGTCAATATTTAATGAAAACATTTTCACGAACAGTTGAAAGAAATAGTGATTAATATTAAAAATATTTGAACAGAAATATTAACTTCGTTTGGGAATAATTTGACTAAGTTTAAAAGGTTAGTCCAAATTATGCAATTAATACTAATTAACAATTTAAGACATATAACATAAGAAGTTAAGGACTAATCCTGTCCTAATTCGAGTGTGTGGGCCCTCTTTAGGCCCACTGCCATTTTTCTTTGGACTTAGTCCATTTTCCCAACTTTCTGCCCTTTTGGGCTGCTGCTGCTTCGTAGTGCGTTTTGGCCCATTTTCTTCATTCTTGCTTAGTCCATTTTTTTTTGGACTTTTCTGCCGGTACAAATTTGTTTGGGCTTGGCCCAATTTTTTTCTTCTGCTGCTGCTTCATTTTCACAAGTTCAGCCCCCTTTGTGCTTAGTCAGGCGGACCCAGACAATGTTGGGTTAGGCCCAATGGAAGAAATGCAAAGGAGGTTTTGGGAGTCCAATTGGACTCCACCATATTATCATGCACAAAAAAGAGAGAAGTAAAAATAAAGATTAGTATGTGTCTAAATAAAATTAAGCAAGAAACAATCAAGCAATATACAGATTTCATACTTAAAGAGTATATTTTTCTAACAGTTGGTTCGTTTGAAATTAGTTGACAATCACAGAAATTCACACCAAGTTTAAATATACGAAATAGGATGTATAGACTAGTCTAAGACAACAAACCATTAATTTTAAACAAATAAGGATCATGCTTTCATATTCACAATATTTCAAACCTTCAACCCAAACACCAACAAAGGCTATTCATTTGAATTTATCATTTTTTAGAAGCCAAGGTGGATAAAGAAAGGAAATAAATCATATACTCATGTGCACAGATTTTGAAAAGAGGCATAACATGTTATCATGGGGGTACAAAACAGTTCCAAACATACTTGTTATTCACTAAGTTATATTTAATACCCCAAATCTTGAAGGTTAAACATAAAAATGAAGATTTTAGCCATAGAAGGACTTAATGAACCAAAATCTTAAGGGTAGTTTAACACCAAATTACTTAGAGTTTGGAAAAGCTAGCTAAGGAACATGATCTTAATATCACATATTACCAAAAGAAAAATAGGTCAGGAAGAGGGAACAAGAAGTCTAGAAAGATTTTAATAGGGTAGACATCAATCACAAATGTATAACTAGTTGAAAATCATATGAGAGCCGGGGGGGGTTCTAGAGGAAATGTTATCATGGAAAGAACCAAAACTATTAATCTAACATAGCATTTGCAAACAGACCATACTTTAAGTAATATCATGCCCAAAACAGCAGCCAAATCACACTAGTTTCAATGTTCATGTGGAGCATGCAGTATACAAGGGGGCAATGAAATCAATATCTATTAAAGGGTCGAATAGGGGAACTTGCAAAGATGAAGAGAATATCATAAAGGGATATGACTCATCTCTGGTTCCTAATCACAAAAAGAACTCATATACCACTTAAAGATATTCATACAACAACATAAGATTCAAATTTTCCAAACCAAACCAAGGCAGGCTCTAAACCTTGACTAGCAAACCTCACACATAGTAATTTTAACATGATCAAAAATAGTAAAGAAGAAGGAAGATAAAGCAGGATAAGAGCTTTAATCAAGTCAAAAGAAGCAGGGGAAAAACAGGAAGGGGTGGAACAAAATTGATCATTCCATGTCAACTAGTTCCGACAACAAGTCTTGAACCTATATTCGTAGCATTTTTCATGTTACCCAAGTCTTACAGAAAACCAATGAAACTATAAAGTTTCCAAGAGGAATCAATACTCAGAAATTACAACAAACATCAACCTTAACACGAGAAAAACAACATCTAATATTTAACCAATTCACATACACGAGTTGGTGTCAACACATATCCATTTTAGCATAGACAAAACAGGGTAGATTTCACATCATTTAGCAACAAACTAGACTACAAACTTATACTTACACCTACTATCTTCATAAATTAAACACACTCAGTGAAACATCATGCTTATAACACGAAATTGCTACTCAAAATCATAATAACAGTCTAAAATTCAAACACATATCTTTAAAACTAACAAACAAGACTAGAACCCAAATTTCTCCAAGATTTAAGCATCATAATGCAAAAAATGAAAATAAACAGTAAAGGGAAGAGGGTAACGGGTTTACCTTTTTTGGGGCAGCAGCTTGGACCACGAACTTCACTGGAAAGCCTTACCACCACCAGATTTATATCAACCTCATTTAGAATTCGAATTTCTTAGTGTTTTCTTCCCCAACAGCTGACTGGTTTTGTGAGGTTATAGAAACGATTCTCCATAACCCCAAATTTTCCCCAAAATCCGCTCCTTTAGATACAGCTGGGGGGGTATTTATAGGGAATTTTGGGTGAAAATGAGGGGGAATACCAGAGGGGTTTTTGGGGATTTTGCTGAGGAATTCAAATTCCTCAGCTAGAGCAACATTCACAGCAATAACTTGTACCAAATTGTACAAGTTTTACGGATTTAGCGGAGAGGAGTGACTCCTGGAGCTTCTAGAAGTTTCTCAACTTTGCCAGCTCAATTTTTGACGGAGCTAGAAATGGTGTTTGGGAATTTTGACGGAGTTAGAGCCATTGTTGAAGCTGAGCTATTAGGAATGGTACCATCTTGGTACAAATCTTGAGCGGGGTTCGGAGAGCAAGGACGATTGGAGGTGTGGATTCGTTCTATATCGCCTCTCTCAGTACCTTCATGATACAATTCTCGTGCCTAGCACGCAATTTTGGTATGGGGAAATAAAGAAGAAGAGGGAATGTTGGAGGGCGCGGCTAGGGTTTGATGTGAAGGTTGAGAAAAAATGAGCAAAGGGTCGTTTGTCATCTGTTGTGTTAGAGAGAAAAGGATAAAAGAGTATATGAGTGATGTTGGGTCGGTTCTGGCAGGTAAAATGTGTTGGGCTAGGCGGATGAAAGAGTTGGGCTAGCCGGGTTAGGGGATTTGTTGGCCCAAATGGAGGCTGAAGCAAAGGGGTTATAAGGGTGTTTAAAGTTTGGCCACATTTGCAAAAATGTGGCCACTTTAGGTTTAAGCAGGTAGCCAAATTATGAATAAATTGATGAAATTCAGCTAGAATTTAAATGATTTAAGGAATTAGGCTAGCATTGGAATATAGACGAACTAATTACAATCAATTCTTGAGCTCATTTAACTTAAACAAATTGAAATAATTATTGAATTTAACACTTAATTACCTCTTAATAATTATGAAATTAATTTATTCAATTAACTCTCGTTTTGAATTAACTTGGAGGAAAATCAAGCGTTCAATTCTTTAAAATTTCACATAACTAAATATGAAAAAAATATAAATTATTACTCAGAACTATCATAAAGCTTATTTGGAAAATATTTTATCCCCCTTTTTTATAGAAATAATTATTCCAAAAATTGTTTAAAATTTAAAAAGGCTCAAGATTAATTCGTAATGTGGCGGGTAAAAATTGGGTGTCAACACACGTATGGGCAGAAGGTGCGCCAGGCCTTACCTCTTTTTTCCCTTCGCCCACGAGTTGCCTTGGCTGCCTATGCATGCTCACGTGCGCGATGGCCAGCCTGCGTGTGTGATGAAGAGGTGTCAGGACCCACCTCCCCTAGATCTTTATATGTGTGAGGGCTAGGCCACCTATTCCAGGTGACATGCATGGTAGCCTGCCCACATGCACAAAGTCTTATGCCATGCTGCTATATATATGATCAACTTTGGTTTCTTCTCCAATATTTCGAAATTCTCCATTGATTTTAGGCTTCAAGTACTGGTTTAAGAGCTAAAACTCACCTCCTATATTCTGGTAAGTTTAACTTAATTCCTCTCTTTTTTCATCATTAATTCATGTTATCTTCCATTTAAATTATGTTAGTTCCTTTATAAAAATCTTGATCAAGTGGACTTTTGGGGCTGTTTTGGGCCCCGAAATGAGTCCCGTTTGTGCTCAAATTTTGGGCATGGGTTTGAACCAGCTAAAAATATAATTGTAAAATTTATTTTCCATTTTGTTGCACGAACCCTGAGGGTCATTTTCCAATTCGATTTCTGGCCTAAAATTATGTATATCAATATGGATGTCATTTTTCTCATCTTAACACCTAGTTTATGTTCTTGATAGTGTGGTAGCATTCTAAGGATATTCGAAAGGGAAAGTCACACAAGTGATGGTTCATGCTTGCAGTTCATCCCCGAGGTAGGTGTAACGACCGGGTTTATCATTACGGGTAAACTTTTCATGCCAAGTTTTGAGTCAGAAAACTTCTGGGTTTGGGAGTTGAAAATTTTGGGCTAGACTAGTCTCGGCCGATTTTGGAGTGAGGTGGGGTCTAGGGCAATCCGGGTGAGGAATGATCAACGTATCTTGAGTGGAGCTAGTTTTCTATTGAGCTAAGTCATAATGGAGTCCGGGGGACTTTTCAAAATTGAATTCGGGTAAGTAAAACTTTCGGTATCGAGGTTAGCATGAATGGGTTGTTCTGGGACATCGGGGATTTAACCCTATAGCAGTTGATCCACCGCTATAGCAACCTCTATTGTAGCAGAAAACTTACCTCTACAGCGGAAGACAACATCGGTCAGCACCGCTATAGCATATGGTTTTGCTACAGCGGTACCGCTATAGAAGAGCGTGGACCACTATAGCAGACCAGTCGAGTTTTAATGCAGAAAACTTTCCCAAAACATTCAATTTTCATCAAAAATGTTTTGGGAGAAGGGCAAGGAGAGTTTGGGCGAACCTAATCAGTTTTCCATCATTTTCATCCTAAAGGTAAGAATTCTACTCCCCAAACTCCATACTATCTTTCCTACGCTATAGAACTGCTAGGGGTTGTAATGACCCTTCCGGTTATTTCCACGAATACGGTTTCCTTGTGCCGTTAGAGCGTGTTTGTAGCGGCCCCAAGTCACTTAAGGCTCGTCAGGACCGGTATTTTGGTGTTGGGCCCATTTGTTTGGTCGCATTATAAGTTTTGAAGCCAAGCAAGTCGGCAAAAGCTATCGTAAGTTCTTTAATGAATTTTCTGAACTTTGGGTCAAATGTCTCAGGGCTTTTCTCTCAATATATAAAGAGTTAGAAGTCCCCCAAAATACCAAATTGAAGGTTTACGAGTCTAGTTTCCAACGCACAAAACCTCACATCCAACTGATCTCAGAGTAAAAAGTTATGACTGTTTTACCGCGGACTGTCTGGCAGAAAACGGGTTGCAAACCGGGTCGCGAATCAGGTCGGGTTAAGCTCAATTTAAGCCTCAACTTCGCGTTTTAAAACGCCATTTCAGTTCCAAAACAGTGAGAAAACATAAGGGAGGATCCCGAGAGAATTCTTGAGTATCAAAATCGTGCGTTGGTGAATTACGAGCCTAGGCCTAAGAATTTTATTAGCATCGTGCGTGTATTTGAAAATATTTTATTTAAAAGTTAAATTTGGTAAAAATTATATTATTATTGCCTTTTCAAAATATTTTAAAGGTTTATGAAAAATATTTTGTTACGATATAATTATATATGTATTTATTTTATAAAGTTTTTATACATTGTAATATTTTAACGGAGATAGTAAAATTAGTTATGTTGAAGATTATTATTATAATATAGTAGGTTTTGTTTGAAATAATTTTCTATGAATTATGGTATATTTAAAATATTATATTTATTATACCACGAATTTATACAATACCCGAATACTTACATAACGGGACAAAATCATTTTGTTTTAATAATTGAATTGCCACCTCCATTCCACGTGGAGGTGGAGGAGGTGGCCAGTAAAGCTAAGGGTAAGGGAGTGGTGGCATTTGGAGTTGGCAGCATATTTATCAATTGTTCTTAAACATTAGAAATGTCATTAAGATAGATAAACTTCAGCAAACAATTTAATTCCTTTTGCTCTACATATCTATACAGTATATAGATATTTAGGCAGAGAGGTGCATATCTGCACATGGAATTAAAAGGAGAATTAATTATCTACGTCAAGTTATTCCATCCCAAATCCGATTCCGATATAGTTTTGGATTTTCTCGGAGTGGTTCGAGCTTGGACATCGTTGTTCTAGCAGCTTGTCGTTGGACGACAGGTAGGTTACGGTTTATTTTCCCTAGACTCCGCATATATAAATTAAAATTGTATTAATGGGCATCCTTGGGTTGGTTTATTAGGTTGGTACCACAGACCTTGACCGCTTTATTCATGTCCGCCTTCTTTTGTTTCTCCATTGCTTGTAGTATTTGCCGATATATTTTATTTACCCTTGTGGTCCTGTGAGGCCTTGCTGACTCTGGAACATAGAAGGTGGAATTTTGGGAATGTCCGCGAGTCCCGGACATAGAATTATCCTTCTAGGTTGGTTATGCTTGCTGAGTAGCTGTGGGCCTGTGCAGGGTCGATAGGTTGATTGTGAGCTGCTGGGCAGCTATTGTGTTTGATCATACCATTTCCATGCATATAAAGAGGTTTTATCCATGTTTTACTATGGTTTTGGCTTCGGGCCTACTGGCACTATTTTCTAAACCTTGCATGGCCCCGGGGGCCTGTTTTTGATGGAAATGATTTGGAAATGGTTTGATTTAACTTGTGAATATTTTTGGGCAACAAAGTAAAATTATGTTTAAAATCATCAGTTTTACGATTATCGCTAGACTCGGCAGGGCCGGGGTGCTAGTTGAGTTTTCTTGTTACTTGAGATGATTTTTAGCCTCGGTCGGACCGAGCACCTGAGATGACTTTTTACTGTTTAGACCCGGTTATTCCCGGGCACCCTTGGAGGGGTTTTTGAGACATTTTCCTACTATTTTAGTCCTGGACAGGGTCTGGGCATTGCATATTCGAGACTGGGTCTCTGTCCTGATACCGGACTTGCTTCCGGACGATATGTTCTGATACTGAGTTTTAGTATGGGGTCTGGGACCTCCATGGACCTTGCCATCCGAGCCAGGGGCTACGGGCTGCGTGTGCCGGAGGAGGGGTATACGGTGGAGTAGAGGTATACGGGCAGTGTCCTTCCATGGAACCTACCTGCTGGGCCGGATCGGCGCCGGAGAAGGTACATACAGAGATACCATGGCACTTGAGATCTTCATGCATCATATCATTCATTGTTTGAGGCTCCACCCTTGTTTGTTATTTGCTGATTGTACGCTCCGGTATTATGGGATGCCGGAGGGTTTATTTTCACTTGTTTGTGTTCCTCGGTTGTATGGGCGGCCGGGGGACTGTAGGTAGACTTTTGCTTTTTACTTACAGAGTTTTTCTCTATTATGGATAAGTATGAGATTGGTATAACTAGTTGAGTTGAATTCATGTCTCTGAGCATGCCTATTATTACTCTTTCTCTCTTCTTCTTACACTTAAGGTTACCGGTATACCGTCCATTTCGTAAACTTGTTTTATATACACTGTTGTTGCAAGGACCCCAGGTGCGTTGTTTCTTACTTTCACCTGTGCCTATGGTGTGTATATTCTGCTTACTAGCCTCACATGTGGTTCTGTTGATTTCCCTCTGGGCTAGTTCCTGTGTACCTTCCGTTGATTTCTGTGACTACTTGCTTCTATTCTGTCTATTACTATGCTTTTATCTTATATGTGCCCAGTCGGCCTATGATACCTACTGGGTACCTTATGCTTCGCATTTGGTGCTCACCCCTACCCCCTACATCTTTGGGTGCAGATCCTAGCATGGGCCATCGCCGTTAGATCATTGTAATTCGTGCTTGGAAATCTGTCGGGGACTACTTCAGACTGAGGGTGAGCTCTTGGCGATCAGAGCTTAGCTTTAGTTTATCTTTTGATTCATGTACTCTATTACCATTCAGAGACATCTGTATATATAGTTTTGGTTTATTTGCACTCCATGTATGTAGTTTGGCTCTGTACTATGATACCAGGTCTTGGGGTTTGGTTTAGTTTTCGCAGATGTATATATTTATATCCCTGTTATCTATTTTATTCGTCTTGTTCCCGTATTTGCTAGATAGTATCCCATTACTAACTGTTCTGGGCTACGGGGATTGGTTCACCTACCGGGGGTTGTAGGTGCCATCATGACCGAGAAATTGGGTCGTGACAGGGGTGGACTTGAAGAAAGGTTTAGAATGACCTAGAATGGTAGAATCCAGGAAAAAGGGGATTATAGGGTGTATAAGTTCTTGAGAGTTGTTAATTTCATTAGATTATGATCATGTGATCTTAATTCTCTAAATGTATCCATCAAAATGGTAGGAATAGGTGAATTAATGGTGGGAAAGCCTGGGAAAAGGGTTGAATGATCGTGGTTGGCCTGGGGTTTGGGATTTTTGCATAATTCGGGTAACTAGTAGGCCACAAGGATTGATTTTTGGTTATTATGTGTTGTTTTAGACCAAGAACCGGCAAGAACTTTGGGAAACGGAAAGCTTCGGTTGAGTAGAGCTTAGAATATTTTGAGGTAGGTGATGGTTATTGATTTCTAATATGCATTATGTGTTCACATACTATTTCGTAGTAGTGTATGAGTTGCATGTTTAGGGAATAATTGTGAATGTCTAGTTGTCCGGTATTCAGTCTTATGAAATAAACATCTTATGTTTGCTTGTTGGTTTTACAAGTATATTTTTTCATTCTTTATGATTGATTGGACTTGTTATGTCATTTGATTGGCTCGGGTATCACGCCTAGTACGGGAATTACGAATGGTTGGCTTGGGTACCACGCCTAGTACGAGTATACTAACGGTTGGCTCGGGTACCATGCCTGGTATGGGAAATCATAGTGGTTGGCTCGCGTACCACGCCTGGTATGGGTTGTTTTAGTTGCATTGTTGTATTCTTTTGATGGTTCCATGAGTGGACCGAGTTATATTCTTGAATTGTGAAATTTTCATGCGGTCCATGGGAGGCCGGGTGATTTTACGTAAATATGAGGTTCGTATTAGGTAGACAGGATTGCATACCCAACACTTAGGTGATTTTAGGGGGATCCTTGGTTGGTCCGGGTTATGTGAACAAGGGTACATGTTATTGCTTTTGGGTGTGGTCAATAGTTGTTACTTGGTTCATGTGTTAATAAGCTAAGGGAGGGACTTAATATCTGGTTACTTGTTGACTTACTACATGTTTCCTGTACCTTTATATGTCATGGTTTACTGTTAATATTATGTTTATTAGAGGTGGCCGATGATCCTACAAGTACACGGTGGCTGTGTACTGATTCTGCACTTGCTTTTCTTTTGTGAGTACAGGCAATCTTCCGGTGGCTGACACGCGACCTAACCTGTAGTCCCAGCGCTTTTAGTTATCAAGGGTGAGCTGCTTCGATGGCTACCTTGGTTTATTCTTGTTAGTTGTAGCCCACTTTTTTTGGGCTTAGACCTTGCATATTTTGGGGTTGCATCCCCGTAATTTCTAGATAATATGGTAGAATGTTTTGGTATAATGACTTTAAGGTTCTCGGGAGGATGTTTCCGCAATTTTAAGATATAGTGTTTTGAGATTTTATTGTTAGTTTATTTTATGTGTTGGTTTTAAGATGCTAGAATAGTTAAGTGACAGGTCAGTATTGGTCTGCTCACCCGAGGGTATTGGGTAGGTGTCACTCATGGCGGTCTGGGTTGTGAAAAGGATTGTATCAGAGACCTAAGTTCATTGATCTCATCGTACCAAATTAGGTCTAGTAGAGTCTTGCGGAACGGTATAGAGACGTCTGTACTTTTCTTTGAGAGGCTATAGGACTTTAGGAAAACTATCTCTTCTTTCTTCCTTCTAAAACTTGATTCCAATTGGTATCTGACTTCGTTCACTCTTCTGTTCGCAGATGGTTAACACAAGGAAAAATGGAGTCCCAACAGTGGGCCTGGCTGTCAGAGGTAGAGGAAGTGGAAGGGGTAGGGGCCAAGGTAGAGAAACACCCGCTAGGGGTGGAGCTCAAACGGTTGCAGGAGCATGTGAAGTGACACTTCCCCCACCCCAGGATCAGGTTGAATAGGAAGTCGAGGTTGTTGTTGAGGAGGGTGTAGAGCAGGTGGACGCAGCACCGGCTAGAGGTTCTGGTCGTCCCCCTATCATACCTAAAGCATTTCAGCAAGTGTGGTCCTTCCTGAGTAGGCTAGTTAGTGCTAGAGCAAACCCCATGGGGACTAAAGATCAGGTTCCGAGTACTCAGCCAGCGACTACTATATGTCCTAGAATGGATGCGGCGTCGGTCACAGACGACATCTTCAGACCAATGCTAGGTCCGATCATGATAGGGAATGTGCACGAGATACTAACCAAGTTCCTTAAGCTGAAATATCCTATGTTTTAGGGTACTAAAAAGGAATATGCTTATGAGTTCATATTAGATTGTTATGAGAGGCTGCACAAGCTGGGCATTGTGCAACAACATGGGGTTGAGTTTTTCACTTTTCAACTACATAGTGATGTTAAGTAGTGGTGGAGGTCTCATGTGGAATGTCGGCCATCTATTTTGCCCCCACTGACTTGGGAGTAGTTTCACACTCTCTTTTTAGAGAAGTATGTGCCTCGTACTTTGAGAGATTGCAAAAAGGATGAGTTCCTGGCTCTGGATATGTTAACATGTCAGTCTCTGCTTATGAGGCTAAGTTTCATGCCTTTTCTCGTTTTGCTACGCAGTTGTTGGGTTCTGAGGAAGAGCGGATTTGGTTATTTATGAAGGGCTTGAATATAGATTTACAGGTATAATATGTGCATATGACTTCAGCAAGGAAGGGCTTCAATGAGGTAACGGATTATGTTAAGAAGTTACAAGGGGTCAAACAGGGTCGGCGAGGCAACTTTTAGAGAGGCCGGGAAGATAGGAGGAATGGCAGTGTGGGCATGGGTGTGGTGCAGCCAGCCAAAGAAGTAGCTCGGATTGATGACCGGGCTCAATGTTATGATTTTCCAGCGAATTCTAAGGCAGAGGTATTAGACGCGGTGATCACAAGTACAATTCTTATCTGTGATAGGATGGCTTCAGTACTTTTTAACCCAGGTTCTACCTACTCTTATGTGTCTGTGAATTTTGCTTTATGTCTGGACTTGATTTGTGATATCCTTGATTCCCCTATCCATGTTTCCACCCTGGTTGGAGAGTCTGTGATTGTGACTTATATTTATCATGCTTGTTGTGTAATATTTGTGGGGTTGAATACTTGGGTGGATTTGGTAATTCTGGATATGGTAGACTTTGATGTCATTTTGCGCATGACCTGGTTATCTCCTTATCATGCTGTACTAAATTGTAAAACTAAGACTGTGGCTCTAGAAATTCTTGGTAAGGATTGGCTAGAGTGGAAAGGTGTGTACAGGCCTAAGCCGGTTAAGATCATATCTTTTGTTTGGGCTAGAAAGCTAGTGGGGAGAGGGTGTTTGGCCTTTTTGGCTCATCTCTAGGATGATAGTGTGGAGTCCCCATCTATTGAGTCAGTTCCGGTTGTTTCAGAGTTTCAGAAGGTGTTTCCGGTGGATTTGCATGGTATGCCTCCGGACAGGGATATCGATTTTTGTATTGACTTGGAGCCGGGCACTCCCCCAATTTCCATTCCTCTATACCGTATGGCTCCGGCCGAGTTAAGAGAACTTAAGACTAAGCTGCAGGAACTCCTAGATAAGGGATTTATCCATCCCAGTGCTTCGCCTTGGGGTGCTCCAGTCTTGTTTGTGAAAAAAAAGGACGGTAGTATACGAATGTGCATAGATTACAGGCAGTTGAACAAGGTTATGATCTGGAATAATTACCCTTTACCCCATATAGATGATCTTTTTGACCAGTTACAGGGTGCATCTGTATTCTCAAAAATTAACGTGAGGTCAGGTTATCATCAGTTAAATATTAGGCCCGAGGACATTCCTAACTCGGTATGGGCATTGCGCCTTCTTGGTGATGTAGTTTGGGTTGACTAATGCACCAGCAACATTCATGAGTTTGATGAATGGGGTGTTTAAATCTTATTTGGATTCTTTCATCATTTTTTTTATTGATGATACTTTGATCTACTCCAAGAGTAGGGAGGACCATGTTGAACATCTCTGTATCGTGTTGGAAATATTTAGGCTCCTGAAACTTTATGCAAAATTCTCCAAGAGTGAATTTTGGTTGACTTCAGTCGCATTTTTAGGACACGTAGTGTCATAAAAGTGGGTAATGGTGGATTCCCAGAAGATTGAGGCAGTCAAGAATTGGGCTCGGCCTAGCTCAGTGACTGAGGTGAGCTATTTTATGGGACTTGCAGGTTACTACCGTAGGTTTCTCAAGGACTTTGCATCTATTTCTACTCACTTGACAAGGTTGACTCAGAAAGAGGTACCGTTTGTGTGGTCAGAAAAGTGTGAGGAGAGCTTCCAAAATCTCAAGACACTCCTTACTACGGCTCCCATCCTTTCATTGTCGGTTGAAGGTAAGGATTTTATTGTTTATTGTGATGCTTCACATTTGGGTTTGGGTATTGTGTTGATGCAGGATAGGAATGTGATAGCCTAAGCATCTAGGCAGTTGAAGGTACATGAGAGAAATTACCCAAACCATGACTTAGAGTTGGCAGCGGTGGTGTTTGCACTCAAGATTTGGAGATACTATATATATGGGGTCAAGTGTGAGGTGTTCACTGGTCATCACAGTTTATAGCATTTTTTTACTCAGAAAGACTTCAATCTGAGGCACAGAAGGTGGATGGAGTTCTTAAAGGACTATGATGTGACCATTCATAACCATCCGGGTAAGGCTAATATGGTGGAAGATGCATTGAGCTGGAAGACAGTTAGCATGGGCAGTTTTGCTTGTTTGGGGGTGTCCAAACAACCATTGGCAAGGGAGATTCAGCCTTTGGAATCTAAATTCATGCACCTGGGTATCTCAGAACAGGGTGGTGTGTTGGCTAGTATCGAGGTCAACTCCACATTCATAGAGGAGATAAAGGCCATGCAGCTTAAGGATTCACAACGGAGCAAGCTTCAAAGAAAGGTAATATCTGGATAGTCCAGAGATGCCATGTTGGACACTGGTGGGGTGTTGAATTTTAGGGGAAGGGTTTGTGTGCCTGGGTTGATGACATAGTTCAGAAGTTACTGGCAGAGGCTCATAGATTGTGGTATTCAATTCATCCGGGCATAACCAAGATGTACAGGAATTTGAGGCAACTTTATTGGTGGTCGGGGATGAAAAGGCACATAGCTGATTTTGTGTCTAAGTGTCAGAACTGTCAGCAGGTCAAATATGAGCACCAAAGGCCTGCAGAACTACTTCAGAGAATGTCCATTCCTAAGTGGAAGTGGGAGAGAATAGCCATAGATTTCATTGTGGGCCTTCCAAAGACTTTGGAAAGGAATGACTCTATTTGGGTCATTATGGACAAGCTGACCAAGTCAGCTCATTTTATTCCGGTTAGGGTGGACTACAATTCGTAGCAGTTGGCTAGGATCTATGTAATGGAAATCATGAGACTGCATAGGGTGCCACTGTCCATCATTTCAGACAGGGGTACGCAGTTTACCTCTAAGTTTTGGGGTATTTTACATGAAGAGTTTGGCACTCAACTCACCTTCAGTACAACCTTCCATCCTCAGACTGACGGTCAGTCGGAGAGAACAATTCAGGTGTTAGAGGACATGCTAAGAGCATGTGTGATTGACTTTGGAGGTCATTGGTACCAGTTCTTGCCATTGTGTGAGTTTTCATACAACAATAACTACCACTCTAGTATTGACATGGCACTATTTGAGGCACTGTATGGGAGGAGTTATAGATCACCTATAGGGTGGTTTGAGGCAGGCGATGTAAATCCTCTGGGCATAGACTTTGTAAGGAAAGTGCAAGAAAAAGTAAGGGGTATTCAGAACAAGTTGCTAGCACCAGAGCAGGCAGAAGGAATATGCAAATCACAAGGTAAGGACATGAGCTTTTAGGTTGGTGAACAGGTATTATTGAAAGTGTCGCCAATGAAAGGGGTTATGCATCTCGGTAAGAGGGGCAAGCTCAGCCCCCGGTTTATTGGTCCAATTGAGGTTCTTGAAATTATAGGGCCAGTGGCTTATAAGTTAGCACTGCCGCCCAGTTTATCCGGTGTCCATCCAGTATTTTATGTATCCATGCTGAAGCGGTACCATAGGGTTGGAGATTTCATCATCAAGTGGGATGAAGTATTACTAGATAAGGACCTTCGCTATAAAGAGTAACCGGTTCTGATTCTTGATCAGAATGTCCAAAAATTAAGGATAAAGGTGATTAATATGGTAAAGGTTCAGTGGAAGCATCATCCGGTTGAGGAAGCCACTTGGGAAACCGAGAAGGACATGCGAGACAAGTACCCTCACTTATTTGAGGTATCAGATACTACTCTTCCCTTCATTATTTCTATATTTTTGGGTTTGATCATTCAGGGATGAACGATGGGTAAATTGGTAACTATTGTAATGATTGGGTTCATTGTTACGGGTAAACTTTTCGTGCCAAGTTTTGAATAAGAAAACTTTTGGGTTTTGGAGTTGAAAATTTTAGGCTAGGCTAGTCTCGACCAGTTTTGGAGCGAGGTGAGGTCTAGGTCAATTCGGGTGAGGATTGGGTAATGTATCTTGAGTGAGCTAATTTTCCGTTTAGCTAAGTCATAAAGAAATTCGGGGGACTTTTCTGAATTAAATTTGGGTAAGTAAAACTCCCGGTGTCGAAGTTGGCGTGAAGGGGTTTGTCAAGCCCCGAGGCTACCCCCTAGATGTAACATGGGACCCGAGACCACGAGTGTCCCAAGTTAACCCTTGGTCATAGCATACTCAGTCATTCATAAAGAAACATGGCGGAAGCATAATATAGAAAGTTAAGCAACCCAACACATAAATGATAAGTCAAGATGAAACACAATCCAAAACAAGAGACTCAAATACTGTCTATGTCTGAAAATCCTCTACACGTGACAAAAGGAGTTGCTAGGACAAGACCCAAGAAAACTCAAGGTACATAAGTAAATCACCAAAAAGTAGCTAGAATCATAACTAGCCGTCGAACAATGAAGACTCACTAACACTGACTAGAAATGCCCTGCGGTCTCTAGCCATGTGCCTGAGGGAGGGAACCCGAATCTGCATCATCAAGAGGATGCAACACAAAGTATGCGTCAGTACTATAGGATGTACCGAGTATGTGAGATATGCATGATCATGATAAAAATATACTTAAAACATGCTTAAGATGAGTTCGTTCGTAAAAAGAGATAACATAAGAAATTATCAAGATATAAGACCTAAAACATGAAGTAAAGTCAAGATTCAAGTAAGGTATCATATAACTTCATAGATTGAAAATAATCATGTGGGAGTTTCTCTTAACCGACATAAACCATGTTGAGCTACATGGAGTCCAGTGTCATGCACCCACACTTAAAAGGGTTGTCCTAACTGGCCAAAGTTAGAACCATGTCATACCAGGATCCTGTCATAAGCCACAGAGGGCACCTACATTGGCACATACTTCTAGGACTAAGGGTACTCTCACCTAATCTAACTCGGTGTTAAATACTACTCCCAAAACACACACATATATATATAGCATGAGGGTCACAATAATGTGATATATCAAGATGTCAAAACTTATTTATAAACATCTTCATAACCCGGATCTTTATACTACTCACGAACCTTGGTTTAGAAAATAATTCATGAGCATTGATGGCACATAAGGTGTCTTGTCTTACATAATAATTCATAACTTGAAAACTTGCATGACTCTAGTTCAACTTTATAATAACATACTTCTCCTAGAACATATGAACTAGGCATGTACTTGCTTGAAAATCCATGAAAAACATGCTATCAAATACCCTATTTTCTTACATCAATTCATGCATGTAGGATTTACCATAATTAGCCTTCAATTCATGAAATAGGAGTTCACATATAAAACAACTCATGCAAAATCATGCAATTTAACATAAATTGCATAATAGAATCATGAGAAGACAATTTTAGCAAAACACATAAGAATTGGGTAAGAATCCTAATTTGAAAGTTCTTGAAATCAAAATAGAAATTAGGGGAACAAGGGTGAAAGAAACTCGTTGTTGAATACCCACATACCTTGATTGAAGCTAACCCACTTGAAATTTAAAAGAAGAGGAGACTTGAATTTGGAGCTTGAGACTTGGAGCTTGAAGGAGTTGTTTTCCCAATTTGGTTGATGAATGAGGGATAATGAAAGACTTAGGCTAAATTTGGGTAGAAACCCTTCTAGAAATAGTCAAAATGACATAATTTAGGATATTAAAAGATGGGTAATGACTAAAATACCCCTGGAACATAATTGGGAAAGAGCTGATAAAAGGCTCGGCTCCAAAGACCACAGGTCAGTCTATGGACCATCGTCTTGAATGACGACCCGTCAACTGTTTCGTGGTTCCAAAAGCCACTTCTGGGGGTCTATTGGAAATTTATTCCATGAGTCATACTAAGGTCCGTGATTCAGAACGACGGACCATCCTGTAGACTCGTGATTTAACTTAGGGCACTGGGGATCAACTAATCCTCAGGAACTATGTATAGAAGGATGACCCGTGGTTCAAGATGACGTGTCGTCAACCAACTCGTCATATCCAGGACCCTTTTATGGGGGTCCTCTAGAACCATGAACTACGAGTCCACATGATGGGTTGTGATTCCAAACCATGAATCGTCGAGTGACTTGTAGAATGAGGGAAAAGCACTGCTAACAAGAAGACCACGGGTCAGACTATGGATCGTGGTCCAGGACTACGGTCCACGATCTGATCCGTGATCCCTAGGAACTGTACAATTTTTCAAAAATTTCAAGTTTAAAAGCTGAACCAAATTCCAGGGTGTTACAATATCTCCCCCTTGGGATCATTCGTCCTTGAATGAAGACTAAGCAAGGGAAACGTGGAGAGGAAAACACCCCAACCAATAACAAAACATGGAAACCAAGGAACAAACATGAAAACTGAACTTTTCAACTTAAAACATGATTTAATCAACTTCGAAAACAAGAATACATGCTAGGACCATGAGAAAAACTGATGGAGTAGGTTCGGGGGGCAACATACTAAGGAGGAAACTATTACCTCTAGCTGAAACTAGATCGGAAGGAAAGAGATAAGGGTATTTGGCCTTCATGGCCTCTTCTGCTTCCCAAGTAGCTCCCTCAACTAGCTAATTTCTCCAAAGGACTTTTAATGAAGCGACTTCTTTGTTCCTCAACCTCCGAGCCTGACGATCAAGAATATCCATGGTAACTTTCTCGTAAGTAAGGCTATCCTTCATATTCACATCTTCCACAGGGAAAATCAAGGTTAGATCACCAACACACTTCTTTAACAAGGAAACATGAAAAACCGGATGAACCGCCTCCAAATCCGAAGGTAAATCCAACTCATAAGCAACCTTACCAACTCTTCTCAGTATACGATAAGGACCTACATAGTGGGGACTGAGCTTCCATTTCTTGCCAAATCTTATCACACCCGTCACAAGTGACACCTTCAGAAAAACCCAATCATCAACTTCAAATTCCATTTCCCTTCTCCTCACATATGCTTATGATTTCTGCCGACTCTGGATGGTGTTCAACCTCTCTCTAATGAGTTGAACCTTCTCCATAGTCTCATGAACCAAATCTGGACCAATTAAAGCTGCATTACCTATCTCAAACCAACCAATATGAGATCTACACCTCCGGCCATAAAGTGTCTCATAGGGAGCCATCTGGATGCTAGAGTGAAAGTTGTTGTTGTAGGCAAACTTGATAACAGTTAAGTGATCATCCCAATTACCTTGGAAATCAATCACACAAGCTCTCAACATATCCTCCAATGTATAAATAGTATGCTCTGCCTGGCCATTCGTCTATGGGTGAAAAGTTATGCTAAGCTTCACTTGAGTACCAAGACCTTTCTGAAACGATCTCCAAAACTGGGATGCAAATTGAGTACCCCTATCTGAAATGATAGACAAAAGAACACCGTGCAATCTGACTATCTCCCAAATATAGAGTCTGGCATAATCATCAGCTGAATCAGTAGTCTTAATGGCTAAGAAGTGGGATTACTTAGTCATCCGATTGACAATCACCCAAATGGAATCATGTTCCCTTCGAGTACGAGGAAACCCAGTGATGAACTCCATATTGATAGGTTCCCACTTCCAAGTAGGAAGGTCAATATCCTGAATCATGCCACCCAGTCACTGATGCTCTACCTTCACTTTCTGATAGTTGGGACACTTAGCCACAAAACTGGCTATGTCCCTCTTCATACCATTCCACCAATAGACTTCATGTAGATCACGGTACATCTTGGTGGCACCAGGGTGAATAGAATATCTAGAACTGTGAGCCTCGTCAAAATCTGTTGTCTCAACCTTTCTACATCTGGCACACATAGTCTGCCCTGATAACGAATCACAGTGTCTCTCCCCCCGGAGAAAACCTTGACCCTTTGTTGATGGACTGCACCCTTTAGCTGAAGCAAAATAGGATCGCTATCTTACTTTGCCTTCACTTCTGCCACCAAAGATGATTTGTGACCATTCTTAACAATGACACCGCCTTTGGTCGAGTCCATAAGGTGAACTCCCAACCGAGTAAGCCTATGAACTTCCTTAACCAGTTCCTTCTTTTCATCTTCAACTGAAGACACACTACCCATGGACAATCTACTAATTGCATCCGCCACAACATTGGCCTTACCCGGGTGGTAAAGTACACTCATATCATAATCTTTAAGAAGCTCAAGCCATCTCTTTTGACGAAGATTCAATTCTTTCTGAGAGAACACATACTGAAGACTTTTATGGTTGGTGAATACATTCACATGAACACCATACAAGTAGTGTCTCCAAATCTTCAAAGCAAAAACCACGGTCGCTAACTCAAGATCATGAGTGGGGTAGTTCTTCTCATGAGTTTTAAGTTGTCTCGAAGCAGAAGCAATCACTTTACCACGCTGCATCAACACACAACCCAAACTAATCCTTAAAGTATCACAATACACAACAAAGTCATCTAGGCCCTCGGGTAGAGCCAACAATGGAGCTGTGGTCAATCTAGTCTTCAATTCCTGAAAGTTCTTCTCACACGAATCAGACCACTAAAATTTAACCTTCTTCTGAGTCAATCGAGTCAAAGGGGCAGCAATGGAAGAAAACCCTTCCACAAACCTCTTGTAGTAACCAGCTAAACCCAAGAAGCTCCTAATATCAGATGAAGAAATGGGTCTAGGCCAGTTCTTTACTGCCTCAATCTTTTGAGAATCAACTCAAATATGATCTCCAGTCACAATGTGACACAGAAAAGCAATAGACTGCATCCATAATTGACACTTGTTAAACATAGCAAATAATTGCTGATCCTTGAGAGTTTGCAATACCACTCTCAAATGGTCTGCATGCTCCTCCTCACTCCGAGAATAGATAAGAATATCATCTATGAAAATAATCATAAACATATCCAAATACTGCTTGAACACATGGTTCATAAAATCCATAAAAGTTGCGGGAGCATTTGTTAGACCAAAAGGCATCACAACAAATTCATAATGACCATACCAAGTCCTGAAAGCTGTCTTTGGGATATCACATTCTCGAACACGAAGCTGATGATAACCAGATCTAAGGTCGATATTGGAGAAGAAACTAGCACCCTGAAGCTGATCGAACAAGTCATCAATCCTAGGAATGGGATACTTAATATTGATTGTGACCTTGTTCAACTAACGGTAGTCAATACACATTCTGAGGGAATCATCTTTCTTTCACACAAACAAAATTGGGGCACCCCATGGAGCAATGCTACGCCTGATGACTTCAACTGATCCTTTAACTCTTTAAGTTCTGTAGGAGACATTCTATATGGAGGAATAGAGATAGGATTCGTATCTGGAAGAAGATATTTTCCAAAGTCGATATCCTATTTGGGAGGGACTCCGGGCAAATCTTCGGGAAACACTTCTGGGAACTCATTCACAATAGGAACAGACTGAAGAGATGAGGTTTCAGACTTCGTGTCCATAACCCAAACTACATGATAAACATAACCCTTTGAAATCATCTTCTTAACCTTAAGATAAGGTATGAAATGACCTTTCGAGGATGGGGGACTACCTTGCCACTCTAAGACGGGTTCATTTGGAAACTTGAAACTAACAACACTAGTACGACAAATAACCGAAGCATAACAAGCATACAACCAATTCATACCAAGAATAACATTAAAATCAGTCATCTCCAACTCTACTAAATCTGGTGAAGTGACTCTATGAAGGACTGAGATAGGGAAATATCGGTAGATTCTTTTGGCTAGGACTGACTCACCAACAGGAGTAGACACACAAAAGGGTTCTAAAAGTGATTCAGGAAAAACTTCAAATTTGCATGCTACATACGGGGTCACAAAAGATAGATGCACTAGGGTCAAACAAAGAATATACATCAAGAGAGAAGACTTTCAACATACCAGTGATAATGTGCAGGGAACTCTCCTGGTCTTGACAAGAGAACATGGCGTAAAGGTGGTTCTTGTGCTGACCACCAGAACTAGAAGTTGTGCCCTATGGGGTTGGCCGACCTCGTAGGGGGTTGCTGGAGCAGACTGAACCCTACTACCTCCCTGCCCCTTCATAGCCGAAGGGCAATATCTAATCATGTGTCCAGCCTATCCATACCTAAAGCATGCACCGTTCCCAAATGACACTCTCACCAGAGATTCTTCCCATACTTGCTGCACATAGGGTGGGAAGATCCTTTAGCAACACTCCCCTGAGACTGCAAATAGGAACCAAATCCTCTACTAGTCTTATCATAATGAGGCCTCAGGGCCTAGGTAGGAGCACTAGTGGAAAAATGAACGGGTCTTGATGACTTCTTCTGAAATGAGGAGTGATGTCCGCCACCCGACCTCTGATGGACAAAACTTGAACCTTTGGATCTAACTCTCTTTTTCTCCCTAGCCATCTCCCTAAGCTTGTCTCCCTCGATCTGGTGAGCATGTGTCATGAGCCTGGAAATATTCATATCACTCAACAGCATAGCAGACCTACACTCTTTTTTCACCATATCTGAAACCCCATAGATAAACCTACTTATCTAATCATGAGAGTCCGCTACCATAGAAGGGCATACCTAGACATCTGAGTGAACTTCGAACTATACTCCTGGACTAACATCGATTCCTGCCTCAAATTCACAAATTTCTCGGCCTTATCTTGCCTTAACTCTCTCGAAAAGAATCGTTCAAGGAAAGCCATCTCAAAACACTCCCAAGTCATAAGGACCACGTCCCTAGCTCTAGCTTACTTCAATTGCATGAACCAGATATGAGCTACATCCTTGAGTTGATAGGATGCCAACTCAATACTATCAACACCATCCACTTACATCACATCAAAGACTTTCTTCACATCATCAATAAAGTTTAGTGGATCTTCATTCACTTTCAAACCCCAAAACTCTGGTGGGTTCATACGAATAAAGTCACGAACCCGGGCTGCTACCCCACCTTTAGGGTGGATGGAGATAGGAGTCAACTGGTTGGCCTGAGCGGCCAAGGTCTGGGCTAGCATATGGATGGAATTCTTGAACTCGTCATTCGTGACCTTGGGGCTGAATTTAGAGAAGCATCATTCTGAGCGGCTCGATGAGGCATAGCATGTCGAGGCATAATCTGAAATGTATAAGGAAAGGATTAAAGGGATGTTAGAGTTAAACTCTATCGCATGATACGATCATGAAAAAAGGGATGTTTTTCTAAGATATCTCATATCTTCCCTCTCATAAATGTGGCGCGCTTCCCACATATGAAAGAGGCTCTACTCTATGCGGATTTTAGACAATCATAGGACTCTTTAGCCAGAGGCTCTGATGCCAAGTTTTTCACGCCCCGAGTCTACCCCCTAGATGTAACACGGGACCTGGGACCACGAGTGTCCCAAGTTAACTCTTGGTCATACCATACTTAGTCATTCATAAAGGAAACATGGCGGAAGCATAATATAGAAAGTTAGGCAACCCAACACATAAATGATAAGTTAAGATGAATCACAATCCGAAATAAGATACTCAAATACTGTCTATGTCTAAAAAGCTTCTACACATGACATAAGCAGTTGCTAGAACAAGACTCTAGCTAACTCAAGGTACAGAAGTAAATAACCAAAAACTAGATAGAATCATAACTAGCCCTCAAACAATGAGGACTCACCAAAACCAACTGGAAATGGCTTGCGATCTCTAGCCACGTGCCTAAGGGAGGGAACCTGAATCTGCATCATTAAGAGGAGGCAGCAAAAAGTATGCGTCAGTACTATAGGATTTACCGAGTATGTGAGATATGCATGATCATGATAAAAATATACTTAAAACATGCTTAAGATGAGTTCATTTGTAAAATGAAATAGCAAAAGAAATTATCAAGATATAAGACCTAAACCATGAATTAAAGTCAAGATTCAAGTAAGCTATCAAATAACTTCATAGCTTGAAAATAATCATGTGGGAGTTTCTCTTAACCGACATAAACCATGTTGATCTACATGAAGTCCAGTGTCATGCACCCACACTTAAAAGGGCTTTCCTAACCGACCAAAGTTAGAACCATGTCATACCAGGATCCTGTCATAAGCCACAGAGGGCACCTACAGTGGCATGTAGTTCATGGACTAAGGGTATTCTCACCCGGTCCAACTCGATGCTAAATATTATTCTCAAAACATATATATATATAGCATGAGGCTCAAATACATGTGACATATCTAGATGTCAAAACATGTTCATAAATATATTCATAACCCGAATCTTCAAACTACTCATGAACTTTAGTTTAGAAAATGATTCATGAGCATTGATGACACATCAGGTGTCTTGTCTTACATAATAATTCATAACTTGAAAACTTGCATGACTCTAGTTCAACTTCATAATAACATATTTTTTTATAGAATATAGGAACTAGGCATCCACTTGCTTGAAAGTCCATGAAAAACATGCTATCAAATACTCAATTTACTTAAATCAATACATGCATGTAAGATTTACCATAATTAGCCTTCAATTCAGGAAATAGGAGTTCACATGTAATAAAACCCATGGAAAATCATGCAATTTAACATAAATTTTATAATAGAATCATGAGAAGATAATTTATAGCAAAACCCATAAAAATTGGGTAAGAACCCTAATTTGAAAGTTCATGAATCAAAATACAAATTAGGGGTTTTTGGCACAAGGGTGAAAGAAACCCATTGTTGAATACCCGCATACCCTGATTGAAGCTAACCCACTTGAAATTGAAAAGAAGAGGAGACTTCAACTTGGAGCTTGAGACTTAGAGCTTGAAGGAGTTCTTTTCCCAATTTGTTAGATGAATGAGGGATAATGAAAGACTTAGGCTAAATGAGGGTAGAAACCCTTCTAGAAATAGTCAAAACGACATCATTTAGGAGTTAAAAGGATAGGTAATTACTAAAATACCCCTGGAACATAATTAGGAAAACCTGATAAAAGGCTCGGCTCTAGAGACCACGAGTCATTTTATGGACCGTCGTCCTGAATGATGACTCATCAACTGATCCGTTGTTCCAGAAGCCACTTTTGGGGGTCTACTATAAATTCATTCCATGAGTCACACTACGGTCCGTGATTCAGAATGACGGACCATCCTGTTAACTCATGATTTGACTTAGGGGACTAGGGATTCTCTAATTCTCAAGAACTACGGCTGCAAGGATGACCCGTGGTTTAAGATGATGGGTCATCAACCAACTCATCATATCCAGGACCCTTTTATGGGGGTCCTCTGGAACCATGAACTACAAGTCCACAGGATGGGCCGTGATTCCAAACCATGAATCATCGAGTGACTTGTAGAATGAGGGAAGAGCACTGCTAACACGCAGACCACGGGTCAGACTATGGATCGTGGTACAGGACTATGGTCCACGATCTGATCTGTGATCCCTGGGAATTTTACAGGTTTTCAAAAATTTCAAGTTTAAAAGTTGAATCAAATTTCGGGGTGTTACAGGGTTATTTCGGGACATCGGGGATTTAAGGTGTGTTGTAAAATTGACTAATTTTGGGGGACCTTACAACTTTCTATCCTGTTTTAACTGTTGTAGCAGTTGACAAACCGCTATAGAGACCTCCACCATAGCAGAAAAATTACTGCTACAACAAAATTCAATATCGGTCAGCACCACTATAGCAGATGGTTTTGCTACGGCGATACCGCTATAGCAAAGCATGGACCGCTATAGCAGACCAGCTGGGTTTTAATGCATAAAACTTCCCTAAAATATTTAGTTTTCATAAAGAACGTTTTGGGAGAAGGGCAAGGCGATTTTGGGCGAACCTATTTAGTTTTCCACCATTTTTCATCCTAAAGGTAAGAATTCTACTCCCCAAAATCCGTACTATCTTTCCTATGCTATAGAACTTCTAGGGGTGGACTTAGGGAAAGTATTGAATGACCTAGGATGGTAGAATCCAAGAAAAAGGTGATTCTAAGGTGTAGAAGTTCTTGAGAGTTGTTAATTTCATTAGATTATGATCATGTGACCTTAATTCCGTAAACATATCCATAAAAATGGTAGGAATAGGTAAATTAATTGTGGAAAATCCCAGGAAAAGGGTATAATAATCATGGTTGGCCTGGGGTTTGGGATATTTGCATAATCCGGGTAACTAGTAGGCCACAAGGATTGATTTTTGGTTATTGTGTGTTGTTTTAGACCAAGAACTGGCAAGAACATCGGGAAACGGGAAAGCTCCGATTGAGTAGATCTTGGAATATTTTGAGGTAGGTGATGGTTATTGATTTCTAATATGCATTATGTGTTCACATACTATTTTGTAGTAGTGTATGAGTTGCATTTTTAGGGAATGAATTGTGAATGTCCAATTGTTCGATAATCAGTCTTGTGAAATGAACTTTTTTTCTTTGCTTGTTGGTTTTACAAGTATGTGTGTTTATTGCTTGTGATTGATTAGACTTGTTATGACATTCAGTTGTCTCGGGTACCATGCCTGGTACGATAATTACTAACGATTGGCTCGGGTACCACGCCTGGTACATGTATAGTGACAGTTAGCTCGGGTACCACGCCTGGTATGGGAATTCATAATGGTTGGCTCGGGTACCACGCTTGGTATGGGTTGTTTTAATTGCATTGTTATATTATTTTGATGGTTCCATGAGTTAACCGGGTTGTATTCTTGAATTGTGAAATTTGCATATGGTCCATGAGAGGCCGAGTGATTTTTACGTAAATGTGAGATTGGTGTTGGGTTAGACGGGATTCCATGTCCAACAGTTAGGTGATGTGAGGGGGATCCTTGGTGGGTCCGGGTTATGTGAACAAGGGTACATATTGTTGACTTTGGGTGTGGTCAATAGTTGTTACTTGGTCCATATGTTAATAAGCTAAGGGACGGACTTAATATCTGGTTACTTGTTCTTACTACATGTTTCCTGTACCTCACTATGTCATGGTTTACTGTTCATGTTATGTTTATTAGAGGTGGCCGATGATCCTACCAGTACACGGTGGTTGTGTATTGATTCTGCACTTGCTTTTCTTTTGTGAGTACAGTCAATCTTTCGACGGCTGACACGCAACCTCATTTATAGTCCGAGCGCTTTCAGACATCAAGGGTGAGCTGCTTCGATCAAGCTACCTTGGTTTATTCTTGTTAGTTGTAGCCCACTTGTTTCATTCTTAGACCTTGTATATTTTGGGGTTGCATCCCCGTATTTTCTAGACAATTTGGTAGAATGTTTTGGTACGATGACTTTTAAGTTCTAGGGAGCATGTTTCCGCAGTTTTATGATATAGTGTTTTGAGATTTTATTGCTAGTTTATTTTATGCATTGGTTTTAAGCTGCTAGAATGTTTAAGTGTTAGGTCGGTATTAGTCTGCTCACCCAGGGGTATTGGGTGGGTGCCACTCACGGCGGTCTAGGTCGTGACAGTAGGTTACGATTTATTTATCTTAGACTTGGCTTAGTAAGATTTTATATATTATGAGTTGCATGAACATTAGTCTAAGTTTTAGGTTAGAATTTGGCTTAAATCATATTTTCCTCTTATCTTTAGCCACTTCAGGGATTGTGGAATAGCAATATCATATTTACCCTTAGTTAAGAGCTTGTAGATTTGTTGTGGCTAGCCTAGAAATCTTTAGAATAATTTAGGGATGTTTAAGAGGCAGAGTAGGTGCTTTAACTTATTTTCTTGCTTTATTATCATTTCTGCTCGTTTATTACCTTTATTGTGTAACTGTGAGTCCAAGGCCATAATTTGGATCAAACTAAGTTCTAGGTTAGTTTTCTTGTTTGGAGGGTGTTTTACTTTGGTTGCTTATAAGTATATGATATTCTCTGAATTTGGCATCATATCTCATACTGCATTGCATGATAAATGGTTTGGAAATGAGAGAAAGGATGGGATTTTTCAAACTTGAGATTTTCTACTTAACCACTGGTTTTCAAATAAAAGGAAAGTACCACTATTTTATGCCAGTTCGAGAGATGTTTCCGGACCTTTTCTCCATTTACATTTCTATCGATGCACAATTCTGGGCCACTTAAGAAGCATGTATCTGGGTTTTATTCTATACATATGTTGATGAGCTCGAGGTTAAATTTTGGGCACCCGGGGTACCAGATATTGGGTTTTACTTTTCTTCATTGGCCACATTCTACATCATATCATCTCACGGTGCATTACATTGCTTATGTGTACTTGGAGTTCCTTTGCCTTTATTATCATTATTATCTTCACCGTCAGCTTGGAGTTTTCATTTTCTGTTGATAACTAGATTTAGGTGGATCTTTGTAGTTAGTTTACTTTCTTGTGTCTTGTAATTTATATTATCTTTCTGAGCTAGGTCGGCCTATGATGCCTACTGGGCACCTATTATTTTGGTACTCATACTACACTCTACATGTTTTTTTGATGCAACACCTAGTACGAGCCACTCAGATTAACCCTCCAGTCATTGTGTCCAGCTGATGTTTGGATCGTGATAAGCTCCCGACATTGGGAGATCCTTTACTGCTTTCCATCTACATTTATGTCTGTATTTTTTATTTTGGATAGACAATACTTATTATATAGCATTATTCCATACTTTAGATACTCTTGTACAAGTGACACCATGTCCAGGGTTGGTCTTTATTTATATTCATCTTCCCAGTCACTTTTGGGCTATTTTTGTGTATTTATTTCTATTGGTTTATATCTACACTATTTTCCCCCTCCTTATATATTTCCCTCCCACTTTTCGTTATTTAAAATATTTTACTGTACTTCTGCATTCTTGGGTTGGCTTGCCTATCAGGGGTATTTTGGTGCCATCGCAGCCCAATTTTGGGTTGTGACAGAGTGGTATCAGAGCTTTAGGTTTGCTGGTCTTACCACTATAGGATCAAGATGTCTAGTAGAGTCTCGTAGATTGATACAATGATGTTCGTATCCTATCTGCGGGAGGCTATAGGACATTTATAGGAAAGATTCCATCTAGTTTGATTCCTTATCATGCCTCCTTGACTTTATCAACTTATAAATATCTTTTGTTTCACTCTTTCTCAGATATTTCAAACAAGATCAACGGCAGGTGAGGAAAATACCCCTACACCTGCAGTTAGAGCCCCAGCTAGGGGATGGGGTAGAGGTCGACCTAGAGATCGAGGTAGGGGATGGGTTACAACACCAGCTCTAGTGCATGCTAGATTAGCGTCACAAGAGCCAAATATTGAGGTTGAGAGGGTATAGTATGAGCCATAGGCATGGGGACAGCCCATCCCTCAACAAGTTTCATGGATACACTAATACTACAAGATACATTGGTTTGCCTCTTGGGTTTCTGGAGGGTATGTCACAACCTGCAATTTTGCCCGATCCTCCAGTTGGTTCTCAATTCAGGGGTGAGGCCCATGCTTCAACCCAGGCAGCAACATAGGGTTCAGGACCTCAGCCTGCTACTGTGGCTCCCGATTAGAGGTGTTGTCAATTCCTACAGTTGTCCCACCTATTCCAGCTAGGCCAGTTATGTATGAGTAGCAAAAGATACTTGGTCGGTTTCTACGGTTGGGTCCCTCAAGGTTAGGGAGGCTGCACATGAGTTTCTGACTAGTTTCCCAGAGAGGTTGCATAACCTCGGGTTGATTGAGTTGCATGGAGCAAATTACACCATATTTCAGCTGGATGGTCCACCAAAATAGTGGTGGAAGTTTTATATAGCTTGCAGACTAGTTGGGTCACCTCCACTTACTTAGGCACAGTTCTCCGCAGCCTTCTTAGAGAAGTATATACCGCGTAGCTTGAGAGAGTGGTTGATGGATGAGTTCACCAGGTTAGAGCAGGGATACATATTTGTCTCAGAGTATGAGGTCTATTTTTATGAGTTGGATAGATATGCCACCATGATTCTGCCCAACGAGCATGAGAGGGTGCGTCTCTTTGTTAGAGGTTTGACTTTACAGCTAGCTCTATTTGACTACAAAGGGCATAGTAGCATCAGGCCAATCCTTCATGGAAGTGGTGGATCATGCGGGCCCTATTGAGGGCATACTTCACAAGGCCCAAGGGGGCATCGATAGGAGGCCCCATCATCAGGGTGGTTACATCGGTCCACTATCCCAAGGTAGAGGTTTCTTTAGTAGAGGTCAGCACTAGCAGCATTTCTATCTGAGCTAGCCTGTTCAGGTGGCATTACAGATTACCAAGGGTCAAGGTATCCAGAGTATAGTTCAGGCTTCCCGAGGTGATCATTCTGCATCCACAGGCCATAGTAGTTATTATGATTCAGTTGAGTCCTCACACTAGGGTATAGTTGACCGGGGTTGTTATGACTATGGTAAGTTGGGCCACTTTGTGAGGGAGTGTCCTATAGCACAGCACCGTAGGATACATAATAAACTGGGTCAGGCCCCCAAAGCTCCAGCACCACTAAACAGAGGTGGTGTATAGTGTAATAGGAGTGGTCCTAGGGTACTTAAGATGGTTCTCAGTCTAGTAGATTAGGTGGTCATGTCAGTCCAAGCCACATGTATGCATGTTTGGGCTATCTAGAGGTTAAGGCTTCATATGCTTTCATCATAAGTATGATCTCCATTTGTCATCAATTAGCTTCTACTTTGTTTGATCTAGGGTCTATGTTCTCCTATTTGTCTATTTATTATACTCTCCGTCTGGAGTCTGCTTGTGACTTATTATCTGTGCCATTGTGTATAGCTACCTCAGTAGGAGATTCTTTAGTAGTGGATCATCTATACCAAGCTTGTGTGGTGACTTTTTTGGGGTATAAAACCTGGGTAGACCTAGTTGTGCTAGATATAGTTGATTTCAATGTAATTTTAGCCATGGATTGGTTGTCTCCCTACCATGCGGTCTTGGATTGCTTCGCTAAGACCATTACTTTATGGATGCATGGTATCTCTCCTATGCTATGGAAGGATGTTGATTATCACATACCGAGGGAAGTTATATCTTTCCTTAGTGCCTAGTGATTGGTTGGGAAGGGGTGCTTAGCCTACCTTTCTTATGTCTATGATACTAGTGACACCACACCTTTGCTTAAGTTAGTTCATGTGGTCTACGAGTATTCAGATGTAATTCCTTCTTATTTACTGGGTCTTCCTCCTGATCGTGATATCAACTTTGGCATTGATGTCGAGCTTGGCACTCATCCCATTTATATTCTGCCATATCGAATGGCACTAGCTGAGTTGAGGGAGCTTAAGTATTAGCTACAGGATTTGTTGAGTAGCGGGTTCATCAGGCCTAGTGTGTCTCTATGGGGTGCTCTAGTTCTGCTTGTGAAAAAAAAGGACGGGTCCATGCGTATGTGTATTGATAGAGACAATTGAATAAGGTGAATATTAAGAACAGGTATTCGATGTCATGTACTGATGATCTATTTGACCAGCTACAGGGTGTAGTTGTGTTCTCTAAGATAGACTTGAGGTTTGGTTATCATCAGTTGAGGATTAGGGAGGCGTACATCTCAAATTCTATATTTAGGACTCAATAAGGCCATTACGAGTTCCTAGTCATGTCTTTTGGGTTGACTAATGCCCTGCATCATTTATGGAGTTGATAAACTATGTGTTCAGAGCCAACCTATATTCCTTTTATATCGTGTTCATCAATGACATTGTGGTATATTTGAGGAGTAGAGCGGATCATGAGCAGAATCTGAGAGTTGTACTTCAAACTTTGCGAGACCATCAATTGTATGCCAAATTCACTAAGAGTGAGTTTTGGCTTGAGTCTATGGAATTATTGGGGCACGTGGTGTACAAGGATGGGATTATGGTGGATCCAGCAAAGATTGCAGCAATTTATGATTGGGATAGGCTAGGCCTACTTCTCCTACTGAGGTTCACAGTTTCATCAAGTTGGCAGGTTTCTACAGACGGTTTATGGAGGGGTTTTATTCTATAGCAGCTCCATTAACTAGATTGACTCAGAAAAATGTTCCTTTCCAGTGGTCCAATAAGTTTGAGGCAAGCTTTCTCAAGCTCAAGGCCTTATTTATTGGAGCTCTTATTCTTACTCTTTCGGTTGAGGGCCAGGGGTTTATAGTGTATTGTGATGCTTTCAGAGTTGGGTTGGGTTGCGTATTGATGTAGCATGGCCAAGTTATTGCTTATGCTTCTAGATAGTTGAAGGTTCATGAGAGGAACTACCCCACCTAGGACTTGGAGTTAGCGGCGATAGTCTTTGCATTGAAGATTTGGAGGCATTATCTGTATGTCATGCATTATGAGATCTTCACCAACCATCATAGTCTTTAATACATCTTCAGTCAGAAGGATCTAATTTTAGGCAGCGCAGGTGGTTAGAGCTACTGAAGGACTATGACATCTCCATTCTTTTCACCCGGGCAAGGCAAATGTGGTAGCGGATGCCTTGAGCCAAAAGGTAGTAAGTATAGGTACCGTGGCATTCTTAGCAGTAGAGGAGTGACCACTAACTTTGGATATCCAGTCCTTGGCTAGCAGGTTTGTTAGACTTGATATCTCTGACCCGATCAAAATTCTTGCTTGTGTTGAGGCTAGATCTTTCTTGTTAGAGCATATTCAAGCACAACAATTTGATGATGCGAGGTTGATGATCATTCATGATAATGTGTTAAGCAGTAAGGCTATGAAGAATACCTTAGACTCAAATGGTATTCTGAGCATTAAGGGTCATATTTGTGTTTCTAGAGTTGGTGACCTGGTCAGGTTGATCTTGGAGGAGGCCCATTACTCTAGGTATTCCATTCATCCCAGAGCAAAAAAGATGTATTCTGACTTGCGACAACACTACTTGTGGTGTGGGAGGACGAGGGATATCTCAGATTTCATTTCCAGGTGCTTCAATTTCAGCAGGTGAAGTTTGAGCACCAGAGGCCAGGTGGTTTGACTCAGAGGCTACCCATTTTGGAGTGGAAATATGAGCGGATAGCTACAGACTTTGTAGTCAGTTTTCCATGTACTTTGTGGAGGTTTGATGCTATATAGGTGATCGTGGATAGGTTGACAAAGTCTACTCATTTTCTGCCAGTTCAAACTCCCTACAATTCAAAAAGGTTGGCTCAGATCTACATCTGTGGGATTGTTTGTTTGCATAGAGTGCCAATTTCCATCATTTCTAACTTTGGTACTCAATTTACTTCATGTTTTTGGAGGTCTATTTAGAGGGAGTTGAGTACTAGAGTTGAGCTTAACACTGCTTTTCACCCACAGACTGTCAGTCGGAGTGCACTGTTCAGGTTCTGGAGATATATGTGGGCCTGTGTTATTGATTTCGGAGGCCAGTGGGATTATTTCTTAGCCCTATTAGAGTTTGCGTATAATAATAGTTATCATTCCAATATTCAAATGGCTCTATTCGAGGCTTTGTATAGTAGGCAGTGCAGATCTCTGGTGGGTTAGTTTGATGCCTTCAAGGTTAAACCATGGGGTACTGACTTGCATCATGATTCCATGGATAGGGTTTGAGTTATTTAGGAGTGGTTTCATACTACCTAGAGTAGGCAGAAGAGTTATGCTGATAGAAGGATTCGAGAGTTATAGTTCATGGTTGGTGACTATGTGTTCCTTCGGATATTGCCTATGAAGGGGTTGATGAGGTTTTGGAGAAGGGGTAAGCTCAGTCCTAGATTCATTGGACCATTAGAGATCTTTCATCACATTAGAGATGCAGCATATAAGCTAGCTTTACCTCCTGCTCTTTCAGGTGTTCACCCTATTTTCCATGTTTCTATGTTGCGGCGGTATATTCTGGATGAGTCTCACGTGCTTCAGTGGGATTTGGTTCAGTTGGATGAGTTTCCAGCCATTGAGGAGGAGCTAGTTGCTATTTTGGATAGGCAGGTTAGGAAGTTAAGGTCCAAGGAGACTCCGTCAGTTAAGGTTCAATGGAAGCATCCTCCTGTCGAGGAGGCTACTTGGGAGATCGAGATCGACATATGGACCTGCTATCCTCACCTTTTCGAGCCTTCGGGTATCTTCCTTTATTAAACTTTCGAGGAGGAAGTTCTTTTAGTAGTGATGTTGTAATAACCCTCTAGGTTATTTTCTTGATTTTCGTGCTTTATCTGCATTTTGAGCCTTCCCACAACGGCTACAGGTCATTTATGACTTGCCAGGACTGACGGTTTGGTTTTCGGGTAAGTTAAAGCTAATTAGGTAAGGGTTGGTAGCCTGAAATATCTGTTGTGTAATCCCCTTTCCCATTCGTTACCACCTTGGTCAATCAAGTAGGAATAAGGCGATTTCTAACGTTTGCAACCGTTAAAAAGTAATCAAAGCGAGGAGAAGAACAATACATGCATGAACACCATTCTAGGATTACTAAGTACTTTGCCTACTTTGTTAATCCTTCATGGTTCCCACAACCCTAGTTATGGATTTAGCTACTCATGGTTGTAAGAGAACGATAAGATTTAGATGAAGAGATCATGATTATAACTTACAATAATAAGTAAAGAAAACCGGAATCTTGAATTCTCAAGAACACTTCAATAATCAAGAACAAAAACTTAAATTCTCAAAAGTATGGAATAGATTCTCAAAAATATGTTATGATGTCTCAAAGTTTCATAGTTATTGTGTAACCACCGAAATAAAACCCTAGATAAGGTATTTATAGACAATAAAGACCAAATCCTAACAGAACTAGGAGAGCTAGAAAACGGCACCTCTGATGGGTAGGCCTCATAGGCCGTCGTGGGTGCCACAAGCTTCGTGGTCTGCCCGTCAGGTCTTCTATCCTTGGTGTAATATTGTTCTTCCATGTTTTCATGGGCTAGGCTGATGGACCATCATGGTACCACGGTCATCGTGGGCAACCTAACGACCAATTCCTCTATCAAGTCATCTGCTCTGGTCCATTTTGACGGGCGTGTGTGACGTCCCATCGCAGCTCTCACGGGCATCATGGCATGGCGTCTGACTTAAATTCTTGCCTTAGCTCCTATGGTCCATTTCCACAGGCAAGTGTGATAGCTCGTAGGGACTCTGATGCCCATCCCAGTAAGTTGTGGGATAGGTTTTTGCTTTTAACTTTTGTTGCTCCATTCTAACGTTCCTTCCCATGGCTGTGGTGGATGCCGCGCCCGTGGGGAAAATCTTATAGCCAAGAAACAACACTTTTTCTGTCTTTTTGTCTTTTTAATACTTTCCCTGCCCATGTAGCAAACGAGCATCATATCTAACAAAACACACTTAAGAACTCTCAAAATCCTTAGTTTTAAGTGTCGAAAGTGTCGTGAAATCCCAGCATATCAGTAGTTCATTTGTTTTTTTAGCCCTTTACCTGTTTTGAAACTCTTAAGACTAGTAGAGTTCCTTGGGAAGCTACCAATTGTGTAAACAACTCTATTGCTCCTCTAAGATCCTGCTTTGAGGCACCTGGTGGCAATACATGAACTACTGTTGGGATCGCTGGAGGTTCATGAACCCCTGCAGGTCCTTTTGTCTTGGGCACCTGAGAACCTGGAGGTATAGGACTCAAAAAACTCTCTTGAGCCCTAGTATGATCCCCTAATACAGGAGACTGTCCTGCAGTAGTTTCCTCCTTTGTTGTGCTCGTAGTGACCCACTGGGCTACTTTATCCTTATCTGTAGCAGACATGATCTGTATCACAAATAAGCAGAATATGAGTCAGAAGTAACTTTCTATGACTCAGCTCTATCGCACGATCTAGATTACAAATGAAAGCCAAATTCCTAAATGTCCATGCAGTCCCTTAATTATAAATGTGGCGTGCAACACATTGATAAGTAAAGTCCTACTAGAAACGGCTTTCTAGACTCCCTGGGACAACTTGACATATGCTCTGATACTATGTTTGTCATTCCCCAAATCGGAGGGACGAACAAGGACCGTATGACCACCTGTTACAATTAATCTATGACATATATGAAGTCACAAACCAATAAATGAGCAGAAAACTAACATATGATATATATATATATATATATATATATATATATATCATAGAGTCATTTGAAAAATAACTGTACAATGTGACACTAGATAATGTCTAGGAAGCCTTTAAAGAGTATAAAATGCTATACTACTAATAACAAGTAGGGACAGGCCCCAATGTACCCAACTAGAGATCTATACATAATCTGGCTCCAGATGGAAATGAAGCTAACCAAAATATCAGTTGAAGTTAGTAAAAGAACCTAACGCATGTGTCTGCTTCCCTGTGAACCTGATCATGTATTTATAAGGAAATACAGTGCCTCAAAAATAGGAACGTCAGTACATATACAATATTTACTGGTATGTAAAGCAGACAAAATAACAAGTAGACAAGTATGGAAGTTCATATGAATCAAATGTCAAAACGAAAGAATTATGAGTATACAAGTAATAGACGTACGATATAAAACTATAACCTATGCACCAACCTTACTAGTTCTTCATATAACGTTTAAAGAAGCATTCATTATAATATAGCCCCTATGCCTTGCCTAGGTGACGTATTTACACTATATTTATACAAATAATCATGTATGGCCTACCAAAGGCAATTCAGGTCATGTATAAATCATATGTTGCTCAAGTACTCATTGCTATGATTTTACACATATCACTATAATCGTGGTATGATACGAGGTACGCCCTTTTGAGGGCTCACTATAAGGATATGCCTGCAGGCCACATATGCCATATATTGGCTCGAGTCAAGGGAAACTAGTGCATGACATTTCAGCTGACTCCAAATACAAATAATATCACAAAGGCGGGTACGCCATAATATTTGGGCTCATTATAAGGGTCTGGTCTCAATCCTGTGCACAGAATAGCATCGCGTGGGTGTGTCAAGTAGAACCTATGAATACCCTCATGTCACTAACTTTTATCAAGTAATGCACTTAAAGGCCTATGACATGTAATTTATGATAACCATCATTCAACTATTCAAGTACGATCTCTATATGATACCTAACTTACCGAATATGATATCACTATCTAAATAATAGTTCTTACTTTAACTTATGGTCGTATCAAATAGGTTATTGCATAAGATAATATAACTATGCTATGACCATTCATTTCATTTATAATATGTGACACATATATAAGACCACATAGTGTGAATTATAAGGATCTCAAGTAAAGACACTTACGTTCATGTGAAATATTAAGAAAGTTGACGTGGAGGGAGCAATAAGAGTGCGTATAGGCTTTAATGGTTTAACAATAAATTTACGCATAAAACAACTAAAAACCTCATTTTCATCTTTCATGTAGGATATTTGACCTTTATAGAGGGAACATGTGACGTAGGGTGGTGCCTTACAGCGAAGGGATTTTTAGCTTTACATACCTCGGGTGCTTTCCTAGCTAGTAGTGGTACCACGAGCTTCCAACAATCCAACACACCTCGTGTAGCCCTTACGCGATCAACCCAACTAACTACCTATACAAAACATATATGTATTCATCAATAAACCAAGAATTTATCTTACAATTCACTCTAATGTTCTTTACTTACACCCAAAATTAATCAAATCCCTTAACCATAGTTTAGAGTGAATTTCTTATTTCCAACTTACCAAATGCAATATTAAATCTTTCAATTAGTAGGAATTTCAAAAATTCCATCTTATTCATCTTTTCCCCTCTTTTAAAAACCCCAATAATCAAGACCCACTTTAAGAACTAACAAGAATTAAAATCAAATACCTCAAATACCTATTCATGATCATACTAATGAGTAGGGTAAAGAATTTACCTCTTAGAATTTCAATCCCAACTTTAGCTCTTGAAGATTCCTCAAATTTGGCACCAAAATTCACTTAATTTCTAAGCTCCTTAAAGATGTGGGTATAATTTCTCCCTCTTGAGTCTCCCCCTCACTCAACATTTCCTTTAATTTCTTGATGATGCTGAAAGAAAGGAGAAGAAACAAAGAAATATGGTATCTGTATGTTTTCCCGTATGAAGGGGGAAAAAGGGCTTAAGCCTTCACAAAGTTTCCCAAAGTACAGTAATGTATGTTTCTCTTTATCCTCTTTCAAACTTGTCCTTTTTCCTTTTCTACTAAATACAAAGTAATAGTACTATATGTTGCATCCAGCAAACAAGCATACTACTTTTACTAATTCCTTTTTTTCCATTCTCTTTCCTTTTTATCAATAAAGGGCTGGCTCCACAAAAAATAAATACACAACCTTTTACATATTTATCTTTTACTTCATCATTTTGCTCAATATATTAGGAAGAGCAAAGGTGGGCCCCACTAGCCACAAACATACTACACTTCTTTTCAATATACACACCATGCAATTCATTATAGATTAAGGGTTATGTTCGCTTAAAGCATTAAACTTGAATTCAGAATTTCTCGGGGCCCTACAGCTGGTCCGAGGGATGTTTTCAAACCTTTAATCCATTTACTTTTCTGTTGATGAGCTCGATGCATGAGTTCAGCCGGCTCAAAGAGCACATTTCTAGGTTTTATTTTATGCATATGGTTATGAGCTTGAGGTTAAATTTTGGGTGCCTGGGGTACCCGATACCGGGTTTTACTTTTCTGCATTAGCCATATTCTGTATCATATCATCTCATGATGCTTTACATTGCTTATGTGTACTTGGATTGCCTTTGCCTTTATTATCATTATTATCTTCACCGTCTGCTTGGAGTGTTTCATTTTCCGTTGATAACTAGATTTAGGTTGATCCCTGTAGTTAGTTTACTTTATTGTGTCTTGTAATATATATTATCTTTCTAAGTTCGGTTGGTCTGTGATGCCTACAGGGTACCCATTATTTTGGTACTCATACTACACTCTACATCTTTTCCTGATGCAGAACCTAGGATGAGCCACCCTCGTTCACCCTCCAGTCATTCGTGGTCAGCTGCTGTTCGGATCGCGGTGAGCTCTCAGTGTTTGGAGATCCTCTATTGCTTTCCATCTATATGTCTGCCTATATTTTTGTATTTTGGATATACAACAGTTATTATATAACATAATTCCATACTTTAGATGTTCTTGTATCGGTAACACCAGGTCTGGAGTTGGTCTTTGATTATGTTCGTCTTTCTGGACACTTTGAGGACATTTTTGTATATTTATTTCTATTGGTTTATATCTATACTGTTGTCCCCCTCCTTATATGTTTCCCTCCCACTTTTTGTTATTTAAAATGTTTTACTGTACTTCCACATTCTTGGGTTGGCTTGCCTACCGCAGGGTAGGTAGGTTCCATCGCATCCTGATTTTGGGTTGTAATAGAAGGATCCATTCAAGAATCTCAATCAAGAAAGCAAACAAGCATTCAACTTTAGGCTAAAAATTACATAAAAGTCAAGTAAAAGAGCCTAGATGTCTCAAAAGTAGTCATGCATTTTTTCACAATATGCTTCCAACTTCAAAACACAACTTGCATCTTTCAGTCAAGTGTTGCACCTAACTAGAGCACCTAGTATTCAATTTGTTCTAATGACTCTCTAACTCCTAAAAATAAAATAAAAACTACTCTAAAATTAAAAAAGGATAGTCGGTTCAAAAGGCCCTCCAAAAAGAAAGAACTGAAAATAAAAACCAAGGGATGGGAGACGTATGCTCTACTAAAGAACTAAAAAGCTACAAAATAACAAAAACTATCTTAACTAAAAAAACAAAAGAAAAATCTTTTAGGATTTTTATATTTTTTCAAAAAAAATTTAAATTTTCTCAACTAAAGCAAGAACTAAACACAAATAAAACAACACTAAAATACTATAGCCTACTTTAGGCTTAACAAAAATCAAAAGATATCCTACCCCAGATTTAAGGTCATGCTTTGTCCTTAAAGCAATAAATAAGATAAAACAAAGGGTTAAGAATACTCCCTGAGACCCTCTAGAGCCTAACTAGAAGCATATTTCTTTCTTATTTTCATCAAGGTCTAGTTGACCCCACACTTACTTTCCATCCATGCTCCTTAGCTCCCAAATTTAGGTACTCAGACTTCCCCAAATCTGCACACACAAAACAAAAACCAACGTGACACTAAAAATAAAAATCAAAAACTACCTCTATTATAACTTGGGTTGCCTCTCAAGCAGCGTCTGATTTATCATCGCGGCATGACTCAAGTAATAATTCTCAAGATTTTTGCAGCCCCTTACTCCCTCTATGATAGAGCTTCCTTATCTTTTTCACTCTAGGGGGTTTATTCTCTTCGTTCGCTCTCTTTCCGGACTTTGCGTCCCTTTCTGAGTTACAACTAGCTATTTAAACATATGCTTAGGTTCTCTCAATAATTCAAGCACTTTCTTTTTCTGTACCTCAGACCATTCGGTGATAGACTTCAAAAGAGGAACATTTATGGGACCATACTCATCCACCCTACATCTATTTTTTACCACCTCTATGATCATGCATAAGTCACTATTTTGTGATGGTGTGGAGAGTCACTTGTACACTTTAAACATCATTTATTCATCATTTCTTCATCATTTACCATCACCTTCAGCTTTCCTTTTCTCGCATCAATAAGTTCAGCACCAGTAGCAAGGAATGGGTGTCCCAAGATATTTGATACCTGCTCATCAACATTAAAATCCAAAATAATAAAGTCAGCAGGAATTACAAATATACCTACCTTAATGAGCACATCTTTAATTATTCCCTCCAGTTGTACGTGAGACTGGTCTGCTAGCTGTAGAGTGATGGTGGTTGGATGTGTCTCTCCTAAACTAAGTGTCTGAAATACGGATAAGCGTATCAAGTTGATACTTTCCCCAAAATTATGTAATGTATGTCCAACCTCACTTTTCCTAATTTGTATGGTGTCACGCCCCAAGACTACCCCCTAGACGTAACACGAGACCCAAAATCACAAGTGCCCCAAGTTAACCCTTGGCTAAAGCATGACTTAAACGAACATAGATAAACTTAGCAGAAGCATAAAACTGAAGAGATAAATAGACTGAGTCATCAACAACTCAAACATAACATAACAGAATCAGAAATTTAAATACAGAATCTCTACTATGTCTTAAAGCCTCTATTCTGAATAATGAGTTGCTGGGAAAAGACCCCAGCTAACTCCAAATACTAAATGAGAACCATAAATATAGACAACTGAAACTGTTCCTCGAAGTATGAGGACTTACAACTCGAAGCTGGGCACCAGCTAATCTCTAGCCACAAATTTGAGGACCCAAACTTGAATTTGCATCATCAAGAGGATGCAGCACAAGATATGCATCAGTACGTAGAATGTACTGAGTATGTGAGATATGCATGAATATGGTAAAAATATAGTTAAAACATGATTGAAAGTGAGTTGATGCATCATCACAGAAATCATATGTAAATATCATAGTTTGAGTAATAAGCATGAGATAGAAGTCAAACCTCTTAGAAAACTTGAAAATATTCATACGGGAGTTTCTTATAACCAACAACAGACCATGTGAGATATATGGAATCTAACTATATAACCCTAACTAGTAAAGCTGCCCTGAACCCTACCAAGGAATGGGACACCATAATCCAACTATATAAACCTAGTTGGCAAAGCTTCCCTAATGCTCGCTAAAGCACAGGACACCATGATCAAATGTGGAATCACTTCTATAATCCCATAGGGTGATTCATAACCTACGCTGGAAATGTAGTTTTGTACTTAGATTGTCGAACCCTCATCACTCGGTGCTAAATACTACTCCCAAAATATGCATATAGCTCATAACATACTTGTGGCATATCTGATGCCAAATCTATTTGAAAAATATATAGACATATCTGATGTCATAAAATTCTCATATCATAAGTCCTTGAAGCTTAGCATAGCCATAATTCAAAACATGATTTTCTTTCTAATTTCATAACTTGAAGAATTAGGTATGCAATTTCATAAATACATAAGGCCATGTTATCTAAACATGCAATTTTCACTTGAAATCAAGCAATTCAATGGAATCATGCTAGAATTCATCTTTAATGCATGGACTTTTGAAATCAATTAATAAACCTCAAATAAAACATAGCTGAGCAATGAGAAATCATGAATTGATGCCTTAAAATTGAACCCATAAGTTTTTCCCAAATTGGGTAAGAACTCTAATTTCATCAATTCAAAAATGAAGGTAAAAACCATGAGTTTTGGGCATAAGAGTGAAAGGAATACCTTATTGAATACCCACATTGAAGCTTGCTTAATCAAAGATGAAAAGAAATAGAGGCTTGAGGCTTGGAGCTTGAAGGAGTTCTTTCTTCTTTAGCAATAGAATTGCTTAGAATAAGAAGAGTTTAGGCTATTAGGGAATAAAACCCTACTAAAAATGGTCAAAACGACCTCACCTAGGAGTTAAAAGAGTGGGTAATTATAGAAATACCGCTAGGATTTAATTGGAGAAAAGTTGATTAAAAACTCGGCTTCAGGTTATGCGGATCCTTTCCACGGACCGTAGAAGTAACCACGATTCATGGATTAGAGTCGTGGTTTCTGAGTCAAAAGATAGGCTGTGGAACAGAACCCACGAGTTAACAGTACGACTCATGGAAACTTTCACGAGTCATAGAAACCCCTCGTGGTTTCTGAGGAACTGACTACCCTCAGTCTGAGTTCCACGAGTTGGTTCTATGACCCGTGGAAGCATCCACGAATCGTGAAACTCACTCGTGGTTCTAAGACCTGAGGATGATTTGCAGGATTGGTTTCACGAGTCCTTTCCATGACTCGTGGTTCCATCCATGGCTCGTGGACTTGACTCGTGATCCCTGAAAGTTTCAGAATTTTTAGAGTTTCTAACTTTAAGAGCCAAATTGAATTTTAGGGTGTTATAATATCTCCCTCTTGGGATCATTAATCCTTAAATGAAGACTAAGCAAGGAACACTGGAGATAAAACAACCCAACCAAACAACAAAACATAAAATTCAAGGATAAACATGAAAACTGAGCCTTTCAACTTTAAAACATGATAGAACTAACTTCGGAAAACATGAATGCATGCTAGGATCATGACAGAAAACTAATGGAATAGAGTCGGAGGGACATACTAAGGAGGAAACTAATACCTCAATATGGAACTGGATCGGAAGGAAAAAGGTAAGGGTACTTGGCTTTCATGGTTGCCTCTGCTTCCCAGTTAGTTCCATCAACTAGCTGATTTCTCCAAAGGACCTTGTAACACCCCAAAAATCCTAAGCTAATACTCAAACCTTTTTCATGAGTGTAATGATAATTTCCCTAGTGTGGTGAGTTCTTTGGATGTGAATCATGATCATAAGAAACTCCTATCATCAAGTTAAGTTGCAAGCACCTCAACAAAATGAGTTTTTTGTGTAAGACTAAACTAGGGTCAACTACAATCGACCATTACTACTAAAATATAAATAGGTAGGTTTCCTAGTTCCCATAAAATTAAAGTTTTTGAGTCTTCTTTCCAACACCACTGATAGAATATTAATCTGAGTCCGGAGTAAAAAGTTATGGGTATTTTACTGCAGCACTATCAATGACTACAGACAGGATGACGAACCGTGAAACGAAACCATGGTCCGTACTGTGACTCTTCATTTCAGACCTGAACCCTAAAATTTTCATCCTCAAAACCACTAGTTGGTTCACGACCTGTAGACCAAAACCACGGTCCATAGAGTGACCAGTGGTTAGTCAAACTTTAGCTTTTCTTCCCTAGATTCCACGAGTGACTTAATGGGTCATCATTTTGAACGATGGTCCATCTTGTAACTCGTGGAATCACCTTCATAGAGGTACCAAGTCCTATAAATTCCATGAGTGGGTTGCTGACCTATCAACCTATTCCACGACCCATCTTTCCATCCGTAGTTTCTGAGGGTCAGAGGATCCTTATTTCCTGAAGTCAAAACCATGAGTCACAGGATGGTCCATCGTTCGGAATCATGAACTATAGAGTGACTCATGGAATGTAATTCCAGTAGACTCCCAGATGTGGTTCATGAAATCACAGACCACATGATGGTCCATCTTTCACTTTGACGGTTTGTAGACTGACTCATGGTCCCTGAAGTTGAGTCATTTTATCAGTTTTTTCCAATCTCAAGTCCAGGGGTATTTTTCTAATTTCCCATTATTTTAACTCATAACTAAGGTCATTTTGACCCCATTTGGTAGGGTTTCTACCCCAATTAACCTAAGTCACTTCTTATTCCCTTATTCAAGCACCCAAAAGAGAAAAGAACTTCATGACTCCAAGTCTCAAGCTCAAGATCAAGGGTTTTAATTCCAAGTCTCCATTCTTCTCATTCTTAATTGGGGAAAGCTTCAAATCAGGTATGTGGGTATTCAATAAGGGATTCCTTTCACCTTATGCCCAAAACCTCCAAATTCTATATTGATTCTTATGAACTTTCAAATTAGGGTTCTTACCCAATTATTATGGGTTTTGCTATAATTATTTTCTCATGATTATACTATAAAATTACTATTAAATTGCATGATTTTGCATGAGTTTTTAGATGTGAACTCCTATTTCATGAATTTAAGGCTAAGTGTAGCAAATTTTACATGCATGAATTGATTCAAGTAAATAGGGGTATTTGATAGCATGATTTCTTGAATTTCAAGCAAGTGCATGCCTAGTTCCTATGTTTTATGAAAGTATATATTATTATGAAATTGAACTAGGGTCATGAAAGTTTTCAAGTTATGAATTATTATGCAAGACAAGACACCTGATATGCCATCAATGCTCATGAATCATTTTCTAAGCCAAGGTTCGTGAGTAGTATTAAGATCCAGGTTATGAACATATTTATGAACAAGATTTGAAATCAAGATATGTCACATGTATGTGAGCCTCATGTTATATTTTAGGAGTAGTATTTATCACTGAGTTGGACTGGGTGAGAGTACCCTTAGTCCCAGAACTATGTGCCACCGTAGGTGCCCTCTATGGCTTATGACAGGATCCTGGTATGACATGGTTCTAACTTTGGCCAGTTAGAACAACCTTTTAGTGTGGGTGCATGACACGGGACTCCATGTACCTCATCATGATTTATGTCGGTTAAGAGAAACTCCCGTATGAAGGTTTTCAAGCTTTTAAGTTATATGATATCCTATTTTAAAGATTGGCTTATTGTTTTCATGACTTATGTTCGAATTTTGATATTTACTTATGATTTCTTCTATTTATGCATGAACTCAGTTTTAAGAATGCTTTCAAGTATATTTTATCATCACATATGCAATCTCACATACTCAGTACATTCCATAGTACTGACTGCATACTTCTTTATGTTGCATCCTATTATGAAGTAGATCCTGTTGCCCGCTCCCAATCCGTGGCTAGTAAATTAGCAGCACATCCATCCATCTTGGTGAGTCCTCCTCATTTAAGGCCTTGGAGTTTAGATTCATTCTAGACTACTAGTTCTTTCCTTTAGTATTTCAGTATTTAGAATTAGTTGGGGGCCTGTCCCAGCAACTCGCCAATAGTAGAGGCTTTCAAACATAGAATCAGACAGTCAGCTGTATTCAGATCTTCAATCTTAGACTTTATTTATATAATATATCAAGTTGCTCATTACTTCTGTTAAGATTTCGTTCTTATGTTTGTTTTAGTTTTTAAGTCATGCTAATGCCAGAGGGTTATCTTGAGAGCACTTGTGATCTTGGGTCCTGTGTTACGTCCAGAGGGTAGGCTTGGGGCATGACAAACTTGGTATCAGAACATCAGGTTCAAGAGTCCTAGGGTATCTTAAAGCTGCATCAAGTAGAGTCTCTTTCATGAGTGTGAAGCGCGACACACTTATGAGAGAGAGGTTATGACATGTTTTAGGAAAAACTTCATTTCTTTTATTTTCACTATCGTGCAATAGAGTTTGACTCTATTTAATCTTATAATCCATTAGTTATGCATTTTAGACAATGCCTCCATGAAGAAAACCCACGAGGAATTATGATCTGACCACTCCAGACCATGAGGTTATGAATGTGGAATTTTGTGAAGCCATCTGTATGTTAGCTCAAGCCATGAAAGATCAGTTGAATGAGAAGGAGAAACTAAAGAAGAGGAAGAGAAAGAACAAGAAGACCAGAACATGGAACCAGTCATCTTTTCAGCAGAAGTCATCCGGACTAACCCCATATTCAGTTAGCACACCTACACTCGATTCTCTATCTTGTCACAATAGGGCTTGGAAGACCTTGAGTTACCCTCGTTGTAGTAGTTGCGGTAAGTTTCATCTAGGTGAGTGCCTTACTAGCAAAGGGAGGTGTTTTAGGTATGGTCAGTTAGGCATAGGATCAGGGATGTCCCCTCAGCTAAGCAGAGAAACTATGGTGTTCAGCTCTAAAATCGATTCCCTTTATTGCCTAGCCAGTCGGGTAATAGTATTCCTCCAGAAGTTGAATCAGGTATGTCACTATATTTTATTCCTTTATGCATCCGTAGTCCCTGGACCCCTATTATTATTTGGTTGTGAGTTGTCTTAACCTAGAATAAAGTGGATATATAAGGGTTGCGACCTAGACGTAGGCTAAGGAGAGTCTTAGACTATAGAAGGAAATAGGTATTCGTGCTAGATTCTGGAGTAGTGTATGTTCTATTAGGGTAAAATGATCATAGTTCCTTTGATAAGTTGGTGAGAGGTCTATAGACTTAGAAGGGTAGCATGAATCTAAAGAGGAGATAGTGGGATGTAGAATCGGTCAGATTTTGGATGCTCGGGTAGTGATACTTTTGGGTGTTAGAACAATGTTAAGAGGGGAGGCAGAAGCTTATTTCTATCCTAGCATCCTAAGTATACTTTTGTCATTACGATACCTTTTTCATGCCTTGTGTGTCAGCGCCATGGTCCTATTTCAGAGTCACGCTCATATTTAGATTCTAGAATGACAAATGATTGCTTCAGACAATGATTCTACTCTTACTCTGTGATTCTATAAATCTCAGCTTTATGCCCTGAGGTTCGTTATCTATGTGAACTCATGTATCTCAGTACGCTTAGTCTTATTTACTCAGTTCATTCCTTAGACATGCCTTAATAGAAAATCAAATCATGTTATGTCATGTATATGCTCAGACCTGATTCTTGAAACAGTTCGCGCTTATGATTTCCTTGCTCTAAATCCCTTTAATCTTTTACCCTTGATGATGAGGGGTGGTGATCCCCACTATTCATTACTTAAATGCCCTGTATGTGAAGTACTCATGCCTATTGGGCTCAATTCCCCAAGCCTCACCTTGAGTGGCTTGGTCACGCTAAGTGTAAGTCTAGACCGATCAAAAATCCTTTATTCATGACGCTCATGCTCTCGTTCTTCTCTTTCAAGATTCTGGTTCATGCTGTTATAGGTGTTAGGGGAGGAAGCCTAGTAGTAGCCTAGATAGGGAGTAGTAGACTTCCTTTCTTTTTAGTGTACTTGTTCCACCTTGGCTTCTAGGTGTGGAGGAATTGCGAGGTAAGAATTATTCATGCGAAGTAGTTAGATGAGGAATGTTGGTAGGTCTCTCTATAGAAGTTCTTGAAGTAGCAACTCCTAGATATGCTAGGTGAGAGGGGAGAAGTCTGGGATAGGGTAAGCTACGAAACCATAAAGTGACCATAGTTATAAGCTTGAATATCGTGATGAGATGTATGTGAACCTTTGCTTTGTGCAACTAGTGACCCTTTGGTTAGGAGCTCAAGGGTAGTTGGTTGTTGTGAGAAGTAGGAATACTATTCTTAAGAGATATTCTAGATGCAAGAGATTTAGTCGATATAGGCTTGAACATGGAGAAAGCAGGTAGTTCGACTCAGACCTTAGTATCTATATGTGCGATGTTAGAATGTTAGTTCAAATTGTAAGTGTGGTATTTAGAAGATAATAGGTTTTCCATATAGCTACTCCTCTCATTTTTATGTTCCTTTCAGCTAAATATGATTTCTAAGAATGTGTTCGTTCTTTATGAGTTTCAGCTAAGTCCATACTCTCACTTCAGGCCAGTTATCATATTGGATATCCATTTTCATATCCTATTGGTGTTCTTATACTCTCAATATTCATATAGGTCTCCCGAATCCATATCAGTTCATATTTTAGACAGAAATCAGTTACCATGTCAGTACTCCAACTTTTAAAACTCAGTTAGTGGGATTGCATCTCTTTCCCTACCACCACACCTAGTTAGTCTTCATTCGAGGACGAATGATCCCAAGGGGGAGATATTGTAACACCCCAAAAATCCTAAGCTAATACCCGAAACTTTTCCATGAGTGTAATGATCATTTACCTAGTGTGGTGAGTGCTTTGGATATGAATCATGTTCATAAGAAACTCCTATCATCAAGTTATGTTGCAAGCACCTCAACCAAATGAGTTTTTGTGTAAGACTAAACTAGGGTAAACTTCAATCGACAATTATTCCTAGAATATAAAGCATTAGGTGTCCTAGTACCCATCAAATTAAAGATTTCGGAGTCTTCTTTCCAACGCCACCAATAATACATTAATCTGAGTCCGGAGTAAAAATTTATGGCTATTTTACCACAGCACTGTCAATGACTACGGGCAGGATTACGAACCGTGAAACGAAACCACGGTCCGTAATGTGACTCATGATTTCAGACCTGAAACTTAAAATTTTCATCTTCAAAACCACTTGTTGGTTCACGACCCATAGACCAAAACCATGGTCCATAGAGTGACCCGTGGTTTGTCAAAATTCAGATTTTTTCCCTAGATTCCATGAGTGACTTAACGAGTCATTGTTTTGAACTACAGTCTGTCTTGTAACTCGTGGAATCACCTTTAGAGAGGTACCAAGTCCTCTATATTCAATGAGTGGGTTGACAACCCGTCAACCTATTCCACAACCCGTCTTTCCATCCGTAGTTTCTGAGGGTCAAAGGATCATTATTTTCCGAAGTCAAAACCACGAGTCACAGGATGGTCTGTTGTTCTGAATCACGAACCATAAAGTGACTCATGGAATGGAATTCCAGTAGACTCCCAGAAGTGGTTCTTGAAATTATGGACTAGATGATGGTCCGTCATTCACTTTGACAGTCCATAGACTGATCCATGGTCCCTGAAGCTGAGTCATTTTATCAGTTTTTCCAAGCTTAAGTCTAGGGGTATTTTGTAATTTTCCACTCTTTTAATTCTTATCTGAGGTCGTTTTGACCCCTTTTAGTAGGGTTTCTACCCCAATTAGCCTAAGTCTCTTCTTATTCCTTCATTCAAGCACCCAAAAGAGAAAAGAACTTCATGATTCCAAGTCTCAAGCCCAAGATCAGGGGTTTCAATTCCAAGTCTCCATTCTTCTCATTCTTAATTGGGGAAAGCTTCAAATTAGGTATGTGAGTATTCAATAAGGGATTCCTTTCACTTTATTCCCAAAACCCCCAAATTCTATATTGATTCTTATGAACTTTCAAATTAGGGTTCTTACCCAATTCTTATGGGTTTTGCTATAAATTATTTTCTCATGATTCTACTATAAAATTACTATTAAATTACATGATTTTGCATGGATTTTTACATGTGAACTCCTATTTCATGAATTGAAGGCTAATTGTAGCAAATTTTATATGCATGAATTAATTCAAGTAAATTGGGGAATTTGATAGCATGATTTCATGAATTTCAAGGAAGTGCATGCCTAGTTCCTATGTTTTATAAAAGTATATGTTATTATAAAATTGAACTAGGGTCATGGAAGTTTTCAAGTTATGAATTATTATACAAGACAAGACACTGAATGTGCCATCAATGCTCATGAATCATTTTCTAAACCACGGTTCATGAGTAGAATGAAGATCCAGGTTATGAACATGTTTATGAACAAGCTTTTACATCCAGATATGTCACATGTATGTGAGCCTCATGTTATATTTTGGGAGTAGTATTTAGCACCAAGTTAGACCGGGTGAGAGTACCCTTAGTCCCAGAACTATGTGCCACTGTAAGTGCCCTCTGTGGCTTATGACAGGATCCTGGTATGACATGGTTCTAACTTTGGCTGGTTAGGACAACCTTTTTCGGTGTGGGTGCATGACACTGGATACCATGTAGCTCATCATGGTTTATGTCGTTTAAGAGAAACTCCTGTATGAAGGTTTTCAAGCTTTTAAGTTATATGATATCCTATTTTAAAGCTTGGCTTATTGTTTTCACGAATTATGTTCGAATTTTGATAGTTACTTATGATTTATTCTATTTATGCATGAAATCAGTTTTAAGTATGATTTCAAGTATATTTTATCATGACACATTCATATATCACATACTCAGTACATTCCATAGTACTGACTGCGTACTTCTTTGTGATGCATCATATTATGATGTATATCTTATAGCCCGCTCCCAGATCCGTGGCTAGTAGATCAGCAACACATCCATCCAACTTGGTGAGTCCCCTTCATTGGAGGACTTGGAGTTTAGCTTCATTCTAGACTACTAGTTCTTTCCTTTAGTATTTCAGTATTTAGAGTGAGCTGGGGGCCTATCCCAGCAACTCGCCAATAGTAGAGGCTTTCAGACATAGAGTTAGATAGTCAGTTGTATTCAGATCTTCAATCTTAGACTTTATTTATATAACAGATCAAGTTGCTCATTACTTCTGTTAAGCTTTTTTTCTTATGTTTGTTTTATTTTTTAAGTCATGCTAATGCCAGAGGGTTATCTTGAGATCACTTGTGATCTTAGGTCCCGTGTTACCTCCAAGGGGTAGTCTCGGGGCATTACAGACCTTCACCGGAGCGACTTCTTTGTTTCTCAACCTCTGAATCTGATAATCAAGAATCTCTACATGAACTTCCTCATAAGTAAGGTTGTCCTTATCACCCACGTCCTCCAAAGGAACAATCAAGGTCGGATCACCAACACACTTCTTCCACAAGGAAACATGGAAAATCGGATGAACCGCTTCTAATTCTGTTGGCAAATCCAACTCATAAGAAACACTACCAACTCCACTCAGAATACGATAAGGACTTACATAGCAGGGACTAAGCTTCCCTTTCTTACCAAATCTCATCATACCCTTCATGGGTGACATTTTCAGAAATACCTAATAATCAACCTCAAACTCTAATTCTCTTCTGCTCACATCTGCATACAATTTCTGACGACTCTAAGCGGTCTTCAACCTCTCCCTAATGATATGAACCTTCTCCATAGTCTCATGAACCAAATCTGGACCAATCAAAGCTGCCTCACCTACCTCAAACCAACCAATAGGAGATCTACACCTCTGCCCATAAATTGCCTCATAAGGAGTCATCTGGATGCTAGAATAAAAGCTGTTGTTGTAGGAAAACTCGATAAGAGGTAAGTGATCATCCCAACTACCTTTGAAATCAATCACACAATCTCTCAACATATCCTCCAAAGTCTGAATAGTACGCTCTATCTGTCCATCCGTCAGAAGGTAAAAAGTTGTGCTAAGCTTAACCTGAGTACCAATACCTCTCTGAAATGACTTCCAAAAGTGGAATGTAAACTGAGTACCCCTATCAGAAATGATAGACAATGGAACACCATGCAATCTGACTATCTCCCGAATGTAGAGTCTGGCATAACTATATGCTGAATATGTAGTCTTAACAGCCAAAAAGTGGGATGACTTAGTCATCTTGTCGACAATCACCCAAATAGAATCGTGTTGCCTACGAGTACAAGGCAACCCAATAATGAAGTCCATATTGATTGCTTGCCACTTCTAAGTAGGAAGATTAATATCCTGAGTCATGCCACCGGTCACTGATGCTCTACCTTCACTTGTTGACAGTTGGGAAACTTAGCCACAAAACCTTTTATGTCCTCTTCATGCCATTCCACCAATAGACTTACTGTAGATCACGATACATCTTAGTGGCACCAGGGTGAATAGAATACCTAGAAGAATGAGCCTCGGTCAAAATCTGTTGTCTCAACCCATCTATGTCAGGAACACACAATCGACCTTGATATCGAAGCACACCATCCCCCCTTGGGCAAAACCTCTACCCTTTGTTGATGGACTACACCCTTCAACTGGTGCAAAATAGGATCACTGGCTTGCTTTTCTTTCACTTCAGCTACCAAAGATGATTCAGAACCATTTTTAAGAATAACACCACCTTCTGTCGAATCCATAAGGCGAACTCCTAGTCGTGCAAGTTGATGAACATCCTTGGCCAATTCCTTCTTTCTGTCTTTATCCGAAGACACACTATCCATGGACAATCTATTAAGTGCATCCGCCACGATAATGGCCTTAGCCGGATAGTAAAGCACACTCATATCAGAATCCTTAAGAAGCTCAAGCCATCTCATTTGATGAAGATTCAATTCCTTTTGAGTGAACACATACTAAAGACTCTTATAATCGGTGAACACATCCACATAAACTCCATACAAGTAGTGTCTACAAATCTTTAAAGCAAAGACCACGGCTGCTAACTCAAGATCGTGAGTAGGGTAGTTCTTCTAATGAATCTTAAGCTGTCTCAAAGCATAAGTAATCATCTTACCACGCTGCATCAACGCACAATCCAAACTAATCCTAGAAGCATCACAATACATATAAAAGTCATCTAGGCCCTCGGGTAGAGCCAACACTAGAGTTGTGGCCAATCTAGTCTTCAATTCCTCAAAGTTCTTCTCACATAGATCAGACCACTAAAATTTCACCTTCTTCTGAGTCAACCGAGTCTATAGGGTAGCAATGGAAGAAAACCCTTCCACAAATCTCCTGTAGTACCCAGCCAAACCCAAAAAACTTGTAATATCAGATGGGGAAGTAGGTCTAGGCCAGTTCTTTATTGCCTTGATCTTCTGAAAATCAACTCGAATACCATCTCTAGTCACAATATGACTCAGAAAGGCGACAGACTGCATCCAAAACTCATATTTGCTAAACTTAGCAAGTAACTGCCAATCCTTGAGAGTTTGCAGCACCACTCTTAAATGGGCTGCATGCTCCTCTTTACTCCGAGAATAGATAAGGATATCATCAATAAACACAATCACAAATATATACAAATACTGCTTGAACACACAGTTCATCAAATCCATAAAAGTTGTGGGAGCATTCGTTAGACAAAAAGACATAACCACAAATTCATAATGACCATATCGATTCTTGAAGGCTGTGTTCAAAATGTCACACTCTCGAATATGAAGTTGATGATAACCAGATCTAAGGTTGATCTTGGTAAAGTTACTGGCACCCTGTAGCTGATCGAACAAGTCACTAATCCTAGGAGTGGGATACTTATTCTTGATTGTGACCATGTTCAACTGACGGTAGTCGATACACATTCTGAGGGAACCATCTTTCTCTCACATGAATAAGACTAGAGCACCTCATGAAGAGATGTTGGGCTGAATAAAACCCTTATCAAGAAGGTCTTTCAACTGATCTTTCAATTCATTAAGCTCCGTGGGAGCCATTCTGTAGGGAGGAATAGAGGTAGGATTCGTATCTGGGAGAAGATTTATTCCAAAGTCGATCTCCCGCTCGGGAGGGACTCTGAGAAAATCCTTGGGAAATACTTCAGGAAACTCATTCAGAATAGGAACTGACTAGAGAGATGGGGTTTCAGACTCCGTGTCCATAACCCAAACTATATGACAAATATAACACTTAGAAATCATCTTCATAGCTTTAAGATAAGATATGAAATGACCCTTCAAGGATAGAGGACTACCTTGCCACTCTAAGACAGGTTCATTTGGGAACTTAAAACTGATGACTCGAGTATGACAATCAACCGAGGAATAACATGCATACAACCAATCCATACCAAGAATAACATCAAAATCAGTCATCTCTAACTCTATTAGATCCACTGAAGTGACTCAATGAAGGATTGAGATAGGGCAATTTTGGTAGATTCTTTTGGATAGGACTGACTCACCAATAGGAGTAGAAACACAAAAGGGTTCTAAAAGTTGTTCAGGGCAAATTCGAACTTGCAAGCAACATAAGGGTATATAAATATAAGGAGGCACCTGGATCCAATAAAGCATACACATCAAGAGAGAAGACTTTTAACATACCAGTAACAATGTCCGGTCAACTCTCCTAGTCCTGGCGTGAGGACATGGCATAAAGGCAATTATGGCACTGACCACCAGAACTAGAAGCAGTGCCCTACTGGGCTGGTTCACCTCCTGATGCTGCTAGGGCAGACTGAGCCCTACCACCTCCATGTCCCTTCCTAGTAGAAGGGCAATCTCTAATCCACTGTCCAGCCTGACCACACCCGAAGTAACTACCTGAATCGGCTAGACACTCACCAGGATGACTCTTCCCACACTTGCCGCAAATGGGGTAGGAAGGCCCCTTGGCAACACCTCCTTGAGACTGCGAACCTAAACCTCTTCCAGACTGATCATGGCGAGGCCTGGAGCCTGGGTAGGCACACTAGCTGAAGAATAAGTGGGCCCTGATGACTTCTTCTTAAACAAAGATCAATGTCTGCATCTGGACCTCTGATGGCCAAAACCTGAATTATAAGATCTAACCTTCTTGTTCTCCCTTGCCATCTCCCTTAACTTGTCTCCCTCGATCTGATGGGCATGAGTCATAAGTTAAGAAATATCCATGTCACCCAAAAGCATCACGGACCTACACTCTTTCTTTACAAAATCTGACACTCCATAAACATACTTACTCATCTCATCCCACGGGTCAGCCATCATGGAAAGAGCATACCTAGAAAGCTGGGTGAACTTAAATCCATATCCTGAACCGACATAGAACCTTGCCTCAAATTCACAAACTCTTCGACCTTAGCTTGCCTCAACTCCCTCGAGAAGAATCGATTAAAAAATCCCTCTCAAAGCATTCCCAAGTCATAGGGGCCATATCCCTAGCCCTAGCATCTTTCCATTGAGTAAACCAAATATGAGCCACATCCTGGAGTTGATAGGAAGCTAGCTCAACACCTTCTACACCTATAACTTGCATCACAACAGAGATCTTCTTTACCTCATCTACGAAATTTTATGGATACTAACCAACTTTCGAACCCCAAAACTCAGGTGGGTTCATGCGAACAAAATCTTGAACTCGGGCCGCTAGTCCACCATGAGGGTGGACGGGGATAAGAGCCTACTGATTGGCCTGAGCGGCCATAGTCTGGGCTAGCATATGAATAGCATTTATGAACTCTACATTTGTGACCTCGGGGTCTAGAATTAGAGGATTAACATTTTGGGCATTGGCCCGGCGATGCATAGCACGGCGAGGAGGCATAATATGAAACACATAAAGTATGGCTTAGAAGGTTAATGGAGTTAAACTCTATCGCACGATATAGTCACACCCTGAGGCTACCCTCTAAATGTAACACGGGATCAGGGACCACAAATGTCCAAAGTTAACCCTTGGTAATAGCATACTCAGTTATTCATTACAAGAAACATAGCGGAAGCATACATAAAGAAGGTAGAAATCCATAAACTAAAATGGGATAAAGTCTACAAAACACCAATCTAGAATACAACTATCTATGTCTGAAGACTCTAAGTCTAACGTAAGAGTTGATGGGACAAAACCCCAACTAACTCGAGAAATCCAAGGATAGACATGAAAGTAACTAACATAGCTATGGTCCTAGAGAAATAAGGACTCACCAACCAAGTCTGGAGAACCAACAACATCTAGCTAAAAATCAGAGGGAAAGAGCCTGAATTTAAATCATCAAGAGAATGTAGTGCAAGATATGCGTCATTACTATAGGATGTATCGAGTATGTGAGATATGTATAAATGAAATCAAAACATGCTTAAAACATACTTAAATAAGAAATTATGCATAAAAGATATATCCTGAGAAAATACCATGAGTACAGCTTAAATCATGAAATGGGATAACTTGATGCATAAAACTTTCTTATGGGAGTTTCTCATAACCAACAATAGACCATGTGAGCTACATGGAATCCAACTATATAACCCTAGTTGGCAAAGCTACCCCGAACCTTGCCAAGGAATAGGGTACTATACATATCATAGCATGGAACCACTTTCATAAAGGGACACTCTCAACTAACGATGACCCATCTTCATGAGGAGACACTCTCAACTAACGATGACCCATCTTCATGAGGAGACACTCTCAACTAACGAGGACCCTCTCCACCTAAGTTGACAACGTAGTTTTGGACTTGGGTAACTAAACTCTCATCGCCCTGTGCTAAATACTACTCCCATAAACATGCATACATATAGCTCATATATACTTGTGACATATCTGATGTCAAATCTGTTTGAAAAGCATAAGGACATATCTAATGTCAAGAAAATTCAAATCATGAGTCTTAAAGCTTAGCATAGCCATAATTCACTTTTTTCTTTCTAGTTTCATAACTTGAAGAATTGACATGCATTTTCATAAATACTTGGAATCATAATATCAATGCATGCAATTTTCCTTAAATCAAGCCATGCCTGGAAAATTTAGCTGGGGTTAGCTTTCAAATCATAAGGTAAATAATTAATTGCAAAACCCATGTAAATCATGAAATTGAACTTAGAATTTATTGAAGAATCATGAGAAAATACTTAATAGAAAAGCCCATGAGAATTGGGTAACAACCCTAACTTGAAATTCATAAATTCAATTTAGAAGAATTGGGGTTTAGGGAATAAGGGTGAAAGAATCCCCTTATTGAATACCCACATACCTTAATTGAAGCTAACCCAACTGAAATTGAAAAGAAGAGGAGGCTTGGACTTGGAGCTTAAAGGAATTCTTTTCCCAATTTGGTAGATGAATGAGAGATAATAAGAGACTTAGGCTTGTAAGAGTAGAAACCCTACTAAAAGTGGTCAAAATGACCTCACTTAAGAGTTAAAAGAGTGAGTAATTATAAAAATACCCCTAGGATTAAATTAAGAAAAAGCTATTTTAAAACTTGGCTTCAGGTTCCACGGGTCCTTTTCACGGACCGTAGAAGTAACCACTGCTTGTGAATTGGAGTCGTGGTCCCTAAGCCAAAATTCTATGTTGCAGATAACTTTCCACGGACTAACAGGATGACCCGTAAAAATTTCTGTGAGTCGTGGAACCAATTCGTGGTTTCGGGGAATTGACCACTCTCTGTCTGATTTCCATGGGTTGGTTCCACGACCAATGGAAACTTTCACAAACTGTGAAACTGACTCGTGGTTCTCAAACCTGAGGGTGGTCTACAAGACTAGAATCACGAGTCCTTTCCACAACTTGTGGAACCATTCACTGCTCGTAGACCTGACCCGTGATCCCTAGAAGTTCAAAATTTCTACAAGTTTCTAAGTTTAAAAGCTTAATAGAATTTTGGGGTGTTACAATATCTCCCCCTTGGTATCATTCGCCCTCGAATTAAGATTAAACAAGGAAAACTGGAGAGAAAACATCCCAACCAAGCAACAAAACATAAATCTCAAGGATAAACATGAAAACTGAGCTTTTCAGCTTAAAACATGATTAAACTACTTTGGAAAACATGATTGCATGCTAGGATCATGAGAGAAACTGATGGAATAGAGTCGGAGGAACATACAAAGGAGGAAGCTAATAGCTCAAGCAGAAATTGGGTCGGAAGGAAAAAGATGAGGGTACTTGGCTTTCATGGTTGCTTCTGCTTCCTAAGTAGCTCCCTCAACTAGCTGATTTCTCAAAAGGACTTTCACCAAAGCAACTTCTTTGTTTCTCAACCTCTGAATCTGATGATCAAGAATCTCCACGAGAAATTCCTCTTAAGTAAGGTTATCTTTCACACTCACATATTCCAAAGTAACAATCAATGTCGGATCGCCAACACACTTCTTCAACATAGAAACATGGAAAACTGGATGAATTGCTTCTAAATCCGATGGCAAATCCAACTCATAAGCAACACTACCAACTCTCCTCAGAATTCGATAAGGATCTACATAGAGGGTACTATGCTTTCCTTTCTTGCCAAATCTCATCACACCCTTTATGGGTGATACTTTTAGAAACACCCAATCATCAACCTCAAACTCCAACTCTCTCCTTCTCACATCCGCATATGATTTATGATGAATCTGAGCGGTCTTCAACCTCTCCCTAATGATCTGAACCATCTCTATAGTCTCATGAATGGAATTTGGACCAATCAAACCTGCCTCACCTACCTCAAACCAACCAATAGGAGACCTACACCTCTGCCCATACACTGTATCATAAGGAGCCATCTGGATGCTAGAATGAAAGTTGTTGTTGTAGGCAAACTCGATAAAAGGTAAGTGATTGTCTCAATTACCTTTAAAATCAATCACACAAGCTCTAAACATATCTTCCAAAGTATGAATAGTATGCTCTGCCTGGCTATTTGTCTGAGGGTGAAAAGTTGTGCTAAGCTTAACCTGAGTACCAAGGCCCTTCTGAAAAGACTTCTAAAACTAGGATGTAAACTGAGTACCCCTATCTGAAATGATAGACAATGGCACACCATGGAATTTGACTATATCCCAAATGTAGAGTCTGGCATAATCATCCACTGAATTTGTAGTCTTAATAGCCAAAAGGTGGGATGACTTAGTCATCCGGTCGATAATTACCCAAATCAAATCATGTTGCCTTCAAGTACGAGGCAAACCAGTAATGAAGTCCATATTGATCGCTTCCCACTTCCAAGTAGGAAGATCAATATCCTGAGTCATACCACCCGGTCGTTGATGCTCTACTTTCACTTGTTGGCAGTTGGGACACTTAGCCATAAAACCTGCTATGTCCCTCTTCATGCCATTCCACCAATAAACTTCCTGTAGGTCAAAGTACATTTTGGTGGCACCAGGGTGAATAGAATACCTGGAGCTATGAGCCTCTGTCAAAATCCACTGTCTCAACCCATCAACATCAAGAACGCATAATCGACCCTGATATCGAAGAACACCATCTCCCCCTTAGGAGAAAACCTCTACCCTCTGCTGAAGGACTGCACCCTTCTACTGGTGCAAAATAGGATCACCACCTTGCTTCTCTTTCACTTCGGCTACCAAAGATGATTTGGAACTATTTTAAATAATAACACCACCTTCTGTCATATCCATAAGGCGAACTCCTAATTGACAAAGTTGATGAACATCCTTGGACAACTCCTTCTTTTAGTCCTCAACTGAAAACACACGACCCATAAACAATCTACTAAGGGCATCCGCCACGACATTGGCCTTACCCGGATGGTTAAGCACACTCATATCATAATCCTTAAAAAGCTCCAACCATATCCTTTGATGAAGATTCAGTTCCTTTTGAGTGAACACATACTGAAGACTTTTATGATCGGTGAACACATCCACATGAACACTATACAAGTAGTGTCTCTAAATCTTCAAAGAAAAGACCACGGTTGCTAACTCAAGATCATGAGTAAGGTAGTTTTTCTCATGAGTCTTAAGATGTCTCGAAGCATAAGCAATCACTTTACCATGCTGCATAAACACACAACCCAAACCAATCCTAGAAGCATCACAATACACAACAAATTCATCTAAGCCCTCGGGTAAAGTCAACACAGGAGAGGTGGTCAATATAGTCTTCAATTCCTAAAAGTTCTTCTCGCATAGATTAGACCACTGAATTAACCTTCTTCTGAGTCAAAAGAGTCAATGGGCCAGCAATGGAAGAAAATTCTTCAACAAATCTCCTATGGTAACCAGCCAAACCCAAAAAGCTCATAAAATCATATGGGGAAGTGGGTATAGGCCAGTTCTTTACTACCTCGATCTTCTGAGAATCGACTCGAATACCATCTCTAGTCACAATATGACCCAGAAAAGCAACAGACTGCATCCAAAACTCACACTTGCTAAACTTAGCAAATAACTGTCGGTCTTTGAGAGTTTGCAACACCACTGTCAAATGGTCTGCATGCTCCTCCTCACTCTCAGAATAGATAAGGATATCATCAATGAACATAATCACAAACATATCCAAATAATACTTGAACACACGGTTCATCAAATCCAAAAAGGTGCGGGAGTATTTGTTAGACCAAAACACATCACAACAAATTCATAATGACCATACCGAGTTCTGAAGGCTATCTTTGGAATATCACACTCTCTAACACTAAGCTTATGTTAACTGGATCTAAGGTCATTCTTGGAGAAGAAACTAGCACCCTGAAGCTGATCAAACAAGTCATCAATCCTAGGAATGGGATACTTATTCTTGATTGTGACCTTGTTCAACTGACGATAGTCGATACATATTCTGAGGGAACCATCTTTATTTCGCATGAATAAGACTGGGGCATCCCATGGAGAGATGCTGGGTCAAATAAAACCCTTATCAAGGAGGTCTTTCAACTAATCTTTCAATTCCTTAAGCTCCACAGGATCCATTCTATAGGGAGGAATAGAGATAGGATTTGTATCTGGGAGAGAAGATCTATCCCAAAGTCAACCTCTCGCTCGGGAGGGAATCCAGGCAAATCATCGGGGAATACTTCTGGAAATTCATTCACAACAAGAACTGACTAGAGAGATGGGGTTTTGGACTCAATTTCCATAACCCAAACTATATGAATAACATAACCCTTTGAAATCATCTTCCTAGCCTTAGGATAAGATATGAAATGACCCTTCGAGAATGGAGGACTACCTTGCCACTCTAAGACAGGTTCATTTGGAAATTTGAAACTGATGACTCGAGTATGACAATCAACAGAGGCATAACAATCATACAACCAATCCACACCAAAAATAGCATCAAAGTCAATCATTTCCAACTCTACTAGATCCGCTGAATTGACTCTATTAAGGACTCAGATAGGGCAATTTTGGTAGATTTTTTGGGCTAGGACTGACTCACCAATAGGAGTAAAAACACAAAAGGGTTCTAAAAGCTGATCAAGATGAACCTCAAACTTACAAGCAACATAAGGGGTCACAAAAGAGAAGGAGGCACCCGGATCCAATAATGCGTACACATCAAGAGAGAAGACTTTCATGAACTCTCCTGGTCCTAATGAGAGGACATAGCATAAAGGTAGTTCTGGCACTTACCACCAGAACTAGAAGTTGATCCCTACGGGGCCGGTCAACTTCCTGATGCTGCTGGGGCAGACTGAGTCCTACTACCTCCCTGTCCCTTCTTAGGTGAAGGGAAATCCCTAATCTTGTGTCCAACCTGACTACATCCAAAGCATCCACCTGAACAAGCTAAACACTCCCAGGATGACTTCTACCACACTTGTTGCAAGAAGGGTAAGAAGCACCCTTTGTAATACTTCCCTGTGAATAGGAACCAGCTCTTATACCGGTCTGATCATAATGAGGCCTGGGGGCCTGGATAGGAGCACTAGCTGAGGAATGAATGGGGCCTAATGATTTCTTCTTAAACAAAGAGTGATGTCTGCCGCCAAACTTCTGAAGGCCAAAACTTAAGCTCTCCGACCTAACCCTATTGTTCTCCCTTGCCTTCTCTCTTATCTTGTCTCCTTAGATCTTTTAGGCATGAGTAATAAGTCGAGAAATATTAACATCACCTAAAATCATCACGGACCTACACTCTTTCTTCACTGAATTCCACACCCCATAAATATACTTACTCATCTTGTCCTACGGGTCAGCCACCATGGAAGGAGCATACCTAGAAAGTTGGGTGAACTTCAACCCCTACTCATGAACCAATATAGAACCTTGCCTCAAATTCACAAATTCTTCAATCTTAGCCTACCTCAACTCCCTCGGGAAGAACCGGTCTAGAAAAATCATTTCAAATCATTCCCAAGTCATAGGGACCACGTCTCTAGCCCTATCATCTTTCCATTGTGTGAACCAAATATGAGCCATGTACTTGAGTTGATAGGAAGCTAGCTCAATACAATCAACACCACCTACTTGCATCACACGAAAGATCTTTTTTACCTCATCCAAGAAATTTTGTGGATCCTCACCAACTTTTGAACTCCAGAACTCAGGTGGGTTTATGAGAATGAAATCTCGAACTTGAACCGCTACTCCACCTTGAGGGTGGACGGGGATAGGAGCCTGCTGATTTGCCTGAGCATCCATAGTCTAAGCTAGCATATGGATGGCATTTTTGAACTCCGCATTTGTGACCTTGGGGTCTGGAATCGGAGTTTTTGCATTTTGAGCATTGGCCCGGTGAGGCATAGCATGACAAGGAGGCATAATGTGAAATGTAAAAATAATGAATTAGAGGAGTAACAGAGTTAAACTCTATCACACGATACTGATCATGAAAGAAGTGAACTTTTCCAAAGACATCTCATAGCTTTCCTCTCATAAGTGTGGCACGCTTCACATACATGAAAGAGACTCTACTAGATGCGGCTTCAGACACCCTAGGACTCCTAACTTGAGGCTCTGATACCAAGTTTGTCATACCCCGAGGCTACCCCCTAGACATAACACTGGACCCGAGAGCACAAGTATCCCAAAGTTAACCCTTGGTCATAGCATACTCAGTTATTCAATACAAGAAACATAGCGGAAGCATACATAATAAAGGTAGAAATCCATAAACTAAATAAAGGTAGAAATCCATAAACTAAAATGGGATAAAGTCTACAAAACACCAATCCAGAATACAACTAGTTATGTTTGAAGCCTCTAAGTATAACATAAAAGTTGATGGGACAAGACTCCAACTAACTCGATAAATCCAAGGACAGACATGAAAGTAACTAACATAGCTATGGTCCTCGAGAAATGAGGACTCACCAACCATGTTTGGAGAACTGACAACGTCTAGCAACGAATCAGAGGGTAAGAGCCTGAATTTGCATCATCAAGAGGATGCAGCGCAAGATATGCATCAGTACTATAGAATGTATCGAGTATGTGAGATATGCATAAATGAAATCAAAACATGCTTAAAACATACTTAAATCCTAAATCATACATAAAATAGATATCGTGAGAAAATACCATGAGTACAGCTTAAATCATGAAATAGGATAACTTGATGCATAAAATATTCTTACGGGAGTTTCTCATAACCGACACTAAACCATGTGAGCTACATGGAATCCAACTATATAACCCTAGTTGGCAAAGCTACCTCAAACATTGCCAAAGAATGGGGTACTATACATATGCAAGAAAGTTGCAATTAATAAAAGTTGTGGTGTTTGGGGTCCAAACATACTGGGCTCAAGTGTTTATCCTTCCTAAGAGAATAATAAAATTGATTGATGAAGTATGTAGATCTTTCCTATGGACAAGGGGTGCCTTTGTGACTACGAGATCCTTGGTGTCCTGGGAGAATGTTTATTTACCAAGATCAGCAGGTAGGCTGAATGTTATGCACCTGGCTACTTGGAACAAAGAAGCAATCATAAAGCATCTGTGGGCTATTACTGAGGATAAGAATTGTCTTTGGATTAGGTGGGTTAATAGTTATTATATAAAGAATGAGAATCTAGCTACTTGTACTACACTTGTAAATGCTACCTGGGTAGATAGGAAAATGCTAGATGGCAGGAGATTGATAATGCAAGCAATTGGAATACAGGGAGACTTGAAGGCTAGACTCCGAGTAGTGATGGAGGCTCAGAAATTTTTGATTTGGAAGATGTACACACTCCTACTCCCTTTAAATCACAAAGTCCTATGGAAAATTTTATCTCTAAACCCCAACATCCACCCCCGACACAAATTTATCCTATGGCTGATAGTGAAAAATAGACTACCCATAGTTGAAAGGTTGTTAAAGTTTGGGGTGCAGGTACCCCTATCCTGTGATTTTTGTGATAATGCTGATGAATCTTTCGGGCATCTGTTATTTTCTTTCCACAAGACCCCTGCTCTCTAGCAAAGAATCCTTGGTTGTTTAAGCATACACAAAACTATTGGTAGCTGGTAAGAGGAGGTTTAGTGGATAAGTACCCTATCAAAGAGAAAGTCGAGTAGCAGTGCTATTGTGTCTTTCCTCTTTGCGATGGTGGTGGCTATCATATGGAGGGAGCATAACCAAATCAAATTCTAGTATGGTTGGTATCAGGAGGTCAGAGTTTGCAAGGAAATGGCACTCCACATGCATATTAGAGGGGTAAGTCTCCAACCCTGGTAGGCTTCCATGGCACTGCTCAACTATTTCCCTTGATACCCCTCCCCCAAGTGTCTATTAGCAGTAGTGATATACTTGTTGATTAGTTGTAGTGATATTGTACTTACCATGTTTCTATTTTTGATTGTCCGTGTAGTGAGGCCAGCTATGTTTTGTTCCTTATTTTATTTATCTTTAGTATTGCCAGTTATATGGCTTGCATATAGACATGTGCTCATAGCTTTCTAGTTAGACGGGTGTAGTAGGTGAGAAACAGGAGGTCAGCCCTGTTTAGCTTTGTAACGTTTAACTTTGGTATAATAAAATGTTTATTTACCAAAAAAATTATAGTCACTTTTCTTTTCAAAGATCTCTCCATTAAATAAGAAACATTTATGTACTTGTCATCTAAATAACTTCAACTATTTCAAATAAGTTTTCCATTAAATCGGCCAAAGCAAGGTTTTAATTGCTTCTTTCGTTTAATCAAGTTTCAAATATCATAATTGCCCTTTCTTTTCAAAGATAGGCATAATTATCAATGGCTTTCAAAATACGTATAATCCTCTTTTCTAAGTTAGTCAAAAATAAGTTAGTATACGATAAGACCGGATAACCACGAGTTAGTGAATATCACAAGGGCTTTAAACCTTCTTGGGATATTAATATAAACCCTTACCTTTAATCTCTTATTTCTTAAGTTTTTACTGTTTTTAGACTTAGAAATTTTTAAAGGTTTTCTTAATTTTTCTTTAAATTAAATTAAGTGATGACTCTTGCTTTTTGCACAATTTATTTTATTTTGAATTTTAACCAAGTTTTGAAATAATTTTTCAAAGTCAAAAACTATTTTTCTTGTCCAAAAAACTTGAAAATAGAGATGTCGACTCTGCTGGGGACTTTTTAACTAGGTTCTAACCTTATTATTTTTACTAACTCTATTTGACTTACTATTCATAATTGTAATAATTAGTAATTTTTATTGCTTTACCTTACTTGTTTAGTTTCTCAAAATTATAACTGTTCATAGCATATTCTGTCTCTCTTGGCAAAACATTAGTTTGCATTAGGAAAAAGGGCGATTATGCGAGTATTCACAATCATCATTTACTAAAACATGATTTCTCAAAACATACAAGTGAGTAGTTAACTTGCAGTCTATCAATGATCACTTATTGTTTTAGCCCCCCGATTGTCCACCCGGGTTCTCGGTCATTTCGAAATAAACCAACTCTAGTCAACCTAAGATAAATCAAAACCAAATCCTGTGAATAGGCAATAGCCTAAGATGTCTTAATATTTAAGAGATATTAAGTCCATTAGTAAGACCACCTTTTGTTCGAAAGGGCCCAGGGCTTGAAAGGACAATCATCCCTTATGTGTTTAATTGAAGGATGTAATGTTGGATTGTACAAACCATTGTCCCTCTGGATTGGAAACTTTAGATAGTTTTATATTATTGTAATCAAAGGAAGATTGCCATTTTAAAGGCATTTGGAATTTCAAGAAGTCCAGGAAGTTCGAGAATGAAGGATCTTCCACGGCGGCCTAGTTTAGGATTGTACCACTGCGTGGGACTGATATTGTTGCTTATCCCTTTCCTTTATTTGTATCCCCATTCAATTCAATCAGTTTGTATATAATAATTTTGGGTCAATAGAGCATTTACAAATGGCATACATATCCTTCAATTCGTTAGGACTGCCTTTTGCATAAAAAGGTCACATATTCGTATAGGACGTGCTATAAACTGTTACGTGATATAATTGTTATGTGCTCATGTGAGTTACTTAAATCAAAGTTAAATCGATCTACTCCTATATTTTTTAGAACCCCTAGGAAATATATAAAGCCCATTACCCAAAGTCCGACCAAAATCTCCAAGTTCTCCAAGCTTCTTAGAAAATCCTGAACGTTTTTTTACCAAACCTCTAAAAAGCTTACTCCTATATATAAAAAAATTGACTTGCCATTCAAAATGGAAAAAGATCTAAATGCAACTCGAACTACGTAGGGCTTGATTTCTCCTTCGTGAGATATGTAGGCAGACTTTCAGGGCTCGATCCCTATCTTTGAAAACATTCATTTTTCCTCTTTTGGCAAAAAGTTAAAATATTTTTCCTTAAATAATGGTCGAGGAGTAAAGACACTAGAATATCAAGATTCAACACGAGATAACTTTCCTGTCAAGTCACTCATTTAAAAAACAACGGGCAAATTCTTGTCCATTTGAGTCTTTCAGTGGATTGATTCACGTTTAATAAAGCATCATTTATTTGTTTTCATTTTGTCAAATATCTTGTACTATTTATCCTGAATGAAATCTGACATGGTTACCTTTTGAGTTATTCTTCCTGTATCCAGTAAGAGTTAAGAAATTGTTCTGTGTTGAAAAAAGATGGCAAAACACTCTTATTTCACAAAATCAAGGGAAAACAAAGATTCCTCCCCTGATCATTGATGTGCCGTGGTTTTGTGGCACTTTCGATGCTTAAAAGTTGGAATTTGAGCATGTTCTTTAGTGTTTTTTAGTAGCTTTGATGTGTTTTTGAGTCTTGTGCAGGAAAACATGGTTTGAAGACTTAAGTGCAGAGAAAGACTGATGTTTGGGCTGAAACTAACTTCTACGACTCAAGACCATGAGTCGTTAATCATTCCATGAGTCATAAAAGTCAGTCGTGGAAAGAATATTGTAGATGTATCTGGGGCTTGAGTTCCACCTAAGGTTTCCACGAGTCGTGGACCTGTTCACGAGTCATGATTTCTGCTCGTGGAACCTGATCAGAGAAGGGGCAAAAAGTCTGAGATTGATGACCCAAGTCTACAAGCCGTGATTCAAGTCACGAGTCATAGGAAGAATTCGTGGAAGAGAACCTGTAGGATGACAAATACTCTGAGTTCCACGAGTGTTGATGACGACCCGTAGAAACTTCCACGGACTATAGATTGTGTCCGTGGAAGCTGTTGATTCTTGTTTCCTTGTTTAATTAGGATAGGTTTTTCATTGTCTATAAATACCTCTCCTAGGTTTTAGTTTACGTTTTATGATCGTTACTTTGTAGGAAACACATTTGAAACTTTGTGATATTGGTTTGTTCTTGGTTTTTGAGAGTTATACATATTCACAGTCCATTGTTCTTACTTCCATCTTCATCCATTCAAGATTCCGAATTTCTTTAACTCCTATTGTAAGTATATGATCATGAACACATCAATAACTCTTGATTGTTTACTTATGAACATGAGTAGCTAAGTCGACAACTAGGGTTGTGGGAACCATGAAGGATTAACAAAGTAGGAAAAGTACTAGGGTACTCTAGGGTGGTGTTTATGCATGTATTGTTCTTCCCTTTGCTTTGATTGTTTTTTAACGATGCACAACGTTAGAACTCGCCTTATCCTTACTTGGCGGACCAAGGAGGTAACGGATTGGAAAAGGGTTGGTTAACAACAGAGATTTAAGGCTACTAACCCTCATCTAATAGGTTGAACTTGTCCGGGAATAGCTAATCTGGGATCCAGGGTAAGGGTTAGTACAGCATACACCCACGGCCGGACCAAGGCATGTGGTGAAATTCATCTATCTGTCAGACCAAGGATTTAGGTGAACCTAACTTACCGATTCTACATGCTAAGCACCAAACTAGTTTACTAAGTACAAAGCCTTACTAAGTTATGATCTCATGGGGAACACTACCCTAGTCATCTCACCCATTGATTATAACTCTTAAAATTTTCACTTGTTACTTGTTTACATTCTAGTTACAATTACTACTTGTTACTTTAAAAAAACCTTTCAAGGGAAATAAACGATTATGAGCGCAAGTAAACATTAATCGACCATAGTCCTACCATATTCCATGTGGCATTGACCCTAACCTTCATTGGGTTCTATATTTGATCAGCGACCGCTTACACTTCTTAAAGGAGGTGTAATTTAGGCGTATTAATTTTTGGCGTTGTTGCCAGGGAATACAGTATAGGATTAAGAGAGATTGTGTTTATTTCACTATTAGTCCTTATTTCCTGATTTTACTTTTTCTTTTGTTTTTATTTTGATCTATAGGTTGCACACTTGTGCATGCCCAGTACAATGAGTCAAGGCAATCCCTTGATCCCATACAATCCTGAGCTCTCCAAAACCTTAAGAAAAATGGCTAAAGATGGAGAGCATGAGACACAGGAGTAGATCACAGCCCGATTGTTGGCCGAGGAAGAGCAACGAAAAAAGAAAGAAGAAGATGTTTTTGCCGCTGAAGATGCTGCAATTGTAGCAGACCTCACATCTCAAAATGCGGAAGCTGAGCAAGCAAGGCAGGCACGACAATAAGCTTCTCATCAAGCTGCACTAAATGCCCAAGCAGCAGCAGACGGGGCAGCCTATCGGAATATCCTAGAGGACAAGTCGTGCCACGATAGAATAGGGGTTGACAGAAGCAGAAGCCCAGGCAAACCCCTTGCTACTATGATTATGATAATTATGATGAGGAGGAGGAATTGGGAATTGCTTGACCTATAGTGTTTCCACCACTGACTTAGGGGGGGAAATTTGACATCACTAGCACCATGATCCAGTTGATGAACAATAAGGGACTGTATGGTGGAAAACCTACAGAGGATGCAAATCGTCATGTGCAGAATTTTACTCAGATTTGCAAGGTGTATAGTATGCCTGGAGTGGGGAAAGATGCTATTAGACTGAGGTTGTTTCCATTCTCATTGACCAATGAGGCAACTGTTTGGCTCTAAGAACTGCCTGATAATTCCATATACGCATGGCACGAGTTGAAGACCCAGTTTTTGGAGCGATTCTTTTCTCCATCAAGGATGTTGTAATTGAAATAGGAGATCTATAATTTCAACCAGCTACCTGCAGAGGCGTTATATGAGGCTTGGCTAAGGTTCAAGAAGAAGTTGAAGCAAGTTCTGATACACAGAATCCTTTCAAGGAATCTGATGGAATTTTTTTACAAAGCACTAAACACCAACACCAAAGCAGTAGCTGACACTGTAACTGGTGGGGCATTCATGGAAAACTCGTATGATGAAGCATCAGAGATGCTTGATCGAGTTACCAAGACCAACAGAGCATGGCACACTAGAGAGTCAGAGACCTTAGCAGGTATATATGTAGTTGGTAAGTCTGTGGATTTAAATGAATTGCAAGACCTCAAACAGGAAGTTGTTGAGATGAACACGATAGTTGGGTTACTTGTGAAGAAATTCCTGGTTGAGGGAGTGGAGAAGGTGAAAGCCATCAGTTCACAAGGTAAATCACCTAGGCTAGACGATTACTTATCTGAAGAGGAGGTTAGTTATGTGAATGATCAAGGGGCGGCTTTCTGGGCCTCTAGCCAAGGAAATCAAGGTCGAAACAGAGATAGAGATGATTACTACAATCATTCTGGTTACAGAGATGGCGACTGGCAGAAAAAGAATGGGTACAAAAATGATAGAAGTGGTCTTTATGTCCCTCCTGGAAATTGCAAAGAGCGACCTAAACAACCTACCATAAGGGAGATGCTCAACAAAGTGTTTCAAAAGGTTGACTCTACGGATGCAAGCATGAAAGAGATAAAAGTTTACCTTTCAAATATCAGACAGAGAGTGGATTCCCATTATGTCTCCATAAAGCAGCTTGAGATGCAGATGCACCAAATTTCCACTAGCATGAATCCATGTCAACAGGGCACTCTCCCAAGTGACACCATTCAGAACCCGAAGAACGATTGATAGGTTATGGAGGTGACTACTTGAAGTGGAAAGTAGACCATTGATCCTCTCATGCCTATAGTTGTTGATGATCCAGCCGAAGTTGAAAAGGATGATGCTGAAATTTTGGTCGAGTCTGAAGAAATAGATGGTGGGGAAGATCCAATTGAGAGACAGTCTTCTAAGTAGAAAGCAAATAGCAAGGAGGTTGCACTGGTCCTAAAACCCATGCCATTGCCTCCTCCACCTTACCCACAGATATTGAAGAAGAAGGTTGAGGATGGAAAATTTCATAAGTTCATCTCCATGTTTAAAAAACTTTCAGTAAATCTTCCTTTAGTTGAAGCATTGGAGAAGATGCCTGGATATGCTAAATTTATGAAGGATTTGGTGACTAGGAAGAGAACGGTAAGCTTTGAGCCAGCTGATAATTTGCACCACTGTAGTGCAATAGCTTCTCGTTCTTTGGTACAGAAGAAAGAAGAACTGGGAGCTTTTACTATTCCTTGCACGATTGGAGCATTCTACTTCGCTAAGGCGTTGTGTGATCTGGGTGCTATTATTAATTTGATGCCACTAGCAGTGTTTAAATAGTTGGGTTTGGGAGCCCCCAAACTGACTATAATGCATCTTCTTATGGCAGATCACACCGTGAAGAGGCCTGTAGGGATTCTCTATGATGTGCTTGTGAAAGTTGATATTTTTATATTCCTTGCGGACTTTGTCATTCTTGATGGTAAGGTGGATTTTGAGGTCCCTATCATCTTGGAGTGACCATTCCATGCTACCAGATGCGCGCTCATTGACTTAGAGACTAGGCAGATGAAGTTCAGATTGAATACTGAGGTAGTTACTTTTAATGTCTGCCAGTCTATGAAGCAACATGATGACATGCGAGTGGTTTCAATTATTGATGTGGTTGATGAGGATCTGTTGATTGTGCCAGTTTAGGAGAAACTTGGTGTCGAGACATTTTTAAGGAGATTACATTAATGCGGTGATTATGAATTCTTACAGCTATGCTCCAAAGAAGCTTGACTTGGACTTGAAAAATAGATAAACACCATCTGCCCAACCGTCTAATGAGGAGCCGCCAGTCTTGGAGCTCAAAGTGCTTCCAGCCCATCTTCAGTATGTGTTCCTAGGAGCTAATGAAGCTAGGTGAAGGGCAAGTTGAAGCTCTAGATTCTGTGTTGAAGAAATTTAAGAGGGCCATTGGCTGGACCATCGCAGACATCATTAGGATTCCACCAAGAATTTGTACACATAAAATTTAGCTTGAGCCAGAGTGTATTCTTAGTATTAAGCACCAACGCAGGTTAAATGATCATATGTAAGAGGTCATCAAGAAGGAGATCATTAAGTGGCTAGACGCAGGTGTAGTTTATCCTATTTCTTACAGCAAGTGGGTGAGCCCAGTTTAGTGTGTGCCGAAGAAGGGTGGGATTACTGTAGTCCTGAATGCAAAGAATGAGTTGATTCCAATGAGGTCGGTCATAAGATGGTGCATATGCATGGATTATAGGAAGCTGAATGGGTGGACTAAAAAAGACCATTTTCTGATGCCATTCATGGATCAGATGCTAGACCGTCTTGCTGGTAGAGGATGGTATTATTTTCTTAATAGTTATTCGGGATACAATCAGATATCGATTTCTCCTAAAGACCAAGAGAAGACCACTTTCACCTATCCATATGGGACGTTTGCTTTCAAAAGAATGCAGTTTGGTTTGTGCAATGCGCCAGCAACATTCCAGCATTGCATGATGTCCATTTTCTCAGACATGGTGGAGGACACTATAGAGGTATTCATGGATGACTTTTTGGTGGTAGGTAATTTTTTTGAATATTGTCTAGATCATCTTAGCTGTGTACTGAAACGATGTGAAGAGTGCAACCTAGTGCTGAATTGGGAAAAGTGTCACTTCATAGTGAAAGAGGGCACAGTACTTGGCCATAGGATCCCCAAGAAAGAGGGCACGGTACTTGGCCATAGGATCCCCAAGAAGGGTATTGAGGTCAACAAAGCGAAGATTGAGGTGATTGAAAAATTACCTCCACCAGTTTCTGTGAAAGGGATTCAAAGCTTTTTGGGGAATGCTAGTTTTTATAGGAGATTTATCAAGGACTTCTCCAAAATTGCTAATCCATTATGCAAATTGTTGGAGAAGGAGGTAAAGTTTGTGTTTGATGATGCATGTTTGAAGGTGTTTGAATGCCTTAAAGAAAAGTTGGTTTAAGCTCCTATCATTATCTCTCCTGATTATTCCCAACCTTTTGAGGTTATGTGTGATGCTAGTGGAGTGGAGCTAGGAGCAGTCCTAGGTCAAAGGCATGAAAAGATTCTCCATCCAATATGCTACGCTAGAAAAGCACTTAACCTATCTCAGAGGAACTATACTGTGACTGAACAAGAGCTGCTTATTGTGGTCTTTGCGTTTGAGAAATTTAGATATTATTTGCTTGGCACCAAGGTGGTGGTGCACACTGACCATGTATCTCTTCGTTATTTCATGGCGAAGAAGGATGCTAAACAAAGGTTGATTAGATGGGTGTTGTTGTTGCAAGAGTTTGATTTTGAGGTCAAGGACCGAAAGGGTACAGAGAATCAGGTAGCAGATTATTTGTCTAGGCTAGAAGAAGAAGCAATGTTGAAGCTGAATGATGAGCAAGAAATAGATGACTGGTTTCCTGACGAACAACTGTTAGCCGCTTCTCAAGATTTGATCCCATGGTTTACCGACATTGCCAACTATTTAGCAAGTGATTTAGTGCCTGATGATATGTCGGTCCACCAAAGAAGAAAGTTCATGTCCGATGTAAAGAAATACTTCTGGGAAAATCCATTATTGTTTCGTGTGTGTGCTGATACTATGATCCGGAGATGTGTGCCTGAAGCTAAGATGATGGAGATATTAGAAGCTTGCCACTCATCCCCTATTGGCGGTCATCATAGTGGTATCCGGATTGCACACAAGATTTTACAATGCAGCTACTATTAGCCGACTATTCACAAAGACGCCCATGAGTTTGCTAAGGCTGGTAGCAGATGTCAAAGGGAAGGAGGTATATCAAGGAGGCATGAACTTCCTCTTAATCCCATCCTTGTGATTGAGTTATTTGATGTTTGGGGCATAGATTTCATGGGCCTATTTGTGTCATCTAATGGAAACCACTACATATTGGTGGTGGTTGACTATGTATCAAACTGGGTGGAGGCGGTTGCGCTTCTCAGTAATGAAGGCAAGTGTGTCACAGCGTTCTTGAAAAAGAACATCTTCTCCAGGTTTGGTACGAAAAGGACAATAATTAGCGATGGAGGCTCTCAGTTTTGCAATAGGTTGTTTCGTGCTTTGCTTGAGAAATATGGAGTAAAACACAGAGTTGCAATCCCTTATCATCCTCAGACGAGTGGGCAAGTGGTGGTTTCCAACAGAGACATAAAATTGATTCTGTCCAAGACTGTCAATGCCAATAAAAAGGATTGATCGTGAAAGTTAGATGATGTTTTGTGGGCGTACCGGACTGCATTCAAGACCCCAATAGGTATGTCACCATATCAACTTGTGTTTGGTAAGGCGTGTCATCTTCCAGTTGAGTTAGAGCATAAGGCCATGTGGGAATTGAAGATGCTGAACATAGATTGGTCTGAAGCATTGTTGCAGTGGCTTGGGCAGTTGAATGAGTTGGATGAGTTCCGGTTGAATGCATATGAGAGTTTAGCACTACATAAGGAAAGGATGAAATTGTACCATGATTGGAAAATAGAAAAGAGGAACTTCCATCCGGGTGACTTGGCCCTGCTCTTCAATTCAAGACTTCAATTGTTTCCTGGAAAGTTGAATCCCAAGTGGATTGGACCTTTCAAGGTGGTACAAGTGTTTCCTCACGGGGCAGTTGAACTTGAAAACCATGAAGGAAAAAGGTTCAAGGCAAATGGGCAGCGGATCAAAGCATATTTCGGTACAATAGAGGAGCTCAAAACAATTGAAGCCTGGAGCCTGGATGAATTCATCTCACCCAAGGAGCTTGATGAAGTCTGAGTAATCAAGAAACCTGTGTCATGCCGTGATGTTAAATCAGGCGCTGCATGGGAGGCAACCCATGATTATTTTCTTTTTATCTTGCTATTTTTGCTTTTGTAGAAGTGTTTTGGGGAAGTCTGAGTAGCCAAAACACTAGCGTTATGCCGCGACGTTAAACCAGGCACTGCTTGGGAGTCAACGCAAGGCTAATGTTTTCTATGTGTGCAGGAACAAGTGGAGGGAGAATGCTGGAAAAGATAAAACTCTGAAAATAGGTAAGTGAGGTTCCATGAGTAAGGTTCACGAACCATGGATCGATCCACGGGTCGTAGACCTAACTCATGGAACTTGAGTAAAAATGTCCAAGTGCAGAACAACATCTACGAACCAGTTACATGAGTCGTGATTAACATCACGGGTTGTGGTTTCAAGCCATAGAAATCAGAGAATTATGACCATCTGTAGAACTTAATCCACTAACAGGTTCCACGAGCCGTGATCACAATCACGAATCGTGGTTTCTGGTCGTGAAAGTCAGATGTAAACATGGGTGGCAGGACTTGTTCCACGAGCCTATTCTACGGGCCGTGGTTAACTCCACGACTCGTGAACATGACTCATGGAATGCAGGTAAGCTTTCTTTTAATTTTACTGTTCACCCACCTGACCCGACCTGACCCGCGACTCCTATTGTTTAAATTACCCCAAAATCAAATCTGTCCCCCATTTTTTCCTTCAAATCTGACCACCAAAAACTAGCATAACAGTTCACTCAATTCGTGGGTTGAGGCTATTGCTCCAATCACCATCAATCACTACCGTTCTTCCCCAAATTTCAAAGGTATGAAGCTACTCTAAAACCTTGCTTGAAATTTTGGGGAACACAACTTGACCTAGGGTATATAATTATGTGATTTAATTGTGTAAACACCCTAGGGATGACGGTTGTGAAGTGGGTGAGTAAAATAGTGATCACGAGTGCATAGTGATCATGAGTGCACTTTACAGGTCGTGGTTCATTCCACGAGTCGTGGAATGCACTCGTCGAAGTTAGAACTGAAACCTGTTCTCAGGTCTGATTTTCACGAGGGTCGTCCACGAGTCGTGGTTCATTCCATGAGTCGTGGATGGCACTCGTGAATCTCAGACCTGCAGACTGTCAATGAGGTCTGATTTCCATGAGAGGCATCTATGAGTCGTTGTTCCATTCACGAGTCATAGATGAAACTCATGGAACTCAGACCTAGAATCACATTTTGCTAACAAGAAATCACGAAGGTCTTCCATGAGTCGTGGTTCATTCCACGAGTCATGGTTCATTCCACGAGTCATGGAACCCTCTCGTCGACCCAAAGTTCAGTAAAAATTTAAAAAACAAATTGGGTTCTCCTTGGTTTGGTCATATTGATGTTTCCCTCCACAAGTACCATGAGGTCAAAGAACACAAAGTCAGTCAAAGCAGCAGCTCATAAATTCAAGTCTAGACTCAATGATGAACTTGACGAGTGTGCCGCACATGAACCTGAATCAAGCGGATCGGAGGAAATTTATGAGGTTCAGCTCATCCCAGACGTGGAACGTCAGACCACGAGACATTGGGCACAAACGCAGGCAGTTGAGGAATCCGCACTTCAGCTAGTCGTTACCATAGTACCACTAACAACGACCACTTCTCCCTAGTGTGAAGAGGAAGAGGGGTCATTCAAAGAGGGTGATGGTATCCAGGAGAGCAACACAGGGACCGATGCTAACAACAAAAATGAGTCTGATGATGTTGAGTAAGCATCAGGTGATAAAAGCTCTTCGGATCCAGCCATCCCGGCAGCTGCACTTCGTACACAGGCAGAGGATGACAGAGCACAGAGATCGGAGGCTCATGAAAATCAGACATGGTGTATTCCGGAGATGCAGACCATATACAGACAGGGGATTTTTCAGTCCGGCAGGGGCTTGCCCAAAAGGGGTATTTTTGAGGAGCCACGGATCCGGACTGAGGGCTTAGCATCCATCCCAGATATTCAAGCCACATTCAATCACTATCGATGCGGTTGGATGGCTGAGCCCCCAGGTAGGTATTGTCCCGAGATAGTTCGGGAATTTTATGCCTCATATAAGGCCACAGGCAGTCGACTACTTGGACCGAGATAGCGATATCAGGATCTACCTCCACTCACCAGTACTTTGGTGTGGCATGCACCTTTGGATATCTCTGAGCGGACTATTCAGTGGTTCTTGTTTGGACCAGAGCATGAGTTACAGGTCAACACGGCAGAGTTTGATAGCAAGATGAATATTGTCCAAGATAAAACAAAGATGAGGGACCTGGTTCAGTGAGCGTATTTATTGAAATGGGCTACGGGTTATATAACTGAGAATGGTGAAGATGCAGTATGGGTTCACGGAAGCGATATAAAAAGGGCACCATTAAATTTTGTCGGCAAGTTCTTGTGGGCCATTGTCTGGTCCCGCATCAATCTGACTCAGGTGGAAAATTCCCTGATGCCTGACTGTGCAGTACTAATGGACAGCATCATGGCGGGATATTAGATTAATTTCCCACACTACATATTGGAGGAGATACATAAGCAGGCATTCAGACCACACACTAGCATACCCTTTCCATGTTTGATTCATCATCTATGCATGGAGTCGGCAGTCCCGCGGATGCCCAATGTTGACCACACTAAGGAGGTGACTAGGATTCAGGATGCCGGGTTGATTAGAGATGTGACTAACCCAGTTGCACACAGATGAGCATCATCCTCCATTTCTACTAGTACTATGCGAGTTGAGGGGTCCTCCATAGCACGAGACCCAATAGACTTGCCTGATATGAAGGTAAGTGTAGTTGCAGAGGGTACCACAGCCACAACCATAGCTTCAACTTCAGCGACTTAGACCTCTCAACCACCAGTAGGCACCCCTACCATGCCTTCGCGCCCATCTTCTTCGGGTAGGATTACTATTGGTGCTGAGTTTTTCTAGAAGTTAGTTGCTCACCAGGATGATAAGCAAAAATAGGTGAATTATTTGTTGGATCAGCTCCAATCATGGGTGTGATCTACTATAGCAGCTACGGAGGAGAGGATCAAAGTTGAGATCGATCGGTTTTACGAGAGATGACAACAAGGGTTGATGCTTTTGAGCGCCGAGTGAGTGCTCAGTTATACTCCATACAGAGCCCAGACTTGGGACATATTCAGGATGAGCTGGAATTACTTCGAGAGGAGGTTATATCTATCGACACCAGCCAGACCCTGCTCATGCCCTTCATCGATATTGAGGTCCCAGCACCTATACGCTGAGTTGTTGACTTATTTTCTGGGATGGAGCCTGTGCCTCCGAGTGATAGACCAAAAAGAGTGCGCATTGATGGAACTTCTGATATTGAGATGGATCCAAATAGGTTGCGACACGATACCACGACTTCCATACGGCAATCTCTTGATGATATGCACCTCTTTGAGGAGGCAGAGCAGCAAAGACGTCGTGGTGCATCCTCTAGTTCAGACCCAGTTGGTGGAGGGGCTACATCTTCAGTTCTTGGGACTTCGGAGTCAGTTGCTACTGAGAGAGCATCCACCGATGTCACTCCTATTCTTGAGCAATTGAGCGCGATGGAAACCGCCGCTACCACTAACACTTCTCTGGGTGCTACATCACCGACCTTGCCTACTTCATCAGACGATGGCACCTAGGCACCTCAGGTATGTTCTCACCTCCCTATGCCTTTATTATTTTAGTGCATCGAGGGCAATGCACATCGCTTTTTAGTGGGGTAGGGGTAGTAGCTTGTCAGCATTTTGATGGGTCTTTTAGAGAAGTCTGACTATCCAAAAGACCCGCGTCATGCCACGACGTTAAATCAAGCACTGCATGGGAGGCAACCCATGAAGGTACTCACAAGGTACCCGAGTCCTTGGGGTTTTCTTGCATGTGTTCTTTCCCTAAGGATTTTTATTTTCTGTTGAACCGGCATGTTTAGTATAGGTTGTGTGTAGTAAAAGAAAAAAAGGAACTTAGCGCAATCTATGGTATGATTTTGAACTGGATTTTAATTGGAAAATGAAGACCCCTCCCCCCTCCGATTTTTGTGTCACATGAGATTATATGTTTGTTGATAGACTGACCATTATGGATCTGTGCATGACATTAAGTTGATCGATCTGATGAACAGCTTAAGCTAGAGTATGAACCTGATAGTTAGCATGTGACTGTTATACTCTGTGCCATGTGTGTGTGGGCTGTATTCGTAGTATTCTTGCATTGTGTGTCAATCTAGAACTTCCCCGGTTAGTCTTGCCTAGGTTATAGGATGGTTGGTTAGGAAAGGATCATAGGTCGTCTTTGAAATAGCCCGCTTAGCCTAAATGACCGTCCAAATGATGTAAATACCCATTGATTCCTGAGTTTGAGCAAAAATTGACCCTTTTTGTTGAATAGCCTAATCACCTTCCCTGGTTTCTATGAACTTTCAGTTTGGCGCTGGTCCCTCCTTGGACATTGTGCACCTCAACTCAGGCAAATCGCCTAAGTTAAGGGTGGCTACTGTGAAGGTGAGTGTGAAATATGGGGTATGAAAAGAAAAGGTTAGTGACAAAGAGGTACATAACGGGTGTGGCGGATATGCTAAAAAGAGTAAAAGAAAAAGAGAAAAGAAAAGAGAAAAAGAAAAAGAAAAGAGAGATGTGTGATGAAAAGTTTTGTCTTAAATAAAAGCTGCACCCGTCACCTAATGAAAAAGAAGGGATAAGAAAGGAATGAGGAATTGAGTTGTTCTGGAAAGGTGGAAGAAACATAGCTTAGTGTCAAGGAGGGCTTAGTCACTATTTCCTATATCTACCATACCCGTCCCCAAGCCTACGTTACAAGCCGAGTAATGTCCTATAGTGATCCTAACCCAACCGTTTGTAAATCGAGGCATAGAAAATAAGGGCAAGCCTATGGTATTGTGCATGCAGTTTTTGAACATCTTTGAGAGTGTGAGTTGTTCTAGTTCAGTCCCAGATATGAAATTTATTATTGAGTGAGTGGGACTTCTTTGTGGTGAGGGCACTAGAGTAACTTTGACTACTGATTGTTAGGGTAACTCTCATATGTGTATATTGTGTCGTCTATTGATAGTATGATGTCATCCATGGATCCTCTTGTGTTGTCTTGATAGGAAAAATTTGTGCACTTGTTTGTGTGAAAAATGGGAGGATATGTGTTGTAAACTGACATTCTAAATCATATGACTGGCATAGTTCCTGGTTTTCTTCTACTCAAGTGTCGTTCTAGGATAGTTTTGTTTCATCACTTGAGGACAAGCAATGGTTTTAAGTTGAGGGTGTTGATGTGTCGTGGTTTTGCGGTACTTTCGACGCTTAAAACTTGGAATTTGAGCATGTTCTTTAGTGATTTTTAGTAGCTTTGATGTGTTTTTGAGTCTTGTGCCGGGAAACATGGTTCGGAGACTTAAGTGTAGAGAAAGACTGATATTTGGACTGAAACTAACTTCTACGACTCAAGACCATGAGGCGTTGATCATTTTACGAGTCGTGGAAGTCAGTCATGCAAAGAATACTGCAGGTGTAGCTGGGGCTTGAGTTCCACGTAAGGTTTCCACAAACCGTGGACGTGTTCATGAGTCGCGATTCCTTCTCATGGAACCAAATTAGAGAAGGTGAAAATTGCCTGAGTTTGACGGAAGGTTTCCACGAGCCGTGGACTGGTTCACGAGTCGTGATTTCTTCTCGTGGAACCTGATCAGAGAAGGGGAAAAAAGTTTGAGATTAACTACTCAAGTTTATGAGCCGTGATTCAAGTCAAGAGTCGTAGGAAGAACTCGTGGAAGATAACTCGCAGGATGACAAATACTCTAAGTTCCACGAGTGCTAATGACGACCCACAGAAATATCCACGGACCGTAGACTGTGTCCGTGGAAGCTGCCGACTCCAGTTTCCTTGTTTAATTAGGATAGGTTTTTCATTGTCTATAAATACCTCTCCTAGGTTTTATTTTACATTTTATGCTCATTACTTTGTAGGAAACGCATTCGAAACTTTGTGATATTGGTTTGTTCTTGGTTTTTGAGAGTTATACACATTCATAGACCATTGTTCTTACTTCCATCTTCATCCATTCAAGATTACGGATTTCTTTAAATCCTATTGTAAGTATATGATCATGAACACACCAATAACTCTTGATTGATTACTTATGAACATGAGTAGCTAAATTGACAACTAGGGTTGTGGGAACCATGAAGGATTAACGAAGTAGGCAAAGTACTAGGGTACTCTAGGGCGGTATTTATGCATGTATTGTTCTTCCCTTTGCTTTGATTGCTTTTTAACGGTGCGCAACGTTAGAACTCGCCTTATCCTTACTTGCCGGACCAAGGAGGTAACAGATGGGAAAAGGGTTGTTTAAAAACAGAGATTTGAGGCTACCAACCCTCATCTAATAGCTTGACCTTGTCCGAGAATAGCTAATCTGGGATCCAGGGTAAGGGTTAGTACAACATACACCCACGGCCGGACCAAGGCGTGTGGTGAAATTCATCTATCTACTGGACTAAGGATTTAGGTGAACCTAACTTACCGATTCTACATGCTAAGCACCAAACTAGTTTACTACGTACAAAGCCTTACTAAGTTATGATCTCATGGGGAACATTACCCTAGTCATCTCACCCATTGATTACAACTCTTAAAATTGTCACGTGTTACTTGTTTACATTCTAGTTACAATTACTACTTGTTACTTTAAACCCCCCCCCCCCCTTCGAGGGAAATAAACAACTAAGAGTGCGAGTAAACATTAATCGACCATAGTCCTACCATATTCCCTGTGGGATCAACCCCAACCTTTATTGGGTTCTATATTTGATCAGCGACCGCTTACGCTTCTTAAAGGAGGTGTAATTTGGGCGTATCAATCATAAACTTAGGGAAAGGGATAATGATTAGGGATACTGAGAACGTTGTTGCAAATGAGATTAATATAGTAGATCCTCTCATATATAAGAAGAATAAGTTGATTACGCAATTGGAGCAACAAGTCAATGAGATGAGAAACAAGGTGCGAGAGACAAGGAATCTGATTAATCTGATTACTGATGCAAAATTTTCCGGTGAAGGAAGGTCTCTACTTCACGTCCATCCTTTAATTTGCCAGCACCCAAACACTTTTCAACAACACACTCGCACTTCCTTATAGCTTGAGCATAGAAAAATCTTTCGAATACGGCTTGATAAACCCTTCACCATCAAAAGCCTACCCTTCAGTTAAACAAAATTCCTTCCCCATATTTTACGCCCAAGCTAAATATCGAACTCCATCCCTAAAGTACCAAGATCCACCTCCAAATTACCAGCTGCCTCCACATATATACCAAAACTTTTAATTAAATTTTCAAGCACCAATTTTTTTCTATTCAAATCCACAAACATACCACAAAGTATCTCCCCCAACATACCGAAATAAAATATCCCATCCAAATTACAAGATGGAACCTCCTTGAGTCTTTACTCAATTAGCCGAAAGCCAAACTCAATTCTTTAAGAGACTAAAAGCAGCTGGTCTAATTCAGCCTATCAAACAATAACCTGTTAATCCATCATCTAAATTCTGCAAACCTGATCGACATTATGTATATCATTCAGGAAGTGTTGGACATACCACTTAAGATTGCCTCAACTTAAAGCACAAAATTCAAAACCTAATCAATCAGGAGATCATTACTCTCAATAAGGTTGCGCCAAATGGTAACACTAACCCCTACCAAACCTCATAGGAGTAACTATCAACATGATCAAAACTGATAAAGAATGGTCTGAAAGAAATATTCTTAGTAAAAAGGATGATCGAGAGTTGCCAAGTCCTTTGGCTCATCTATCCCAGTATTTCCCTATTCATACAAGTTATGATCTGGGGGATGGAATCAAAGATCATGATATGGTCTTAAAAGAATTCATCGAGATGTTAGAAATTCAAAAAGAATTGTTGCAGAATTGGACCTTCACTCTGCCCATGACTCCCCGGTATTTGGGTAGACAAAAAATTTATGCAATATCGGTGACGGTCCAAATAAGACCCGTGACCCACCCTTTATATTTCAATTTCCTTGTACTATTTTTATTTGCTTTCCAAAAGGCATAGACTCACACTTGTGTGGGCTATAGCCAGAGTTTGTACATATTTCCTGATTTTTATGAAAGACTCCCTTATTATGAAAACCTTTATTTTAGTATTTACTTGTTATTATCCAACTTAAAAACCTGCCAATATCATGTCATGCTAGAGCTTAATAAAAAAATTGAGGTAGATGATGATGAATTCTAAGAATATGATAAAGAGACTATGTTCTGTGAACAGTTAACAAAAGACCTAAGAGATTTTGAGAATCGAAAAAATCCCAACCTAGAGAAAACTGAGGTAGTCAATCTAGGAGACAACAAAGAGATCAAAGAAACCAGAATCAGTGTGCACGTGTCAGAAGCATTGAAGCAAAAGTTCATCAGACTACTCCTAGAGTATGTCAACATATTTGCCTGGTCCTACAGTGACATGCCAGGACTGCGCACAGACATTTTCTTTCACAAGTTGCCTATCAATCCAAGATTCAATCTGGTGAAGCAAAAGACCCAAAAGTTCAAGACAGACCTAAGTTTGAGAATCAAGGAGGAAGTTACCAAATAGATTCAATCTTAGAGTGGTATAGGTCACAAAATATCCAACTTGGTTAGCCAATATTGTTCCAGTGTCGAAGAAATACAAAAATTTGTATTTGTGACGATTATCGAGACCTGAACAAAGCTAGTCCTAAAGATAACTTTCCATTGCCCAATATCCATATCCTTATTGGAAATTTTGCAAAGCACGAGATGCATTCATTCATGGATTGTTTTGTGGAATACCACCAAATCTTAATGGATGAAGAAAATGCAGATAAAATGGCATTCATTATGCTTTGGGTGTTTATCATCACCGAGTGATGTCGTTTTGGCCTAAGAATGTAGGTGCCACATACATGAGAGCCATGACAACTATATACCATGACATGATTCACTAGGAGATTGAAGTATATGTGGATGACATAATTATCAAGACCCGCAAGAGTTTGGTTTGCTTGACTTATTTAAGGATGTTCTTTGATCGACTATGGAAGTACAATCTGAAGCTAATCCCCGCTAAATATACTTTTGGGGTACCAGCTGGCAAGTTATTAGGCTTCATAGTAGGTAGAAGGGGCATTGAGCTCAACCCTTCAAAAGTGAAGGCAATCCTGGATTTGCCTCTGCCAACAACCAAGAAAGAAGTCATGAGTTTCTTGGGAAGATTGAACACATCAGCCGGTTCATAGCCTAATCAATGATCATTTGTGAACTCATTTTTAAGCTATTGAAGAAGGACAAACCGACCAACTGGATCGAAGAGTCTCAACAAGCTTTTGACCGTATCAAGAGTTATCTTTCCAGTCCACCAGTGTTAGTTCCTCTAAGATAAGGGAGCCCTTTACTGCTTTATTTGTCAGTCTCAGATAATGCATTTGGATGTGTCCTGGGGTAGCATGATGAAAGCGCGAAGAAATAGCGGGAAATTTACTACTTAAGCAAGAAGTACACTTTGTATGAGGCTCGTTACACTTTTCTATAAAGGACTTGTTCTGATTTGACTTAGGTTGCCCAGAAGTTGAGACATTATTTGTTGTCATACATGAAATTTCTCATTTCCAGAATAGACCCGTTGATATACATATTCCAAAAGGCCATTCCTACGGGGAAATTAACCAAGTGGAAAATATTACTAATCAAGGGATAAGCCCTAGTGGATCATTTAGTGGAAAATCGTATTGATTTTTCCAAACAAAGAAGTCTTGTTCGTAGGAGAAGATATCGCAGAAGCATCCTCAGTTGGAAATTTTTATTTGATAGAGCATTCAATTTCAAAGGTTCATGAGTTAGAGCAGTCTTAGTATCAGAATAGGACAACATTATCCGGTAATAGCCAAACTCTACTTTTTGTGCACTAACAATATGGTCGAATATGAAGCTTGTATTCTCGGTATTCGGTTGGCCATCGAATAGATGTTCAAGAATTATTGGTTATTAATGATTCCAATTTGCTAATCAATCAAGTCAAAGGTGAATAGACCATAAAGAACCCCAAGATCTCTCCAGTATGTGCAATTGGTTTATAATTTGTGCAAGAGATTTGAGAGGATTGAATTCATGTGTATTTCAAGGATTCAAAGTGAATTTGCCAATGATTTGGAAGCCATATTCTCCATGATTCAGCATCCATATTAGAACTATGTCAATCCATTGGAGATAAGTCTAAGAGAGTAACCTGCATATTATGCGCAAGTCGAAGCAAAACTAGATGGAAAACTATGGTATTTTGATATCAAGAGGTATCTAGAAGCCAGTGTCTATCCAGAAGGTGTGCAATCAAAAGAATATAATTTGCCAGATGGCTAATACCTTTTTCCTATATGGAGAAGTCCTTTATGGGAGAACTCCAGATTTGGGGTTTCTAAGATGTGTGGATTCGATTGAAGCCACTAAATTACTAGAAGAAGTACATGATAGAGTGTGTAGACCTCATATGAATGGGTTCACCTTAGCCAAGAAGATCTTGCGAGTCGGATATTTCTAGATAACTATGGAAAATGATTGCAGAAAATTTGTGCAGAAATGCCACAAGTGCCAGATCCACAGAGATTTGGTTTGAGTGCCCCCTAGAGAGCTTCACGCAATAAGTAAACCTTAGCCTTTTGTAGCCTGGTTCATGGATGTCATTGGTCCAATTAAGCTGCCTGCCTAAAATGGACACAGATTCATTTTGATGGTTATCGATTATTTCACCAAGTGAGTAGAAGTTGCTTCCTACAAGTCTGTAACTGAGAAGGTTGTAGCTAACTTTGTGAAGAACCATTTGATTTGTCAATTCATAATCCCTGAGTCAATCATCAAAGAAAATGGAGTGAATCTGAATAGTTATTTGAAGAAAGAGATATGTGAGCAATTTAAGATTACGCACCAAAATTCAACCGCGTACCGTCCTTAAATGAATGAAGCTGTGGAACTCACCAACAAAAATATCAAGAAGATCTTAAGGAAGATGGTCGATAGTCACCGATATTGGCAAAAGATATTTCCTTATGCTCTATTGGGATACCAAATGACTGTCAGAACTTTGACCAAAGTGATTCCCTAAGTGTTGGTGTATGGGTCAGAAGCGATTATACCCGCTAAAGTTAAGATACCTTCCCTTAGAATTATTCAAGAAGCCGAGTTAAGCAATAAAGGTGGGTTTGTGCCTGTCATAAACAACTTATGTTGATTAATGAGAAAAGAATGATAGTTGTATACCACGACCAATTATACTAGCAACAAATGATTCATGCATTCAACAAGAGAGTAAGAGCTTGTATGTTCACCATAGGACAGTTAGTCCTCAAGCATATCTTTCCTCACCAAGAGGAGTACAAAGGAAAGTTTGCACCGAATTGTCAAGGACGTATGCCATCCAAAAAGTGCTATCTGGAGAAGCTTTGATTTTGTCTGAGATTGATGGCCAACTGTGGCCCAAGCCGATCAACTTCGATGTTGTGAAGCGATACTACGCCTGAAGATGGTTTTCCTTTTATTTCTTTCTCTATAATTGCATTTTTTGATTGTAATCATTCTTATGCTTTGTAATAGCTTAAAAATTCCATACCCTCTTTGTGCAAACCATGTTTGATCTGAATTCTCTAGAATGAGATACGTAGGCAGCCTGTGTCAGCTTTGATCAACCCTTTAGAAAAATCTATCTTCCCATTTATATCTTGAACTACGTTATGACTTGAATTCTCAAGAATGAGATATGTAGGTGGCCATTGTCAGCTTCGGTCACCCCTTTAATTATTTCCAATTTCTCCCGCTACGATTGTGGGAACTATGTTTGACCTGATTCTTGCCTCAATAGGATACGTAGGGGCCACAATGACTCGGTCATATCACCCTAGGAAATAGAAACTAGGGAAATTTTTTTGAGAAAGGAATCTCAAAAATTCAGAAGGAAAAGATTGTTCTCCAATGATTTGGAATGCAGATTATACCAAAGAGCGACTAAGATGAATTTTGAGAAAGAATCTCAAGATCCCCACAGAGTATCAAATCTCTTACCAACGATACAGAATTCATTGTAAAACCCTAACTGGGGCAGAAAATTTGAGGGGGGCCTCAAAATTTCCACCAAGTTTCATTTGAGATTTCAGAGACAACTCTAAGAATTACCCAGCACCAAGAGATAAGAGTCTACTTCAGAAATTCCCAACTGTAACAAAGTCTAAAGTAGACTAGCCCCAACTATGACAGATTTCTCAAAAGATCATTTCCAAATTCTCCAGCTGGGATAATGAAGGATATCTAAAGTCCGCCACCAGTGTGTCAGATATGTCAAGGCCTCCAATAAAAGACATTTGTTAAGCTAGTGCATGACATGACAAGATTGGCAGATACCTTTCCAAGTCATCTTTTTCAAATTGTTGTTTTTCTAAAACTTGTTTGAAAAATCTTTACAAACTAATTTCTCCTTTATAACTTGATTTTGTCTTACATCTACTGTGACATGGGGAGTCAAGGATGACAACCACCTGAGGATGGAGAAGAGATGATAGAGAAAGGAGCAGAAAACCAAAGGAGGTTAACCCTGATCACTTTTGTCAAAACTAATGATTTTTCTATGGATGGAGGTTATCCTAAAAAATTGTCAGTGATCAGTGAAAGCCTATAATTATTCGGCATACTCAAAGTAATACAGCAAGGAAAAGCTAAGATGATAGGAGAGAAATGAAAGTGGCAGAGTTTTCCAGAACTAACGACTTTTCTGGTGGTTGTAGGGACCATCAGATAACGAGAGATCAATGACATCTTTCTCAAATCACCAACAAATCAGGGATCACAATGAATACGATGCTAAAAAGTGGTATTTATAGTTGTCCCCAGAAATAGGTTTTTAGCCATTCATTTATATTTGGAATAACCCCTTGTTTATTTATCCACCACAAAAGAGGATGATGTTATAATGACCCTTCCGTTCATTTATATATTTTTGCCTTTCTTTTACTGTTGATCTTTCCTGTAGCGGCCCCAAGTCATTTATGGCTTACTGGGACCAGTAGTTCGGTGCCCAGACCGTTTATTTGGTCTTTTTGGCCGTTCCTTTTTGTATAACTTTAGGCTTTTGAAATCATTGACTTCAGTCAACATTCTTGGTGAATATGCTCAGAAACAAATTTTGATAGTTCCATTAGCTCCGGAGCATAAACTTTGGTCTAGTGGGACCTTTGGTCGGGATCCGGGAGCCTTTCAGCTTGGAATTATCTCATTCTGTTTTTAAGCCAATTGGGCTTGTTTGGTTGACTTTGGTCAAAATTCGGAGAAGACAACCTCAGATGGAAATTCTGTCAGCGTCGTTAGCTCCGGAATGCCGAGTTTATGTTAGGTAGTTGGTTGGTTTGGGTCCTTGGTGATCCGAGCTTATTTCAAGTGTTTGGTTGGCGTTGGTTAGTGTTGACTTAGGTCAATATTCCTCCGTGACCACCTCGTATGAAAGTTTTATTGATTCTGTTGAGTCTGGAACGTCGTTTCAACTCTAATAGCATATTTGGTTTGTGAGTATCGGGTTCCGATTATACCCGGAACACCCCGTAGAAGTTTTGGTTGTTGGTTTTCAGCAGAAATTGTTCAGCGCCAACGGCGCACGGGCAGCGCCAATGGTGCTGACCTGTGTCCATCCCCTATAAATCTTTCCTCCTTTGAGTTTTCAGCTCAAATTTTTGTTTCCTCTCAACTCCAAACTAAAAATCCTCTCTACCAAATTGCCCCCATCAGTCCTAAAGCTTGGAGAATCCATTAAATTGTTGAGAAATCTTGTTTCCTCGTTGTTGGGTAAGTTCTTCTTCCCCAAAATTTGTTTCTTCTCCATTGTTGCTACCACCATTTCTTGTTTATTCTTAAAGCTTGGAATTACTTGTAGTAACTGCCCTCTTAAGCTTTGCATGATCGTGGATTCAAAGTTTTTCACCTCCTTAGCTTGTCTTCTCGTTGTGGTAAGTATCTTTTGATTAAATTTCTGAATTTATTCCTTGAAATTTCCATCTTTAATTCTTGACTTGAGTGGGCTGTTTTGAGCCCCTATTTTTGTCCGTTTTGGCTCAAATTTTGAGCATATGCTCCTGGGATGGTAAGGAACACATGTGTATTTTTCATTTCTGGCTTTGGGTTACGAGGCCCACAGGCCTGTTTGTGACCCGAATTTCAGCCCGATTATTATAGCATTGGGTATCGTTAGTCTTGTTTTGACATATAGATTATTGTATTGATAGTTGTTTCGCGATTCAGAGCTTCTCGAAGCAGCTCGAGCGTGGATAATGTCGTCCCCACAGCTATTCATGGAATGACAGGTAGGTTATGGCTTTCCCTACCTAGACTCTGCGTATATAGGCTATAACTTCATTAATTAGCATCCTTGGGTGGGTGTTATAGGTTGGTACCCCAGACCTTGTCTGCCTCTTCTGTCCATTTATTTCGTATGTTAATTGTAGTATTTGTATCAATATTGTATATTACCATTGTGATCCTGTGTGGCCTCATATTGACTCTGGAACATAGATGGTGGGTTATTTGGGAATGTTCGTGAGTCCCGGACATAGAGATATCCTTTTAGGCTGGTTATGACTGTTGTAGAGTTGTTGAGCCTGTGCAGGGATGATAGGAAATGTTTGTGAGCCGTTGGGCTAATTTATATTTGTGTGCGAGCATGTTATACATGAAAAAGGTTTTTCCCTGCATGTTTTACTTTGGTTTTGGTTGCGAGCCACTATAGATGGTTTTTCCTAAACTTGCACGAACTTGATTTCCTACTGATACTAGGCTCAGCTGGGCAGAGCACTAGACTTGATTTCTTACTGATTTAGACCCGGGCACGCTCTAGGCACTCTTTGTGAGGGTCTTTTTGAGATTACTACTATTGTTTTAGACCCGGTTTAATTTTGGGCACCTACTTCAAGGTTTTGCTTCTCTGAGATTTCACGTTTGTTACTTTATGTGATTAGGGACCTCTATAGGACCTCCGTTCCAGGATCTGTCTACGAGTCGAGCATTCTGGATGAGGGGTATACGGCATAGGATGAGGTATAGCGGGCACGTCCCATCATGGGTCCTCCTGTCGAAGTGCCCAGGGGGGTTGCATACAGGGTTACTGTTATCAGTTCCATCATATTATTATCATGTATTTGGCATGCCGATTCCAGCCTTATTTGTTGTATGTTCAGTGTACGCTACGATTGTATGGGCGGTCGGAGGGTTTGTTTTCACTTGATTGTGTTCCTCAATTGTATAGGCGGCCGTTGGGACCTGTAGGTAGATTATATTACTTCTGTCATTTTATAGAACTTGTTATGGAATCCAATTCTCGGTGGCTTAGTGGTTCCCATCCTGTTGAGGCCCAGATTCTTGGACTTAGAGTATTGAGGGGCTAGTGAGTCCTATATTATTGAGGCTATTGAGTGGTCTCCTGAGTGGATTGTGGGTTCCTGATTCTATTCTATAGCATGATTTGAGTGGAAACTCTCAGTTATTGTGGTTAAGTTGTTCCATCCTAAATTGATACTTGCGAAGTTGATCTCTATTATATTATTTTTTATGTTGGATTCGTAATATGATTTCCATTAGTATATTGATCCCTTCTTGAGTATGTGAAATTGCTTCCTTCCTTCCTTTTTACTTGAGGTTACCGATATACCGCCATTTTCTCAACCCTCTCTCTTTATTTACTTATATTGTTGTGCAAGGACTCCAGGTGCGTTCTTCTTTCCTTCACCTGTGATTCTGTGTATTTATATCTTCTGTGCTAGCATTTTTTGCCTATAACTCTTGGTTGTCTATTCTCTATGCTAGTTTCCATGTGCTTTATCCATTATTTTCTGTGACTGCTTTCTTGTATTGTGCTTATTACTTTTTTTTATATCTTATATACGCTCAGTCAGTCGATGATGCCTACTGAGTACCCATTGTCTTGGTTCTCATACTACACTTCTGTATCTTTTTGGTGCAAACAGTAGTGTGAGCTTTCACTGTTGATCGCGTGGAGACTCGTGCAGCTTTTTGGGATACTCGAGACTAGGGTGAGCGCCTGACGGACGGGGCTTGACCACATCTCATCTTTTGTATTGATACTCTTTGTATATTCGGAGACAGTTGTACTTATCTTTTGTTACTTCTAGCACTTGCATTCAATTAGAAGCTTTTGTACTGTCGATACTAAGTCTTGGGGTTGGTGTAGTTTCAATGTATATATTTAGGTTTTGTTTCCGCTTTGTCTATCCTTATATTCTGATTCTCGTTATTTTCTGATTATTGTGTGTATTAGTTAGGTAGTAGCCCATTACTAACCATTCCAGGCTACGGGGATTGGTTCGCCTATTGGAGGGTTTTAGGTGCCATCATGACCTGAGAAATTGGGTCGTGACAACTTGGTATCAGAGCTCTAGGTTCATCGGTGTCATGGTACAGAAGTAAGTGTCTAAGTAGAGTCTTGCGGATCGGTGTTGTTGACACCCAATTTTTACCCTCCACTATTTGATTAATTATCGAGATTTTAAATTTTGAACAATTTTAAATAATTAATTTTGCAATCAAAAGAATTTTTCAAGATTTATCCCGGAGAATATTCTATAATTTTTACGAATAAAAATATGTATACATATATTTATACTATATATAGATGTATATTATTTCGTGAATTTTAATAGATATTCAAAAGATCTTCCCAAATTGTTTTAAAAACTGTCAATTTTGGTCAAAAATAATTTTACGGGAATTAAATTGTGAAATTAGTGTTTTATAAACACGTGATTAAATATGATGGCAAAATTAGTTATCTTTAGTCGTTTTAAATAATAAAAGCCCAATTGAATTGATCATGTTTAGTTTGTCCCTATTCCAATTATGGCCTATTTTTTTTTGAATTAATTCAATTAGGTCTAATTTGGCTACAATCTTAATGGTTTCGACTAAAATTTAAATCAAAATTCGGTTATTATTTCAACCAGATCTTGCCACATTTGTTTCAAATTCTCAACTCCCTATTTATTCTGTGTCATCCATTTTCCCCACCCAAAACAATTCCTCCAACCCTTGGCCCAACAATTAAATCCCCAGCCCACCCATCGACCCTGTCTTGCCCACCTAAACCCACCCTTTTCTCTCTTTTTCTTTGTTTCAATACACCAACACAACCAAACGAACCCGTATCTCTCTCTCTTCGTCTGTTTAACGCACAGAAGATGACAATGACGACAATAACCCAGTACACACCCCATCAAAATGCTACAAAACGACTGCCTCAGCAGCTCCAAACGAACCCAAATCTCTGAGAAAATGTTACCCCTCAGTCAATTTCCCTTCGCTTTTGTTTGTTCGTACAAATTGTTGCACTGTCCAGGTTCTGGAAGAACCCAGAAGCTCCACAGATGGCATCTCAATATTCTCATCCCAAAATTGCGGTGGATTTTCCTCCTAATCATTGGTGTATGATCAAAATCGTACCCCAAGGTACAAACGTGTCACCATCTCAAGGATTTTGGTTTTTAATTTTGAAATCCCAGTTCTTATCCAAAATTCCCATTTGGTTTTCCCCCATTTCCATCCGTTGTGAGTCCTTAATTCCCTTCTATATAAACCTCTCATATTTCACTGAAGAAGGAGGGAAGAATTTTGGGGATTTTTGGTCTAGATTTAGGGACAATTAGGAAGAAGAAATCTGATTTTGCCAAGGACTTCCCTCAAGTCCCTTCTCTGTAATCTCACAGTAGCTTGGAGGGTCTTTTCCTCTTGCTATTGAGACCAAAGAAGCGTTGTGTTCGTCGAAAAGTCGATACAAGCTCAAAAATTCAACTCATCTTATCCTAGCTTTGTTGCCCGGAAAAAGGTAAAATCCTCCTTCTTTTTCAATTTACTTTTCCTATTCTTGTTGTAGTTAGTTGGTTGTGATACACTGGTTGTGCTGGTCGTTTCTTAGAATGGAATTAGTGAATATTATTTGGCTGATTTGACTAAGGGGGAAGATGGGTTGAATCTTTAGAGAATAGTTGAGCTCGGGAGAAGCTTTGAACCACTGGTATGGCTTCTCCCAGGTGCTCCTACGACCTAAAAGTTCCCTATTTTCTCCTTCGCATTTCTGAGAATTCGTAAAGCATATGGTTCAAGTCGTTCTTTGTATGTTTGGTTCTATTTGTTGTTGTGAAAATCTGATTAGTATTGGGTTCATCAATGTATTGGTTTTTCTTGAATTTCCTTGAAGAATCAGTCTTTATGTTAATATGTGTTTGTTCATCATATTAGAGGTCCTTCTTTGTTCATGATACATAGTAAGGTTCTTCTTTCGAGGATTACTCTTTAATCTTTCTCGGGGAAAACAAGATTCAGGATATGAAGAAAGTCTTACAATAGCTTATCTTTTTCTCTCAAAGTTTTGTGTTCAACATTCTTTATAAGCATGATTAACTCCCTTGTTGACCCTTTATTATCTTATCATCATTTTAACATTTGTTTGGAATACATGAGCTGCTATTAAGATTTGGGGAGGTTAAGATGCTATTCTTGTCTTTGTATTGTTTGAGTTTCTTCCCTTCCCCTTCTCTATCCCCCTCTTGTGTGTCGTGAAAAGGTAAACCTGAGCTAATCGACAACTCAAAGTACTGATTTTCCTCTTCTTCTTTTGTGTATTGGGATTGTCCAGTAGCCACTGGTATAAAATTCAATCTACTTTATGCTAAAACATGAGATTACTATGTTGATTGATGCGTCTCAACAGTGTTGACTTGAAAAGGTTAGAACTTTCATCAAGTTAAACATTTTCTTTTCAAAGAAAGGCATAAAACACAAGTAGTTATTGTTCTTGTTTTTCCCTTTGTTATAGTTCATGTCACATCCCTTCCTTGTTGGTATGTTTCTTTCCTCACCCATGAATGTTGGAAGTTCTTTAAGAATGCTTATTGCTCGAAGAATAGTCCGAAATTATCCCTTAAAGCCAACGCTTTTCTGAAAATGGATACTGGCATGTTCTCCTTCATCCTTATGATAACCTGATTAGAACCTGTTTGACTTAAGTCAAATTTAGATAAGAAGTTCCCATCAGGTTAATCTTGTGCATATGTGCTAGTTTAAGGTTGTGTTTTCTGGCTAATTTTGTTCGTAAGATCCTTTGATTTAAGGCTGCTCATCATCTATCTGTCTTTGGTTGCCTTTCTGTTAAAAGTGAAAGAGTGGAAAATTTTCGCACCTTTCTCTTTTGAAATATTAATATTGTGAGAATGGCGCATACCTAAGGATTGAAAGTTGAAAATTTTGTTCCTCCTATGTGTCATGTTTGCTTTGACTCGATACAGTATATATGCTACCTAACTCTATATCCTTTATTTTTATGTTATGCTAAGTGTATGTGCTGCCTTTTCACCTTCTGGTAGTTAGCTGACGAATTTCCAACCTGTTTTGTTTTTTTACATTAAGTTTCAATTTTTATGACCATTGTAACTATTGAAACTTCGTTAATCCGGATACCATTTATTTGATTATCTATCGCCTGCTCATTTTAGTGGAAATGTGAATTCGAAAAAATTATTGAGCATATTCTTTTACGTGTATTTGAGTGTGGTAATTCATATTGTTTCAAACTCAGTCGCTTTATATATTTATCTAATTTCTCTTTATCTTCTACGTTTTCTTTGCATGAACACCCATCCGAGTCCTTTGGACTCTTGCCTTGCATCTTCCTCTCTAGAGTCAAGCTGGTATACACCAATATACATCAGTATACTGGTGATATATCATAGCATATAGATCCTGGAAGCTGATATACATGGGATACGAAGGATTGGAGGCTGATATACAGGGAAAGATGCTGATATACCAGCTGATATACAACAGGAAAATGGACACATGGTCCATTAAAATTCAGTCCAAACTTGGATAGCTTTGAGATGGGCCAAAAGGGGCCCAATTCTTATATCCTCCTTTATTTGTAATTAATGTTGATTATATGTATTAACTAACACTTTTAATTAGCCTAGATAGATCCCCTAAAGTGTGGCTAATTTTAGTTTTATCTTTGTTTAATCTTTGCAATGCGTTTTAATCTCGTAACTTAATTTAGTTTGGTTAAAAATGAGAGAAAGTTGGAATTTATGTTAATTTGCCTAAAATGGGTTTTTTCCAAATAAAATGTTTCTTTTTCTTCATTCATGTGTTTAATCAAGTTTTTTCTCCGATAAAAAATGGGTTTTAGTTAACATGGAAAAATATTCTCTTTCTTGAACTTCAAATTTTTCTATTAATTAGTTAAAGCAATCCTTTGTTTTTCCTTGTTTATTTAGGTTAATTTTAGGATATTGTTTTTAAAACCACCTTTAATGTTTGTAAAATAAAGTTACCCTCTTTCAAACTCCTTCATAAACCGTTATTTTCTCATTATTCAAACGTTAGGATCCTTAAAACTATTTTCTAAATGAAAGATTCTCTAGTTCTTTGATGGTTATCTTTTCAAATTATTTAAAATAAAATCTTTCAAATTCTCACCATTTCTTTTGAATTAAATTTATTTCTCATATGGGTTTTTTCAAAGTAAGTCTTTTTTAGGAAATCCTTAGCTCAAAAGAGATTTTTCAATTTAAATAACCTTTGCTTGAGATTATAATTGCTTTAAATAAGTCAAATTCCTTGAATTTGAATCTTTCAAAGGATGAATTTTCTTTAGTTGAAATAAATTATTTTTTGCCTTGAATTGATTAATAGCTTTTTTTCTCTATATTTTCATGATTTCAACTTAGTCATATTAAGTTAGTCAAAATTGTTTTGGTCAACCATTTTAAACGGGCGTTCTTAAGTGCCTTAAAACCCTTCTTGAGACGTTACTTGAGCCCTTATCCATTTTCTCTTATTTTGAAGATTTGTTTCTGTTTTAAGTCTTTGAAATTATTTTAAAGTTTTCTTAATTTCTTTATAAAAAATTAAGTGGCGACTCTATTTGTTTTAGAATTATTTTAAAACTTTCTTTTAGGTTTGAAATGATTTCTAAGTGTTAAAAACTATTTTATTTCCTTATTTTGTGAAAATAAACAAAAATTCTAAAGAGGGATAAAACAAAAATGGCGACTCTGCTGGAGATTTATTTAGGTTCTAACCAAAAATTTAAACTATTTTTGACTAACTTTATGTGACTAACTATTTGGAATATTGTAATAGTTAGTAAATTTTGATTAATGTTTACTTATGTGTTTATTTATCGCAAATATATTGTCATTGCATTTCATAGCATATTCCACCACATGACATGCGATTTTATTTATATTTTAGGGAGGCTCACGATCTCGTGGCCTCTCGCTATAAATAACACTTTCACGAAAATACGATAGTTTACAGGTACGTCATGCGTCCAATGGCTATCGTATTTTCAACCCAAGTTGTCCGCTTGGGACCCGGTCTATTTCAAAGAAAACTCACTCCAGACACCTAGGGTAGAGCGAAACCCAAATCTAATTTTAGGCATTGGCCTAGGACGACCCAATGGGGGTATTGGTCCCATTAGAAAGACCACCTTGCGTCTATTGACCACGAGTCAATTACAGACGATCATCGCTTATATGTTTAATTAAAGGATGTGATGTTGGAATGTACAAACCATTATCCCTCGGGGTGGGGAATATTTAGGTAGTTTCTCTCATTGCAATCAAAAGAAGATGTCCATTCGAAAGGCATTCAGAAATTTCAAGAAGTTCGAGAATGAAGAATCCATGGAGGCCTAGTTTAGGAATGTACCCCTGCGTGGGATTGATATTCATTTGTACATCTTTTCCCCTTATTTTGTATCCCCGTTTAATTCAATCAATTTGTATATATTATATTTTTGGTACAATGGAACGTCTTACAAACGGCACACATCCTTCAATTCATTAGGCCCACCTTTGGCATAAAAGGTCACATATCTATATAGGAGGCGCTATGAACTGATATGCGATATAACTGTCTTATGTGCTAAGTGTGTTGCACGAAACAAGGATAAATTGGTCCACTCTCAACAATTTTTAGAACACCATAGGCAGAAATATAAGCCCACTACACAAAGTCCGACCAAAAATACTCCGAGTCCTCCAAGTTTCTCCGAAAATCCTAAAACCCTCTAAAAATCTCCTTTCTTTCAGGAAAGGTTGAAATGGAAACTGCAATCATATGCAAGAGAATGCAAAGGGTTCGAAAGGAAATCGAGAAAGTTCAAAAGAAGCATGAGGAGGTCGATCGATTAATGGAAATTGACATAGCTAGGTCTAAAGAAGTGGAGGAACAGACCGCCAAAGCCAAAGAGAGGATTGCCATGATTGATCAGATACTAGGCAAGCCCAAGACCGAATAAAACTTTGATCTGGAGCTCGAAGAACTTCTCCTGGAATTTGGGGACATAACTGGAGGGTTAGAGAAGATCAACAAAGGAAAAGAGAGAGTAATTGAGGAATCTGAAGAAGATGAGAAATTGCTCATGAGGTCCGCTCTGAATAAGAACATTTATGAAAATCCCGGGAAAAATTCTGAAAAAATTCAACTCCCTGACACAGGAATCAACCATTAGACCAAGGTCAAGAGTTAAGCTATGTGTTCTACCAGATTCGGGCCAAAAGGAAAGCCTATCACTCTCAAAGTCCACTTCCGAGAGTATGCCAAAAATCCAAAAGTGATCCTCTGTTCAGAAATTTATGAAACTTTGAAAGCTATGGGGGTTCTTCATCCCGACCAATCTATGGGATTCAGGTGTCACCCTAAGAATGAAAACAAGGAGTGTGCCTATCATCCACGTCAAAGAGGGAATACCACTGATGAATGCAATGCCTTGAGAGCCAAAGTTTATCACATGATTACCAGTGGCCAGATAAGCCACATGTGGGGTCCCAGAACTATTCTCGCATGCGATAAAGTTGGTCCTGGCATGCCAATCACCGAGGATGTGACAATTCACCGTTATGACTTTACCGTCTTTCAGGACACCTACTATGAGATCTATGTTAAGTTGGTTCAAGCCAAGATTTTGGAGCCAGTGGAAAGAAAGCCAGGTAAGATGTCTAGGGCTTGGCGCCAAGGAAAGGAAATTTGTCTCTATCACGTAGAGATAGGGGGCCATGAAATTGAGACTTACCACCACTTTTGAGTTGACTTGGAATAGCTCATCGATATGGAAAAAATCAAGTTGGAGTTTCCATTTTATCATCCTTGAAGAAGAAGATCGAAAAGAGTCCAGAAGACCCGCCACTATCCAAAAGAAGCTTTAAAAGTAGCAGAGTTTTATTTTTGTCGTTACCTTTATGTCGTCTTTATTTTCCCTTTGTAATCAAAGATAGTGGATGCATGAAATGAAATGAAAATGAACTTACTTATTACCTATTCGAAATATGTAGGGCTTGAATTCTCCTTCGTGAGATAAGTAGGCAGCCTTTAAGGCCCTACCCCTATCATTAAGAAATTTTTATTTCCCCCACTTCGACAGAGATGCCAAAGAATTTAGAAGATACGACAAGAAAGTGTCAGAAAATGAAGACTCGGCAAGTCAACCTTCCTGACTGTTGCGTTCTAATGCACACGCAAGTGTACGCGGTCATACAAGTAATAAAGGATTGTAAGTCCACATATCGTACCCACAAGGACTTGTCGATTAACCTTTTTACTAAATTAAACTAGTTCTAATTATTTATTAAAGTGGTAAATCTCAAAGAAATATTTATTAACCAAAGTAAAAAGAAGAAGTTAACTAATGAACAATTAATCAAACAAAGAGCAGGTTTTTACCTAATCAATATGATGAAATCAATCTAAGATCATGGATTCACTAACAATCATGTTAAGTAAGCAATTTTATTGACTTGTTTGTTTATCTAGTTGCTGATTTTGGAGTTGATTTTACAACTATGATCTTCCAAGCCTCTAATTGCCTATCCAAAATAGCATCACAACTACATCGGTGAGCGGTATGACATCTTTTTTTGAACGCATTTATATATATTCCCGTATAAATCAAACAAGGCGTTTTAGGTATATTCCTATCCTAGTCGCGAACCTACCCTTTACGTTACAAAAGAGAGGCCTTGCTCCCTATATTCTTCATTCTATCCCAATGATTCTTCTTCCGAGTTCACAAAGATATTACAGATTTATTTTAATGGTAGCTAAGCATTACAATAGTAAGCACAAGAATATAAGAACAACTAATATGATAATCTTCACAAATTGAATCAAATGTATACTACAACAATCATGTAGTTAGCTACCATAATCCTAGAACGAGAAGTTTAACTCCACATAGACATGGAGAAATTACAATAAATCATCCAAAGAAAAACCTAAAATACATAATAAAGGAGAAGAAAAGATAAAACCAATATTCTCCGGCCTCCACGGCGGCTCCTAGCTCTTCGTAGGTCAAAAGTTGTGTAAAAATCATGATTTGAGATGTATTTATAGGGTAGGAGGAAAATTACCCCTTTTCCTACTTGGATTTGGAGTAAAAAAAGTTGGAATTTTTCTGGGTTAGGGCTTGGCGCGCCGTGCCACCAATACGCCAAGGGAAATTTTTTGGGTTTTAGGGATGGCGTGGCGTGCCACCAATGCACCAGCCACACCCCTTAGTATTTTAGGGGCTGGCGTGGCACGCCACCAATATGCCACAGCCCAAATTTTCTTCTTTTGTTCTCTTTTTCTCCGAAACTTTTCTAACTCCTTTCCAATGCTTTTATGCTTTCTGTTTTAGCTCTCATGGGTTGTTCTTCTCCGTATACTCCCTGCAAAGCATCTAATCACATATATTAGCTCATAATCAAGAATATGCAAATAATCATAGGGATATACATCACTTTTTCCCTCAAAACAAGGCTAAAACATTGGTAAATGAGGCAAGAGGGCGTATAAATACGCTCAAGATCACCACCTCACACTTAAACCTTAGTTCGTCCTCGAACAAATCACTACACACCCTACAAAATTTCACATCTTAATATACCAAATGAATAGGTCTACTCACACCCAAGTTAACTAGAGAGTTTAATCATGACCCATAATCCACTCAACATGCATAAATCAATCATATTTTCACAGATCCTTCATTGAAACCACACAACCTCTAAAACTGAATCTTCATGTAAAATAAGGCCAACATGACCATGTGTAAATATAGCCATAATTAGTACACCAAATTCTCACCATTTTGTGCCCTCACATTAAAGAGATATGCCCCTTGCTCACATCATACATGCATATTCAAATAGGGGCAAATAGATAATAAATTCGCTCCCTCTCCCAAAGAAAGTTTCATGAATACAAGACATACCATAGGCTTGCCCTTAGCATAATACTCTATTAATAAAGCATCAAAATTGTCAGATAAAAAGGACTTTTACAGGTCGTAATGTCGGCTAAGGGACAGGTAGGAACACTTTGGCCAATAGTGACTACTTCCCTATGCAATTTAAGACACTTACTTTAAACTTCTTCCACTTTTTTCCTTATATCACCTCAACTCCAACTTATGTTTCTACTTCCCTTCAAACTCTCCCTTTCTCTTTTGGTTTATCATCATATCATTCATTCACTTATTGCTAGCAAGGAAAATTTTCTAAACTTTCTTTTTATTTGTTTTTCTAAAAATTTCTCTTTTTGATTTTTCCTTTCCTTACCAACAACATATAAGTTATTTTTTTACTAGGGCACCATATCTAATTCTTATTATTACCATAATAACCTCCCTCTTTCTTTTTACCTTTTCTCTTTTGTTCCCTTTTTTCTTTAAGTCTTTCAACTACAAAGTGCATTAGGGACTCTTTGGATCAAATTAATATAGGGTAATCGAATAAAGGGGATAGGCTAAACATACGACTAGGCAAAAAAATAGGCTTAAGACTCAAAAGGGCTTAACTAAGAATAATATAAAGGGTGGCACAAACAATAGTCCAAAAGAAGTGGCTTACAAAAAAATGTCTTGATCATATCCCACAATCCAACACTATGTTTCATTTCATACACACACGGGACAAGTTCTAGATATGCAAGAAACACAACAAACACTCACCACACATGGCACAATGGTTCAAAAATGGCTTTCTAAGACTTCATATTCACAACACAATCAAATTGAATGAATAAACCTTATTAAGCCCATCTCTGGTATTTTTGAGTCAAGTTAAAGAGCTTATGCGTCTCTAACTGAAGTTTCCTACTTGTGATGCTTCTTTTGAGTGAATTACCATGACGTCTAGTGTATACTTAGGCGAAGCACCTAGCATTCAAAAGGATATGGTTTCTAATCTTTCTTCTTCCTATGACTAATTTTCCCTCAAGATGGTCGTCATCCATCCATCGTTGAGAAAATTTCTCTACCTATGACTAAAAAATAAAAATAAAATAACTCCTAGAAATAAAAAAACTACCCGGTTCAAAGGGCACCCCCTCGAAAAAGAATCGAAAAGAAAAATCAAGGGGTGAATGAGATATGCCTCTAAAAAAAACTAAAAAACTTTTTTTTCTCAAATAAAATAAACTCCTTTGGCATACTCACCCTAAAACTCACAATTATCGAAAGATTCCCCACCCCACACTTAAAATCAAGCTTTGAACCCCAAGCAATTTATAGAAAAAGATGAAGAAGAAGGGTGAGAGATACTCCCCAAGGCCCTTTAGGGCCTAGCTGACAGCAAGTTTCTTCAATTTTGATCAAGGGGCGAACGACCCCACACTTAAGCTTAAACCATGCTCCTTAGCTTTCAAATTCAGGTACTCAGACTTACCCAAACCTGCAAAATTAAAAAAAAGTGACTCTATAAAATAAATAAATAAATTAATAAGAAGCTACACTACAAATTGGGTTGCCTCCCAACAAGCGCCTGATTTAACGTTACGGCACGACGCCATCACTTCACCACTTTTCTTTCCACATAGAACTTATGAATTGCACCCCTAACTTTGCATCAAACTTTCTTCTCCGCTCAAGGGGCGGTGGTATAAAGATGAAGAAACCAAGTAAATGATGTCACATCTTGCACTTTTTGGCCCTTAAGTGAGGAATGTCATCTTGTCGCTTTGGTGTGGCAAATTTTAGAATGTAAGGGACTTGTTCCTTATCTACACACTTCTCTACTAGTTCAGATGACTCAATTTTCATGTCATCATCCAAACATAATGTAGAAAAGTGATTAGAATGCGGTCCAACACATCCCAACTCAAAACTTGCATTATTTTTGACAAGCTCACTTTTATACTCCCTGTCAATGTCACCCTCAATCACGGAATGATAATTGAATGGATGGAATTCTTGTTTGTGCTCCACTAGTTGACCAGTATCCACAATAATTGGTGACTCGACATCAGACGCCTCAACCTTTTTCTTCAACTGTTCCTCCAAGTCATGTATATCTGAGCCAAATTGGTCTATCTCTTGTCTGAGCTCAACCCTACCTTCTATCAGTTTTTTCATCATGTATGTAAGATTATCATGGAGAAACTCATGAAATTTAACTTTTTCCTCTTGTTCCATTAGCCAAGATTGGCTCACTATGTCTTCTTTCTCACAACTTTCTCCTAGTAGGGACTCACTTTCTTCTTCTACTAGGAGTTCATCTTGGGTATTGACTAAGACTGTAACTTGCACTTGCTAACCAATATAAGCCATAGCCTGTATCTCTGTGAGTTGGGAACCTATCCTCTCCACAATCTGACTAGTATCCAATTCAACAGATTGAGTAGGTGCATACCACTCGCTCCCCTGAAAATTTGGACAAATACTCTCCAGGTGGGTTCCTCCACAAAAACAACAAGAATCATCATCATTCGACCACCATCTATTCCAGGCTGACATATCAAGAAGAGTAATAGAAAAGTAAAAGAAACTAAAAAGATAACTATGTAAAAAAATAATATGTACAACTCAAATAAATAACTTGAAAAAGTCTAATCTATGTTTTATGTTTTAGCTCTCATGGGTTGTTCTTCTCCATATATATTAGCTCATAATCAAGAATATGCAAATAATAATAGGGATATACATCACTTTTGCCCTCAACACAAGGCTAAAACATGGGTAAATGAGGCAAGCAGGCGTATAAATACGCCCAAGATCACCGACAAAATCTACTTATCCAAAATCTATCGGCAAAATCCTGTCCATCGAGAATTTGAGTCAAAACTACCCGTGCATCAATTTGCCTTGACAAAAAGTGAGTTTTATGTGTTTAAAGCAATTTTTATGTGTTTATTTTCCGTCCAATATCTTGTATTGTTTATCACTAACAGGATCTAACATATTGGCCTTTGAGTTATTTTTCACTTCAACAGGTAATAGAAACTGATCTGTGTTGACAAAACTGGTCGAACATCCCTACTTTACCCGCTCAAAGGCATACATAGATTCCCCCTCTAACCCTCGCTTTTCTAACATCAAAATGACTGATAGTGAAGAAGAGAACGCTATGGCCATGAGAGACAATATTATTGCTGAACAGAATGAAATGATTGCCGAACTGGCAAGAAAGCTAGAGAAGATGCAAGAAGAGGTGCAAAAAGCCAAATATATGGCGAGCTTGGCTATTGCTACTAATACCCCAACTCTGGGTAACTCCCAAGCCCCTCTCCAAATCCCTCCACTCAATTCCCCGTTAACTGAGAACCGCCTAATGAATATCCCTCATGCCTCTGCACCTAGACCTTCTAACAAACCTCTCTCTAATAACCCTCCCCATATCGGATCCTTGTATCAAATCCATACTCCTCTTGTCCAGCACACTAACCAGAGAAACAACCCAAGTGCTTACCTCCCACAAAATCTCCCTCTAAACTATCAAAATACGCTACCGAATACCTACAACTCCCAGAATAACCATCCCAGTATCGCTAACCCACACAACTATACCCCCACATACCCAAATGCCATTCCACATGTCCAGCCTTCACCTGTCCAGAACATGCCACCTACCACTTTTCACGCTATGGTAGAACCATATACTGCCCTCCTAAAAATCCCCGAGCTTGACCACTACGAGAAGAAAAAGAAAGAGTTGAGGGCCACAGAAAAGAAACATGAATATGACATGGCATAAATGAAAGAGGAGATAGCCAGGATCAAGGAGTTTCGAGGCTCGTCCTATGAAAAGGGCTATGACTATGATGACCTCTGTATCCATACGGAGATGGACCTGCCAGATGGATTCAAGATTCCCAAGTTCGAAACCTTCAATGGTGTTAGGAATCCTGAGGCTCATTTGAGAAGCTATTGTGACCAAATGGTCAGTGCAAGGAAGAAGGAAGCTTTATTGATGAGAATGTTTAGTCGAAGTCTAAGCAAGGAAGCTCTTAAGTGTTTCACCGCACAAGAACTGAAGAAATGGTCTAGATAGAGTGATCTGGCCTAGGACTTTTCCCAGAGGTTTGCATATAATATAGAAGTTATCCCGGATAGATACTAAATGGGTCGTATCAGGCATAAATCAAATGAAGACTTTCGAGATTACGCCTATTGGTGGAGAAAGGAGGCGGTGAGAGTTCGGCCTCCTATGACCGAAGAGGAGATAAGAGCGGTGTTTATGCGTTCTCAGGAATCAAAATTCTACGAAAAATGATATCAACAGTTAAAGCAAAATTCATCGACCTTGTCAAGATCGGTGAAATTGTCAAAGAAGGTTTGCATAGTGGCAAGATTACCAAAGCCTCAGCATCCTTAGGATCAGCGAGATTTCCCAAGAAAAAGAGGGAAGAGGTATCTTCAGTATCCTCCAGTCCTAGTGTAAAACCGAAGAAACCCTTTGGAGCCAACTATAAAAAATCACTTGTTCCAACAACCCCTCCCCCGGCTCCACAAAATATTCAACCTATTTTATGTACTCAGCCCATTTACCAAGCTCCACAACCAAATATACATCCTATTTACCAAGCTCCTCCCCAAAACATTCAAGTGTATCAAAAGGCTTCCGAGAACCAGAGTAATCGCCAGGTTCCCCCTCCCGCCAATGCAAATCTCCCTCGTCCAAATTTGAAAAAAAATCTCCTCGAACTTTCATCTAGTTAGCTGAAACCAGAACTCAGTTATATGAGAGATTGAGGTATGCTGGATTTATTCAGCCCATACAACCTAAACCAGGCAATCCTGACTCTCATTTCTTCAGGGCTGACCGATATTATTCTTATCATTTCGGAGGAGTCGGACATGATACCAAGGATTTCATTAACCTGAGGCACAAAATTCAGGATTTGATTGATCAAAGAGTGGTCATAGTACAAACAGCACCGACCAATGTTAATAACAACCCACTCCCGAATCATGGAGGAGCCACTATTAACATGATAGAGGTCGATGAAGAATGGGTTGTGAGCAAGTCAATAGTGTCGGTTAGCCTTAAAAAGCAGGAAATGTCAGAAAAAGCTATAGCTACTTTGAGTATTGTTGAACTACCCTTTGAAGGGTTAATCTGCAACAAGGCTTTGCACGTCACTGTTAAATGTCAAGAGAAGATTATAAATGGAGTTTTGATTAACGATGATTCAAGTCTGAATATTTGCCCGTTATCCACACTCACTCAGCTAGAGTATGATCCGAGAAAGGTTCGCCAGAGCAGGATCAATGTGAGAGCCTTTGATAGGGGTCAAAGGGACATTATCGGAGAGGTCAGTCTGCACATTCAGATATAACCTGCTGAGTTTCGTACATATTTCCAAGTCATGGATATTACCACCAGCTACAACTTGTTTTTGGGAAGACCATGGATCCACAGAGCTGGAGTCGTGCCCTTAACTTTGCATCAAATGGTAAAGTTCATCTGGGAGGAACATGAGGTGGTGATCCACGGTGAAGGGAGTCACCGAAGCCACCCTAGTGGTTGTGTACATGTGATTGAAGAAGTCCCGAGAGGAAGCGATTTCTACACCGTAGAGATCTCAATGCCACGGGAAAGGATCTTGCTCCTCAAATCCCCATGCCACCTATCTATAAAATGCTCGCGACTACGATGCTGAGGAGCGGATATGAACCAGGCTTTGGGTTGGGAAAGAATTCCGATGGTATGACTGAACTGATAACGCTCAAACTACACCTCAATTTAAGAAGTGTAAGCGATCGTTGTCAAATATATAACCCAACAAGGTTGGGGTCGAATCCCACAAAGAATATGGTGATGATTAAGACTTTAGTGAAGTATGTGACTAGTTGTCAATCGTTTCCAGTAACTAAAGGGGGGGTTTTGTAATCAAATTGTAAACAAAACAATAATAAACGTAGGAGAAAATAATCAGTAGGAGAGAATGCGAACTAGGGACGTGGTTACCATGGCGTTGTAACAATGTCGATTCTAGGCTTAACCGGGTTCTTTCTATATGAATGTCACGATGTGATTGCGTCAATTGTATCGTCTAAACGTCTCTCGACCAAATAAACAAATTTCCTTTTATCTTCTCTCGATCTCAAAAAGATGTGCTTTTTAGCTCTCAATCCTAACATCAAGTAGATTAATCCAGTTACGGCATTAATCTTTAAGACGAGAGTTGGTAGTCTCGAATCCTTGTTGTTAATCAAGTTTCCCGGTTTTAATCTCTTTCTCAAGCAAATTAAACCTAGGCATGTTCTAATGTTTGCAACCCACTAGAAAACGTGACATAATGTATGATTAACAACGTGACAATACATAAATCGAACCCAACGCTACCCGGAATCTATATTGCTACGTTTGCCATGGCTCCCACAACCCTAGTTGCGGGAGTTTTAGTTATCATGCTCGAAGAAGAAAAGAAGTAATTCATTATAAAGGAAAGAAGATTCTTACAATATGATGAAAATACTCTTCAATAATCCAAGAACAAGAACAACCAAGAACTCAAGAACACGAATTCAAGAATCCGAAAACGTGTTGTTGCTCTCAAAAAATGACTAAAAACTATTCTAAAACTATTGGGTGAATTCTAATTACATAAACCTATCATAGGGTATTTATAGGAGTCAAAGAAACCAAATCCAAAACGGGCTAGGAATCCCCAAAACGCGGGTCGCCGCCTCACGCCACTGCCTAAGCTTGACGGTCAGGCTGACGGACCGTCAAGGCAGTGACGGACCGTCGCCTGGACCGTCACTGCTAGGCAGTGGTGTCGCCTCCTTTGCTGCCTCCACGCGACGGTCTATGTGACGGACCGTCACACCTGTGACGGACCGTCACTCAAACCGTCACCCTTAGGCAGAACTTCGTTTTTCTCGTATTTTCTTCCGTTTTCGTGTTTGCTTCCATTTCCTACAAATACAACATAAAAACATCAAAAACAACAATGGTTGCTTGAAAACGTACGATTGTTCTTAGTAAAAAGGAGTCGAAAGTGACGTAAATTAGCGTCACATCAACACCCTCAACTTAAAACGTTCGCTTGTCCTCAAGCAACATAACATAAAACAATAATACGACTCTACTAAGAACACAAACTCATGTCTATAGCAACTCATGGTCATTCAAACTTATTCAATTAAATCAAGCTCCCTTGTAGCACACAAATGTATGAAACACTAACTTGCAAGGATCCAAACATGTCATTCCGATATGATAGAATATTATGCATACACATACGCAGCTATCCTAACAATCAATAGACAATATAGACATCTTGGTGCCCTCACCACAAAGAAATCCCACACACAAGATTTGGGACTAGGTAAGCGCTCACACTCACAAACGATTTCAAACAATGCACATGCGATACCATAGGCTTGCCCTTACTATTCTATTTCGGTTCTTCAGAAAGCTACTTAGGATCACTACAGGACTTGTATTTGCTTGTAATGAGGCTTCGGGTGCTGGTAGGATGCATTTAGGGGTTAGTGACTAAGCCCTCCTTGGAACCATTTACATCTTATCACCACATAACTTCACTTTATCCATCCTTATTCACCTTTTTATTTCCTTGATTCTAGATACAGGTGCGGCCTCTTTATTGACAATTCTTTTTGTTTCTTTTTCGATCTTTTTCATCTTTCTTTATTTTTCTTTTCTTTTCTTAGGCGCACACCCGGATTTTCATTCTATTCAACAACAATCATCTCCATCCTCTTTTTCTTCTCCTTTACCACTGTAGTAGCCACCCTCAACTTAGGCTGATTGCCTACGTCAAAACAATGTCCATTGGAAGGTCCAGGGCCAAGATAGGGATTCAAAGTTAAACAGGAATGGTGACAGGTTATTGAAAGAATAAGGTCAATTCCGGCTCAAACATGGATCAAAAGGGATTATTTGTATTTGGACGGTCATATAGGCTAAGTGGACTGCATCAAAAAGGGCCTGCGATCCTTTCCTAAGCAACCAAACTTCAAACTTAACAAAATAGACCGGGCAAGTTCTAGATGCATGCACAGAGTAAGAATTTATGACAATTAATCTCACACACTCTTAGCACCAAGAAACTATATCGCTACCAACTATCAAACAACCGCTCGGCTTAAGCATACTCATTCTAATCATATTCACACAATGACATTCAAGGATCCAGACAGTCAATTGTTTCAACATAAGCTCAAAACCAGAAAATTTTTCAAGGGGCCTCGTTTTTAGACAAGAACAACGCATGCTTGCTATAGACACTAAAAAACTTTAAAACAACAACCTAAACATGCCGGTTCTACTAGATAGCACACCGTAGGGAAAAGAAATCGGCAACAAAAACCCTCGGTGGTGACTCACAGGTTTCCCAACACCCTCAACGTAGACTCATGCATTGTCCCCAATGCATAGATATGAAAGCTAAACTGTGAGAATAAAGGAATACCTGTGAAGTCGATATGACTTAAATTCCGGAATGATGTTGGAGACCGCCAGGGTCTCCAAAACAAGAAAATTCGATGGAGTTATGGGTTGCCTCCCATATAGCGCCTGAGTTAACGTCGCGGCACGACGCAGGTGTCTTGATTACGCAGACTTCATCCAGATGCACCCGAGACAGAACATGTACCTCCTCCTCCGGGTGGCCCATATATTGCTTTACCCTCTGCCCATTGGCTTTGAACAACTCACCATCACTATTTTCGAGCTCGATTGCACCGGATGGGAACACTTGGTGTACTTTGAATGGCCCGGACCATTTGAATTTGAGTTTCCCAGGAAATAATTTGAACCTGGAGTTGAACAACAATACCAAGTCTCCTGCCTTGAACTCCCTTTTCCCAATCTTCTAGTCATGGTACAGCTTCATTCGTTCCTTGTAGAGAGCGGACCTCTCATATGCTCGCAATCGGAACTCGTCCATCTCATTCAATTGTTCCAACCTTAGTTCTGATGCCTCTCTCCAACTGAGATTTAACTTTTTGAGCGCCCAAAGGGCTTTGTGCTCAAGTTCCACGGGCAAGTGGCAAGCTTTACCAAACACAAATTGGTACGGGGACATACCTATTGGCGTCTTAAACGCTGTTCGGTACGCCCAGAGTGCGTCGTCCAGCTTCCTAGCCCAGTCTCGTTGATTCACATTTACTGATTTAGCCAAGATCTCTTTAATTTCACGGTTTGATACTTCTACTTGCCCACTGGTTTGGGGGTGATAAGGTGTGGCTACCTTGTGTTGCTTCACCCCATATTTTGCTAGAGCATCCCGGAACACCTTATTGCAAAAATGTGATCCTCCATCACTGATGATTGTGCGAGGGGTGCCAAACCGAGAAAAGATGTTCCTTTTCAAAAACGCCACCACACTTCTACCTTCGTTATCTGCCAAAGCAACTGCCTCTACCCACTTTGACACATAATCCACCGCTACCAAGATGTAACGGTTCCCATAAGAGCTTTCAAAAGGACCCATGAAATCTATTCCCCATACGTCGAACAACTCAACTTCCAAAATAGTGGACATGGGTAGCTCTTGTCGGCGCGAGATTGCTCCTCTTCGCTGGCATTGATCACATAACTTGGCAAATTCATATGAATCTTTTTGGATTGTCGGCCAATAATAACCACATTGTAAGATTTTTCGGGCGGTTCGATTTCCAGCATGATGCCCTCCAACTGGGGACGAATGGCAAGCTTGTAAGATGCTTGTCATTTCAGCTTCAGGTACACATCTCCTCACTATGTTGTCAGCACATAACCGGAATAAATACGGCTCATCCCAGAAAAACTTACTTGCATCATGGAGAAACTTCTTTTTCTGGTGGAAATTCAAATCTTTCGGGATCATGTCACTCACCGCATAATTTGCAAAGTCAGCATACCAAGGCACCATCTCACGTGACGCAGCCATCACCTGCTCATCCGGAAATGTGTCATCAATCTCTGGTTCCTTTATTGCGTTCTCTTTCCTCTCAAGCCTGGATAGATGATCTGCTACCTGATTCTCACACCCTTTCCGATCTTTGACTTCAAAGTCAAATTCCTGCAACAGTAGCACCCATCGGATTAGTCGAGGTTTTGCATCCTTTTTGGTCATCAAATACCTCAAGGCTGCATGATCTGTGTGCACCACCACCCTTGTACCAAGTAAGTATGCTCTGAATTTCTCAAAGGCGTATACAACAGCTAGCAACTCCTGTTCTGTCACTGTGTAGTTCTTTTGCGCTCCATTCAATGCCTTACTAGCATAATAAATGGGGTGAAAAAGTTTGTCTCTCTTCTGTCCCAGAACAGCTCCAAGTGCCACACCACTCGCGTCGCACATTACTTCAAATGGTTTGGACCAATCCGGGGCAACTATAATAGGAGCATCCACTAACTTTTCTTTCAGGCATTCAAACGCCTTCAAACACTCAGCATCAAATACAAACTTCGTCTCTTTTTCAAGCAATTTGCACAATGGGGTAGCAACCTTCGAGAAATCTTTGATGAACCTTTGGTAGAAACCGGCATGACCAAGAAAACTCCTCACACCCTTTACTGTAATGGGTGGAGGTAGTTTCTCGATGACTTCAATCTTGGCTCTATCCACCTCTAGACCTCTCATAGATATTTTGTGTCCTAACACAATGCCTTCTTTTACCATGAAATGACATTTCTCCCAATTTAGCACGAGGTTTGATTCTTCACATCTCTGCAACGCCTGACTCAGATTAGCCAAACAATCATCAAATGTATCACCCACTACCGAAAAATCATCCATGAAGACTTCCAATGTGTTCTCCACCATATCAGAAAAGATAGACATCATGCATCTTTGGAAGGTTGCAGGAGCATTGCAAAGACCAAAGGGCATGCGTCTAAAAGCAAACGTACCATAGGGACAGGTGAACGTGGTCTTCTCTTGATCTTCCGGGGCGATAGATATTTGGTTGTACCCCGAGTAACCATCTAAAAAGCAATACCAACCTCTTCCAGCTAATCTATCCAGCATCTGATCCATAAAGGGCATGGGGAAATGATCACGGAGAGTACAGGAGTTCAGCTTCCGGTAATCCATACAAACTCGCCAACCAGTGACAGGTCTTAATGGAATCAGCTCATTTTTGTCATTTGCTACCACGGTCATTCCTCCCTTCTTAGGGACGCATTGCACTGGGCTTACCCATTTGCTATCAGAGATCGGGTAAACCACTCCAGCATCGAGCCATTTGATGATCTCTTTCTTCACCACCTCCTGCATTGGCGGATTCAGTCTCCGTTGGTGCTCGGCGGTGGGAGTGCAGTTTTCTTCTAGCTGTATCTTATGAGTACAAATACCTGGTGGGATGCCAATGATATCTGCAATGGTCCAGCCGATTGCTCTCTTGTATCTCCTCAGAGTGGATAATAATGCTTCAACTTGAGATTGCACAAGGTCTGCCGCGATGATTACCGGTAAGGTGTCGTTGTCACCCAGAAATGCATACTTCAGATGGCCCGGCAATTCTTTCAATTCCAATACCGGTGCTTCCTCTATAGAAGGCTTTGCGGGAGGTGTTGGTCTGTTCTTTAAATCGAGATCCAATTTCTTTGGGGCGTGACTATATGACCCCATTCCTACCATAGCATTTACAATTTCCTCATAGTCTTCGACGCCATCATCATCGAAATTCATCATAACTGCTGCCAATGTCTCTACAGCAAGTCTTTCTTCGATAGAAACGATCACATCAAATTCTGTAACAACATCACTAACCGAGACGACATTCATGTCCCTTGGTTGCTTCATTAATCTGCACACGTTGAACTTCACTACTTCTTCGTTCAACCTGAAAGTCAACTCGTTGCTCTCCATATCTACCAATACTCTTCCGGTTGCCAAGAAGGGTCGTCCCAAAATAATAGGGACTTCGAAGTCCACTTCGCAATCCAAGATCACAAAGTCAGCTGGGAAGATAAGCTTACCGATATTTACTAACACATCAGACAATATCCCTGCGGGTCGCTTTACCGATCGGTCACCCATTATCACTCTCATGGATGTCGGTTTAGGAGTTCCTAAACCCAATTTGTTATACACTGCTAGCGGCATCAAATTGATACTAGCATCAAGATCGTATACTGCTCTTCCGCAGTTGAGCTTCCCGATAGTACAGGGAACAGTGAAAGTACCTGGATCCTCCTTCTTTTCGACTAGCGACCCTGTAGAAATAGCGCTGCAGTGGTGAAGATTGTCTTCCGATTCATAGCTTACCGACCTCTTCTTTGTAATCAAGTCCTTCATGAACTTGGCATAACTGGGCATTTGTTCCAGCGCTTCCACCAATGGTATGTTTATTGAAATCTGTTTCAGCATGGTCATGAAGTTCAGGAACTTACCATCGTCAGCTTTCTTCTTCAAACGCTGTGGGAACGGAGGTGGTGGTCGAGGCATCATAAGTGGAAGCTTTTCAGCTTCCTTGCGTTTCTCCGCGGGCTTTGGAGTTTCCTCCTCTACCGCCTCTTCATCATCCGCAATATCACCTTGAGCATGAATTACCAGCTGTGATTCCGGTAATATTTTTCTGCTTCTTGTGGTGATCGCCATACAGCTTGCATCATTCTTCGGATGAGTGGTGTCACTCGGCAAAGTACCTATTTTCCTTGGGTTTAGAGATGCCGAGATGTGACCCACTTGCTGCTCTAGTTGCTTGATAGCGGTTGAGTGTGACTCCACTACCAGACTCAATGTTGATAACTCATTCCGTATTGCCTTTACCCCAGAGTCAGTCGATTCCACCTTAAGCAGCATCTTCGCCATCATGTTCTCAAGTTTGGCAGTTTCAGCCTCGTTGCCAGCTTTGTCCCGATTACCAGGTGGTATATACAACCCACCTCTATCGGTGTTGTTCCTCCAGTTTCCTTGGTCGCGATTTTTGTAGCCACCATTCTCATAGTGGTTGTCTCTTGGATGGCTCCGACCTTGGTTTCCCTGGCCATTGGCCTGGAAACCCCCCAAGTAATTCGCGTCCTCAGTCTCCATACCTTGGGAATCCACAGCCTGTACCTTCTCTATACTTCCTGACGTCAAGTGCCTTGTCAGGAGATCCAACTGCGTTTTCAGGTGCGCCATGTCTTGGTCGCGCTCCTCCTCTTTTCTTCGCTGCTCTGCTGACATGCCAACGGTACAGGTGCTAGCTGCAATCTCTGAATCTCGTGTGTGCCAGGCCCTGTAGGTCTTGGTGAGCCTGTCCAAAGTAGTTGTGGCCTCAACAAAGGTGAGACCCATGAATGCACCACCTGCTGCGTTGTCTAACGTCGGCTTGGTAGCCGAATTCAGTGCCCGGTAGAATGTCTGCATCAAAAAGTTATCGGTCAACTGATGGTTCGGGCATTGTGTGATCTTCTTTTTGAATCGCAGCCAAGTCTCGTGCAGTGCTTCGTGCGGTTGCTGCCTAAAGTTGTTGATCTCGTCCCTCAACTGCATCATCCGAGAGGGAGGAAAGAACCTTTCTAGGAAAACTCCTCTCAACTCTCCCCACGTTGCGATAGAGTCGGGGGTCAGCTCTGTCAACCACAATGCTGCCTCCTCAGACAGAGAAAACGGAAACAACCTGAGCCTGATCGCTGTCTGACTCACGCCTGGCAGCTCAAACGATTTGCAGATCCCGACGAAATTCATCAAGTGCTGGTTTGGATCATCACTAGCCGCACCTCGGAACACTCCTCTCAAGTTCAACAGCTGGATCATCGTGCTAGTGATGTAGAACTTTGCTCCGGGTGCTAGCGGTGGAAGAATAATGGCGCCTGTAGCGCCAGCTCCATCTAGGTCGAGATCCTCATCGTTCATCATAACATCGTCTTGCCGACCCTTAGTATTTAAATTTTGTTGGGCCAGCAGTTCTGCAGCGATCCTTGCTGCCTCGTTTTGTGCGATTATATTGAGCCTTAATGATCTCGCAAGCTCGGGATCGTAAGGTAATATTGAAGTATCCGAGCTTCGGGTACTTGGCATGCACAAATCTGTACCCTGTCCAAAAACAAAAACAACAAACAAAAAAATAAAAGCAGGAAAATATGACTAAGAGTCAAATAAACACACTAGACTTAATCAAAAACCGTATTCCCCGGCAACAGCGTCATTTTTGATAACGCTCAAACTACACCTCAATTTAAGAAGCGTAAGCGATCGTTGTCAAATATATAACCCAACAAGGTTGGGGTCGAATCCCACAGAGAATATGGTGATGATTAAGACTTTAGTGAAGTATGTGACTAGTTGTCAATCGTTTCCAGTAACTAAAAGGGGGGGTTTTGTAATCAAATTGTAAACAAAACAATAATAAACGTAGGAGAAATAATCAGTAGGAGAGAATGCGAACTAGGGACGTGGTTACCATGGCGTTGTAACAATGTCGATTCTAGGCTTAACCGGGTTCTTTCTATATGAATGTCACGATGTGATTGCGTCAATTGTATCGTCTAAACGTCTCTCGACCAAATAAACAAATTTCCTTTTATCTTCTCTCGATCTCAAAAAGATGTGCTTTTTAGCTCTCAATCCTAACATCAAGTAGATTAATCCAGTTACGGCATTAATCTTTAAGACGAGAGTTGGTAGTCTCGAATCCTTGTTGTTAATCAAGTTTCCCGGTTTTAATCTCTTTCTCAAGCAAATTAAACCTAGGCATGTTCTAATGTTTGCAACCCACTAGAAAACGTGACATAATGTATGATTAACAACGTGACAATACATAAATCGAACCCAACGCTACCCGGAATCTATATTGCTACGTTTGCCATGGCTCCCACAACCCTAGTTGCGGGAGTTTTAGTTAATCATGCTATAAAGAAAAGAGAAGAGAATTGAATTCATAATAAGGAGAAGAAGTTCTTACAATATAATGAAAACCAATCTTCAATAATCCAAGAACAAGAAAAACCAAGAACTCACGAACACGAATTCAAGAATCCAAAAACGTGTTGTTGCTCTCAAAAATTGACTAAAAACTATTCTAAAACTATTGGGTGTATTCTAATTACATAAACCTATCATAGGGTATTTATAGGAGTCAAAGAAACCAAATCCAAAACGGGCTAGGAATCCCCAAAACACGGGTCGCCGACGTAAGCCACTGCCTTAGCGTGACGGTCAGGCTGACGGACCGTCAAGGTAGTGACGGACCGTCGCCTGGACCGTCACTGCTAGGCAGTGGTGTCGCCTCCTTTGCTGCCTCCACACGACAGTCTATGTGACGGACCGTCACACATGTGACGGACCGTCACTCAAACCGTCACCCTTAGGCAGAACTTCGTTTTTCTCGTATTTTCTTCCGTTTTCGTGTTTGCTTCCATTTCCTACAAATACAACATAAAAACATCAAAAACAACAATGGTTGCTTGAAAACGTACGATTGTTCTTAGTAAAAAGGAGTCGAAAGTGACGTAAATTAGCGTCACATCAATAAGGTATCTTATCCCCAATAAAAAAGATTTATTATCAAGATTATATGATGCCAACATATTTTTTAAATTTGATTTAAAATCAGGTTATTGGTAGATACAAATATTTAAAGAACATGCTTATAGAACTGCTTTTAATATTCCATTTGGGCAATATGAATGGAATGTCATGCCTTTTGGTTTGAAAAATGCCCCGTCTGAATTTCAAAAGATTATGAATGATATTTATAATCCATATTTGGATTTTATCATTGTTTATATTGATGATCTTTTGGTTTTTTTAAAAACATTTGAAATGCATATAAAGCATCTTGATATATTTAAAAAAATTGTCATTCAGAATGGTTTGGTTATCTCAAAACCAAAAATGAGTTTGTTCCAAACTAATGTCCGATTTCTAGGACATCATATTTGTCAGGGAAAGGTTACTCCAATTCAAAGATCTATTGAATTTGCATTAAAATTTCCTGATGTTATCACTGATAAGACTCAGTTACAAAAGTTCTTGGGAAGCTTAAATTATATATCCCCATTGTATAAGAATCAAGCTTGTGATTTAGCCCCTTTATATGATAGGCTGAAAAAGAATTATAAATCACCTTGGACTGATAGTCATACCACTTTGGTACAAAACATTAAACTTCGTGTTCAATCTTTGCCTTGTTTAATTCTTGCTAACCCTGCTTGGCAAAAAATTATTGAGACAGATGCGTCTAATATTGATTATGGTGGGATATTGAAACAAATAAATCCCAACAATAAAAATAAGTATTTAATAAGATTTCACTCTGGCAAATGGACTGAAGCCCAGAAAAATATGCCAGTGTGGCCCATGAAATGCTAACCATTGTTAAATGTGTTTTAAAATTTCAGGATAATTTATACATCAAAAGTTTTTGATAAAAATGGACGCTCAATCTGTTAAGTATATGTTTAACAAAGATTTTAAGCATGATGCTTCTAAATTAATATTCGCAAGGTGGCTGGCTCAATTAGCCCCTTTTGATTTTGAAATTCATTATAAAAAGGGGTTGATAATTCTTTACCGAATTTCTTATCCCAGGAATACCTTCAATAAAATAAATTTTTACGAAGCCTTTTTCGATGAAAATACTTTGATTACCATTTAAAAGGTAATTACATTAAATAGAGACTTGAAAAGTCTTATAATTGATAAAATTATTGATAGCATCGTAAAGAAAGATTTTTCAATCCATGATTACTCAGAGGTTGTCAGAGATGATCTGACAGATTATTATGATTCTGACAGATTATTATGATCATAGATTGCTATGTATGTAGGATGGATCCTCCATGGAAGAAGGGGGAGATCACCCCCAGGGAGATCATCCCAATCTTATTCTCAAGGATCGTCATACGGATCCTCATCAAACTCCCCAATTATACAAATGGGAAGAAAGAGTTTAGTAAATGAGAAGATTTCTCAAAAGGGTGAATCTTCATCAGGACCAGGACCATCTATTCATCTGGAAGATATTCTACAAGACAGTCCATGATACGGTCATCTACAGGCATATTTGGCTGCCCAGGCTGCCCAAAAGCAAAGTAATACTTTTTCTTCAATCACCAAAGAGGACAATGATGATATCAAGTCCTATGAAAAACTACTAAAAAGAGAAATGATATTTCTTGTAAAAAACTCTGAGCTTCATAGAAAAAATGAGTCATGGAAGATACTCCAAAGATACTTAATTAATGGGTTGTACTATCCGGGTGATGCATATAAAACCTGTTCTTATTATGAGACAATTCTGACAAGTACAGGAAGTGCAGAATTTCAGCACTTTTCCGGTTATAACACGGATGAGAATGTTTATAACTTCTTCGAAATTATTATTAAACAGATTATATCTGTTGAAGATTGAGGAATATCTACTATGAAAGAAAGGCAGATAAGCCTTAACAAATCTTGTATGAACTTTACATACTGGGATTATATTCAAGCATTTGATAAAGTACTATACTACAATAATGATAGACATAAACACACTTGGTTCATAAAGGTGTGCGCAAAGATATTTGCTGAACCAATCCCAAATTGGTTTTTAAATTGATGGTCATACCACGGTCCCATAATTCGGATCTGGCCCTATCAATTTCTTAGATTATAGAAGGAATGGACCAAAGTGTCACCAGATTTGAACAGATTATATCATGCAGATCATATTTGCTATTTAGAAATATATGATCAGATCTACTTCTTTATTGAATTCTCTATTCCATGGAGTCATAAATGGACTCCTGAATTAGGATTCACTGAAGAAAATATTCCCTGCTTATACAGGACTTTTTATAATAATTTTTGGAAAAAATTGATGAAAACAGATCCAAAAACAAAAGTTTTACATGGCCAAGAGCTTATGGATTCCATTAAATTAAGAATCCAAGAATACACTCAAGCCCCTCAAAAGGGAATTGTAGACAATAGTTAGGTCAGGCATATCGCCAGAAAAATCTCTTTTCAAGACGGAGATAAAGAAGAAATGATTAATGATTATTTAGAAGAAGTCAAAAGAAATTTACTTCTGACGATTAACCAAATTGATAAATCGGACACTTTAATGCGGAGTGAGATAAGGAACGATTATATCATAGAATCCCAACCTATTGAAACAGATAAAATATTATCTACCGATGATATTTAGAATGCAGAATATTTTTTGCAATAAACAGTAAAGATACCATGGACTCCACTCAACAGTAAAACCACCGGGGACCCCAGCAAGCAACAGTAGATACACTGTATCAACAGTAGATGCACTGTACAAGAACCCAGATATGGGACTCATTTCACTGTATATAGATTCCTTATGTTTTAATTTCTTTTCTGTTTAAAGGTTCTTTCAGTTTAGTTGAAAGGCGTCAGAAATTTTAGAAAACTCCCTCTCATTGTAAATCTCTCTTGTATATTGCTTTCAAGAATTGTTTCAAAGTAAATAAGATCTGAATCAGTTCTTCATATTTTAGGCCTTGCAGACGGCCATCCGTATAAGGTATATTTTTATTTTTATTTGTTTAGATTTTTTTTAGTTGTGTCTCTCCCATCCAGGACTATGTCCGGCTAAAAAATATCATATCTATATTGAATAACTAACTTCTTTCCTATATAGACCATGAACGATCTAAGCTTTATTAAAATATAAAGGAATTTTGTTATGGTTTCTCGACTTGGTTCTGAGATTAAGGTACATTCGGATCTAGCACTACTCTTATTGGCTTTGCCTTAGTGGCTACGTCTGGGCAGCCATGGACCTAATCCCGTTATTGAGGAGAAAAGGGGCGTCCTTTCCCGGTTAGAACCACCAGACACATGGGCTCAATAAGAAGTATGTATTAGATCCTTGACAGACCCTTTGCTCGGGTAAAAGTTTCACCATGCAGTCTGAGAAGCTATATGAAAATTCTTGTATATTTCAATTCTTATGCAGTGCGTACTACCGCTAGTTTAAGGATGCTGAGTTGCTAGATCTGGTTAGCCGTGCCGATTACCGCCAGCCGACACTCGATCTTGTAATCTTGTATCAGAGCCTAGAACTTTCATGGTATATATGAGATAGAGGTGAAATATTTGACATAGATATTATGATCCTTGTCATATGGATCCGGGAGAAATTTGTACTAAAAGTACTAGACTTGAAGAGGTTGATATACCTCAAAACCTTGATTTGTTAAACAAATGGACTATTCATAAAGTCCCGATTAAAACTATTTATGATTATGATTGGTTTGATAAACTGTCTTCTAAACAGCTGATAAAGACTACTGAGCAATCTTTAGCTTTAAATTCATCTGAACAGACTATTCATTTGTTAAACAAATGTGATATCAATTTATATAAAAATTAGTATAATTACCTACATATCGGTATGGTTCAAATTGCTTTTAAGCCTTTGACCCGTAAAGATTTACCTGAAACGTTCAGCTTTGAGAGATGCTAGAAATTTTAAATTTTAGACAATCTTTAATGGGTTCAATCGAATCTACCGTAGCTTATGGTCCAGTATATTTCAATACGCAACCCAATCTGCAATTATCTCTTTCTGATGTTAATATTCTTGAGGCTTTAACATTAAATGTTAAAACGTATGGTTATAATGACGTGCATGGTTCAAAGCTTATAAGTTTATCTTATAGAATTTATTTTAAATTATTATCTACTTTAAATCCAAGATGTAAGTTATACGATACATCTAATCAAACTATATTGGTGGAAACCAATTTTGCAAGGTCCAAGGTCACCACCAGGAGACCTATTAAGTGGGAAGAAATTGATTTCCTAACTACATGGTCTCTAAATTCGGTCATATCCCCAAGTCAAGTAACTGATGCGGTTTACCAATTCTTATTACTCTCATATTTTGCAAAATCTCGATGGAAGGATTTGTATTCAGTTTTCTGATAATAGCTATACTCTGCATAGGCAGTTATTTTCTAATAGTTTAATGCCTACAGTGAGTCTTATTTATGATAGACGTTCTTTATCCAGTCATAGACTTTTGCCAGCTATGCATCTATTTCCCCTGTTGAACCTGTTTATGGTCCAGCACGAGATCGTGCTGCTTCATTACATACCATTGCAACTGATAGTAACTCAATGGTAGAAAAGATTAAAATTGACCCCCGAAAAAATATAGTTCAGGTAAATGATGCTAATTCTGATAAGGATATTCCTTCTGTATCAGAAATGGATTTTGACCCAAATGATTCTTAATGATTCCACAACTACTTGATTTTAGCCCAGGTTAGCTGGCAAGAAAACATATTCAAAAAGAATTTTTTGATGAAAAATGAAACCGGTTTAAAACATGGTTTTTTGATACTTATAGTAAAGAGGATATGAATAATATCTCTCAAGAGTTTTATGAAACTTGTGCTCTGCATAATCAAATTATGTATTTTGTTCCTTGGTTTATAACCATGTATTTGCCTTTATATGTAAATGTTATTGAAAGAACTTATAAAGATGGTAGTGGTAGCCTTATAAAAGTCATCTTCCCTCCTCAATGACCTTTTATATTGCCTTATAATACAGGTATTACTTTTATTGCATTTCATGGGCCACAGTGGCATATTTTTTCTGGGCTTCAGTCCATTTGCCAGAGTGAAATCTTATTAAATACTCATTTTTATCGTTGGAATTTATTTGTTTCAATATCCCACCATAACCAGTATTACACGCATCTGTCTCAATAATTTTTTGCCAAGCAGGGTTAGCAAGAGTTAAACAAAGCAAAGATTGAACACTAAGTTTAATATTTTGTACCAAAGTTATATGACTATCAGTCCAAGGTGATTTATAATTCTTTTTCAACCTATCATATAGAGGGGCTAAATCACGAGATAGATTCTTATACATTGGGGATATATAATTTAAGCTTCCCAAAAACCTTTGTAACTGAGTCCTATCAGTGATAACATCAGGAAATTTTAATGCAAATTCAATAGATCTTTGAATTGGAGTAACCTTTCCCTGACAAATATGATGTCCTAGAAATCGGACATTAGTTTGGAACAAACTCATTTTTGGTTTTGAGATAACCAAATCATTCTGAATGACAATTTTTTTAAATATATCAAGATGCTTTATGTGCATTTCAAATGTTATTGAAAGAACTGATTTATAATTTCTATTCTAAGTAGAAACTTCTAATTTATTCACAATATTAATTATATTCTCGGTGCTAGCAAAGAATATATTAATATTCTATTTGGATTATGTCACGGCCCAACTACCGGGACGTGCGGGGACCTACTCTAATGCACCTAGATAAGAGAACACTTACCACTCGAACCAACAGGCATAGCGGAAAAGAACATAAATCATGAAATAAAATCCTTTTTAATATATGGAACTTCCTTTACAAAATTTTCAGAAAAATAAACTACTTAAAGAACTTGCGGAAAAACATTTACAACATGAGACAGCCCTCCCTAGAACCTAGTTTAAGCCGGTACAAGAGCTACTACAAGATGATACAAAAATGAAGAAGACAAAACTCCCACCATAGAAGCAAGAAGTAAGAGTTGCTGGAGAATCACCGTCATCCTGAACCTGTGAAACATCACAAACCCTGCAACCAGACTATACTCAAAAAGGTATAGTAAGAGTAGAATCAGTACAAACACACGTACTGGTAGGCATCATCGGTCGACCTAAATCCACTCCTACCATCATATAAGAAATCAAGGTAAATACATAAGTCAAGTACTTCCACCCGTCAACATCCACCATTATCAAAACCCACTTCGGGACCAACCTTCCTATTCCTTAGACTTCCCAAGTCACCTTGTCACCTAGACTTCCCAAGTCACCTTGACACCTAGATTTCCCAAGTCACCTTAACCCTTAGACTTTCCAAGTCACATTAACCCTTAGACTTCCCAAGTCATATTTATCACCTAAACTTTTCAAGTCACACTTACCATTAGACTTCCCAAGTCACATTTATCACCTAGACTTCCCAAGTCACACTTACCATGGCCAACATCTTTGCCCATACCCGGACTATCATTTTTTTACCCAAGTCAACCGCTATGACTCAACAACCCAGAGTAAACCCCACTACTTGGTAATGTAGACCACACCCTTCATACCATCACCTACTAGTACAAAACTGCCCCCAATGACCCCAGGGCCATACTCAACAAGAAACAACAACCAACATCATAACCAGACGACAAGTCTCATCTTAAGCTTATCAACCGCACGTGATAAGTCTAATAGACCTTGACAATTCTTAGTGACAACAACATATAACCTTTTTACATAACCCAGACCAAATAAGGATCCCTAAGACATCATCTACGCCAATAACATGCGACCCTGATTCACAGAAGAACCACCTTGTCACTTAAGCACACTAATCCGGCCCTTCAAGGACCAACTATGCCCAAATAATAATAAATTTCGGCCCTCTCAGGAACCCAACATGCAAAGAACAAATTGTACACCCGCACTGAGAAAAGCAGTACAACATATAATAAACTTGACATTTACCCTTTTTATATAGTTCGGACACACCCTAGGATCCCCTCTAAAGAACACCTAAGTGTTAACATGCAACTCGGTCTACACCAAGACCAAACTCACGAATAAATACAATGATAACCCGGCTTCTCAAGGTCCATATGCACAATCTAAATTCATAAACACAATCTGGTCCACTCAGGGAACCATTATTAAAAATGCAGCAATACAATAAAGTAAACCCATACCAGGCGTGGTACCCGAGCCAACCAAATAGTAACATGTACCAGGCGTGGTACCCGAGCCAACCAAGTAGTAACATGTACCAGGCGTGGTACCAAAGCCAACCAAATAGTAACCTTACCAGGCGTGGTACCCGAGCTAACCAAATAGTAACCTGTACCAGGCATGGTAACCGAGCCAACCAAATGTCACACAGAAATCCAACAGTCAACAACAATGAACAACAATGCACTTGTAAACCAATAAGCAACAACAACTAGTTCATTTCACAAGACTGACAACCGGTCCATTAGACATTCATAAATAATTCCTTAAGCATGCAACTCATACAACACCAAGAGATAATACATGTACACCTATCACATATTAGGGACCCATAACCATCACTTAAGTGTTCAATATGTCATCCCGATCTATACTAAGACCAATCCCACACTTAATTTCAATTACCCGGCCTCTCACAGGCCAAAATGCAATTATCCCAGTTTCAATTAACTCCGTCCACTCATGTGACCATCAACAAATATGACCAATAATATAGGATTAGACCTGCCCAAAGACTAATACCCGACTCATTATATTAAATACGTATAATTATTTTCATCTAATCCGAACTCCTTTCCTGAAAAGTAAGTGCGTTCTAGGGATTTCACCCCTGACAATACGAACTCCGGACCCTGCATGTTTGTCTCATTTACCTTATTTAAATATTCTCGGGAACCCACTACAACTTAGCAATTCCCTCATCCCACGAACATTACCGATTACCCAAACCTACCCAACCATTTAGTTTCCCAGAGCCTAGCATCCCACACAATCTAACAAGTAAAAAAATTACACCCGAATGAATATGTCGCCCCGACCCTATCATTCCCTATTCAATCAATAGCCAGACCAATACAATAATCCTCCAGACTCCATTCCCAAAGGCCTATAACATGAATTCTTCCGTCAATCTACATAACAGTATGAAATGAAAATAGGTCAAAAGTCTACTCAACAAAAAACTAGCCTACCTGGACGCCAAGAAGCTGCACAATGCAATTTTTGGCTCCATTAAGGCATTCTTTGATGGATGACAGGACCAAAATCCATGGTTTCGTATTCTTTCAGCCAAAATCCCTTCTCCCCATGGCTCCCAAGCTTTGGAACAGCCTAAAAGGGTTTTTGGAGCAACCCTCGTCCGTTTTTGGGCTTTCTGGTTCCGTCATTCCGCTATAGCGGACTGCCAACTGCTACGACGGTACCGCTATAGCGATCTTAATCCCGCTACAGTGGACTCAATTTTTTAGCACCGACAGTCTTCAGTAAAATAGTCATAACTTTTTACTCGGGAAGCGGATTGTCAAACGGTCGGTGGCATTGAAAAGAAGACTCAGAAATCTTTAATTTTGTGGGTATTGGGACCCCTAACTCCTTATATTCTAGGAGGAATTCACGTTTGAAGTCAACCCTAGTTTGAACTTAGCCTGAAAGTAAATCGGTAAGGAAGATTTCAAATTAACTTTGTGCTAGGAGTATTGTAAGACCTTAGTACATACCAAATGTACTCTCATACTAAAGAATTAATCCTAACTCTTATTACGAATTGAGAGGCACCTGCCTTGATCGCAGATATTTTCAGTAATGATGGAACAGGTCGTTAAAACATATACCAATTTACTCATCGTTCGTCCCGGAATGATATCTAAGACAGAAGGAAAAGAATGAACCAGCCCCTAGAACCTTAATGCTTTACCATGAAAGTGTAGAAATATCCTTACATGAACCACCAAACTCTCGAATCCCCCGGGTGTACCCAAGATCAACCGAAATTTAATTTGATTCTGCTCTTTCAAGGAATTTCTTCCTTTGAGTTGTACGTGACCAGTTAGATTACTCCTCCTTGAGTGTCCAAGAAATATGGGGCCTCATTGAAATACCAGAGCAAAAGAATTTCAAACATAATAGACCAAAACTTAATTTCCACGGTACGAGGAACCGAAACTCGCTGTGGCAACCCAGTCCGCTATAGCCGTCAGCACTCCGTTATAGCGGTAATTTCTCCGCTATAGCGAAGGTCGCAATAGCGATGAGTCAACCTCTATAGTGGTTAACATGGGATAGAAACTCATAAATCTCTCCAAAAGTGCCCATTTTACAACACACTTAATTTCTTGACGTTCTGGAATTACCCCTTCACGTCAATCTTTATACTGAGAGTTCTACTTACCCAAATTCAATTCTGAAAAGTCCTCCGGACTCCTTTATGTCTTAGATAAAATAAAAACTAGCTCAATAAAATACACGTTACCCAATCCTCACCCGGATTGCCCTAGACTATACCTTGCTCAGAAATCGTCCGAGACTAGCCTAGCATTAAAATTTTAACTCCTAACCCGAGAAAAATCTTAACTTGGGCAATTACACCCTAAACAATGATATACCGAACATTATATTACCAAACACTACACCGTGTTTTCCCTTTGGTACTCCTACCTTATGACCCTTTTCACCCTTTCATGATCAACACATAAGGATAGACCATCTAGAGTATAACCACTAACCAATACACCACTATGGGTTTCATTAATGCATAGAATTTCCACCATTTCTTACATTAGTCTATTTAACCCTCATCAATCCATCATTTATAACTAACCAACTTTTTAGTTATCACCCGAGGTCAAGCCATGCTTATTTAGCCTCGCAACTAGCTTATAACTAGTCAAATTACCAACTCAACATGTCTCAATCACTCAAGGAAAATAACAACCGAGTAATACCATATCCACCCATTTCCTTTTTATCGCACAGGGATATTAATCCTAATTATTCATGCACTAGCTCAACTAGTGATTTAAAATAACCCGGAAATGAAAAATAAAACAGGGGAAAATAGGACAGGGACTATGCCCTGCCCATCCCGCTATAGCGGCTTGCACACCACTATGGCGACCCCCAACAGTAGCAATTCAGAAAATTTACCATTCTCTACAAAATTCCCTCATTCCCCTTTCCTGTTTTCACATTAACACATAAAATCACGTTACGGTCTTAAAACATAACCTCAAAACCAACCTCAACTATGCATAGTTGAGAATTTAGCATGACATTATCATAAAAATCAGTTATGAAACACCCCAGAACCTCACACAATAACACATTCCCACTATCGTGCACTACTAGTCCCTCTTTTTCCTTCCTATGGTTCCCAACCAATCCTGACTGCTCCAAAACCGGAGCTTCCCCACAGTCCACAATCCCTTTTTGTTCCCATACCATGTATATAAATGGTAAGTCTATACCCGAATATAATGCAACCATTCCAATTAAGGCATACCACAATTTATCATTAAAGCAATCACAATTTTAAAGCCGAAATAAATTTTCCTTAAATCACAATAATGAGTTACCACTAAATATTTCCTTACCGCAATTCCCGCTATCAAGCAATAATAGCCCTTTTCCCCATGGTTCTCAACCAATCTCGACTGTCCTGAAATCGGAGTTTCCCTACAGTCATAAGCCTTGTTCCCTTACCATTTTTACCAATGCCAAGTCCATTTCTGAATTGTAATACCACTTTACTGATCACTTCAAGCACACATAGAAGGTTATTACCAACCAAAGCACACAAAATCAAGTTATGACTCCTCCCGGACCAAAATATTCACAACAAATCAATCAATTGTACACCACACATTTGCAGTTATTCAAATAACATCGATACACATAAGCACAATCTCAAGTCTCCAGCTTAAACACACAATCAAATCAGTTTCATTACCTTTTATTCGCCTCATGGATGACCGTTAGTCGATCCATCCATACCTTTACATAGCCTCCCCGGCCAGATACCAATTGGAACCTTCCCGATTCCAATTTCCCTTGCTTGTGCCATCTCAATTGGAGTCAAACGACATCCTTTGTCCTTGTTAAGATACCAATTAGAATTGAGAGATACCAATTAGACTGATGTCATACAAGCAAGTGATAAACCGCACAAAAGGTATGAAAGAAGAGATATGTTTCCTAGAATGTTTCATAGCTTCCCAAAGATTAGATGTGGATGTCAACACACCAATCTGTAGGACTCTATTCGACATTTTGCTCTTACACGGCTTCCTAGACTCCTTGGGATAATTGAATCTAGGCTCTGATACCAAGTTTGTCACACCTTAAAATGGAGGGGCGGACAAGAACCGTATGACCACCTGTTTTATGAGTAATTTATGACATAAATGAAGTCACCAACCAATAAACGAGCGGAAAACTAACATATGATGTATATATATATACCATAGAGTCATTTGAACAAAAACTGTACAATGTAACACTAGATAATGTCTAGGAAGCCTCTAAAGGGTACAACATACTATACTACTAATAACCAGTCAAGACAAGCCCCGACGTACCCAACTACAGACTTGGGAGACCGGTAACCTAGGCTCTGATACCATTTGTCACGACCCAACTACCGGGCCGTGCGGGCACCTACTCTAATCTACCTAGATAGGAGAACCCTTACCACCCGAACCAACAGGCATAGCAGAAAAGAACATAAATCATGAAATAAAATCCCTTTTAATATATGGAACTTCCTTTACAAAATTTTCAGAAAAATAAACGACTTAAAGAACTTGCGGAAAAATATTTACAATATGAGACAGCCCTCCCTAGAACCTAGTCTAAGCTGGTACAAGAGCTACTACAAGATAATACAAAAATGAAGAAGACACAACTCCCACCATAGAAGCAAGAAGTAGGAGCTGCTGGAGAATCACCGTCATCCTGAACCTGTGAAACATCACCAACCCTGCAACCAGACTACACCCAAAAAGGTATAGAAAGAGTAGAATCAGTACAAACACATGTACTGGTAGGCATCATCGGTCAACCCAAATCTACCCCTACCATCATATAAGATATCAAGGTAAATACATAAGTCAAGTACTTACACCCGTCAACATCCACCATTATCAAAATCCACTTCGGGACCAACCTTCATATCCCTTAGACTTCCCAAGTCACCTTGTCACCTAGACTTCCCAAGTAACCTTTACACCTAGACTTCCCAAGTCACCTTAACCCTTAGACTTCCCAAGTCACATTAACCCTTAGACTTCCCATGTCACTTTATCACCTAGACTTCTCAAGTCACACTTACCATTAGACTTCCCAAGTCACATTTATCACCTAGACTTCCCAAGTCACACTTACCATTGCCAACATCTATGCCCATACCCGGACTACCATTTTCTTACCCAAGTCAACCGCTATGACTCAACAACCCAGAGTAAACCCCACTACTTAGTGACATAGACTACACCCGTCATACCGTCACCTACTAGTACAAAACTGCCCCCAATGACCCCCAGGTCCATACACAACAAGTAACAACAACCAACATCATAACCAGACAACAAGTCTCATCCTTAGCTTATCAACCGCACATAATAAGTCTAACCGACCTTGACAATTCTTAGTTAAAATAACATATAACCTTTTTACATAACCCAAACAAAAAAAAGGATCCCTAGGACATCATCTACGCTAATAACATGCGACCCTGGTTCACAGAAGAACCACCTTGTTACTTAAGCACACTAACCCGGCCCTTCAAGGACTAACTATGCCCAAATAATAATAAATCTCGGCCCTCTCAGGAACCCAACATGCAAAGAACAAATAGTACACCCGCACTGAGTAAAGCAGTACAACATATAGTAAACTTGACATTTACCCTTTTTATATAGCCCGGACCTACCCTAGGATCCCCTCTAAACAACACCTAATTGTTAACATGCAACCCGGTCTACACTAAGACCAAACTCACGAGTTAATACAATGATAACCCGGCCTCTCAAGGACCATATGCACAATCAGAATTCATAAACACAATCCGGTCAACTCAGGGAACCATTATTAAAAATACAGCAATACAATAAAGTAAATTTATACCAAACGTGGTACCTGATCCAACCAATAGTAACCTGTACTAGGCGTGGTACCCGAGCCAACCAGGTAGTAACCTATACCAGGCGTGGTACCCGATCCAACCAAATAGTAACCTGTACCAGGTGTGGTACTCGAGCCAACCAAATAGTAACCTGTACCAGGCGTGGTACCCGAGCCAACCAAATAGTAACCTATACCAGGCGTGATAACCGAGCCGACTGAATGTCACATAGAAATCCAACAGTCAACAACAATGAACAACAACACACTTGTAAACCAATAAGCAACAACAACTAGTTCATTTCACAAGACTGACAACCGGACCATTAGACATTCATAAATCATTCCTTAAGCATGCAACTCATACAACACCAAGATATAATACATGTATACCTATCACATATTAGGGAACCATAACCATCACTTAAGTGTTCAACATGTCATCCCGGTCTATACTAAGACCAATCCCACACTTAAGTTCAACTACCCGACCTCTCACAGGCCAAAATACAATTATCCCAGTTTTAATTATTAACTCAGTCCACTTATGGGACCATCAACAAATATGACCAATAATCTAGGATTAGACCCGCCCAATGACTAATACATGGCTCATCATATTAAACACGTATAATTATTTTGATCTAATCCGGACTTCTTCCTTGAAAAGTAAGTGTGTTCTAGGGATTTCACCCCTGACAATACGGACTCCGGACCCTGCCTGTTTATCTTATTTACCTTATTTAAATATTCTCGGGAACCCACTACAACTTAGCAATTCCCTCATCCCATGAACATTATCGGTTCCCCGAACCAACCCAACCATTTAGTTTCCCAGAGTCTAGCATCCCACACAATCTAATAAGTAAAAAAAATTACACCCGAATAAACATGTCGCCCCGACCCTATCATTTCTTATTCAATCAATAGCCATACCAATACAATAATCCTCCAGACTCTGTGCCCGAAGGCCTATAACTTGAATTCTCCCGTCAATCTACACAACAGTATGAAATGAAAACAGGTCAAAAGTCTACTCAACGAAAAACCTAGCCTACCTAGACACCAAGCAGCTGCACGATGCAATTTATGGATTTGTGAAGGCATTCCTTGATGGATGATAGGCCCGAAATTCATGGTTTCACGTTCTTTCAGCCGAAATCCCTCCTCCCCATGGCTCCAAGCTTTGGAGCAGCCTAGGAGGGTTTTTGAACCAACCCTCGTATGTTTTTGACTAAAGAAAGGAGAATGGGATTATAAAACCCATTTCTGGGCTTTTTGGTTCCGTCATTCCGCTATAGCGAACTGCCAACTGCTACGGCGGTACCTCTATAGCGACCTAAATCCCTCTATAGCGGACTCAATTTTTCAGCATGGACAGTCTTCAGTAAAACAGTCATAACTTTTTACTCGGGAAGCAGATTGTCAAATAGTTGGTGGCATTGGAAAGAAGACTCATAGATCTTTAATTTGGTGGGTATTGGGACCCCTAATTCCTTATATTCTAGGAGTAATGCACGTTTGAAGTTTACCCTAGTTTGAACTTAGCCCGAAACTAAATCGGTAAGGAAGCTTTCAACTTAACTTTGTGCTAGGAGTATTGTAAGACCTTAGTACATACCAAATGTACTCTCATACTAAAGAATTAATCCTAACTCTTATTACGAATTGAGAGGCACATGCCTTGATCGCAGATATTTTCAATAACGAGGGAATAGGTCATTACAATTACTTTATTTATTTGACTAATTAAATTCTCTAATTTAATTATCAAACAATAAAATAATTAATTCATTAACAAAGACCGAGACACTCGTTAGTGTGCAACCCCATAGGTTCAAAACTAAGCCGGTAGTAAATTGATCATATCAATATACTAATCAAGGTTGGCATCTAGAAACACTCCTTAACGACCGAATAGTATGAAATATACAATTTACTCTCAGGAACCTGTAGAAGAATAATGTAGCACTTCCTTCTGTCGTTATAGCTCCGAGGATCACCTTAGGATAAGATCTAACTGTCAAATCCCAATAGGTGATCAACTATGTGTCCATGTCAGATTATAATCGACTACTGAATGATCTAAGAAACTCTTTTCTTCTTTCATTCAATTGCCCTGTCCAAGGTCTTGATTAGTCGTTTATAATACATGACAACATAGAGCTTAAACTCATTACCAAGAGTTGACAGATTCCATCTTGCATCAATCATTAATTCTACAAGTATTTAATCATACCCAATATCCTTTCAACCATTTTCATATGGACATAGGTGTCCAGTATCAAAGTATAATAAATAACTTGTTAATTACTATGGCGATCTCTAGTCAAAGAAAACTCTTACATCACATTCTTCAAGATAATATCCTAGTGACAGTTTATGGTAATTCTAACCATTAGAAATTATCCGATGAGTCTGTTCAATGATCATATCTCCATATGCATCATCTATATATGTAATTTAGCTAATGAGATAAACTAATCTTTATCTTATAAAGACCACCACATACATATTGATCTAACCGGATCACTAATGTCTCAATTAGTAATCCTACGATCAAGAATAATTTTAGATTAAATTATAAGAAACATGACTCTCTCATTATCATGATCTCCATCATGATGTCAAGTTCCAAAACTTAACCAAGAACCTTATCATATTAATCAAATAATTTAATATAACTATGAAAAAGAATATTAGATGCCATATATTGATATCAAATAATATTTATAAAGTATGTTCAAATCATCACAAGTGAGATTAGATCTAGGGCATATCTACTATATCCCCAACAATGTTTTATTATGAACTACCAAAGAGCAAAATAAAGAAATAATTCTTTCATATAAATATTGTGGCCATGACCAAAAATGAATGTTATTGTGTGGCTACACTAATATGTCATTGATTGTGTTCCTATGGTATGTCAAAAAAAAATATTTTGCCAGATCTTAAAAATAAATTATCAAAGGCAAAAGTAAAAAAAGAAAGAAGTTTTGCTTATAATGATTTTGACCATAATGACAATAATTCTCTCCCTAAAAGGAGATGTTCACCATGCAAAATAGTATTATGAAATATGTGGTAGTACATAGGTATTTGATAGTTTTGAAAAGTTAATGTGTTACTACTTGGAGGAATAAAATTATTCATATATGATATTGAGGTTGTAGTAAGTGTCAAAAGAAACTTATTGAGTTTCAAAGGTATTGGTCAAAATGGAATTATATTGAGACTATAAGATAATGGAAAGATTTAATATCTTCATATTACTACAATTATGGCGGGTTATAAATATTTATGTGAAAGGTTACCCGCCTTTATTTCTTATTTGTAGTACAAATATAGGCATGGTAACGGAATCACATGCGTTCGTAAACTAAAAGTTTATAAAAAAAAAGTTGGTATGACCGGTTGACCATTTTGGTTTATATAATGCAGAAATAATTGAGAATTTGCGTGTTTATATATTGAAGAAATAAAAGATTCTTCAAGAATTCTCATGTGTTGCTTGTTTTCATGATAAATTAGTTATTATACCAGCTAAAGTTGGGATTGTGTCCCTTGAATTTTTAGAATATTTAAAAAAGTGAATATGGGTTTGTTCACCTGTCATGTGGAATGTTTACTATTATATGATTTAATAGATGCATCTATGGTTGGTCACATATGTTTTCCTATTAAATTGCAATTTAATTTTTTCAAGGTTGTGTTGCTAAAATTGTTAAATTAAGAGCATGATTCCAAACTATAAAATTATATTGATAATGTTGGTTGGTTTAGCAGAAATTGTATGCCTTCAATTATAGTTAAACCGTTGATTATGAGAATAAATCTCTCAGAAAAAAATTTGATATGAGATGTATGTAGCAGCACTTGTATGGATCAATCCAATAAAGTTCTCCTATATTGTTGGTTCAGAGTCAGGAGCCAAATAATTCCATCTAAAAATTTGAATGTACGATATTTGATTTAATTGTTCTCCTCATTGGGGGTGATTGTTAGATTTCCTAAAATTAGGGGAAAATATAATTTACAACTGAAATGGATGAAATAAATTATCTATATCCTCGTAAAAAAATGTGAACTTGAAGTTTAAGAGATAATTCAGTTGCAAAATATTGCAAATTAATTGTCATATGTATTTGTTGATCATATGTTGTAATTCAGTTGTAAATGCTCCATTGAGAAGTCCTTGAAGGACATAGTCTATGGCATGCCTGAAGCGTGATAGACTAACCGATTCCAAAGGTAAAATTCCTTGAAGAAGGAGAGGAGCAAATGATAAAAATGGTCATGATAATGAGGCAAGTGCTTCAAAAGAGCACCATGATATAAATCTTGATAAAACATTGGCAAAGGCTCAGGTACCTGAAAATGATGAAAAATTGAAGAGATCTCGATGAGTTATGTCGTATTGGAATCGATATCAAAATGACCATCGATGGTATCTTTGATATAATGTAACGCTCACCATTATAAATGGCAATGAGGATCTTGATTTTAAATCTGTCAAAATGTGTGGACAGATAAATGATTGAACAAATAAAATATGCAATTCAAATATTTTGTTTCACTTGAAAAGTGAACATTTGGACTTTAGTCCAAAAATCTCAATGTATAATGTCAGTGGGATACAAATGGTTTATTGTGCAAAAAGTATAATCATAAGATATAGAGTACGACTTGTGCCTTGGGCATAAAAGTTCTTTGCAAAAATCCTGGCATTATTGTGTGGATATATGTTCTCGTATGGTGAATGCAATGAGGTTTCTTTCAGTCTAGCAATACATGAAAGACTTGAATACGTATAATGAATGGTTGTCATGTCTAGCTAGACGTCGAAGATTATATGAAAATTCTTGAATTTAAAATTTTTTAAAGTGATTTCATTGAGTACCCCAATAATTGTGATATCACTAGAAATAAAGCAAGATCAATTTTGATCTCATAAAAATAATTAAAAAGTAATATGTCTTAGTGTAATTGGTGCACTTATGTATCCTGCTATTTTTATATATGAGATAATATTTTTTTATTAATATGTAGGAAAGACATAATTTTATTTTTATGTGAAGATATTTGAGTGAATTCAAATATTGGTATGAATATAGTACTTTTAATCATTATTGTCAAGGTTTATTGATTATGAAAGTGCAGAAAAATTATTTGATTTATATGAAGTTTGGTCTCAAGAAAGTAATTTTTATTATATGTGGGAATACTGTCATATCATGTTATTCTACAAGACAATTAATTTTGTTATCATGGAAAGGAAAGTATTTGTCACTTGATTGTTGCTACGAACAAGTAGAATGAGTAATTTATATGTGACGACGAGATCACGAGCAGAATAATTATCAAGAATACATTTTGGCTAAGTTCAAAGAATCAACATATCCATGAGACAAGAAAATGTACATCAGGATGAGCTCAAAAATGAAACATATTTCTGAATGTGATTTGTTCACTAAAGCATTACCAACTTTAGCATATATTTGAAAGATGGTATTCAAGATTGGGATGTGTCATCTCCGAAAAATTAAATGATGTTTGCATCAGGAAGAGTCAAATACGCGATGCACTCTTTTTTTCTTGGCCTAGGTTTTGTCTCAATGGATTTTCTTGGCAAGGCTTTTAATGAGACAACAAACAACGCGTATTATAAGATATGTGTACTCTTTTTCCTTCACTAGGATTTTTTTCCATGAAATTTTTTCTAGTATGATTCTAATGCGGCACATTATCTATCAATGGACATCCAAAGGGGAGTGTGGTAAATAATTGTGTGGTAACATAATATTGTCATCTTATTTGTGGATATCCATAACTCATAATAACCTCCACGCCAAAATTCTCCTTGATGAATAGTAAGCCTCACCTCCTCATTGATCATCCATAACACCATTGTCTTCCCTACCTCCTCAAAGATTAATGTCATGTTTATTGCACCCTTTGATGTTCCTCAATGTAATACTATAAATAGAGGTTCTAAGGATGATGTTTGATACACTTGCACATACTTGGAAGAATAAGAAAGTCCTTATCTTTTGTCTCTATAATTTCTTGTCTATTTCTTACTTCATATTGTTACTCTTTTAGTTTAGTTTTATAATAAATTTTAAATTATGCAGATTTTTGGTTGTAAGTTGGCTTTTTAGAGTTCTTCTATACTTAATAAAAATATTAAGAGACATTTTCAACCTTTTTTTGCTATCCTTTCTTTAAAAAAATAACAGTGGCATCAAGAGCTTCATTTATCTTACAGGATCTGTGAATTCTTTTAAAAAATTATCAACTCATTTTTAACCCATCAAGGCTATTTTCAACATATTTTTAATCTGTCAGGGCTACTTTCTATCCATTTTTAACCCGTCAAGACTATTTTCAACTCATGCTTATTTTCAACCAATTTTTAATCTGTCAGGACTATTCTCAACTCATGCTTATTTTCAATAATTTTTTAACCTACTGTTTAAAAAATGACAAGCAACAGTCTCTTTTTCAATGCCCCATAAATTTTCCCCGATGAAAACTATTAGAATTGGTCAGTGAAAATAAAATCGTATTTTGAAACTTATGCTTTTTGTGATGTTGTGATGGAAGAAAATTCTTACAATAAAAATTTACAAATCCTACAAATGTCCCGATGAAAGGACTTTCAAAAGAGCTTCCAAACATGACAAGATTATTGAGGGTGATTTTTAAGCACAAAATCAAAAGAAAAAAAAAAGAAAGAAGTTTTTGCAAGTTCAAAAACAGAAAAAGAAAGAAGAATAATTTTGCAAGTTCGAAAAACACTCAAAAGAATTCAGCATCAACCACCAGGGCAGAAATTGAGGAGAAGCAGTTTTAAATTGTAGTAACTAAAGCAAAGGACGAGAATTGAAATTTGATTTAAAGTTAGTGCACTAACTTTTAGCCTAATAAGTTGTTTAGATTAAGATGAATTTGAATTCTAAATTTTAAATTAGGTTGTTTTATTTGTTGGGATATTTTAGGATTTTGAATTTTAAGTTATGCAAATTTTTTTGTAAGTTGGCTTTTTAAAATCCTTCTATATTGAATAAAAATATTGAGAGACATTTTCAATCCTTATTTGCTTCATCTTTTAAAAAAAACAAACAGTTTCTACCGTGTGGTGAAGTCATCTTTCTCACCTTGTCAAGTTGGGAGTGTTATCCGCCTCCAACTTGAGGGGGATGATTGAATTATAACTATAAGTGACATTGGTTAATTGAGTTAGTTGGGGATTTTATTTCCTTTCAGTTAGTTTGTTATCATTGTATTGGGCTTGATTCATTTTGTAATTATCCGGTGGTGTCTATATGAGTCCACCAATGTTTCATTTGAACAGTTTGAGCAGTTATGGTTGAATAAAAGATTTTCCGCTTTTATTTCATGCTTCTTCTTCATCGACTCAATGCATGCTTTCTTCTCTACCAATTATCCCAAAGCAAAAAGTTCAAGATCACCTTTTTTAAATTCAAAACCTGAGAGATATCTTGAGTTAAATTCTCTCGACTTTCTTTGCCCCTGTTGTTGGCAAATGGAAATCTTGAGATCTCATATCTATCGAAAATCCACGTCTTCTTTTACTTTTCTGACACTGTTGTTGGCTAAAGCCTAAAGGAAAGGTATCTTTCGATGCAACTATCGACTCTAATTCCTTATGATACAGTGAATAATTATTGAATATCTAGTGAGATTAACTTCACAATGTCTCTGTAAAGGGAATTGACATTAGACAGGGGGCAGGTTCTTTGAACTTTGCATTAAAATGTTGGAATAAAGAGATAGAATGAAAGAATAATTACACAAACAAAAAATGCAGCATATTAGATTAGATTCAATTTCTGTGATGATCGAAAGTTGTGCTAAATGAGGCTCTTACATGCACCATCACCATGTTTGCAAAATTAATTTTAAAATGAGTGAGGACCAAAAAGGAGAAAAATGAGGTGAGAAGATACTTTAAGTCTTCAATTAATTAAAAAGAATAAGTGAATTTCGCAATATTAATAAGTTAGAAGGGCCAAATTCTTCAAACAACTATGCACAGTTATCGAATAGTTACATTAGTTGTCCTAACACCTATTCAATTGTCCAATAATTGTCTACAGTGTCGAACAACTGTAATAGTTGTTGAGACAACTTTTTTCGTTGTTGGGACAACTTCTGTTGCTGCGGGGACAAAAGTATTAAAGTAATAAGTTTGGGAATTGCTAAAAAAATTGTCACTTTTATCCAATTTTTATAACTTGAAGTACTCCCACTTAATTGACAAACTCATTTGTCCCTGTTAAAAAATTAACAATAGTTAATTAGTAAAAAAAAAAATTGTTACAAAATAAATAAATAAGGAAGATAACAATAATATAATAAATTACAAGAGAAGTTAATATTATACAACTAAGCATGAGGGAAGGTCTTTGAAATTATCTCTATTTTAAAGCCATAACCACCAAATTCACCCTTTTTTGTTATAATGGTGTATAAAGCAACATGTGTTTTTTTTTGTGTGTGTAACAGATGGTTCTAAGTTGGTTACTAGTGAAAGGTGAGAAATGGACAAGAAAGTAGTATGTAGTCTAACGAATAAATTGACGTTGAAACAAGGAAGAGTAATATAGATAATTTCTTCCACTTATTCTCTATTTGCTGCTTTTCTTGCGGCTTAAAAAATGGCATTGTTGGAATCACATGAATAATCTTTTTCAGTTAGCTAATTCCTTTAATTCAACTCTTCTATCAACGAGCCAACACTCAGTTCTCTGATCTCTTTTTTCTCATGGTTAATTTATTATTATACTTTTTTATTTTATTTTTCTGCTCTTCGGTTTAATAGTTAAACAATTTTAGTTGTGCCTCCCACGGGAAGGGGGACAGGTGATGGCTATTTCAAGGTGCCAAAGAAGACGTAATACAACGTGAAACTCTTTTTTAGTAGCATCTGAGGCAATTTACCGAAGAAAACTATCAAACTCTTCGGGCTAGAGTTGAGAATAAACTTTCACCGCATTCAAATTACACTCCTTTAAAGTTCAAGAAAGGAAAAAACAAAGAAATAAAGTTTTCATTTTTCTTTAAATTTTGACCGAGATCGTGGGATGTAAATTACCATACAAAATATTAATTAAGGTGGAAAAGGACATTGCAACCCGGCAACAAACACGTAGAAAAAAATATTGGGAAAATGGGAAAAACAGACAAATAGTAACAAAATTATATACTGTTATTATTTCTTTTTCTCTGAGGATTTAAGTAATATATAAATTTATAATATAATAATTATTTTGCACTGACAATGAAATTTAACTTGCGATAATGAATTGATTATCTTTTTTTACAAATTTATATATAAACTAACACTTATCATAGAAAGTTATCAATAATTATTTTATAAACTACGTACTACTTAATTAAATATTTTTACACCATAATGAATAGAACTTTAACTCTTCCTTTGAAGTGACGGAATTTAAAGTTAGAGGCGGCTTATTTGCAAAGATAATTGACATTAAAAGGTGAAGATAAGATTGGTTGATTGCATTTCAATTGACTTCATACAGGAAGAAACAAATCATGACGATAACTTATGTAAAATGTACAAAAATCTGAAAGCATCTTTGGGGTCCCCTTTTTGGACTATCAGTGCTAAATATACTTAAAGAAAATGAACCACAAAATAATGTTTTAATGAGAAAACCTTTTCCAAACAATCTGATTTAATTTCTAAGTTACATAGAAGAATGATTACAATCGTTGGTTTTACAGACCGTTGGACAGAGTCATTGTACAGTAGTAAAATAATACATAATTAATTATAATACAAGGAGAAGTTTTTAGCATTATACGAGAAAATGATTGGTGCGAGTGTAATGTCAAGCTGGTGTATTTCTCATATTTGAGATAATAATAAAATAGTCTCTTATGTTTGGGGTAGCTTTAAAGCAGTCCCTTAAATATAAGCAATTGTAGTCCTTTAAATTTGTTAAAAAAGGGAACTTTTGGTCTCCAATAAATATTAAACAAACTATCTTAGATTTGATAAACCAGTGAGAAAAAGGATTTAGCAAGGAAAACATATTTGGAGGTGCAGTTTTTTTTTTTCCTTCAAATTTTGTTACTTTTGGTATATTACTAAAATATAGAATGAAAGAACTTGTGCTTCACTATGTTAAAAGTACATGTATATGTACAATTACCAGAGGTTCTATCAAAGTTAAGACAGACTTAATTTGTTTCTACCTAATGGAGGTATGAATTTGAATGGTTCAGACCTTAGGTTATTAAGTGCATTTTTTTATATTCAGATTTAAACACTTATTAAGTCTGAATAGGTCTTAATCATTAAGATCTGGAAAAAAGTCTTAATAACCTTAAGAGGTATTTTTATGTGAATAAGTTTCACCACCGTCCTGCCACAACCACCAGCCACACTACTAACTACCTCTGTCACCATAATCATCAATACCACTGTCAACCACCACCCCACATGCCTAGGGGTGTGCGAAAATCGATTTAACCAATAAACTGAATCGATAAAAATATTATTGGTTTGGTATCGGGTTATTGAGTTAATGATTTTTTAATGGTTTTGTAAATTTTTTTATTGGGCTATCGGTTCGATTTCGATTTTAAGATTTTTGTTAATGGTTAAACCTATAACCCAATAAGATTATATTAAAACTATATTTTTATCCATAATTATAATAGTGGCTTTAGATTTTAAATATATACCCTATTTTTTTTTTTTGCATTTTATAGTTGTTGTCTTAGTGTTGTTGTTTTCTTTCTAAAGACGTTGGTTTGGTGGGGTTCTACCTATTAGTTTTTTTTGAGAGAGAGATTCCTAGCGTTGCTACTGCATTCAAGTTTGTTAGTTAACAAGAAAGAAAATAAGTTTGTTTTAGTAATAACATATTTAAATTTACTTATGCTTGTAATTTGTATAGACTTTTATGCATGAAGGTAGTGTATATATGTAAATGAAAATAAGAGAAAAACAAAAAAATTATAGAAGCATTTTCTTATCGGTTAAATCAAAAACCGATCTGTTAAGGACCAAAATCGATTAATCGAAAACCGATAACAAATATCTTATTGGTTTGGTTATCAGTTTTGCATGTTGACAAATCGAAAATCGATAAACCGAATCGAACCGATCGATGCGCACCCCTACACACGCCAACCTGCACCAACCGCATATGTCATTACAACCACCACCGCTTCAATCAATACTGTTAATTTATATAAAATTTATCACTTTGATCATTATAATTATATTCATGGCCATCATCATCGCCATCACCGCTGTTGTCACTACCACCATTTTGATTAATTTTTACTAACAACCACCTCCACCATCACAACTACCACTATCGCCAATTGTCACTAACACCATTGTCCACCACACCACATTCATCAGTTAACAACACCGCCAACTACTAACATCAATCAACTCCACCATCACAATCATCACCATATTCTTCAATGCCTTGAAATCCAATTTGATCATAGATGATCGAATATCTCAAACAGAATATTTACTTTCAAACACCTTGGATTTCACCAAAAATAGTGACTTATTTGAAAAAATAATACTATAAGTCATATCACCATTAAGCATAGTAGATCACATGCAATTAATTAGAAAATAAGTCGTAGAGACCGCATTGACCAAAAATTATTTAGGAACCTTTATTTGGGATTAGAGTGTCAGAGCTGTCTCAAGTAGATGTCGATTCTTTCTCTGAACAACTCGATGTTGAGAGGGTGTATCAACAAATGAAGATTGATGAAGAATGCAGTGTTGTCTCATGTAGGACAAAAATAATTCAGATATATATTCTTTAGCTTTATCACGCCTTAGAATACATAAAAACATTGAATTGAGTCTTGATTACAACACAAAAGGCACTAAAGTGAGTAAACACTTCAGAGTGGCTCTTCATAAAAAAAATTCAAGTCATCCGAGAGAAATCATTCACAAAAGTGATAAATTATTTGTGCCCAGTTTTGAAAACGACAGGACATGGTTCCCAAACATCAAAATGAACTAACTTAAAAGCCACCTCAACCCGATTATTAACCCTTGGACCTACAGAGTTACGATGATGTTTTACAAATCGACATGACACACATTCCAATGAAGAAATATTCTGAAACTAAGGACAAAACTTCTTCAACAAAGGTAGAGAAGATTGTCTCAATCGACAATGTGCATCGACTGGAGATACAACGCTAGATGAGGCAACTGACAGAGTCTTCTATTCATTGAGAATATACATATCTTCAGATACACGTCCTTTATTAATATCCTAATTCATAATGATCGAAAAGAACAAGATATAATAGTTAAGGTCTCTGGTAACTTTGCTAATACATTTAAATTAAAGGTCAACTTTGGTAGACTTAATACAAATGACAAGATAATAGATGATGTTGGTTCAACAGTCTCGAATCCAACACTATTACAAGTTGATCTATCAGCTACAGTATTGTCTTAAAAAATAGGCTTAATACATAACTAGCCTCTTAAATTTGTCAGAATATTCCTTCTAGACAGTTCAACTAAGCCTTGTTTCAATTGAACACCTGAACTCTTAAAAAGTTTTTCAATTAGACACTTTCTGTTTAAAATTTGAAATTTCTTTGTGCATGCGTTCTCATTCATCTATTAGGTAGTTAAGTTAACCATGTAATATACATCATTTTCTTTCATTATACACATTCGCCTCAATAAGCCATAAAACTTCAGACATTTTTATACTTGAGATTGATGTGCATAATAAAAGGAGATGACATATTTTATCTGATTAACTTAACTACCTAATAGATGAATGAAAACATGCGCAATAGTTTTTGAAAAATTTGAATCGAAAATGTCCAACTGGAACACTTTATTAGGAATTCAAGTGTTTAATTGAAACATGACTTAGTTCGAGTGTCTAAAAGGAATATTCTAACAAGTTTAAGGGTTTGATTATGTATTAAGCCTAAAAAATAACTTAATTTTCCCTCACTCTTTTTAAAATACTTAAACTAATACAAAGAAAATATTACATTTCGTAAGTATATATTAAATCTTATACTCTATTTTATATTTGTATTAAAAAATAACTTCATTCCTTGAGATACAAAAAGTTGTAGAAGAGAAGAGTTAACTCTTTTTTGGGCCATGTACAACTTTGCATTTAAGTTACTTGCATAGCGCACCTTTTTGGTGTGTTATGTTTTTTCTAAAATAAATAAATAAATTGGATAACGAATTTTAATTGGGGTTGTTAGTCAAGTCTTGTATAATATATTAATTTTAGTGCGTTATATGTAATTTAAAAAATAAATAAATTTGCATTTTATTTTGATCACTTTTGTTTTCTTACACGTCATTTAGGTTTTGAAATCAATTATATGCCTTCCGAGAAAGTTCATAATTTAAGAACTTAATTAGGATAAAAACAAACCCGATTAACGCACTTAAGAAAAAGGTCATCTTTTGTCCAATAAAAACAAAGAATTCCATTTTCGTTATTTTGCATTACTAATGCTCTCTGCTACAATTTACCCACATGGAACTTTGATGGTGTTTGGCTTATATAAAGATTCCTCATTATGATAATGCCAAACGTGTACGAATATTAGAGGGCATGAGTCTTTCATTACTTTATATATCTTCACAATCAGTTAAATAAGCTTTAAAAATTGATTGACAGAACATGGTTTTCACCAATCTCAAAAATTGAAGCTTAAAGAATAGCGTTCGTAACACAAAAGCTGGTCATTTTTATCATATCGCTTAATGACACAAAAGTAAGTAGAACACTATTCTAATGCTCTTAAATTTTAATCTTTATTTAATTTGTTTCAGTACATCACGGATTGCTTTGATACTCCCTCCGTTCATCTTTACTTGTTCATTATTCACTTGACACACACTTTAAGAAATAGTAAATAATAGGGTTAATTTACTATATCATTCTTTGAATATAATAAATTTAATGTTTAGAAAAATGCATAGGGTAATGGATAGTATTTAATAGCAAGGGTAAAATGGACACATAATGATAAATTATCCATTAGTTTTCTAAATTGAACAAGTATTATTGAACATCTATTTTTAATATACTGAACAAGTAAAAATGGACGAAGGGAGTAGCTTAAAAAGGGTAATGAAAAGATCTGAACCATTATTTTAGTCCATGTTTTACAAGATTACATGTCACTTGGTAAAGCAATGAGCATTGTGGACAAATATTTAGACACACTAATTAATAATTAGTATTACGAATATCACACTGGATATAATTTAATTTGTATAACTCTCGGAATCCGCCGCCCTCTCCCCACACCGGCAGACCCCATAGGATAAAAAATTATTTGTGATTCTTTTATCAAATTATTAGATACATGACTGTATTTAGATATACATAATTATTATTTAATCATGATTAGTTAATATAATTTTCTCTTTAAACCACTTAATTATGATAATTTGAAATGATTGGGTATAAACAGTTGATGGTGGGGGTACTCGTACCGGGTGTTTACACCAAATCAACAACTTATACTATTATTATGTGATTTAATGAAAAAATATATATTAGTTGATCATAATTAAGTGATAATTATGTATATTGAAATACATATAAGTATTTATTGATTAGATATTTTTTTAATCAAAGAGGGCTCGAGTCCTATTTATTAGAAACAAAAACAGAATATACAAAATAAAAGCTAAGGCCCAACAACCTAAACCCCGGTCCAGAAAAACAAAAACCAAACAAAAGAAAAGCAAAACCAACAAAAACTAAAGCAAAAACAAAAGGAAATAGGAAAGAGAGATCTAGAAGCTCTGAAAAGGAAAGTGGAGCTCTTGGTCTTCTTCATTGTGCCTCCTTGCTGTCTTTGACCTACTGTGGAACCTCATCAAAGAAGAAGGGGAAAGATCAGCATACTTCTTTGCTGCCGAATCAGACGCGAACAGAGGTGGAGCTTGGTAGGTTTCACAGAGACATTCAGAGCTCTCACGAGTGCCATGAAATCGACGCCATGAAAAACTTCTTCAGCTCCATCAAGTCGAGTCTGTTCCGCAACCAAGAGTGTAAGTTCATTTCTTCCTTTCTCCATTGAGAGATAGACTGTCCATTAGGTTGATTTCCCCGCTTTTCTCCTATCCCAGCAGACTGAACCTACCAGCGACTAATACCTCTGCTAAAGTGATGAGGAATTTGAGGAACATCAACCAAATTTTAGTCTCTACAATCGATCTAGAAGAGAGGTAAGGTATTCACCTGGAAACCAATTCTAGAACATTGAAAGAGATGTTATGTGATGTCTCTATTTGTCGTGATCTTTTAATTCTTTGCTAGCTCCTTGCTTGATTTGGTTATCTTGTATCCGTTAGCTCAAATTGTGCATATTGTAACCTCTGTTTTGACATCTACGAATTATGATGTTGTGGGTTTGACTTTTATCCATGTTTATTATAGCTCGACCTGCAGCTGGAACCTCCTGATAATTTGTGTATGTTAGTATTTGTGAATCTGAAAAAAAGAAAATTTGATTAGCAAAAAAACCCGCTAGCATGTTTCCCTCCCTGTAAGTGTGATTCACCTCCACAGGATGCAGACTTCTAAGTGTATTAATCTTCTTCACTTTCATAGTTAAGCTCCAAGGTACTTCCAAAATCCCATCAAGTACCTTCTTAAGGGTGAGGGAGTCTGTTCCCAATATGACAGGAAGCAGTTGATTACTTATACAGTATTCTAAGCCACTTCTCAAACCAACAACTTCTGCCACCAAACTAGCACCATCCTCTAATCTCTTAGCCTCAGCATAAATCAAGTTCCCCTCTCCATTCCTAATGCAAAAATCTCTAGAACTGGAGCCTGGGTTGCCCTTAGTGGCCCCATCCGAATTGCATTTATATGTACCCTCCTCAGGTAAAGTCCAGTAAAACCACACTACAATCTATATGTGGGGTGTATTCTGTAAAGAACTGTACAATATCTTCTTAGTTTTTGGGAATGTACTTCGTCCAAGGATACATAATGGTAGTCAAGTTGTGGATTTTCCTGTTAACTTTCATGATCATTCCATAGTATGAAATCTTGCCCCCATGAGTGATAATATTTCTCCTCTTTCATATCTGCCAGAGTACTAGTGCTGAGATGGCCTTATACAAATGTTTGAGCTTGGCAGCACACTCTGTATTCCACTATCTATAAATGGTATTTTTAATTTGTAGGGAAGTACCCTAAATCCCTACATAAGCTGCTAATGTGTACCAAATCCTAGATGACAAAGGGAATGTAATAAAAAGGTGTTCAGAAGATTCTTGCACTTGGCCCTCACAGCAGCAACATAGGACCTCTTCCATCACCCTCATTCTTCTTAGAAGTTCTCCAATAGAAATTCTCTTCCTACAAAGACTCCATAGGAAGAAGGAAAATTTGAAAGGTAACCCTTTTATCCAAATGTTATAAAAGATCTCTTGTGCTTCTCCTTTCCGCCCCACAACCTCCCATGCACTCTTAATAGTAAACTTTCCTGACATCTCTCTCATTTCCAGTGATTTCGCTACAGCTGTTTAACAACCACCAGGCTTTGTGCCCATCTTCAGTGTTCTCCACCACCCCAATGGTCTTATAAATATGATCACAAATTTCATCAATAAATAGATGTTGCATCATCTCCTCATTCCAGCCTCCATTGAGCCAAAGTTGAATAACTTCTTCCAGGGCATAGTTGTTATCATTAGAGATATGCAGGTGGTAGTACAGAGCCCCAAGTCTTGTCTAGTTATCAAACCAGACACTAGAATGTCTACCTTTTGGTTCCCACCAAATCTCTTGGTCAAAATAGTCTCTAGCTGCTAGCATATGCTTCCAAGTATGAGATCCCCCTCTCCGCTCCACCACATGTGGTCTGTGCCTTTTGCAATATTTGATCCACAAGAAGTTGGACTATGAGTCTTTTTTGTTCTAAAAGACCACCAGAGTTTTGCATAAAGGGCTTTAGAAACATCAAAAAGGGATCTGATACTCAATCCTCCTTCCTCCTTAGGTAAATAGGTATCTTTCCAAGCAACCCAATATTTATTCCTTCCATTTTCTTTGAAACTCCACAGAAATCTTGCAAAGATTCTATGTAGATCATGAATAACACATTTAGGTGAATTAATAACAGACAACTAACTGCTAAATAGGAATGCTTTGCAACACATTGTTGATCAAAACAACTTTGCTCCCAAAAGATAACAGTTTTTCTTTTCAGGCCTGAAGCTTACTCTGAACCTTCTTTATGAGCTCTGTAAAGTGACTTTTCCTTTTTATAGCATGTCCAATTTGACAACCTAGATAGGTTAAGGGGAACTGTCCTTTAGAGAAGCTAGTACTTTCTTCCTATTCCTGAATGATGGAGGTTGCTATCTTGTTGTAACAAAGAAAGAGCTTTTCTCTTTGTTTATCTTCTGCCCTGATTGCCTTTTATATTCCCCAAGGGTATCAATAATCAACTGTAAGCTAAATGATTGATGTTGTCACTCCACTTGGGCATCCCAAAACCTTTAAAATCTTCTTTAGTGAAAATATTATTTAGGGCTCTAGATATGACCTCAGCAACTATAATGAATAAAACTGGAGATAGGGGGTCTCCTTGCTTGACACCTCTTGAAGAATGGAAGAAACCCTAAGCTTGCCCATTTATGAGAATGGAGTACCAATTATTTGCTACTAATCTCTAAATTTTGTCCACAAATGAGTTGTTGAACCCAATTTTCTCTTAACATTTTTATCAGAAATATCCAATCCACTCTATTATAAGCCTTTTCCATATCCATCTTAATCACAACATTAGCAGGTTTGACCCTCTTCCTAATGTCAGTGATGATTTCCTGTGCATGTAACACATTCTCTATAATACTTTTCCCTTTCAGAAATCCAGATTTTTTTTCTGAAATAAGACTGGGTAAGAAACCTTCCAACCTATCATGTAACACCCTTGAGATGACTTTGTTAAGGATGTTGCTCAAGCTAATAGGTCTCATATCAGAGAAAGATTGCACTACCTCTTTCTTAGGTAATAAAACCAAATGAGTATGTGTGATAGATTTGGGGATTATGGAACTCTCAAAAAAAGCCACAACAACCTTCACAATATCCTCCCCAACAATGTCTCAGCAACTCTGATAAAAGTGTCCAGTGAAACCATCTGGACCTCCTTCACTATCTCTATTAAGTTCAAAAATCACTTTCTTAATTTCTATCACAGGGGCAAATATTCAAGGAGGAGTTATCCTCTTCTGTGATCATGGAACGAATTAGATTGAGCAGGGATAAATCCACAGGGTTAGAGGTCCTTGTGAATTGATCGTTGAATAAAATCACAGCCTCTTTTGCTACTTGATCAACACCTTCAGCCCAGGTTCCATCACTCTTCTGAATCCTCTGTATAGAAATCCTCTTCTTTCTTCCCTTCACTAGATTGTGGAAGAATCCTGTGTTCTTATCTCCTTCTGCAAACTATTGAGCCCCATCTTTTTGCCTCTAGTACTCTTCTTCATAATGAAGATGTTGTAACTCTGCCTGCGACCTTTGCAGTACTATTCTATTGGCCACAGAGGGGTGTTCTTCAAGAAGTTGTTCTTTTATTCTGACTATGTCTTACCTGATAAGTAATTACTTGAAAATGTCGCCAAATCTTTCTATGCTCCAAGCTGAGAGAGCCAACTTGATCTTCTTTATTTTATGCTTAAGATCAATGAAAATATTTCCTGAGTCATTAGAAACCCAATACTCTCTCACCAGCCCCTTGAAGTCTTCTTTTTCAGTCCAGAACTTTGGAAACTTAAATGGTATGAATTTTTTTTATGGTCTGCCCCTCACAAGTAAGAAAAAGTGGTGCATGGTCAGACCTAGTTCTTGCCAAATGTTCCATCTCCACGCTCCCAAAAGAGTTAGTCACAACTTGATTAATCAAAATCATGTCCAATTTTTTAAGGATGCAGTCTCCATCAGCTCTTCCATTCCACCATGTGAATTGGCTATCCTTAAATTGCATATCATAAAGCTCACAGGAGTTGATATAAAAGGTAAAATCCTCATATTATTGGGGTTATACAGGGAGGCCTCCAATCTTCTCCTCATCATTTAAGATAACATTGAAATCACCTCCCACAAGCCAAGGAAGGAGCATATTGTTACCAATAGAGTAGATGTCATTCACAGGTTTAGCCTCTCCAGATCATCATACTTACACAGACAATTGTAGTGTTAAGTATCTGGCCTGAGTCTTGGAATGTTAACTATAATGTAAGATGTTGGTCTGAATCAGCTAGTACTCTAACCTGAATGTTCTTCTGTACAAATACCCATAATTTTTCCATTCTGGTTGTAGTTAGCATAGTGCATGCCTAATCTTCTTTTGTACTTCTGAATGTGTTTTGCTTCTTGAAAAGGTTCCATAAAGTCTATGGGAAAAAAGTTGTGGTGTCTGTGGAGCATCTGAACCTTGTGGAATGAATGTTGAGTTTTCACAGACCTAATGTTCCAAAAAAAATGCTTCGTGACTCATTAGATATTATTTCTCAAACCCTCTTGGGGACCGCTCTAGTTGGATTGATGTTTACTTTACTTTTGCCTTCTTCCCTTTTGACTGTGATTTTGGGGAGATATCTGCAATCTTGACAACTTCATTTTAGTTATGCTGATTTTCCTGTTCCCCTTTTTCTTCTATTTTATCTTCTGTTTCCTCTGAACCCCTGTGTTGCTCCTCTGCCTCATTGAGCTGATGTGTTACTATGCCATGTAGGATCTTTAAGGGTGCAACAATCTTGTGACTTGCATATAGGACTGGGAATTCACCAAGTTCCCTGTTAAAGGACCTGTAAGAGCTAATTGCACCTTCTGTGGATCTTCCTTCCCCTCCTTGTTTTCTTCTGTATCGTCACTTATATAAAATTGCAAAGGTTTCTAAAAGCTTCCAGTAGCCAAAGCCATTAGAACCTCTTGTTCACTTTCTGGGACTCGAGAAATAACAATCTCAGTAGTACTGTTCTCCTTCTCCTCTACACTGTTCTCCTCTCCAGCTGCATGATTATCCTTTGATTCGTCTTCTTTATTAGTAGCATTCTCCTGATCTTGCTTGTGTATGCTTGAACGTTCATTATCCAGGATGGCACTAGATTCTCCCTCATCACTGCTCCTGACCAGTTGAGGTCCTTGTCCTCCAGGCTTGGCTATTGCTCCCAGTAATTGTTGTATGATTTCCATTGATGTATTTTTTTTGACTCTTGTGATATTGTTGTAAGTTTTTGAGATACCAGAAGAGAACAACATTAACATAGACAATGCATTTGATGCCTTAGCAGATGCTAACAATGAAGACCATAATGAGGAAGGAGAAATTTCCCTTATTGATTTGATATAAATATCTATTGGATAAGTTTTTATCCTCCCCAAAGTATTAGTATTAGTACTCGTATTCAGATTTTCCTTTTACCTGAAGAAAGTGCAAAATAGTATCATATTTTATTTAACTTCTCCTGGAAGAAAAATAAAATCCTTCATATTTGGCTAATCTATTTCTTGGAAGAAATTTTTTTGGACGTTTATAAATTAAGGATATTTGCTTCTGACTTTATAACAATAACAACATCCACAATATAGTTTTTTAGGACTGGACAGTTAGGAAAAGGATTTTCTCTCGATTTTTTTTGTACTCCCTTATATATTAATGAATTTATATATATATATATATATCAATTGATCAAATAATGTTAAATTATTCTTTTATGGAATACTTTTCTTTTGTCATCTAATTTGTTATTGTCCAAAGTTTACATTGTTAAATTTTGAATGATACATGATTATTTTGATCCGAACAAGCTTTGATCGGCGGCTAGAAGTGCATTCGTATAGTTGTGATTTGCGTCATATTTTGTTCGCTTTTCTTGCATTTAAGTTGATTTCTTTCACTTTATTCTTAATATTTGTATTTTATTGCATAGGAGAGGACTTGGTAGAGAAACAATAATTAAGTTCTAAAAATGACGAAGATGGGCTTTAAAGTCTGAGTAGAGAAAAAAAAATATAACATGTACAAGTTAAAATTCGAGCATCAAGCGCACATGAAGAAAATTAAAGAAGTGAAAATTGGCCAGAAAAATATCTTGGCACATCGTCCAAGGCACCACAAAGGATGAGATACCTGAGAAATTAATCCAGTCTAACAAGAGCAAAAATAGTAGCAAAAATGCACTAGGACGTTGCCAGTGGTGTCGTACCAGTGCAAAAGTTTCGCCATGTCTGAGAAAAATAAAATATTTGAAGTTCTGGCATCATGCGACGACAATGATGCCGCACCTGGCACTGCACATGATGGATTAGTATATTTTTGGCCCACTCAGACATATTTCAACCCTTTGAGTATTCTGCTTTGACACCCAATTAAACAAGCCAAGTCGACAATGATGTTATTTTTGTGCATTTTCTGCCTATCCAAATTGAACTTGGTTCATTAGGGTCGTTCTGATCCAAGAACTTTCATACATAGTATAAATAAGACCTAAACACATTTTTAAAGGAAAAATCATTGGAAAATGATAGAGCAACGGCCAAAAATTTTTCATAGTGAAGATTCATTGGGTTATTCTTCACTATTACCTCTTCTTGTAATGTATGTCATCATAAATTTTAGAGATTTGTATGCGATGAACATGTGCGACTAATTTTCATGCTTGAATGTCATGAACCAAAATACGAGGATCGTGCGGGCATATACTATCACACCTCGAGGATACCCCCTAGACGCAACACGGTGCCTACTGTCACAAGTGATCCCAAGCTAACCCATGGTCTGACATGACTAAGCATTTTTTAAATAGGTATTACTATGCGGAAGCTAAATTGTTTTAAATAAATAAATTTGGAAGATAATCCAAAAGTTTTTGAAGATATCTGAAAATATAATAATAGTTTGAACAAACACTGATTGAAAAAGCTGAGACTAATACTATGTCTAAAAGCCTCTAACTAAAGTGAGTTGCTGGGACAAGCCCTCAGCTAACTCTAAAAGTCTTAAAACTGAAGGTAAAGACTAAAATAATAAACATAATATCATCCTTGAACTATGAAGACTCACCACTGAGTTGATGTGTAAGAACTAGAGAATCGTACTAAACGCGATTTGGATATTGAGCGCCTAAACCTACATCATGATAAGATGTAGCACAAAAGTATGCGTCAGTACTTGAAATGTACTGAGCATGCAGGATATATGCAAAGCTGTACATACAAATACTAAAAAGAGCGAAGGTATACTAACCATGAAAGATATACTGAAACATATATCGAGAGATAAGCTGATGCAATGACCAAGTATTTAACATGAGCCATAACATGCTGAACTTAACTGAATAAACTGAATACTGAAATACAACGTCAATTCATGTACTGAGTCTGAATTGTGGGAGCTACTGTTAATCGACATACCCCAAGCTGAGAGAACTATGGGGACAACCTGTAACCCTGGATGGGAGGGTGTTTATACCTTGCCAAGGGTACAAACATAATCTGGCATAGATCCACTAATCTGATGTCCAATAAGGGACTAGGATGTCAAGCCTAAACTGATGGGTGACCCTTTTAGAACCTACGGTGACATCGTAGTTCTGGGACTTAGGGACTTCTACTAAAGGTCTCAGCCTAAACTGATTGGTGAGCCTTCATCCCCTCGTCCACTCGGAGCTAAGCCTACTCCCAACTGAATATACAAGTAATGAATGCAACTGAAATACTGGATAGCTCAAATGCTGATAATTCTGAGAATGCAATATAATAATACAAAAGACTGATAGTATTCTAATTCTAAAATAATACTGACTGCAATATCTGAATAGCATGCATGAGTTAAAGTACTAAAATTAACAACATGATAGGGTTATAGAATTCTGAGTGTATGACTATCCTAGGTTCCCAAAGAAATACATAATGAATCCTATATACAACTATAGAAACTGAAGTACAATAATTGCATAGAATTTAAGAACCCTAGGTCTGAAGAACTAACTGAAATCTGAATAACTGGACTATACCTAGGGACTCAATGGGTGAAAGGAACCCATTGATGAAATCCCACATACCTGCAAGAAGATTCTACGTAGGAATTTCTTGGATTGAAGCCTGAACCTTGAAGAACTTTCTGCTTGTTCTTGAGAGAAAAGAAGTATTTCTTTTTCTCTTGTTTTGCTAAGGATTGATGAAGTCTGAGGGAATGAGGGGGTTTGGGTAGTTTTAGACTTAAAATTAGCCTTAGGCTTAGTAAACAACATAGCTTAGGCTTTAAAAAAGGTAGGAAAAGCTTGGAATACCCCTGAGAATTTAAAAGAAAACTGCTAAAAACTTTGCGACTCAGGTTTCACGGACAGGTTCCACAGTCCGTGGATGCTTCCACGACCCGTAGAACCCTATCGTGGTTCCTGGGCCTTTTTGTCATGCTGCAGGTCTGAGTTCCACAAACTAGGTTCACGACTCATGGAACCATCCATGGTCTATAGAACCAGTTCGTGGTTCCTGAGGGATTGATGACCCTCAGGTCTGAGATTCACGAGGCCAGTCCACAGTCCATAGATCATTCCACAGTTCATAGAAGCTGGTCGTGGTTTCTGGAGATTTGTTAGGTCTCAGGTCTGAGTTTCACGAGTAGAGTCCATGGCTCATGGACTCTTCCACGGTCTGTGGTTCCACCTTATGGACTTGACCTCAAAATGGAAGGCCTCTGTTCTGAGTTCCACGAGCCTAGTCCATGACTCGTGGACTATTCCACGACTCATGGATGTGGCTAGTGGATCTGACTAGTACTTGGTCAGATTCATTTTTTGATTTTTCTGAGCTGGTTCTGGGCTTAGAATTTCTGGGGTGTTACACCTACTCTAATCTATCTAGATAGGAGAACCCCGAACCACCCAACCATAAACATACAGATGTCTTATCAAATTCATAAACCATTGAAATACTAACGAAATCTTACAATTTTTTTTTTGATAAAATAAAAGTACAACACCTCCCAAGGACCTAGTCTAGATATGTACAAGAGCTTCTAATACAATGAAGGACAAATAAAAGACATAACTACCACCATAGGAATAGGATGAGCAAAAGCTGTTGATGAATACTCGCTTCTTTTCATAAGAACTTCAATTGTCCTGCAATATGACTATACCCAATAAAGGATGTAGCAAGAGTAGAATCGGTACAAACACACGTACTGGTAAGCATCATCAGTCGACCAGGACTAGATCATGCAACACCACATAAAACCAACAAGATAGACATGATAGCTAACAATTACATTCACACCAATGTCACAACATGGGATCTCAAACTACAACTAACTTCATCAACATAATTCAAGCCTACTCCACTATAACCCATAGGACCAATACTCCTATGTTTTTTGATTATATTTAGCAATTATCTCTAAACTCTTTAATATAGTCACTAGGAGTCCTACATTACAGATGTTCTCTTCCGAATTTACCCATAACACTAGTTATTCATTGATACTAAACCCGTTATCATTATGCTCGTTCTACACCTATATCCCAAGACAACCCAACAATATGGTATTACATACAATATACAGGTCATATGGTTATCAATTTAACACATAACTCATCAATTATATATTCAAGCCATCAAATAAGCATATTAGTCATCAGTTAGACATTCAAGTAATCAAATAAGCATAAACAAGACTCATATCGCTACTCTCATTTCTTCAACTTTTCCATTTAGGACATTAATAACTTCATTATCACATTATCACATCAAGGATTGGTCCACACAAGGAACTATAACACCTCATCACAACAGCAATACAATAATATAAAACAAGGTAAAAGGTGTACAAACATGCTATGAGTCTTATGGATGCCCACTAGCTATGACCTGCCAGAGACCCTAGGTTATCCATGTACCATACCGACATGGTATTCCCTCCATAATAGGTAAGACAATATTACCTCTGTACCGGCTCGTGGCACTCACTTTGTAAGAACAACAGTGAACCTATGGTTCCAAGTCTATCTCTTAGGATACGTCACAGTGCACTAATTATACGTTTACTTAGTCATTCCAAGTCCTTTATTAAGTTCATGTATACACAACTTATTTATTCAAGCACAACATGAAAATAATCATCATTCAAACATATCCAAAGACTAATAGTAAGTCAAGAATTTAACTTTATACAAGTACTGAACAAGTCTCAATTGCAATTAACATATAATGAATACAATATCTTATGAAATCATATTCATCGTATCCAAGTATGTCTGAGGACCACATAATCAAGTATCCATTTCAGGAGTGCACTTTCCACCAAAATCGAGTCTATACTCTAGTTATATAATTATACACATATATGCATACTTTCACATGTCTATCAATCATCCCTAACTATAGCACCATTATCTCTTCAAACATTCCACATCTAGTCCTCTATTGCGATTAGACCGCCAACCAATATCCATGTATGATATTAACCTTAGTTTATTCATCTTACAATGGTTATACTTTAGTTTCTATCCAAGTCTTTCTTGAACCTTTATTATAGAACATCACTTTTCTTTTTAAGATAATTCTCATTTAACAGACTGTTCTACTCCACACTCATGGATTCATAATTAGTTTAGTAAATTATGAACCTTAGAAAATCGTATAAGGTCCAACACAATTTCATATAAGTTACCAAGTAGTAACACAACAATCAAGAATACATGTTTAAAGGCTTGATTACATTGTAATTCAATTTCATCTCTCATATTCACTCCGGCTTCCTCTACCACAATAAATATATTATTTATGTCTCACAAAATCACATGGCTTGATTCCAATTCACATTCATACCCGGTATTTCTAGAGTCACTGTCTTGGTATTACAGTTCAAAACAACGTGATAAGGAGACAACCAAGTCATACCCTTAATAACATAAACATCAAACAAATCCAAGATGATCAAATCTACCCATGTTTGGAAACCCACAAACACAACAGAATATGAATGGCACACATGGATCACTACCACAAACTCCCCAACCGGAATGGAAACATATATAGGAGAATCAAAAACATCACAAACTAAGTACAAACCCAAGGCAAATTTAATAGATACATAAGAATAAGTGTAACCCGAATCAAATAACACAAAAGCCATCCAATCACAGACTAAAATAGTACATGTTATCACAACATCAAATGCCTCAGCCTCGGGCTTGCCTGGGAAGGCATAACAATGATCTCTATAATTAAGTATGGCAACCTCTCTAGCAGGCTGCACCCACCCTTCCATGCAGTACCATTTCCCTTGTTCCTGATTATCACCTCGCCCACACTGTGGATGACCCTTACCATTGCCACCTTTACCTGCTGGAACCACATCCTTGGCCTACTACTGCACCTGGTTACCTGTCTGCCTAAGAGGCACTCTCTCTTAAAATGGCCTACCTCGCCACAATGAAAGCAACCTCGTTCAAGAGAAGGCCGACTAGCTGAAGAATAGGAAGCCCCCTGTCCTATAGTAGTTGGAGACTGCTGAATAGCCCCTGCGTGACCACTTGTAGAAGCTGGTAGAGCTGACTGAATAGGACTAACTGAGTGAACCTGCTGGCTGGGACCCCATGACTGAGACCCACTATAATTACCAACACTCTGGGACTTCTTGGCTAACACCCTAGCCTGCCCAACCTGCTTAACCCCCTCAAGCTTCTTCACATAATCAGTCACCTCATTGAAGCTCCTTCCTGCAGAAGTCATGTGAACAGACACAACCTGCAAATCAGTATTCAGGCCCTTGACATACAAACAAATCCTCTCCTCCTTAGTGCCCAATTGCTGGGTAGCATAGTGATACAAGGCATGAAACTTAGCCTCATAAGCTGCAACAAACATATTTCCCTGTTCAAGGGCCAGAAACTCATCCTTCTTGTGATCCCCAAGAGTACGGGGCACCTACTTCTCCAAAAACAAGACATGGAATTGAGACCAAGTTAATAGAGGCAAGGCTGATGAACAACACTCAACATGGGCTCTCCATTACTTCTTAGCATCTCCTTACAGTTGTAAAGTCACAAACTCAACCCCATGCTTATGTACTATACCCAACTTATGTAGCCTTTCATAGCAATCCAAAATGAACTCAAAAGCATCCTCATTCTTTGTACCATTAAATGAAGGGGTTTTTATTTTCATAAACTTAGTCAATAACTCGTGCTCGGTCGCGTTCATGATAGGGCCTACCACTAGATGGAAGAATGCATCTTTAACCAAAGCTACATCCATCCTGGGAGCTATGGAAATAGTCGGATGGGCACCCAGAACCTGAACAACCGGTGTAGTGGGGGTGGCTCCAATACCCGCCAGCTCGCTTAGAAAAGACAACACATGCTGAATGACATCATAAGACATATGAGGAAGGCCTGAACGTCTAACCGGTTCTACCACCTTTGTCTCCACACTCTCCTTGTGTACCACCTCAACCTCCTCAACATAATCCTGGGGTGCGGGAGGGGTCACTGGCCTCTGCCTAATCTCCACCCTTGGTAGGTGCTGCTCTTTCTCTGCCCCTACCCCTACCTCACCCTTGAAATTTTGGTTTCGCAGCTGGAGCTGATTCCCTCACTCCATTTTGCCTAGTGTTGACCATCTGCAAACAAAAGAATGAAGAAGGTCAGATACCAATTTAGATCACCAGATACCAATTAGAATCAAGTTATAGCACGTAGGAAGAAAGAAAAGGTAGTTTCCTAAAGTCCTATAGCCTCTCGAGAAAAAGTACAGACGTCTCCGTAAAGTTCCACAAGACTCTACTAGACCCATTTTGGTATGACGAGATCAACAAACCTAGGGCTGTGATACCATCTTTGTCATAATCTAAACCACCTTGAGTGGCACCCGCACTAAACTCCCGGTGGGAGAACCAGAAGAACCAACCCAACACTTAACCAAAAGGATAAGGCCACTAATAAATCTTCATTAATAACAATAATTTATAGTTCAAAAACGAAACTTAAAGCAACTTGCAGAATTTAACCTATAGAATCTGAAAGTCGTGTACCAAAATACTACACTAGTTGTCTAAAAGAACGAGAATGCAACCTCAAACATGGTAAATTCTAAGTTCGAACAATGCACTAGATATATCTAAGGAATTCATGGTAGCCCGGAAGATGCAGCTCACCCTTGAATTCAAAAGTGCCCGGACTCACAGTTGAGGTCTCGTAACAGTCGTCGGAATATGCCCTGTACTCAACAAAGGAAGGGCAAGTGCAGTATCAGTACACAAAAAACAACAATGTACTGGTAAGATCATTGGCCAGCTCCCAACATAAAAAATATGAACAAAACAACCATCACATAGTACGACCAGATAACATATAATCAGTAAAGCCCATAAGACTACTAATAAGACTCCCAGTCAACAAAAAGACTCAACAACCATATAAGCCAGGTACAACTATGCAAGTAAACAAACCACATATAATTATGTCACAGCTTGCAAGTAACCCAGACCACCTAAGGATCCTCGGACATCACCTATGGCATATAACATGCAACCTCGAGTTACACAAGAAACCACCTTAGCACTTGAACACACTAACTCAGCCACTCAAGGACCAATATGTATGTCAAGCAATAATAAATCTCGGCCCTTTCAGGGAACCAACACATAATTAACATCAATAACAAATAAAACCGATTCACTCAAGGAACCAACATATAATGACTAACAATTAACCTGTACACACACGCTAAGGGACTTATGGTTTTCCACTAGTCATGACCTGTAGGGGAAGAGCTCTTGTCCATGTACTGTACCAGCATGGTACCAGAGCCAACCAAGGAATCATAGAATCTGTACCAGGCATGGTACCAGAGCTAACTAATAAGTATTAGAATCTGTACTGAGCGTGGTACCCGATCCAACCAATCAACAGTGGATATCACAACAATCACAATCACAATGATAGCATACAACACTTGTAGAACCAACAAATATCCAAGACAAACTCATTGAATTTGATTAATACTTAGGATATCATTTATCAATCATTCGTTTTCCCTTAACATGTATTGTGCAAATAATACTAATGAAATAGTCATTATGCACACATAACACGTATTGGTTCGCAATAACCATTACCTACCTCAGTTCAAGCCTGAAATGCTCTACTGAACTTGAGCCTTTCCCTTTCTTAAAGCTTTGGATTTATTTTTGTCTAAAAATTGAAATGCAAACAACATTTTAACCAATGAACTTATGTCTCACGGATTATAGCCTAATCTCAAACCCCTAGGACAAACTCATGATCATTCCACCCTTACCTATGGCTTTCTCACAAATAATTCACCAAGGACTACCAATATTATGGTCACACTAGCGAGTTACGGAAATACAATCATGAACAAACAGTTTATAAACAAAACCCAAGGTTTTCTACACCAAAGATTCCTTTTACAACAGATTGTTCAGTTTAGGTCAAGCTAAACCCTCCCCAAGGTCTGTAACTATTGATTCTAAGGCATAGGAATCGATGTACTAGTTTACAGGGATAAAATACTCAACTTAACAAAGAATCTTGGTGGAAAATCGGTAGGAATCGCCCCAAATTGCCTCTGCCTTACCCAAAATGCTTTTATAAAATAATGAGCATTTTTGGAGAAGTTTCTGCATTTACAGTGATTAACCCCGGTATAGTGGCCCAATCCCACTATAGTGGTACCACCATAGCTGCCGCCTCGTGCTATAGTAGGTTTGATCGACCTTGACTCTCGCTATAGCGAGAATTTCTCTGTTATAACAACACATAGTAGCGTCCTGCCACCCGCTATAATAGGTGTGGCGAGGCAAAAACTCAGAAAATCTCCTAATTTTTCCTTTTTCACAACACACCCTCAAACCATGACGTTCTGGACTAACCCCTTTACGTCAAGTTTGATATCCAGAGTTCTTTTCTGAAAAGTCTTATGGACTCCTTATCACCTAGCTAAGACAAAAACAAGATAATATTTAACAACTTAACCCAATCCGTCCCTGAATTTCCCTAGACCTCACCTTGATCATATTTCATCCAAGACTGTCCTAGCTTGAAAATCCAAACTTCTAATTCCAGAAATTTCTAACCCCAATTTCTTGCACTATAAGCTCACCCATAATGGCGGAAAGGGTCATTACAAAATTCCATCCATACTTCATGCCCGAAGGCCTAATCATATATTCTTCCATCAATTTTACACAGTGTGTACATTTAGCTAATCGAAGTCTTCTATTTATAAACCATAATCTACCTCAATTGAAGATCTTGGGATAAGCAAGCCACATCATGGATGCTCCTTCTCTTCCTTCATGCCTCAAAATATACAATCATCTAATAAACAAGTAATTACAATCAATTACTCTTCAAATAAATACTTTGGAAATTCAAAGCCCCTAGTTTTACCCCTATTCATGGTCTATATAATTAACCAAGGGTCAATTAACCATTAATTAGTTCTATAAAGCTCACCCTATCTCCATTAATGGAGTTTCAATGGTAAAGACTACATTTTTATAGAATTTAAGGTTCCCAACCACCAAAATCCATCTTTAAGAATAACGAATTCATGCTAGGAAAGGTTAGTTTACCATCTAGAAACAATTCTAGGTGATAAAATACATACCCATAGGTTTCCCCCATAATTTCATGAACCTAGGGTTCTAACCCACAATTCCACCATTAAAGATCATTGTAATGATTTTTAGGTGTTAAAGTATTAATAGGAGAAGAACTTTATGGAAGAGCTTACCTCAACGGAGAGTTTTCACCTAGCTATAACACCCCAAAAATTCTAAGCTAAGATCCAAACCGTTCTTCATATATGGTTAGATCCAAACTGATAAATTTTCTATGAATATAAGTATTAAGATCAATTCTTAAGTTTGGAGGTGTATTAGATATTAACTAATGAATTTTCTATGAATATAAGTATTAAGATCAAAGTTAAGTTGAAAGCCTTTCTACCGATTAAGTTTTCATGTAAGTTCTAACTAGGGTCAACTTCAGATGACCATTTCTCCTAGAATATGAAGAATTAGGTGGCCTAATACCCACCAAATTAAAGGTATTTGAATCTTCTTTTCAACGCCACTAACCGCTCATTAATCCGAGTCCGTAGTATAAAGTTATGAGCATTTTAGTGAAGCACTGTCAGCTCTCAAAATCTGAGGCTGCCCGACGGGCGTGGGAATTCTTTCGATCGTCCCCGACCCGTGGTGACCACGACGGCCCATGGTGGAAGGGAAACCAGTGAGACTTATTGAACCCCGTAAGGCCGACAGATGGGTCCGACAGCCCGTGGGAGCCACGAAGGCCCGTGGGAAGCGTCGTCCGACGAGTTTTCTGAATTTTTTTCAGCAGTTACGTTAGGGGTAGTTTGGTCCTTTCCTTACCTCAGGCCTTTTCCCTTGTCATTTAAACAACCAAAATGGGTTATTACTCAGAAAATTATCGATCAATCTCTAGAATCATTCTCTCAAAACTCTAAGGCAAGACACCTAGGGTTTCAAGCAAGCAAGAGCATAGAAGCTCAAGCAAGAAAGTCTCTCAAGGGATTTACTTCAGATTTCTTCTCCAAGTTTTCGTCCCCTAGTTCCAGCTCTAGAAATTCTTTAGTAGTCAAGTATGTATTCAATGAGGATCTTTTTTGACCCTCATGCCCAAAGATCAGTTTTCAGTTATGATTTCTACAAATCTATGATTCTAGGGTTCATAGCCAACTATGCATGTTTTATAGAATTGAACTCCTTATGATATAATATGTTCCCGTACATGTTTTAAGAGATATTTCATGAAGTTTTACAGATATTTCTTGAAATCCTTAGAGTTCAGATAAAATAGGCTTAACCTGAATTTACAGAATCTTCTGCATGAATTAGCTTTTTTTCAAGAACATAGCATGAAATTGTAGTGTTTTCACATGAAGTAATTTTTCTTCAAATTCAGCCTAGTCTATTAGTACTCAGTTTTAAAGCATGAAATCAATCAGTTATCAGTCTATAGCTTTTCAGAAGAATAGAATGCTTCTAGTCTTAGCATTATGTTGCATTCTCAGATGATTATCAGTATTTGAGCTATCCAGTATTTCAGTTTGCATTCATTGCTTATACATTCAGTTGGGATTAGGCTTAGTACCAAGAGGACGAAGGGATGAAGTCTCTTCTATCAGATAAGGCTGAGACCTTTAGAAGCAGTCTCTAAGTCCCAGAACTACGGCACCACCGTAGGTATAAAGGGGGTGAGCTATCAGCTTTAGGCTAGTCACCCTTGTCCCTTGTGGACATCAGTTTAGTGGATCCACATCATATTTGTTTCAGCCTTTATACCTTGACAAGGTATATTGGTCCCTTTCCAAAGGGGATTATACGTCGAACTCTATGTTTAGCTCATATGGTTATATGTCGATTAATAGTATCTCCCACAGTCCCACAATCCATATTCATTATTGCATGACCTTGTATTAAGTTATCCAGTTCAGTTCAGTATTATACAGTTATATGTTTATATACTTGGTCATTACATCAGCTTATATATTTTAGCTTGCATTCAGTACAGTATATCAGTATTTTCAGCATGTTCAATAGAAGAAACTCCCTAAGGATTTACTTTAAACATGACTTTTAGCATGACTCATGATTTTCAGCTCAGTTGCACTAGTTCATGATTTTCAGACATCATTCATCCTTTTAGTCTATGGATTCCCTAGTAACAATTTTACTTATCTTAAAATATCATAATCTCACAGTTATAGTTCACAAATATGATTTATACCCTCTTCAACAAAAGAGATTATATTCTACAGTTTGACTTATGCATTCTCAGACATATATGCTTAGTCTGGTTTTCAGCTATGCTTTCAGTATATACATGTTTTATCATGATTTTGAGTTATTGCATTTTCTCACATTCTTAGTACATTCCATAGTACTAACCGCATTCATTTCTTGTACTGCATCATTTTATGATGTAGGTCCCAGCGCTAGCTCCTAGGATCATGGTCAGACAGATCGCAGCTTCTAATTAGCAGTTGAGGATGAGTTCTCCTTATTCGGGAACTCCAGTCAGTAGTAGTCATAGCAATTTATTCTCAGTTTGATATATTGATTAGAGATAGTTGGGGGTCATGTCCCGGCTAACTATAGTCAGTGTTAATAGAGGCTTCATAGACAGTTAGACAATCAGTCAGTTAGTTGTATCAGTTTTCAAATGCTCTTGTATCTCAGTTATGAAAGTTTATATTTTTATAATATTTTTAAAGAGCTCTGCAAATTTTAGCTTTCGCATTATTTTTCAGTTTATATCTCAGTAGTATGCCAGGTCATGGGTTAGCTTGGGGTCACTTGTGATTCTAAGCACTATGTCGCACCCAAGGTATAGGCTCGGGGCGTGACAAACTTGGTATCAGAGCACAGAGTTCAAGTGTCCTAGGGTTTCTGTGAACCCGTGTCTAGTAAAGTCTTGCTTATGGGTGTGTTATGCATCACACTTATAATCAGGAGGCTACAAGACATTTAGGGAATGTTTCCCTTCTTTCATACTCCAAATAGTGCAGTAGAACTGTTCCTTCATAAATATATACAGATTCGTGCGTTAATCCAATTCCTCCAATCATGCCTCATCTTCGAGGTGGTGGGAACAATAAAGTTCATATTCCTATCAGTAAGATGCTCTCAGATAGAGCCATTAGAGAGTTGAGAGACTGCACCAGGGCTTAAGAGGAGCCCACTAGTGCGTAAAGTCTACCAATCCAAAAGCATTTACCCTTTTCTTACTCGTGCAGTTGAGCCTACAGTAGAGTGTGCTCTCAGGCCCTCTTCCAAAATCTTTACTATGAATAGTGCCTTAGACAAAAAGTATAGTTCCCTAAGCATTTGGGTAGTGCAGTCACTCAAGAATTAGTGTGAATTGGGATGTTATAGGTGATTAGTAGCGAAATGACCCCAGATTTAGGTGTATGAACATTGAAGTATAGTAGCTATAAGATGAGGATGGTGATACTAGTTTTATGAAAGTGACCTAGTAGGCCTGACCTACCTTGTGCAGAGATTTAAGTTGATTAACTTTCCATAAAGTGTGGTGGTGCAGGTATGATGTATATGTGACCCCTAGATGAACCAGAAAATCTTGACTAAGTCACGAGGTAAAAAGGAACCTTAAGCGTTAGAAAGATAGATCTGTACCCAGAGAAGTATGTTGCATGATATTCAGAGATCTTATGGTACTATGTGTGACTATTTTAGAAATTCTCAGGTTTTTGATTTTGGAGAAGGCCTTGTGTATATTATATGGTGTTCTTAAGAAATGAATTCAGTGGAGTATAGATATACGATGTTGAGACCCTTAGTATGGTTCTAAGTCAGTTGTTTTGGGTGGATATTGTAACACCCTAGATCTCAGACCTGCAGTCAAAACCCAGAAACTTAGAAATTCACCTGCAGTGTCATCCCCCATGGGCTGGCCCACGGGCGTCGGAGGTTCGATGGCCCATCAGGGTTGCCATGGGAAGAGCCCAGTGGCTCTGTTCAGCCAGCTTTACCCTGATGGAAGTCACCATGAGAGTCGAAAGTTTGACGGGCCATGGGACTAGCCATGGGAAAACTGCCAGAGCCCACCCCAGACCTTATCTGTCCCGAGGAGAAGTTACCATGGTCGTCGTGGATGTGACAAGATGTGGAAATCATCATAGGGACTGTCCAGCATACCATACCAGCTTGGTCCTTTCTGATGCTCGGGTCTGATGGGCCATCGCAGGTCCGATGCTTATCAGATAGCCCATCCGGTGAAGGAAAAATCTACAATGTTCTTTTAAGTCAGGGGCATTCTAGTATTTTCCCTACTTTTTAACTCCTACATCCCAAACCTAGAGGGGTGACTTTTGAACTTAGAGGGAGGAACCAAGTCGAGTCTTGCGACTCAACTAGTATAGAATTCTAGAAAGATCTATGATAGGATATTAATCCATTCTTATTCTAGCGGATTTCCTAGCACTTCAGTCAAGATGAAACTATATTCAGACGTATTTGGTCCATATCCATGACTAAGTTCATGCACTCTATACAGATTCATGTCCATGCTCAGCTCCTAAAACAAATAGAAATTTGCTTCAGACAGCAATCCCAGTCTTACTTTATGATTCCATGAATTTCAGCTTTATGTCAAGAGACTGATTACTTGTAAACTCATCTCTCACAGTATGCTAAGTTCTATGTACTCAGTTTAGTCCTCAAGATATGCCTTAATGTCTAATGAAATCATGCTACATCACGTATATGCTCAGACCAGATTTCTTGAATAAGTTCGTGCTTATGATTCCTTACTCTAGCCATGCTTCATATGTACAGAATGTGAGACACTCAGGCCGTTGTACTTGACTTTTAAGACCTCACCTTGAGTGGCTAGATCGTGCTAAGTATAAGTCAAGACTGATCAGTATTCCTTCATGCATGATGCTCATGCTCCCACTCTATTCCTTCAGTGATCTTGGCTTATGTTGTCACAATTATTAGTGGAGGAAGATAGGTAGTAACCTAGATGAGAGGAACTAGATTTTCCTCTTTTTGGTGTTCCTTTGTAGAAGTTCTTGCAGTACAGTTTCTAGATATGTTAGGGAAGAAAAGATGAGTCTCAGGTAGTGTCAGCTACAAAGAATCCATAAGATGATCATAGTAATAGGCTTGAATGTCATGATGAAATATATGTGGGCCTTTGCTTTGTGCAAATAGTGACTCACTGAGTAGAATTCAAGGTTAGTTGATTTACGGGATAAGAAAAAATATCATTCTTGGGAGATAACTCCATATGCAAGAGATTTAGTCGAGATAGGCTTGAACATGGTGAAAGCAAGTAGTTGCTTGAACATGGTGAAAGCAAGTAGTTAGACTCAGACCTTAGAATTTTTATGTGCGATGATGAGAAATTTAGTTGCAAATGGTAAGTGTGGTATTAAGAGAAGTTGGTGTAGTTAAAAAGGGTGTTGCTAAGCTTAAAAGATGTCAACCATATTGTTTAAGGCGAGAATAGTCTTGTTCTTACACCCTATCCAGGGTGCTCATACCTTATGTTCAGTAGCCTCAGCTAGTAAGATAGTAGACTCCTCATATCAGAACTGTTCATACCTGCCAGTAATCATTCCTAAGGCCAGAAATCCCTACGTTCAGTCCAGTCTAAGCTAGTAAGTTTAGTTTAGAAGAGAATCGTTTTCTCGTATAGTTATTCCTCTCAGTTTTATGTTCCTTTTAGTTACTGTGATTTCTAAGAATGCGTTTATTCCTTGTGAGTTTTAGCTAAGTCCCTACTCTCAATCCAGACCAGTTATCATATTGGATATTCAGTTCCATGTCCTATCAGTGTTCTTATTCTTTCAGTATGCATACATGCCTCACAAACCCAACTCAATTCATATTTCAGTCAAAAATCAATTACCATGTCAGTAATCCAGCTTTTATAACTCAGTTGGTGGGATTGTATCCCTTTATCCATAAATTCAGCTTTGTTAGTCTTCATTCGAGGACGAATGATCCCAAGGGGGAGATATTGTAACACCCCAGAAATTCTAACCTAAGATCTGAATCGTTCTTTATATATGGTTAGATCTAAACCGATGAATTTTCTATGAATAAAAGTATTAAGAGAAATTCTTAATTTTGGAGGTGTATTAGACATGAATTAAATTCATACAGAACCTCTAGCTGAAAGGTAAGTTGAAAACCTTTCTACCTAATAAGTTTTCATGTAAGTTCTAACTAGGGTAAAATTCAGATGATCATTTCTCCTAGAATATGAAGAATTAGGTGGCCTCTAAATTAATGGTATTTGAATCTTATTTCCAATGCCACAGACCGCTCATTAATCTGAGTCCGGAGTAAAAAATGATGAGCATTTTAGTGAAGCACTGTCAACTGTCAAAATCCGATAGGCTGGCCGACGGGCGTGGAAATTCTGACGGCCGTCCCCTACGCCCGTGGTGACCATGACGGCCCATGGTGGCAGGTAGTGGGAACCAACCTGTGAGCCTTATTGACACCTGTAAGGCCGACGGATGGGTCCGATGGCCCGTGAGAGCCACAACGGCCCGTGGGAAGCGTCGTCCGATGAGTTTTCAACATTTTTTTCAGCAGTTAAGTTAGGGGTAGTTTGGTCCTTTCCTTACCTCAAGCCTTTCCCCTTGTCTTTTAAACACCCAAAAGGGGTTATTACTCAGAAAAACATTGATCAATCACTAGAATCATTCTATCAAAACTCTAACGCAAGACACCTAGGGTTTCAAGCAAGCAAGAGCATAGAAGCTCAAGCAAGAATGTCTCTCAAGGGTTCTACTTCAGATTTCTTCTCCAAGTTTTCATCCCCCAATTCTAGCCCTAAAAATTCTTCAGTAATCAGGTAAGTGGATATTCAATGAGGATATCCTTTGACCCTCATGCCCAAAGATCAGTTTTAAGTTATGATTTCTACAAATCTATGATTCTAGGGTTCATACCCAACTATGCATGTTTTACAGAATTGAATTCCTTATAATTTAATATGTTCCTGTACATGTTTTAAGAGATATTTCATGAAGTTTTACGAATATTTCTTGAAATCCTTAGAGTTCAGATAAAACAGGTTTAACCTGGATTTACAGAATCTTCTGCATGAATTAGCTTTCTTTTCAAGAACATAGCATGAAATTGTAGTGTTTTCACAAGAAGTAGCTTTTCTTCAGAATTCAGCCTAGTCTACTAGTACTCAGTTTTAAAGTATGAAATCACTCAGTTATCAGTCTACAGCTTTTCAGAAGAATTGAATGCTTCCAGTCTTAGCATTATGTTGCATTCTCAGATGATTATCAGTGTTTGAGCTATCCAGTATTTAAGTTTGCATTCATTGCTTATACATTCAGTTGGGAGTAGGCTTAGTACCGAGCGGATGAAGGGATGAAGGCTCTGCTGTCAGATTAGGCTGAGACCTTTAGTAGCATTCCTTAAGTCCCTGAACTACGGTGCCACCGTAGGTATAAACGGGGTCAGCTGTCAGCTTTAGGCTGGTCACCCTTGTCCCTTGGAAATCAGTTTAGTGGATCCACGTCAAATTTGTTTCAGCCTTTATACCATGACAAGGTATATTGGGCCCATTTCGATGGGAATTATATGTCGAACTTCATGTTTAGCTCACATGGTTATATGTTTGGTAATAGTATCTCCCACAGTTCCATAATCCATAATCATTATTGCATGACCTTGTATTAAGTTATCCAGTTCAGTTCAGTATTATACAGTTACATGTTTATATAATTGGTGATTGCATCAACTTATATCTTTCAGCTTTCTTTCAGAATAGTATATCAGTATTTTCAACATGTGCAGTAGAAGAAAATCCTTAAGAATTTACCTTAAACATGACTTTTAGCATGACTCATTGTTTTCAGCTCAGTTGCACTAGTTCATGATTTTCAGACATCATTCATCCTTTTAGTCTATGGATCCCCTAGTAACAATTTTACTTATCTTAAAATATTATAATCTCACAGTTATAGTTCATAAATATGATTTATACCCTCTTCAGCAAAAGAGATTATATTCTACAGTTTGACTTATGCATTCTCAGACATCTATGCTTATTTCGGTTTTTAGCTATGCTTTCAGTATATACATATTTTCTCATAATTTTGAGTTAGTGCATTATCTCACATGCTCAGTACATTCCATAGTACTGACCGCATACATTTCTTGTGCTCCTTCTTTTTATGATGTAGGTCTCAACACTAGCTTCTAGGATCATGGTCAGACAGATCGCAACTTCCAGTCAGCAGTTGAGGATGAGTTCTCCTTATTCGGGAACTCCAGTCAGTAGTAGTCATAGCAGTTTATTCTCAGTTTTATATATTGATAAGAGATAGTTGGGGGTCATGTCCCGGCTAACTATAGTCAGTGTTAATAGAGGCTTCATAGAAAGTTAGACAGTCAGTCTGTTAGTTGTATTAGTTTTCAAACGCTCTTGTATCTTAGTTATGAAAGTTCATTTTGTTATAATATTTTTAAAGAGCTTAGTACATTTCAACTTTTGCATTATCTTTCAGTCTATATCTCAGCAGTATGCTCGGCCATGGGTTAGCTTGGGGTCATTTGTCACTCTAAGCACCATGTCACGTCCAGGGTGTAGGCTCGAGGAGTGACATTAGCCCATGGAAAATTGCCTCCCTAATGTTTTAGAATAAAGTTTTGGAGTTATGGGACATAAAACACTAAAAAATGCATATAACAGGTATTCTTCCTCCTTTGCTGCTATGAATGCCCTACCTCCGTGATGGGTCATCGCGATGATGAGCCATGTTTTCAACGCAATGAGACCCATTTCCAGCTCAGACACCCTTTATTAAAACAGTCATAACTTTCTACTTGAGACTCAAAATAACAAACGGTTGATGGTGTTGGAAAGAAGACTCAAAGACCTTTAGTTTAGTGGGTACTAGGACATGTAACTCTTCATATTCTAGGAGAGATGATTGTTTGAAGTTTACCCTAGTGAAAACTTATATCAAAACTCAATTGGTAAGAATGTTTTCAACTTAACTTTGTACTAGGATTTTTGTAAGACCTTAGATCATATCTAATACACTTTCATACTATGGAATTTACTCCAACACCTATGGAAGTCAAGGTCTTAAGCCTTTAATGCAGATTTTTTCAATAATGATGAAATGGGTCACTACATTAGATGCCAATTTACCAACCGTTCATCCTCGAACGGAAATTGGTTGAAGAAGAGAGGCACGAGGTCAGAATTAAAAAGGACATTACTCTCAAAGTCATTTATGTTGAACCTTACATGACTTATGTTCAGGAAAACTGCTCATCTCTCATCGCAATGGACTGGATCTCTTCGCGATGAAGCACGAATTCTAGTATGTCAAAAAACTCATCCCGACCCGTCATTTTACAACACGCTTATTTCTGGGCATCAAGAGTCAAACCCAATACGACAATCACCATAATTAGGGTTTTATGAACCCGATTATCGTCTTGAAATATCCTATGGGACCCTACACCACTTGACTATCCATAAATGGAGTCGATACTAATCATACAACAAACCAGAAGGCCCCAACCATCTCTAAGGCATATGACACTAGATTTCGTCGAAGCTCACCCTAGCCTGAGAATTTATCAACTCTCATCTAAGAGACTTTTCTAGCCGGGTATTAACTTTACTATACAAATAAAACACCATCAAACAATACACCACGATCCACAACTTAACACTAAACTATACAATTATGGATTTCAACCTAAACCATACTACCCCGAGGTCTGCCACTCTTATGCTAGGAAAACATCTAGTAGGGTACTTACACCTTAATAATTTTATAGCTTATTGTACCACCAAATACTACGCCATGTTTTCCCTTTGGGACATCTATGTGATGCTCTTTCCACAGCATACTAGGATAAATCATCCGATGAACAAACACACAACTATGGGTTTCATTAACACATAATTTCTCCACCACAACTCACATTGGTCTATTCGGGTTGAGATCATATCAACTTAGTTAGATATACTCACTGAACACATACCTCTTTTATTATGCTAATACCAATCAAAACCATAATCTTAAGGACATGAATTCACTAATAGACATATCAAGTCATCACAAAACCATGATACTATAAGCTCTCATACAACCTACAAGCCATCACTAGGTTCAAGACACTATTTAATTAGCTGATAATTCAATCGTTCAGCTCTATTCAACTTATAACTCTATCTAAGTTATGCACCCTTACACATCTTACTTCTTAATACCTAGCCAAACTTGACTTTAAGTCCTTAAATTATAATACCACATCTTTTTATCATGATCCATTCTTCTAACTATCCTTCAATAAGAATATAGCATTTTAAAAATACGCATTATAGCAATTCAACTTTTGTAAGGCATTAAAGACGAGTTTCATAGATTACGAGCATCATATAGTTCCTTGCTTGTTACCCTGTTTATCTAGACACTCAGTCAATTTTAATAGTTAAAACACATGTAAACAATCAATGTCCACCAACACACAGAATCACAATAGCCACTCACCGACTTTTTCTTACTCCAACTATGCCCAATATATATATATATATATATATATATATATATCTACTCGGTCCACAATAATTAGGTCCAGTCAATAATCAATTAGTAGCTACAACGCTTCTACTCACTCGTTCAGAGCACAAGAAATAATTTTGCACAGAAGTAACACACCTTTCAAGAACACACATAAATCGATTAATTATAGCCATGAATCTCTTAACTAATCATATTATTATGCCAGGTTGTAGTTACATCATAGGTGACTATCTAACATAATTCAATTCTAGGCTTTTTCCACATAAAGGATGCATAATAATTTACCAAGCCTGTTCATTCAAATACATAGACAACAATCTCATTCTAACTCATGTATTATCCAATCATAACAACAATCCCAGTCAGAAAACAATTTTCATCACTAACATCAGCACGTACAATAAGACAACTATTCAATCAATTCAACAGTTTAGTCAACCATATAGAGTTTAAATGAGAGCACATAGATCATGTTCGATATCACCATAGCCTCCATTCTGAAACCACAACCATAACATCACGATATAAAGTAATTCAATAAGGTTAATAAGTGAAACACCACAACCAATAATGTCATAGACAACCACGTAAGCAATAATAGTATGAACCACCATACAACACCCACAAAAATAGCCAAAACATAAGTGAACTTATTTATCTCATAATCATAACACATAAGGAATTTTCATTCAATATTCAAGCAACACTTACTATGGTCACTTCACAGAAATCCAATACTATCACTTTACCGCAACTCTCATAGTCAATAACCAATTGGAATTGGCTAGATACGAATTGGGTTTGTACAGATACCAATTGGGTTTGTCCATATATTGACTATTCACATTGACATACCAATTCAAATTGGGTAGATGCTAATTGGACTTAACTCAAGAAGACAACAACTTGGGACAACATGATGGGAAAGAGAAAAGTGAAACGACTCCTAAATGCCTCATAGATTCCCAAAGACTTGATGTGGACGTCAACACACTAATCTATAGGACTCTACTTGATATTGCTCTTGTACTTGTGAGACTGGTAACCTGGGCTCTGATACCAAGTTTCATGATCTAAAATATGAGGATCATGCGGGCACCTACTCTAATCTATCTGGATAAGGGAACCCTTAACCACCCAACCATAAACATGCAAAAGTCTTATCAAATTCATAAACCATTAAAATGCCAATGAAATCTTACAATATTTTTTGATAAAATAAAAGTACAACACCTTCCCAAGGACCTAGTCTAAAAATGTACAGGATATTCTAATACAATAAATGACAAATAAGATACACAACTCCCACGATAGGAATAGGATGAACAAAAGTTGTTGATGAATACTTGTTGCTTCTGATAAGAACTTCAACTGGTCCTGCAATATGACTACACCTCAAAAAGGATGTATCAAGAGTATAATCAGTATAAACATACGTACTGGTAGGTATCATCGGCCAACCAAGATTAGATCATTCAACAGCACATAAAACCAATAAGATAAACATGATAGTTAATAATTACATTTACACTAATTTGACAACATGGGATCTCAAACTACAACTAACTTCATCAATACAATTCAAGCCTACTCCACTATAACCCATAGGACCAATACTCCTATGTTTTTTTAATTATCTTTAGCAATTATCTCTAACTCCTTTAACATAGTCACAAGGAGTCCTATATTACACATATTCTCTTCCGAATTTACCTATAACACTAGTTCATTAATACTAAACCCATTATTATTATGCTTATTCTACACCCATATCCAAAGATAATCCAGCAATATGGAATTACATACAATGTCCAGTTCATTTGGTTATCAATTTAACACATAACTCATCAGTTATACATTCAAGCCATCAAATAAGCATATCAGTCATTAGTTAGATGTTTGTGTTGTGGATTATTGATCATAACTGTGAAGTGATTTACACGTGGAATAAGTTAGGTAGAGACTTGTAGTCTAGGAATACCTCTTGACTTGCCTTGGTGTTTTCTGTACTCTTACTTGATTTTTGTACTTTTTCATACACTGTTTTACTTGGAACTAGCTGATGATCCTACCAATACATGGTGGTGGTGTACTGATACTGCACTTGCTTATCTTTTTGTGAGTATAGGAAATCTTTCAGCGGTTGACGCACGACCTCACTTGTAGGCTAGACACTTTAAGATATCAAGTGTGAGCTGTTCGATCAAGCTGCCTTAGTTTCTTTCTTATTGGTTGTAGCCCACTTGTTTCGGGCTTAGACTATTTCTTTTATTTTGGAGATGCATCCCGCACTCTAGTTTGATAGATGTCTTCGGTACGATGACTTTTAGATTCTAGGGAGGGATTTCCGCAGTTTATTTTATTTATTTATAGAGTTGGTTTTATTCAAGATTGAATGCTAGTTTACTTTTTGCACTGGTTTTAAGCTGTTAGGCTAGGCTAAGAGTTGGACTCTAATGGTTCGCTCATTCGGGGGTTGGGTGGGTGCCACTCACGATGGTCGAGGTCGTGACAAAGATGGTATCAGAGCTGTAGGTTCATTGATCTCATCGTACCAAAACATGTCTAGTAGAGTCTTGCAGAATGGTGCAGAGACGTCCGTACTTTTCCTCGAGAGGCTATGGGACTTTAGGAAATTATCTCTTCTTTCTTCCATCGTGCTATAACTTGATTCCAATTGGTATCTGGTGGTACAAATTGATATCTGACTCTTTCACTCTTCTGTCTGCAGATGGTTAACACAAGGATCAATGGAGCTAGACCAGTGGTCCCAGCAGCAGGCCTGGCTATTCGTGGTAGAGGCAGGGGAAGGGGTAGAGGACAAGGAAGGGCCACACCCTCCAGGGGTGGGGCTCAAGATACTGCCGGAGCGCGAGAGGCAAACCCTCCCCCACCTCAGGAACATGTTATCAAAGATGTGGAAATTGTTGTGGAGGATGATAATCAGCAGGCTAAGGGCGGTCTAGTTCAATCGGTAAATCCATCTCAGGAGTAAGCTGCTCCGTTGTAGCCACTTCTGTACCTGTACCAGCTTGAGTAGCCAAAATATTGATACTGGGAGATTGGGGATCGGCTGAAACACTCAAAGATATTTGGAGATTCGACGATAAAAATCAGACAATGATCACAGGCCTTCCCTCTATGACACCAGAAGCATTTCAGCAGACTTGGAACTTCTTGAGTGGTTTGGTTGGTGCTGGAACCATACCTACGGGAGTTGCAAATCAGGCTCTGGGCATTCAGCCAGCAGATCCTACGGCTCCTAGAATGGATACAGCTTCAGGCATAGGTAAATTCTTCAGGCCAATGCTAGGCCCAGTGATGACGGAGAATGAACATGAAATGCTGACCAAGTTTCTCAAACTGAAACCTCCTACGTTTCAAGGTACTGATAGGGAAGATGCTTATGAGTTCATACTGGATTATTATGACAGGCTGTACAAGCTGGTCATTGTGCAATAGTACGGGGTGAAGTTCATCACATTTCAGCTGCAGGGTGATGCCAAGCAATGGTGAAGAAACTTGAGGGAGTCAGGCAGGCGGGACAGGCTAAGGTGTTAGCCAAGAAGCCCTGGAATGAGGAAAATTATGGTGGTTCGTACTCCAAGAGTCAGAATCAGTAGGTATACTCAGCCCATCTTGTTCGGTCAGCTCTGTCAGCTGCTACAGGTGGTCGTCCGGGAGCTAATCAACAGTTTTCAGCTCTTAGAGGCTTGGGAGCTTCTTATTCATTTGCTACCAGGCCTGCACTTGATCGTGGTTGCTTCCATAGTGGTGATCTGGGCCACTTTAAGAGGGAGTGCCATCACAGGCAGACCGGTAATCAGGTTTAGCAGAAGCCCAAGGTTGTGGTCCCAGTAGGTAGAGGTGGTCATGCTAGAGGTCATCCACAAGGTGGGCGAGGTAAATTTCAAGGAGGCCAAGGAGACAGAGGGAACGCCGACGCGGGTAGGGGTGCAGCGCAGCCAGCTAGAGAGGTTACCCAGATTGATGATCGGGCTTACTCCTATGCGTTTCCAGGGAGGATCGAGGCTGAGGCATCAGATGCAGTAATCATAGGTACCATTCTCGTCTGTGATAAAATGGTTTCGATGTTATCTGACCAATCTTCTACATATTCTTATGTGTTTGTGAGTTTTGCATTGGGTATGGACTTGGTATGTGATATCCTTGATTCCCCTATCCATTTTTCTACCCCGGTTGGAGATTCAGTTATGTCTCTAGAGATTCTGGGTAAGGAGAGGCTAGAGTGGGAAGGTGTGTACAGGTCTAAGCCAGTCAGGATTATATTGTTCATTCGGGCCAGAAAGTTAGTAGGGAGAGGGTGTTTAGTCGTTTTGGCTCATCTCCGGAGTGATAGCATGGAGTCCCCATCTATTGAGTCAGTTCTAGTTGTTTCAGAGTTCCGAGAGGTGTTTCCAGCAAATTTTCCTGGTATGCTTTCGGACATGGATATTGACTTTTGTATTGACTCGGAGCCAGGCACTCGTCCCATTTCCATTCCTCCGTATCGTATGGCTCCAGTAGAGTTAAGGGAACTTAAGACTCAGCTTCAGGAACTCCTAGATAAGGGATTTATCCATCCCAGTGCTTCGCCTTGGGGTGCTCCGGTATTGTTTATAAAGAAGAAGGATGGTAATATGCGGAAGTGCATAGACTACAGGCAGTTGAACAAGGTTACCATCCAGAATAAGTACCCTCTACCCCGTATTGATGATCTGTTTGACCAGTTACAGGGTGCATCGGTGTTTTCAAAAATTGACTTGAGGTCAGGGTATTACCAGTTAAAAATTAGTCCTAAGGACATTCCTAAGACTGCTTTTCGGACTCGCTATGGGCATTACGAGTTCTTAGTAATGTCGTTTGGTTTGACCAATGCACCGACATCATTAATGAGTTTAATGAATGGGGTGTTTAAATCTTACTTGGATTCCTTTGTCATCATTTTCATTGATGATATTTTGATCTACTCCAAGAGTAGGGAGGAGCATACTGAACATCTCCGTATAGTGTTGGACATTTTGAGGCGTCAGAAACTTTATGCGAAGTTTACCAAGTGTGAGTTCTGGTTGACTTCAGTAGCATTCTTGGGGCATGTAGTGTCAGAAAAGGGGGTGATGGCAAATCCCCAGAAGATAGAGGCAGTCAAGAGTTGGGCCCGGCCTAGATCTGTGACTGAGGTGAGGAGTTTTGTTGGGCTTGCAGGTTATTACTAGAGGTTTGTTAAGGATTTTGCCTCCATTACAACTCACTTAACAAGGCTGACACAGAAAGATGTACCGTTTTGTGGTCCAACAAGTGCGAGGAGAGATTCCAAAAGCTCAAGGTACTTCTGACCACGACTCCTATTTTGTCCTTGCCGGTTGAAGGTAAAGACTTTATTGTTTACTGTGATGCTTCACATTCTTGTTTGGGTGCTGTGTTGATGCAAGATAGGAATGTGATAGCCTATACTTCTAGGCAGTTGAAGGTGCATGAGAAAAATTATCCTACTCATGATTTAGAGTTGGCAGCGGTTGTCTTTGCACTCAAGATTTGGAGACACTATCTCTATGGTGTCAAGTGTGAAGTGTTCACTGATCATCGCAGTCTGCAACATGTCTTCACTCAGAAGGATTTGAACTTGAGGCAGAGGAGGTGGATGGAATTGTGGAAGGATTATGATGTGACTATTCAGTACCATCTGGGTAAAGCTAATGTGGTGGTAGACAAATTGAGCCAGAAGACAACTAGCATGGGCAGTTTGGCTTGTTTGGGAGTGTCCAAACGACCACTAGCAAGGGAAATTAAGGTATTGGAGTCCAAGTTCATGCACTTGGGTATTTCAGAGCAAGGTGGGATCTTGGCCAATGTTGAGGTCAAATCCATATTCATAGAGGAGATAAAGTCCAAACAGTTTTAGGATTCGCAGTAGAGCAGGCTTCGGGGTAAGGCAATATCTGGAGAGTCTGGGGATGCCACGTTGGACTCTGGAGGTGTGTTAAACTTTAGAGGAAGGATATATGTTCCTCGAGTCGATGACATGATTCAGAAAGTGTTGGCAGAGGCTCATGGTTCGCAGTATTCAATTCATCCGGGTGTAACCAAGATGTACATGAATTTTAGGCAATTTTATTGGTGGCCTGGTATGAAAAGATACATAGCTGATTTTGTGTCGAAGTGTCAGAATTTCCAGCAGGTAAAGTAGCACTAGAGACCTGCATGACTACTTCAGAGGATGCCCATTCCAGAGTGGAAGTGGGAGAGAATAGCAATGGATTTCATGGTGAGTCTACCCAAGACCTTGGGGAAATATGATTCTATTTGGGTCATTATAGACAGGCTGACCAAGTCAGCTCACTTCATTTCGGTCAGGATGGATTATAATTCATAGCAATTGGCTAAGGTCTACGTGAAGGAGATTGTGAGATTGCATGGAGTGCCACTGTCCATCATTTCAGACAGGGGTACGCATTTTACTTCTAAGTTTTGGGGTAAGTTGCACGAAGAGTTGGGCACTCAACTTACCTTTAGTACAGCCTTCCATCCTTAGATTGATGGTTAGTCGGAGAGGACGATTCAGTTATTGGAGAACATGCTGAGAGCATGTGTGATTGACTTCGGGGGTCATAGGGACCAGTTTCTACCATTGTGTGAGTTCTCATACAATAATAGCTACCACTCCAATATCGATATGGCATCATTCGAGGCTCTGTATGGGAGGAGTTGTAGATCACCGATTGGGTGGTTTGAGGAAGGCGATGTGAAACTTTTAGGCGTAGACTTGGTAAGGGGAGCGCAAGAAAAGGTAAGAGGTATTCAAGCCAAGTTACTAGCTACCCAAACCAGGCAGAAGGAATATGTGGATCGCAAGGTCCGAGACATAGAATTTCAGGTTCGTGAACAAGTGTTGCTAAAAGTGTCACCAATGAAGGGAGTCATGCATTTTGGTAAGAGGGGAAAGCTCAGCCCCTGGTTCATTGGTCCGTTTGAGATTCTCGAAATTATGGGGCCAGTGGCTTACAAGTTAGAACTGCCGCCTAGTTTATCGGTGTCCATCCGGTATTCCATGTATCCATGCTTAAGCGATACCATGGTAATAGGGACTACATCATCAAATGGGATGAGGTGTTACTTAATAAGGGTCTTCTCTATGAAGAGGAGCCAGTTTTGATTCTTGATCGAGATGTCCGAAAATTGAGGACAAAGGTGATAAGTATGGTAAAGGTTCAATGGAATCTACGTTCGGTTGAGGAAACCACTTGGGAAACCAAGAGAGACATGAGGGACAAGTACCATCACTTTTTTAAGGATACATGTACTACTTCTTCCTTCTTTATCTTTTCGTATTTTTAGGTTTGATCATTCGGGGATGAACGATGGGTAAATTGGTATCTGTTGTTATCGGTAAACTTTTTGTGCCAATTTTTAGAGTTATAAAACTCCAGGTTTGGGAGTTTGAAATTCTGGGCAAGGCTAGCCTCGGTCGATTTTGGAGCGAGGTATAGTCTAGGGAAATACAAGTAAGGATTGGGTTAGGTGTCTTGATTTGAGATAGTTTTCCACGTAGCCAAGACATAAAGGAGTCAGAGGGACTTTTTGAAATCGAATTCGGGTAAGAAGAACTCCTGGAATCGAGGTTGACGTGAAGAGGTTATTTCGGAACGTTGGGAAAATAAGTGTGTTATAAAATGGACTAGTTTTGGAGATTTTACGACTTTCTATCCTGTGTCAACTGCTATAGCAGTTGATACTCTGCCATAGAGACCTCCGCTATAGCGAAGAAATTACCTCTACATCAAAAGTCAACTTCGGTCAGCCTCAGCCATAGCGGATGACTCTGCTACGGCGGTACCGCTATAGCGGAGCGTGATGGGATTTAATGCATAAACTTTCCCAAAAACATTCATTTTTCACAAGTTTGTTTGGGAGAAGGGCTAGGGAAATTACAGGCGTTTTTCCTCAATTCTTAATCATTTTTCTTCCCTAAGGTAAGGTTTCTACTCCCCGAACTCCGTAATACTTTTCCTATGCGGTAGGATTGCTAGGAGTGGACTTGGGGAAAGATTTAGAATGACTTAGGAAGGGTAGAATCTGGGGAAAAAGGGAGATTCTATGTGTAGAAGTTCTTGGGTGTTGCTAAATTTACTGTTTTATGATCATGTGACCTTAATTTCCTAATTTTATCCGTAAGAACAATATAACTAGGTGAATTATTGGTGGGAAGCCCGGGAAAAAGGGTGGAATGATCATGGGTGGCCTTGGGTTTAGGATTATACGTAATTCGGGTAAAATTTAGGCCATAAAGATTAATTATTGGTTATTATGTGTTGTTTTAGACCAAGAACCGACAAGAACTTTGGGAAATGGCAAAGCTCCGGTTGTGTAGAGCTTTGGATCATTTTGAGGTAGGTGATGGTTTGCTTCCGGTATGCTGTGTGTTCAAGTACTCTTATCTAAGTATTTGTATGAAATGCATTGCTTAGGGAATGATTAGAAGTGTCTAATAGTCCTGTTAGCAGTCTGGTAAATTGAACGTTGTATTGTGCTTGTTGGTTTTACAAGTTGATTGTTCATTTTTGTGACTGTGGATTGTTTGACTTTGGTTGGCTCGGGTACCACGCCTGGTATGAAATATACTAACGGTTGGCTCGAGTACCACTCTTGGTACGGGATAATACTAACTGTTGGCTCGGGTACTACGCCTGGTATGGGTTTACTTTATTGTGTTATTGCATCTTTATTTAATGGTTCCTTGAGTGGACCAGGTTGTGAACTTGAATTGCGGTTGCGTATTTTGGTCCTTGAGAGTCCGGGTTGTCACATTGCTTTACGAGTTGGTCTTGGTGTAGAACGGGTTGTTTGTCTGACACTTAGGTGTTGTCTAGAGGGGATCTAGGGTGGGTCCGGGATATGTAGCAGAATATGACTGTTTGTGTTGTGGATTATTCATCATAACTGTGAAGTGATTTACATGTGGGACAAGTTAGGTAGAGACTTGTAGTCTAGGAATACCTGTTGACTTGCCTAGGTGTTTTCTGTACTTTTTTATACACTATTTTACTTAGAATTGACTGATGATCCTACCAGTACACGGTGGTTGTGTGCTGATATTGCACTTACTTATCTTTTTGTGAGTGCAGGAAATATTCTGGCGGTTGACGCACGGCCTCACTTATAGGCCAGACACTTCAAGATATTAAGGGTGAGATGTTCGATCGAGCTGCCTTGGTTTCTTTCTTATTGGTTGTAGCCCACTTTTTTCAGGCTTAGACTATTTCTTTTGTTTTGGGGTTGAATCACCGAACTCTAGTATGATATATGTTTTCGGTACGATGACTTTCAGATTCTAAGGAGAATTTTCTGCAGTTTATTTTATTTATTTATAGAATTGGTTTTCTTCAAGATTGCATGCTAGTTTACTTTCTGCACTGGTTTTAAGTTGTTAGGCTAGGCTAAGAGTTGGACTCTAATGGTTCACTGATCCGGGGGTTGGGTGGGTGCCACTCACGATGGTCGGGGTCATGACACTATGTCTGAAAGACTCTACTACTGATGAGTTGCTGGGCCAAGCCCCCAACTTACTCCAAAATACTGAAACTAGAATGAACTATGAAAAAGCAACATAAAGTATGTCTTCGAATGATGAGGACTCACCATTGGCTGTCACTAGGGTGGCACTGAATTGAACTGATCACGAGACTGAACCTAAGAACCTCAACCTGCATTATGATAGGATGTAACATGTAGAGTATACGTCAAAACTTTGAATATATTAAGTATGTGAGATGTGCAAGTAACTGAACATGCTAAAAGAATAATATGCTATTTAAAACTATAAACTGAACTATAGTACATAGGCCTAAAATATAATCATGCATAAGAATCTGAATGCAAGGATATTCTGAAAAGACATAGTAAAATAGTAAAAACTTAAACTGAGGGCCTAGTACCTAACTACTGAATCTAATTCTATTGGAGAGCCTATTAATCGATATAAACCTTGTAAGCTAGACGTGGAGTCTGATGTATAAACCCCATCGAGAGGACCCAATATACCTTCCCAGGGTATAGAGGCATGACTGGCGTGATCACTAAATTGAGACCCACTGAGGGGATAAATAATCCTATGATGGCATGTAATTCTGGGACTTTGGGTACGCAGAACCTTAGTCCAACTCGGTGCTAAGTACTACTCCAAAAAACTGATATTCTAGCTCATTTAAAACTGAGGTCCTGAATTTATTATGTCAGAACTAGGCTAATCTGAAATCATTATTTTCTGAAAATCTATAACTGAAAGTTGACTAGATTTTTCGTTAAAGTCTCAATGCTAGTATTCTGAGTTAGAATCTGAAGTAAACTAATTCATGAGAAAATACTAAAAATTATGACTAAGTTCTTGATTTGTCAATTCTTGTAAAAACTCATGCAAATTATTGAAAAACATGATACAAATCATTTAAACAAGATAAAAACCACATTCTAAGCATGAGAATTGAATTCCATAAAAATCTACATAAGAGGGTAAGAACCCTAGTTTCTAAAAATTATGGAAAACTTGAAATTTGGGCTGACGTTTTGGGCATAAGGGTGAACCAAACCTTACTGAATACCCACATACCTGGTGGATAAAGATTCCTGAAGAAAATATGATGTTTGAAGCTTGGACAAGAGAGACCTAGGTCTAGATATAGAGAAAAATCGATTATGTTCTTTCTTTCAGAGACTTGAGCGAACGAATGAGGAAAGCTACGCTAAGTTTTATTAAACCCTTTTAAAATAAGCCTAAAACAACTTATTGTCAAAGTTTAAAATAAGGGGAATAGTCAAAAATAACCCTAAGGAATTAAATTAAAAATTGCAGGAAAAACTCAGCCTAGGCTTTCACAGGCACCAACCACAGCCCATGGACTGAACGATGGCTCTTGGTTTGGGTTCGTGGTTCCCGGGCAAAAAAGCTAGTCACAGGTCTGATCTCTATGGGTGAGGTTTACGGCCCGTGGAACCCTTCCCTTGTTCCTGGGGAAAGTGATGATCCTCAGGTTTGATTCCATGAAGGGCAACCATGGCTCATGGTTTGATCTATGGTCCATGGATCCCACTCGTGGATCTGAGACCTGAGGCCTGATCTTTAGGTCAAAGACACCATCCATGGCCCGTGGACTGTTCTACAGTCCATGGAAACTGTCTGTGGTTCCTGTTCTGTTACTTTGACTGTTCATACTTAAGATTTGTGGGCTGGTTCTAGGCTTAGAATTTTTCTGGGGTGTTACAATATCTCCTCCTTGGGATCATTCGTCCTCTAATGAAGACTAAAAATATAAGTTTTGAGAAAAAGAGTTGTAATCCTACCAACTGAATTCTAAAAGATGAAATACTGGTATACAGGCTGAGTTTTAACTGAAATATGATTGGACTGAGTTTGTAAAACATGGAAGCATGCTGAAAATGCAAGAATAGCTGAGGGAACATGAAACTGAGGGGAATACAAATAAGGGAACTATTACCTCAAGCTGGAGCTAAATCAGAAGGAAAGATGTAAGTGTACTTGGTCATCATAGCCGCTTCTGCTTCCCAAGTAGCTCCCTCAACAAACTGGTTCCTCCAAAGAACTTTCACTAAAGTGACTTTCTTGTTTCTCAACCTACAAACCTGATGATCAAGAATTTTAACTGAGACCTCTTCATAAGAGAGACTATCTTTCACGCCTACACTCTCTAAAGGAATAACTAAGGCTGGATTATTAATGCACTTCTTTAGCAAGGATGTATGAAAGACTGGGTGCACTAATGCTAAGTTTAGGGGAAACTCTAACTCATAAGCCACCTTGCCAACTCTCCTCAGAATCCTGTAGGGACCTACATATCGGGGACTAAGCTTTCCCTTCTTACCAAACCTCATCACACCCTTTATGGGTGACACCTTCAGAAATACCCAATCATCAACCTCAAACTCCAAGTCTCTTCTCCTCATATTTGCATAGGATTTTTGGTGAATCTGAGCAGCCTTTAATCTCTCTCTAATAAGATGAACTTTTTCCATAGTCTCATGGACAAAATATGCCCTTGTCAAGGCTGCTTCACCTACCTTAATCTAGCCTATTGGTGATCTACACCATCGCCCATAAAGAGCCTCATACAGAGCCATCTGAATGCTAGAATGAAAACTGTTATTATAAGAAAACTCTATAAGAGGCAAGTGATCATCCCAATTACCTTTAAAGTCAATCACACAAGCCCTCAACATATCCTCTAAGGTATGGATAATACACTCTGCCTGACCGTTTGTATGGGGATGAAATGTCGTGCTGAGATTAACCTAAGTACCAAGGTCTTTCTGAAATAATCTCCAGAACTAGAATGTAAACTGAGTACCTCTATCTGAGATGATGGAAAATGGAACACCATGCATCTTGAATATCTCGTGGATATAGAGTCTGGCATAATCTTCTGCTGAGTCAATAGTCTTGACATGGAAAAAGTGGGCTGACTTGGTAATCCTGTCTACTCTTACCCAAATAGAATCGTGATGTCAGTGAGTACACGATAAACCTTTAATGAAATCCATATTGATCACTTCTCACTTTTAAGTAGGAATGTCAATATCCTGAGTCAAACCTCCCAGTCTCTAATTTTCTACCTTAACTTGCTGAAAGTTGGTACACTTAGCTACAAAGTCTGCGATGTCCCTCTTTATGCGATTCCACCAATAAACTTCTCATAGATCACGGTACATCTTGGTGGCACTGGGATGTATAGAATACCTGGAGCTATGAGCTTCTGTCAAAATCCGTTATCACAACTCATCCACATTAGGAACACATCAGTGACTCTGGTAATGAAGCACACCATCTCCCTTTTGGGAGAAAACCTCTATTCTCTGCTGATGTACAACACCCTTTAATTAATGCAAAATAGGATCACTATCTTGCTTCTCCTTCACCTTAACTACCAAGGAAGATTTTTAACTATTCTGGACTATCATACTACTATCTGCTAAGTCTGTAAGGCGAACCCCCAATCGAGCAAGCCTATGAAAATCCTTAGATAATTCCTTCTTTCCATCCTCAACTAATTACACACTACCCATAGACAATCTACTAAGTGAATCAGTCACTATATTGGTCTTACCTGATGGTAAAGTACACTCATGTCATAGTCCTTGAAAAGTTCAAGCCACCTTCTCTGCCAAAGATTTATATCCTTATGAATAAATACATACTGGAGGCTTTTATGATCGGTAAACACATCCATATGGACACCATACAAGTAGTATCTCCAAATCTTTAGGGCAAAAACAACTGCTGCCAACTCGAAATCATGAGTCAGGTAGTTCTTCTCGTGAATCTTAAGTTGTCTGGAGGCATATACAATGATCTTACCATGTTGCATCAAAACATACCCTAATCTAACTCTAGATTCATCACAATACACAATGAATCCATCTGAACCCTCTAGTAGAGTCAAAACTAGAGTTATGGTCAATCTAGTCTTCAATTCCTGGATGTTCTTCTCACACTCATCTGACTACTGAAACTTAACATTTTTAGGAGTCATCCCGGTCAATGGGGCAGCTATGGATAAAAACTCCTCAACAAACCTTCTATAGTAACCAGCCAAGACCAAAAAGCTCCTAATGTTTATTCAAGAAGTGGGTCTTGAACAATTCTTTAGTGCCACTATGTAATGACCCTTTGGGTCATTTCCCGCATTTTTTCATTTATTGTACTGTTAAAGTATTCTTGTAGTGGCCCCAAGTCATTTATGGCTTGTTGGGATGAGTGGTTCGATGCCCTGGCCATTCGTTTGGTCCTTATGACTATTTCTTTATTTTAGAGCTTTAACTTAGAAAATTATTGACTTCGGTCAACATTCTTGGTAAACATGCTCGGAATTAAATTTTGATAGTCCAATTACCTCCGTAGTATGGACTTTGGTCTAGTTAGACCCTTGGCCGGGATCTGGAGCTTTCAGTGTAGTTTTAGCTTGCTTTTTGTATTTTCTAGCTAGTTGAATTTGGAAGTTTGACTTTGGTCAATATTCAGAAAAGATACCCTCAAATGGAAATTTTGTCAGCACTATTAGCTCCGGAATGTAAACTTTGGGCTAGAGGGACCTTTGGTTCGGGTCTCGAGGCTTCCAGACTCATTTTGGGCCATTGAGTTCTATTTTGGAAAACTTGGCTTAAGGTTGGTATTTGGGCATAGGGCCCACTTTTCATTAAATTGATCTCTATTAGGATTTTCACCGATTCCTTTAAGTCTGCAATGCCATTTTTAGTTGAGTAGCATAGTTCATTTGCATTTGCGGGAATCGCAGATGCTTTCTCGAGGGTCCATCCGAGAAATTCTTAGTGTTGCCTTGGCTGCTGGTTGTTATCATGGCACTAGCTAGGCCATCGCCCACATATGGTCATGGCTGTGTGCATGCATACTAGCCAGCTATCCGCCTTCTTCCTTGCCATCTCTTAGGTAGCCGGCAGGCAGCATACGCATGCTCGTGCATGCGGAGGCCAGCCAACATGCGCACTGGCATGCCGCTGTCCTGGCCTCCGTCTGACCTTTGCGTGCGTTTGTTACTGGCCTTTGTGTGCGCCTTTGCCTGTCCACATGTGTAGGGCCACGTGTGCAGCGCCTGGACGCGTGTGCCTAGGCCAGCGCTGACAGCCTATTTAAAGGCCATTTTCTCTATTTTAATTCTAAACACACCCAAAAATGTTTCCTCCATTTTCATTGAGCTCAAAAGTTCCAAACTAGGTTCTTATTCATTCCAAAGCTTTGTGGTGATTAATCCTATGGGTGGCACTTGGTTCTGGGACTTAGTGCATGCTGAACCCTTGTCCAACTCGGTGCTAAGTACTACTCTCAAAAACTGATATCCTAGCTTATTTAAAACTGAGGTCCTGAATTTACTGTGTCAGAACTAGGCTAATAAGCAATCATTATTTTCTGAAAATCTATAACTGAAAGCTGACTAGATTTTTCTTTAAAGTCTCAATACTAGTATTCTGAGTTAGATTTTTGAGTAAACTAATTCATGAGAAAATACTACAAATTAGGACTAAGTTCTAGATTTCTCAATTCTTGTAAAAACTCATGAAAATTATTCAAAAACATGATATAGCTTATTTAAAAATGATAAAGACCACATTATAAGCATGAGAATTGAATTCCATAAAAATCTGCATAAGAGGGTAAGAACCCTAGTTTCTAAAAATTATGGAAAGCTTGAAATTAGGGCTGAGGTTTTGGGAATAAGAGTGAACAAAACCCTTACTGAATACCCACATACCTGGTGGAAGAAGATTCTTGAAGAAAATCTCAAGTTTGAAGCTTGAAGAAGAAAGCCCTAGATCTAGATGGAGAGAACAATCACTGTTGTTCTTTTTTTCTGAGACTTGAGCGAAGGAATGAGGAAAACTAGGCTAAGTTTGATTAAACCCTTTTAAAATAAGCCTAAAATAACTTATTGTCGGAGTTAAAATAAGGGGAAAAGTCAAAACTAACCCTGAGGAATTAAATTTAAAACTACAGGAAAAACTCATCCCAGGCTTCCACGGGCACCAACAACGGCCTGTGGACTGAACCACGGCTCATGGTTGGGTTTCGTGGTTCCCTGGCCAAAAAGCTAGTCGTGGGTCTGATTTCCATGGGTGAGGTTCACAGACCATGGAACCCTCTCGTGGTTCCTAGGGAAAGTGATGATCCTTAGGTCTGATTCCACAAAGGGCAACCACAGCCCATAGTTTGATCCATGGTCCATGGATCCCACTCGTGGATCCGGGACCTGAGGCCTGATCTGCAGGTCTCATTCCACAGACACCATCCACGGCTCATGGACTATTTCACGATTTGTGGAAATTGTCCCTGGTTCCTATTCTGTCACTTTGACAGTTCATACTTAGGATTTCTGGGCTGGTTCTAGGCTTAGAATTTTTATGAGGTGTTACATTTATTCAGTTCATGTATACACAACTTATTTATTCAAGCACAATATGAAAACAATCATCATTCAAACATGTCTGAAGACCAATAGTCAGGAGTTTAACTTCATACAAGTACTGAACAAGTCTCAATTACAATTAACATATAATGCATACAAGACCTTATCGAACTATATTCATTGAATTCAAGTATGTTCGAGGACCACATAATCAAGTATCCATTTCATGAGTGTGCATTTTATACCAAAATCAAGTCTATACTCTAGTTATATAATTATACACATATATGCGTACTTTCACATGTCTATTAAACATCCCTAACTATAGCACCATTAACTCCTAAAACATTGTACATCTAGTCCTCTATTGCGATTAGACCACTAGCTAATATTCCACATACAATAGTAACCTTAGTTTATTCATCTTACAATGGTTATACTTTAGTATCTAGCCAAGTCTTTCTCAAACCTTTATGATAGAACATCACTTTCGTTTTAAAGATGATTCTCATTTAACACACTATTTTACTCTACACACAGGGATTCACAATAATTATTTTAGTAAATTAAGAACCTTAGCAAATCATATAAGGTCCAACACAATTTAACATAAGTTTACCAAGTAGTAACGCAACAATCAAGAATACATGTTTAAAGGCTTAATTACATTGCATTTCTATTTCATCTCTCATATTCACTCCGGCTTCTACTACCATAATGAATACATTATCGATGTCTTACAAATCACATGGCTTAATCCCAACTAACATTCACATCAAGTTACACATCATGTAAATATGTCTAAATGTAAAGATCACAGTCTTATCAATTAATTCTAACTAAATTCCATCCAGACACTATGCTCGAAGGCCTAATCATGTATTCTCCCGTCAATTCTACACAATGTGTATATTTAGCTAATCTGAGTCTACTACTATAGTTTTCTTTTTTTATCTTCTTTGTCTGCTACCTCCAAAACAAACAAAAAGGACGACGAAATTTCTATATAAAGAAAGATGTAATAAACTATAACCCACCTCCATCGAAGATCTTGGGACAAGCAAGCCACATCACGAATGCTCCTTCTCTTCCTTCATATCTCAGAATATATACAATCTTTTAATAAATAAGCAACTACAAGAGTAATTAATCAATAACTCTTCAAAGAAATACTTTGGAAATTCAAACCTACTAGTTCTACCCCTATTCATGATCTATATTATTAACCAAGGGTCAATTAACAGTTAAATAGTTTTATCAAACTCACCTTATCTCCATAAAGACTCCATTTTTATATAACTCAAGGTTTCCAACCAGCAAAATCCATCTTTTAGAATAATGAATTCCTGCTAAGAAAGGTTAATTTACAATCTAGAAACAATTCTAGGTGATAAAATATATATCCATAGGTTTCTCCCATAATTTCATGAACCTAAGGTTCTAACCCACAATTCCACTCTTAAAGATTATTCTAATGATTCTAAGGTGTTAAAGAATTAGTAGGAGAAGAAGTTGATGGAAGAACATACCTCAACAGAGAATTTTCACCCTAGCCCATGGAAAATCACCTTCCTAAGGTTTTAGAATAAAGTTTTAGAGTTATGGGACACAAAACACTCAAAAATGTATATAACATGTGTTTTGTCCCGCCCCTTCATCACTATGAATGCCCTTCTATCGCGATGAGCCGTGTCTTTATTGCGACAAGACCCATTTCTAGCTTAGACACCCTTCAGTAAAATGGTCATAACTTTCTACTGGGGACTCAAAATAACAAGCGGTTGATGGCATTGGAAAGAATACCCGAAGACCTTTAATTTAATGAGTACTAAGCTAACACATAACCCTTCATATTTTATGAGAGGTGTTCATTTGAAGATAACCCTAGTGAAAACTTATATCAAATGTCAATCAGTAATAATGTTTTCAACTTAACTTTGTGCTAGGAGTTTTATAAGACCTTAGATTATATCTAATATACTTCCACACTAAGGAATTGACCCCAACACCTATGGAAGTCAAGGTCTTAAGACTTCAATGCAGATATTTTCAGTAACAACAAAATGGGTCGTTACATTGTAGGACTGCGGGAAACTCATGAATATTGTAGTTAAATATTTAATTATAGAATTTGTTTGTTTATTCAATCTTACTCTTAGTTATTTTTGTGTGTAGCTAACATAAAAATACTATTTATGAATCTAAGATTGAACTCAGGAAAGGAAATCATATATTACATATAAGATTGAATAGAGTTTGTTTCTAAACCTATACCTGGGGAATAAATTCTCAATTAGGGATATTAACCTTACATGTATAAGAGGAAAGTTTCACTATTTATTATGATTTTTCGTGGATTGGCCTTGATTGTCTGTTGATAAAGAAAGGCAAGGTTATTGCTTATGCTTCGAGGCAACTAAAGATTCACGAGAAGAACTGCCCAACTGGTAGTGTTTGCTTTGTTTTGAAGGCACTACTTATATGGTGTGTATTATGATATTTTCAGAGATCAATGCAACTTTTGGTACATATTCAATCAGAAGGATTTAAATTTGAGGTAGCAGAGGTTGTTGGAGTTTCTCAATGATTATGATATGACTAATTTTAATTATCCGGGCAATGCCAATATGGTGGAGGATGTTGTGAGCTGGAAGGAGATGAGTATGGGCAACCTTAGTTTATTATTGGTGGAGGAGAATCCTTTGGCAATGGACATTCAATTATTTTCTAATAGCTTTGTGTGACTTTATATTTGAGAGACTAGTAGAGTTTTTTCTTCTATTAAGGCTCAGTCTCTTTGGGTGGAACATATTAAAGATCGACAATATGAAGATAAGAAGTTGGGTATGAATAATACAAACATACCATGCTAACCACATAAGAAATATATATCACAGAACATAGGTAAAAGGTTTAGAGAACACACTTGGATCCTCACAACAATAATGTATATAGAGAGTTTAAGAAATATGGCGGTATACCGGTAACCTCAAATAAAAGGGAAGAAAGGAAGGCAACTAAATATTATCATGCTTGAAATACAACTCACAATGTAGGAAAAATTAAATAATAACCCACAAGTAGATATAATATGAACAAGTACTACGATAATAGCGAATAAGCTAATTCTACCTACAGTCCTAACGGGCACCCATACACTCGAGGAACGCATACAAGTTAAAACAAACCCTCTGGCATCTCATACTACTGGAGCATACACATGACAAATAGCAAACAAGTGTGGAACCGAACATAAATGAATTATATGAAGTGATATGATAAAACCAGATGGTACAGTATGCACCTCCTTCAGAGCCTGTAGGCCCAGAAGGTAGGAGCCATAAAAGGCTTTCCCCATATACCTCAACTATACCATATATCCCTCCCCTGGCACTCTCAATGTGTAGCCCCTAGTCCGGATCGACAAGGTTCATGGAGGTTGATACGCCCAAATTACAACTCCAATTACGAAGCGTAAGCGGTCGTCGTCATATATAGAACCCAATAAAGGTTGGGGTCGATCCCACAGGGAATAAGGTGCAAATTAAATCGTTAGTGAATTAGTTGACTAGTAATCAATAGTTTCCGGTAAATTGGGGGGGTTTTCTGTGATCAATATTTGAACAATGCAAGTAACTAATTGCGAGTTTCAACGAGTATTAATCAATATGAGAATGAACTAGGGAAGTGTTCACCATGGCGTCGTAACAATTTCGACTCAAAGCTTAACCGGGTTCTTTCTATATGCATATCACGATGTGATTGAATTAATGGTATCATCTAAACGTTTCTCAACCAAATAGACGAATTTCCTTTTCAATTCTCTCGAACTTGAAAAGGTAAACTTTCTTATTTCAATCCTAAACATCGAGTAGATTAATCTAGTTACAGCATTAATCATAAGACGAGAGTTGGTAGTCTCGAATCCTCGTAGTTAATCAAATTTCCCGGTTTTAATCTCTTTGTTCAAGTAAATCAAACCTAGGTATGTTCTAATGTTTGCAACCATTAGAAAACGTAAAGAACGAATGATTAACCACGTGACAACATATAAATTTAACCCAACACTACCCGAAATCTACATTTTGACTCTTGCCATGGATCCCACAACCCTAGTTGTGGGGCGTTTAGCCACTCATGCTAGCAAAGAGAAGTAAAGAAATACTAGTATTCATATGAGAAGAAGGAATTCTTACAATATAAAATTAATACTTTTACTTTGAACTTCGTAGAATCCCAGCACCAATGGTGAAAATCCCAAGAACAATGGAAGAAGAGGAAGAAAACGAGTTTGTATCGTGTTTTCTCCTCCAAAAACTCGTTCAAAACGTCTAATAAATATTAGTTAATCAATAATTAAAATAACCCTAACACTGGGTATTTATAGCAGTCCAGGAAATAAAGTCCAAAAATAGAAATTTCGGAGTCCCACTTCGCGTTGACGGGTCGCTTGACGGACCATCACCCATGCGACTGGCCGTCACTCCAAGCCGTCGCCACTATCCAGTGCATGCTATCCTTTAGCTCTAACTTGACGGCTTGGTTGACGGACAGTCACGGGTGTGACAGGCCGTCACGCCAACCGTCGCCACTATCCAGTGCATGCTCTCTTTAAGCTCTAACTTGACGCTTGGCTGACGGTCAGTCACGGGTGTGACGGGCCGTCACGCCAACCATCGCCACTATCTAGTGCCTCCTTTAGCTGCTGCCAGGTTTGGTGGCTCCCCTGACGGTCAGTCACCTGTGTGACGAGCCGTCAGGCCCTCCGTCAAGCCTAACCCGTGTTACTTAGCTTGAGTATTTTTCACTTCCTTTTTATCCTTGTCTCCATTTCCTGCAAATACAACATAAAAACATCAAAAACCACAAAAGTTGCTTGAAAACTTGCGAGTATTCTTAGTTAAAGGCGTCAAATGTGCCATAAAATCCCGGCACATCAACACCCTCAACTTAAAACGTTCGCTTGTCCTCAAGCAACATGACAACAAAAACAAAATGATGACTCAACTAAGAATACAAACACATATCTTTAGCAAATCATGGCCACTCAACAGTCGATTAAATTTAAATCAAGCCCCCCCAGTAGTACACAAATGTATGAAACGCTAACTTGCAAGGATCCACACATGTCATTCCGATATGATAGAATATTATACATACACACATAATAGCTATCCCAACAGTCAATAGATTGATACAGAAATCTCGATGCCCTCACTACAAAGAAGTCCCACACACAAGATTTGGAATTAGGTAAGGCGCTCACACTCACAAACGATTTCAAACAATGCACATGCGATGCCATAAGCTTGCCCTTTCTATTCTATTTTAGTTTTTCAGAAAGCCGCTCAGGATCACTACAGGACTTGTTTTGGCTTGTAATGACGCTTCGAGTGCAGGTAGGATACGTTTGGGGAATAGTGACTAAACCCTCCTTGGAATCACCGACCTACTATTTCCACTTAACTTTATCCCGTCCATCCTTATTCACCTTTTTATTCCCTTCTTTCTAGCTACAGGTGCGGCCTCTTTCTTTTGACAATTCCTTTTTTTTCCGTTTCTTTTTCTTTCTTTTCTTAGGCACACACTCGAAATTTTCATTCTATCCACAACCAATCTTATCCGTCCTATTTTTCTTATCATTTACCTCTATAGTAGCCACCCTCATTTTAGGCTGATTGCCTGAGTTGAGGTGCACGATGTCCAAGGAAGGACCAGGGCTAAAATAGGGATTCAAAGTTAAAAAGAAACGGTGACAGGTTATTGAAAGAATAGGGTCAATTATGGCTCAAACAGAGATCAAAGGGATTATTTGCATTTGGACGGTCTTATAGGCTAAGTGGACTGCACACAAAAAGGGCCTGTGATCCTTTCCTAAGCAACCAACTTTAAGCTTAACAAAATAGACCGGGCAAGTTCTAGATGCATGCACAGAGTAAGAGTTTATAACAATAAGCTCACACACACCTGGCACCAAGAAACCATACCACTACCAACTATGAAAACATCAGCTCGGCTTAAGCATAATTATTACAATCACACTCACACAATGACATTCAAGGATCCAGAACAGTCAATCGTTTCAAACATAAGTACAAAATCAACTTTTTCAGAGAGGGCTCCTTTAAGTTCAACTTTAAAAAAGCCATGCTTGCTATAGACATCACAACACAACCAAAATTTAAACGACAACCTAAACATGTCAGTTCTACTAGATAGCACATCGAAGGAAAAGAAACACGACAACAAAAACCTCCGGTGGTAATACCCCTACCCCTAACAAAAGAATTTAGCATTGTCCTCAATGCTCAAGGAAACTGATATTCAAAACAAAGGCATCGGGGTACCTGGGAAACCTAGGTTTCCGTACGTAGCTCAGCAACATCTGGAGTCTCTCCAGACTCCGGTACTACACTGGATGATGCCCCACCTTCTTAGGCACACACTCTTTCCTGTCGCAGCTGCTCATCTACTACCGACCGCTGCTTTGCAACCTCTAACTCGTCCTCCTCAACTGACATCTTTTTGTGCTTTCTCTTCTTTGACTTCTTTACCCAACTTTCACCTACTTGGGGTTCATTAATTTTCAGTGGCCGACCCATCAAATCCACTATCGTGGTTTCTTCGTCCAAGTCCACGAACTCCGAAGTCTCATCATAAAGCATTTTTTCTTGCTTGAGGACGGTGATATCATTTTTTACTTTCTTCAGTTCCACATTAAATCTTGCCAGGTCCGGGATACTCATTTAGTTTAGCCTTGCCTCCATCCGGGTTTCCATCGCATCGACCCTTGCACGCAGCCCCTCAAATGGATTCAGAGCCTTCCGTATTGCTTCATCAATGGTGGGTTTGAACAAGTCCGTCCAAGCGGCAATTTGTTTATCCATCTGTTTCTGCTTCTGCATCATTTTAGCAAAATTTCGGGGATTCATGTGATATTTCGGTGGTAAAGGAGGCCTTGCTGCAGTGCCAGAGCTTTCGGCAGTAGCTCTCATTGTTTTTGAAGTCTTTGGATCAAACACCGCAAGTGGCATCTCTGTGCCTGATGGAGTGTCGGTTGCCTCAGAGGTGGTTGTGGTTGGTTCCTCGAAGATCTGAGGCTTATGAATCCTCATGTCAAACTTAGTATCATCCTTTGATTTGTCAATATTTTGCGTGGATGACGCTGTCACTTGCTCATCAATACCGTCCAATATCGGCACCTCTACACGCCTGCATAACTCAGTAACCAGACACGGGAACGGCAAAGAAGAAGTAGTTTTTATGGCCCTGGTCCGCATCTCATCTGCAATTATCATTCCGAAGTTGTTGACGTACCCGGCTATCAAACTTGCTACAAGTATGGCTCTTACCTCATCCAAATTAGCGTCTCCACCTGTTGGAAATAGCCTGTACCGCACAACATCCCACCAAAACTTTGCTACGAAGCTTAGTGATTGCTTCGATATCCGTCCCCTCTGAGTTAGCCAAGATGGTGAGCCATCAGTCAATGTCCGTGCTAACCATGGTCTCTGCGAGTATATGTTGGCAATTTTGTCATGAAAATCCGGCATATCAGGTGGAGGAATGTATTCAAGACCGAAAAGGACTCTGTTAATCGTCTCTCGGGAGATGTCTACTTGTTTACCCCGAACCGGAACCCGGTCCTGCCTTGGTGCTGATTTAACCCCTTTCCTTTCTCATATTTTCTCTCCAACAGTGCCAAATAGTTGGCATAGAATTCCCGGACCAGTTCTGGATAATAGAATCCTGGAGGTGTGCTCATCCACTCAAGCTGGTACCTCTGAAACTGTGTCTAAAGAACTGGGTATTCTGGTAGATCCGTGGTAATAATTTGCACTTCTTCAGCTATCGGTCTTTTGTGGCTCCTCGACATTGTTTTGGTAAGACCTTCAAGATAGTGCTTTCAAGCACCCTCAAATGCCCACCGGATTGATTCTCTATCCATGGGTTCCTTCCCTGCATTTTTGGTGGTTTCAGTACCACTTACATCCTCTGGACTGGGGCTGGAGCTACCACTTTCTTTAGATCCACCATTACAGGAGCATTGCAAAGACCAAAGGGCATGCGTCTAAAAGCAAACGTACCGTAGGGACAGGTGAAAGTGGTTTTCTCCTGATCTTCCGGGGTGATAGATATTTGGTTGTACCCCGAATATCCATCTAAAAAGCAGTACCAACCCCTGCCAGCTAATCTATCTAGCATCTGATCCATAAAGGGCATGGGGAAATGATCACGGAGAGTCCAGGAGTTTAGCTTCCGGTAATCCATACAGACTCGCCACCCCGTGACAAGTCTTAATGGAATCAACTCATTTTTGTCATTTGCTACCACAGTCATTCCTCCCTTCTTAGGAACACATTGCACTGGGCTTACCCATTTGCTATCAGAAATTGGGTAAACCACTCCAGCATCGAGCCATTTGATGATCTCTTTCTTTACCACCTCTTGCATTGGCAGATTCAGTCTCCGCTGGTGCTCGGTGGTGGGAGTGAAATTTTCTTTTAACTGTATCTTATGAGTACAAATACCTGGTGGGATGCCAATAATATCTGCAATGGTCCAGCCGATTGCTCTCTTGTGTCTCCTCAGTGTGGATAGTAAAGCTTCAACTTGAGATTGCACACGGTCTGTCGCAATGATTACAGGTAAGGTATCTTTGTCACCTAAAAAGTCATACTTCAGATGGCCTGGCAACTCTTTCAACTCTAATATCGGCGCTTCCTCAATAGAAGGCTTTGCAGGAGGTGTCGGTCTGTTCTTTAAATCGAGATCTAATTTCTTTGGGGCGTAACAATATGACCCCATTCCAACCACAACATTTACAATTTCTTCATAATCTTTGATGTCATCATCATCGAAGTTCATCATGACTGCTGCCAACATCTCTACAGCAAGTCTTTCTTCAACAGAAACAATCACATCAGATTCAGCAACAATATCAATAACCGAGACGACATTCATGTCCCTCGGTTGCCTCATTGACTTGCACACATTAAACTTCACTACTTCATCGTTCAACCAGAAAGTCAACTCGTTGCTCTCCATATCTACTAATACTCTTCCGATTGCCAAGAAGGGTCATCCCAAAATAATAGGGACTTCAAAGTCCACTTCGCAGTCCACAATCACGAAGTCTGCCGGAAATATGAACTTCCCCACCTTTATAAGCACATCATACAAAATACCCACCGGGAGTTTAACCGATCTATCAGCCATCAACAGTCTCATAGTCATCGGTTTGGGAGCTCCTGATCCCAACTGCCGGTAGATGGCTAACGGCATCAAGTTTATGCTAGCCCCCAAGTCACAAAGAGCTTTTACAAAGTTAAACTCCCCTATGGTGCAAGGAATAATGAACGCACCCGGGTCTTCTTTCTTTTGGACTAGCGACCTTGATGAAATGGCGCTACAATAGTGGAGGTTGTCTTTCGGTTCAAAACTTACCAACCTCTTCTTTGTGATCAAGTCCTTCATGAACTTGGCATAATCGGGCATTTGTTCAAGCGCATCCACCAGAGGGATGTTCACTGATATCTGGTTGAGCATGGTCATGAAATTTAGGAACTTGCTATCTTCCACTTTCTTCTTCAACCGTTGTGGGAAAGGAGGTGGTGGCCGAGGCATCATAGTTGGAAGTTTTTCAACTTCCTTGCTTTTATCCGTGAGCACTTGAGTAGCATCTTCTACCACACAGGGTTTTTCAACAAATACTCTCACACCCTCATCAACCATATTTTCAGCATCTACTAACTTATCTTCCTCAGCAACATTACCTTTCTGAGTCTGAATTACCGGATGTGATTTCGATAATGTCTTACCGCTTCTGGTGGTGATTGCCATATAATTTCCGTCATTTCTCAGGTTTTAAATGGTGTCACTCGGCAATGTCCCAGCTTTCCTTTGATTTAGAGACGCCGAGACTTGACTCATTTGTTGCTCTAGCTGCTTGATTGAGGTGGAATGAGAATTCACTAACTGACTCATTGATGATAATTCAGATTTCATTTCCTTGACTCCGGAGTCAGTAGATTCCACCTTCAACAACATTTTTTCTATCATATTCTCTAACTTGGACGTCCCTGTCTCATTGCTAGTTCTTTCTCGGTTACCAGGTGGTATGTACAACCCACCTCTATCAGTTTTATTCATCCAGTTCCCCTGATCACGATCTCTGTAGCCAGCTTTTTCATAGTAGTTGTCCTTCTGATAGTTCCGACCTTGGTTTCCCTGGCCATTGGCCTGGAAACCCCCCAAATAGTTTGCCTCCTCATCAGACTCGAACTCTGCTGCTCTACCTTGGGAACCCACAACTTTCACTTTCTCCATGTCTCCTGATAGCAAATGTTTTGACATTAGGTCCATTTGCGGTTTCAGATGGGCCATATCTTGATCCCGCTCTTCCTCTTTCCTGCGCTGTTCCACTGACATACCTACTGCATAAGTGCTAGCAGCCACCTTTGTGTCCCGTGTATGCCAGGCCCTGTTGGTTTTAGTGAGCCGGTCCAAAATAGTTGTGGCATCAATAAAGGTGAGACCCATAAACGCTCCACCTGCTGCATTATCCAGTGTCGGCTTGGTAGCCGAATTTAGTGCCCTGTAGAATGTCTGCATCAGGAAATTGTCGGTCAACTGATGGTTCGGGCATTGTGTCAGCTTCTTCTTAAACCGCAACCACGTCTCATGTAAAGCCTCATGAGGTTGTTGTCTGAAATTGCTAATTTCATCCCTCAACTGTATTATCCTAGAGGGAGGAAAGAACCTTTCTAGAAAAACTCCTTTCAACTCTCCCCAGGTTGTGATAGAGTCAGGGGTTAGCTCTGTCAACCATAACGCTGCCTCATCAGACAGAGACAATGGAAACAACCTGAGTCTGATCTCGGTCTGACTTACTCCAGGCAATTTGAACGACTTGCAGATACCCACAAAATTCATCAGGTGTCGGTTTGGATCATCACCAGCCATACCACGGAACAATCCCTTTAAGTTCAACAGCTGGAGCATTGTGCTAGTAATGTTGAACTTGGCCCCGGGCGCTAGAGGAGGAAGAACAATGGCGCCCGTAGCACCAACTCCATCTAATGCAATATCATCCTCTATATCCTCAACATTCAAGTGATGCTGATCCTGTTGAGCCTGCTGTTCTACAGCGAGCCTTGCTGCCTCCTGCTATTGTACATTCATGGTTTGCCTTAGCGTTCTTACGAGGTTGGGGTCGTAGGGTAATATTGGTTCACCCGAGCGTCGGGTACTTGGCATGCACAACTCAGTACCCTATAACAAACAAAAACAATAAATAAAAGTAAAATCAGGAAATATGACTAAGAGTCAAATAAACACACCGGACTTAATAAACAACCATAGTCCCCGGCAACGGCGCCAAAATTTGATACGCCCAAATTACAACTCCAATTACGAAGCGTAAGTGGTCGTCGTCAAATATAGAACCCAATAAAGGTTGGGGTCGATCCCACAGGGAATAAGGTGCAAATTAAATCGTTAGTGAATTAGTTGACTAGTAATCAATAGTTTCCGGTAAATTGGGGGGGTTTTCTGTGATCAATATTTGAACAATGCAAGTAACTAATTGCGAGTTTCAACGAGTATTAATCAATATAAGAATGAACTAGGGAAGTGTTCACCATGGCGTCGTAACAATTTCGACTCAAAGCTTAACCGGGTTCTTTCTCTATGCATATCACGATGTGATTGAATTAATGGTATCATCTAAACGTTTCTCAACCAAATAAACGAATTTCCTTTTCAATTCTCTCGAACTTGAAAAGGTGAACTTTCTTATTTCAATCCTAAACATCGAGTAGATTAATCTAGTTACAACATTAATCATAAGACGAGAGTTGGTAGTCTCGAATCCTCGTAGTTAATCAAATTTCTCGATTTTAATCTCTTTGTTCAAGCAAATCAAACCTAGGTATGTTCAAATATTTGCAACCATTAGAAAACGTAAAGAACGAATGATTAACCACGTGACAACATATAAATTTAACCCAACGCTACCCGGAATCTACATTGTGACTCTTGCCATGGATCCCACAACCCTAGTTGTGGGGAGTTTAGCCACTCATGCTAGCAAAGCGAAGTAAAGAAATACTAGTATTCATATGAGAAGAAGGAATTCTTACAATAGAAAATTAATACTTTTACTTTGAACTTCGTAGAATCCCAGCACCAATGGTGAAAATCCCAAGAACAATGGAAGAAGAGGAAGAAAATGAGTTTGTATCGTGTTTTCTCCTCCCAAAACTCGTTCAAAACGTCTAATAAATATTAGTTAATCAATAATTAAAATAACCCTAACACTGGGTATTTATAGCAGTCTAGGAAATAAAGTCCAAAAATAGAATTTTCAGAGTCCCGCTTCGCGTTGACGGGTCGCTTGACGGACCGTCACCCATGCGACTGGCCGTCACTCCAAGCCGTCGCCACTATCCAGTGCATGCTATCCTTTAGCTCTAACTTGACGGCTTGGTTGACGGACAGTCACGGGTGTGACGGGCCATCACGCCAACCGTCGCCACTATCCAGTGCATGCTCTCTTTGAGCTCTAACTTGACGCTTGGCTGACGGTCAGTCACGGGTGTGATGGGCCGTCATGCCAACCGTCGCCACTATCCAGTGCCTCCTTTAGCAGCTGCTAGGTTTGGTGGCTCCCCTGACGGTCAGTCACCTGTGTGACGAGCCGTCAGGCCCTCCGTCAAGCCTAACCCGTGTTACTTAGCTTGAGTATTTTTCACTTCCTTTTTATCCTTGTCTCCATTTCCTGCAAATACAACATAAAAACATCAAAAACCACAAAAGTTGCTTGAAAACTTGCGAGTATTCTTAGTTAAAGGCGTCAAATGTGCTGTAGAATTCCGGCACATCAGAGGTCTCTGGACCACATAAAAAATCTCAGAATCTCAATGTAAGTGCCCAGACTCAAACCGGGTCTAAAATTAGTGAATCTCTGAATTTCAATAAGGATGCACGAAATCCATTCGGGTCTAAATCAGTGAAGCCCAGTACCACAATAAGGGTTCCTGAAGTGTATCCGGGTCTAAATATGCAATAAAAAAACAAGTCTAGCGCTCGGCTCGGCTGAGTCTAGTATCAGTGTGGAATCCCAATAAAAATCATCATCATATCTCTTTTACCCCAAGAAGATCCATAAAGATCAGTTCCAAAATCCTTTTATAACCATTTATACTGAAAATAAGCCCTTGGGGCCATGCAAGGTTTAGAAAATGCTGATAGTTAGGCCCGCAGCCGTAATAGTAGTAAATAATGTAGAAAACTCCTTGCATGAATGATATGCCCAAACACAATCAATAGCTCAACAACTCACAATCAACCTATCAGCTCTGCACAATCTCAATCCACTCTACATCATAGATAACTATCTCAATATCAAAATCTGATGTCCAGGACTCACGGACATTACTTAATTTTCCCACCATCTATGGTCTAGAAGCATATACAAAGGCCACACAGGGCCACAAGGGGTGATACTACAAATGGGATCGAATACTAAAATGAACATGTGAAATAAGACAGACAGAAAGAAAGTGGACAAGGTCTGGGGTGCCAACCTAGTAAACCCAACCCAAAGATGCTAAATAGTACAATTATAGCCTATATATGCAAAGTCTAAGGTAGGAAAATCATAACCTGCCTAGCGTCTAACAAATAGATGTTGAAAAGTCAAAGCCCGAGGCTAAACTACTCCGAGAAGCTTCGAATAGCTAACACACTATCAAGAACATAATCTACACGTTAAAACAAAGCTAACAATACTCATATTGTTAATAATTTTGTTGGGTTAAAATCTAGGTCAAAAGCGGGCCCGTGGGCCCCATAACCTAAAATCAAAAATGAAGGATACCACAAGGTCCCCAAGATCACCCATAGCACATGCTCAAAAATTGAGCAGGAACAACCAATGGAGGGTTCAAAATATCCCTTGAACCTCAAGAGAAAAATTAAGAATCAATTGATGCAATTACGAAATTTAAAGGATTAGAACTTACAATTTATGATGGAGAAACGATCACGGGCAAGGAAATAATCACCCTAATAGTTTGGAATCAGCCCACACCGAGAAATGGGGCTTGAGCTCAAGAAAAATGGAGGAAAATGATTTGGGAGTTTTTTTAAAGAATGAAAAATGAAGAAGAAGGTTAGAATTATAAACTGCAGTGATCTCCGCAAAAGTGGAGCTTTTCATTACAAATACAGAGGTCACTATTCATCTGTGCCTCCACAAATGTGGAAAAATCTCCACAATTATGGTCATCACAAAAGTAATGGATCTCCACAAAAGCAGAAACCCCCAACAAAATGGACTTTCGCACATTCGGAGGAAAGTCCACAAATGCAAAGTCCACAAATGTGGTGCCCAATCGCAAAAATGGTGGCCATAAATGCGACACAAGGGCCACAAATGTGGACACACCTATATTGGCAAAAACTCGGCTTAATTCAAATGCTCGGATGGACCCTCAGGATTCATCCGGGATCCCACAGACACAAATGAGCTATGCTACTTAACCAAAAATGGCATTTCAGACCCAACAAAATTGATGAAATTCGCAATGGAGGTTGATTTAACAAAAAAGTGGTCCCCATGCTCAAAACCAACCTAGCTAACTCTTCTAAAACAAAACTCAATGGACCAAAATGAGTCCATAAGCCCCGAGACCTGAACCAAAGGTCCCTCTAACCTAATGTCAATATTACTGAGCTAACAACGCTGATGGAATTTTCATCTAAGGCCGTCTTCTCCAAATGTTGATTAAAGTCAAACCTTCAAGTTCAACTATCCAGAAAGTAAGATAAATACAAATCAAAAGCTACCAAACTCCAGGTAAGGGTCCAACTAGACCAAAATCCATGCTCTAGAGCTAATAAAACTGTCAGAATTTAATTCCGAGCATGTTTACTAAGAATGTTGACCAAAGTCGATGATTCCCTAAGTTAAAACTCTAAAACAGGGAAATAGTCATAATGACCTAATGAACGGCCAGGGCACCAAACCACCAGTCCTAACAAGACATAATTCAATTGGGCCTAGTGTACCAGCCACTCTAAAAATGTATTTTGTTTATAGTTGCTCTTGTACACATAACACTGAGTCCTAGATTGTATTTTGTTACTTTTCCAACTTAGTTTCTTTCAAAGACTGATTATGGTTTTTAACTTGTCAATGTCTTACTTTTACTTTGTTACTTTATTTTGTTTCAGTAGTGTTGTGGTTTGTCTTACCTATAGGGGGAGAGTGTAGGTCATACTTATCAACTTTTCATCGTTACATATGATGAGTGTTGATGAGTCTAGTAGGACCAGGACTTTTGTGTTAGTAGTTATAGAGCATAGTACTCTGGTTATGGCACGTAAGTTATCAGTATAAATTATGTTATGGCTCGTGAGTCATCCTAGTAAATTATGGTAGATGAGTTATTCATATGGCACATGAATATGGATCCGTTTCTCTAGAGTCATTTTATGACTCGATCAACCCCTAGTCGGGCAGTGTGAGAAGTTGTGTTAGGAGTATTAGTTAAAAGTAGAGTCTATGTCTGCATTTTGACTAAATCATATTTATCACGTTTATACATTCCTTATAAATGTTGAGTTTTGCATTCCATTTTATTTGTTGATTGGGTTCATTCAATACCTTCTTGTACTTTGGATAGAGGAGATGGTATGTATTACATCACATGCTCTATATGTGCATATATTTACACTAAGTAAGCTTGATGCGCTTTGAAAGCAAGAAAAGGGGTAACAAATTCTCAGAATTTAGAGGACGTAGTCAAAGAACTCCCGACTAAGGCCTAAGGAGATCTATGCAATTGATAGAGAATGTTTTTCTCAAATAACATAATGACAAAGTAAATCCCATCATTAAAAAAGGCACTTCATATAATAAGGATGGGAATACTAGGTGCACCAAATCAGATAATGCATAGAAAATTAAATAAGGAGAGGTAAATAAAAAGGAGAAGAAGTTATAAAGTCTAGAGAAAGAAAATAAGGAGAACAAGAAAGGAAAAAACACAAATTCTAAGGAGCAAATAGTAGTGTGAGAGCATTCTAAGAACAATTATTTAGCTGACAGCAAGGAAATTTATGCAAATGGGGAACATGAGCAGGATAAGGCAAAACAACAATATCATACATCTAATGTAGAAAATGATGGATACGTAAAAGGATATTAGCCTAATTCCCTCTAGATCATTGCTCGTAACAGTCCTATGAATGAGGCACCAACTCTTGATATCATGGCACAAAAGCAGATACAACACATTAGGGACACAAAAAAGGATTATAACATGTAAGAAGACATAGAACAAATCAATAAAGATGGAGATTTGTTACCAAGGAAAACCAAAAAGGACTCAAAATAGGCAAACTAGGGACTATTATACCTCTATAGTTACTACAAAGAGTATGTCACAACCCAAATCATCATGAGTGGCACCCACACTAACCCTCCCGGTGGGCAAACCATGTCTTACCAACCAAAACAAGCCTTAACCAATTCATTTAACAAATATTAAGCATTCAAGATATAAAATAAGAGTTATCAAATATCAACAAAAATAAAATGCAGAAGTCTATCTATTACAAACCCCTAAATCCAAAAGTCATCATACAAATAACTCTAACTATCAATGTCAAAGAGTAGCAAAATAACTAATAAATGAACAATGTCTGAAGAAATAGACATCTCTCAATAAAAAGATCTATGGTAGCCTGAATAGTAGTAGCTCACTCTCAGATCGATCAACTGATTGTGCTAGATGCAAGGTCGTGTAGGAGTCTCTGGAACACAGTTACACTAAAAAAAGTGTAGGAGTAGCATCAGTACAAATATTTTGCACTGGTAGGTATCATAAAGCGACTCAAATTAGTAACAAGTATATATTATAAAGAAAATAAAAATAAGTAGACAAGTACAATAGCACATAACCAAGAACTCAGGAATTTAAGTATTCAACTATAACAAGCACATAACCTAAACTCAGACATATCGATATCAATTAACACCAGACATATACGTCACCAACAAAAACATAAAAGTCATCACAAACTTTGCAATTATAATGCAGTCATATCACAATCATGGAATCATATTCATACTGATTTACAGTTGTATAGCCTCTGTATCTCATTAGTATCACTCACTACCATACCTATACTTATAATTGTCACTCATCTGTACACACTTGTTAAAGGGACCTTAATCTTGCCCATGTAATGACCCTTCCGGTAATTCCCGCGTTTATACTTTTCTAGTACTGTTAGAGCTTGCCTGTATCTGCCCCAAGTCATTTATAGCTTGCCAAGACCGGTGGTTTGGTGCCCTATCCATTCATTTTATCATTATGACCGCTTTTCTATTTTAGATTTTTAACTTAGGAATTCGTTGATTTTAGTTAACATTCTTAGCTAACATGCTTCAAATCAAATTCTGACAAAACCATTAGCTCCAAAACATGGAGTTTGGTCTAGTTGGACCTTTAGTCGAGGCCTGAGAACTTCCAGCATGGGTTTTGTATTGCTTCTTCTATTTTCAGGCCTTTTAGAGTTGGATGTGTGACTTGGGTAAGCTTTCGATGATTGGAGCATCAGATTTGAAATCCGACAATTCCATCAGCTCTGGAATATTGAGTTTGGGTTAGGTAGCTGGTTAGTTTGGGTCTTGGGTGAACCAGGCTCATTTTGGGTGTTTGGTTGATTTTAGTTAGTGTTGACTTGGGTCAACATTCCTCTGAAATGACCTCGTATGGAAGTTTTGCTAATTCCATTGAGTCTAGAACGTCGTTTCCACTCTAATAGCATTATTTTTTTTTTGAGTATTCGGTTCCGATTATGCCCGAAATACTCATAAAAGTCCTTAGCATTGCTGGTTTTTCTGTTGCAGATAACCTTCAGCGCGATAGTGCCCAAGGGACTGGCACCCGCCTACACGATTGTGCCATTCCTGCGCAATGGTGCCTTAGCGCGTGGCCGCCTGCTCCTTTAGCACGATAGTTCTCATTTGACGCAATGGCGCCTCAGCACCTGGCCTTCTCCAGTGCTATAGCGCTCCTCCAATGCTAATGGCGCTGACTTGCGTCCATCCCCTATAAAACCCCTCTTCTTCATTTTTTAGCTTCCATTTCTTAAATTTCCCAACTCCAAACTCTAATTCTCTCAATGAAATTGCTTTCATTGGTTCCAAGCTTGGGGAATCCTTCAAATTGTCGGGTAGTCTTGCTTCCTCGTCGTTTGGTAAGTCTCCATCTTCCTTAAAGTTCTTCTCCTTAAAGTTCAAGACCTCCATTGTTGTGTGGTCTTAAATCTTGAGTTTCTTGGTTTATAGCTGCTCTTGTTGGCTTGATTGTTTGTAATTGCAGGGATTTCAGTTTGTTAGCTTGTTTTTATCATTGTGGTAAGTATTTCTTGCTTTAATTTCCGGTTCCATTCTTGAATTTTTCCTTCTTTAATTCGTAATTGAGTGGGCTGTTTTGTGCCCCTTTTCTTGGCCAAATTCTCTCAAATTTAAAGCATGCACTCACGGGAGTAGTGTGTTCAATGTGCCACTTTCCATTTCTGATTTTGGGTTATGGGCCTCGCAGGCTCGCTTTTGACCCAGATTTTGACTCGGCTATAACTATAGTATTATGGGTATCGTTAGACTCATTTTGATGTGTGGTTCATGCTTTTGATAGTTTGATCTCCATTTGGAGTTTCTTAGAGCAATTCAGGCTCGAACATTATCATTCCAGCAGCTTATCATTGGACGACAAGTAGGTTACGATTTAGCTCTTTTAGACTTTGCATAAATAAGATATAATTGTACTAATTAGCATCCTTGGGTTGGGTTTATTAGTTTGGTACCCCAGACCTTGTCTGCTCCTTCATGTCTAACTTATTTTGCTTTCTCTGATGATTGTAGTATTTGTGGTAGATGATATTATCACCCTTGTAGTCCTATGTGACCTTATTTGGACTCTGAACCATAGATGGTGGGTTATTTGGAAATGTTCGCGAGTCCTACACATTGATATTGCAATCTTAGGTTGGTTATCTGTGTTGTAGAGTGATTGGAGCATATGCAAGACCGATAGGTTTATTGTGAACTATTGGGAAACTATTTGTAATTGAGCATGCAATTATCATGCATATAAGAGTTTTTTCACATGTTTTACTATGGTTTTGGCTTTGGATCTACTATTGATGTTTTCAAAACCTTGCATGGCCTCGAGGGCCCATTTTTGGTAAAACAATAGTTGTAAAAAAAAGAGGTTTGGAATTGTTTTCATGGATCTTCTTGGGGTAAGAAAGTTAAAAGGATGATTTTATCACTGTTTTCATACTTATACTAGACTCGGTTGGACCGTAGTGCTAGATTTGATTTCCTATTGATTGAAATGGTACTAGACTCGATCAGACGAAGCCAAAGATAGGTTTTTACTATTGTTTTAGACCCGATTATGTCCGGGAACCCTTGTTAGGGTTTTTGAGACTTGATTCACTGATTTAGACCTGAGTAGAACCCCAGGCATTCATTTTCGAGATCTTCTAACTTATTTGGATCCGGCTACACTCCTGAAGATTACATTTAAGTTATGAGATTTAGTATATAGTCTATGAGTAGACCTCCATGGACTCTGCCATTTTGAACCAAGAGCTACAGGCCGAGGGTGACCGGAGGAAGGGTGTATGATGGAGTTGAGGTAATCGGGGGAATCCCTTCCATGGATCTCGCCTCAATTGGGCCTTTTAGGTACTGGAGGGGGTAACGTACAACACTACTTTCACTTGGTTTCAGCATATTATATCATATCATCCATTTGTATAAGATTCCACCCTTGTTTGTTATTTATTGAGTGTAGGCTCTGACAGTATGGGATTCTGAAGGGTTTGTCTTCACTTGTTTGTGTTCCTCGGGTGTATGGGTACCCGCTGGGACTATAGATAGACTTATTGTGACTCTATCGAGATATTGGTCCTTGTGGTGATTACATATGATGATTGGATATTGAGGGTTGTATTATATGCATTTGATTCACTTGATAAGTTGTATTTGGGATACCAGTTGATTCTTTCCTGACTTGAGAGTAGTATTATTAGCATGGCTTGGTTATTAATCTTGTTTTTAGGCATGTTATCGCTTTCTTCTTTCCTCCTTCCCTTTTTACTTGAGGTTACCGATATAGCGCTTATTTCTAAAACTCTATATATATTGTTATTGAGAGGATCCCAGGTGCTTTATTTCCTTTTTTCACCTGTGTCTGTGATATATATACATTCTAGTAGCTAGCCAAGTATGTTGTTTTCTTCTTGTGTCCTTTTGTGCTAGCTTTCGTGTACTTATTCATGTTTTTCTGTGACTACTTGCTTTTCTTCTGCTATATTACTGCTCTTATATCTTATATGCGCCTAGTCAGCCTATGATACCTACTGGGTACCTATTGCTTAGCAATTGGAGCTCATATGACACTCTGCATCTTCTTGGTGCAGATCCTAGTGTGGGTCATCATTGTTGATCCATTAGAGGCTCGTGCAGGCTGAATTTTTGACCATTCTAGACTGAGGGTGAGCTCTTGGAGACTGTAGATTTGCTTTTAGTTCATCTTTTGTATTATGTACTCTTTTACTATTCAGAGACATATGTATATATATACTTTTGGACCCTTTGTACTCTATTGATGTAGTTTTGACTCTTATATTATGACACCAGGTTTTGGGTTCTGTAACACCCCAGAACTTCCAAGCCTAGACTCAAATCAAAAAACCAGAAAAAAATAATTTTTCCAACTGTCAGTCAGAATAATGAGTTGGACCCATGATCCGTGTAAGTTTCCATGAGTTGTGGTCTGGACCCATGAAATCAGATCAGAGACCTGAAGATTTCTCTGAGAATCACGATTGGGTTCTATGGATAGTGGAAGAATCCACGAGCCGTCAACCCAAGTTGTGGAACCAGACTAGAGCCCAGCCATTTCTCTGAGAAACACGATTGGGTTCTATGGACCGTCAAAAGATCCATGAGTCGTGAACCTAAGTCATGGAACCCAATTCCAGTAGCCCAAATTTCAGGTCCAGGAACCATGACAGGATTTCACGAGCCGTAGAAGTTTCCATGAGTCGTGGAACCCATCCGTAGAACCTGAGTCGCGAATTTTAACAGTCTTCTTTTAAAATTTCCAGGGGCATTTCAGATATTTTCTACCTCTTATAAAGCCTAAGCTATGACGTTTTGGTTATTCTAAGCCTTGTTATTAGTCAATAACTACCTAAATCACCTATTCTCCTAAAATCATCAAACTTAGAAAGAAATAGGAGAAAAGAGGCGATAGTTTTCCCTCAAGAACAGGCAAAAGGTTCTTCAAGCTCAGCCCCAAGAATCCAAAGGATTTCTCTATCAGTCCTCCACCAGGTATGTAGGATTTCATCAGTGGGTTTCTTTCACCCATTGAGACCCTAGAATTCATCCAGTCTTTCAGTTTTCTACAGATTATTCAGACCTAGGGTTCCTAATTCTTAGGGATTCTTTGTAATTCAGATTCTACTATTTATATGATATTATATTCATGGTTCTTGGAGAGTTAGTATAGTCACATGTTCAGTACTCAGAAACCCTAGCTTGTGTTAATCTCAGCATGCCTAAATTATACTTGCTAGGTAGATAATTCAGACCATTATGTTTTAGATTTTAAATGCCATCAGTTCAGATAAAGTTGTTGCATTCTCAGATGTTTATCAGTATTTGAGCTATCCATTATTTCAGCTTGCATGTCATTGATTACATTCCATTGGGAGTATACTTAGTACCGAGCAGATAAGGGAATAAAGGCTTGGCTGTCAGAATAGGCTGAGACCTTTAGTAGTAGTCCCCAAATCCCAGAACTACGGCGCCACCATAGGTACAGAAGGGGGTCAACTGACATATTAGGTTGGTCTCCCTTGTACCTTGTGGACATCAGTTAGTGGATCCACGTCAGACTTGTTCATACCCTAGGCAAGGTAGGGACACTCTTCCACCCAGGGTTATAAGATGGCCCCATAGTTAGCTAAGCTTGGGGTATGTCAGTAGTAGTATCTCCCACAGTCAGACTGAGCATTGCATTGACCTCGTATACAGTTATTTCAGTCTAGTTTAGCATGTTATGATGTTCATGTTCAGTTACTAGGTCATTGCATCTCAGATACCTCTCAGCTCATGTTCCATGCTATATACTTCTATGTCATTATTCATGCTTACAGTGTTGATTATACATATCCCGCATTCTCAGTACATTCGAAGTACTGATGCATACTTTTGTGCTACATTATTTCATGATGTAGGTACAGGCGCTCAGCATCCAGACCATGCTTAGATCGATTCACAGTCCCTATTCAGCAGCTTCATTGGAGAGTCCTCATGGTTCAAGAACGATAGACATGCTTTACCTTTCAGTCTTATTATTTTTGTTTTTAGATTATTAGAGTTAGCTGGGGTATGTCCCAATAACTCATATCAGTAAGAGGCTTTCAGACATAGATTAGATTCAGCTATTGAGTTGTTAGTGTTGTTTTCTATCATCACTATAATCTATATATATTTTTATATTCAGACATGTTTTGGGCTCTTTCCCACTTCAGATATTAAACTGCTTTCAACTTCTGCACAGTATATGTTTTTGACTGAAATTGTCTAGATCTGCCAAACCATGGGTTAGCTTGGGGTAACTTGTGACACTAAGAACCATGTTACGTCTAGGGGTAGCCTCGAGGTGTGACAAACTTGGTATCAGAGCATAAGGTTCAAGTATCCTAGGGTGTCTGAAAGCTATGTCAAGTAGAGCCTTCTTCATGGGTGTGAATCGCGCCACACTTATGGGAGAGGAGCTATGAGATGTCATTAGGAACAACTTCCCTTCTTTATTTTCCATCTCGTGCTATAGAGTATGAACTCTATTTAATATTCTTCTAACTCGTGCTCTTCGCATATCAGAGAATGCTTCCCAGAAGAGCTAACGCTAGGAATCAGCCAGCACCAGCAGCTCCAGCAGACCCATTGAATGAGAAAGTCATGCATGCTGAATTCAGGGCTGCATTCCAAGTGCTTACCCAGACCATGACATCTCAGGTCAATCAGCAGGTTGTGGCACCAGCTCTGCCTCAGGCTAACACTACTGCAACTAGAATCCGGGACTTCACTCGGATGAACCCTATGGAATTTCATGGGTCTAAATCAGAAGAGGATCTATAAGAGTTTCTTGATGACATCCAGAAGGTAACAGACATTATGGGTATCACTCAGGTCGAGAGTGCAGATTTAGCCACCTACCAGTTGAAAGGAGTGGCTTATACTTGGTATCAGCAGTTGAAGGAGTCTCATTGTGCAAATGCAGGTCTAGTGGATTGGAACCAGTTCAAGACTGCATTTTTGGACAGTTTCTTCCCATTTGAACTCAGGGAAGCCAAGGTCCAAGAGTTCATCAACTTGTAGTAGAATGACTTGAGGGTGAAGGATTATGCACTCAGGTTTACTCAGTTGTCTAAGTATGCTCCAGCGATAGTAGCTGACTCCAGGCCCGTATGAGCAAGTTCGTATCTGATGTGTCAGATGATATGGTCAAGGAGTGCAAGACTGCTATCTTTATTAAGGAGATGGATTTCTCTAGATTGGTTACTTATGCTCAGCAGATCGAGAAGGAGAAAATCAAAGAGAGGGGAGGAGACAGTAAGAGAGCTAGAACAAGTGACTTTAACTACTTTCAGCAGAGGTCAGAGAATGGAAATCGCTCTCAGTTCCATCAAAAATCTTCAGCTCCAGCTCCATCTTCTTCTAGTGCCCCAGTGCCTAAGTTCAGACAGGATCGACGGGATAGAGCGCCAGTCTCTAAGTCCCAAGGTACAGACACTAGTAGGTGCAGTCATTCGGTTTTCAAGAAGTATGGTAGGAAGCACCAGGGTGAGTGTATGGCAAGTAGTGGAAATTACTTTGGATGTGGCAAGCCAGGCCACAGAATGAGAGATTGTCCAGCAGCTTTTCAGAAGGGCAAGGATGTTCACCCATAGAATCAAGCTAGTTCTACAGTAGCTCCAGAGGGTCTCCCCACTCAGCAGGGTGCCTTGTCTGGTACAGGTGGTGGTTAGTGCCAAAACAGGTTGTATACCCTCCAGTTTTGACAAGATCAGGAGGATTCCCCCGATATGGTCATGGGTACATTACAAGTCTTCCATTTAGATGTTTATGCATTATTAGACCCAGGGGCTACACTTTCTTTTGTAACTCCTTACATAAAAGTAAATTTTAATGTCAGTCTATAAATCCTCCCAGAACCCTTCTCAGTCTCTACTCCAGTAGGTGACCCAGTTATAGCTAGATGGGTATATAGAAATTTCCCTATCACAGTTTCCTAGAAAGTCGCCTCAGCCGATCTTGTAGAGTTATAAATGACTAATTTTGATATTATTCTAGGCATAGATTGGTTACATTCTTGTTATGCCTTGGCATATTAAAGAACTAGGATCGTTCGGTTTTAGTTTCTAAATGAGCCAGTCTTAGAATGAAAGAGTAGTACCTCAGTGCCTGTAGGTTGATTTATCTCTTACCTTAAGGCCAGAAAAATGATTTCCAAAGGGTATATCAATCATCTTGTTCGCGTTAAGGATTCAAACTCTGAGACCCCAACTCTCGAGTCTGTTCCAGGGGTGAATGAATTCCCAGAAGTGTTTCTAGAAGATCTTCCCGGTGTACCTCCCGAAAAGAAAATTGACTTTGGAATAGATCTTCTTCCAAATACCCAGCCTATTTTGATTCCTGCTTACAGAATGGCTCCAGATGAGCTTAAGGAATTGAAGGAACAATTGAAAGACCTTCTAGATATGGGCTTTATAAGACCAGCATCTCCCCATGGGGTGCTCTAGTTCTCTTTGTGCATAACAAATACGTTTTTCTTAGGATGTGCATAGACTACGACCAATTAAACAAATTCACAATCAAGAATAAATATCCCATCCCCAGGATTGATGACTTATTCCACCAGCTTCAGGGTGCTAGTTGCTTCTCTAAGATAGACCCAGAACCGGCTATCATCAGCTCAGAGTCAGAGATAGTGACATCCCGAAGACATCCTTCAGGACTCGGTATGGTCACTATGAATTTGTAGTTATGTCTTTTGAACTAACCAATGCTCCTGCTACTTTCATGGACTTAATGAACAGGGTGTTCAGACAATATTTAGACTTGTTCGTCATTGTATTCATTGACGATATCCTTGGTTATTCTCAAAATAAGGAGGAGCATGTGAATCATCTGAGGCTCATTCCACAGACCACAAAGACCACCAGTTATTCGCCAAGTTTAGTAAGTATGAGTTCTGGTTGAAATCAGTTGATTTTCCTGGTTATGTGGTGTCTAGTGAAGTCATCTGAGTTATTTCTCAGAATATTGAGGCAGTAAAGCACTCACCCATACCTACCTCTCTGAAGGCATCAGGAGTATTTTGGGTTTGGCTGGTTATTACAGGAGTTTTGTTAAAGGATTTTCATCCATAGTTGTCCTATTGACCAAGTTGACTCACAAAAAGGTCAAGTTTCAATGGTCAGATGAGTGTGAGAAGAGCTTCCTAGAATTGAAGACTAGTTTGACTATATCTCTAGTTTTGACTCTACCAGAGGGTTCAGATAGCTTCGTGGTTTATTCTGATGCATCTAGGGTCGGCCTGGGATGTGTTTTGATGCAGAAGGGTAAGGTCATAACTTATGCCTCCAGACAGCTTAAGGTCCATGAGAAGAACTACCCCACTCATGACCTCGAGCTTGCAACTGTTGTGTTTGCCCTAAAGATTTGGAGACACTACTCATATGGTGTTCATGTTATTGTGTTCAGAGATCATAGATCCTCTAGTACATGTTCACCTAGAAAGAGTTGAATCTTCATCAGAGGAGATAGCTTGAGTTCCTCAAAGACTATGATATAAATGTGCTCTACCACCCGGGTAAGGCCAATGTAGTGGATGATGCCCTCAGCAGACTGTCCATAGGTAGTGTGTCAGATGTTGAGGAAGAGGAGAAGGAACTAGCCAGAGATGTTAACAGGCTTGCTCATTTAGGAGTTTGCCTTATGGACATGATAGATGGTGGTGTGATAGTCCAGAATGGGTCAGAATCTTCATTGGTAGCGGAGGTTAAAGAGAAACAAGCCAGTGATGCTATATTACTTCAGTTGAAAGGTGTGGTTCATCAACAGAGAGTTGAGGTTTTCTCCTAAGGGGGAGATGGTGTGATTCGCTACCAGGGTCATTTATGTGTACCAGACCTGGGTGAGTTGACACAGCAGATCCTTACAGAAGCCCATAATTCCAGATATTCTATTCATCCGGGTTCCACTAAGATGTATCATGATCTATGAGAAGTCTATTAATGGAACAGCATGAAGAGGGACATTGTAGATTTTATGGATAAGTGTCCCAACTGTCAGCAGGTTAAAGTAGAACATCAGAAACCAGGAGGTGTGACTCAGGAGATTAGCATTCCTACTTGGAAGTGGGAAGTGATCAACATGGATTTCATTACGCGTTTACCTCGTACTCGAAGATAGCATGACTCCATTTGGGTGATAGTGGACAGAGTCACTAACTCAGCTTACTTCTTGGTGGTCAAGACTACAGATTTAGCAGAGGATTATGCCAAACTCTACCTCAGCAAGATAGTCAAGTTACATAGGGTTCCCTTGTCTATCATCTCAGATGGGGGTCCTCAATTTACATCTCATTTCTAGAGATCATTTTAGAAAGGTCTTGGTACTCAGGTGAATCTTAGTACAGCATTTCATCCACAGACGGATGGTCAGGCAGATCGTACCATTCATACCTTAGAGGACATGTTGACAGCTTGCGTGATTAATTTCAAGGGTAGTTGGGATGATCACCTACCTCTCATAGAGTTCGCCTATAATAACAATTTCCACTCTTGTATTTATATGGCCCCATATGAGGCACTCAATGGGCATAGATGTAGGTCTCATATTGGTTGGTTTGAAGTAGGTGAAGCATCCTTGGTTGGGCAAGATTCGGTTCATCAAACTATGGAGAAAGTTAAGCTCATCAGAGAGAGACTAAAGATAACTCAGAGTCATCAACCTATGCAGATGTAAGGAAAAGGGACTTAGAGTTCGACATCGATGATTGGGTTTTCTTGAAAGTGTCACCCATGAAGGGTGTTATGATATTTGTCAAGAAAGGGAAGCTCAGTCCCCGATATATAGGTCCTTACAGAATCTTGAAACGGATTGGTAATGTGGCTTATGAATTAGAATTGCCAGAAGAGCTAGCAGCGGTTCATCCAGTCTTTCACATTTACTTGTTGAAGAAGTGCGTTGCTGATCTGACAGCGATAGTGCCTTTAGAGAGTGTGGTTGTGAAGGATAGCCTCACCTATAAGGAGGTTCCAGTTGAGATTCTTGACTGCCAGGTTCGTAGGTTGAGAAATAAGGAAGTCTCTTCAGTGAAGGTCTTGTGGAGAAATCAGTCCGTATAAGGAGCTACTTGGGAAGCAGAAGCAGCCATGATGACCAAGTACCCTCACCTCTTTCCCTCCGATTCAGTTTCAACTTGAGGTAATAATTCCTCTCCAGTTTCTAAGTTTACTCTCATGTACTTCAGTCTCACTATCATATTCCCTCAACTATTCTTGCATTTCAGCAATTTCATACTCATGGGACTCATTTCAGTAAGATATCCATTTCTAGGACTCATTTGGTAGGGATTGCAGCTCTTTTCCTCCAAACTCAACTTGTATAGTCTTTATTTGAGGACGAATGATCCCAAGGGGGAGATATTGTAACACCCCAGAACTTCCAAGCCTAGACTCAGATCAAAAAACTAGAAAAAAAATAACTTTTCCAACTGTCAGCCGGAATCACAAGTTGGACCCATGACCCATGAAAGTTTCCATAAGTCATGGACTGGACCCGTGGAATCAGATCATAGATTTGAAGATTTCTTTGAGAACCACGATTGGGTTCTACAAACCGTGGAAGGATCCACGAGTCGTGAACCCAAGTCGTGGAACCAGACCAGAGCCCAGCTATTTCTCTAAGAACCAAGATTGGGTTCTACGGACCATGGAAGGATCCATGAGTCATGAACCCAAGTCGTGGAACCCAATTCTAGTAGCCCAAATTTTAGGTCCAGGATTCCACGAGCAGTAGAAGTTTCCATGAGTTGTGGAACCCATTCGTGGAACTTGAGTCGCGAATTTTAGCAGTTTTCTTTTAAATTTCCAGGGGCATTCTAGACTTTTCCTACCTCTTTTAAAGCCTAAGCTACGGTATTTTGGTTATTCTAAGCCTAGTTTATTAGTCAAACACTACCTATATCACCTATTCTCCTAAAATCATCAGACTTAGAAAGAAATAGGAGAAAAGAGGCGATAGTTTTCCCTCAAAAACAGGCGTAAGGTTCTTCAAGCTCAGCCCCAAGAATCCAAAGGATTTCTCCATCAGTCCTCCACCAGGTATGTGGGATTTCATCAATGGGTTCCTTTTACCCATTGAGTCCCTAGAATTCAGCCAGTCTTTCAGTTCTCCACAGATTATTCAAAGTGGATAAGGGGATGAAGGCTTGGATGTCATAATAGGCTGAGACCTTTAGTAGCAGTCCCCAAATCCCAGAACTACGGTGCCACTATAGGTACATAAGGGGGTCAGCTGATAGATTAGGTTGGTCACCCTTGTCCCTTGTGGACATCAGTTAGTGGATCCGCATCAGACTTGTTCGTACCCTTGGCAAGGTATGAACACTCTTCCACCCAGGGTTACAGGATTGCCCCATAGTTAGCTCAGCTTGGGGTTTGTCAGTAGTAGTATATCCCATAGTCAGACTCAGCATTGCATTGACCTCATATACAATTATTTCAGTCGATTTTAGCATGTTATAATATTCATGTTCAGTTACTGGGTCATTGCATCTCAGATACCTTTCAGCTCATATTCCATGCTATATACTTCTATGTCATTAGTCATGTTTACAATGTTGATTATACATACTGCATGCTCAGTACATTCAAATTACTGACGCATACTTTTGTGCTACATAATTTCATGATGTAGGTTCAGGCGCTCAACATCCAAATTGTGCTTAGATCAATTCCCGATCCCTATTTAGCAGCTTCATTGGTGAGTCCTCATGGTTTGAGGACGATAGACATGCTTTACCTTTCAGTCTTATTATTTTCATTTTTTGATTATTAGAGTTAGCTAGGGGCATGTCCCAGCAACTCATATCAGTTAGAGGCTTTCAGACATAGATTAGATTCAGCTATTGAGTTATTAGTGTTGTTTTTTGTCATCACTATACTCTATATATATTTTTATATTCAGACATGTTTTGGGCTCTTTCCCACTTCAGATATTAAACTTCTTTCAGCTTCCACACAATATATATTTTTAACTGAAATTGTCTAGATCTGCCAGACCATAGGTTAGCTTAGGGTCACTTTTGATACTAATCACTGTATTATGTTTAGGGGGTAGCCTCGGGGCATGACATGTTTCATTTAGCTTCTGCTTATGTATTCTTGTTGCTTATTTTCTTATCTTGTTCCCTTGCTTCCGCATATTTATATTGCTTCTTCTACTTGCTTGTTAGATAGTAGCCCATTACTAACCATTCCGGGCTACAAGAATTGGTTTATCTACTTGGGGGTTGTAGGTGCCATTATGACCAAAAAATTAGGTCATGACAGCTTGGTATCAAAGCCCAGGTTCACTAGTGTCATCGGTATAGGAGCCAATATCTAGTAGAGTCTTGCGGATCAGGGCGGAGATGTCCATACTCAATCTTTAGAAGGCTACGATGGAACTTTATGAAATATGGACCTTTTCTTGCTTCTATCTCATGCGTAGTATCCTTGAAAGTTTCTTGAATCTCACTTGTTCTAGTTCACTCTTCTGTAGATAGTTTGTACAAGATCATCGGCATCATATGAAGAAGAGCCTTCGACCCCTACACCTCTGACTTTAGCTACGGGCTGGGGAGGTTGCAGAGGTAGAGCTAGAGGATTTTCCTGAGAAACGGAACAAGTTAGAGCTCCTAGGTTTAAGGTGGAGCCCGAGTATAAGCCAGAGTTTGTTCCTGAGCAGCAGCATGTGGGCTAGGGGATAGCCCAGGTACCAGTAGTCCAGCTTCAGCCCCAGCTTAATCTTTAAGTATTCAGGGTTTACTTCTATAGTTATTGGGTATGATCGTGGATCAGCCTACTGAGATAACATAGACATCGGCTCAAGAGGCAGCCCTGGGTGTTCAGAGTTCAAGAGTGCAGCCAGATACTGCGGCTCTACGTGCTGAGGTTCTTCCGGTTCCATCTATTACACAGCTTCTTGCTCCTCGCTAGCTATGACAGAGATGAAGAAAAAGGCATTGGGTAGATTTCTGGGATTGGCACCTCCATGGTTCGTTGGTACTTCCGGTCAGGATCCACATGATTTCATTACTACTTGTGAGGAGATGCTATAACATTTGGGTTTATTAGAGACTCACGGAGTGGGTATACTATTTGTCAGTTGGAGGGCCCATCTAAGTTATGGTAGAGGGCCCAGGTTGCTTGCAAACCATCTTCGTCTCCTTTGTTATCTTGGTCAGAGTTCTATAAGGCCTTTATGGCTAATTTCTTTCCACAGAGTGACGTAGAACATCGTAAGGAGCTGTTCACTAGGCTTATGCAGGGATCCATGACTGTATCTGAGTATAAGACCCATTTCCATGAGCTTTCTCCATTTGGGGCTATGATCATGCCTATCGAGCCTAACAGAGTCTGTAGGTTTATTTAAGGATTGCGGAAAGAGTTTAGAGAGACGACTGAGATATTAGTTCCCAGTGGTCGAACATTCAAGGCTATTCTAGACTATGCCCACACCGTAGAGGATTTGCATCATCATGATCCAGGGGCCAAAGATAAGAGTCCTCAATATCAGGGTAGCTACAGTGGTTCTCATCATGGTTTTAAAGGTTCAGGCTAGTGGGGCTGAGGTTATTAGCCACAGAAGCACAAGGTCAGTCTAGTCGATTGGTTTAGGCATTACTTCAATCCTCTGGTGGGTCTCAGTTTGAGCAGGGTCAGAGTAGCCAGGAGGGCTATAGTAGTTAGTCTTCGAGAGGTACCGCTTCTAGGGAATCAGGTCATGGTGGCCACACAGCTTCTTCTAGTTCATCTTGACAATTTAAGTCATCAAGGCCTTGCTATGATTATGGTGTTGTTGGTCATTATGTTAGAGATTTCCCCCAGTGAGGTACAGTTCAGCCAGCCACTCAACCGGCTCAGCCTATCCGTGCAGTTCAGCCTCCAGCTAGAGAGAGTAGTGGTCAGGCTAGAGGTGGTGCCCAGCGTGGTAGGATAGGTGGTAGGGATGGTGGTCAGTCAGGAGGTGGTTGTGGTTAATTTTATGTGGTCCCTCAGAGACCAGAGGTAGAGGCCTTGGATGTTGTGATCAGAGGTATAATTTATGTATGTCGATAGCTAGTTATTGCTTTATTTGATCCTGGATCTACTTGATCATATGTTTCTGCCTACTATTTGCCTTGTTTGGGGTTGGCTAGTGAGCCATTATCTGTACCTGTATCTATTTCAACCTCAGTAGGAGATTCTTTAGTAGTGGATCGAATTGTGAGGTCATGTATGATTTCTGTTGGAGATATTGAGACTTGGGGTGATTTGATGATTAGACTTTGATGTAATTCTGGGTATAGACTGGTTATCCCCTCTCCGTGCGGTTTTGGATTTCTATGCCAAGATTATTACCATAGTCATGCCCGACGTATCCCTGGTTATATGGCAGGTTTCTATCAGCTACACACCGTCTGGGATCATCTCCTATCTTCAAGCTAGAAAGTTGATTTCTCACGGGTATTTGGCTTATCTAGCATATATCTTAGATACTAGTGCCAAACCTTCTTCCCCTACTGACCTGCTAGGCCTTCCACCTGAGAGAGATATTGACTTTGCTATTGAGTTAGAGCCAAGCAGCAGGCCTATTTCTATTTCTCCTTACCATATGGCTCCAACTGAGTTTAGAGAGCTCAAGGAACATCTCCAGGACTTGTTAGCTAAGGGTTTCATTAGGCCGAGTATATCACCGTGGGGTGCCCCATTTTTATTTGTGAAGAAAAAAGATGGGTCGATGCGGATGTGTATTGATTATCGGTAGATGAATAAGGTGATTGTGAAGAATAGGTATCAAATGCCAGGGATTGATGATTTGTTTGAGAAGCTTCACGGTTCAGTCATGTTTTTGAAGATTGATCTGAGGTCCGGCTACCACCAATTGAGGATTAGGGCATAGGACATCCCTAAGACAACATTCAGAACACGTTATGACTATTATGAGTTCCTGGTGATGTCTTTTAGGTTGACTAATACCCTGCAGCTTTCATGGACTTGATGCACAGGGTGCTTAGCCTGTATTTAAACTCATTTGTGATAGTTTTCATAGACAACATCCTGATATACTCGTGGAGTAGAGATGAGCATGAGCAGCACTTAAGGATTATACTCCAGACTTAAAAAGATCATCGGCTTCATGTCAAGTTCTCAAAGTGCGAGTTCTGTATTGAGTCAGTTGCATTCCTATGACACATGGTGTCTATCGATGGGATTAGAGTGGACCCGGGGAAGATTTTAGTTATTCGTGATTGGCTGAGACCTATTACTCCTACCAAGGTTTGTGATTATATTGTATTATCAGGGTACTACAGACGGTTCATCAAGGGGTTTTCTTTCATCGCATCACCCTTGACTATGCTGACTAGAAAGGATATCCCATTTCAGTGGTCGAATTAGTACGAGGACAGCTTTCAGAGGCTTAAGGCCTTATTGACTTTAGCTCCAGTGTTGACTTTTCCAATTGAGGGTCAGGGCTTCTCCATTTATTGTGATGCTTTCGGGGTTGGTCTTGGTTGTGTGTTGATGTAGCAGGGTCATGTGATAGCATATGCATTGAGGTAGCTGAAGATTCATGAGCATAACTACCCCACTCATAACTTAGAGTTGACGGCACTAGTTTTCACGCTCAAGATTTGGAGGCACTACTTATATGGGGTTCACTGTGAGATATTCATCAATCATCGTAGTCTTTAGTACATCAAGAGTCAGCGAGAGCTGAACTCGAAGTAGAGGAGATGGATTGAGTTACTGAAGGACTGTGATTTCACCATTCTGTATCATCCGGTCAAGGAAAATATGGTAGCGGATGCCTTGAGTCAGAAGACAGTGAGTATGGGCCTCCTAGCTTCACTTTTAGTTTCGGAGTGACCGTTGGCCTTGGACATCTAGTTCTTGGCTAACTGTTTGGTTAGGCTTGACTTGTTATATCCTAGCAGAGTTCTTGCCAGTATTGAGGTTTGTTCTACTCTAGTTGACCAGATTAAGGATCAGTGGTTGTGTGACCTTCATATCAGGTGGTTCGGGGTGAGGCCAGCTAGGCTACATTGGGTTCTGATGGTATTTTGAGGTTCGACAGTCGTCTTTGTGTTCTAAGAGTTGGGGATTTGATTTAGTTGATACTCCATGAGGCACATTATTCTAGATACTCCATTCATCCTAGCACAACCAAGATGTATAGAGATTTGAGATAGCTTTACTTGTGGAGTGGTATGAAGCGAGACATAGCGGAGTTTGTATCTCGGTGCATGAATTGTCAGCAGGTTAAGTTTGAGCACATAAGACCTGGTGGATTGATGGAGCGACTTCCCATTCCTTAGTGGAAGAGGGAAGGGATTACTATGGATTTCGTAGTTGGGTTGCTTTGTACTTCTCAAGGGTTTGACTCCATTTGGGTGATTGTTGATTGGCTGACTAAGTCAACACACTTCTTGTAGGTCCAAACTACTTACAGTGCAGAGAGGTTGGCTCATCTTCACCTTCACGAGATTGTTCGGTTACATGGGGTCCCAGATTCTATCATTTCAGACTATGACACTTAGTTCACATCTCGATTCTGGAGGGCTATTCAGCGAGACTTGGGTATGGAGGTTCAGCTTTTTACCGCATTCCACTCTCATATAGATGGCCAGTCTGAGAGGACTATTCAGGTCATGGAGGACATGCTTCGTGCCTGTGTTCTTGACTTTATGGGTTCTTGAGATCAGTTTGTGCCTTTGGCTGAGTTTTCTTATAATAATAATTTTTATTCGAGCATTGGCATGGCACCTTTTGAGGCTTTTTATGGTAGGCATTGCAGATCGTTGATTGGTTGGTTTGATGGGTTGAAGTCTAGGCCCCAGAGTATGACTTGCTTCATGATTCCTTAGACCGAGTCAGAGTGATTCAGGACATACTTTGGGCAGCTCAGAGTAGGCAGAAGATCTACGTTGATCATAGACTTTGTGCCTTAGAGTTCAATGTTAGTGACTTGGTATTTCTCCGTGTATCGCCCATGAAGGGCGTGATGAGATTTGGTAAGCGGGGAAAGCTTATCCCCAGGTACATTGGGCCATTTGAGATTCTTCATAGGGTTGGTAGTGTTGCCTATCGGTTAGCTTTGCCTTTGATGTTTTTTGCTTAACACCCAGTTTTCCACGTATTGATGTTATGATGGTATGTTCCAGACCAGTCTCATGTGTTGCAGTGGGACACGGTTCAGTTGGATGAGATTTTGGCCTTTGTTGAGGAGACAGTAGCTATTTTGGCCAGAGATTTAGGAGACTGAGATCTAGGGAGATTCAGGTTGTTAAGATTCAGTAGAGGCACCATCCAGTTAAAGAGGCTACCTGGGAGACTGAGAGAGAGATGCGGGCTCAGTATCCACAACTGTTTGAGCCTTCAGGTACTTCTTTGTCCTTGACCTTCGAGGACAAAAGTCCTTTTTAGTAGTGGATAATGTAATGACCCTTCCGATTATTCCAGCATTTACACTTTTCCTGTACTGTTAAAGCTTGCCTGTAGTGGTCCCAATTCATTTATGGCTTGCTGGGATCGGTGATTCAGTTCCCTGGCTGTTCATTTGGTCGTTATGGTTGTTTCCCTATTTTAGAGCTTTAACTTAGAAATTCATTGACTTTAGTCAATATTCTTAGCTAACATGCTCGGAATTGAATTTTGACAATTCTGTTAGCTCCGAAATGTGGAGTTTGGTCTAGTTGAACCTTTAGTCGAGGCTTGAGAACTTTCAGTGTGGGTTTTATGTTGCTCTTTCTATTTTCAGGCCTTTTGGAGTTGAAAGTGTGACTTGGGTAATATTTCGATGATCGGAGCGTCAGATTCAAAATCCGATGATTCCATCAGCTCCAGAATGTTGAGTTTGGGTTAGGTAGGTGATTGGTTTGGGCCCCGAGTGAGCTGGGCTCATTTCGGGTGTTTAGTTGAGTTTAGTTAGTGTTGACTTGGGTCAACATTCCTCAAAAACGACCTCGTATGGAAGTTTCATCAATTCTGTTGAGTTTGGAAGGTCATCTCCACTCAAATAGCATTATTGGTGTTTTAGTATCGGGTTCCGATTGTACCCAGAATACCGCATAAAAGTTCTTAGCATTGCTGGTTTTTCTGTTGCAGACACTCTTTAGCGCGATCGCGCCAAGGCCAGCGCGATAGCGCCCAAGTGACTGCCACCCGCTTGCGCATTTGTGCGGTGCCTACACGATGACACCTTAGCGCCTAGTCGCCTGCTCCTTCAGCGCGATGACGCTCATTTGGCGCAATGGCACCTCAGCGCCTGGCCTCCTCTTGTGCTATAGCGCTCCTCTAGCGCCATCCTGGCCTGCGTCCATCCCCTATAAAACCCCTTTTCTTCGTTTTTCAGCTTCCATTTCTTAAATTTCCCAACTCCAAACTCATATTTCTCTCAACCAAATTGCTCCCATCAGTTCCAAGCTTGCGAAATCCTTCAAATTGTCGGGTAGTCTAGCTTTCTCATCCTTTGGTAAGTCTCTATCTTCCCCAAATTTCTTCTCATTAAAGTTCAAGACCTCCATTGTTGTGTGGTCTTAAAGCTTGAGTTTCTTGGTTTGTAGTTGCTCCTTTTGGCTTGATTGTTCGTAATTGCGGAGATTTCAGTCCGTTAGTTTGTTTTTCTCACCGTGGTAAGTATTTCTTGCTTTAATTTCCAGTTCCATTCTTGAATTTTTCCTTCTTTAATTTGTTAATTGGGCAGGCTGTTTTGTGCCTCTTTTCTGGGCCAAATTTGCTCAAATTTGGAGCATGCGCTCACGGGAGTAGTGTGTTCAACGTGCAACTTTCAATTTCTGATTTCAGGTTATAGGCCTCGCAGGCCCTCTTTTAACTCAGACTTTTACCTGGCTATAACTATAGCATTATGGGTATCGTTAGACTCATTTTGACATGTGGTTCATGCTTTTGATAGTTTGATATCCATTTGGAGCTTCTCGGAGCGGTTCAGTCTCAAACATCGTCATTCCAGCAGCTTATCATTGGACGACAAGTAGGTTATGGTTTAACTCTTTTAGACTTTAAATATATAGGATATATTTGTACTAACTAGCATCCTTTGGTTGGGTTTATTAGCTTGGTACCCAAGACCTTGTTCTCTTCTTCATGTCCAACTTATTTTGCTTTCTCCGATGATTGTAGTATTCATGGTAGATAATATTATCACCCTTGTGTTCCTGTGTGACCATGTTTTGACTTTGGACCATAGATGGTGGATTATTTGGAAATTTCTGTGAGTCTTGGACATCGATATTGCGATCTTAGGTTGTTTATCAGTGTTGTAGAGTGATTGGAGCTTGTGCAGGGCCAATAGGTTGATTGTGAGCTGTTGGGCTACTGTTTGTGATTGAGTATGCCATTATCATGCATATAAGAGGTTTTTCACATCTTTTACTATGGTTTTGGCTTCGTACCTATTATTGATGGTTTTCTAAACCTTACATGGCCTCGGGGGCCCATTTTGGTAAAAATGGTTGTAAAAAAGGGGTTTGGAACTATTTTCATGGATCTTCTTGGGGTAAGAAAGTTAAAAGGATGATTTTATCACTATTTTCATACTTATACTAGACTTGGATGGGCCGTAGTTCTAGATTTGATTTCCTATTGATTGAGATGGTACTAGACTCGGTCAAACCAAGCCACAAATGGGTTTTTACTATTATTTTAAACCTGGTTATGTCCGAGCATCCTTGTTGGGATTTTTGAGACTTGATTCACTGATTCAGAACCGGGTAGAACCTTGGGCATGCATTTTTGAGATCTGATGACTTATTTAGATCCGGCTACACTCCAAATGATTACATTAAGGTTATGAGATTTAGTATGTGGTCTACGGGTAGACCTCCATGGACCCTGTCATTCTGGACCAAGAGCTATCTGCCGAGGGTGGCTGGAGAAGGGTTGTATGGTGGAGTTGAGGTACTCAGAGGAATCCCTTCCATGATCCTGCCTCTATTGGGCCTTTTAGGTATCGGAGAGGGTAACGCACGGCACTACTTTCACTTGGTTTCAGCATATCATATCATATCATCCATTTGTATGATATTCCACCCTTGTTTGATGTTTTCTTAGTGTATGCTCAGGTAGTATGGGATGCTCGAGGGTTTGTCTTCACTTGTTTGTGTTCTTCGAGTGTATGGGAGCCCAGTGGAATTGTAGATAGAATTATTGTTACTCTATCGAGATATTGGTCCTTGTGGTGATTACATATGATGATTGGATATTGAGGGTTGTATTATATGCATTTGGTTCACTTGATAAGTTGTATTTGGGCTACCAGTTGATTCTTTCCTAACTTGAGAGTAGTATTATTAGCATGGCTTGGTTATTAATCTTGTTTTTTAGGCATGTTATCGCTTTCTTCTTTCCTCCTCCCCTTTTTACTTAAGGTTACCGGTATACTACTTGTTTCTAAAACTCTCTCTATATATATATATATTGTTATTGCTAGGATCCCAGGTGCGTTATTTCCTTCTTTCACCTGTGTCTGTTATATATACATTCTTGTAGCTAGCCAAGTATGTCGTTTCCTTCTTGTATCCTCCTATGCTAGCTTTTGTGTACTTATTCGTTGTTTTCTGTGACTACTTGCTTCTCTTCTTCTATATTACTGCTCTTATATCTTATATGCACCTAGTCGGCCTATGATACCTACTGGGTACCCGTTGCTTAGCAATTGGTGCTCGTACTACACTTTGCATATTCTTGGTGCAGATCCTAGTATGGATAGTCATTGTTGATCCGTTGGAGACTCGTGCGGCATGACTTTTGGAACATTCGAGACTGAGGGTGAGCTCTTGGCGATTGGAGCTTAGCTTTTAGTTCATCTTTTGTATTATGTACTCTTTTACTATTCAGAGACATATGTATATATATACTTTTGGACCTTTTGTACTCTGTTGATGCAGTTCCGACTCTTATACTATTATACCAGGTTTTGGGTTCGGTTTAGCTTCCTCTTATGTATTCCTATTGCTTATTTCCTTATCTTGTTCCCTCGATTCCGCATATTTATACTGCTTCTTCTTCTTGCTTGTTAGATAGTAACCCATTACTAACCATTCCGGGCTACGGGAATTGGTTCGCCTACTGGAGGTTGTAGGTGCCATCATGACCGAGAAATTGGGTCGTGACACCCCAACTAGTCATGACCTGCAGGGACCCTAGGTGTCCATGTACCATACAAGTGTAGTACCCGATCCATCACATAACCGCTCGTCCATAAGCTCACATAGGACTCGAGCCACTCATTATCAAAATAGTGTATATTCTCAATCCTCATCAACACATCTCAGTATGTTCACCACTCAATTATCTCTCAGGATAATAACAACAACTACACAATGAATATCACAAGTGCACATCACTATCATAGATCATTTAAAGACAAGATTCAACAGTTTAACAACTTATTCATGCAAGCATTATCAAGCCAACAATATCAATCACACACTATGTCCGAAGACCAATCAAGCATGCTTTATTAACTCATAAAGACATACAAGCGACTAAAGTCTAACTTCACATAAACGATAGCTTACCTCAACCAAAGACCTTGAACGAGCAAGCTAATTTGCATGAGCCTTTTCTCAATGCCTCAAAATTCTTTAAGTCTAAAATAAGCAAATACAAGAGCATTCAATTAACTACTCTTCAAACAATAGCTTTGAAAATTCAAACCCACTTAATTCTTCCCTTTGTCAAGGTCTAAAACATTACCCAAGGGTTAACACATCATAGTCTAGTTCCCCGATATTCACATTATCTTAGTCCATAGAGTTTCTACTCCCTCAATCCCCTTTAAAATAGTTTTTATGCTAAAGGTACCATTTTTGTTGAATTCTAGGTCCCCATTCACCACAATTTATATCTAAAAACATCAATTTCATGCTAAGAAGTGTTAATTTATCACTTAGAATCATAGTAGATGATAATTACATCTACCCATAGGTTTTTCCAAAAAAAATCATAGTTCTAAGGTTCTAACCAATAAAATACCATTAAGATCATCCCCATCAATTCTAGGATGTTAGATGATTATTAGATGGAATAATTGATGGAGTAAACTTACCTCGAAGAGAAAATAGCCCTAGCCTTGAGAAAATCGCCTCTCTAGAGTTCTAGAATGAGTTTTTATCATTATGAGGTGAAAACTCAAAAGACTAACTCAAGTTGCATATTCTACCTTGCGTCATTGCTGTAGCATACACATCTTCATTGCAGTGGACTCACTATGGCAACCAAGGACCCGCTATGGTGAGCCTTGCCAATTTTGTTAACTCTTAGTACGGTGAATCTCCGACCGCTATAGCGGTCTTGCTGCAGCAGAAATCCCACCACTGCAATAGTTCCTCGTAGCCAAAAACTCGGTAAAAACTGTATAGCCTCATTTCACAACATAAATCTCAATTTTAAGACATCACGACACAAACCAGTTGTGGCAACCACTGTAAACACTAGATAAAAACTCATTTGTAGTCTCAGAATCCCCTACGGGGGTCTAGATAACTAGTTCACCCCTTAACGATATACAACACAACACAATGAATAAGAGTTAATCATGATTACATAATGTTTTCAGTTTTTACACCTCCACACATTTGAGTTTTTATTAGCCCAACTTACCACAGGGACTCTAACAAGGTTACTATGACCCTAACCACCTCATAATGACTGGATAGGTCATTATATCAGATACTAATCAAACCACTATTCATCCCTGAATGTATAAGAAGGGAAAATAAGAGAAGAATTACCTGAATCAGCGAAAAGTTGGGAATACTTGCTACGCATATTTGATTCGGTCTTCGAAGTAGCCTCCTCAACAGTACGGTTCTTCCACTAGACCTTCATAAATTCAATCTACTTGGATCTCAACTTACGAAACTATCTATCTAAGATAGACACAGGTTCGTCTTCATAGGAAAAATTTTCATCAAACAAGACAAAATCCTAGCGAATAATATAATTACCATCACCATGATACTTTTTCAACATTGGAACATAAAACAGTAGGTGAACTCCTGACAAACCTTGATGAAAAGCCAATTCATAGGACACCTCTCCCACACATCTAAGAACTTCAAATGAACAAACATACCTTGGACTAAGATTACCTCACCTTCCAACCACATCACACCTTTCATGGGTGAAACCTTGAGAAAAACTTGCTCTTTTACCATGAACTCTATATCCTGGACCTTCTAGTCTGCATAACCTTTCTGCCTACTCTGGGCTTCCAAGAGCTTAACCTGAATCACCTTCACATTACCAATGACTAACTCAAAACATCAGTACCCCATAGCCTCACCTCAAAAGCATCAAATCAACCAATAGGAGATCTATATCGCCTCCTATACAAAGCCTCAAATGGATCCATAGAAATACTTGAGTGATATCTGTTATTATAAGCAAACTCCGCAAATGGCAAAAACATTTCCCAGTGACTACCAAAATCTATGACACAAGCACGAAGCATATTTTCTAAGACCTGAATCATCTGCTTAGACTGCTGTAACACCCCAGAAAATTCTAAGCCTAGAACTAGCCCAAAATCCTAAGTGTTCAGTTGTCACAACCTAGAACAGGATTAACATACCAAGTCCACGAGCCATGGAATGGTCTCGTGGAAGAAATCTTCTATATTAGACCTCAGGTCTTGATCCATGAGAGGGATCCATGGAGCATGGACCAGACCACAGGCCATGAGTCCTCTTCGTGGAAATCAAACCTATAGAGTCCCCATCCTGCCCAAAACCATGACCAGCTTCCACAAACCATGGAAGGATCCACAGGCTATAGATGGTGGTCATGACAATTAGACCCACATCTTGTCAAAAGTCTCAGGAACCACGATAGGTTTCCATGTCTCATGGAACCATCCACAGACCATGGTTCCCATCTATGGAACCCAGTTCACAAAATTCTCAGCTTTTTAATTAAGTCTTTCCAGGGGTATTCCAGACCTTTCCTGTATTTTTAAAAACTAAACCATATTATTTTAACTATTCTAAGACTAGTTATTAAGCCTAAAACTACCCAAAATCCCCCATTCTCTCTAAAATCATCCGACACTTAGCAAAACAGAAAAAGGAAGCGTCTTCTTCTTCTCAAAAGCAAGTAGAAGGGTTCTTAAACTTCAATACCCAAGACCAAGGATTTCACAAAGGTTTTTGCTCTCAGGTATGTGGGAATTCATCAATGGGTATCCTTTCACCTATTGAGTCCCTAAGTTAATTCAGTTCTTCAGTTTCAATTTAGTATTAAGAGCCTAGGGTTTCTAAATTTTATGGATCCCTTGTATTTCGGCCTCCTTGTTATGTATGAATGTTTATTGCATATTTCTTCGAAGTCTAGCATCATTGTATACTCATAATTCTCAAACCCTCAATATGTTGTATAATTCATGTCTTTGAACTATGATTATGAATTGCATATTATATTCAAATTCTAGAACTGTTATAAGTAATTCAATTTCTCGGGATGGTGGGTTATGAACACCCAATCAGTTTAGGATTTTATGCATTTTTAGTCTGATACTCAGTCCTTTAGAATTACATGATTAAAATACTGTAAGTTTTAGCATTATTTTTCATTCTTAAAAAGTCAGTATTTTTAAGCTATCCAGTATGTTAGTTTATTTACATATTCAGTTTGGAGTAGTACTTAGCAACGAGCGGACGTGGGGATGAAGGCTCACCCATCAGTATGGCTGATACCTTTAGAAGAAGTCCTTAAGTCCCAGAACAACAGCTCCACCGTAGGTTTTAAAGGGTAATCTATTACATTAGGCTTAAAACCTTAGTTCTTTTAAATATCAAATTAGTGGATCCACTCCACCCAATGTTCGTACACTTGGCAAGGTATAAATACCCTCCCAGCCAGGGTTATAGGTTGGCCCCAGAGTTAGATCAACTTTGGATATGTCAGTTAATAGTAGATCCCACAGTTCAGACTCAGTTAGTGCATGACCTTATAGTCAATTATTCAGTTATGTATTGTTCAGTTACATGTTTATCTACCTGATCATTGCATCAGTTTACTTGTTTCAATTTCATGATTCAGTTTATCCTTTTATGTTCAGTTATTTTCTTATGTCCAGCATAATAGAATAGTGCATACCCCACATGCTTAGTACACTTCAAGTACCGATGCATACTTTTGTGCTTCATCCTATCATGATGTAGGTTCAAGCGCTCAGCATCCAGATCATGGTTAGTATGATTTTCTAGTCTTCTCAGCAACAGAGTTGGTGAGTCCTCATATTTTGAGGATAAGATTTATATTCATTTTACTTAGTCAGTTATTCAGTTTTCAGATGATTAGAGTTAGCTGGGGGGGCTTGTCCCAGCAACTCATCTTATTAGAGGATTTCAAACATAAAGTCAATTTTCAGCTCTTCCAGTCAGGTTATATTTCAGAATTATTATACTTATATTTCGATATACTATTTCATATTCCTAGACTTATATTATTACACCAGTTTAGCTTCCGCTCAGATATTATTTTAATCAGAATGTTTACTATATGCCAGACTATGGGTTAGCTTGGGGTCACTTGTGGCTCTAAGCATCATGTCACATCTAGAGGTAGCCCAGTGCATGACTTAGTATCAGAGCATTAGGTTCAAGAGCCCTAGGTGTCTGAAATTCACATCAATTAGAGTATTTTTCATGGGTGTGAAGTGTGCCACACTTATGAGAGAGAGGCTATGAGATATTTTTATTAAAACTTCACTTTTTTCTATTTCATATAGTGCGATAAAGTGTGAACTCTAGTTGATCTCCTTCTAACTCATGCTCTATGCATTACAGAAAATGCCTCTCAGAAGAGCAAATAGAAGGAGGAACGATAATAAAAATGGAAACTAGCAAGCACCACCCATCCTAGTATACCCTTTGAATTAGCAAGTCACTCATGCCGATTTCAGGGCTGCTTTTTAGGTGCTATCTCAAGCCGTGACTACTCAAGTGAACTAGCATATTCTTGAACCAATCAACCCGCAGAATAATACAGCAGGAGCTAGATTACATGACTTCACTCGGATAAATCCTTTTGAGTTCCATGTTCTAAGGCTGAGGAGGATCCACATGAGTTCCTTGATGACATCTAGAAAGTTACTGAGATCATGGGTGTCACTCCAGTTGAGAGTGCAGACTTGGCTACCTATCAGTTGAAAAAGAGTGTCTCACACTTGGTATAAGCAGTGGAAGGAAGCTATGGGTGTATATGCAGGCCCAATAGATTGGGATCACTCTATGACTGCATTTCTGGACAGGTTCTTCCCACTTGAATTAAGGTAAGTCAAGGTTTAGGAGTTTATCAACTTGAGGCAAGGTGACATGAATGTGAAGGAGTATTTCTTTAAGTTTACTCAGCTTTCAAAGTATGCTCTGACAATGATGGATGACTCTATAGCCCGCATGAGTAAGTTTATGTCAGGTGTTTCTGAAGATATGGTCAAAGAATATAGAACTTCCATGCTGGTTAAGAAGATGGATATCTCCAGGTTGATGACTCATTCCTAACAGATTAAGGAGAAAAAGATCAAGGAGAGGGAAATAGACCATAAGAGGGCCAGAACAAGTAACTTTAGTAATTCTCAGCAGAGGTGAGATGGTGGTAACTGCTCTCAATTCTGCCAAAAATCATTAGCTCTAGCCCCATCCTCTGCTAGTACCCATGTTCCCAAGTTCAGACATGATAAGCAGGATAGGCACCAAGCTCTATGTCTCAGGGTAGTGTCACTAGTGGATGTACTCATACGGTGTGCAAGAAGTGTGGTAGGAACCACCAAGGTGAGTGTATGACCGGTAGTGGAAATTGTTTTGGGTGAGGAAAGCCAGGTCATAAGTTGAAAGAGTGCCCAATGGCTTCACTGAGAGGCAGGGATGCTTTCCAGTAAAATTAGACTAACTCCTCAGCAGCTCCAGTAAAGTCGCTCGACTCAGTAGGGTGCCTCATCTAGTGCAGGTGGTGGTCAGCGCCAAAATAGAGTTTATGCTCTCTAGACTCGACAGGACCAGGAGGATTCCTCCGATGTGGTTATGGGTACATTAAGAGTCTTTCATATTAATGTATATGGATTGTTAGATCCTGGAGCCATACTTTCTTTTATGACCCCTTATATAGCAGTAGACTTTGGTGCCAATCTAGAAATCCTCCCAGAACCTTTCTCAGTATCTACTCTAGTTGGTGATTCAGTCATAGCTAGACGGGTATACGAAAATTGCGTGATCACTATTTCTCAGAAAGTCACCTCAGCTAATCTTATAGAGTTAGATATGACTGACTTTGATGTTATTCTAGGCATAGACTAGTTACACTCTTGTTATGCCTCAATCGATTATAGAACCAAGGTTGTTTGGTTCTAATTTCCAAATGAGCCAGTCTTAGAGTGGAAGGGTAGTACCTCAGTGCCTATAGGTCGATTTGTCTCTTACCTTAAAGCCAGGAAAATGATTTCCAAAGGGTGTATCTACTATCTTGTTTGAGTTAGGATTCAGATTCTAAAACCCCAACTCTTCAATCAGTCCCTATGGTTAATGAATTCCCAGGAGTGTTTCCAGAAGATCTACTTGAAGTTCCTCATGAGTGAGAAATTGACTTTGAAATAGATCTCCTTCTAAATACCCAACCTATTTCAATTCCACCTTACAGAATGGGTCCATCCGAGATTAAGGAGTTAATGGAACAACTACAATACCTTCTAGATAAGGGTTTTATCAGGACCAACATCTCTCCATGGGGTGCTCCTATTCTTTTTGTGCGTAAGAAAGATGGTTCTCTTAGGATGTGCATCAACTACCGTCAGTTGAACAAAGTCACAATTAAGAATAAGTATCCCATTCTCAGGATTAATGACCTATCAACCAGCTTCAGGGTGCCATTTGCTTTTCTAAGATAGACCTCAGGTTTGGCTATCATCAGTTCAAAGTCAAAGAGTGTGACATGCTGAAGACAGCCTTCATAACTTGGTATGGTCACTATGAATTTGTAGTTATGTTTTTCGGACTAACAAATGCTCCTACAGCTTTTATAGATTTGATGAACATGGTGTTCAAGAAGTACTTGGACATGTTTGTCATTGTCTTCATTAATTACATCCTTGTGTATTCTCGGAATGAAAAAGAGAATGCAAATCATTTGAGGGTAGTATTGTAAACTCTCAAGGATCGCCAATTATTTGCCAAGTTTAGTAAGTATGAATTTGGGTTGAAGTCAGTTGTGTTCCTTGGTCATGTGGTTTCTAGTGAGGGCATCTGAGTAGATTTGCAGAAGATAGAGGTAATGAAGAACTGGTCTAGACCCACTTCTCCAACAGACATTAGAAGCTTTTTGGGTTTGGATAGTTACTACAGGAGATTTGTTGGGGGATTTTCATCCATACCTGTCCCATTGACCAGATTGACTCAGAAAATGGTTAAGTTACAGTGGTCATATGAGTGTGATAAGAACTTCCAAGAGTTAAAGACCAGGTTGACCACAGCTCCAGTTTTAACCTACCAGAGGGTGTGGATGGATTTTTTGTGTATTGCGATGCATCTAGATTGGCTTGGGTTGTGTTCTGATTCAGCATGGTAAGGTTGTTGCCAATGCCTCCAGAGAACTTAAGATTCATGAGAAGAACTACCCAACTCATGACCTTGAGCTTGTAGCGGTTGTTTTTGCCTTTAAAATTTAGAGACACTGCTTGTATGGTGTCCATGTGAATGTGTTTACTGATCATTAGAGCCTATAGTACGTATTCACCCAGAAGGAGTTGAATCTTCACTAGATAAGGTGGCTTGAGTTCCTCAAAGATTATGATATAAATGTGCTCTACCATTCAAGTAAGGCCAATGTAGTAGCTGACGCACTTAGCAGATTGTCCGTGGGTAATGTGTCACATATTGAGGAAGAGAATAAAGAATTAGCTAAGGATGTTCATAGGCTCTCTTACTTAGGGTTTTACCTTACAGATACAGTGGATGGTGGTAGTATAGTTCAGAAAGGGTCAGAATCTTCTTTGGTAGCCGAGGTAAAGGAGAAGCAAGATAGTGATCCTATCTTACTTCAGTTGAAAGGTGCAATCCATCAGCAATGAGTAGAGGTTTACTCCCAATGGGGAGATAGTGTACTTCTTTATCGGGGTCTATTATGTGTTCCTAATGTATATGAAATGAGATAGCGTATCTTGACAGAGGCTCACAGCTTAAGATATTCTATTTATCCTAGTGCCACCAAGATGTATCATGATCTATGGGAAGTCTACTGGTGGAATAGCATGAAGAGGGACATTACAGATTTCACGACCAAGTGTCCTAACTATCTACAAGTGAAAGTAGAACACCAAAGACCGGGAGGTATGACTCAGGATATTGGAAGTGGGAAGTTATCAATATAGATTTAATTAGAAGTTTACCGCGTACTTACCGATAGCATGACTCTATTTGGGTGATAGTAGATAGGGTGACTAAGTTAGCTAACTTTTTAGTTGTCAAGACTACTGATTCAGCAGAGGATTATGCCAGGCTCAACATTTGTGAGATAATCAGGTTGCATAGGGTTCCCTAGTCTATTATCTCAGATAGGGGTACTCAATTTATATCCCAGTTCTGGAGATCATTTTAGAAAGGTCTTGGTACACTGGTAAATCTCAGCACAGCATTTCATCCATAGACGAATGATCAGGTAGAGCGTACTATCCAGACCTTAGAGGATATATTGAGGGCTTGTGTGATTGATTTCAAAGGTAATTAGGGTGAGCACTTATCTCTTATAGAGTTTGCCTACAATAACATCTTCCATTCTAGTATTCAGACGGCCCCGTATGAGGTAATTTATGGGGGGAGGTGTAAATCACATGTTGGCTGGTTTGAGGTAGGTGAAGCAGCCTTGATAGGGCCAAATTCGATTCATGAGGCTATGGATAAGGTTTAGCTCATTAGGGAGAGGTTGAAGACCGGTCAAAGTCGTCAGAATTCTATGCAAATGTGAGAAGAAAAGGCTTAGAGTTTGAGGTTGATGAATGGATTTTCCTAAATGTGTTACCTATGAAGGGTTTGATGAGATTTGGAAAGAAGAGAAGCTTATTTTCCTAAAGGTGTCACCCATGAAGGGTGTGATGAGATTTGGTAAGAAGATAAGCTTAGTCCCCGGTATGTAAGTCCCTACAGAATTCTGAGGAGAGTTGGCAAAGTGGCATATGAGTCTACCATGTTTCATTATTGAAGAAGTGTGTTGGTGATCCAGCATCAGTTTTCCATTAGAGAATGTGGGTGTGACGCACGAAGAGGTTCCAATTGAGATTCTTGATCGTCAGGTTCAAAGGTTGAGGAACAAGGAAGTCGCTTCAGTGAAAGTTCTTTTAATGAACCAGTCAGTTGAGGGAGCTACTTGGGAAGCAGAAACAGCTATGATGACCAAATACCCTCATCTCTTTCCTTCCAATTCAACTCTGCCTTGAGGTATTAGTTTCCTTATTTGTATCTCCCCTCAGTTTCATGTTCCCTCAGCTTTTCTAGCATTTTCAGCATGCCTTCATGTTCTTAGAAATCAGATCAGTTAGAAATTAACCTTTAGAATTTAGTTGGTAGGGATTGCAGCTCTTTCCCTTCAAACTCAGCTTGGTTAGTCTTCATTCGAGGATAAATGATCCCAAGGAGGAGATATTGTAACACCCAAGAAAATTCTAAGCCTAGAACCAACCTAAAAATCCTAAGGGCATGTTTGGAAAGCCACCCTGGTAATTGGATTTGGTATAATTGGGTGTAATTACACAGTTTGGCATGTTTGGTTGGCCAGGTAACTACTTGGTCAGCAGGTAATTGGGTGTAATTGGCAGGCGTTAATTATACTCTGCAATTCACAGCTATTCACAGGGGAGAGCTGTGAATTGCTGGTAATTACATGGTGTAATTACAAGCTGATTACTTTCTAATTTCATCCTTTTATTTTTATTTTAATTTTAATTTTTTCATTTTAATTTATTTTTTATTTCTATTATTTTAAATTCATTTTTATTTTTATTATTCTAATCATTTTTAAAAATATTTTTTTTATTTTATGTTATTTATATTTCATTTTCTTCTCATTTCCAAACCTTTACTTCTTGTGATTCCATGTAATTGTTTGCATTATCAATTTTATATTTACTTTATGTTTATTTTTTGCATTTAGCATGATTTAGTTAGCATTCTAATTTTTAAATTAAAGTAGAATTCATTGTTGAATAAGGTTATATACTTGTGTTTTCCTTTTATTTTGAATCATATTTAGATACGTTATATTGAAATTTGACATAAGAGTATTATGTTAATTTTTTTGTTTTGAATTTTGAACTTATGTTATATTTCAGTTCCAATTTATTTGCTTAACTAGTATTGACTTGATATTTCACATTGCAAGTCATTCAATTTTTAGTTAGAATTGATAGATTATCTTTTTGTCAAATATTTTAATAATTTTATGACATTATATTTATAATATTAATCTTTTTGTTAAACATGCATTTCATGATGTTCTTAAAAATTATGTACTTTAAGTTTTTATGATTAATTTAATTAAAATATACTAATTTAAAAAATATAAATCAATTTTTTTTATAATATTAGTTAAGAATATATGTTTATTAATTAATATATTTCAAAAGACAATATATATATATATATATATATATATATGTATGTATTAAATATTTAATTTAATATTATTTATAAAGGCCTTTATTTGTTTAGTATAAATTTTTAATTTTTGATAATTAGCTTGTATTAAATTTTAATATAACCATGTGATTACACTTGTGCAACCAAACAGTACACTTGTAATTACACTGTAATTACATTGTGGCAACCAAACATGTCAATGTAATTACTAGGCTGATAATTACTACCCTAGTAATTACACCAATTCCAATTACCAGGTGGCTTTCCAAACAGACCCTAAGTGTTCAGCCGTCAGAGCGCAGATAAGGATTCACGGACCAAAGTCCACGAGCCATGAACTAGATCACGAGCCATGGAATGGTCTTGTGGAAGAAGTCTTGTAGATCAGACATCAGGTCTTGATCCATGAAAGAGATCCATGGACCGTGGATCAAACCACGGTCCGTAAGTCCCCTTCATGGAAATCAGACCTAAAGGGTCCCCATCCTGCCCGGAATCATGACCAGCTTCCACAGACCATGGAAAGGTCCACGGGCCATGGATGGTGGTCATGGAAATCAGACTCGCATCTGGTCAAAAGGCTCAGAAACCATGATAGGGTTCCACGGCTCGTGGAACCATCCATGGACCATGGTTCCCATCTATGGAACCCAGCTCGCAAAATTCTCAGCAGTTTTAATTAAGTCTTTCTAGGGGTATTCTATGCCTTTCATATATTTTTAAAAGCTAAACCATGTCGTTTTAACTATCCTAAGACTAATTGTTAAGCCTAAAATCACCCAATATCCCTCATTCTCTCAAAAATCATCTGACACTTAGCAAAATAGAGAAAGGAAGTGTCTCCTTCTTCTCAAAAGCAAACGCAGGGTTCTTCAACTTTAGGCCCCAAACCCAAGGATTTCACCAAGGGTTTGGCTCTCATGTATGTGGGAATTCATCAATGGATATCCTTTCACCCATTGAGTCCCTAAGTTAATTCAGTTCTTCAGTTTCAGTTTAGTCTTCAGAGCCTAGGGTTCCTAAATTTTATGAATCCCTTGTATTTCAGCTTCTTTTTTTTGTATGAATCTTTATTGCATATTTCATCGAAGTCTAGCATCATTATGTACTCATAATTCTCAAACCCTCAGCATGTTGTATAATTCATGACTTTGAACTATGATTATGAACTGCATATTCTATTCAGATTATAGAACTGTTATAAGTAATTCAATTCCTCAAAATAGTGGGTTATCAACACCCAATCAGTTTAGAATTTCATGCATTTTCAGTCAGATACTCGGTCCTTTAGAATTACATGATTAGAATTCTTTCAATTTTAGCATTATTTTTCATTCTCAGAAAGTCAGTATTTTTGAGCTATCTAGTATGTCAGTTTATCTACATATTAAGTTGGGAGTAGTACGTAGCAACGAGCAGACGCGGGGATGAAGGCTCACCCATCAGTTAGGCTGAGACCTTTAGTAGAAGTACCTAAGTTCCAGAACTATGGCGCCACCGTAGGTTATAAAGGGTCACCCATCAGATCAGGCTTGACATCTTAGTCCTTTTTGACATCAGATTAGTGGATCCACGCCAGCCAGTGTTCATACACTTGTCAAGGTATAAACACCCTCCCAGCCAGGGTTATAGGTTTGCCCCAGAGTTAGCTCAGCTTGGGGTATATCAGTTAATAGTAGATCCCACAGTTCAGACTCAGTTAGTGCATTACGTTGTAGTCAATTATTCAGTTATGTATTGTTCAGTTACATGTTTATCTACTTAGTTATTGCATCAATTTACTTGTTTCAGTTTCATGTTCAGTTTATCCTTTTATGTTCAATAATCTTCTCATGTTCAGCATAATAGGATAGTGCATATCTCGCATGCTCAGTATATTCAAAGTACTGACGCATACTTTTGTATTGCATCCTATCATAATATAGGTTCAGGTGCTCAATATCCAGATCACAGTTAGTATGATTTTCCATTCTTCTCAGCAGCAGAGTTGGTGAGTCCTCATATTTATATTCATTTTACTTAGTCAGTTATTCAGTTTTCAGACGATTAGAGTTATTTGGGGGGCTTGCCCCAACAACTCATCTTATTAGTGGCTTTCATACATAGAGTCAGTTTTCAGCTCTTACAGTTAGGTTATATTTCAGAATTATTATACTTATATTCTGAGATACTGTTTTATATTCCCAGATTTATATTATTACACCAGTTTAGCTTTTGCTCAAATATTGTTTTAATAAGAATGTTTAGTATATGTCAGACCATGGGTTAGCTTGGGGTCACTTGTGGCTCTAAGCACCATGTCGCTTCTAAGGGGTAGCCTCGGGGCATGACAACTGCCCATCGATATTAAGGTGAAATATTGCACTAAGATCTAACCTAGAACCCAACTCAGCATGCAAAGTCCTGCAGAAATTAGAAGTAAATTGTGTACCTCTATCTGAGACAATAGAAACTGAGACTATATGCAATCAAACAACTTCTCGAATGTACAACTTAGCCAACTTCTCTACATTATAAGTCACCTGAACTGTTACAAATTGTGCATACTTGGTCAACCTATCAACAATAACCCAGATAGAGTCAAACTTACCCAAGGTCTTTGAAAGACCAACCACAAAGTCCATTGCCATCCTTTCACAATTCCATTCAGGAATAGGCGTCCTCTGAAGTATGCCTTCAGGTCTTTGGTGCTCATACTTTACCTGCTGACAATTCAGACACTGCAAAGGAATCTACAATATCATGCTTTATCCTACCCCACCAATAGTGCTATCTCAGATCACGGTACATCTTGGTAGCACCAGGATGTATAGAATACCTCGACTTGTGAGCCTCTAACAAGACAGTCTTAATCAAATCATCAACACGGGGAACACACATATGCCTATTAATCCTTAATACACCCCCCATCATCAATCAAGGCCTCCTTGACCTCTCCATTCAAGACTTTATCACAAATCTTATGCAACTTAGCATCCCCAAACTATTTGGCGTTCATCTGCTCTAGAAATAATGACCTTGCCTCCACACAAGCCAATACTCCACCACATTCAGACATATCAAGCCTCATAAAACTGTTAGCTAGAGTTTGAAACTCTCTATCCAAAGGATGCCTTGTAGCCTCCAAACAAGCCAGGCTACCCATACTCCCAGACTTCCTACTCAAAGCATCAACTACCACATTTGCCTTACCTTGATGATATAAAATAGTAATGTCATAATCCTTAAGCAGCTCCATCTATATCTGTTGCCTCAAGCTAAGATCTCTCTGAGTAAACACATGCTACAAACTACGATGATTGATAAATACCTCACCACAGATACCATAAAGATTATGCGTCCAAATCTTTAGAGCAAACACCACCGCTGCCAACTCCAAGTCTTGTGCAAGATAGTTCTTTTCATGCACCTTCAATTTTCTAGAAGCATATGCAATGAACTTCTTATCCTGCATCAAAATAGTACCCAAACCAAAACGTAAAGCATCACAATAAATAAGTCCTTACCCTCTACACGCAATGCTAGGATAGGAGTCGTAGTTAATAAAGCCTTGAGCTTTTGAAAGCTCTCCTCACACTCATCAAACCTTTGAAATGGCATATCCTTTTGAGTCAAACAAGTCAGCTGAGAAGCAATAGAATAAAACCCTTTCACAAATCATCAATATTAGCTAGTCAGCCCCATAAAACTATAGATCTCTGGCACTGAAGTGGGCCTAGCCCAACTCTTAACTGCCTCCACTTTTTACAAGTCAACCATAATCCCCCCTCCTTCAAAACCATATGCCTGAAGCACATAGATGCCAACCAAAACTCGCAATAAGAGAATTTTGTATACAACTGCTTTTTTCTCGACAACCCCAACATAACTCTCAAATGATTCTCATGCTCCTCCTTATTCTTCGAATACGCCAAAATGTCATTAATAAACACAATCACAAATTCATCCAAATATGGAATAAATATACAATTCATCAAACTCATAAAAGCAGTTGGGGCATTAGTAGGCCCAAAATACATCACCGAAAACTCATAATACCCATACATGGTTCGAAAGGTTATGTTAGTAATATCTTCAACCCAAATATTAAGCTGATGATATTCAGATCTCAGGTCAATCTTACAGAAGACTGATGCACCCTAAAGCTGATCAAACAAGTCATCTATATGAGAAAGAAGATACTTATTCCAGATAGTGACTTTGTTCAGTTGGCGATAATTAATACACATTATCATACTCCCATCTTTCTTCTTTACAAATAATATAGGAGCACCACATAGGGAGGCACTCAGATGAATAAACCACTTACTAAGAAGGTCCTGCAATTGAACTTTCAACTCCCTTAACTCAGCCAGTCCCATTTGATATGGACGAATAGAAATAGGATGAGTCCCTGGCTCTAAATTAATACAAAAATCAATATCATGATCTGGTGTCATGCTAAGAATGTCAACGAGAAACCGTTCCAAGAAACTGACCCAATGGGTAGAACCTCTGTATTATTATCCCGAAGGTGCACCAAAAATGCAAGACACCTCCTCTCTACTAACTTCTTGGCATGATGAAAGATATAATTTTTTAGGAACAAGACTATAATAACCCTTTCACCCAAGCTTAGACATACCCAGCATAGCTATGGTAATTGTTTTAGCATTACAGTCAAAAATTACATGATACAAAAACAACAAACTCATCTTTAAAATGACATCAAAGTCGACCATATCTAAAATAACTAAGTCTACCTAGGTTTTATACCCCCTAAATGTTACAGGACATGAATGGTAGACCCTATCTACAATCACCAAATCACCAATAGAGGTTAAAACATGAACAAGAACATCAAGTGAATCATATATCATATCCATACCAATGGAAAAATATGTAGACACATAAGAAAATATGGATCCCGGATCAAATAAGATTGTATCCCTCTAGTCATAGACTAGAATAGTACCTGTGATAACTGTATCTGATGCCTCTGCCTCATGTCTGGCCAGAAAAGCATAGAAGTGAGTCCAATCACCTACTTCTGTATCTCTCTTGCCGGGCTAAGTACCACCCATACCAATATGACCACCACCTCGGTTAGGCTGGGTACCACCTCTACCTGTTGTATGGATACCCCACCCAAGCTGAAGACGTCCCTACCATGCTCTCCTACTTGCTGGAGCTGGAGCTTAGGGAGTCTGTTATTGGGCTAACTGACCACTCTATCTAAACTTGTGGCACCATCTCCAAATGTGCCTAACCTCACCACACTCATAACATGACTTATCCAAAGTGGGTCGTTGAGCTGAAGCTGAAAAAGTAGAATACCCACCATGATCTGAAGAATGCTACCTAACCCCTAACAAACCCCTAATTGATACTTGCATGGCTGACAGAATGGGGCATCCAAAGTACCCCTGAGAAACCAGGCCCTTAAAGAAGGAGCCATTGTAACTACCACTCTATTGGGCCCTCTGTAGTCTTCTCATAATTATCTTGCTTAACCCCCTCAACTTTCTAAACATACTAACCTAACTCTTGAAAAGTCATGCCGAAAGACACCAATTGAAGAGCTGATAGCTGAAGCCCCATATTCAACAAATCTATAAACCGATGGATTCTTTCCTCCACAGTGGGCAACAGCTGTAATGAATATTTAGATAGTGAGTGGAATTGGGCCTCATAGGATGCAATAGATAAACTACCCTGCTCAATGTTGGTGAACTCATCACACCTCCTACTATGCAAGGTACAGGGAACATACTTTTCCAAAAAGATAGAGTAAAACTGAGTCTTGGTCAATGAAGGAGATGCAGTTGGCCTACACTACACAAAAGCTCTCCACTACAACTTTACATCCCCAATAGCTGAAAAGTAATAAACTCTATACCATACCTCTCTACCTCCCCCATCTTGTGGAGCCTTTTATGACAGACAATAATAAACTCATATGCATCCTCAAATGCAATACCATAAAAGACTAGAGGTTTCATCATAGTGAACCTCCAAAATACATTGTGCTCATCTCTAGTCATCAATGGTCCAGTCACCAGTCTCGAAAATATCCTAGTTTTAGAAACTTCATCCATTTATGGAGCCACAATTGTTGCATAATGGACACCCAAATACTCATATGCCAGAGCAGTGAGAGCTACCTCAGACCATGCCAATCCGCTCAATAAAATTAATGCCTGCGCTAGAACATATAATGAAGCCAGGGTAGGTGCAACACCTTCCTGAGCTGGTGTTATTGCCTTCTCTTCTACCCCTTCTAAGTCCTCTGGTGGTGCAAGGGACTCTGACCTATCTCAAACCAGAATAACAGCATGAGCCCTGCCCCTGGCAGGCGCTGCTCCTCAATCTCTGCCTCTACCACCTCCTCTCGCTCGTCCTCCACCATAAGCTACAACCCCAATGGCTGGCTTGGGTGCCTCTGCTCTAGCCTCTACTAAATGTGTCCTCACCATCTGTGATAGAAAAGAATGAAAGAGATTAGATACTAATTTGGATTTCCAGATACCAACTAGAATCAAGTAATAGCATAAAAGAAAGAACGAATTGAGTTTTCCTAGTGTTTTGTAGCTTCTCGAAGAGCAGTATAGATGTCTTTATGCCATTCTGCAAGACTCTACTAGACATGTCCTTAGACAATGAGATCCACGAACCTAAAGCTTTGATACCAAATTTGTCATGATCCAAACCATCGTGAGTGGCACCTACACTAAACCCCTGATAAGCGAACCATATCTTACCAACTAAACCAAGCCTTAATCATTTAATTTAACACATATTAAGCATTCAAGATATAAATAAGAATTATCAAATATCAACTAAAATAAAATGTAGAAGTCTATCTATTACAAACCCCAAAATCCAAAAGTTATCGTATAAAGGACTCTAACTATCAATGTTTAAGAGTAGCAAAACAACTAATATATGAACAATGTATGAAGAAATAGACATCTGTCACTAGAAAAATCTATGGCAGCTTGAATAAGAGTAGCTCACCCTTAGATCAATCAACTAGTTGTGCTAAATGTGAGGTCATATAAAAGTCTCTGGAACAGAACATGCACTCAAAGAAAAGTGCAAGAGTAGCATCAGTACAAACACTATGTATAAGTAGGTATCATAGGCCTACTTAAATTAGTAACAATTATATATCATGATGCAAGTAAGACAAGTTCACAGATACAACAACACATAACCAAGAACTCAGGAGTTTAAGTAGTTAACAACAACAGGCACATAACCCAAACTCAGACATATCAATGTAAATCAACACCGAACATATAAGTCACCAAGACAAAAATTAGAAGTCATCACAAACTCTGTAATCATAATGTAATCATATCACAATCATGGAATCATATAATAATGATTTACAACTGTATAGACTCTATATCTCATCAATATCACTCTATATCATACCTGACCTCACAATTGTCACTCATCTATACACACATGCTTAAGGGACTTTAATCTTGCCCAACTAGTCATGATATATGGGGGACCCTAGGTGTCCATGTACCATACCAGCGTGGTACCTGATCCAATAATCGCTCATCTGTAAGCTCACATCAGACTTGAGCCACTCATTATCAGAATATATATATTCACCATCCCCATCAATATATTTCAGTATGTTCTCTACTAAGTTATCTCTCAGGATAATAACAACAAGTACATAATGAATATCATAAGTGGACATCATAATCATAGGACATTTAAAGACATGCTTTAACTATTTAACAGCTTATTCATACAAGCATTGTCAAGTCAACAATATCAATCACAGACTATGTCCGATGACCAATAAAGCATGCTTTACTAAATCAAAAACACATACAAGCGACTAATCAAAGTCTAACTCCAAATAAACCACAACCTACCCAAATCGAAGAACTTGAATGAGTAAGCTAATTTATGTGAGCCTCCTTTCCTCAATACCTCGGAATGCTCAAAGTCAAAAATAAGCAAATACTAGAGTATTAAATTAACTACTCCTCATATAATAGCTTTAGAAATTCAAACTCACTTAATGCTTCCTTTTTTCAAGGTCTAAAACACTACCCCAAGGGTTAACACACCATAGTCTAGTTTCCCAATATTCACATTATCTTAGACCATAGAGTTTCTACTCCCTCAATCCCCTTTAAAGCAATTTTATGCTAAAGGTACCATTTTTGTTAGACTCTAGATCCCCAATCACCACAATATATATCTAAGAACATCAATTTCATGCTAAGAATTGTTAATTTACAACTTAAAAGCGTACTAGATGATAATTACATCTACCCATAGGTTTTTCCACAGTTTTTTTATATTTTTTGGGTTCTAACCCACAATCTACCATTACAATCATCCTCATCAATTCTAAGATGTTAGAGGATTATTAGATAGAATAATTGACAGAGTAAACTTACCTTGAAGAGAAAATAGCCCTAGCCTTGGTAAAATTACCTCTCTGGAGTTCTGGAATGAGTTTGTAGATTATAAGGTAAAAACTTAAAATAACTGACTTAAATCATATACTTTGCTTCACGTTATTTGCTACAGCGGACTTACTATAGCGATCAAGGACCCGCTATGGTGAGCCTTGCCAATTTTACTAATCCTCACTATGGAGAATCTTCAATCGCTATGGTGGTCTCACTGTAAATAAAATCCCACCGCTGCAGTGGTGTCTCTTAACTAGAATCTTGGTAAAAATTATAATTAGCCTCATTTCACAATACAAATCTCAATTTTAAGACATTACGGCACAAACTAGTTACGGCAACCACCATAAATACTAACTATAAATTCACTTATAGTCTCAAAATTTTCTACGGAGATCTAGATCACTAGGCCGCCCCCTAACCGAACACAACAAAACACAAAAAATCACAATTCATGATGATTACCAAAGTTTTCAATTTTTACAGCTCCCCATCTTTGAGTCTTTATTAGCCCAACTTATTAGGGAACTCTAACAAGGGTAACATGGCTCTGACCACCCCATAATGATTATATGGGTCATTATAGAGGAATAAGGTGAAACCACCCACCTGTGATCAATGATTGACAAAATCATCTTCTGGATAAGATCTGCTAACACCCAAAGTTTTTTTGAGAGGTTAATAGAACTGAATAGAAGTCATCACTATTCATATATAGCTCTGATTGAGCCTTTTAAAATCCACAAGTGATAGAGAATTACAGAAGATGGTTGGGGATTCAGAATGTTATGGTTAATAGGTTTGCAAAAATATGATTATTCTAAAATGATCAATGGGAAGGTCAGGTTATGACCAACATAACTAAACAAATAACCATTGAATTTAAGAATATAGGGAGAAATTAGGAAATCAAGATCTCAGTAGTTTATGCAAGATGCAATACCATGGATATATTAGAATTGTGAGAGGACCTGAAACACATTGCAATGTCCAATCAGAAGCCTTGGGTAGTAGAAGGGTACTTCAACATTATACTGCATGAATGTAAAAACAGGGGGGGGGGGGGGTTCCAGTGACCCAATAGAAGACTACAATTTTTTTTCAATGTATTAACAATTATTTTCTCATAAAACTGAAATTCACAGCGAGCTCCTGTACCTAGTGGAATGAGAGGATAGAGGAGGATTACATAATCAAAAGACTTGATAGAGTCTTTGGAAATTAGGAGTTCATGACTTCCCTACCAACAAGTAAGGTACATCGTCTAGTTAGATAAATATTTGATCATGTTCCTCTACATGTGATATATAATACCCAACATGAGCCTTTGATCAAACCTTTCAAATTCCTCAATATTTGGACAAAGCACCACCAATTTTGAACATAGTGGAGGAGAATTAGAAGGTGAACTTTATAGGATCTCACTTCAAAGAATTTCAAGCTAAAATTGAAAGATTGAAGAACTCTCTAGCTCAGTGGAGTAAGACCACTTTTGAGAATATTTTCCAACATATATTTACCATAGAATATTTCATCAAGGTCAAAGAGATTCTACTTGAAATCCACCCACTGAATCCAATAGATCATCCCTCATTATAGCAGAAGCAGACTTGAAGAGGTATTTGAACATCAAGGAGGAGTACTGGAAACAGAAATTAGGAATGAGGTGGTTTAAGGATGGAGACAAAATTACAAAGTTCTTCCACTACTATGTCAAAGTAAGGAGAAGGAAATTAAATATTTCTGAAACTCAGACATGCCATGGCGATATGACCTACACTATTCAGAATATAGGAGAGAAAGCTACAAATGTCTTTAGGGAGAAGTTCAAGGAAACATATGAAGTTTCAGACTTTGGAATGCTGTAACATATTCCATTTATATATCATACGGATAAAATAATGATATCATCAGACTTCCTACTATAGAAGAGGTAAAGGATGTAGTCTTCTATCTAAATAGAGACAACATCAATAGACAAGATAGTTTTTTACTTTTTAAGACAATTTTTTAAAGTTGGTGAGGCATTATACAAAAGGATGTGAACAACATGGTAAGGGTTTTTCCTATGTACAAGAGTTTCCAAGATATATCACCCATAATAATTTTGTCCTAATTCCCAAAAGGAAGAAGGTTAGCAATTTTACTAATCTCATACCCATAAGTCTGAGTATTTTTGCCAACAATCATCTCTAAAATATTGCATAAGAGGCTATTGATAGTGCTACCAGGGATCATTTCAATATGTTAGACAAGTTTTGTCAAAGAGAGAAGTATTTATGAGAATACCCTATTGGCTTAAGAAATCATAAGAGACATCAACAAGAGAAACAAATTTCACAATATGGTAGTGAGATTGCATATGGAAAAATCTTATGACATAGTCTCTTGGATTTTCTTGACTAAAGTCCTAAGAAAATTTAATTTCTTGTAAGTTCTTATTGACATGGTGTGGAGACTGATTTCAAATAATTGGTATTCTATACTAATTAATGGGCATTCATTTGGTTTTTTCAATCTTCTAAAGCATTGAAACAAAGAGATCCTTTGTCCCCCACCCTCTTTCATCATAGCAACAAAACTTTTGGCCATAGGACTTAACAGACTACATAAAGATAGTAAGTATAAGGGCTATGAACTCTCAATATGGAGTCTAGAAATTAATCACATCTTCTATGAAGATTACGCAATCTTATTTTGCTCAGTCACCTGGGTATGATGAAGATAATGAAGGTGCCAAGGAATTATAGGGGCTGAGTAGCTTAAGGCCTTAATTTGCTAAATTGACATACAAGAAGATTGTATCATGGGTTTGAATCTCATTTTCTCCAGTACAAAAATTAAATGGGCGGGAAACTACCAATCTCATGAAGAGTTCAATCCTGGCTCAGGATGAATGTTGGCAGTATGCTTAACACCTGCAAGTCGGATGGGAAACACGAAAAATCAGGTGTTTGATCAGCTTATCAACTTGACAAAAAGTTTTGTTTACCTACATGAGAAAGTGCCTATTGTAGTGTATAATAGAATTATAAGAATCACTAGGGTTAGATAAGAAATCTTTCTTTTCACCTATCTTGGATACCTAGTTTTTTATGGTAGAAACCACCATAGGTCCTAATCATAGTCAAATAAGTCTTATATTAAAGTGTTATTGAAGAAAACCATGAACTGCATTATGTCTGGATAGAACAGACTATTGTCTTCCAGAGGAAGGTATGTACTAATCTCACATGTTTTGCAATCCATGCATGTCTGTTAAATGTTAGCCATGAAATCTCTATCATATATTATTGATCTGCTCCATAATATTTTGCATAAGTTATATTGGAGAAACACAACTGGATTAAAAGGAAAGCATTGGATAGCATAGGAGAAGATGTATTTACCAAAGGAAGAAGGTGGTTTAGGCTATAGATCCATGCATGATATCTATCAGGCACTTTTTGCCAAGCTTTGATGGAGCTTTAGAACCTCCACTTCATTAAAATAGAGCTCCTATATATGAAACAAATATTGAAAAAAAACTACACCCCATCATAGCTTAGGTAGGTACATCCCATGTTTTGAGGAAATTGATCATAATCAAGGAGGAGGTAGAGAACAATATTTGGTGGCAAGTGAAGTCAGGCACTTCAAGCTTCTAGTTTAAAAATTTGACTAGACAAGATACCTTATACTATGTTGAAGGGGACAATGCAAACGAGGAGGAGTTATAGGTGAAAGAGCTTATCCTCGGAGGTGAGTCAAACAAGCAGAAATTGTTAGAGAAAATCTCTAAAGAGATGACTGGGCATATTATTGAGCACATCAGCCCCTCACTAATAGAGAGCAACAATGAGAGAGCTTAGTGGATATAAAATACCAAAGGTATTGTCACACTTAAGTCTGTATGGGAGATAGTGAGAAACAAGCAGAAACGCGGGAAAGGTTTTGATCAAATTTGGTAAAGGCCTACCCTTTAAGCTTAATTGTTTCCTAGGGAAGGTTGAAAAAAGAAGGATAACTACAGATGATAATATAAAGAGGATGAAGATCAATATTGTATCAAGATATTGGTGTTGTGAAATCTATAACCAAGAAACAATGTTCCATTTTTTTTCTAACAGTTCCCATAGCCACCAGGCTATGAAAGCAATTTGCTTCTAGTGCAAGTATAAATATTGATGGGTTACCTCTGCAACAACTTATTATAAAGTGGTGGAATAGTCCTGCAGTTCCTAAATTTGCAAGCTATATATAGAACTATGCAAACAATTATCATGTGAAAGCTTTGGAAAAAGGGAGGAATTCAAAGAGACATGATGGAAACATCACTTTCACAAGTATAATTTATAAAGCCCAAATAACTGTCCAATAATTGATCAGGATGAACTATCCATGGATATATAAAAGGAGTCCTCTAGATTGATCAAGTGTGATTACAATGTTGAACTGCTATAACTCAAATTACACTTTTGTATTGTTAAATGGAGACTAGCTGAAAAGAATAATATAAAGTATAATACTGATGGAGCAAGAAAAGGTAATCCATGCCAAAGCTCGTATGGGTTCTGTTTGAGGGACAGTGATTGTGGTATGGCATATACTCAAGCAAAGGAATTGGGATTTCTTCCAATATGGAAGCAAATACGGTGGTCATCTTAGAAGCCCTAAGGTACTGCTTAATTCATAGAATGCAGAATGTCCTTATATAAACTGATTCACAAAGTCTAAGGAACTTTTGACAAGAAGTGTGAAAAGTACCTTGTGAGATAACTGAGAAAGCGGAGGAATAAAAGACATCTTGCTAAATTTAGGGGTACTCACACCTTTAGAGAAGGCAATCAACTAGCAGATTTTCTGGCCAACACAACTATATATCAACAAGGCTTACAATAATTCCACTCATTTAAAGACCTCCCAACCATTGGAAAGAAAATCTTGAACACTGATAACGCTCAAATACCATCACTAAGGATAAAGAAAGGAAAGATCAATCAATAATGAACATGCATGAAATGATACCATCAGAGACAGGCATAAATAGACTTCACAACAATCATATTTATAGATTAATAGATAAAGGAATATAGAGAGTACATAATAAATATATTAATAGGAGAGCATTCCTCATTAACTTAGATATTACAGTTGTGTACAAACTAGCTAGACTATTCTACTTTAGCTATAAAATAATCACTTCACCAAAAATGAAGACATTAAAGGTTACATCAGCTCATGAAGATTATGATTGATAGAAAACCCTAAAGGAGTAAGGGAAGCACATCATACACACTAGCTCCAACTTGTTTCACACAAAGTCAACACAAAATTTGCAGGATCTGAGCTCTCAAAGGCCCTAGAAGGAAAAGGGAAGGATGCTTATCAAGAACCTAGACGAAAACCTTCTTCGACCCCTTATGGAGGAGTTACCCCGACCACATAGATCTAGATAAGATAGAAGAATAAAAACATCATGCATCCACAAAACATTAGATCTAGTCGAATTAAAACAGGAAACAATAACTTACCATAGAAATATGAAGAATCGATGCTAAGTTCAATGAAGACAAGCAGCTCAAGGATGAAGTTTATCTAGAGGAGGAGGAGTACAAGGCGATGATTTCAATCAAAAGCTTCAGGAAATATTTCCAGATGTCATTGAGAACACTTGAGAAGATTTTCAAATATTCTTCTCAGCTATACCGAAAATCTCAAAATATAGATTTTGGGTCGGGTCTTTTGTTTAGAGAAAGGCCAATTTTTGCTTTTCTGCTATTTTTGCTCTGGGCCCTTGTCCCATTTTTTGTTACTTTTTAAGACTTTGATATATTAATAAAATTGGTCTCTAGATCACAATTTGATTTAAAAAATCTATTATGTTGTTCTAGTACTTTTGTTATTACTATTAAAGATATAGCTGAGCAGGTTCATAGTGAGTATTTTCTTGTTGATGACATCACCACTATTTTATTGGGGACAATCGATGATATTTACTAAGTACACATTAATTTCACACTTATTCTACACTTGTTGCATCATAAGTTATTGTGGTATTCATGGAAGAGCATTGGATATTACATCAACATTCCAGTGTTAAGCTACCAGCTAGGGGTACGCATAAATCACCGTAAACCAAATCGCCAAGAAGAACTGCATTTATGGTACCAAGGGTTGATTTATCATATTGGACCAAACTTTGAAAGTTTAGTATACTGAACTTTGGAAATACCTAACTGAATATCAAAAGCCCATCCCTAATGAATTATTTTCTATATATATAGGTAACATTAAGAGTGATATGAATATTTTTATTGACCTTTGACACCAAACTCATAATGTTAGGGTTTGAGAGTGGATATCTAACCTCTATATATAATTTTAATTCTAGAAGCTAACATGTCAAAGTTTGATAAATTATGAACATATCTTGTCAAAATATCTTTTTCTTGAATACATAATTATTGAATTACCATATCAAAGTTTGATTTACCTAAAAAGTTTGGTATTTAATGTCTGCTTTCAATAACTGATTACCGAACTATTAAAGCCAAACTTTGAAAGTACCAAACCGAATACCAACATCACCCCTACTACCAGCTAGTTTTTGATAGGTTAGAGTCATTTACTCCTGTTATATTCCAAATCGATGGTGTACCTTTCGTATTTAGAGTTGTATTTTTCATTCTTAATAGCTCATGTTGTGACACCAGTTCTTGAGAGTTGTATCGGTTATTTCCATGTTGTACTTGACTTATGATTTCTCATTTGATTTATCATGCTAGACTTTATTATGTCATGATGTCTTGATATTGTGGTTGCTTTAAGATTGGTTCATTTGGCGGATCGAATTAAGTGCTATCATGACTTATTGTAATTTTGGGTCGTGACATAGGAGCATATCTAAGTGGAGGTTCACGTGCACCCATCCTCCTCTCCTTAGATTAGGTATATTAGTGTTATTTTTTCTTCAAAACTACTTTAACATGTATGTGAGTGTTCATGTTGAAATAGTCCTTCACTACAATGGTTATGGTTATTAGGTGCACCGATCTAGCTACAAGTGAACCTAAGGGTTCAATTCTCACGACTATCTTGTTCTTTAATTAAGTATATTTTGTATTTCTTTCTTCATTTGACATAGTCTTTCAAAATTTTCAAGTCCGACACGTTTCCTATTCTCTTATTTTGTAATTGTAATTTTTTATATAATTAAATCAAATGTCTATGTTAAAACTAGTTGTAGTAAAGAATGTAACATATAGTCATATTATAAATATATGAAAAATCACTAAAGTTCAAAATAATAATAATTATGAACTTATAAATTTAAAAGTATAATAGGTTAATTAAATGGTAAGGACCTAGAGGTTTTAGGTTTAAAACACAAATACTCCTCATCAAAATAGTTCACTTAAATTCTTAAAACTCTAAATTCACCTCCCGACTTGAATTACAGTGCGAGCCTGAGTGGACTTCACAGATTCTAGAGGACCCTTTTACCGTTATTACGCCTCAACTATCAATTGGTGGATGCATATAGTAACATATAAGTAAGTTTATTAAACTACATGAAATAAAGGGGTGAAGTACATAAATAACCCTCATAGAAGCTGGTCTTGCTATTTTGTCCCTCATAAAAAAAATCTTACAAAACTAGTATTCCTTCCCTTTTATGTATTAATAATTACCTTTTTGCCCCTCTATACCTCAAATATTTTTAAACAACTCTCCATGCTCATTTGTCTCACAACTTCTTCTTTTTTTCTTTGATTTTTTTTTTCTTTTTTCTTTTTTCTCAACCTTTATTTTTCTTTTATTTTTTATTTTATTTTTTTCCTTTTCTCCTCTCAACTTCTTTTTTTTTCTCTTTTTTATTTTTTTTAAATTTTATTTTTTCTTTTATCTTTTTTTTATTATTTATTTATTTATTTATTTTTCTCAACCTTTATTTTTCTTTTATTTTTTGTTTTGTCTTTTTTTTCATTTTTTTTCTCAACCTTTATTTTTTTCCTTTTATCCTCCCAACTTATATTTTTTTTGTTTTCTCTTTTTTAAAAAAAAAAAAATTCAACCATTATTTTTTTTTTTATGAGATGTTCTATAACTCTTGCTTTAGAGGCAAGAATTAGCCCAAGGACTTGCAAACACCAAATTATGCCCCATGATCAAGAGTTGATACTATCACATTGTGTCTTGATTTATGAAAAAGCTCTATGACGCTTGTCGTAGAGGCAAAACTTAGCCCCAGGACCTCTCAAAAAGAATAAGTTACGCCTATGGGCAAGAGTTCATACTACTTCATTGTGTCTTAATTTATGATACACTCTATAACTCTTGCCTCTATGCCTTAAAGGCAAGACTTAGCTCAAGAATTTTCAAACAACAAGTTATGCCCCATGAGCAAGACTTGACACTACCACATTGTGTCTTGATTTATGAAATATTCTATAACTCTTGCCTTAGAGACAAGACTTAGCCCAAGGACTTTCAAACAACAAGTTAGTCCCCACGGGCAAGAGTTGAAATAATCACATTGTGTTTTGATTTATGAGATGCTCTATAATGCTTGGCTTAGAGGCAAGACTTAGCCCAAGGACTTTCAAACAATAAGTTACGCCCCATGGGAAAGGATTGAGACTATCACATTATGTCTTGATTTATGAGATACTCTATAACGCTTGTCTTAATGGCTAGACTTAGCCCAAGGACTTCCAGACAACAAGTTACGCCCCATGGGCATGAGTTGACACTACTATATTGTGTCTTGATTTATGAGATGCTCTACAACACTTGCCTTAGAGGCAAGACTTAGCCCAAGAACTTCCAAACAACAAGTTACGCCCCATGGGCAAGAGTTGTCACTACCATATTGTGGCTTAAGTTATAAGATGCTCTATAACGATTACTTTAGAGGCAAGACTTTGCCCAAGGACGTCCAAACAATAAGTTGCCCCCCATGGGCAAGAGTTGATACTGCTACATTGTGTCTTGATTTATGAGGTGCTCTATAACACTTGTCTTAGAGGCAAAACTTAGCCTAAGAAATTCCAAAGAGTTGACACTATCACATTGTGTCTTGATTTATAAGATGATCTGTAACACTTGCCTTAGAAGCAAGACTTGTTCCAAACGACTTCCAAACAACAAAGCACGCCCTTAAGTTTACTTCGATGTTAAAAAAGAAAATCCTCTTTGCGAATATTCTAACTTTCTGTTCATTAGCAAAAAATAATAGAAGTTAAGAAAAAAGAAAAAAAAGAGAAGAAAAAATGAGAAAAGAAAAAAAAGAGATATGGAAAAAAAAAGAAGAATTTTTTTTATAAAAGTTCAGAAAAAAGAGAAAAAAACTAAAAAAAAAAAGAGAAAAAAAGATAAAGGTTGAGAAAAAAGAAAATGAGAAGAACAAAAAAGAGAAAAGAAAAAAGTAAAAGAAAATAAAGTTTGAGAAAAAACCAAAAAATGAAAAAAAAGTAAAAAAAAGGAAAAATAAAAAGAATTGAGAGAAAAATGAACATGGAGAGTTGTGGTGTAAACGGATAAAAATGTATTTATTTTATACATAAAAAGAAAGAAAGACTAGTTTTTAAAGACTTTTCTTATGGGGAACAAAAAATGAAGATCACTCACTTTGAATATGGTGGACCACCATATATGAGGTGGTAATAATCATTTCCATGTACTTAATTAAGTCGTCCTACTAAATTTGTTATATTTTGTTGTCTTGTGCCACGATCTTGATTAATTGGTCTTGCCCTACCAAAGTTCCATATGGTATATGTACATTAACTGAAAAAGTTCTATGCTTTTTTTATGATAATCATAATAGAACGGATAGACGTACCTACCAAATAATTATATTAAAAGAAATTAATGATAGTGTTGGTTGGAAGAAATTTATGAATAGCGTATCATTAAAAGATTCAGATTTTGACTATTATGGATTTGATTTATAATAAGGTGGTACTAAAATAATCAAGTTTGATAATGAAAGGTGGTAAGTGGTGACGCTACACTTTCACAAAAATTATTGATTGGAAGGGCAGCAAAGTCACTTTTTTCAAAGCCTCCAACTAAATTACGTTGGTTTATCAACATCATCAACATTAGAATTTACAAAACAGCAGTTCCCATTTATTTTTATAAAAATAATAGAAATTGTTTAGTATGAGTATACATGGACCGAATTGGTTCTGATTTTTTTAATATCAAATCAAATTATTAAGGTTTAATTTTTAAATTTATAAACCAAATCAAACTAATAAAAGTCAATTTTTCTAACCTTGGGTTTTTTCGAATTTTTTTGATTTCCTCAGGTTTTTCAGGTTTTTTCGAGTTTTTTTCGGTGAAGTCTTCATACAAATATATAATTAACTTGTGCCTCAAATATTTCTTTATTCATAGCAAGATACAACTATCTAAGGTATTTCTTAAAAAAATAACACAAAAAAATGAGTGATGACGATAAAAATATTCAACCAAAAAAATAATAAAATCACATAGAATAAATATTGCATATTAATAAGTCATAATAAAAATAATTATAATTTAACAGTATTAAGTTATGCTAAAATAAGTCTAATAAGTATTAACTACATGACTAAATATTAATCAGAAAAATAAAATTAGTGTATGTATTTATGTAAAATTAAAGAATAGATATGTAACCTGATTGTCATTTCTAGTATTGAATTGAATAACTTTTTGTTAGCAGTAGTATTGATATGGGTGAGTTACTAATATCTATGGCTTATTGATTATAAAATTTATCGGACCATTTAAAATTCTAAGTTTAAACTTGAAATAATATGTTGAAAGATAAAAACTATGAAAAAATTTACGAAATATTTATAAATTACATCACAGTAAATATTTTTATGTATAAAATATTTTTAAAAATAGTATACATGTAATATTTGGTTGATTCGGTTCGGTTTGAATTGTTTTAGTTAAAATCAAATTAAATCAATTATAGTCGAATTTTTTCCCAATACCAAATCACTAGTTGGATTTTTTTCCAGTTTGACTCGATTTGTGATTTGGTTCGATTTGCGGTTCAATTTTGTACACCCTACTTTTCTGAGGCCGAGTATCTAGGACTTCTTGGCTAAATAACCACGTTGAAAATTTATTTTGCATTTTATGCAAAACTTTTCAAGTCTTTGCAAAATACACACTATTAATGATATCATCACTCAAAGTTGAAAACCTAACAACCCTAGTACACAAGTCTTCAATAATACACTGACTAATACACACTATTAATGATATCATCACTCAAAGTTGAAAACCTAACAACCCTAGTACACAAGTCTTCAATAATACACTTTAGTACGCACCTCCATATATATATTCAATTTTTTTTTTTTATAAAACTAAAAAAAAGAAAAGCAAAATCAATTCCCCCCCCCCCCCCATTTTCCCTAGATCCCTCCCCCCCTCCTCATTTCAGGCCTTTTTTCGATGAGATTTTCTAGCTCACACCAAAAAATCAGTTCATATAATTTGATAAAATCATCTCCATTACAGTGATTTTTATCTATTATTTTTGAAATTTTCTCAAACAATTTTTTCCACCATTGTTATCCCCATAAGCTTTCAAATCATTCTCACCTTTCCAGAAGAGATTCTAGCTTCATTAGATACATTTCATAAGCTCATGTGTATTGTAAAATCGTATCTCCGTTTTAACTCAAGTTGAGATCATTGATAAGAAAGTAATTGTGCTCCATCTCCATCTTATAAGGACATCATCAATTAGTCATCGATCACGATCATAGTCTAGAATAGACTACTTTAGTTCTATAATGTCTATTGCAGAAATTATTATTGTGGGTGGTGATTATTTAGGAGCATGGGAGGAGACTCCCATTAATGACACAATAATAATATTTTATTATATCACATAAGAATTTTCATCAATTGGTGACATGATATAAAAAGTTTGAGAACAAGTAATGATTACAAAATATTTTCTTAAAAGTGAGTCTTTTTGTTAAATCGGTTCATATATTATAGACAATCCTCACAAATAATCTAACTTGCAAGAAGTCTACAATTGACCTATAAAATATATAGACAAACACTTGTATATGACTAAAGAGGGCAATAATTAATTAAATTAAATTAAGAAAAATAACACAATTCAAACATTGTAAAACTATATATTTTGTTACATATTTGGGAGTCCACATCAATTTGATTCATGATCAATATGGTGTAATTAGGATAAGTAATAATTTTAAAAGACTAAAATATGATTAAAAAGGATAAAATAATTAATTAGATTAAAATTAAATCAAGGCAATTAACACCATTCAAATACAACTTAGATTATCATATGAGAGTCCACATCAATTGAATACATGATCAAAGGGGTATAATGAAGATCAATGGTTGTATAAACCACTTCCTCAGAGTAGTGTTTGAGATCAAGTAATGTTTGTCTAAGCACAAGTTTGCTCTGAGGAAGTGTTTTGTACAACCATTGCTCTTCCTTATTCTGATTTGATCACTAATACTCCCAATTAATGTGCACTCTCATATGATCATCTAAGTTATATTAGAATGTTTGAATGATGTTAATTCACATAATTTAATTTAATTTATTTAATTATTATTATTATTAGCATATGAATGCTTAACTATATATTCATCAGATATATTATAGACTAAAAGCACGATCAAATATATATAAAGGTCTTTATTTGTAATAGACTGTCTAATTTAGTATATACGTATATAGACATGTAGTCGTATATGATTAAAAATAATAATTAAATGAATTAAATCACCATTAAAACATTATAAAATAAAGTAGTTACATCATATGAGAGTCCATATCAATTAGACACATGATCAAAGGGGTATATGAAAGAGCAATAGTTCTTCTTCAGAGTAGTGTTTGAGATCAAGTAATGTTTATCTAAGCACAAATTTATTCTGAAAAAGTATTTTGTACAACTATTGCTTTGTTTTTATATCCATTTGATCACTACTGTCAATTGATATGGACTCTCATATGATCATCTAAGTTGTATTTGAATGTTTGAATGGTGTTAATTCACACAATTTAATTTATTTTATTTTATTATTATTTATTTTAGCATATTAGTGTTTGACTATATATTAATCTGGTATATTGTAGATTAAAAATATGATCAAATATATATAAATGTCTTTATCTATAATAGATTGTTCAGTTTAGTATATACATAGATAAACATGCATTAGTATACGACTGATTTTTTTTAATTAAATTAAACTAAGCTAGGATAATTAACGTCATTCGAACATTTATAAAATAATAACTTGATTACATCATATGGGAGTCCATATCAATTGGACACATGATCAAAGGGGTATAAGGAAGAGTAATGGTTATCGATGATAGACCACCATTGTTATCTATAATATATGAACTTTTCTGTTTAATTACTATTCATTTTAGGCTTACAATGTGAAGGCCTATAATTCACTATTACGGCTGATTATATAATATGTGAGTCTATAATCGACTATTTTAATTTCAGATAAATATAGTTCATCTTGGTCAAACCTTTTATCTGTGTTAGTTTATTATAGATGATCGATAGAGCAACGAATCAATTGATAATGTTCAAAAATCAAGGATTAATTGAGATGATAAGTGTGCAAAAATCAATAATAAAATTGGAGAAAAAATAGGTGTGGGGGTGTGGGTGTGGGTGGGGCTAATGTTGAAGGTTCTTTTCGAGACCTCTCAATGACATTTATCCTTCATATCGGCCTAGATCCACCATCAGCAACATCGAGCATGTAGAAGTCCACGCGCAACATACATTATAGAACTAAAGTGGTCAATTCTAGACTAAGATCGTGGTCTATAACAGGTCGATGACTGTCAAAATCTTCGTACAAAAAGTAGAAAGAGCATAATTGATTTCTTATATCAATAATCTAATGGCTGCTAGAATGAAGATACGATTTTACAGTCCACTTGAACTTATGAAATATACCTAATCAGGCTAGAATCTCTCCTGAAAAAGTGAGAGTGATTTGAATAATATGAGTAACAAAGGCGAGAAAACTAGTTTGAGAAAATTTAAAAAATTATGGGTAACAATGATTGTAGTGAGGAAAATTCTACCAACTGTGGAGTAATTTTTTAATGTGAGCCAAAAAATTTGCCCCAAAAAAAGGTCTGAAAGAAAGAAAAATAGGGTTGCAGTTGATCACTATTGCCATATTAAAGTCAAGCTTAAAAAGTTTCATTATTATTAGATTTTTTTAAAAAAAAAATTGAAAAAATAATATCTATATTGTGCTCATAATGCTTGAAATCAGAAGATAATATATTTGATAACAACAAATAGAGAACTTCGGGATTGGAGGAGAAGATATACCGAATAGAAAGATTTAAAGTTTAAAGAAAAAAGAGTGGGAATGAGACGGAGAGAGAATGAGACTTTGGTGTATTTTAATAGACTTAAAATATACCAAAATTTTTATAAAATGTTGAAAAAGCCTTCAACCCTATAAGTTGACCCCATTTTTTCCCACTTTTCCACCTTTTTCAATCCTAACCCTAAAAAATAAAAATAAAAGAAATTAAATACGTATTTGACAAAATAAGTTTTCAAAATGGGTAGTCCCCCAAATCTTCTCAAGTATCTTTAAGTTCTTCATCCATTCATTCAAGTGGTACTAATGAGTCAGTCTGACTATTTACGAGGCAGAGGGTTGAAGTCTTGTAATTAACTTTCAATTGAAAATTGCAACGAAATATTGGAAAATATTGACTTTTTTTAAAAAAAGAAAGAAAGAAAAGAATACGAGATGAGGAAGAAGGAAAAGTCTCAAAGATGAGATGAGAAATAGTTGCAAGTCCCAAAACGTTTCTTCCTTTAAAGATTCCATGCTTCATTGAAAAATAGAGATTGTTGTCCAAATGTCAGACACTTAATCCTTTCATCTCTAAGTTATCTCTCTTCCCAACCACCTTTCTCAATCATGTTTCTTAATACATGCATCATCTAAACGTGCTCAAACCTCATTAAATTAATGTATTTACCAGCTTGAACCCTCTCTAGATGCTTTATTCAAGAAAAGCTATGGTTTTGGTACCAAGTATATATGGTACCCTAAAAATAAAAATAAAAATAAAAATAAAAATAAATAGTATATGGTACTCAAACACCATCCACCCCCCACCCCCCAATCTCTCTCTATCACACACACACTTTTCTTCTTTTCCTTAAGAATTTAAATTTTATATACTGAAATTGACACTATAATAAACTATATATAATCTCAATGTACGTAGATTAATGTATTATAGCATGTCAATTCAGGTTAACAATTAATGTTTGTCATCGATATTATCTGCAATTATTTGATACTTGACCAAATTGTATAAATAACTTTTACATAGTTAGCACATATATAACTTAAACGCTTTAAGTACATGGTGCTCTTGAAACTTGAAAATTCATCCCCTTCACTATATCTTAATTTTTTAAAACCGGTATCTTATTTCGAACTTTTTCATTAAAAGGGCGTATCAACTCAAAACCTCATTTTTCTCAATATACACGTGTCTCATAAAAATGTCCCTAGTAAAAGTTCTACTAACTATAGTAGATTCCCATTATGTATAGTACTAATACTATAATCTATAAATAAACAAGATTTTTATCCTTGACCATAGAGAGGAAAAAAAAAAGAGAGAAAGAGGGTCAACCTTAGTTTTAATTCTTTCATTAATCAAAACCATGGTTGGAAAATATCCAATAAGTTAAGAATAGTTCATTTTAATATTCTATTTATGGTTCATAGTTTAGCCCCCACTACTTCATATTTTATTTATACATATGCACCAAATATTTTCATAAACAAAAAGCTCTATCCTCTCTCCTAATTTTGAGCTTTCAGATTTGTTTTTAGGCAGATCAAATTAAATGGGGAGGAAATGCTCACACTGTGGTATAACAGGTCACAATTCAAGAACCTGCAAAAGTCAGAAAACAAAAAATGAAGATGAAAAATATATTATTAATGAAGCTCCAACAAATATTGGCATGAAACTTTTTGGAGTGAAGCTTGAAGTACCTTCTTCTTCTTCCTCTTCCATGAAGAAGAGTTTTAGTGTTGGTTGCCTTTTAAATTCGTCAAAAATTTCATCGTCAACGGCAGGATCTTTTGCATCTAATTATTGTGACATGTCAAATGGCTATCTTTCTGATGTATTGGTTGGAAGAACTTCATATAAGAAAAAGGGTTAGTGTTCTATAATTATATTACGTACTATATGTATTTATTTTTCCTTCTTTATTTGAAAGTGTAAGATATGTTAGATGCTGCTTGCTTTCTTGTACAAGATTCGAACTTTTACACACACACACACACACACACACACACACACACACATATATATATATATATATTCCAGTTTCAAACATTAATTTCATAATCTAGCCACAAAACCGTTTTATTCAATTTCAAAAAGCTTTTATGATTTGGGGTTAGTCTATGTACTATATTTCTCTCTCTCGATGTACAACTCATCCTATGAAGATCATCAAAAGATTTTTATTTACATAGGGTCTCCTGTTCTGTTTCCTTTTTTCCCCTTATGTTCTTTTTGGAGGGAAATATTGGTTTAATTTATGAGAAATTTCTTTACTGTAATTACTTGATCTTCTTTAGTCAGTTTCAATAAATTTTGTTATAATTGTTAGAATTTCTGTTTTACATTATACAAGAAATTATGAGTAAAACGTCAAAGAAATTGCAATCTGGAAATATAGATTTGATGTTTAAGAATTTCTTCTTTGTTTCGAATGGGAAGAGGGGAATTCCATAGTTCCTCACATGTTAATGTTTCTTCTTTTAAACCAGAAGTCACTTTAAGGGGTTGATTTCTCATATGGACACTCAACTAATAATTATTATCTCAAATAATTATATATATTTTTTATTTCAATTTGATTAAAAAAAAAAAGTGACCATCTAGAAATCAACTCCCAATTTAAGAGAAAAACAGATTAGTTAGAGTTATGGTTATGAGGTTTCTTTCTTCAGTTGAAGTTTATATCAACAAAACAAATATACCGGCACTAGTAAAATGATAAATATAAGTATGTAATACTAAATCATATATTTCCTTCACTCTTTGTTGTTTGTCTAATATTCTAAAAATTAATTATAACTTTTAACATATCAAGAATATATAGTTATTATTTTTATCATGTAGTCTTAGTATAATGACTTATTTTTCAAATAAGTTTTCAAGATTTGATATTAAACATCATTTAATATAAGTATTATGATAAAATATTTATATTCATTACTCCCTTCGTCTCATTCTATGTGACACCTTTTGACTTGACACGGTAGTTAAGAAAAAAAAGAAGATTTTTGAAACTTGTGGTCCAAAATAATCTTTGAACATTTGTGTGTGGTTGTAAATAATTTCATTAAGGGTAAAAGGGGAATTTCAAAGTTAAATTTTTTCTAATTATAGAAAGGTGACATTTTTTTCAGGACTAACTAAAAAGGAAAGTGTGCCACATAAAATGAAACGGAGGAAGTATTCCTTCCGTCCATCTTTACTTGTCCACTATACTAAAAATAGATGTCCAACAATACTTGTCCAATTTATGAAATTAAGAGATAATTTTACACTTACTTTCTAATTTACCCTTATCATTAATTATAGTCATTTTTCTATTACATTTTTTAAGACATTGTATTTATTATATTCAAAGGGTGATATGATAAAACTGCCCTTCTATTTATAGTTTCATTAGAAGTGTGTAAAGTCAATAATAAATAAATATTGTTAGACGGAAAAAGTATTATTTTTTAAGAGACGTGAAAAATCTAAAGTAAACAAGTAAAAGTACATAGGAGTACTATTAAAATCAACATAAATTAAAGGAGTTACCATCAAATGACACGTGATAAATTGGTGATTGATTTTTAAATTGCCAAATGACCTCAGTGGGAATCGCGCGCGGCTCCACAAAGTGAACGTTAATTAAAGATGAACGTTCTGTGCGCAATTATCTCCAATGTTGTGAGTGCCAAGTGTGTAATCTTGGAGCATAGGACTCAAACAAGGATTTAAGTTATATCTCATGATATAATTTTATCTTTTGTTATATTATATAATGTAGTTCAACCTTTAATAATATATTAATTACAACTTACAATTAGGACAAGTTTTATTAGGTAATAATACTTATCATAGAGTTCAATTGTAATAATTTATAAGTGATTTGATTGAATAAATATCTTTTGTACCATTACCATCACTTAAAATGTTTTAAACAAATAAATATATATCAAGTTCCATTCATTTTTTACTTTTCAAATTACTATGGTTCAATTATTCTAAGTGGATTGGGTTTGTTTACTTTTTTACTAGTTTATCATGTTCATTTTTTTTCTAAATAAGAGAATTTTATGGAAATTTCCTTAGGAGTTCCATGGACAGAGGAAGAACACAGGATATTTCTACTTGGATTGGAAAAACTTGGTAAAGGAGACTGGAGGGGCATTTCTAGGAACTTTGTCACCACAAGGACACCAACCCAAGTTGCAAGTCACGCTCAAAAGTATTTTCTTCGCCAAAATTGCCTCAATAAGAAGAAGCGCCGGCGTAGTCTTTTTGACAAGGTACTTAATCGAACCTTTTCTTTTACCATGCCACAAGTTTATTGGTAAAACTGTTCAAAATTGAATTTTTTTTTTTAAATATGACTATCAAAAAGTCCGGTGGGATGATTGATATCTCTTTCATCTTTAATTTAATCAGAGTTCTAGAATTCAAATTCTGAGAGTACTTCTTGATAGGAAATCTTCACCTCTACCTGACTATTTGAAATGAAGTCAAATTAATCGGACCACTAGATTTTAGATCGATATATATTGGGTGGCTAAAGAAAACTTTAAATTTGAATAGAAGTACACCTTTGAACAGTTCCATTTTCAGATTTTATAAATTAAAAAGCTCTAATTTTACAATCTATAATTTCCTAAATTCTTTTTTGTTAATTAAGCAATTCTTTTTTTCTTCAGCTAGTTATTCACTCTTTTACAGCAACCTAATATTAATCAGGTTGGGATGGATAAGTCAACTGTCTTACTGTTTGATAAAAGGGTTATCAAGACAAATGGAACCAGATCCATTTCATTGGAGAAGTCACCAGATGAAGAAACAAATATTTCCATGATAAATTTCAGTACTTCATCAAGCAAAAATTCAAAGTCCAGTAGTCAACAATATTCCAGTATGCCAGAAACATTCGTTGATCTCCCATTTATTAATTCAACTACTTTTACTAGTGATCAAATTTTAGTTCAAGATTCATCAAAGCCAGACCTAGAGCTGACACTTGCTGCTCCAAGGCCACTCAATAATCAAAGAAGAAAACCAAGTGGTCTTCTTGCTGGAAGTACAATTACTGTCGTTTGACTATAAAATTAGTTCTGCTCATGATATTTCATATAAACCCAATGGATCGGAACAATATACTATAACAAATTAGGAGATTTATTAAGTAAGTAGATGTCTATAAAAATAATCATTTTTCTATCTGATATGACTAATATGTAACCACATAAATATATGACCTGCCAGCATCACCATTTGTCCCCTCCTTGCTTACCACATGAAATACATTTTGAAATTTGTAATGTTACATCAGTAATGAAAAACATGAATTAAGTTCCAGAAGTTGGCAGCAAAATAATTGTAATGATTTGTCTAAGGTTGTTTTACTACTTGTCGTGTCACATAATATCTATCACTTACTAGAGTATTTTAATTAGATGTGTCGACATTTTTTGTGTATATATGCATATGTTAGACTTATGACGAATTTCTAACTATTAATTGTTTCTTCGCTATGCATGTTTGTGCACCATTATTGGTAGGGCTCAAAATGAACGTACAATTTCCATTTTAGGACGAGAGCAATTATATAGTTCTTCCTAAAATTAAACTTGGGATATGTAAAGAAACATATCGAGAATCTCACATTTGATTTTAGTGCGTGCAATACTTGAAATTCTCCAAGCATGCATTTGAACTGAAACTACTCCAAGTCCATTTAGCACGTTCTCTTCAAGATGCAATATAATAGAGTTAATGGTAAAAAATACACTTAAATTATCACTTTTTCGCTAATTTCATACCACAACTATCCATTGTTCTCTTTAACTACCTACTTAAACTATCGTTTCCTTTGTATTAAAACACATATCAATGTTGATTTGGCCAAATACTTATTCTCAATCGACAACAGGCACGTGTAGGTCAACTCAGCATCGATATGTATTTTAATTACTTATTCTCCAAATTATTTTACAGGACCTAATACTAAACATCAATTTATAGGAGTAGTACTATTGTAAAATAATCATTTCATCATTGTTTTTGACGAAGAGACTACTAAAATAACTTTATTAATTATAGTACTTGAGAAAATAGCCAAATGTTCCCGAACGTATTACTCAATTACCAACTACATACCTATACTTCAAGGGGGTCATATTACCCCTGAACATTTTAGAAGTGAAATATATACCCCTTAAAAATTCACACTCAAATTTGTAATAAATAGTGACCTACACGCACCTGCCACATAATATTACATTTTTATAAAAAGAATTAATTCTTTTTCTTTATTCAACAATCATGGCATGAACCACCTGCCAGAGTTTCCCCGCCGGAGTCGCACACTTCTCCTCAAATTCTTTCAATATAGCTATTGCTTTTCCCACCGGCCGAAATGTTTCATCAACTCTCTTCTAGATTCCTCTCAATTCAATCTTCAAAAATCCTCAATTTTCTTTCAGTAATCACCAAATTACCCCTCAAACTTCCATTTCTACACAATCTCCCGCTTTTTCTCTCTCGATTGATGAAATTTTCACCCAAAATCGTTAATAATTCGATCCCAAAAGTTTTATTTTTATCAAAATTTAAGGTTTTAAGTTTTTAGCTGCAGTCAGTTTATTTGAGTAGTAATCTTGGAAATGAATAAGATCATGTGTATGGTTTTTGTAGAGTTCAATGTTCAAGGTGGAGGCGGCATCTGACTTTTTTAAAATTTTATATTTGTGTTTGAAATTGCATCTCCTACTTTGAATATCTTGGATCTAGGAAGAAAAATAGAAGAAGTGGTGATGGTGGCTTTTAAGTGGTGGTTCACGTCAAAACTGGTGGTTAATGGGTCTGTTCTCACATGGTGGAGCAACAAAGTTATTTCTGATGAATTTTTAGTAAAGTTATGATGAGAAGTGTGTGATTTGAAGGTGAGAGGGGGCTTAGAGGTGGAAGGCCGATGAGGGCGAGGACCTGGTGGCTGGGGTGGAGAAACGAAGCTCACACGGGGGATCCAAGGTGACGGTGCCGCCAGTCATTGCTTTGTTGAAGAGAAAAAGAAAGAAGAGAAGAAGGTTAAAAAAGAAAAAAGAAATTAGAATAAAAAGAAATATAAAAAAATCAAAAATTAGAAAATTAATACGAAATAAAAGAAATACTTATAAAGTTAATGTCTTATTTATTTTTTTGCCCCTGACTCTCTAAATGAACTATACCTTCTTCGTCACCTCAGCATTTAGGGAACAAATAATCCACTTTTAAAATATTTAAAGGGGTAATAGAACACCCGTAAAATATAAGTGTGTAGTTGGTAATTGGGTAATACGTTAGGAGGGAGGGGGTGTAATGGCATGTTCCGTCATTACGCTGAATTAAGGCATAAGTACCTGGCTAGAAAGTCTCCCTATAGGTGAGAATTGATAATCTCAGACTAGGGTGAGCTCAGACTAAAATATAGTGTTCTGTGTGTTAGGTGTAATTCGTATTTCATGTGTCTTTGTGTGGTATCTATTTTTGGATAGCCAACTGTCGTAGGATCCTGTAGGAAGTTTCAGGACGAGAATCAGAGACATAAAACTCCGGATATGATAGTTGCCGCATTAGAAATAATTTATGGTGTGTATAAAATAAGATGTGTTGCAAAATGAGGGTCTTGGAGCGAGAAAGCCACGTTCTGGAGTTTTCCTTGGTCACAATGAAAGGACACCTCATCATAATGATCTATCATGATGAGCAGTCCTCATTGCGATGATCCGCCACAGCGGAGAATCGTCTATCGCGATGAGATTATGCGGCAGTATACCTGGGAATTCTGTAGTTTTTAAGTTATTTCTCTCATAACTCAACTTCATTTTAGAGCTCTCAAAAGTGGTTTCTTCAAGAAAACTAGGGCAAACTCCATCGTTTGAGGTAAGTAATTCGTAAAACTCTTTATTTATTTATTAATTATCTTCCTTAGACCTTAAGAGAAAATTAATGGTGGATTTCTTGTAATTAAGCCCTAGAAGCATGAACTTGGGGAAGAATCCTATGGGTAGGTGCAAAATCACCTAGAATTAATCTTAAATTATATTTTTATAAGTTCTAGCATGAAATTATTAGTTCTTAACATGTTTAAGGCTAGTGGGGAACCTTGGGTTCCATAAAGGTGAAATCTTTAAGCTTAAAAATGGTGGAAAATTATGAACTTGATTAGAAACCTTGAGTTCTTGATCCTATGTATGTAATGGGTCTAGTTATAGTCAATTAACCCTCATAGAACGCTAGAAACCTCGTTTAATGGGTAGAATGATTGGGTTTGATTCTCAAAGTCTAAAATAAAGGGTAATTGACTAATTACTCTTATATTATTACTATTTCTAGACCTTGTGCATCTCGGAGAGTTAAGAAAGGACAAGGCAGTGGTGAACTAGTTTACGGGTGTTGTATCTTCACTCGAGGTAGGTTATATTTTGAATTGGAGTTAATACTAACCTTATTACATGTTTATAGTGAAATTATATAACATGTAATTGGTCTTCGGACATGATTGTATTATATATATTTTCCTTGTTGTGCTTGTATAAATAAGCTAAATGAACAGGAAGTGATAAGCGAGCTGAAATAACTAAGTATGAATAATGTCTTAGACACCGAGTAATTTTATAAGAATATGGGTCTGAGAACCTAGCTATATAGATGTTATTGTTGATATATTTGATATGGAGCAAATACCACGTTGTTATGGTACATAGACTCCTAGGGTCCCCTGAAGGTCATGGCTAGTGACAGAAATAAAATTCATAGTATGTGTGTACATTCTTTAACTTTATTTTGTATTATTGCATTGCTTATTATGATGAGTGGGTTAAGTACTCATGAGGTGAGAATAAAGAAATAGACTATATAAGCCGAGTTTGGTGGATATAGTGATAAGTGAGATAGTTGCTGAGTGTGATTACTCCTTTTATCTCTTGTGGTACTATTCTATGAATTGTGAACTTGAATGGATTTCTATGGAATTGAATTGAAAGACTACTCGTGGTTGTTTATATGCTAAGTGTTGGAGTCCTATCACTTGTTATGTATTTTACTACTTTCATATTGTATTATCGAATCGGCCTATGATACCTACCAATATATAATGTATTATACTGATACTACCATGTGCTCTTCTTTTGTTGAGTGCAGACCATGTTCCAGAGGCTGAGACGCGATCTTGGCTAGAGAAAAGAGACTGACAGCAAATTCAAGGGTGAGCACTACTGCTGAGGTTGCCATGGATGCTCTACGAGTTTTTGTCCTTCTTTTGGACAATAGGACTCGCATATCTTATTGCTTTTAGACATTGTTGGATATCTTAGAATATGTTGACTTAGAGTTCTAGATGATGACTTTCAGTTTCTGAGAATATGTTTAGATGAATATTTTCCTCACACTCTTTCATTATTTATTTAGACCTTGATTTATTTATGGCTTAAGTAAAGTTTTATCTATCTTCTTTTAAATTGGTTAAGTCTGAGAGTTAGGTTGGTTTGTTTGGTTCTCCCACTGGAGCGTTAGTGTGGGTGTCAATCATGGCCCCGTTTGGGTCATGACAAAGTTAGTATCAGAGCCTCGGGTTCATTGATCTCATTATACTAGAACGAGTCTAGTAGAGTTTTGCAAAATGGTACAGAGGCGTATGTACTTCTCTGCGAGACACTATAGGACTTTAGGAAACCTCAACTTCTTTTATTCCTCGTGATATAACTTGATTCCAATTGGTATCTGGCAATCCAAATTGGTATCTAACTCTTTCACTCTTGTTCTCGCAGATGGTGAGGACACGTTCATCTAAAGCTAGAGCAACAGTACTCAAGCCAGATGTTGAGGCTATGGTTCATGGTAGGGGCATATTCAGGGGTAGATCTAGAAGAAGGAGAGGAGGTGTGCTCGCCAGGGGCACAACTCGAGCTGCAGCTCTGGCTCGTGAAAGTTTAGCCTCTTTTTCTCCACAAGAGAATGCTCCTGAGGTTATGGTAGAGGAAGAAGTTTGAGTTGAACACAATGAGGTAGCATAACCAGTCCAGGGGATAGGCGCACAACCAGTTCAGGGAGGTGTAGTGTAGATCCCATTATCATATGAGGTAATACAGTAGGTATAGAGCTTTCTTATAGGTTTACCAGGGGATGGGGATACTCCCACGGTTTCTATTGTCCATCATCCAGTGACCCAGCATGCTGCAACTGTGGCACCATAATTAGATGCTGCTTCCGAGACATGTATATTTCCACAACTGGTGATAGGCCCGATGATGACATGTGGTGAACATAAGCTCCTCTGTAAGTTTATGACAATGAGGCCTCCTATGTTTCATGGATTGGAATCTGAGAACCTTTATGAGTTCATCATAGACTACCATAAGAGACTGCATAAAATGGGTATTGTGGAGAGACATGGTGTAAACTTTATTTCGTTTTAGTTCTAAGGGGATACGAAGATGTGGTGGAGGGAATTTGTAAAGTACAGGCCTACTAGAGAGCTCCCAGTGACTTGGAGTCATTTCTATCAGGTCTTCCTAGAGAGGTATGTTCCTTGAACTCTCAGGGACAGAAAGAAGGATGAGTTCGCAAATATTGAGCAAGGTAGTTCATCTGTGGCTACTTATGAGACTCGTTTCCATGCATTATCTTGTTATTCTTCTCAGTTGATTAATACAGACGAAGAGTGGATCTGTCGCTTTGTGAAAGGTTTGAATATAGGGTTGAAGATTTCTACTTTGCAGGTAGCATCTTCGAATAAGTCATTTTAGGAAGTTGTGGAATTTGTCAAAAATATTGAAAGGGTAAAGCAAGAGAGCTAGGAAAGGATGGCTTCGAAGAAGCCTCGGTCTAGAGGTGGTTACAATGGTAAATTTATGAAAGATCAGGGTTTGTAGGGATACCCTGAGTTCCCCCATTCATTCGTCTACACCAGTTTTGGTTGGGGATCTATCAGGGACCATTCAGCTTGCATCAGATTTTGGTGGGTAGATTGCATAGTCAGCTCCAGCATAGTGACCTAATTTTGATCATGCCTGCTTTGAATATGGTGAGCTTGGTCACTTAAGGAGGAACTTCCCTCGGCATTGGCAGGCATCTCAATATCAAGCTCCTAGAGCTTTGGTTCCAGCTTGTAGGGGTAACAGTTATAACATGGATTGTCCACAAAGTGGGCGAGGCGGTCACATTATAGGTAGAGGTGGTGCTCAGCTCAACTGGGGCGACAGTAGAGGAGGTAATCAGCCCAACAGGGACGGTGCACACGCAAAAGACAAAAATCACTTATATGCTTTTCTGGGTAGGCCAGAGGTAAAGGCTTCAGACGCAGTGATCACATGTACTATTCTTGTCTGTGATCGTATGGTTTTAGTTTTGTTTGACCTTGGGTCTACCTTTTCTTATGTGTCTACTGGTTTTGCTAAGAGCTTTGATATGTTATGTGAATCTCTTGATTTTCCTGTTATTGTATCTACTCCGATAGGGGATTCTATGGTGGTGGATAGGGTCTTTCGGGCTTGTCCTATCATATTCGTAGGGGGAAAGACCTTAGCTGATTTAGTTGTTCTTGACTTGGTAGACTTCAACATCATCTTGGGAATGAGTTGGATGTCTCCGCATCATGTTATCCTAGACTGTCATGCTAAGGCAGTGGCTATGGCTATGCCTGGGTTGGATAGGTTAAAGTTTGAGGGTAATTATAGTCTGACTCTAATGAAATTTGTATCCTTCCTTCGTGCTCAGATTCTAATAGGGAGGGGATATTTAGCCTTCCTAGTTCATCTTTGGGACACCAGTAGTTCAGAGGTCCTATGTATTGAGTCAGTTCTGGTAGTGTGTGAGTTCCAGAAGGTGCTTCCTGTAGATCTACCTGGCATACCACCTGACCGAGATATTGATTTCTGTATTGACTTAGATCCAAACACGCATCCTATCTCTATTCCTCCCTATAGGATGGCACCGACTGAACTGAGGAATCTTAAGGCTTAGTTTCAGGAGCTGTTGAGTAAGGGTTTCATCCGTCTGAGTGCCTTCCTGTGGGGTGCTCCAGTTCTCTTTCTTAAAAAAAAAGATGGTCGTTTGCGCATGTGTATAGATAATAGACAGCTGAATAAGGTTACCATCCATAACCAGAACCCTCTTCTTCGCATTGATGACCTGTTCAATCAGTTACAAGGGGATTTGATATTCTCTAAGAATGACTTAAGGTCTGGTTACCATCAACTGAAAATCCAACCATTAGATATTCCTAAGACTGCATTTCAGATCCGATACGGGCACTATGAGTTTATGGTAATGTCGTTCAGGCTGATCAATGCGCCAGCTACTTTGATGGACTTAATGAATGAAGTATTCAAGCCCCATCTTGACTCCTTCATCATAGTCTTCATCAATGATATTCTTGTATACTCTAAGGATGACAAGGAGCATGAGGATCATCTTAGAATTGTGTTGGGACTGCTGAATGAGAAGGAATTGTATGCAAAGTTTTTGAAGTGTGAGTTCTGTCTATATTATATGTCCATTCTAGGTCATGTGTTTTCAAAAGATGGGGTGATGGTAGACCCACAAAAAAATACAAGCAGTTAAGAGTTGGGCTAGACCCACTTTAGTGATGGTAGTCCATAGTTTTATAGGGTTGGCTAGCTGCTATCACCGGTTTGTTAAGGACTTTGCGTCTATTTCTACTCACCTGAATCGCTTGAATCAGAAGGATGTGCTATTTATTTGGACAGAAGAGTGTGAAGAGAACTTTCAAAAGCTCAAGACCTTGTTGACCACAACTCCCATCCTCGCCTTGCCGATTGAAGGTAAAGACTTTATTATTTATTGTGATGACTCACGATCTAGTTTAGGTGTTGTGTTAATGCAGGAATAAAATGTCATTGCCTACGCTTCGAGACAACTCAAGGTGCATGAGAAGAACTACCCTACTCATGACCTAGAGTTGTCTACAATGATATTTGCTCTCAAGATTTGGAGACACTATTTGTACGATGTCCAATATGAAGTGTTCACAGACTACCGTAGTTTGTAGTATGTCTTCACTCAGAAAGACTTAAACCTGAGACAATAGAGGTGGATGGAACTGCTTAAAGATTATGACATCACCATCTTGTACCATCTAGGTAAGGCTAATATGGTAGCTGATGCGCTTAGCAGAAAGACTGAAAGTATGGGTAGCTTGGCTTACCTGAGCATTGATAGACGACCTTTGGCTAGAGATATTCAGGCTCTGGCAAATAGCTTCATAAGAGTTGAAGTTTTTTAAAGGGGTAGCTTACTAGCATTTGTAGAAGAGAGGTCCTCTTTCCTCGACCAAATAAAAGGTAAACAGTTTGATGATGTAAAATTGAGCAGAATTCGTGACAAGGTGTTGCGGAGTGAGGACAAGGAGGCCATCATTGATGATGAATGTGTTCTAAAGATCAAGGGGTGAGTTTGTGTGCCCCGTGTCGAGGAGTTTCTTCCCACCATTCTTGCAGAGGCTTACAGTTCAAAGTATTCCATACATTCTGGTGTGACCAAAATGTACCGAGACCTGAAGCAACATTACTAGTGGGGTGGAATGAAAAATGATATAGTGGACTTCATGGCTAAGTGCCAACACTGCCAACAAGTGAAATATGAGCATCAGAAACCTAGCGGTACACTTCAGAGAATGCCCATTCCTGAATGGAAGTAAGAGAGAATAGCCATGGATTTTGTGGTTAGCCTCTCCAAGAAATTGGGGAAGTACGATTTAATTTGGGTCATTATTGACAGGTTGAAAAAATTTGTACATTTTATCCCCGTACAAGTGACTTATAATGCAACCAAGCTGGCCAAGGTTTATCTGAATGAGATTGTTCGATTGCATGGGGTGCCTATCTCCATTATTTCTGATAAGGGCACCCAGTTCACCTCCAATTTCTGGTAGAAGTTGAATGAAGTGTTGTGGACAAAATTAGACCTGAGTATAACCTTTCACCCTCAGATCTATGCGCAGTCCGAGCGTAAAATTCAAGTGTTAGAGGACATGCTTTGCGCATGTGTGTTGGACTTTGGGGGTCATTAGGATCAATACCTAGCGCTGGTGGAGTTTGCTTATAACAATAGTTACCACTCCAGTATAGATATGTCCCCATCCAAAGCCTTGTATGGGAAGAGGTGTAGATCTCCCATTGGTTGGTTTGTTTCGTCTGAAGTGAAACCTTTGGATACAGTCTTCGTAATAGATTTCATGAAAAGGGTGAAGTTCATCCAAGGAAAACTTTTAGCGGCTTAAAACCGGCAGAAAGATTTTGCAGACAAGAAGGTTAGAGATATGCATTTCATGAAAGGTGAGCAAGTTTTGCTCAAAGTCTCACCCATGAAGGGTGTCATGTGATTTAGGAAGCGAGGCAAGTTAAGTCCAAGATATATTGGACCTTTTGAAATTCTTCAGAAGGTAGTACCAGTGGCTTATAGGTTGGCTTTACCACCTAGTTTATCAGGAGTTCATCCGGTATTCCATGTGTCAATGTTTAAAAAGTACCATGGTGATGGTAATTACATCATTTGTTGGGATTCAGTGCTATTAGATAAGAACCTCTTTGAAGAGGATGAGGCCATTGGTATTCTTGCTCGAGATGTTCAGAAGTTGAGAACAAAGGAAATTGCATTTGTGAAGGTCTAGTGGAATATCCATCATGTTGAGGAGGCCACATGAGAGACTGATGTGCCAAAATTTTACAATACATTTGATGCTTTTAACAAGGAAGTTTTGTAGTTCTCAAGTAAATATTGTGCAAATTTATGTGTTTGGTTATGTTTCAGGAAAGATAGACTTAATGCAACAAAGAGCTTAGTTGTGCCAAAAATGAGATATTTTGCTGATCGTTGTGAGTTGAAAAAAACCATTGCTACAACCATTGCATTCAACCCCAAAGACAGAAGCTGATGCAAAAAGTTGAGTTACAACGGACAGGACAACAGACCATTCTTCTTCAAAATGGTCCGTTCCTTGGATCATTTCCAGAATCAGAAAATAGCTAAAGTTTGGAAGTTACAGCGCCCAAGGAAACAGTCCGTTGTTGACCAAAACAGACCATTTTGGTGTCCATTTGTTGGACACATCTTTCCTTCCTAGACCAATTCGAATTTAATTTGTACTTGCCTATAAATACGACTCCTAGGGTATTTTTACAAATACTCTTTTTGAGCATAGTTTCGACGCATTTTCTTGGAGAAAAACAAATGTTACTTCTTGTTCTAGTTTTTGGAGATTTATTTTGCTCAAGTGTTCTTGGAGAATTGAAGTGTTTTTCATAGTATTTGTAAGAATCCTTCCTTTATCATGAATATCATTGTCTTTTCTTCTTCTAAAAGCATGAGTGACTAATCTCCCATAACTAGAGTTGTGAGATCCATGGCAAAGTAACAATCTATGTTAGGTATGATGTTGGGTTCGTATTGTATGCATTATACGTTTTTAATATTGAATTTTTACTATTTTATAATGGTTGCAAATATTAGAACAAGCTTAGGTTTAATTTTCTTTAATCTAGGTTAGGTATGATGTTGGGTCCCGTCTAATGAATAACGCTTTAGCAAGATTAATCTACTTGGAGTATTAATTGAGTTTTATATTGTATCTTTTTAAGTTTGTAAGAATTGAAAGGAAAAGGCGTCCATTTGGTTTAGAAACGATTAGACGTAAGAATGAATTCAATTACTTCGTGTTATGCATATGAAATAAATCTATTTGAACTCTAACCCGAGGTCTTTTACGAAGCCATGGTGAACACATCCCTAGTTCACCTCTCATATTGATTTTTACTCATTATAATTTGTCGTTTACCATTTGAAATAACCAAGGAACAATCAAGTTTGATCATTATAAATCCCTCCATTTTTCAGAAATCATCGATTAATAGTCATTTAAACTAGTAACAACTTAATTTTCATCATATTCTCTGTGGGATTCAACCTCAACCTATGTTGGATTCTATATTTGATAACGATCACTTATACTTCTTAAGTGAGGTGTAATTTGGGCATATCAAATTTTGGGGTCATTGCCGGGAAATATGGTTGTCTATTAAGTCAGGTGTGTTTACTTGACTTTTGGTCATATTTCGTGATTTGACTTTTATTTTTGTTTCTGTGACTACAGTGTACAAATTTGTATATACTCCCTTTCGCTACCTGGAGCCAGGTTTTTTCTTATTATAGATAACGTACGCACAAGTGATCTATCTAGGACCCAAGTACCGAACGCTCGAGGGACCCAATCTCACCATACGACCCCGAGCTTGCAAAAACTCTAAGGCTGAATATGAATGCACAATAGTGTGAAGTAGCAAGGATTGCTGCAGCCCAATAAAACCCGAGTAATGATAACATTGAGGATGATGCCGCCTTGGGTGATGATGTTGAGGTGGACAATGTTGATAATATTTCCCTGGCTGATCAAGGGCAACAAAATAGAGGTCAAGATCATCAATAACAGAGGCATTTTGCTTTGGATGATGGTGATGATATCAACCTGGATGGAGTGGGTGCTACTGGGGCCATTGTTCTTCCCCCCATTAGTACCTGGAGCTAAGTTCAACATCACTAGCACTATGATTCAATTGTTGAACTTGAAGGGTCTGTTTAGAGGAGTGGTTGGTGATGATCCCAACATGCACCTGATGAATTTTGTCGGGACCTGCAAGTCCGTTAAGCTACCAGAAGTGAGCCAAAATGTTATTCGACTGAGGTTATTTCTGTTGTCCTTGTCTGAAGAGGTAGTGTTATGGTTGACCGAGTTAACACCCGATTCTATAACAAACTGGAGTGAGCTAAAATGAGCTTTTCTAGAAAGGTTCTTTCCTCTCTACAGAATGATACAGTTGAGGGATGAGATCAGTACCTTCAGGAAGCAACCACATGAGGCCTTACATGAAACCTGGCTAAGGTTTAAGAAGAAGCTGACTCAATGTCCTAACCATTAGTTGCGAGATGAGTTCTTAATGCAGACTTTCTATAGAGCTCTAAATTCGGCCACCAAGCTGACACTTGATAATGCTGCAGGTGGAGATTTTATTGGGTTTACATTTGTTGAGGCTACTGCTACCTTGGAATGATTCACCAAGACAAATAGAGCTTGGTATACTAGGGACTCAGAGGTGGCGAATAGTATGTATGCAGTGGGGATGTTGGCTGAGCAGCACAAGAAAGAAGAAGAAAGGGATCAAGACATGGCTCACTTGAAAACACAGATGGACTTGCTAACCAATATCTTGTTGGCAGGTGGAGTTGAGAAGGTAAAAGTTGTAGGTTCACAGAGTAGAGAAACTGAGGCCGAGTCTGACAAAGAAGCTAATTATTTGGGGGCTTTCCAAGATTATGGCCAAAGAAACCAAGGTCAGAACTACCAGCAAGATAATTATTATGAAAAGCCTGGCTATTGGGATCAGGAGCAAGGTAATTTGAAGAACAAGAATGATAGAGGTGGATTATATGTACCACCTAGAAATCGAGATAAATCTAACAATGACGCATGGACTTCTATCATCGAAGCCATGTTGACAAAGGTTCTGCTAAAGGTGGAATCTACTGACTCTGGGGTGAAAAAGATGAAGAGTGAGCTGTCTTCATTGAGTCAGCTAGTGGATTTACACTCCACTTCTATTAAACAGTTAGAGCATCAGATGGGGCAACTGTCGGTGGATCTAAATTAGCTGAAGAATGATACTTTGCCCAGTGATACCATACAAAACCCAAGAAATAATGGGAGTTGCATGGCTATCACTATAAGGAGCGATAAAACTTTATCGGAACCACATCTAGTAGTTCAGAACCAGATTGAAGATATTGTTGATGACTATAAGATAGTAGATTATGAGATTGATATTGAAGAAAATCTGGGTGTGCCTGCAAAGCCAATCAAGAGTGATGACCCAAAAGTAGATTCTGAAAATCAACTCTGATGGAGGATACCGCCCCAGTGCTTAAAGAGAAAAGCAAGGAGGTTGAAAAACTTCCAACGCAGATACCTAGACTCCCTCCTATAGTTCCACAGCGGGTGAAGAAAAAGGTGGAAGATGGCAAGTTCCACAAGTTCATATCCATGCTCAAGCAGATATCAGTGAACATCCCATTGGTGGATATCTTGAGCAAATACCCGGATATGCCAAGTTTATGAAGGACTTGATTAACAAAAAGAGGTCGGTGATTTTTGAGCTGGAAGATAACCTTCACCACTGTAGTGCAATCTCATCGAGGTCCTTAGTCCAAAAGAAGGAGGATCCGGGTGCTTTTACTGTTCCCTGCATAATTGGGAAATTTAACTTTGACAAAGCATTATGTGATCTTGGGGCTAGCATCAACTTGATGCCGCTAGAAATCTATAAATAGTTAGGCTTGAGAGACCCCAAACCAACTACCATGAGGGTATTGATGGTCGACCGTTAAGTAAAATGACCAGTGGGAATATTGTATGACGTGCTAGTGAAGGTTGGCAAGTTTAAATTCTCGGCTGACTTTGTAATCTTGGATTGAAAAGTAGATTTTGAAGTACCTATAATTTTGGGACCACCATTGTTAGCTACTGGAAGAGTGTTGGTTGACATGGAGAGAAATGAATTGATATTCAGACTGAACAATGAATTAGTCAAGTTCAATGTGTGTCAATCAATGAAGCAATCAAGAGACATAAGGGTGGTCTTGGTTATTGATGTTATTGATGAAGCTATTATGGAAGTGCATATTGATAAAAAGGTTATTATTGAGACCTTAACTGCTATGATGATGATTTTAGAATCGGAGGAAGAGGAACCCATAGAAGAATACGGTGAGAACAAATCAAGAAAAAGAAAACACCACAAGAGAATCAAAGAAGAAAAGGTGTTAGGAAGGGTGAAGAAGCTATCTCGAATAGATGAGGAGCTAAGACAAGAGAAATTTAGAGTCTAACTAGCTGATGTCTCTTGCACCTATTCTTGAGACTGCTCCTGCCTTAGAGACCCCGACAGTCTCCAATATTGTACTAGACTCTGAGGCCTAAGGGCTTCACAGGTATTCCTTTCTCTCATAGTTTTAGCTTTCATATGTATGCATTGGGGATAATACATGAGTCTAAGTTGAGGGTGTTATTGGGATACCTGTGAGTCTATCACTACCAACTATTTTTGTTGCCGTGTTTCTTTTCCCTTCGGTGTGCTATCTAGTAGAACTGGCATGTTTAGGTTGTTTTATAATTTTTGTGTTGTGGTTTTGTTGTGTAATGTGTAAAGAAAACAAGATAAGTCTGTAGTAATCATGGCATTTTGCAGTTGTAATAAAAAGGAGCTCCCTCTGAAAAGTTGATTTTGTACTTGTGTTGAAATCGTTAACTGCACTGGATCCCCGAATGTCATTGATTGTATGTGATTGTAGTAACTTTGCTTAAGACAAACTTTTATTTTGATGGTTGGTAGTGATATAGTTTCTTGGTGCCAAGTGTGTGTGAGCTTATCTTGATAAATTCTTACTCTGTGCATGCTTTCAGAACTTGTTCGGCCTATTCTATGTAGTTCGAAGTTAGTTTGCTTAGGAAAGGATCACAGGCCATTTTTGTGTGCAGCCCACTTAACCAAAAAAGCCATCCAAATGTAAATAATCCCTTTGATCCCTATTTGAGACGAAGTTGACCTTGTTCTTTTGATAACCTTTTATCTTTCCTTTTTAACTTTGAATCTCTATTTTGGCCCTGGTCCCTCCTTGGACATCATGCACCTCAACTCAGGCAATAAGCCTAAGTTGAGGGTGGCTACTGTAGAGATATATGATAAGAAAAATGGGGTGGTTTTAAAGATTAGTTGTTGATTGCATAAAATGTATAGATATGTGTCAAAGAAAAAGGAAGAAAAGAAATGAAAAAGAGTGAAAAAGAAGTGGAAAAGAAAGAAAAAGATTTGTCAATAAGATGGCCGCAATTGTAACTAGAAGTAACGGAGTCAAAGATGAATAAAGTGGATGGAATAAGCTTGAGTGGAAATAGTAGGTCAGTGATTCCAAGGAGGGGTTAGTCACCATTCTCCAAATGTATCCTACCTGCAACCGAAGCCTCATTACAAGTCAAAACAAGTCCCGTAGTCCTAAATGACTTTCTGAAAAAATAAAATGGAATAGCAAGGTCAAGCCTATGGTATCTCATTTGCACTGTTTGAAATCGTTTGTGAGTGTGAGTGATCTTACTTAGTATCAAATCTTGTGTGGGGGACTTCTTTGTGGTGAGAGCACTGAGATTTCATTTACTGACTATTGGGATAACTATTTTGTGTGTATTTAGAGTACTCCATCACATCGTAATGACATGTTTAGATCCCTACTAGTTAACATTTCAGATACTTTGGTAGTACATGGTTTTTTTTGATGAATTTGAGGTAACTGTTGATTGCTATAGACCTGTTTAGTGTTGTTCCTAGTTGAGTCGTCTATTCTGTTCTTGTATCATGTTGCTTGAGGACATAAAATCTCTAAGTTGGGGGTGTTGATGTTCTAGGATTTTACGGCACATTTGATGCTTTTAACAAGAAAGTCTTGCAGTTTTCAAGTAAATATTATGCAAATTTATGTGTTTGGTTATGTTACAGGAAATATAGACTTAAAGCAATAAAAGAGCTTAGTTGTGCCAAAAATAAGACTTTTTGCTGATTGTTGTGAGTTGAAATAAACCATTGCTACAACCATTGCATTCAACCCCAAAGACAGAAGCTGATGCAAAAAGTTGAGTTACAATGGACAGGACAACAGACCATTCTTCTTCAAAATAGTCTATTCCTTGAATCATTTCCAGAACCAAAAAACAACTAAAGTTTGGAATTTACAACACCCAAGAAAATGGTCCGTTATTTACCAAAATAGACCATTTTGGCGTCTGTTTGTTAGATGCATCTTTCCTTTCCTAGACCAATTCAGATTTAATTTATACTTGCCTATAAATAGGACTCCTAAGGTATGTTTACAGATACTCTTGTTGAGCATAGTTTTGATGCATTTTCTTGGAGAAAAACAAACGTTACTTCTTGTTCTGGTTTCTGGAGATTTATTTTGCTCAAGTGTTCTTGGAGAATTGAAGTGTTTTTCATAGTATTTGTAAGAATCCTTCCTTTATTATGAATATCACTGTCTTCACTTCTTCTAAAAGCATGAGTGTCTAATCTCCCACAACTAGGGTTGTGAGATCCATGACAAAGTAACAATCTAGGTTACGTGTGATATTGGGTTTGCATTGTATGCATTATACATTGTTAATCTTGCATTTTTACTATTTTATAATGGTTGCAAACATTAGAACAAGCCTAGATTTGATTTATTTTAATCAAGAAGATAAAATCGGGTAAAAAGGATTAGCAATAAGGATTTGAGACTACCAACTCCCATCTAACGAATAACACTTTAGCAAGGTTAAGCTACTTGGAGTATTAATTGAGTTTTGTATTGTATCTTTTCAAGTTTGAAAGAATTGAAAAGAAAAAGCATCTATTTGGTTGAAAAATGATTAGACGTAAGAATAAATTTAATTACTTTATGTTGTGCATATGAAGTGAATATGTTTGAATTTTAGCCCGAGGTTGTTTATGAAGCCATGGTGAACACATCCCTAGATCACCTCTCATATTGATTTTTACTCATTATAATTTATTATTTACCATTTGAAATAACCAAGGAACAATCAAGTTTGATCATTATAAATCCCCCAAATTTTTGGAAATCATCGATTAATAGTCATTTAAACTACTAATGACTTAACTTTTACCATATTCCCTATGGGATTCAACCCCAACCTTTGGAGGATTTTATATTTGATAATGGCCGCTTATACTTCTTAAGTGAGTTGTAATTTGGGCGTATTAGAGACCGAGGCAGATATGCGAGACAAGTATCCTCACCGGTTCACTGATTCAGGTAACCATTATTTTCTCCTGCTTTTTCTCGTTATTGTCATTCGGGGATGAACGATTGTTTAATTGGTATTTAATGTAATGACCTTTTCCATTGTTATACTCAATTAAGGCATAAGTACCTAGCTAAAAAAGTACCTAGGTGAGAATTGAACTTCTTGGGCTAGGGTGAGCTCAAATAAAAATATAGTATTCAATGCCTTAGGTATAATTCATATTTTGTGTGTCATCATGTGGTAGTATGGTATCTATTTTTGGATAGCTAACTGTTGTAGGATCCCGTAGAAATTTTCAAGACGAGAATCCGAGTCATAAAACTCTGGTATAATAGTTGCTGCGTTGGAAATAATTTGTGATATCTATGAAATAAGGTGTGTTGCGAAGGGGTCTGGGAGCGAGAAAGCGATATTCTGAAATTTACCTTCATCATGATGAAAGAATGTCTCATCGCGATGATCCGCTACGATGGAGAGCCATCCATCGCGATGAGATTATGTCGTAGTATACCTAGGAGTTCTGCAGTTTTCTAAGCTATTTCCCTCATAACTCAACTTTGTTCTAGAGCTCTCAAAAGTGGTTTATCTAAAAAAACTAGGGCAAACTCCATTGTTTGAGGTAAGTAATATATAAAACTCTTAATTTGTTAATTAATTATCTTCCTTAAATCTTCAGGAGAGAATTAATGATGGATTTCTTGCAATTAAGCCTTAGAAGCATGAACTTGCGGAAGAACCCTATGGGTATGTGTAAAATCATCTAGAATTAATCTTAAATTGTGTTTTTATGAGTTCTAGCATAAAATTATTAGTTCTTATCATGTTTAAGGCTAGTGGAGAACCTTGAGTTCCATAAAGGTTAAACTTTTAAGCTTAAAATGATAAAAAAAGCTATGAACTTGATTAAAAACCTTGAGTTCTTGATCCTATGTATGTAATGGGTATAGTTAGTAGTCAATTAACCCTTGATGAATGCTAAAAACCTCGTTTAATGGGTAGAATAATTGGGTTTTATTCCTAAAGTTTGAAATGAACGATAATTGACTAATTATTCTTATATTATTGCTATTTTAAGACCTTGTGCATCGCAGAAAGTTAAGAAAGTACAAGGCAGTGGTGAACTAGCTTGAGGGTATTGTATCTTCACTCGAGGTAGGTTATGGCTTGAGCTGGAGTTAAGACTCACCTTATTGCATGTTTGTAGTGAAATTATATAACTTGTGCTTGGTTTTCGACGCGGTTGTATTGTATATGTTTGCCCTGTTGTGCTTTTATGAATATGTTAAATGAACAGGAAGTGATAAGTGAACTAAAATGGCTAAGTATGAATAGTGTCTTAGGCATCGAGTATTTCTGTGAGAATATGGGTCTGAGAATCTAGCTATATAGATTGTGTTTTTGATACATTTGATATGGAGCGAATACTATGCTGGTATGGTATATGAACACTTACGGTCCCCTGCAGGTCATGGCTAGTGGGCAAAAATAAGATCCATAGCATATGTGTACACTCTTTTATCTTGTTTTATATTATTGCATTGCTTATTATGATGAGTGGATTGAGTACTGAGGTGAGACTAGAGAACATACTATATGACCAGAGTTTGGTGGATTTAGTGAAAAGTAAGATAGGTGCTGAGTGTGATAACTCCTTTTATATTTGTGGTCCTATTCTATGAATTGTGGAATTGACCTGAAAGATTATCTATGGTTGCTTATATGTTAAGTGTTGGAGTCCTATCACTTGTTATCTGTTTTACTGCTTTCATGTTATATTATTGGGTCGGCCTATGATACCTACCAGTACATAGTATGTTGTAATGATACTACCCTGTGTTCTTCCTTTGTTGAGTGCATACCGTGTTCCAGAGGCTGAGACGCAACCTCAGCTAGAGTAAAGAGACTGACATCATTTTCAAGGGTGAGCACTATTTCTCAGGCTGCTATGGATCCTCTACGAGTTGTTGTCCTTCTTTCGAACAATGAGACTCTCATATCTTATTGATTTTAGACATTTTTGAATATCTTAGACTATGTTGACTTAGAGTTCTGACTTTCAATTTCTGGGGATATGTTTAGATGAATATTTTTTGCACACTCTTTCATTTTTTATATAGACCTTGATTTATTTATGGCTTAAGTGAAGTTTTATCTATCTTCTTTTAAATTGGTTAAGTCTGACAGTTAGGTTGATTTATTTAATTCTCTCATCGAAGGATTAGTGTGGGTGGCAATCACGGCCCCATCTGGGTCGTGATGGGGAGGGGGAGGGGGGAGGTCATTTGACTATTTTCTCATTATTCTTTGTAAATCTAAATTTGACTACTAATATCTTATGCAGTCATTTAATGATAGGAAGAGTACTGAAAAAAATGATAAACTTCTCTTAATTTCCTAAATTGGACAAGTAAGTTGAAACAACTATTTTTACTAAAAGGCCAAGTAAAATAAAACGAAAAAAATATTTGCTCTCATTTTCTACCATACCTTTTTCGGTAGAAAAGATCTTTTTGTTAATTTGGTTAATTTATTTTTTGGAGTAATAGTTTAAACTTTTCATAATTTTAAAATTAAATAGTATACGTTCCCGCGTGATGCGTGAATCATTTAAAAAAATAGAATTGAGAAATAATAGAAACAAATATATTTGAAGTTATGAACCATGTGTGACATTGCAAATTTTATATATTCTTATTTTTTTGGGATCAATCTTATTACAAACTAATATTTTTTATGATATATGTACTGACCCTTTTTTAAACAATATACAAACTTTTATATCAATCGACTACAATAAATAAAAAATAATAAAACATTGAATTAGTGATACTTTTATCATAGATTATGATTCTTTTGTTACGTCCTCATAATTTAATTCAACAGAAATGTAAGGTACAATATAAATAAAAGTTTGATAATCATAAATAGAACTAATAATCATAGAAAGTAAAAGGAGAGTTTTTATTTATTGGAATAAGCCATGCTAGCAGAATCAGTAATTTTAAAAAGAGAACCTAATATATAGTATTGATTTATGTGTGAATGGAGGGTGAATATATGTAAAATGTTAAGAAGCTTGGACGTCATTCCAATTTAAATTTGAAAAATATACCAATTAATAAGTTATAGGAATATGATCTATTTTTCTGAGAAAATAATGTTTTACTGAATACTGAACACATATTTTAAAAAAATACGATATAAAGATCATAGTTATTCTTGTCCTATATTTAAATTGCCAACTTAAAAAATTTAATCATATTTGTTTATAATTATCGTTACACGATTTTAATATATATTTTTTCTCTTGATAATGATTTTTTATTTCATCAAATAATCGTATATTGAATGCCCTACAATGCGATGGACGGTATTCTAATTCAATTGTTTTTACCATAGTAGATCATATTGTGTCACGATCCAGACCATCGTGAGTGGCACCCACCCAACCCCCGGATAAGCGAACCAATAGAGCTCAAACCTTTGCCTAGATTAACAACCTAAAACTAGCAAACAAAAGTAAACTATCAATTAAATTAGCAACAACTATAGCATTAATATCATCCTGCAGAAAATCTCCCTAGAAACTAAAAGTCGCAGTACCAAACATTACTACCAATATCTAGAGTACGGGGATGCAACCCCAAAAAGAAAGTACGAAAGTAGTTTTAACCCGAAACAAGTGGGTTGAAACTCTAGAGATAAATCCAAGGTAGCTCGACCAAGAAGCTCACCCTTGAAGTCAGAAATCGTCGGTGCTATAGATGAGGCCGTGTCTCCGCCGCTAGAAGATTTTCTGTACTCGCCAAAATAAAAGTAAGTGCAGTATCAGTACACCACCAGTGTGTGTTGGTAGAATCATCAGCCAGTTTTCAGATAAATAGTGTATAACAGTACAACAATATCAAGTATAAGATGGAAAATATGCATAAATAACAACAGACGCACTTAGACTACCAGTCTCTACTTAGCCTGTTCCCGCATGAATCCACCACCTAACTCTAAGCCACAACCATATACCATTAACTATACCTTTCTGTTTAGCCCGTATCCACCCTGGGATCCCCTCTAGACTACACACATGTACCTAGAATCAACCCGGCCTAAACCAAGACCAACACAATTGTCAATGAACAACCCGACCTAAACCAAGACCAACACAACAGTTAGCAAGAATTTACCTGGCATCTAAAGGATCACCAAACCAATAACACATTTCAATAAGCAGCCTGGTCCACTCACGGAACCAATATAAATCAATGCAACACAATAATAACAAGGCAATGATGCAAAAAAAGTAAACCATACCACGCGTGGTACCCATGCCAACCATTTGTTATATCCGTACCAAGCGTGGTACCCGTTCCAACCATTTGTTATACCCGTACCAGGCGTGGTACCTGAGCCAATCGAATGTCAATAATCCATAGTCAAATGCATGAACACATAACTTGTAAACCAACAAGCAAATACCGTTCAAATCACAGACTGTAAAACAGGAACCTTAGACATCCTACACAACTTCCCTAAGCAATGTAATTCATACAATCACTTAGATATGAGTACAAGAATATACAATCCACCGCTATAGCAGAGGTCACTATGGCAGACCGTTGAGATTGTCATGGACAGAATGTCCAGAAATCTCCAGTTTATGCCATTTTACAACACACTTGCTTTCTCTGATGACCCGAAATAATCCCTTCACGTCAAACGCGATTCTGGGAGTTCTACTTACCCAAATTCGATTCCGAAAAGTCCCCTAAACTTCTCTATATCTTGGCTATGTATAAAACTCACTCAAAACAAGACACATAAACCAATTCTTACCAGGATTTCCCTAGACTCTACCTCGCTCCAAAACCAGCCGAGGCTAGCCTAACCCATAATTTCAAACTCCCAAATTCGGAGTTTTCTAACTCTAAAACTTGGCATGATTGGACTACCCATAATGAAGGATCCAACCATTACAAAAGATACCAATTTACCCATCATTCATCCCCGGATGATCAAACCCAAAATTACAAAAATAAAAGGAAGGAAGTGTAGTACCTGAATCCTCAAATAGTTGAGGGTACTTGTTCCGCATGTCCTTCTCAGTTTCCCAAGTGGCTTCCTCAACTGGATGATACTTCCAATGAACCTTCACCATATCAATCACCTTTGTCCTCAACCTCTAGATATTTCGAGCAAGAATCAAAACTGGTTCCTCCTCATAACGAAGATCCTTATCGAAAAGTACCTCATCCCACTTGATGATGTAATCCCCATCTCCATGGTATCTCTTAAGCATGTATACATGGAATACTGTATGGACGACCGATAAAGTAGGTGGCAGTTCTAACCTGTAAGCCACTGGCCCCATAATTTCAAGAACTTCAAACGGACCAATGAACCGAGGGCTAAGCTTGCCCTTCTTACCAAACCAAAATAACTTCTTTCATTGGTAACAATACCTGTTCACCAGCCTGAAAATCCATGTCCCGAACCTTGCGGTATGCATACTCCTTCTGCCTGCTTTGAGCAGCCAACAACTTGGTCTGTATGCCCCTCACCTTTTTCTGTGCTTCCTTCACTAAGTCTACGCCCAGAGGCTTTACATCACCTTCCTCAAACCACCCAACCGGTGATCTGCAGTTCCTCCCATACAGTGCCTCGAACGGTGCCATATCAATACTGGAGTGGTAGCTATTATTGTACGAGAATTCACACAACGGTAGAAACTTATAACGAACTATTCTGTCGTTACTGAAAATATCTGTGATCAAGACAGGTGCCTCTTATTCGTAATAAGAGTTAGGACTAATTCTTTATTATGGGGAGTACATTTGGTATGTACTAAGGTCATAGAATACTCTTAGCACAAAGTTAAGTTAAAAGCTTCCTTACCGATTTAATTTTGGGCTAAGTTCAAACTAGGGTCAACTTCAAACGTGCTTTCCTCATAGAATATAAAGGGTTAGGGGTCCTAATACCCACCAAATTAAAGATCTCTGAGTCCTCTTTCCAATTCTACCGACCGTTCATGAATCCGCTTCTCGAGTAAAAAGTTATCACTATTTTATTGAAGACTATCCGTGCTAAAAATTTGAGTCCGCTGTAGAGGAATTTAGGTCGCTATAGCGGTACCGCTATAGCGGTTGGCTATCCGCTATAGCGGAATGATGGAACCAAAAAGCCCAGAAATGAGTTTTATAATCCCATTCTCCCTTATTTAGTCAAAAATAGATGAGGGTTCCTCCAAAAATCCTCCTAGGCTGCTCCAAAGCTTGGGAGCTATGGGGAGGAGGGATTCCAGTGAAAGATATGCGAAACCATGGATTTGGGCCTGCAAAATCAACAGGGAACGCCTTCAAAGAGCCATAAAGGGCATGGAACAGCTGCTCGGCATCCACATAGGCTAGGTTTCTTCCAAGAGTAAATTGACCGCTTTCATTTTCGTATTATTGTATAGAATGAAAGGGAGAATCCATGGTTAGGCCTTCAGGTACAGAGTCTGGAGGAAGTTGTTGAATTATTGGATTACTTTGAATATGATAGAATGGGAATAGGGTGTTGTGATATTTTAGGCATTGCTTAAATTATGTGATTTTGCTAATAAAATGCGGAAACTAGAATATCAGAAGGTTCTGGGAACCGAAAAAGGGTTAGTAATTAACAAATATGTAAGGAACGGAAGTTCTGGACTAATGGGTATAATTAGGATAACTGTTTGGTTGTGTTCTAAGGCTGGGAAGGGTTTTCCTAGGTTGTATTTGGTCCAAGGGAGAGGGTCAGGAATAAATGTAATTAACTGCATGTTTAAAGGGGTGAACCAGGGTTAGTCTTTGGACGGGATTTTGATGGTTCATAGTGTACCCGGAATGGGGTAGGTGATGGCTTACGATTCCTGTGAATGTTGTATATGTTGTACTCTTATCTAAGTGTCTGTATGAATTGCATGACTTAGAGGAATTGTGTAGAATGTCTAGGGGTCCTGTTTTACTGTCTGTGAATTGAACGGTGTGTTGCTTGTTGGTTTACAAGTTGTTTGTTCATTACTTGACTGTGGATTATTGACATTTAGTTGGCTTGGGTACCACGCCTGGTACGGGTATACTAACGTTTGGCACGGGTACCACGCCTGGTACAGGTATAACAAATGATTGGCTCGGGTACCACGCCTGGTACAAGATACTAATGGTTGGCTCGGGTACCATATCTGGTATGAGTTTATTTTATTGCATCATTTCATTGACATTGTTTTATTGTCTGATTGGTGTTGGTTCCATGAGTAGACCGAGATATATTTATAAATTGTGATATTACTTGTGGTCTTGGTGTAGGTCGGGTTGTTATATTATATTGTACTTTTGGTCTTGGTGTAGGCCGGATAATTATATTGTGAGTTTGCTCTTGGTGTAGGCCGGGTAATTATATTGTGAGTTTGCTCTTGGTGTAGGCCGGGTTGTTATATTATATTATTCTTATGGTCTTGGTGTATGATGGGTAATTATATTTTGAGTTTGGTCTTGGTGTAGGCCGGGTTGTTATATTATGTTATTAGTTGGTCTTGGTGTAGGCCGGGTTATTATATTATGTTATTAGTTGGTCTTAGTGTAGATCGAGTTATGATGTTAACTATTAGTTGGTCTTTGTGTAGACCGGGTTGTCATGTTAACACCTAGATGTGTTAGGGGGATCCGAGGGGGTCTGGACTATGTAAAAAAGGTTATTAGTTCACAATTTATTTTCATTAAGTGTATTAATGACAGTCAAGAATTAGTTGTGGTTAATAAGCTAAGGGTGGGTCTTGGTGTAGACCGAGTAGCCTGTTGAACACTTACATGTGGTTAGAAGATCCTTGGAGGGTTCGGGTTTCGAGATTAGAAAGAGATTTAGATATAACTCTGTTGTTGTCATTGAATGTGTCAATGGTTGCTAGGTAATTTTCATATGATTGGTCAATTGGGAGTAAGACGGAAAGTCTGGGGTTGTAGTTTATGGTTGTTATAACCAGGATGGAAAGTTATCCTAAAGGTACGGGAAGGGCCGAACACTGGTAAGTAATACAAAAGACTACGACTACAAGACAGGCCGAAAGCGACTCGCTTCTGGGGTTAAGTCTGAATATCTAGTCAAGGCGGTTGACTTGGGTAAGGGAAGGGTAGTCCAGGTATGGACATTGTTATTGGTAAGGATTAAGTGAGACTTGGGAAGTCTAGAGATCAAGGTGACTTGGGAAGTCTAGATGTCAAGGTGACTTGGGAAGTCTAGGTGTCAAAGTGACTTGGGAAGTCTAGGTGACAAGGTGACTTGGTAAGTCTAAAGGTTAGGATAGTCGGTCCCGAAAGGGGGGATTGATAAAAGTGATGTTGAAAGGTGTAAAGCATTTACCTTGTGCATTTTATCTTGATTTTTATATGATGGTAGGAGTGAATTCGGGTCAACCAATGATGCCTACTAGTACGTGTGTTTGTACTGATTCTACTCTTGCTATACCTTTTTGGGTATAGTCTGGTTGCAGGATTGGTGATGTTTCACAGATTCAGGATTGCGGTGATCTTTCAGCAGCTTCTACTTTCCTTCTATGGTAGGAGTTGTGTCATCTTATATCATATACTCATCTTGTAGAAGCTCTTGTACCGGCTTAGACTAGGTTCTGGGAAGGTTGTTTCATTTTATAAATGTTTTCCGCAAATTCTTTAAGTCGTTTATTTTTCCAAATTATTTGTAAAAAGGTTTTCTCATGTATTTAAGGAACTTATTTAATGGTTTATTTTCTTTTCCGCATTGCCTGTTGGTTTGGGTTGTAAGGGTTCTCCTATCTAGGTGGATTAGAGTAGGTTCCCGCACGGCCCGGTAGTTGGATCATCACAAATGGTATCAGATCCCAGGTTATCGGTCTCCTAGTACAAGAGCAAAATATCAAATAGAGTCCTATGGATTGGTGTGTTGATGTCCACACCTAATCTTTGGGAAGCTATGAAACATTCTAGTAAATATCTCTCCTCTTTCATTCCTTTTTATTCGGCTCATTTACTTGCTTATATGGGTTGAGTCCAATTGGTATCTCTCGATTCCAATTGGTATCTCAATGAAGTAAAGGATGTCATTGCACTCTGGTACGACAAACAAGCAAGAAGGATTGGAACTGGGAAGGTTCCAATCGGTATCTGGCCGGGGAGGCTATGTAAAGGTATGGATGGATCGGCTAATGGTCATCCATGAGGCGAATAGAAAGTAATGAAACTGATTTGATTGACTGTTTAAGCTTGGGGCTTGAGATTGTGCTTATGTGTATTGATGTTGTTTGAATGACTGCAAATGTGTGCTGTGCAATTATTTGATTTGCTGTGAATGTTTTGGTCCGAGAGGAGTCATAACTTGAATTGGTGTGCTTTGGTTGGTAATTACTTTTTACATGTACTTAAATTGGTCAGTAAAGTGGTGTTACATTTCGAAAACGGGCTTGCCATTGGTAAAAATGGTAAGGGGACAAGGCTTACGACTGTAGTTAAACTTCAATTTCAGGACAGTTGGGATTGGTTAGGAACCATGGGGGAAAAGGGTTATCATTGCTTGATGGAAGGAAATGCGGTAAGGAAAATTTTATGGTAACCCATGATTGTAAAGGAAAATATATTCCCAGCTTAAAAGTTGTGATTGTTTAAATGATAAATTGCGATATGCCTTAATTAGAATTGTTTGCATTACATTCGGGTATAGGCTTACCATGTATATAGATGGTAAGGGAACAAAAAGGAATTGTGGACTGTAGGGAAGCTCCGATTTCAGGACAGTTGGGACTTGGTTGAGAAACAAGGGAACTAGAGGGGTTGTTTGTGCTTGATAGCGGAAGTGTGTTTTTAGGAATAATTGATTGCATAATCCTCTTGTTGATTTGTGATAATTAATTCTAAGTTTCAGTCTGTGTAGTGCCGAGAATGGTTTTGAGGATTATTTAAGATCATGGCGGGATTAACGGGATTAAACAATGTTAACAGGGAAGGGGAATGAGAGAATTTTTCAGAGAATGGTAAATTTTCTGGGCTACTACTTTTAGGGGTTTCCATAGCAGTGTCCAAGTCTCTATAGCGGGATGGACAGGGCATGATCCCTGTCCTATGTTTCCCTTATTCTGTCTTTCATTCCCGGGTCATTTTACATCACTATTTGAGCTGCGAGCTATTGCAGGAATTATTTAGCATCCATGTGCAATAAGAGGAAAGGGTAGATACGATAGCCTGGGGTATTGGTGAAATGTTTTGATCTACCACTGGTGGGAATAGTCACCTAGGTAGAATTTGGCCAAATGACCCATAATTGGCTTCATATTATTGGAAATTGCTCATAGTCTTATGTCATGAGGGTGATTTGGCTGGTTTATTATTAATGATCCGTAGTGGTAGGGTCAGTTGAGGGAGTTCGGATGAGAAAACTTCCGGTTGAGGAGTTAGAAATCTCGGGATAGGCTAGTCTCGGATGAATTCTGAGCAAGGTAAGGTATAGGGAAATTCGAGTGCGGATTGGGTGTTATATCTTGGGTCGAGCTAGTTTTTCCATTAGCCAAGACCTTAAGGAGTCCGGGGGACTTTTTGGAATCAAATTCGGGTAAGTAGAACTCTCGGTATATGGGTTGACGTGAAGGGGTTATTCTAGAACGTCAGAAAATTAAGTGTGTTGTAAAATAGGCACTTTTGGGGAACTTTACGACTTTACGTCCCATGTCAACCGCCATAGCGGTTGAACACATTGCTACTGCGACCTCTGCTATAGCGGAAGTCAGCGACTGTCAGCACCATAGCATGGGAAATTAAGTTTTGGTCCGTTATGTTTGAAATGTTTTGCTCTGGTGTTTCAACGAGGCCCCAGGTTTCTTGGGCACTCGAGAAGGTGCAATCTAACTAGTCTGGTATAGCTGAAGGAAGAAATTCCTTGACAAAGCAGAATCGAATTAAATTTCAGTTGAACTGGGGTACACCCGAGGGATTTGAGAGTTTGGTGGTTCACGTGAGGCTATTCTATGCTGTAATAGTAGAGCGTTAAGTTTCTAAGGGCTGATTTATTCTTTTCCTTCTGCCTTAGAGATCGTTCGGGGATGAACGATGGGTAAATTGGTATATGTTGTAACGACCTATTCCATCGTTACTGAAAATATTTGCGATCAAGATAGGTGCTTCTCATTCATAATAAGAGTTAGGATTAATTCTTTATTATGGGGAGTACATTTGTTATGTACTAAGGTCATAGAATACTCTTAGCACAAAGTTAAGTTGAAAGCTTCCTTACCGATTTAGTTTCGGGCTAAGTTCAAACTAAGGTCAACTTCAAACGTTCTTTCCTCCTAGAATATAAGGGGTTAGGGGTCCCAATACCCACCAAATTAAAGATCTCTGAGTCCCATTTCCAATTCCACTGACCGTTCATCAATCCCTTTTTTGAGTAAAAAGTTATGAATATTTTACTGAAGACTGTCCGTGCTGAAAATTTGAGTCCGCTGTAGCGGAATTTAGGTTGCTATAGTGGTACCGCTATAGCGGTTGGCCGTCTGCTATAGCGGAATGATGGAACTAGAAAGCCTATAAATGGGTTTTATAATCCCATTCTCCCTTCTTTAGTCAAAAATAGACGAGGGTTGCTCCAAAACCTCTCCTAGGCTGCTCCAAAACCTCTCCTAGGCTGCTCCAAAACTTGGGAGCCATGGGGAGGAGGGATTCCAGTGAAAGGGACGCGAAACCATGGATTCGGGCCTGCAGAATCGTCAGGAACGCCTTCATGGAGCCATAAAGGGCATGGAACAGCTTCTCGGCATCCAGGTAGGCTAGGTTTCTTCCAAGAGTATATTGACCACTTTTATTTTCGTATTATTTTATAGAATGAAAGGGAGAATCAATGGTTAGGCCTTCGGGTACGAAGTCTGGAGGAAGTTGATGAATTGTTGGATTACTTTGAATATGGTAGAATGGGAATAGGGTGTTGTGATATTCTAAGCATTGCTTAAATTATGTGATTTTGCTAATAAAATGTGGAAACTAGAATATTGGAAGGTTCGGGGAAGCGTAAAAGGGTTAGTAATTAACAAATGTGTAAGAAACGGAAGTTTTGGACTAATGGGTATAATTAGGATAATTGCTTGGTTGTGTTCTAAGGATGGGAAGGGTTTTCCCAGGTTGTATTTGGTCCTAGGGAGAGGGTCAAGAATAAATGTAATTAACAGCATGTTTAAAGGGGCAAACTGGGGTTAGTCTTTGGACTGGATTTTGACGGTTCATAGTGTACCTGAAATAGGGTAGGTGATGGCTTACGATTCATGTGAATGTTGTATATGTTGTACTCTTATCTAAGTGTTTGTATGAATTGCATGACTTAGAGAAATTGTGTAGAATGTCTAGGGGACCTGTTTTACAGTCTGTGAATTGAACGGTGTGTTGCTTGTTGGTTTACAAGTTGTTTGTTCATTACTTGACTGTGGATTATTGACATTTAGTTGGCTTGGGTACCACGCCTGGTACGGGTATACTAACGTTTGGCACGGGTACCACGCCTGGTACAGGTATAACAAATGGTTGGCTCGGGTACCATGCCTGGTACAAAATACTAATGGTTGGCTCGGGTACCATATCTGGTATGAGTTTATTTTACTACATTATTTCATTGACATTGTTTTATTGTGTGATTGGTGTTGGTTCCATGAGTAGACCGAGATATGTTTATAAATTGTGATATTACTTGTGGTCTTGGTGTAGGTCGGGTTGTTATATTATATTGTACTTTTGGTCTTGGTGTAGGCCGGGTAATTATATTGTGAGTTTGCTCTTGGTGTAGGCCGGGTAATTATATTGTGAGTTTGGTCTTGGTGTAGGCCGGGTTGTTATATTATATTGTTCTTTTGGTCTTGGTGTAGGCCGGGTAATTATATTGTGAGTTTGGTCTTGGTGTAGGCCGGGTTATTATATTATGTTATTAGTTGGTGTTGGTGTAGGCCGGGTTGTTATATTATGTTATTAGTTGGTCTTGGTGTAGACCGCATTATGATGTTAACTATTAGTTGGTCTTGGTGTAGACCGAGTTGTCATGTTAACACCTAGATGTGTTAGGGGGATCCGAGTGGGTCCGAACTATGTAAAAGAGGTTATGAGTTCACAATTTATTTTCATTAAGTGTATTAATGACAGTCAAGAATTAGTTGTGGTTAATAAGCTAAAGGTGGGTCTTGGTGTAGACCGGGTAGCCTGTTGAACATTTAGGTATGGTTAGAGGATCCTTGGAGGGTTCGGGTTTCAGGATTAGAAAGGGATTTGGATAGAACTCTGTTGTTTTCATTGAATGTGTCAATGCTTGCTAGGTTATTTTCATGTGATTGGTCAATTGGGAGTAAGACGGAAAGTCTGGGGTTGTAGTTAATGGTTGTTATAACCAGGATGGAAAGTTGTCCTAGAGGTACGGGAAGGGTCGGACACTGGTAAGTAATACTACGGGTATAAGTGGTTTGGTTTGGCAGTTAGTCGGGTTAAGTCTGAATATCTAGTCAAGGCGGTTAACTTGGGTAAGGGAAGGGTAGTCCAGGTATGGACATTGTTATTGGTAAGGATTAAGTGAGACTTGGGAAGTCTAGGGATCAAGGTGACTTGGGAAGTCTAGATTTCAAGGTGACTTGGGAAGTCTAGATGTCAAGGTGACTTGAGAAGTTTAGGTGTCAAGGTGACTTGGGAAGTCTAGGTGACAAAGTGACTTGGTAAGTCTAAAGGTTAGGCTAGTCGGTTCCTAAAGGGGGGATTGATAAAAGTGATGATGAAAAGGGAGAAGCATTTACCTTGTGCATTTTATCTTGATTTTTATAAGATAGTAGGAGTGAATTCGAGTCAGCCGATGATTCCTACCTGTACGTGTGTTTGTACTGATTCTACTCTTGCTATACCTTTTTAGGTATAGTGTGGTTGCAGGATTGGTTATGTTTCACAGGTTCAGGATTGCGGTGATCTTCCAGCAGCTCCTACTTTCCTTCTATAGTGGGAGTTATGTCATCTTATATCATATACTCATCTTTTAGAAGCTCTTGTACCAGCTTAGACTAGGTTCTGGGAGGTTGTTTCATATTGTAAATATTTTCCGCAAATTCTTTAAGTCCTTTATTTTCCTAAACTATTTGTGAAAAGGATTTCTCATGTATTTAAGGAACTTATTTAATGGTTTATTTTCTTTTCCGAATTGCCTATTGGTTCGGGTGGTAAAGGTTCTTCTATCTAGGTGGATTAGAGTAGGTGCCGGCATGGACCGGTAGTTGGGTCGTGACAAAACTGGTCCCAATGACCCCCGAAGTCCATCACACATGCTCTCAGCATGTACTCCAATACCTGGATCGTCCTTTTCGACTGACCATCAGTCTCAGGATGGAAGGCTATGCTAAAAGGATGACAGTCCTTTAGTTTAGGAAAATAAAGGACGCTATAGAGTTTGCCTCAAGCTGAACGAACTTGACCTGCTCCTTTAGTTTAGGGCTATAGAGTTTACTTGCTTCTCACTAACGGCAGAATCATGAGCTTCATCACTCGACTCTAAACCAAATTAAAAACACTCGGCTATAGGATGACAATCCTTCACTCCGGAAGGGTAGGTTCCATACCGACAAGACCTCCTATCCCAGAATCCGCTCATTTCACACCAACTAAAGCGGAACTTAATCACCAAGGTAGAGTTGTATAAAGCCCTAATGTAACTGAACGAAGTGGAAAACCCGCAATACGAGAGCAAAAACCTTCTGTGTGTAAGAAGAAAAGCTTAATCGAGTTAGGTAGGATGTAGATCGAGCGCAATAAGCTACAGGAGTGATTATTTCGCTTTGGAAGGAAAAAAGCATGTCAAATAAGGTCCTCACTCAGCTCTCAGGCTGTCTGGGAATAGCTCCACCAGACATAGAAGAAAGGAGTGTAAGATTGGTAAGCTTTGCCGGAAAGAAGCTATTCGACTAATTCAGGAGGCTACTACCGGTGAAGCCCGCTTGCTTCAGAGCGTGCTATTGCGTGAAGCGGAAAGGGGCAGCGGAAGACCACACCAGACAGGGAAAACGAGGATTAGATATTTCGTCAACCACCACTTGAGCGCGATTCGCTTATCTGTTGAAAAGTACCATCCAGACAGTAAACCTTTAGGGCATATGACTAGTAAGGTAAATCAACCTATCGTATCGACGAGATGCAACAAGAAGAAAATTAACAGACTATGAAAAAGAATTTCTTCTCATTTACGTTTGTCTCAATCATGGGCAGTTGAAAAGAGTTCTTCCGATCCGATCATTGCGTAAGCCGAGAGTTCAATAGATGAGGAGCCGGATGACATTTTTAGTCAATACCAAAAGCGTAAATGAGTTAGGAGCGAAGAGTGAAGACCAGGAAATTTCCTTCTTAATAGAGTAAGGGCAAAGGAAAGTCTTCCGATCTTTCCCGATTCAGGAGCGATTGAAGCGAATACAATAAAAGAATGCAAGGAAGGCCCAGGAAAGGCATCTCGACTGCTTCCAAAATCAGGTCATCGACCAGTAATGCGACTTGTAGAAGACTCCCTCCCTATACCTAGCAGAGTTGGCACTAATAAGGAGAGCAGAAAGCAGCTACCGGCCATCAAAAGATCCACGACTTTAAGATCCGCATGCAAGGGAAGATCCGCTTATTCTTTGAGATGACAAAGCTCCCCACTAGACGCAAATTGCCAAATCAACACCAGGCAGTATAGGAGTGCTTTCTCTGATCGTCCCAGACCAGAACTGAAAGGACATACCAGCCCCTGAAGGATTATCGGGCATTCCTTCATGTCGGGAGGAGGAGAAGATAAGGACAACTTTCTTTCTTCCATTCCACTCTTGCTCCAATCCCAATAGGATAAATAGAGCTAGCACTTGCTATAAGGGCTTCTGACTATAGGCGCTGGAGTCAGCCTGTCTGAGTATGTAAACTATGTGGTGGATACGAAAATCAGCCTTCTACATCAGCCAATTCTTCTTCCATGAGAGACTTCAATGAAGCAACATTTTTTGATTTCCCGTTCATCGTATCGACCGACCCAGACCCCGTACCTGTCCCCGATGAAAGTCAGGATGAAACCTGCTTTCATTCAAAACCAACTCACTCTAAGGAAAGGAGAGCTTTGCGAAAGTTTAAAAAGGAATTGAGTGAGCTCTCGCCTAAGAGAAGAGTTTAATAAAGCGGAGAGGGATTTTCCGACAACAAAAAAGCTTTTCTCCTAAACCGAGGTGATAGACCACCTTATGGCCGATGTGATTACCAGCCAAAGGGCAAAAAGACGGGGTTGAATGCGACTCTACCAATACCAATATCCTCTGGAGCAAGGAAAAGCAACTCTGCCTGGTATCGGTAACGATTAACATATTCTTTTTTTTGAGAGAGGGGAACCCTTACTTAAGAACAGAGAGTGGCCGAGCAAAAAAGCAAGGCAAGGGATAAAGGAGAAGTACCCGGCCTGGCAAAGAAGGGTCTCCCATTAACAGGTTTTCCTTAGTAAGCTAGCTTTGGTTGCTAAGCAAGCCAGGTTCTCTTTCACTCCTGGAATGAGCCTTTTGGCGACTCTCTCTCAGCACAAAGAAAGAAGAGATGAAAGGATCTTCAAGTAGCCCTGACTAAGGTTTGAAAAGATTCCCGGGGGTACTACAGCTTGCATGGAAGGCTAGGGTGGTTTTTAGAAAGCGCGAAGACAGAAGACGTCGTAGGGAACCAATTTCTATCGCTTTCCCCCTCTAGTGGTCATTCATTCTTTTGATGACTCGCAGTCGAAAGAGTTGGTTGGCAGTTCAAACCTCAGAGGGAGTTGAAGAGAGGAGGTTCTACCACGTTCAAAGGCACTAGGGACGAGCCATTACAGACGGTCTGATGCTTCTGGAGTTCACTCATATCGAATTGTCCAAAAGCTCATCAACCTGTCCGAGGGATGATGAAGGCGATGCCACAATTGAGGGAACCGCCCTCTTACTCTTTTTTAGATAAGAATGCGAAAGACCCTGACCCTGCCAACCAAGCCCACTCAGATAGACTAAGTAGACTAAAAAAACAAGAAAGACTAAGGAAACAAAACCTTTTCTCGATAACGCTGGGCCAAGTAACGACACTTCACCCAGATTCGATCATCACGTCAACTTGCTTTATTCAACAAAGTGATCAAGCTTCTTAGCCACCGGGGACCGGCCTCGTGAACGCATTCGCTAAAGGCACTACTGTCCGGCTTTCTCAATCTTCAATCTAACTTCAGAAATAGAATAAGCCCACTTGACAAGATTAGATCTAATTCTCTTTCGAACATTTTTGGAAGGAAGCTTTCTTGCTGTGTGATTCTGCCCCCCACTCTGCCAGCAGCCTATGTGTCGATCTATACCCAGTTGATCTACCGCTATTTTACTTTGCACGTTCTGGATAGGCACGCATCCTCATAGAGCGAGGGGCAGAAAAGATCAATGAAAGACTAGAGCGCGAGCTAGCTAATCTACCGACAAGTCCTTGATTTCTTATCCGCGAAGGCAGACTTGGACTCATTGAAGAAATTGAGGTGAAGACCAATGAGCGATTGCGACAACTACGGACCCCTTAACTAGGTTTTTTACTAATACTAACTAATAGGCTTGAAGAAGCTTTTCCACACAAAGAGTGGAGGAAGTGCTTGCTGCCAACTTGCCAGACGAGCGGACATCTGAGCTCAGCAGCGCATTTACTATTTGGAGATGGATGGCGCCAGGCAGGGTAAAAAGAAGGATTTTTTTCCATTAGCCGAGGAAAGAAGTAGCAAAGGAATATCGCTATCGTGGGAGAAAAAGAAAAACGTAGGACGAAGGGATCCGGCTAAAAACAAAAAGAAGAGATCAAGGAGAGGGAGCTAGACGAGCACTTGCAAGAGAGCGAGTGGCAGATCTAAAACTGCTATAGTAAAGTAGAACGAAAGTACCTCCCAAAGGTTCTACCCTTTCTTGTGCGTTCGGGAATAAATAGAAAGTTTCTAAATGTATAGAAGACTCTCGATTGATTGGTTGTAATGTTCACGAGGTTGTATATAATCCAATGTTCAGTGATATGACTTTCCTACTGACTGAATTGCTTGAATTAGTTGAAGGTGCGGAGTCTTCTTCTTTTGATTTGAGACGAATTCATTTTTCTACTGAAATTTTGATAGGGAATAGGGAAAAGCCTTGCCTTATTCAAGACAGGAAGGAGAAGAATAAGCATTACCTCTGTTGAAGGAAGAAGCCCCTCCCTTTGCTTATTTATTCTTCCTGGTCTTCGGGTCTCATCTGAACGGCTCGCTGCCTATTTAGTTACATTTTTTGTTTTGATTCCAGAACAGAACTAGAGATCCTGGCCCCCTCCCTTGAAAGCTCCTGGTGCTGCGACTATCACCGGTAAGTTGCATCGGATCAACATCGGGATTAAAATAAACTGCAAAAGCAACTAAGTCAACGCTTATTTGCTGTGGATCTACTGGCCCGGACGCTTGAATCTATTCCACCGCAAACAACCGAATATACTACTGCAGGATCTTCCGCTGCTTTTGTTGTTATTGCTCTCACCTCTCACTACGCCACCTCAGCAGCTGGGACTCCCTAACCTTTTCTATCTATCTTTAGAAGTAGGGCGAGTGAGTCCGTTCTTTCCCGTGAAGGTTTTGGGATATGTGACCAGATGCTTCCTCCAGATCTAACGTCTCTATCAACAAAATTCTCTTTTTTTCACCGGATCGATACTAACTTACCTACTCCTGCTCCTACCGGATCCAAGAGGGCCGATGCCCGATTCCCCGACCCATTACTCATTCCTTCCTGACTCGATAGGGATTGCAATCTCGAGAGAGAGAGCAACAATTGACCTCCGACAATAGGTAGATGGGGTGGGCTACGATGGATACAGTGAAATCAATCCTTATTCCGCACTCCCTCTCACCGGCCTGAAACATATATAAATCATGAATTCTTCAGAGCGGGCCGGCAGGCCGAGCGTACGGGGACCGTCGAAGAAGTGCCTCAACGCGCCGCAGCCACTCCTTTGACTCCTTTTATGCAATTATGAACTCCACGGAACTTTATCAATTCCAACGCAACTTATCCTTTTGGAGCTGACGTAACAAACTACGCGAGCCTCCCAACAAAGCCAACATAAATCCGATCCGAATAAAAAAAATAAAAGGAAGTTTTATTATTATGGTATACCAGCCACCTGTTCTGGAACTTCCAGTTCCAATCGAAGCATATAGATCCGTAAATAGATTTGTATGTATAGCCACTTCAGTCGTGCTCGTCCTTTCTCGAAAGTATCTTTTTTTGGGAACATGGTCAACCAGAAATTATTATGTTCGCGATTCTTCATCCACCGATGGATAAAATGCTCCAGTTTTCCATTCTCATATGAGGCCGGAAAGTGGATTGGCAACAGGTCGGCACGAAGTGATTCATCATGCTCAAACATGAGCCGATCGCTCGTTAGGGACGGTTTATAGATCATCAAATTCCCACAAATGGAATGAAAAGTGGGTCCATGTAAATAATCAAGACCTCGCAAACAACAATGCTCCTTCCCCATATGGAGTTCGGAACCCAAAGGCAATCGTTGAGTGAACTGTATCTTTTTTGTGTTAGTTGACCTAAGCCGCACCCTTACTGCTGGGGTGGGGCTCAGCCTCCGAACCGTACGTGGGATGAGTTTTTGCCTCATACAGCTCGGGCCGAAGACCGGGGGAAGTTTAGAAGAGATGGGGAAACCTAGCAGCTGCCGGTCGGGGCGGGGAGAAGCTTGCTTCTTCACAAGCCTATCCCCCCAAAAAAACTGACCCTGTAGTGCTAGCGCTTCGCGTTCTTTCTATTCCATCCCATTCCATTCTGGGATAGGCGGCTAATACTAAAATAATAAGTGAAGTAGTCGTCGTCTGATCAATCGGCTCGGACACCAGACCACCCGTGCCCGCCCATTTTGTCTCGCCCTAAATGGAATGGCTCTCTTAGTTACGCTGCGCCCCGACCCGAGTCCCCACGTCCGCTTTTCTCCGCCCGCAACCCAATAAGTTGGCAAAGCCAACACAAGATTAGGGCCGTCCCCTTCATTCTATGCTGACCCCGGCCTGGGCTGGCTTCTTGGGAAGCCCGTTCCCACCGCGCTCACGTCCCGGCTGGCCTGCCAGCGGTAGTGGGAATTCTCCCGTTCCCTGGTCAAAGACTTGGTTGGATGCGGGATCTCCCGTTCCTTTATTTTCCTAAACTATTTGTGAAAAGGATTTCTCATGTATTTAAGGAACTTATTTAATGGTTTATTTTCTTTTCCGCATTGCCTATTGGTTCGGGTGGTAAGGGTTCTTCTATCTAGGTGGATTAGAGTAGGTGCCGGCATGGACCGGTAGTTGGGTCGTGACAAAACTGGTCCCAATGACCCCCGAAGTCCATTACACATGCTCTCAGCATGTACTCCAATACCTGGATCGTCCTTTTCGACTGACCATCAGTCTCAGGATGGAAGGCTGTGCTAAAAGTTAGTTGTGTACCCAACTCTTCATGTAACCTACCCCAGAACTTAGAAGTAAACTGCGTACCCCTGTCTGAAATGATGGACAGTGGTACCCCATGCAGTCTCACAATCTCCTTCACGTAGATCTTAGCTAATTGCTGCGAATTATAATCTACCCTGACTGGAATGAAATGAGCGGACTTGGTCAGACTGTCAACAATGACCCAAATTGAGTCATGCTTCCCCAATGTCTTGGGAAGACCCACCACGAAATCCATGGCTATCCTTTCCCACTTCCACTCCTGAATTGGCATTCTCTGAAGTAGCCTTGCAGGTCTCTGATGTTCATACTTCACCTACTGGCAGTTCTGACATTTGGACACAAAATCCACTATGTCCCTTTTCATCCCGGACCACCAGTAACGATGCCTCAAGTTCCTGTACATTTTGGTCACACCCGGATAAATTGAGTACCGTGAACCATGGGCTTCTGCTAAGATTCTCTGAATTATATCATCAACCCGAGGAACACAAATCCTCTCCCTGAAATGCAATACTCCACCAGAGTCTAACATGACGTGTCTGGACTCCCCGGATATTACCTTACCTCACAACTTACCCAGTTTTGGATCCTGAAACTGTTTTGCCTTTATTTCTTCTATGAAGGTGGCCTTGACCTTGATGCTGGCCAACAACCCACCTTGATCTGAAACACCCAAGTGCATGAACTTGGCCTACAAAGCCCAAATCTCCTTAGCTAGTGGTCGTTTGGACACCCCCAAACAAGCCAAGCTACCCATGCTAACAGTTTCCCGGCTTAATGCGTCTGCCACTACTTTAGCCTTACCCGGATGGTATTGAATGGTCACATCATAATCCTTAAATAGCTTCATCCACCTCCTCTGCCTCAAATTCAAATCCTTCTGAGTGAAAATGTGATGCAGACTGCGATGATCTGTGAATACCTCACACTTGACACCATAAAGGTAGTGTCTCCAAATTTTCAATGCAAACCACCGCTGCCAACTCTAAATCGTGAGTCAGGTAATTCCTCTCATGCACTTTCAACTGCCTGGATGCATAGGCTATCACATTCCTATCCTTCATTAACACAGCACCCAAACAAGAATGTGAAGCATCACAGTAAACAACAAAATCTTTACCTTCAACCGGCAAGGACAATATGGGGGCTGTGGTAAAAAGTGTCTTGAGCTTTTGGAAGCTCTCCTCGCACTTGTCGGACCACACGAACGGTACCTCCTTCTGTGCCAGCCTGGTCAGGTGAGTAGCAATAGAAGCAAAATTCTTAACAAACCTTCGGTAGTAATCCGCGAGCCCAACAAAACTCCTCACCTCGATCACAAAGCTAGGTCGAACCCAACGCTTGACTGCCTCAATTTTTTGGGGATCCACCATCACCCCTTTTTCTGACACTACATGCCCCAAGAATGCCACAGAAGTCAACCAAAACTCACACTTAGTGAATTTTGCATAAAGCTTTTGGTGCCTCAAGATATTCAGCACAATACGAAGATGATTAGCATGCTCCTCCCTACTCTTAGAGTAGATCAAAATATCATCGATGAACACGATAATGAAGAAATTCAAGTAAGACTTAAACACCCCATTCATCGAACTCATGAATGCTATATTGGTTATAAGAAACTTCCCAATAAAAGACTTAGTATTTTCAAGAAATATAATTTTGGCACAAGGTCACCAATTTTCAGATTAATCTTTATAATGTCTTACATCCAATTAAACATGGCTCAGTCGCTCAGTTACTCATGATTCAGACTCCCAATCAAAAAACTCAATTTTTTTCAAGAAGTGTCAATTTGTCCAAGGCCACTAGTTTATAAAAGGTTTAATGTATTGCATAAAGTTTATTTACTACTCAGTTTCAGTTACTCAGTTTTGTTATGCAGTTGTTCAGCTTCAAACATTTATTTTATACAATTGATTTAGTCTTTTTGTTGCATTATTAATTTAGATAATCAGAATTCCTTATATCTAAGTATTTCAGTACCTTCTTGATCTTGATGCATATCTGATAACACTCAAGTGTACTCTCCTAGATGGAGGTATCAACGATCGTTAGAGCAAAACATATTTATATATTCCCGATAGGAGTCGGAGTCTATCCCACAGAGAATTGGTGACTAGCCAAATTGATTGTAAATAAAAGACTTCACAACCAGAGTAGTTTGTTTGAAAGCAATAAAAGTAAAGGAGGGGGGGGGGAATTGGGAAATCTATCACGATTCGTAATTCAAAGTAAGACAATAAAATAAAAGCGGGTGTAAATAAAGAGAGAGGACGACTAGGGATGTGTCTCAAATGGGACTCGAATACAGGTTAGGCTGCTTGCTCATTCATATAAATTCTCACTAAACGACATGGATAGCATTGGTTTTAGGCATGCTTGTTAATCTCTCGATGAAACAATCGTATATTCAATGGTTTTTATTCAAACACTATTATTTAGGCAATAACCAACCAACATATGATTGGAGAGGTCATACTATTTCTATCTTAGACCCTTAAATGGGTATTTCCGGCAAATTAAGCTATTTCTAGTCTCAATCTAGGTGAACTCCCAAGTACCCACTAGCAATTTTACATCTAAAATTGTAAACCCATTTTGCAAGCAAGAACACAATCAAGTGAGGTAAATCAATATTTGCAACCATTAATTTTAAAGTTAAAATATGGTGAAATCACTAGACCCATGTCATATTAGCAATTTTAAACACAAATTAGGAACACCCATACCTATTTATCAAACACCCATTATCAACACATCCCTAGACAAGAGATTTAGCTACTCATGCTAAAGGAATAAAGAACAATATCAAATGGGTAAGTCAAATTCCGTTTCATTTAAGCTAAATATTCAATATCCAAGCTCAGTTTTTATAAGAATGGTGATTCCAAGAGTTAGGAAGAAGGAATTGGAGTGAAACCCTCTTCTTCTTTCTTAGAGAGAAAACTTACTCACTACTCAAAGCTATTCAATTCTCTTTCAAAAACTCTCAAAACTATTTAAAAATATGCCTGAAATGGGTTTTAGAATTTTCCCAAAATGTCACACCAAACTGGATAAAAATTCCCTTTGAGAGCTGTGCGACACTATATATAGTTCACACGTCATGACATGCACATCACACAACTCTATTCAGTGGACCAGTGACTCATCTAGACTTTGGAGCTCCATGCAAAGTGGGGTGCGGTTCACACTAGGAAATATGCATGTTGCACAATGACATCCTTCAACTAACTCTGAGCTTCATGCGATGGGAGGTGAGGACTGCACCAATGACTGTGCGTGTTGTATGAGGTCCGTAACCTTTGGTAGACTCTTTGTCTTGTTTGATCATTTCACACTTCAACTCATTTTAGGCTCTTTTTTGGGTTCATTTTCTTGTTTTCTATCTTTGATCACAAGTACCTGCATATACATCAATAAAGGTCATAAGAATCTCTAAATCTCATCAAAATATAGCAATAATTCATGGTTAAAGACTCAATAAGTTTGTAGATTACCGACTTATCAATATCATATCCATGTTCAGTTAGCAGTGTTACTTCAGTTTAGCTATTTTATAAATAGTATGTTCCATGTACTTACTCCATTTGGCACTACATCATTTTATGATGCATATTTATGTACTCAGATCTATCACCATGCTCTTTATTAGATTTCACCTCCTCAGCTTGTTGGTGACTCCTCCTCATATTTAGAGGACTTAGTTATGTCTAGCTTAGTTTATTTTATTTGAATAAAGGTAGAGCATGGGCCTTGTCTCTGGAGATATTATTTAGTTAAGTTGTTTAGAGGCTTTATTAAATAGTTAGTTATCAGTTCAATTGTATTCAGTCTCCAGTTGACTTTATGTCTCATATTATAAAAGTATATTTTACTCTAATTCAAAATCTTAGTTACTTCTTTATATTTTAGAGCTTCCGCATATCTTTTAATTTATCTTTTAGTAGTATGCCAGAATAAGGGTATGCTCAAGTTACTAGTAGCTTTGGGTGTGGCCCATGTCCAAGGTCTAGGCTCGGGATATGACAAACTTGGTATCAGAACACTAGGTTCAAGTATTCTAGGCAGTCTATAAAATGGTGTCAGTAGAATCTCATTTATAGTTGTGAGGCCCCCCACTTCTATAAATGAGGGACTACAGACATTTAATATAAGTTTCACATTCTTTCATACTCTAGATCATGCAATAAAGTTCTGTTATAAGAAACTCATTCAGATTGGTGGGTTTCTCTAATTGCGCCGATTATGCCTGATCTTTGAGGTGATATAAGCAGTAAAACTCAAATTCCTATCGATGTGGTACTCTTAGATAGAGTCATTAGAAATATAAGAGACTGCACAAGGTCTAGAGAGGAGGCCATTAGTGAATTTAAGTCTATTGATTTGAAAGAATGCACCCTTGTTTAAATGAATCGTGCATTTGAGACAAAGTAGAATGTTCTCTCAGACCCTTTCTTGAAACTTTGTCACAGATGACACTTTTAAGGAGGGAACATGTCTCTAAATATTTGGGTATTATTGCCACCTGAGAGATAGTGTGATTTGGGGTGTGATAAGTCATAAGCAGTAGAATGATTCCAGAGCGAAAAATATGAATTTAGAAGAGTAGTAGCATAAAAGTTGAGATACTGGTTGATTGAAGCATGTATGCATTAAGTAAGTAATGGGATGATACGTCCTTAGGTGCTGACCAAGGTGTAATAAGTCTTATGTAGATTTCATGATAGCATGTAGAGAAAGAGTTGTTGGTTAAGGTGACTTAGAGTAAATCTAAACTAGGGAAGAAGTTTGTGATGACAAGTTATTGTGTTAGTGAAGATCAAGTATAGGATATGAACGAGAGGATAAAGTAGTCAAGAATTGATAGATTTAGGCTATACCTTGTAATTTAAAGAATATTCATAGGGTTATGAATCTATGTAGGCAACGAGAATGTTTACTCATCTTGCACATATGCTAAAGTTTAGAAACAAAGTTACTCGACCCATAGATTGATTAGAAACCGATCAGAATGAGTTCCATGACTTACATGAAAATTTAGGGAAAGTATCATGTCAGGGCATAGCACTAAGTAGAGCTTTGATAGTGTAATTCTCTGGTTAACACTATGGCCAATATGTTGCATTACCCTCCCAACGTTATTGGTAGTGCCGTGCGTTAGAGGGTGTCCTAACAATAAATTATTCCCACTTTCTTTCACTAAAGGTGTATTATGAATGGATAAGTAGTAATGATTTTGTGAAAGGAGAATGTTCTTGTAGGTTACAATTAGATAGATTGTGTGATTAAGATCGAATAGTTTTTCAATAGATTTTAATGGAATAATGTTTCTTGATTTTTATCTAGTAGCTATAATTCTATATAGAATAAGAGAAGTTATGTTGCTACTCATGTTTAGTACAAGATATTAAGCTTGAACTATGGATGATCATCATGGTGGAAAGAACAATAGTTTGGGGGTGACAATGCTAGTTATGCGATTTGATTTAGTAGGCTTTACATAATGCATGCAAGAATTTAAGATGACAACTTATGACAAGTGTGAATGTGTAAGCATGATATATGTAGACTAGAGATGAATAAGTGAATGGTGGCTAAATTATTGGATAAAGAAGAGTTGAAAGCATTACGAAGATATATGTGTACCCAAGATAGTATGTTGTTACATGAGATTCTAAGCTCCTAAAGTGCTATGTGTGCCTAGTTTAGTATTCTTGAGTTGCAAAGTTTGTAGAAGGCTAGGTATGTATTATATGGTGTCCCAAGGAGTTGACTCGATGGGAGTATAGATAAGGCAGACGATGTTGAATCTCTTAGTATAGTTTTAACCCTTTTGAAATGGGTGGATAGAGAATTAAAGGCATGATGTTAGTAAGACAGTAGGAGTATGAATCCGATATTGATATCCTTAGAGGCAACAAGGAAGTTGAGAGATATCTCAGAAAGAAGTCATAACAGGGATTTTAGTATCTACAAATGTAGTCTTCAAGGAAGAGTATAACATTTATGTGTATAATGAAACCCCGACCATGGAAAGTTATTTGATTATAAACAAATTTAGGGAGAAAGTCCACAAACTTATAATGTTGACCTTTGAGCGAAGGAGGAGAAAATAAGGGTGAAGAAGTAAGTTAGGTCTTGAGATTCAGATAGTAATGAGTTTCAGAAAGAACCATGATGAGACAATGACCCATTCTTATCTCAGCATATTCTTTTTACTCCAGTCAAGATGACACTCTACTCATGTCTTGTGTATTAGCATCATGCCCATAATCCAGGTTCATGCACTCCATGCAGATTCATGTCCATACTCATCTCCTAGAATGAGAAGCAATTGCTTCAAAAAGTGATCCTAGTCTTACTCCCAGCCTTATGTTATATAGGTCATGATATATAAACTCATGTTTCACAGTATGCTCTGTCTTATGAACTCCTGATATGCCCTTAATGCCTAGTGAAATAATTCTACTTCATTTATGTGTTCAGATAGTATTTCTTGGACAATTCGTGCTTATGATATCCTTGATCTAAGCCCTGTGTACATCCATCTATGATGAAGATGGATGGTTATATCATGTCTATGCTTAAACAACTCTCTATTCACGTTTTATGTGTTTGGTACATGAAGCATTCTTGCCTATTATACTTTACTCCTTAGGCCCCTTCTTAAGTGGCAAAGTCATGATAAGTATAAGTCATGATTGAATAGTATACCTCTTATTCATGATACTCTCACTCTATTCCTTCAGTGATCGCCCTTATGACTTGATAGATGGTAGTGAAACAAGCTTGGTAAGGGAAAGTTGGGAGAGAGTAAATACCCTTTTTGATGATAATTGCGGTGTGCTTGCTCCATCTACGATTATAAGTATAGATGACATGCGAGATAAGGATTGGATTAGTTATGTGTAATAGTGAGATGAGAATATATGGTGTGTCTCCTTGTAGTAGTTCATAAAGTTGCGGGTTGTAGGGATGCTAGGGAAAATGGGAAAATTCTTAGATAGTTTTAGCTACAACGAAGCCATGAAGTGATTAGAGTGATATGATTAAATGTCGTGTTGATATACGTATGGACAATTGCTTTATGTGAAAAGTGACTTCTTCATTAGATGCAAAATAGACTAAGTTTTAGAACAAACCTAAGATTAGATCAATGATCCAGATGCAGGTTCCTAAGGGGAAATGAAATATAGGATTCTATAATTCAGACTAGCATGATCTCTTTAGGTGTAGCACCTTGTACCTCCGAGTTAGGCTTGAACATGGTAAGAGCATGCAGTTAGATTGAATTTAGTATATGTATGTGCACATGTGAGAATTATATATTGCAAATTATGAAGTGTGGTATTTAGAGGAGAAAACATAGTTGAGCAGTGTTGCTAAGCTTAAAGGTTGTCAGTCATATTGTTTAAGGCAAGAGTAGCCATGTTCTTACTTCATGCCAATATACTTAGGTTTCATGTCATGTAGCTTCAGATGGAGTGTGACTTAAGTCCAAATCTATGTCATTCATACTCTATGAACCCATGTCAGCTGACTAAGATACTCAAGCCATGATAGTGTTTCATATTCAGATCTCACATGACTCACGCCTATATTCATTCCTTAGAATGTTATGACAATTCCCATGAGGATGATGTCTATGATGATGAATGTAGTGAATGGTACATTTTGAGAGAGAGTTCCCTTTCAATGCTTTAAAAGACCAATAGGGGGCAAAGTCCATATTCCTATATAGTTCTTCATATATTTGCGCCTTTTTTGATGTCATGTGAGACTCATAATAGTGTTCCAAGTCAGTTAAAAGATGTTTAGAGAGTTAGTTAGTCCCGTCTATGAAGGAAACTCTACCAAGACTTTTAGAATATTTTAGAGTTAGATCATATATTTCTATGACCATCATTCGAGGATGAGTAATCCCGAGGGGGGGGGGGGGTGATATTGTAACACCTTGAACTTTAGAGCTAGGATTTGAACCGTTCTATGTAGTTAGACCCAAATATGATTATATTTTATAGTACTTATGTCACGACTCATCCGATCATGATTGGAACCCACCCTATCTCTACGGTGGGAGAACCATCTAAACCAACTCTCTAGAAGTTGCCTAAACCATTTTCATCAATTCACTACTGTTTTGCTTACTAAACACCATATTAATCAAACCAATTCATTCCTAACTCATTTAATATTAAAAATAATAGAGTGTGGAAGTATCTATAATTATTACAACCCTTGTGACCTGAAAGTCACTGTACAAGAACTCTAAAGCATTTAAAGTAAACTAAGTCTAATAAATGTCTAGAACATGGAAAAGAATGTCTCTATCCCGAAACAAAGGACAAAACCAACATAAATATGATCTTATGATTTCCCGAACATAGTGCTCACCCTTGAATCAATGTCTGGATCACAAACTAGAGCCGAGGTCTTGTCTCAAATGCTAAAACACGCTCTGCACTCAACAAAAAAGAGTACACGTAGTATTAGTACAACAACTAAGTATTGGTAGGTATTATCGGCCGACTCAACTCAATACCATACAAATAAGTAAGTGAAATGCAAGTAATAGCAATCAAAACACAACCCATAATTAGTTGACAAATAAGTACAATCATAACACTTCATCTAAATAGGATACATGTATACAAGTAATCAACCACACTTAGACAGATTCCTTCAATAAAAATCATCACAAATATAAGTGCAATAAAATGATGATTACATGCATGCAAGATGTACACACATACTAGAGTCAGCAGTGACTCTCAGCTATAACCTGTAGGGGATGAGCTCTATCTATATACCAGTGTCAATGTGACATCCATTCCAATAACAATGTCGGTGCGACACCCAATCCATATAACAGTGTCAGTGTGACACCCGATATATATATCGCCTCAATTCCATCTCAAAACCATATGTTCAATACACGATACAATCAATAATAACAAGTAATGCCCAAAAGCAAATCACAAACACCCAACTTACATATAAGCACAGAGTCAAGCAAGTCTTTACTACAATTATACCATAACCTACCTCAATTCCTTATCCGAAAATAATATAACACTGCAGTCTTGCCTTTTCTTTTAATTTCTGCTCATTCTTGATCTGTAAACTATAGATACACAGACTGTAACACAATAATTCTCCCTTCCTAAGCATTATGATCTCACATTTATTAAATTACTCAAGAACTTAACCTAGTTCCTCACTTGAGGGTTTTCTACCCCTTTAAACTCTTTGAATTCTTTATAATTCAACTTAAAAACATGAGTTCTACCATAGGAGGTATTTTCTAACCTCCTAGAATCAGTAATACTTGATAAAGACATCATTTCCCACTAATTTCCACCAGTTCATAACTTAGGGCTAAATAAAAAAGTTGAATACTCGTGCGGGGATGGCACTGAGGAGATAGAGTACATTAGAGAGTGAGACACAAAAAAGGGAAGAGCAAAATGACTAAAAGATACAAAAATATTAAGGAGCATGGGTAATTACAATGCATATTCCAAGGTGCGGGAAGAAAAGTGTCAAAAAATCCTCAATAGCCATGACAACAAATCGATTAATCCAACCCACATTATTGGTGTCGTCTAAAGTCTTAAAATATTTCTCTTACTATAATGCACTAATTTTACCATTCCCGCTCGGACAATGCAGGGAGAGTATAGAAGAAGGAGATGATTCAGAGTAAAATCCGTTGCCAACATTGAAGGATAGGGCATAGAGGCAAGACACGACTCTTCATAACTCGAGTCCAATATAACTCAAGCTTAGTTAGAAGGTCGTGCATTGGGAAATAATGACTTAATCAATTGCCTTTCCAAGACCCATGTTGAATAGATAAGTATAGACAAAAGTGTAACTAGGCTTTGGAGAAGTTATACTCTCGAAGTGAAGGAGGCCAACTCTTGGTATTTTATAGCCAGCCAATCATAGTCCGATCAGATGATAGGAATATCTTTATTCCTTAAAATAGAGACCAATTCTCCTACATATATATTCTTCTTCCCTGAATTACTAGAAAAAGAAATCTTGAAATCCTCATTAAAGTGATATGACCTAGGGTTAATATCATCGATGGTTGGCTCCAAGAAAGACATAGAAGGGCTTGAAGACGGTGGAGACATGGTTAACAAAAGGAGAAGTTGGTCAAATTGAAGTAGGGATCAACAAGAGATGGCTTAGAAGAAAAACACGAGGAACTAGAGGAAAAAATAAAGAAAACTGAAGAAGAATAGGAACACCCATATTTATAGATCGAAAAAGAAGAGGTTTCCCAATGTTACCTAGGGAAAAGTATCACATGGTGAAAAATATTTATGAAGAAACTACTTTGCCTTTACATTTGAAAAAGAGAGTTTGACGTGATTAAGGTGTACTTTGTATCTTCCCATCCCTCGACCGCAACTGACATCATGACAGGAGAAGGGGGACTATTCGTATTAGGGAAGAAACCCTCTTGACGATGCATGGAAAACTGAGAAACTAATGCTAGGTTTAACCAAATGAATGAGACCTCGAGAGAACATCTTTAAGTAGATTCTCTTGTATTATATGGCGCAAGGAGATATGCCCATGATGATATGGAAAAACGGACAAAGGAGATAAAAATGTTAGAAGGATCAGGTGCTAGTGATGTGTTGGTGTTTCATGACACATTTGATGCTTTTTGACTAAGGATTTTATAGTTCATAAGTTTATTTTTGTGTGATATGAATGTATTTGTGTTTATGTGTAGGAAAAAAAGATTGAAAAAATTTGGAATTTTGATATGAAAGTGACTAAGTATTAAGTCGTGAAGGAGAATGACAGACCGTGGAACCGCTCCACTGACTATCTGGTTACTCATGGATATATTTGAAGCTTTATAAATTGGTTTTCAAATAATGTCTTGTTTAATGGCCCGTGAAACAAAGTGATGACTTATATAGACAGTCGTGGAATTGGTTCAACAAAGCTGCAAATTCAGGTTTCATCTCCATGGGCCTTTTGATAGATCGTGAAACCATTTCATGGCTCCATCCTATCATTTGTTCACCAAGATTCTGAGAAGAATAAAATTGCGGTTCAAAAGCATGGTCTAATTGATGGACCATCAAAGAAGTTGATGGACCGTGGAATCATCCATAGAAACCTGTAAGTTCGAGACCTAAAAAGGCAATTGACGGTTAATCTTCAAACTTTTATGGACCATCAACATGAATGACGGTCTGTGGGGTGGCCAAGTTTTTCTAGTTTGTTTAGGAGAGGTTTTTATGTCTGTAAATACTTTTCCTAGGTTTTATTTAGACGGGTACGCATTGTTACTAATTCCTTATGCATGTTTGAGCAGAGAACACGATATTGTGTATTTGTTCTTGGGTTTTTGGAGTTTTTACTACACATTTGGATCATTACTTTGATAATACAATTCCATTTTCATTATTATTCTTTAGTAAGTTCTTTGTCATGAATTCTTCTACATCTTCTGATATGATTCTTATGAGCATGAGTAGCTAAATACCACAATTAGGGTTGTGAGAACCATGATGGAATAATAGTGATTCTTGAATGGTGATTGTGCATGTATTGTTAATTCCTTCACTTTGATTTCTTTTTAGCGATTGCAAATGTTAGAACTAGCCATAAATGTGTACTTGCTTGATAAAAGAAGTAGAGATTTGTAAAAAAGAATAACAATAGGAATTTGAGGTTTTCAACCCTCATCTATTGAGTTGAGCTGTTACAAGGAACGTCAATCCGAAACTAATCACAAAGCTTAATAACCAAACATTCAAAAGCCAAAAGGATTTAGAGTGACATTTATCTACTTGGGTTGAAAGACTTTAGATGAACCTTAATAGTTAGTTTTGCATGAATAACACCGAGATAGATCTCCAACTGTAGGAGTTATGAAATCATGTAGAACACTTTCCTAGTTTCTTCTCACATATTGAATATAACAACAATAAGTTTTTAAACATTGGTTACTGATAACTACAAACTTTGAATAGTTTTACCCCCCCCCCCCCTCAAAATATCAACTACTAGTTGAATAACCACTATTGAAGTATTTCTCACTATATTCCCAATGGGATTCGATCCCAACCTTATTTGGGTTCTATATTTGATAGCGGCCACTTTATATCTCATTTTTAGAAGTGTAATTTTAGGAGTATCACGCGGACAAGCTCGTACGAACCTAAAAGTGCAGAAATATTAGCTAGCACTACCAATAACTATAACATATGACATGAAGTCATTGTCTTTGGTAATGTAGGGATTTAGTGGAATTTTCTTATTGGACAAGGCCCATTGTTGTAGCCTATGAATAGTTGGTCCTCTCCACTTGTAAAGGCATTCTCATTTCAAGCAATACCATAGTAACACTTTATTTTCTTGAGCATCAAGTTTGTCTTTGATCTTCCTTGGCTTTCTTGTTCTAACAGTTTTGCAGGGAAGGTTTCATGACCTAATTCACGAATCTTGCAGGCACCTACCCGACTCTAGTACCCTAGATATGAGAACCTTTACTACCCAACAATGCAATTAAGTGCGGAAGTTAGACAAAACTATTTTTAAAAGTAATAATCCCTTAATCAAACAAAACTCTTATTAAAAGATATTTGTTAACTGGTTTCATTGCAAAAAATAAATTAGCAGTTTCTCATAACCTAATCTAAATCGGTACAAAAGCACTAAGCAATGTAAAAGAAGACCCGAGATACAACACCCATGTAAAAGTGAGATGACAGGAGCTGCTGAAGATTAACCGCTCTCGTACCAATAAAAACTCCAATTGACCTGCAATATGGCTATACCCCCAAGTGGAGATATAGTAAATATAGTATCAGTACAACTACACGTACATGTAGGTATCATCGATCGACCAGGGTTAGAAACAAATAACAGTAATAGAAAATAAAGAGGAAATTATGACTCTAGTTAAGATTCTGGATAACTAAACCCTCAGTATTGGTATAAACGACCCTTCCCTCGCGTTCGTCTAGGAAGAAAGAAAGTCTTTTTCAAAGATTCTATATAAATTTATGCGCATTCTCTTTCTGGCAAGCGAAGATTTATACTTAGGCAGATTCTTTCAATAATGGTCACCATAATAAATATGTCAATAAAATGATGATTGCATGTATGCAAGATGTACACATATACTAGAGTCGGCATGGACTCTTAGCTATGACCTGCATGGGATGAGCCCTGTTATCTCATGCTTATTCCTTATCATCAATGGGCCTAACATTGGCCTGAGGAGGTCATTTATGCCCGAAACTGCGTCCATCCTAGGTGTGGTAGTAACCGCTGGTTGAGTATCCAAGGCCTGATTTGCATAAGCTGCAGGTATGGCTCCAGCACCAACCAACCCACTCAGAATATCCCAAGCCTGCTTAAAAGCTTCCAGTGTCATAGTAGGAAGGCCTGCACCCCCAACCGGTGCCGCCTCCGCCTGAGCCCCTCCATCCTCTACAACCACTTCTTCTACGTCCTCGCCATATGATCCTGAGGTAGGGGAGGGGTTACCTCACGTGCAGCAGCAGCTCGAGCTCCACCCCTGGTGGGTGCGGCTCCAGCTCATCCCCTGACCCTTCCTCTACCTCTGCCACGAACTGTCGAGCCTGCTGCTGGGATCGCTGGCCTTGCTCCATTATTCCTTATAGTAACAATCTCCAGACATAAGAGTGAATGAGGTTAGATACCAATTTGTATCACCAGATATCAAATGGAATCGAGTTATAGCACGAAGGAAAGAAGGAAGAGATGGTTTTTCCTAAAGCCGTATAGCCTCTTGAAGAAAAACGTACGGACGTCTCCGCACCGTTCCGCAAGACTCTACTAGACCTGCTTGGTACGACGAGATCAACGAACCTAGGCTCTGATACCATCTTTTTCACGACCCAGACCATCGTGAGTGGCACCCACCCAACCCCCGGATGAGCGAACCAATAGAGTTCAACCCTTTTCCTAGACTAACATCCTAAAACCAGCAAACAGAAGTAAACTAGCGATTAAATGAGCAACAACTATAACATTAATATCATCCTGCGGAAAATCCCCCTAGAAACTGAAAGTCGCAGTACCAAACATTACTACCAATATCTAGAGTACGAGAATGCAACCCCAAAAAGAAAATATGAAAGTAGTTATAACCCAAAACAAATGGGATGAAACTCTAGAGATAAATCCAAGGTAGCTCGATCAAGTAGCTCACCCTTGAAGTCAGAAATCGTCGGTGCTATAGATGAGGTCGCGTCTCAGCTGCTGAAAGATTTCCTGCACTCGCCAAAAGAAAAGCAAGTGCAGTATTAGTACACCACCACTGTGTACTGGTAGGATCATCAGCCAGTTTTCAGATAAATAGTGTATAACAGTACAACAATATCAAGTATAAGGTATGGAAAACATGCATAAATAACCACAGACGCACTTAGACTACCAGTCTCTACTTAGCTTGTTCCCGCATGAATCCACCACCTAACTCTAAGCCACAACCATATACCATTAACTATACCTTTCCATCTAGCCCGGACCCACCCTGGGATCCCCTCTAGACTACACACATGTACCTAGAATCAACCCGGCCTAAACCAAGACCAACACAAATGTCAATGAACAACCCGACCTAAATCAAGACCAACACAACAGTTAGCCAGAATTTCCCTGGCCTCTTAAGGACAACCAAACCAATAACACATTTCAATAAGCAGCCCGGTCCACTCCCGAAACCAATATAAATCAATGCAACACAATAATAACAATGCAATGATGCAACAAAAGTAAATCGTACCAGGCATGGTACCCGTGCCAACCATTTATTATACCCGTACCAGGCGTGGCACCCGTGCCAACCATTTGTTATACCCGTACAAGGCGTGGTACCCGAGCCAACCGAATGTCAATAATTCACAGTCAAATGCATGAACACACAACTTGTCAACCAACAAGCAAATACCGTTCAAATCACAGACTGTAAAACAGGAACCTTAGACATCCTACACAACTTCCCTAAGCAATGTAATTCATACAATCACTTAGATATGAGTACAAGAATATACAGCATTCACCGAAATCGCAAGCCATCACCTACCTCGAAATGATCCAAGCTCTATTCGACCCAAGCTTTCCCTTGTTCCGGATTCCTCTCTCGTTCTTGGTCTAAAAACAACACACAGTACATACAATTAACACACAAGGCCTGCACATTACCCGGATTATACCAAATCCCCAAATCCCAGGCCACCCATGATCATCCCACCCTTTTTCCGGGATTTTCCACCGTTATATCTCCTACTTCTATCATTTTTTACGGATAAAACAGAGAATTTAACAACCTATGATCATTTTAACATACTTTTATCAACACCCAAGAACATACATGCTTGGAATCCCCCTTCTTCCCAGAATTCTACCATTTCTAGGTTATTCCAACCTCCCCCAAGTTCCTTCCTAGCAATTCTACCGTATAGGAAACATATTACAAAGATTGGGGAATAAGAACCTTACCTTAGGGAAGAATTTCGACGGAAAAAGGAAGAAAAACGCCTGGAATCGCCTAGCACTTCTCCCAAAATGAATTGTAGAAAACTGAACTGTTTTGGGGAAGTTTCTGCATTAAAAACTCGTCGGCCCTCTATAGCGGTCCCCGCTCCGCTGTAGCGGTCTCGCTATAGAGGACGACTTCCGCTATAGCGGTCTTAAGTGGGTGTTGACCGCCTTGACCACCGGTATAGCGGTATTTTCCACCCTATAGCGGAGGTCTCTACGGCGGATCGTTGCGCTCGTCACAGATAAAATGTCTGAAAATTTCCCAGTTTTGACCATTTTACAACACACTTGCTTTCCCCGTCGATCCAAAACAATCCCTTCACGTCAAACGCGATTCCGGGAGTTCTACTTACCCAAATTTGATTCCAAAAAGTCCCCCGGACTCCTCTATGTCTTGGCTACGTGAAAAACTAGCTCAAAACAAGGCACCTAAACCAATCCTTACCCGAATTTTTCTAGACTCTACCTCGCTTCAAAACTGGCCGAGGCTAGCCTAGCCCAGAATTTCAAACTCCCAAATTCGGAGTTTTCTAACTCTAAAACTTGGCATGATTGGATTACCCGTAACGACGGACCCGGTCGTTACATATTGCTTCAATAGAATATCAACTGACGCGTTATTTGTTTTTCTTTTTTGGTAGAGAAGGTAATTATATTAATTTACTTCAAAGACTATTACAAAAGTTGATCTTTGAAAAATATATTTCCCTTCTGATCGTTTAAGAAATATTGTAAAACATAAGATGGTGGATTAAAATTTAATATATCATTTTATTTAAGTTTTAGCAACTGTGAAGAGAAGAAGTTTTTTTAATTTTTGGATAAATATTGTTAAATAAGGAGTGAAAAAAGAACGTGTTTTTGTTTGGCTATCTATTTCTAAAAAGCAATGTTGCAACATCATTTTAATTATCAAGTGAAGATAAATAGAGGACAATATGCATTTTCATACTTGAAATAATTGTTAAGATCTTCAAAAGTTTGTATATATTCAAGTTTAAAAGATTTAAAGAAGTTTTTTTTATGAAAATTTAACTGACATTCAACTAAATAATTTTACAAATATCATTTGGTATTTAAAAGCTTTGGAATTTTTTTATTGAAAAAATTTCAACATTGTGTAGTATCTTGTTCTTCCAAACATTCTTTTATTTTCAATATCAAATTTAACTAAAATAAAATGAAAAAAAATAGTACAGACAAAGGAAAATATAAGTGCTAGTTAATTATATAAATACTATGTCATACACATATATTTATTTAATGTAGCATAAAAGGAAAAAAATTAAATACTCGAATGAAAATAAGAATCATGATATGCTCAATCAAATAATATAGCCAAATAACAAATCCAATCTTCCATGTTGAAGACCGAAAGAGAAAAAAAAAGCACAAATAAAATGCAAGAGAAGCAAAAAATCATCATATTTTAACATAAACCTTACTCCCATATATATATATCAAAGTAATTATTTCATCATTATATATCATATTTGTGATATGTCTGCACAAAAACTAAAGAGAATATCATATTTATGCGATGGAAAAAATAAAATTACTATAATTTTAGTACCCTTCAAAAAGCTGCCATAAAGATCACAAGTATCAAAATTAAATAATATTTTATAACGGAAAAGATCTAAACTATGTGTAAATATGAATGCAACTTACAATTAAAACTTTTAGAATGCTATTAGGTTGGGAAGTGTGTCAAACTTTGAACCCTACAAATCATAAAATAAATTATAAGATAATGCACAACGCAAAGACTTCATTAATCAAAATGCAAATCAATAATAAATCATCAATTCGATTATTTCTACCTTATGGCGGTAATAATTTGAATCCAAAAAAAGTGTAGAATAAAATGCTAGTGTATTTAAATGAAATCAATAGTACCAAACAAAGGTTCTCGTTACTTGTCAGTATTATTATGGCTAACAAAATTGTGCACAATCATCTATTAATAAAGGGTATGGAGCCCAAAAAATGATAAGGTTATGTTTTATTTTTTGAAATCCTTCCGTGATAGGCAACAATGAGAAAAATAACATTAAATAAGCATGACAAAGTACCTTAATGAGATTTTTACATATCTGCTTCAATTATGTCTTTACAACTTTACTTTTCTTTGATTTTTCTAACCCGAGCATCATATCAATGTGATAATATACTTGAGAATCCAGATGCAACTTGAAACTATGTCAAACTATTTTTAAAATTTATCATCTTTTTCGCTTAAGGAGTTGCATAAGATCAGAAGGCAGATGAAGTAAAGTATGCAAACTCCAGTTGCCCACTTGTGTTGATGTTAGCATCTCCCTCGTGCAACTTTGCTAATATAGTTGCAATACAAAAATTACTATAATATAAGTATATATTTGAATTGCAATGGATGATTTATTTTATTAAATTAGTAGAATTAAATAATAGAGTGAGCAATTTATCGAAGGATCGTTAGACTTACCTTGTACCATGTGAATTGTTTAGAAGATCCTAAGCTGCTCCAATTAGCACTCTTTGCAACTTTTGATGTGTAAATTTGCAATTTTCTCCAACAGTCCTCTAACACCTTGTTTGGATGGTTGTTCCCCATTGTATGGTTACTAACAGTATCATGTTTGTTTTGATTGTAACTTAAAATATATGGACGGTAGAGTTTGATTCCATGGTTTGATAACCATGAAAAACTTCATTTTATGTAACCACAGATTTGGTGATATCCCATGGTTATCTAATTTTATTTTCCAATTATGCCCTTACTTAATATTGCATAATCTTAATTTACCCTTTACCCTATATTATTTAACTTACCAAAATATTCTACTTCTTGTATGCGAGCATGTTTTTGCTCTTCTTCTAATGAAATATATTATTATAAAAAAAATGAATTCGAGTACATTTGTTTTAACCTATTTTTTTTATTAATTTTGTTAGAATTAACATTAATTTAATAACTTAATATATTTACAAGGCATAATTTGTGATAAATTAGCATAAAGAACATCGTCTTAATTAATTTATTAGCAATTATTGATAAATTTCATATTTATATAATAATTTAGGGCATTTTAGTAAAGTTACCAATTACGATACCATACGATAGAGTCAAACCAAACATAAAAAATATTATTTAACCACAGCGAATGATATAATCTATCCAAACATAATATTTATAGTACAATATCGTACCATACATTCATCGTGAGAAGTAAGGAAAAGAATATGTTCTGGGCTTTTGCTATGCACGGTTAACTCAATTTACTTAACTTCCATCCAACTTTCACGTAACAACCAAAAAAAAAAAAAAACTTTCACGTCCAATTTTATTGGAACTGCCGCATTCCATGACCACATTAACAAAATTAAACACACTAATAATTCTAAACTAACTGATGTAAGCTGACACTATTAACGCCAAACCACGTGCACCCTCCCCACTTCCCTCTTTTTCAGCCACCTTCAAATCCTTTTCCTTTTTATTATTTATCATAACTTTTATATATATATATATATATATATATATATATATATATATATATATATATCTTAAAATAGTTATTACTCTAGTATTAATTGATAAATAAATATTAACCTTGTCTTTTTAATAAGTTGTGTTGAATATTTTATCATGTAAATCAAATTCATCCTTCATATTGTTTCTCTGTTTAAAATATATCAACAATTAAAATTGAAAAAAAGAGAGATATTAACCGTAAGTAACTTATGTGAAGATAGAATATGTTTTAATATATAGATATTTTAACATTTATATATTTAAACATTTTAAAATTCAAATTGAAAATTATTAACTAAATATTCTGTAAGCTTTAAAATTTTAAAATATTAAACAAGATTAAAGTATTTGAATTTACGATTGGGTTATATTGTAGATGTTTCGAAAGTTCCTATTTTTTTTGAGTATTTTAGTTATGTTATAGAATTTAAATATTAAGAAAAGTTTTAAAAAATAAAGTAACTACAATTTTTTTTTTAAAAGCTGTAAAAGTTAAAAACAAATACTAATAGTATAACCTGGATAAACTAATGTAAAATTACTTTATATAAATGGATAAACTATGATAGTGTATGCCTATGATTTAGGAGCAAATTATGTAGCAATAGTATAACATGGATAAAGTAATGTATAAATACAATGCTTTTTAAATTTTGAATTATTATTTTTTCAAAAAAATACGATAACAAATTTATATTAAAAATTGAAGAAAAAATATTTAAAATAGTATCCCATTTTTTCACGAAAGATTTTCAATTTAAAAACTATTTTTTATTTAGTAATTTGATTTTTTCTTTACTAAAATATCTTTGTTTAATAGATTTAGTAATTTTAAAAATTAAAAAAATTTAACATTTAGTAACTATTAACTAATTCTTACCTAATTAACTAACTTGTTTTAAAAACTAATAAGTGTTTTTATCCTATGCTGTCACTTGATAATATTTTAGGCAAGACTTTCTTACTTTTAAGTATATATAAATATAAATTATAAGCTTAGAATGCATTAAACCTCTTAAAAATTTATTCTAAAAACACATATATTCCTAATCACAACGTGGATAGAATTAAAATCTAGTCAAGGTTATAAAAAAGTATATCTATCAACTATTAATGAATGTTAACAATTCAAAATGAAAACCTCCTTATAATAAATACTGTTATAAATTATATAACTGAAACTTATAAGTTTAAAATAAAAGTTTTGAATTTAATATAAGCAATTAGAATATTTGGTGTATTTTTTTTTATTAAAACAACTTTAGCCCTTCTTCGGGAACGCGAAGAAGGTGACAATTGCACTAGAAAACAACAATCAAGACATTTGTAAATTCCATGAATGAACCTTCAAGATTTGTTCGAAATTTCATAAATATAAACCAAATATGCTATTAGATTGAAAATAATATTTTGCATCTGTTAGAACTACCAAAATACCTACTTGTAATTAGATTTTAAATAATGAAATTTTTTCATCCCTACTTAAAACAAGCCACTTAATTAAAATTTGTTTCGATGCACTTTAAAATTAGAAGGAGCTAGGCATGTGGAGCATCAATTTAGTTTAACTTATAATTAAATAATATTACATATATTTGACTTGGATATGCGTGCAACGCACAAGCATATACACTAGTTTATATCTATATCTATATTTGTTGTAAAAATATCGTGAGTTAACCAGCACACAATCATACATAAAACAAATAGAGAAGAAAAATAGCACAAAAATTTAACGAGGTTCTTTTAATAAAATATAATTTAATGAGGTTCAGTTAGGCTTAATTCTCCAAGCAAAAGCAGAGAATTTTCCACTATGAAAAAAAAAGTGTATAATGCTCTTTGAATCGTCAACTACAACTCCGATATATTGATCCCTAGTAGTCCCAAACCTATAGGATAAAGGTTCTCCCAATCCTACAAGGACTATATTTTCCTTTCTCAATTCTATTAGAACAATGAGTTTTCTAAATCAATAAGGAATAAAATATACAAGGAAAAAGTTCAAGACATAATTAACAAATCTTTCCCTTGGCTTGAATTCTCTTCATCAATAGGAACAGTCTCTCTGTTTTGCCCTCACCCTCAAAAGCCTGGTTGAGTACTGCACACATCAATCAAGTCTAGGCAATGCCTAAACTTATTGATTAGGACTTCCTTGGCCATCATATCCGTCAGATTATTATGTGTAAACATTTTCTTCACATCAATAACCCCTTTGCGCGCATCCTACTACCTTTTGTTTCTTTGGGAATGAACAAAATATTTATGTTCGATTCTTGTGAAATGACTCAATATCTTTACCCATATCACCAACCCATCAATCTGCTTCTGAACTAAAAATAGCTTATTTACAGCTATTAGTCTCAAGTAAGTCAATGGTCTCTGCAACTGACTAAGAAAATTTCACAAAATTTGTATATCCAAAAAGATTTTCATCAACTGAATTTGTAAATCTTTTTGGTCGGTTGATAACTCTCTTTTTCCTGCCTGTTGCAATGCTATGCAATTATTATTATGTAAGTGCATCTACATTATCATCTTGATTAATATTTAACACCTTCTTCACTTCTGAACTACTGGGATAAGCTAGTGGAGATTCAATTTCTAGCTTGATACGGTCACTGACACCACGATCTGTATCTATAATTGCCTTCTCCTTATGACTGTCTAGTGAGGAAAATTCGTTGAATATCATATCCTAACTAATAATTAATCTCGGAGTCCTTTAATTTGTGCATTACAACCTCTAATCCTTTACTCTAGTTGCATACCCTAGAAATATGCACTTCTCTATCCTCGGCTCAAGTTTTTCATCCCTCACAAGAGCATAAGAAGGACAACCAAATATCCTCAAATTTGAATAATCAGTAAAAAAATTAGACCATACCTTAAAAGGGATTTTCAACTTAATAATTGTGGAAGGAGATTTATTAATCATATAACAAGTTGAATTGATTGCTTCAGGCCAAAAATCTTTTGCTAACGCATGAGTGTGAAAGGATACTTCATGCCCTATCATAAATTATTATATTCATACGTTCTGCAATACCATTTTATTGTAGGATCCCAACACAAGTGTGGTGCCTCACTATGACTTCTCTATTGTAAAAATCATTGAACTCTATGTTATAAAATTCCAACCCATTGTCCTTCTGAAAATGCTTAACTTTTCTTTTAGTCTGCCTCTTAACCATCATCTTACATTTAATTAATATAAAAATGCCTCGTCTTTTATTTTCGAAAAATATACCCATATCATTCTTGAGTAATCATAAATCAATGTCATAAAGTACCTGACACCACTTTTCGAGAAAACTCTGTTTGAACCCTACAAGTATGAATGTATATAATCTAACTTGTCTTTGGTCTTGTGCTCTGCCTTCTTGTTGAACTTCACCCTTGTTTGCTTACCAAACACATTATGCTCACAAAAAATCAAATTTTGATTTTTGTACCCATCCAACATATTCTTCTTGTTCAATAAAGACAATCCTTTGTTACTCATATGACCAATTCGTAAGTGACATAACTGAGATTGATTCAGATCATTCTTTCTAGAAGCTATAATTTCTTCCCCTTTAACTATACTAGCTTGAAGATAATGTAGTATAGAATGCAGCATATCCTTTATTAGTATTTACACACTTTAAGTATTCCATTATATTCTCTAAGTAAAACTTATATCCTTGCTCATCTAAAGTCAAAAGAGAAATCAAATTCCTTTTCATTCGAGGAACATGCCAACACTCAATATTTCTGATAATTCCACCAAACATTCTCAATTTGATGTTACCAATACCCTCTACCTCTAATGAATTATCATCATCTAAGGAAAGTTTTACTCGTCTATTTGTAAGTTGCAAACTAATTTTTGTGTGAACACATGTGAAAAGTTCCATCAAAATTATTAACTCAGGAATTATGCCTATGATTAGAACTCACGACACAAACTTCCCCTACATAGTCACTGTCATGAGAGTTATTACCAGTGTCAATAATATTTTCTGAGTAGATAACTTTTTGCTTCTCTCTTTTATCTTTTAGTTTAGGACAATCTCTTTATAGTGACCCTACTCCCCACACTCATAACAATTTTTCTTTCTTGATCTAGACTTTGATTCGGCATTAGACTTTTTATTACTAAAGTCTTTCTGCTACATTCTTCCCCTACTCATAAGACCTTTGCCATCAATTATGTTATTTGTAAAACTTTTATTCAACTACTTAGAGTATTGTGTATTACTAACATCATCCAGCCAGATACTGTCTTTTCCATATAGCAATGTATCAGAAAAAGTATCATAAGATGATGGTAAATAACATAACATGATCAAGGCCTGATTCTCACTCTCAATTTTAATTTTTACATTCTTCAAGTTCATTAGAATTGAGTTAAACTCATTAAAGTGAGTTTTAATAGGTGTACCTTTGTTCATTTGAAGATTATACAATCTCTTTTTCATGTAGAGACAGCTTATTAGTGATTTCTTAGAATACAAATCTTTCAACTTCTTTTAGGTTGTTGTTGTAGATTTTTCTTTAGCAATTTCCCAAAGAACGTTATATGTATGCTCATGAGGATCGCACTCAAATCCCTTTTCTTTGGGCTTGCTTTCTTTGACTCTTTCATATTTTCTGGAAAAGCCTCTTCAATTGCCTTCCATAACTCTGGTAACACCAAAGATGATCTCATTCTAATTTTTCACATAATAAAACTACATCTTCCATCAAATTTTGCTACTTTATACTTTGTTAAAGATGATAGAGATATCTTAACCCTTGATTATATGTAGAAATTCTAACCATGCTCTGATACTAATTATTGCAAAATATTATGAATTAACTGTCATACAATTACACACAAAGCAAATAGAGAAGAAAAATAACACAAGGATTTAACGAGATTCCAATAGGACTAATCCTCCAAGTAAAATCTGAATTGTGCATTGTGTACTGTGAACTGTGTGATATGTCCAACGTCAACTATGTAGGAATTCTCAAGTATCTGAATTCCCTAATTAAAAAGGGTCGCTTAAGTATTTTTTTTTTTATCAATATAACAACCTAAAAAATCTAAGATAAGAAATAGACTAGAATTTTAAGTGTGAAACTATCAAAGTGATAGAACATGAACCATGGATGGGTTTCACAGACCGTAGAACAGACCACGAGCTATAGATTTCATCTGTGGAACAGGTCCTGCAGACTACTCTCTGGACTCTGATCAATGAGATGGATCCATGGACCGTGTATCAAACCACGAACCATAGTTTCCCCTCGTGGAGCCAAACCTATTGCCTAGCAAAAACCAGGGAACCACAAGAGGGTTCCACGGCTCATAGATTCATCCATGGCTTAGGGGTATTTTAGACTTTTCCCCCTTTCTTTCAACTCCAGTACTTAGTTATTTTAGGCTTATTTTTGAGGGATATTAGTCAGACTTAATGAATTTTTCCCTCATTCCAATCAATTCAGTTTTAGAGAAAGAAAAGAATGCTTTTTCAGTCCTAGGGTTTTCTTCTCCAAGCTTCAAACTCCATCCCCAGTTCAAGAATCTCCTTCTATCATGTATGTGAGTATTCAATAAAGATCTCCTTTCATCCTCATTGCCCAAAATTAAGCTTTCAGTTATGATTTCTACAAATTTATGATTCTAAGGTTCATATGCAACTATGCATGTTTTACAGAATTGAATTTCTTATGATACTATATGTTCCATGTATATGTTTAAGTGATATTGCATGAATTTTTTTCAAAGGTTTGAGAAATCAAGAACTTAGCCGTAGATTGTAGTATTTTTCTCATGACTTAACTTACTTCATAATTTAACCCAGGTTACTAGCATTGAGTTTTAAATATAACTGAGCCAACTTTCTATTTACTGCAACTTTTCAGAAATAATGTTTTAAGACTAGTTAGGTTCTGACACAGCATTCCAGGACTTCAGTTTGAAAAAGAGCTAATAGAAATCAATTTTGGGAGTACTTCTTAGCACCGAGTTAGACTAGGGTTCAACATATCCTAAAGTCTCAGAACTACATGCCACCATAAGTTTACTTAGCCCCTCAGTAGGCCTTAGTTTAGTGATCACGCCAGTCATGCCTCTATTCTCTGCAAGGTATATTGGGTCCTCTCGATGGGGCATATACATTGAACTCCACGTCTAGCTCACGTGGTTTATGTCGGTTAATAGGCTCTCCCACAATTACATATTCAGTAGTTATGTACTTTGACCTTCAGTTCAGTCCAGTTTAAAATGCTTTTACTACTATGTTATTCAGAATTTCCATGCATTTCAGTTTCTGTACATCTTACAGTTTTGGGCCATTGTACTACAGTTTTTAGCATGCATTACTCTCAGCTTTTCAATATTATAGTATGTTCAGTTATATTTCATATCCTGCATGCTCAGTACATTCAAAGTACTGACCGCATACTCTATGTGCTATATCCTATCATGATAAAGGTCCAGGTTCTCAGACTCAGCCTCGTGATTAGCTCACTTCAGTGCCATCTTAGCGACAACCAGTGGTGAGTCGTCATCATTTGAGGATGTGTCTTATGGATGCTTTTCTTTCTAGTTATTTTGGTTTTCAGTATTTTGGAGTTAGCTTGGGCTTATCCTAGTAACTTATTAGTGTAGAGGCTTTCAGACATAGAGTCAGATTTTAGATTATTCAGTCACTTTATATTTCGGACTTCTATATATATATTCAGATACCTGCAGTTTAAATTTCTAAATTTATATTGTATTTAGTTTAGCTTCCTCTTAGTCATTATTAATTAGATTGTTTAGTATAAGCCAGATCATGGGTTACCTTGGGGCCACATATGGCTCTGAGCACCGTATTACATCTAGGGTGTAGGATCGAGGTATGACAAACTTGGTATCAGAGCCTTAGGTTCAAGAGTCCTAGGGTGTATGAAAGCCGCATTAAGCGTAGTCTTTTTCATGGGTGTGAAGTGAGCCACACTTATGAGAAAGAGGCTATGAGATGTTTTTAGGAAACTCCACTTCTTTCATGTTCTATATCATATGATAGAGTTTAACTTTATTTCTCCCTTCTAATCTATTTGTTATGCATTTCAGATCATTCCCTCTCGCAAAGCCAATGCCCATAATGCTAATCCTCCAGTCCCAGACCATGAGGCCATAAGCATTAAATTCAGTAATGCCATTCAGATATTGGCACAAGCTGTGACTGCTCAAGCTAATCAGCAGCCACATGTTCCTGCTAACCCAAATAGTTGGACAACTGCCGCCAGAGTTAGGGATTTCATCCGCATGAATTCGCCGGAGTTCTTTAGGTCGAAGGTAGATGAGGATCTATAGAACTTTATTGATGAGGTTAAGAATAATCTCAAAGTGATGTAGATTTTAAGGGTCGAGAGTGTTGAGCTAGAATTATACCAGCTTAAGGATATGACTCACATCTGGTTCACATAGTGGAAAGATAGTAGGGGCAGGAATGCAACTTCTATGACTTGGAACTTTTTTATTGGAGCTTTTCTAGATAGGTTATTCCTGAGAGAGTTGAGGGAGGCTAAGGCCGAGGAATTTGTAAATCTAAATCAGGGATCAATGACTGTGCAGGAGTATGGGTTGAAGTTTACTCGGGTCTCTAGATATGCTCCGGCAATGGTAGCCTAGCCAAGGACCCAAATGAGTAAGTACATTTCAAGTATTTCTATCTTGGTTAAAAAGAAGTGTAAGACAGCATTGCTAGTCAGAGATATGGATATCTCTAGGCTCATGACACATGCTCAACAGATGGAGGAGGAGAAACATAAAGAGATAGAGAGGGAAAGTAAGAGAGACAGAATGGGAATTATTGACTACTTCAACAAAGGTCGAGCAATGGAAATTTCTCTTAGTTTCAGTTGAGGTCTTCAGCTCCAGCACCTTCATCAGCTAGTGCTCCATCTCCCAGACCTGGACAGGACCAGAGAAAAAGGGTATCAGGCTCTAAGTCACAGGCTAGTGTTCAAGGTAACCATACTTTTCCAGTATGCCCTAAGTACGGTAAGAACTATCCTGGTGAGTGTTTTGTTGGCAGAGAGGGGTGTTTTGGGTATGGTCAACTTGGCCATTGATTGAAGAAGTACCTCTCTACTAGGCAGGGATAAGGAGGAAATTGGGCTCAGTCTACCACATCAGTAGCCCTAGCAGGTCACACAGTTCAGTAGGGTACTACTTCTGTACAGGCAGCAGTTAGCGTAAAAAATGTCTCTATACCATGTCATCCCGTCAGGATCAGGAGAGTTTACCAGATGTAGTCACTGGTATGTTTCAAGTTTTCTCTCTTGATGTTTATGCTTTACTAGACCCAGGGGCTTCACTATCTTTTTTGACCCCTTATATTGCATGTAAATTCAGAGTCAGTCCTGAAAAACTCCTAGAACCCTTCTCAATCTCCACTCTAGTTGGTGAGTCAGTCCTAGCAAAGAGGGTATATAGAAATTGCCCAGTCTCAGTCCTTCATAGAATTATGTCAACAGACTTAGTAGAATTATATATGACTAATTTCGATGTCATTCTTGGCATGGATTGGCTATATGCCTATTGTGCCTTAGTCGACTGCCAAAACATAGTTTTAAAATTTTAGTTTCCATATGAAACTGTCATAGAATGGTGAGGTAGTCCTCCAAAATCAAAAGGTCATCTCATATCTTACCTCAAAGTTAGGAAGATAATCTCAAAGGGTTACATCTACCATATAGTTTGGGTCAAGGATTCCAAGTCTGAGACCCTATCTCTTTAGTCAATTCCTCTAGTCAGTAAGTTTCCAAAAGTGTTTCCTGAGGATCTGCTTGGAGTTCCTCCTGAGAGGGAGATTGACTTTGGGATAGACCTTCTTACAAATATGCAGCCTATATCCATTCCTCCTTACAAAATGGCTCCAGTAGAGCTTAAGGAGTTGAAATATTAGCTAAGAGACCTCGTAGACAAATGTTTCATCAGACCCAACATTTCTCCATGGAGTGATCCAGTTCTCTTTGTACGTAAGAAGGATAGTTTACTCAGAATGTGCATAGATTACCATCAACTAAACAAAGTCACAATCAAGAATAAGTATCCTATCCCCAGGATTGATGACTTGTTTTACCAGCTTTAGTGGGCTAGTTATTTCTTCAAGATTGACCTCAGATCCGGTATTCATCAGCTCAGAGTTAGAGAATGTGACATTCTAAATATAGCCTTCAGAACTCGGTATGGTCACTATGAATTTATAGTTATGTCTTTTGGACTAACGAATGCTTCTGCAGCTTTTATAGACTTGATAAACAGGGTGTTCAAGCAGTACTTGGATATGTTCATCATTGTCTTTATAGATGACATCCTTGTATATTCTTGGAGTGAATAGGAGCATGTAAATCACCTGAAGGTTGTTCTATAAACTCTCAAGGATAGCCAGTTATTTGCCAAGTTTAGTAAGTGTGAATTTTGGTTGCAATCAGTTACCTGTTTAGGACTCATGGTGTCTAAGGAGGGCATTCAGGTAGACTTGCAGAAAATAGAGGAAGACAAGAACTATCCTAGACCCACTTCTCTGACAGACATCTGAAGCTTTTTGGGTTTGGCTGGTTACTACAGGAGATTCATTGAGGGGTTTTCATCCATAACTGCCTCATTGACCAGGTTGACTCACAAAAAGGTTAAGTTCCCATGGTCATATGAGTGTGAGAAGAACTTCTAAGAATTGAAGACTAGATTGACCACAACTCTAGTTTTGATTCTACTAGAGGGTTCAAATAGTTTTGTAGTGTATTGTGATGCATCTAGAGTTGGCTTAAGTTGTATTTTGATGCATCATGGTAAGGTTATTGCATATAATTCTAGACAACTTATGATTCATGAGAATAGCTACCCGACTCATGATCTTGAGCTTGCAGCAGTTGTTTTTGCCTTGAAGATTTGGAGAGACTATTTATATGGTGTCCATGTGGATGTATTTACAGATCATAAGAGCCTCCAGTATGTATTCATCCAGAAGGAGTTAAATCTTTATCAGAGAAGGTGGCTTGAACTTCTCAAGGACTATGACATGAGTGTACTTTACTATCCGGGTAAGGCCAATGTAGTGGCTGATGCACTTAGTAGATTATCTATGGGTAGTGTGTCATAGGTTGAGGAAAAAAGAAGGAATTATCTAAGGATGTTCATAGGCTCACGCATTTAGGGGTTTACTTTACCGCTCAACGGATGGTGGTGTAATAGATCAGAATAGTTCAGAATCTACCTTCGTAGTTGAGGTGAAATAGAAGCAAGAATGACCCTATTTTACATCAGTTGAAGGGTGTTGTCCATCAGTAGAGAGTAGAGGTTTTATCCTATGAGGGAGATGGTGTCCTTCGATATCAGGGTTGCTTATGTGTTCCTAATATGGATGAATTAAGGCAACAAATTTTGAAAAAGGCTCACAGTTCCAGATACTCTATCAATCCTGGTGCCACCAAGATGTATTGTGACTATAGGAAATCTATTGGTTGAATGACATGAAGAGGGATATTGCATACTTTGTGGCTAAATGTCCCAACTGGCAATAGGTAAAGGTAGAACATCAGAGATTGGGAGGTTTGACTCAGGATATTAATATTCCTACTTGAAAGTGGGAAGTGATCACTATGGATTTTATCACAGGTTTACCACATACTCGCCGACAACATGATTCTATTTAGGTGATAGTAGACAGGATTACTAAGTCAACCCACTTTTTGCCTGTCAAAACCATTGATTTAGCAGAAGATTATGCCAGACTCTACATCTTTAAGATATCCAGGATGCATGGTGTTCCATTTTCTATCATCTCAGATAGGGGTACTCAGTTTACATCCCAGTTCTGGAGGTCATTTCAAAAGGGTCTTGGTACACTTGTAAATCTCAGCATAATATTTTATCCACAGATAGATGGTCAAGAATAGCATACCATCAAGACCTTAGAGGATATGTTGAGGGCTTGTGTGATCACTTTAAAGGTAAGTGAGATGATCATTTTCCTCTTATACAATTTAACTATAATAACAACCTTTATTCCAGCATTCAGATGGTCCCGTATGAGGCACTTTATGGGCAGAGGTGTAGATCACCTATTGGTTGGTTCGAGGTAGGTGAAGAAGCATTGACAAGGCCGAACTCAGTTCATGAGACTATGGAGAAAGTTTAGCTCATTAGAGAGAGGTTGAAGGCTGCTCAGAGTCATCAGAAGTCCTATGAAGATATAAGGAGAAGAGACTTAGAATTTCAAGTTGATGAGTAGGTTATTTTTGAAGGTTTGACCTATGAAAGGAGTCATGAGGTTTGGTAAGAAGGGTAAGCTTATTCCCCTCTATGTAGGTCCTTATAGGATTTTATGGAGAGTCATCAAGATGGCGTATGAGTTAGAGTTTCCCATAGACTTAGCATTGGTACACCCAGTCATTCATATATCCTTCTTAAAGAAGTGAATTGGAGATCCATCCTTAGTTGTGCCTTTAAAGAATGTGGGTGTGAAGGATAGTCTCTCTTATTAAGAGGTCCCAGTTGAGATTCTTGACCATCAAGTTCGTAGGTTGAGAAATAAGTAAGTCACTTCAGTGAAAGTTCTTTGGAGGAACCAGTCAGTTAAGGGAGCTTCTTGGGAAGCAGAAGCAACCATGAAACAAAGTACCCTCACCTCTTTCCTTCCGATTCAGCTCAATCTTGAGGTAATAGTTTCCTCAATTGTATTCTCCTCAGTTTCATGTTCCATCAGCTAGTCTTGCATTTTGAAGTGTGCATTCATGTCTCATGACTTCAGTTTATTTATATTTCAGCCAAAATTCAGTCATTATCTTAGTACTTCAGCTTTTAGAACTTAGTCTGTGGGATTGTAGCCCTTTCCCTACTATTTTAGCCTAGTCGAGTCTTCATTTGAGGATGAATGATCACAAGGGGGAGATATTGTAACACCACAAAAATTCTAAGCTAAGAAACAGACCAAAATTCGAAGTGTAAAACAATTAAAGTGACAGAACAGGAACCACAAATGGGTTTCACGGATCGTAGAACAGAGAACGGGCCGTGGATGCCATCCGTAGAACAGGTCCTGTAGACCCGCCTATTAGACTCTGATCCACAAGATAGATCCATGGACCATGGATCAAACCACAGGCTATGGTTACCACTCCTAAAACCAAACATGCAACCTAGAAAAAACTCAAGCAACCACAAGAAGGTTCCACATCTCGTGGAACTATCCAAGGATTTTGGTTCCCAATTATGGAACCCAGTTTGTGAATTTTTCAGAAGTTTTCAACTTAACTCCTCATGAGTATTTTAGAATTTTTCCCCTTTCTTTTAACTCCAATACTTAGTCGTTTTAGGCTTATTTCTGAGGGATATTAGTCAGACTTAAATAATTTTCCCCTCATTCCAATCAATTCAGTTTCAGAGAAAGAAAAGAATGCTTTTTCAGTCCTAGAGCTTTCTTCTCCAAGCTTTAAACTCCATCCCCAGTTCAAGAATCTCTATCTATTAGGTATGTGGGTATTCAATGAGGATCTCATTTCATCCTCATGCCCAAAGTTCAGCTTTCAATTATGATTTCTACAAATTTATGATTCTAGGATTCATACCCAACTATGCATTTTTTACAGAATTGAATTTCTTATGATACTATATGTTCCCTGTATATGTTTAAGTGATATTGCATGAGTTGTTTTTCAAAGGTCTAAGAAATCAAGAACTTAGCCCTAGATTGTAGTATTTTTCTCATGACTTAGCTTACTTTAGAATTTAACCCAAATTACTAGCATTAAGTTTTAAACAAAATTTAGCCAGCTTTTAGTTTACTACAACTTCTCAGAAATAATGTTTTTAGACTAATTAGGTTCTGACACAGCATTCCAGGACTTTCATTTTAAAAAGAGCTAATAGAAATCAGTTTTGAGAGAAGTACTTAGTACCTAGTTAGACTAGGGTTCAACGTACCCTAAAGTCCAAGAACTACATGGCACCATAGGTTTACTTAGCCCCTCAGTGGGCCTTAGTCATGCCTCTATACCCTGTCAAGGTATATTGGGTCCTCTCATCATCCGAGGACATGTCTTATGGATGCTTTTCTTTCTAGTTATTTTGGTTTTCAGTATTTTAGAGTTAGCTGGGGCTTGTCCCAGCAACTCATCAATGGTAGAGGATTTCAAGCATAGAGTCAGATTTTAGCTAATTCAGTCACTTTACATTTTAGACTTATATATATATATATATATATATATATATATATATTCAGAGATTTGCAGTTTAAATTTCTAAACTTAAATTTTATTCAGTTTAGCTTCCACTTAGTCATTATTACTCAGATTATTTAGTATATGCCAGACCATGGGTTACCTTAAGACCACTTGTGGCTTTGAGCACCGTGTTATTTCCAGGGTGTAAGCTTGGGGCGTGCCAATCAATTACCCAGTGAATGTCTGGGTGGTGTTGTATTCTCAAAAAGGAATAGACAAGACTAGGCTTGGCCTCGATACAACACAGTTAAACCCACATTGGTGATACAATCACCACACAATTAGAAGGCTATAAAATAACTCAAGGCTTCCTGATAAGAGATATGTACAACTAACTAACAATCAAAGAAGTTGGCTTTATCAAATTTTGTTCCAATACTAGGAAGACGTCATTTGTCCATCTAAAATAGTCCTTTTGCTTGTCGTGGTAGTTGTCCAAAAGAGTGGTAGATCATATTGTGGGAAGAGGAAAGGCCAGTTTGGTAAAACATTCTACTACCTGATTCCCTTCCCTATAACAATGATGACATGAACTCCATAAGTATCCTTTAAACAACAAAGCTTGTCCATGATATATTTTAGCCACAAATTTGTTATTATCCTCTTTGTTCGACATGTTCACTATAAGCAATGAGTCAAGTTTCAAGATGAAATTAGTGTGCTCCTGAAGGACACACCATTTCATGCCAAACTCGACAGCCAAGGGCTCAATATAGTTGTTACTGCTGCACCATACGGTGAAGGAGAAACACATTAACAAATTTCTATGATCATCACTCACAATGCCTCCAATACTAGCACTGCCAGAGTAATGTAGTTAACTCCCATAAGTGTTAATTTTAACAGAGCCTATTGTTCACTGTTCCCAGTAACAAGTATTAGGTTGTCATTTCATAGTGGGGCTTTGATTTGCTTTTTTCTTAAAAGATAGGTAATTACAATCGAAGAAAAAAGATCTCTATTTCAGTGTTCACATGAATCTGGTAAACTATAATACATATTTTGGTCGTTAAAAAAAATAAGACAAGAAAAAAATGAGGCCATTCCATGTTGAACCATATTCATCTTCCAAAATTACAGAAACTGATTGCAAGTCACTTGTGACCTTCGCAGCCAAACCAAGTACAATCTAGACAGGAGAGAACCCTTATTGCTTTATCATAATGGCTTCTCTGTTTAAGAATAACTAAAGTATTTATATTTTTCATAACCATAAATGTTACAATTAAAACTCAATTACTCTTAATATTTCTTACGCTTTATTTCTCTATAAGACGTTACGCTGCACCTCTAGCGAGAAGGTAAAAACTTGTGAATTCTCCCAATCCATAAATTAGTGAATAATTTGTTTTAACAGAAAGTAAATGAATGAAAATGCGAAGGTGGACATTGAACCGACTCTCACATGTCATCCCATAAGTGTTCTAGAAATTATCATCATAAAGGTCATCAGGTCGATTTATGAAGAACCATTGGATGAGAGATATAATATTCTCTTAGTGTTAGTTTGACATGTTTTCTCATCTATAAGACACTAACTTTGTTTTTGAGTATTTATTCATTTCCTTCCATGTATGTGATTCAAATTTGTTCATGTCTGCTTGCAGGTGTAGGGAATTTTGAGATGTTGTGTTTTCAAAAGTTTGGTGAAGTTTATACTAATTTGGAGATGAATGTATCTAAACTACAAGATGCCCACTCAGATGACATTGCTATTCTTGAAAAATTAAGTGTGAGAGGATTTTAATATGCTACACTACTGGTTGCTATGCATTATTTTTTCTACCAGGATAACTATGTTAGTATAAGTACATTGCAATATGTTGCTGTTAATTCTTATATACCTCAAGCCAGATATAATTATGCAATAGCATTGTGAATCTTGGGTGACTTTTAACAAGCAAACCAAAATTTTTTCTCACATTTTCTTGCTTCCAATTGCCGGTAGATACGTTTTGATCTCATGTCAAAATCAGCTCAAGTTGATGCTTAGTAGAGAGAAAATAAAGAAAATAGTTCATACCAAGTCATGTAAGGAAAACGGGGAAGGTCACTGGTTTCCCAGAAGTTGGCGTCATCATTAGTTTAATGAGATGAGCTTGACTTGCATATAATGTATAATTGATGTCAACACTAGAAAACTTGTATTACCATGCAATTATATGTCTGATTAGAAGGGAGTTAGTTCTGTATTCATTCTGTCCACTTAATTTCGCTATGCATCTAGCTACCATGCTGTCATTCAAAAATCCAGTCAAATGTGAATGGATAAGCACTACATTTTTAACATCACGTTATATCCTTTTGTGATGTTAATGCCGCAAAGGCTGGTTCATGATAACCTTTTTTAAATTTATCTGTATTTTGGCATAAATTAGGGCCTCCTAGGGGGTATAATTTTAGATTCGCTGATAAAAAGGGGTTATTTAGTAGTGTACATCTCAATTGATATATTTTCATCTAGAATCAAGAAGTTAAACGACATTCAAATGGTAAGAAAATATTTCTTAGAACTGCTGATTCTCTATCAACAACCACATTTATAAGTCAAAAAACAACCTTTATTAATATTATAATTTGTACATACTATATTTGAATATTGGTTAGGGCCTATTTCTTCAACTCATACCTAAAAAAATAGTTCTATAGCATAGGAGGAAAACGCATATTAAAAATTGTTGGTGGGTGGGTGGGGGTGGTGAGAGAACCCTAATACAAAAATTGGTGTATATTTATCACGTTCTATTCACACTTTAATACAACAAACATAATTTTTTTTTCTATTTTAGTCCTAAGGAAGCAAAAATGTTATCAACCACTGTCATACCATATTGAAAATCCTTTGTAATTGATCCCAGCTTAAATAGCCTTTTAGCATAATTCTCCCCAAAGATAAAAGAACAACTTCTCGACCCCATACAACAATAAACTAAGGAATGTACAGTCTATTCTGCACCATCTTCCTGGCCTACATAAGTCCTGAAGAATTTTAATATCTTGGTCAGCTAACAACTCTTTGCTACTTTTATCACCCACATACTTTGTGTGATTGTGTTTTCTTTTCTCTAGTTTTAGCCTATATTTTAGTGCGTCCACCATCACATTCCCACGTTAGATATCCTTCTCCAGGCTCTCTACCTCAGTAGCAATTGTATTTTTTTGTTGAAGAACTTCCTTCATATAAAGCATATTATGGCATAAACTGACTCCTCCCATCTGCACCAATCGTACGTATAAGGAAATTAAAATGTTTTATAACATATTCTTAAGTACACATAATATTTAAATAATGGAACTCAATTGAGATAGACGATGTTCAATCTGAGCATTGTCCTCCTGAAAATTCTGTATAGGAGGCTCCCTTGACGATATCAAGCTATTCATCTCCTTAGAAGACTGGTGGAGAAGTACATGGAAAGAAAGAAGGACTTGCACATGGTGTTCATCAATCTAGAAAAGGCGTATGATAAAGTCCCTAGAGAGATCCTTTGGAGGTGCTTGGAGGCTCGAGGTGTACCCGTGGCGTACACCAGATCAATTAAGGACATGTATGAGGGGATCAAGACTCGCGTTAGAACTGTGGGAGGAGATTCGGAGCACTTTCCCGTGTTAATGGGGTTGCACTAGGGATCGACCCTTAGCCCGTTTCAATTTGCCTTGGTAATGGATGTATTGACGCGGCAAATACAAGGTGAGGTGCCATGGTGCATGTTATTTGCGGATGATGTAGTTTTGGTGGACGAGACTCGCGGAGGAGTTAATGCTAAGTTGGAGGTTTGGAGACAGACCCTCGAGTCAAAGGGGTTCAGGTTGAGCAGGACCAAGACTGAATATATGGAGTGCAAGTTCAGTGAGGCGACTCAGGATGATGACGTAGAAGTGAAGCTGGATACACAGGTCATCAAAAAGAAAGGGAGTTTCAAGTATCTTGGGTCTATTATCCAAGGAAATGGAGAGATTGATGAGGATGTCACTCATCGTATTGGTGTTGGGTGGATGAAATGGAGGCTCGCATCTGGAGTCTTGTGCGATAAGAAGGTGCCTACTAAACTTAAAGGCAAATTCTACAGAGTGGTGGTCCGACCAGCTTTGTTGGATGGAGTTGAGTGTTGGCCAGTAAAGAACTCCCATATTCAAAAGATGAAGGTGGCGGAGATGAGGATGTTGCGATGGATGTGCGGGTTTACTAGGAGAGATAGGACTAGGAATGAGGATATACGAGATAAGGTGGGTGTGGCGTCGGTGGAAGATAAGATGCGGGAAGCGAGGTTGAGATGGTTCGGACATGTGAGGAGGAGAGGCACGGATGCTCCAGTGCGGAGGTGTGAGAGGTTGGCTATGGATGGTTACAGGAGAGGACGAGGTAGACCGAAAAAGTATTGGGGAGAGGTGATTCGACAGGACATGGCGCAGTTACAGCTTACCGAGGACATGACCCTAGATAGGAAGGTGTGGAGGACGCGGATTAGGGTAGAAGAGTAGTAGGTAGAAGTGTGTGTAGGCTAGTAGGTAGGAGTGTTTTTCCTTATTGTCCCGACTAGTAATCGTAGTGCTACGCTTAAGTGTGTGTAGAAGAGTAGTAGGATTCCTCGTGGTAGTATTTTGTGGCAGTGCTCTGTTTCTGTCTGTTGTTTGTTACTACATATTACTTCCTATCGTCTCTTGTAGTTTTATCTTGTATTTTTATCCTGTATCATTGTTACGTCCTTTTTAGCCTATTTTTAGACTGTTTTGTCTTGAGCCGGGGGTCTATCGGAAACAACCTCTCTACCTCACCTCTGAGGTAGTGGTATGGACTGCGTACACTCTACCCTCCCCAGACCCCACGCTGTGGGAATACACTGGGTATGTTGTTGTTGTTGTTGTTGCCAAGCTTTGTTTTTTAGTTGCCTCTAACTAGTGAGATTGTCTGCACTTTTCCCCGACAACAGAGAAAGATAATCTCTGCCATTGCAGGAAGATGTCTACGGTATTTTGGTGGAAGACACTGTCATTATAAAATATAAAATATACAAGTCTTAATGGAATAGCTCATTACATTGCATTTGTAAATACTGGTACACGAGTATTAAACAACAATGCTTAGTCTTAAGCAACAAAAAAAATACTATGTTGCTTAAGTCTTCCGTATAGTCAATTTGAGGATTGGTGGTTGTGTCGATGCTGAAGAATCACACCCGAATTGCTCATCCATTTTTTCATTTTCAAAGCCTTGGTTCACAATGGGTTCTCGGCTCAAACGAGGGAACAATTAAAGGATTTTTTAAAGTGATATTGACTTGTCAATAATCTCCTGCATTTTATATTTGAACAAATAGTTAACTATAACGACCCACCAAGTTATTTTGTGAATTCTTACTTATTTTTCTATTTTAACCCTCCTTGTAGTCCTTATATGTGATTTATAACTTTCAAGGATGGATAGTACGGACCTCGAGGTATTCGGGAACGACTTAAGTCATTATTTGGAATCTTGAGTTTTAAGAAAGTTAAGTTTGATCACGATCAAGCTTCGATCAAGATGAACTCAAATTAGTGTTTTGGTATTCCCAATAGGTTCAGAATATGATTTTTAGTTAATTTACATATTTAGTTTATTTCCATGGGTTTCCGAATAAATTTCGAGGGTCTATTTGAAGTTTTGACTATTTTAAATAATTAATATAATTAGTGATTAATGGGTCAGAATTATAATTAATTTAACCTTTTCTTTTTAGAATTAATTTAACTGGTAAGGGTTTACACATTAAAGGGTAACATCAGAAGTTTCAAGTGGGGAGCGGCTAAACACGGAAGTTACAACCTTAGTTTCACCAAAGTGCCAAAGGAAAACTCCAGACAACTTCAGGTTAGGATCTTTTTCTTCACTTTTGACGGTGTATTTGAATCATGCTTTCTGCTACGAGGTTGTGTGAATTGGTTCACGAGAATAAGAATTTTGGGTGCTATAATACTTTTATTTATGGGCCGTTGCAAAATGGAGTGGAGGAAGTTTGAGTGGTTAAAGAGTAAATACACGCATGAACTATTTTGGTTCTTTTATAATCCTGTCTTTTATAATGATAAAGCAATAATTTTTAAATCCTTGGCTCCTAAAGGTGGTATTGGGGTGAATTGAAGTGGGCATTAGTACGGATGAGGTAGTAGTTTGTAGGCTATTAGAATTGATAAAACATGGGTAATGATTGGTAAATAATAAAAAGTTGAGTGGAAGGTTAGTGGTACTAGACAACAGTCAATTATGTAGCTTCCTCTTATAACTCTCACGCACAGTTTTATTCTTTTAATAAAAAGAAACTTGTTCTTAGTGCATTAGGATTTAGGTAGATTAAACAATAGGCTAACAATGACCTAACGATGAAAAGCAAGTAGTAACTATCAATCATTAGGCACTAGTGATAATTGAGTCGGAGATTAATGGTGTCTGTGAGTTTTCTCGTGCAGGTATTTTCTACTGTGATTAGGTTTGTTGTTGTTTTTGGAAATTTTTAAGTGACTATCAACCAGTTACAATTTTGACAAATCAGGTTTTAGGCCTAGGGTTCTTGAAGAATTCTTGATCTGGAGGTCGAATAACGATCTGTTTTAGCTGAAATTTGGCATGCTAGTTATTATGTGTTGAGTAGATTTTGACCGTTCGAAAGCGTTACGTAAGGAAAAGTTCATTTGACACTTGGGCTTCGTTTTGAGGCAAGTAGAGATTTCTAACTTCTTTTTGAAGTGTTAGTTTTATTGTTTGAATGAACTTAAGGGTAATGGGTACTGAGGGGGGTCCCATATAAATGAGATAACGAGCATTTATATAGGCATCGGTGTTATGCTATAGAAGATTCTTACAAAAATTATTATCGATTGATAGAATCTCATAAGTTCTGATACAATTGAAATGTTAAAACTCAAGAATTATATGAGCTGATTGTGATTGATAAACTCATTTTATGTACTTGGTCATACATATTCATTCATACCACTCTTATTGTTGCATAATAATTATTGATTGATATTGCCCACTGAGTTGTTTGTAAAATTCATATTCTTAATAAGCCAATGGGAAATGGTTTCGGCAAGTGACATCATGCAAAGCCGATGAAAAATGGTTCCGGTGAGTGGTACTGTAATTATTTATAAAATTCAGGTTCTTATTATGTCGATGGGAAATAGTTTTGGTAGGTTTTATTATACCAATGGGAAATGGTTTCAGCGGATTTTATTGTGTCGATGAGAAATGGTTCTGGCAGGTAAATACCAGTTTATTTTTGGCCAGTGTATTGTATTGCATTATATTTCATCTGCATTGCACTGTATATTGAATTGTTCTAGATATATGCCTTATTTATTGTGTTGTGGTGACTTATATTGTGGCAACAATTATACTTGTGAAAAAAGAACTTTTAAGATATATCTCGCTGTTGCTTCTAGAAAGAGTTAGTAATCAAAGTTTTCTGAGTACACGTGTTTCCCGTACTCACTCTATACTTGCTGCACCATTTTGCGTGCAGGAACTGAGTCAGGTACTAGGAATACTTGACTTGTTATTTGTGTTCGAGGCTGCTACGGTTAGGACTCGGGGTGAGCTGCTTTCTCTTTGACAGTACTGGATTCTAGAGATTCTTTATGATCATTTCCTGTCTTACTTTCTTCAAGATAGTTGTTTTAGTTTTCACAGACTTGTTTCATATTCGTAGATACTCTTGTACTGGTGTCATCAAGTCTTGGAGTAGTTTGAATTAAAACTCATTTATTTCGTATTTATAAGAATTAGTTGTTTATTCTTACATTATTTCTGCATTATTTATATTATTAAATGGTTAGTAAAGGAAAGGGGTTCGCCTACGGGGATGGTGGGTGCCCTCACGGACTAATATGATTTTGGATCGTGACAATATGATATTAGAGCATGGTTCATAGGTCCCACTAAGTACAAGAGCAGAGTCTAGTAGAGTCTTGCGGATCAGTGCAGAGACGTCCGTACTTATCTTCGAGAGGCTATAGAACTTTAGAAAACTTCTATTCTTTCATTCATTATTGTGCGTATGTGATTCGATTAAGGTCTAAACTCCTTTATTCCATTCTCTCATTAATTGTGAGGTAACATTTGCAAACTCGCACACTAGTGATATGAGATGATGTTACGCGATTTAGTGCGAGATATTGTAATGTGATTAGCAAGATAATCAGGTAAAAGTATTGTGACTTTAAAGAATGAAATCGAGGAGGCTGTACATAGTAAGGATGGTTTGCCTGTGGTGTGATTTAGGGAAAGATACTTCAACTTCATTTGGGATTATTTAGACAATATTATGACAAGAGTGTGTCAATGACAAGTAACTATTCAATAATATAATGGTATAATATGAATGTCTTAAATACAAGTAAAAAAATTGGGAGAATCAATCAATTAGATGAGAGGATAGAAACCATGTAATATTATGAGAAGAAGTTGAGGAAGGACAAATACATGAAAGATGATTCTTTGTGATAAAGTATGGGATGATAGGATTTGTTATAAGATTCATATGAATGATTTTCTTTCTATCCTTTGGAGGGGTGGTGTTCGACAGAGATAATGAAAGGCTAAGTTGGGTACTAGTCTACAAGGACATTTTAAAGAGGTGAGTTAATAGTAGATATTGATAAATTCAAGCTGTGAGGTGACTTTCGAGGATTGAATTGAGGATCAGTAATATCAGTTGAAATTTTGAGGGAATGATGATTCTTTAGTTAAATGATTTTAGCAAGAGTACTTGTATAAAGCTATATGAGAATATTCGTAGAGGCGTGCATATGGTAGTTAAGAATCACCCTGTAGATTATGAACTAACACATTGATGATTGGAAATATTACATCAACAAATAACTAATTCTACAGGAGAAACCAGGGATGTCCCAAGTATTATTCAATATGCTCTCGACCTGCTATGATTTAATTTCACCTATGGATCTACTTCTTTTTATGCACCTTCGTACCTTATTTTGGATTTGGATATGTTTGTGACTCTTTATATGCTTCTACATGTTCCTACACTTGTAGATGGTTTAGTGTTGGATCGATTACATCGATCTTGCACAATTGACTTTGGTAGTACATGATATATGGGTAGACTTAATCATATCGAATATGGTAGGTTTTAGCACTATATTAGGCACAAATTAACTTTCTCTCTCATAGAGCTTTACACTATTACGCCAAGACAATGACCTTAGTTATGTGGGGTATTTCTAAATTGACATGACAACGTACTCTCAGTCCTTATCCGAGGAAGGTATGTTTGTTTCTAAAGGCTCATTATATGGTTGAAAAGGGATGTCTCACCTATTCGACTTATGTTGGCGATACTAGTGCCAATACTTTTTCCTTGGAGTCAGTGTTAGTTGAAAAAGAGTTTCTAAGGGTGTTTTCGATTGACCTTCTAGGCAATCTAGATGATTGTGATATTGATTTTGATATTGAATTACAGCTAGAAATTCAACCCATTTTATCCCTTTTTATTGCATGGCTCTAGCAGAATTGAAGGAATTGAATGAGTAGTCACAAGATTTGTTGAGTAAGGGCTTTATTAGGCCAATGTTTTTCCCTGGGGATGCTCTTGTCTTATTTGTGAAGAAGAAGGATGTCACGATGAGTATGTGTATCGATTACAGACAATTGAACAAGGTGAGAATTAAGAACAAGTATCCCATTCTGCATATTGATGACTTGTTTGATCAGCTTCAGGGAGTCTCGATATTTTCTAAGATTAATTTGACGTTAGGTTATAACCAGCTGAGGATTAGGGCAGAGGATGTCCCTAAGACAGGCTTCAGGACTAGTTATGGTCATTATGAGTTCCTGGTATGTCTTTTGTGCTGACCAACATCCCAACAACATTGATAGAGTTGATGAATGGGTTGTTCAGGACCTATCGGGATTCCTTTGTTATAGTCTTCATCAATAATATTTTGATCTACTCTCATAGTACAAAGAAGCATGAGCAACATTTGAGAATTGTGCTTTAGACTTTGAAAAAGGTGAGACTTTATGCAAAAATTTCCAAGTATGAGTTCTAGATCAGTTCTGTGACATTCTTGGGGCATGTGGAAACTAAGTATCATATTATGGTTGATCCAAAAAAGATTGAGGTTGTTAGAGATTAGGCTAGACCTATTTCACCTATCGGGATATGGAGCTTTGTGGGCTTGGCTGGTTGCTATGGTTTGGAGAGGGTTTCTTTTCTATTGCATCTCTGTTGACAAAACTAACTCAGTAGAATGTGAATTTTCAGTGGTTTGAGGAGTGTGAGGTGAGCCTCCAAAAGCTTAAGACATTGTTGACTTCAACCTAGATTTTGACCTTGCCGGTAGGAAGTGAAGGTTTTATGGTGTATTGTGGTGCTTCGTGGGTTGATCTTGGGTGTGGATTGATATATAAAGGGAAGGTGATAACATATGTTTTGAGACAGTTGAGGGTTAGCAAGAAACACGATCCTATTCATGACTTGGAGTAAGCAACGGACGATTTTTGCTTTACAAATTTAAAGACATTACTTGTATAGAGAGCATTGTGAGGTGTTTACAGGTCATTGCAGTCTTTGATACTTTTTCATCCAAAAAGATCTAAATTTTAGGTAAAAATAATGGTTGAAGTTGCTTAAGGATTTTGAGATCACTATTTTATATCACTCGGACAAGGCAAATAAAGTAGCAACTGGTTTAAGTTGGAGGTCAGTTAGTATGAGTAACTTAGTTATGTTGCGAATGGAGGAGCGTCCTTTGTCCATGGTTGTTCATTCCTTGGATAATAGCTTTGTGAGACTTGATATTTTGAAGTCTGGTAAGATTTTTCTTGTGTTGAGGCACAATCTCTTTTATTAGAGCAGATCAAGGTTAGATAGTTCGAAGATGAGACGTTGAAGATAATTCAGGACAAGGCATCAAAGAATGAAACTAAGAAAGCAATTCTGGATTCAGAGGGTGTTTTGAAAATCAAGGGTCGTATTTATGTTCCTAGAGTTGGTGATTTGATCAATTCAATTATGGAAGATGCTCATACTTAATATTCTACTCATCGGGGAACAATAAAATTGTATTATGATCTGAAGCAACATTATTGGTGGTGTCGTATAAAGATGGGTGATGTGAAGTATGTTTCTCGATGTTTAAATTTCTAAAAGGTGTAGTATGAGCACTAGAGAGTAGGTGATATGACTCAGAGGATGCCTATAATTGAGTGGTAGTGGGAGAATATTGCTATGGATTTTGTGGTAGAATTTCCATGGACTTTGAGAAAGTTTGATGTTGTTCGGGTTATCATGGATAGATTGACTAATAGATTGACTAAGTCTGCTCACTTTATGCCAGTTCAAAATTCATACAATGCAGAGAGGTTAGCTCGGATTTACATCCAGGAGATAGTGCGTTTACATGGTGTTCCAATTTCTATCATTTCAGACTGAGGTACTCAGTTCACATCTAACTTTTGAAAGTGTATGCAGAAGGGATTGGGTACTAGGCTGGATCTTAGTATGGCCTTTCATCCACAGACCGATGTCCAGTCTGAGCGGACTATTCAGGTGTTGGAGGATATGCTACGGGTGTGTGTAATTGAGTTTGGTAGTCATTGGGACCAATGATTGTCGTTATCAGAGTTTGCTTATAACAACAGTTACCATTCTAGCATTCAGATGGCTCCATTTGAGGTTTTGTATGGTAGAAGATGTCGTTCTCCGGTGGGTTGGTTTGATGCATTTGAGGTCAGGCCTTGGGGTGCAGATTTGTTGAGAGATTCCTTAGATAAGGTCAAGTTGATTCGGGAGAGACTTCTCATAGCTCAGAGTAGACAAAAGAGTTATGCAGATCAGAAGGTTCGCGATTTAGAGTTCATAGTTGGGGAGAAGGTCTTGTTGAAAGTATCGCCTATGAAGGGAGTTATGAGGTTTGGAAAGAAGGGAAAGCTCAGGCCTAGGTTTATTGGCCCATTTGAGATACTTCGACGTATTAAGAAAGTGGTGTATGAGTTGGATATGCCACCAGACTTGTCAGGTGTTCATCCAGTATTCCATGTTTCGATGTTGAAGAAATATCGTGGTAATGACTCCCATGTGATTCAATGGGACTCAATGCAATTGGACCAAGGATTGACATTTAGGGAAGAGCCTAAAATTATTCTGGATAGGTAAGTTAGAAAGCTAAGATCCAAGAAGATAACATATGTGAAGGTGCAGTAGAGGCATCGTCCTATACAAAAATCCACTTGGGAGGTTGAATCCGACATGTGGAGCAGATATCCTCGTGTCTTTGATAGTCCATGTACCTTCTTTCTCTTTATGTTCAAGGATGAACATTTATTTTAGTGGTGAATGATGTAATGACCCTCCAAGTCATTTTGTGAATTCCTACTTATTTTTCTTTTTTAACCCTCCTTGTAGTCCTTATATGTGATTTATAACTTTCGAGGATGGATAGTACCGACCTCGAGGTATTCGGGAGCGACTTAAGTCATTATTTGGAATCTTGCATTTCAAGAAAGTTAAGTTTGATCACGATCAACCTTCGATCAAGACTACCTCGAATTGGTGTTTTGGTGTTCTCAATAGGTCCGGAATGAGCTTTTAAATCAATTTACATATTTAGTTGATTTCCATGGGGTTATGAATAAATTTTGAGGGTCTATTTGAAGTTTTGACTATTTTAAATAATTAATGTAATTGGTGATTAATGGGTCAGAATTATAATTAATTTAACCTTTTCTTTCTAGAATTATTTTAAGTGGTAAGGGTTTACACATTAAAGGGTAACATCAAAAATTTCAAGCGGAGAGCGGCTAAACACGGAAGTTACAACCTTAGTTTCACCAAAGTGCCGAAGGAAAACTTCAGACAACTTCAGGTTAGGATCTTTTTCTTCACTTTTGATGGTGTATTTGAATCGTGCTTTCAGCTACGAGGTTGTGTGAATTGGTTCACGAGATTAAAAATTTTAGGTGGTATAATACTTTCATTTATGGGTTGTTGCAAAATAGAGTAGAGAAAGTTTAAGTGGTTAGAGAGTAAATACACGCATGAACTATTTTGGTGCTTTTATAATCCTATCTTTTATAATGATAAAACAATGATTTCTAGATCATTGGATCCTAAAGGTTATATTGGGGTGAATTGAAGTGGGCATTAGTACGGATGAGGTAGTAGTTTGTAGGCTATTAGAATTGATAAAACGTGGGTAATGATTGGCAAATAATAAAAAGTTGAGTGGAAGGTTAGTGGTACTAGACAACAGTCAATTCTGTAGCTTCCTCTTATAACTCTCACGCACAGTTTTACTTTTTTAATAAAAAGAAACTTGTTCTTAGTGCATTAGGATTTAGGTAGATTAAATAATAGGCTAACAATGACCTAATAATGACAAGCAAGTAGTAACTATCAATCATTAGGAACTAGTGATAATTGAGTTAGAGATTAATGGTGTATGTGAGTTTTCTCGTGCAGGTATTTTCTACCGTGATTGGGTTTGGTGTTGTTTTTTGAAATTTTCATGTGACTACCGATCAGTTAAAATTTTGACAAATCAGGTTTTAGGCCTAGGGTTCTTGTAAAAATTCTTGATTTAAAGGTCGAGTAACGATCTATTTTAGCTGAAATTTGACGTGCTAGTTATTATGTGTTTAATACATTTTAACCGTTCGAAAGCGTTACGTAAGGGAAAGTTCATCACTTGACACTTGAGCTTTGTTTTGAGGCAAGTAGAGATTTCTAACTTCTTTTTGAATTGTTAGTTTTATTGTATTGAATGAACTTAGGGGTAATGGGTATAAATGAGATAATGAGCATTTATACGGGCACCGGTGTTTTGCTATGGAAAATTCTTACAGAAATTATTATCGGTTGATAGAATCTCATAAGTAGTAATACAATTGAATTGTTGAGACTCATGAATTATATGAACTTGATTGTGATTGATAAACTCATTTTATGTACTTGATCATACATATTCATTCACACCACTCTTATTATTGCATGATAGTTGTTGGTTGATATTGCCCACTGAATTATTTGTAAACTTCATATTCTTAATAAACCGATGAGAAATGGTTCCGGCAAGTGACATCATGCAAAGCCGATGGAAAATGGTTCTGGCGAGTGGTACTGTGATTATTTATGAAATTCAAGTTCTTATTATGTCGATGGAAAATGGTTTTGGCGGGTTTTATTATGCCGATGGAAAATGGTTCTGATGAATTTTATTGTGCCAATGGAAAATGGTTCCGGCGTGTATATACCGGTTTATTGTTGACCAGTACATTGCACTGCATTATGTTTCATCTGCATTGCACTCTATATTGAATTGTTCTAGATATATGCCATTTTTATTGTGTTGTGGTGACTTATATTGTGGCAAAAATTATACTTGTGAGAAAAAGAACTTTTAAGATATATGTCGTTGTTGCTTCTAGAAGGAGTTAGTAATCAAAGATTGTTGAGTACACATGTTTTTCGTATACACTCTATACTTGCTGCACCTTTTTGCGTGTAAGAATTGAGTTACGCACTAGAAATACTTGACTTGTTGTTTGTGTTTGAGGCTGCTACGATTAGGATTCATGGTGAGGTGCTTTCTCTTCGGCAGTACTGGATTCTAGAGATCCTTTATGATTTCCTGTCTTACTTTCTTCGAGACAGTTGTTTTAGTTTCACAGACTTATTTCATATTCGTAGATGCTCTTGTACTGGTATCACCAAGTCTTGGAGTAGTTTGAATTGAAACTCATTTATTTCCGCATTTATAAGAATTGGTTGTTTATTCTTACATTATTTCCGCATTATTTATATTATTAAATGGTTAGTAAAGGAAATGAGTTCGCCTACGGAGATGGTGGGTGCCCTCACGGCCTAATGTGATTTTGGGTCGTGATATTAACATGCAAGTGAGTAGTTATGTAATCAATCCTTGATTCTACTCTGTAAAGAGGTAACATTCATTAATGCGATTGTTTACTTGATTGGAAAGTTTATCAGAGTTTATTCAGTAATGAATGTGGTTATTAGAGGTAGTTGGGGAATAAAAAAATACATCACAGTCTTCAGTGCAGTTAATACCTGCACTAGCCATGGTACTTTAAATTTGTTAGTGATTATGGAAAAAATATTCCAATATAGCTGAACGTGAGGATTTGAACTGGTAGTGATTGATCGACAGAGATGATCACGCCTAAGGTACACACACTGACACACACACCCTCTCAGAAGCTTTGTTTAGTCTAACTTTTTCTTCTTTGTTACAATGGGTGGCCTAGCTTGTTAGGATTAACAGGAAGTCTAGCATGTTCAGTGTAGTTAATAGCTCCACATGCCTTGGTACATTGAACTGGTTGTGATCAATGGAGGAAGACGATCGACCCAATGCTTGGCCCAATGGACAAGCGATCAGTGGCGGTCACTCGACGATTGAGATCGAAGGAACTTCCAATGTAGAGCTTCACCTGCCATACAACCATAGTATGGTAGATCTGTTAGTGATCATTGAATAGAGCTGATCACTAGATGATTATCATTGGCAGAACAACGTAACAATAGATATTTGTCAAGTTCAACAATTAATTTTGTTATACCAACTTTAAGATTATCTCAACCACCATTTTTATTGTTGGAGACTGTATATATACATACATGCTCTCCATCTCACAAACACATATAGACTGTACATTAGTACCAACTTCCTATTAATTTGCAGCATGGAAAACGAGAAACCTACCAACACACAACTTGGCAACTTCCGCTGCTTCTCCCCAAGATCTTCTGCATCTCTCCTATGATGCAAGTTCAGACCTCACCAATCTAAAATGAGAGGTTTGCAAGTTCTGGAAAGAATAAAGGGTGACTTTAGGGATGATAGCATAAGAAGGTTGTTGCTCATAGACTGTCCTTTGAAAAATTGTATGATATGTACTTGGGTGGTTCAATTTATAGTTGTAATGGGTAGAATTGGTTCAATCTATTCTTGTAATAGGTAGAATTGGTTCAAATATACTTTAAATTCATCATGCAATGGGTAGAATTGGTTTAATTGATACTTGTAATTTCTCAATCCACAAGCAATTTCACCATAGATTTCTCAAACCCCAAGGTGTATCCAAATCAACCAACCAATAAATTCTCTCCTACATCAGCTATTAATGGAGTTCAATTAGCAAAATTTCATCAAAGTATTAAAACAATGGTGAAAATATTCCAAGGGAATGAAGAATAGAAGCTTCCTTTTGTGTACTTTTTAAAAAGCTGCTCAAAAACTAAAAGAGAACTGTAGTATATAACCCTAAAAATGTATTTAAAGTCTCCAAAATTGTATAGAAAATTCAAAAAAAATACCCCCATCACTTGTGTGGCTGCACATCTGCCGCATAATCAGATGTGTAGTCTGCACATTCCAATTGATCAGAATAGTGTCAGCTTCAATTTTTCTTTCCTTGTGCGCTCCACGGAGTTGGTTTAGTTAGATTTTATATGTTATAAGCTGCCTAAACGTTAGGGTAAGTTTAAGGATAAAATTAGGCTTAAATCTTGTTTCCATATATTTGGCCATTCCGGGACCGTAGCATAGGATTATACTATTCTTCCTTAGTTTGTGGTGCCTTAGCCTTACTTAGGTTAGGATAGAATCCTTAGTTTAAGCCCGTGGTGATAGTTGTATTAGAGTAGAGATTTGTAGTATTTTTCTTGTATTTATTGTGTTTTCCTATTTTTATTACCGTTATTGTGTAACTATGGGCCCGAGGCCATAGCTTTGGACTGTACGGAGTTCCAGGTAAGTACCTTGTTTGGAGGGTGCCTTTGCCCTATCTTGGGTGTATTTTCTGCATTTACATGATTTCTGTATTGCACATATTCATCTCTGCGTTCATGAACTTTGCACATAAAAGGGGGTTTCTAAGAAAGAAATATTAGTTTTTTTTTGGAGTTGAAAGGAGGGTTTTCCCTGTTACTACGCATCTCAAATTTCTAAAAAGGATTTGTACCACTTTACTACTGATTTTGGTTTTTAAAACTAAATGCGTCACTTTTTACTGATTTGAGCTCCGTGGAAGGCATTTTTACTTATTGCATATCCGATGTAAGATTTCGGACCCATATTTACTTATTGTATGTTCGATGTAAGATTTTGGACCCATATTTACTTATTTCATGTTCAATGTATGATTCCGGACCCCTATTTACTCATTGGATGTGTGATGTAAGATTCTGGACTCATATTTACTTATTGCACGTCCGATGAAAGATTCTGGACTTATGTTACATCGGTCTTATACTGCATCACATCCATCTCATGCTGTACCACATTTAATGTTGATTGTTTCTTCTTTGAGTTCCCTTTTTCCTTTATTAGTATATCTACACCATTAGCTGGATTATTATGGTTTCACTTTTCCTGTTATAACTAGATTTAGGTGGATCCCGATAGCTAGTTTACTTTCCTGTATTTTATAATATATATTTTCTTTCTGAGCGCGCTTACTTCTTCCTTCAACCCTGAAAAGAGCATATGCATCCCGAGATTCTCTCCATCTCAGAAGTGGTCGAGCTATGATGACTACTGAGTACATTATATTTTGGTACTCATGCTACACTTCTACATCTTTTTCTGATACAACACCTACTACGAGCCACCCTCAGTGACCATCCACTCATTCGTGGCCAACTGTTGTTCAGATTGTGGTGAGCTCCTGGCGTTTGGAGTTCTTTACTTCTTTCCTTCTACTCTTTTGTCTATATATTGTATTTTGGATAAACATCGTATGATGTATAACTTCATTCTATACTTTAGATGCTCTTGTACTGGTAACACCAGGTTTAGAGTTGGTCCTTGTATATATTTTTGTCTTTTCCGGTCTCGTTAGGGCCATTTTTATATATTTTGTACTGTGGGTATTGATAAGTTGATAATCTACCAACTTATTGAGCCTTTATTCATGAATTATTTCCATGCTTTGATAAGATTTAGAGGTACTTATGGCCTTTATTGATGCGAATGTAGAAACTCTTGGTCAAAAGTAGAAAACAAGGAATTGGACCCAAAAGAGCTCAAAAGGAGTTGAAGTATGAAGGTGATCAAATAAGATGAAGATTCTACCGAGAGGTGCGGCTGCCGTGCGAAATGCACAATGGCTGGTGCAGACTGCACCTCCCTTTGCATAGCACCCAAAGTTAGCTAAAGTCACTAGTTCATTGGAGTAGAGCCGTGCGATGCACACAGTGGCTTGTGCGATCGCACATCGCGTTTGCATGTCGCGTTGCACATCTCTTGAAGGGCATTTTTATCAACTTTTATGTGACAATTTGGGAACCTTCTAAAATCCAATTTGGACATTGTACTCAATAGTTTTTGTAGTTTTGAATAGTTTTTGAGTAGTATTCCACTGAGAGAGATTCCCAAGAAAGATAGAGAGTACTTGCTATTTCTCTTCTTCAACCTTGTGAATCCACCATTAATTGTACAAATTGAGCTTGGATATTGGATATTAGCTTACAATGAATGGAAATTTGAATTACCTAATTGGTATAATATCTTATTTCCTTAGCATGAGTAGATAGTTTCCTTGTCTAGGGGTATGTGTATGATGGGTATTTGATATTGGGTATGAGTCTTGCTTAATTGTGTTTATAATTGCTAAATTGGTATGGGTCTATTGAATTCTCCATGTTTTAACTTTAAAATTAATGGTTGCAAACATTGATTGAAGTTACTTGGTTGTGTTCTTACTTGAGAAAGAGGTTCATAATTTTGGATGAGAATTCAATAGTGGGTACTTGGAATTTCCACCTAGATTGAGGCTAGAAATAGTTTAATCGCCGGAAAATACCACTTTAAGAGTCTAAGATAGAAATAGTGTGACTTTCCCAAGCCTAAATTGATTGGTTTGTGTTGAAACAATGAAGCTCGAATAGATACCATCACATAAATGTTTGGAAGATCGAAACATTTACATTCATAAATAAAACCAATGCTACCCATATCGATTATTAAGAATTTGCATAATTAAGCAAGTACCTTAACCCATGTTTAAGTCCTATCGGAAATATACCCCTAGTCATCTTCTCTCTGGATACAAATCCCTTTTTTATTTTACTGTTTTGTTTGAATTGGGATTGTGACATATTTCCAATTCCCTGATTTCCCCCTTTTTACTTTTTATGTTGTTTGAACGATTACTCTATTGGTGATTGATATACGATAATCTTATAGGCGACTCTACCAATTCTCTGTGTGATCGACTTCGACACCCATCGGGAATACAAATTTTATTTTGCTCTGACTATTTCTATCACCTCTGTATGGAGAGTGTTACTTAAGCGTTATCAATAATGGCGCCATTGCTATGGACTTGGTTTTGAGTACCCTTTTGATTAACGTTTGAAATCACCTTATGAGTTTTGGTTCGTTTTTACTATGTTTTATTGTTTTTAATTGTTGAGCAGGCTGTCCATGAGAAAAGTGGGCGACAACAAAAGCGTAGAAGGATTCATGGATGCAGCCCCTGAGCCCGATATTCAAGGAGGGGTAGGTGAAATCTGCCTACCTCCCAGGGTTGGCAACGCCGTGTTTCACATAACTAGTACCATGCTCCACCTCATACAAATGAAAGGATTGTTCGGAGAGGCTGCACATGAGGATGCAAATAGGAACATTCAGAACTTCATCAAGATATGACAGCCATTTACCTTCCACAACATCCCCTAAAAATCCATCTGGCTTTGCTTTTTTCCCTTCTCCCTCATGGGAGAAGTGATGGCATGGTTGGAAGAGCTTCCAGAAGGCTTAATCACCACATAGAATGGTCTTGTTGAAGTATTTATGGTGAGATTCTTCCCTCCCTCAAGAATGATGCAATTTAGGGATGAAATCACTAACTTTAGTCAACTCCAAGACAAACCATTACATGAGGCGTGGCTGAGGCTTAAAAAGAAACTCTTGTTGTTCCCTAATCATGAATTACCGGATAACGTCCTTCTCCAAAGATTTTATAGGGATTTTGAATTCAATGAACAAGTCCATGGCCAACAAACTTGTGGGTGGTACCTTCATGGACCAACAATATGGTATCGCCTTGGCTCTTCTAGAAAGGATGACCAAGACGAATCATGATTGGCACACGAGGGAGGCTGATATTCCTACGAGGGTGACCTCATATATTTTGAAAAATGAAATGCACCATAAAGATGAAGAAAGAGATGAGGCTATGGATAAAATACTAACACAAATTGATCTCTTGGCCAAGTACATGGTGGGTCCCGGTAATACTAAGAGTGTAAATACCATGAGTACTCCAGATCTTTAAGCTAGTGAAGATGAGGTGTTTACTATTATGGATGGGAAGATTTTCTACTTGTTGGCGAGTTCTTGTCCCGGGTATTAGCGCCTGAGGGATGAGAATCAATGTTGGATCAAGGATAAAGATCGTGATGGAAATTGGAGAGATCGTGAAAAGGAAGGTGATCAGTATAATCACCAAAGTTCAAATCCATATATGCCACTTCTTAAGGTCGATGCCACTTATCATCCCACCATGAGAAACCTCGTACATTCAAAAATTGAAGATATGTTATCCCTTGTTTTGAAGAAGGTTGAGTCAGCCGATAGCGGAGTGAAAGAGCTTAAAAGTGAGGTGTCAATGCTTCACCAAATGGTGAGCTCACACTCAGCCTTAATCAAGCATCTCGAGGTGAAAATAAACCACTTGTCCACCCAAATGAATCCTTGAATAAAGGGGACACTCCCTAGTGATACTACGGTAAATCCAAAAAATGACGGCCATGTTATGGCTATTATCACAAGGAGCGGAAATGTGAGTGTTGTGGTGAAAAAGCCTAGTGTAGATGTTGTTGTGAAGCCTACGTATTTAGGTGAGGCAGAGATTGTGCTTGAAGAAAATGAATATGGAGAGACAGAAGTTGGGGTGAAGCTTAGTGCACCCAACTTTCTTGTGAATGATCAAGCGTGTGAAGAAGAGAAGGAAGCTGATACTCCTTCTAAAGTGGCTTTAGATATTAAAGAAAAAACTCCTAATTTTCCAAATGTTCCGATCACACTACCTAAGGGGCCTCCTCCATACCTGCAAAGATTGGCCAAAAAGGAGGAGAACCAATTCAAAAAGTTTGCTGACATGTTTAGCAAACTTTCTATTAATATTCCTTTGGTCGAGGTTTTAACGCAAATGCCTGGGTATGCAAAATTCATGAAGGAGCTTCTAAAAAAGAAGCGTGTTATTAACGTGGGCATCATTGAGATGTCACACAGCTGTAGTGCTGTGATGACAAGTAATATTGCTACAAAATGGGAAAACTCGGGTGTATTTACCATTCCTTTCACTATTGGACTGTTTGTGTTTTGGAATTCTTTGTGTGACTTAGGGTCAAGTATCATGATTCCCCTAGTGATATTCAAGAATTTAGGCTTGGGAACTCCCAAGCCTACACTTATGAGATTTCTCATGGCTGATAGGTCCATCAAACGTCTGGTAGGGATTCTATTTAATGTATTGGTCAAGGTTGACAAGCTCATCCTACCGGCCAATTTTGTGATCATAGATTGTGAGGTGGATATTGAGGTGCCTATCATATTGGAGTGACCATTGTTGGCTACCGGGAGAGCCTTAGTTGATGTTAAGATCGGAGAACTCAAGTTCTGAGTGAGGAAGCGAGGAGGTGACCTTCAACATATGCCAACCAACAAAGCCACCAGATGAATTTCTAGTAGTGTCTGTGATCAATGTTAAGGGCAAGTTGGTAGATGCGCTTGGTGAGAATGAAATGGAAAAAATACCAGGGCTTATAATGTTTCCACCTGGGAAACTAGACAAGGCTATGAAGATGTTGATGGAGCAATTCCCTTGTTTGGGATTGGGCCACACCAATCGGATTGGCATGCTCTCCGACAATGATTGAGGAATGCGGTACTAGAGTTGAGCCGTGATGTAAAATCAAGCACTTCTTGGGAGGCAATCCAAGTGTTTTTACTTTATTTTTCTTACCTTTTGTTGATTTTGGTGTTTTCGTAGGAATGCATGATGAGGAAAAAATGACCAATTGGAAAAAAAAGACAAAAAGAGACGTGCAGAAGCCCGTGCAGTTCACACATACAGTTGTGCGCGTTCCACGAGCCAACGCCCCCCAAACAAGAAAATTGAAGAAAAATTCTAAAGTTGGAGGTAATATGTGTTGGACTGTGCATTTTGCACAAGCCATTGTACGCATCGCACCTCCACCGCACACCAAAGAAGAAAGCTGGGCAAAGTTTGGGCAAAAACATTTAGCTGGTGCGAGGCGATGTGGAAGCTGCACAAGGGCTTATGCGAATGGCATGTCACGATGCACCAAGGTAAGTTTTTAAATTTTGTTAACCTACCCATTGATTGACCTGACCCGGAGACTGACCCGGTGACCTTTCTGCTTCTTTTTCTTCTATTAAAACTGCCACCCTCCTTTTCTTTTCCATATTCTTTCACAAAAACCTCCATAAATTCCTCTCAAATCCTCAAAACTCCCTCAAACTTCCACCAAAACATTCTCCCTCTTTCACCCAAATCTTTCTGCTGACACTCTCCACTCATTGCCGCCGTCGTTTTCTAGTCAAAAGGTAGTTCTCCATTATTGCACTTCAAAAAGCTTCAATTTTTGCCTCTTACTTCTAATCTTCACTTATGGTAAGTTCTCCGATGTTAAATATGTGTTTTTATATTTATTAGGAAACTCATATTGTAAAGCATGCTTAGTTATTCTTCCATGTTGATTTTGGGTGAGATGCAAAAATTTAGGGTCCCTAATTTTGGGTTATATTGTTGATTTTTGCTTAAGATTAACTTGGTAGAACTTGAAGTTATGATGATGCATGTTGTTTGTGGTAATTTTACGCTTTAAAAATCTGTGTTTTGGGTAAAGTTTGAGTAACCCACTTGTGTTGGTGCATGATTTGGCCCTATGATAGACTGGTGATATCATTCTTAAGGGAAAATCGTCATCTTCATAAGACTTTTGTTAGAAATTGATGTTTGGGGCTGAATTGTTACTACCATTATGCCCATGATCTGTTTAAATTGAATATGATAGTTGGGCTAATGCTCTTGGTTGGGGGAAATGAAATTAAGTTGAATGAATTAGCCTGCTGGTTTGTAGTTGAAGGCTTGATGTTCCCAATGATAAATGGGGTAACATCCTTTTTAAGGGAAATCGTTAAGCTCTTATTTTTTTTGAATGTGTTGTTAGATTTTGGGAAAGTTTGAGTACCCAGATGATTTGATTTTGGTTATATTATGTTTAGCCATATTGTTAGTTGTTGGTGTTTGTGTTTGGTGCTGAGTGCATATCACAAATATTGCTCTGTAAATCATATGTGTAACACACAAGAACACAAGGATTTCACATGCGATGCACAGTTCTTTATGTGCGAAATACACAAGGCGCCACACCTTATTGAGAGTTGATGCCAGTTCACTGGATTGATGGGCGAAGTGCTATGCAACATGCACTTTCCATGGTGCGGTTCGCATCAGCCTTCGCACCCTAAAGCAGAAACCAACACAAGTTCTCGTAGCTTGTGCGATGCGCACTTCTCCTGGTGTGGTCCGCATAAGCAATTAGTTACCTATTTTGTTTTTCTTCTTTTATGCATTCCATTATTTTTTAATTAGTTAACTTCATTTAGCTTTACACTTTTACATATGCCAAAAATACAAAAAATATTTTGCTTTGACTTTGAGTACTCAAATCTCTATGTATAGACTATGTCTTCTAGCATGAGCAACACAGGGCGCAACCAAAAGAAGCTGATAGTTGCAGAAAAGGCGAGGATTCATTTTGGGGTTGAGGGTATGAAGTCCATCTATAACCTTGATATGAAAAGAACCTTCAACACAGAGATGAGCTTCAACTTAGCAGCAGTCAGGGATGATCTACCCAATATCCCCTAATAGTTCGCCAAGCGCCAATGGTACACATTCAAAGATGTACCCGAAGGGTATTATAAGGAGGTGGTTAGGGAATTCTTCGCTACCTATCAAGCCACACAGGATTCTAAGGGGTATAAGGGAAATGTGGATAAATTCCCTAACTTGGATTCAGTCATCATTCGGGGCAAAAAAATTCACATCACTCTGGCTGATATAAATACCATTTATTGGGGTAACACAATTGATCCTGCACCTGCACTCTTGGATAAGTTAATTGCTAAACCAAATCCATATCAGGAGGCCGCCCTAATTATTGCTCCTATCACTGCTATCTGGGCCACTATGAGGGGCGATATATTAAGGCGGACACTATACTTCGAGGCCTGTCTCTGGTATAACTTTGTCCAAAACCAATTCCTGTCCTCGCAGAATGACCAGAAAGTAACCCATGATGGAGCCATTTTGGTGGCTGCTATTATTGGGGGGATCACGTCAACTTTGGGGAGGTTGTAGCTTTGGTGATAAAGAGGAAAGCTCATAGGGGTGGTGATGCATTCCCCTACCCTATTCTTATCAGCAAGCTTTGTACAAAAGCTGGCATATCTTATTTTAGCTGTGACACTCTTACCCCTGCCACTGGCGTGTTGGACCTTCATAAAAAACTGACAGGGATGCTCCTAGGTTCAAGAGGCGCATAATGGAGCCCTCGGAGGAGGTTGAAGTTGATGAGTCTGACACTGAAACAAGTGTTTCCTGTCCTTCTCGGGCAGCCTCAGAAGCACCTACTCTAGTAGCTACTACACCTAAAAGGCCATTTACCAAGAGTAGCCTCAAAGATATGGTTGAAAAGACCTATAATCATGATAGGTAGTTGATCGACCTAGCTAATAAGCTACCCTGGTTGATTGACAAGGTTGTGAAGAAGGATATGAAAGGGGTGGTAGAGAGCGTGATCAAGCAATGCCAGAGAGAAGACACCATTGAGCGTGCTGTGAAGGAGATCCATAAGGATGTTGATAAGGCAAAAATGAAGGCTCTGGTTGATGATGCAGATTTGAGTGCCATTCCTCTGCCCCAGCACATCCCGGGTCCCTTGGATGACTTGTTTGTAGCTTATGATGATGATGATGCAGTGTTGCCTGATGATGAGGACCTAACATTCCAAGAAGCTCTTCGAGAGTCGGCACTCACTTCGCAGTCTCGAAAGGGTAGTGCAGGTGCTAGTGTAGAGGCGACAAATGGTGATGAGGAGTAGTCCTCCCAGGGAGTTGTTGCACCCTTTCCTTACTTCTTTGAGCCTATATAATTGAGAGCAATGCTTATTTTCTTAGGGGAGGTGGTTCTTATTTGCTTGGTTGTTTCCCCATGTTGAGATTTGAGATATTTTATTGCCCTTGTCGGGCCTTAACATTTTTACTTCCTTGCTAGATATTTTATTTGGCCCTTATCGGGAATGTGTTGGAGATTGTGATATTTCCCTTGTCGGGCCTTTTTTAAATTTTATTATTATGCTTTAATTGTGCCTTCGCCAGGTTTGATATTTTTAAAATTTGATTGTGTTACCGGATTAGTCTTACACGTGTCACAACCCGATTTCTCGGTCATGATGGCACCTACAACCCCCGGTAGGTGAACCAATCCCCGTAGCCCAGAATAGTTAGTAATGGGCTACTATCTAACAAATAAGGGAACAAGGCAAAGAAAATAGATAACAGGGATATAACTATATACATGTGCGGAAACTAAACCAAACCCCAAGACCTGGTATCATAGTATAGAGCCAAACTACATACATGGAGTGCAAATAAACCAAAACTATATATACAGATGTCTCTGAATGGTAATAGAGTACATGAAGGAAAAGATAAACTAAAGCTAAGCTCCGATCGCCAAGAGCTCACCCTCAGTCTGAAGTAGTCCCCAACAGATCTCCAAGCACGAATCACAGCGATCTAACGGCGATGGCCCACGCTAGGATCTGCACCCAAAGATGCAGGGGGGTAGGGGTGAGCACCAAATGCGAAGCATAAGGTACCCAGTAGGTATCATAGGCCGACTGGGCACATATAAGATAAAAGCGTAGTAATAGACATAATAGAAGCAAGTAGTCACAGAAATCAACGAAAGGTACATAGGAACTAGCCCAGAGGGAAATCAACAGAACCACATGTGAGGCTAGTAAGCAGAATATACACACCATAGGCACAGGTGAAAGTAAGAAACAACGCACCTGGGGTGCTTGCAACAACAGTGTATACCAAATAAGTTTACAAAATGGACGGTATACCGGTAACCTCAAGTGTAAGAAGGAGAGAGAAAGAGTACTGATAGGCATGCTCAGAGACATGAATCAAACTCAACTAATCATACCAATCTCATACTAATCTGTAATAGAGAACAATTATGTAAGTAAATAGCAAAAGTCTACCTACAGTCCACCGGCCGCCCATACAACCGAGGAACACAAACAAGTGAAAACAAACCCTCCGGCATCCCATACTACCGGAGCGTACAATCAACAAACAACAAACAAGGGTGGAGCCTCAAACAATGAATGATATGATGCATGAAGATCTCAGTGAAATGGTATCTCTGTATGTACCTCCTCCGGCGCCGATCCGGCCCAGCAGGTAGGTCCCATGGAAGGACACTGCCCGTATACCTCTACTCCACCGTATACCCCTCCTCCAGCACACGTAGCCCGTAGCCCCTGGCCCGGATGACAAGGTCCATGGAGGTCCCAGACCTCATACTAAAACTCAGTATCAAACATGTCGTCCGGAAGCAAGTCCGGTATCAAGATAGAGACCCAGTCTCGAATATGCAATGCCCAGACCCTGTCCAGAACTAAAGTAGTAGGAAAGTGTCTCAAAACCCCCTCTAAGGGTGCCCGGGCGTAACCGGGTCTAAACAGTAAAAAGTCATCTCAGGTGCTCGGTCCGACAGAGGCTAAAATCATCTCAAGTAGCAAGAAAACTCAACTAGCACCCCGGCCCTTCCGAGTATAGCGTGAATCGTAAAACTGGTGATTTAAAACATAATTTTACTTCCTTTTATCCAGGAATATTCATAAGTTAAATCAACCATTTCCAAATCATTTCCATAAAAAACGGGCCCCCCAGGCCATGCAAGTTTTAGAAAATAGTGTCAGTAGGCAAGAAGCCAAAACCATAGTAAAACATGGATAAAACCTCTTTATATGCATGGAAATGGTATGATCACACACAATAGCTGCCCAGCAGCTCACAATCAACCTATCGACCCTACACAGGCCCACAGCTACTCAGCAAGCATAACCATCCTAGAAAGATAATTCTATGCCCGCGACTCGCAGACATTCCCAAAATCCCACCTTCTATGTTCCAGAGTCAACAAGGCCTCACAGGACCACAAGGGTAAATAAAATATATCGGCAAATACTACAAGCAACGGAGGAACAAAAGTAGGCGGACATGAATAAGGTGGTCAAGGTCTGTGGTACCAACCTAATAAACCAACCCAAGGATGCCCATCAATACAATTTTATTTTATATATATGGAGTCTAGGGAAAATAAACCGTAACCTACCTGTCGTCCGACGACAAGCTGCTAGAACAACAATGTCCAAGCTCGAACCACTCCAAGAAAATCCAAAACTAAATCAGAATCGGATTTGGGATGGAATAACTTGACGTAGATAATTGATTTTCTTTCGATGACCGAATATTGCGTCAATATAATATTCCCTCAGAAATCTCCCTTAGCTTATGTAGAATTAACGTGCACAGTAGTATGCAAATGCCCCCAGTGCTCATGTTCAATCCTTAATTACATAATGTAAAGCAAATATAAGTTAGGCAACAACCATTTCAATGTAATCTCAACATGCTGCCACCTTTAGCTAACATTTGCTGGCCACTCCCTCCACCTACACGTGGAGTGGAGGTGGCAATTACAAAGGACAAAAAGAAATTCTTATCCCGTTATTTATATATTCGGGTATTGCATAAATTCGTGGTATAATAAATATAACTTTTAAAATATACCAGAATTCATAGAAAATTATTTCGAATAAAACCTACTATATTATAATAATAATTTAACATAACTAAATTTACTATCTCCGTTAAAATATTACAATGTATGAAAACCTTATAAAATAAATACATATACAATTATATCGTAACAAAATATTTTTCATAAACCTTTAAAATATTTTGAAAGGCAATAATAATATAATTTTTACCAAATTCAACTTTTAAATAAAATATTTTCAAATACACGCACGATGCTAATAAAATTCTTAAGCTTAGGCTCGTAATTCACCAACGCACGATTTTGATACTCAAGAATTCTCTCGGGATCCTCCCTTATGTTTTATCACTGTTTCGGAACTGAAATGGCATTTTAAAACGTGAAGTTGAGGCTTAAATTGAGTTTAACCCGACCCGATTCGCGACCCGGTTCGCAACCCATTTTCTGCCAGACAGTCCGCGATAAAACAGTCATAACTTTTTACTCCGAGATCAGTTGGACGTGGGGTTTTGTGAGTTGGAAACTAGACTGGTAGACCTTCGATTTGGTATTTCGGGGGAATTCTAAATCTTTATATATTGGGAGAAAAGCCCCGAGACATTTTACCCAAAGTTCAGGAAATTTGTTAAAGATCTTACGATTACTTTTGCCGACTTGCTTGGCTTCGAAACTTATAATGCGACCAAACAAATGGACCAAACACCGAAATACCGGTCCTGACGAGCCTTAAGTGACTTGGGGCTGCTACAAACAAGCTCTAACGGTTCAAGGAAAATGTATACGTGGAAATAACCGGAAGGGTCATTACATCATCCACTACTAAAAAGGACTTTCGTCCTCGAAAGTCAAGGTCAAGGGGTTACCTGAAGGCTAAAATAGCTGCGGATACTGATCCCGCATATCTCTCTCAGTCTCCCAGGTATCCTCTTCGACTAGACGGTGCCTCCACTGAACCTTAACAACCGGGATCTCTCGAGACCTCAATCTCCTGACATCTCTGGCCAAAATAGCTGCCGGCTCCTCAACAAGGGCTAAACCCTCACCCAATTGAACTGAATCCCACTGCAACACATGAGACTCATCTGAGACATACCGACGCAACATCGAAACATGAAATACAGGATGTATAGCTGAAAACATAGGAGGTAAGGCTAACTGATAGGCAACGCTACCAACCCTCTGCAGAATCTCAAACGGCCCAATGTACCTGGGGCTAAGCTTGCCCCGCCTACCAAATCTCATCACGCCCTTCATGGGCGATACACGGAGAAACACCAAGTCGCCGACACTAAACTCCAAGGCACAAGCCTACGATCAGCATAACTCTTCTTCCTGCTCTGAGCTGCCCGAAGTCTATCCTGAATCACTCAGACTCTGTCTAAGGAATCTCGAAGCAAATCTGTGCTCTGTGGCCCGCACTAAAACCATCAAACCAACCTACCGGTGATCTGCAACGCCTGCCATACAAAGCCTCAAAAGGTGCCATGCCGATACTCGAATGGAAGCTGTTATTATAACCAAACTCTGCCAAGGGAACAAACTGATCCCAAGAACCTCCAAAGTCAAGAACACAGTCCCGAAGCATGTCCTCCAGAATCTGAATGGTCCTTTCGGACTGGCCATCTGTCTGAGGGTGGAAAGCGGTACTAAGATGAACCTCTGTACCTAAATCTCGCTGAATAGCCCTCCAGAACTGAGATGTGAACTGAGTGCCACGGTCTGAAATGATAGAAGCTGGGACCCCGTGCAACCGAACAATCTCACGAAGGTAGATCTGAGCTAACCTCTCTGCACCATAAGAAGTCTGAACCGGCAAGAAATGTGCTGACTTAGTCAGCCTATCAACAATCACCCATATGGAATCAAACCCATGAGAAGTACGTGGCAAACCAACAACGAAGTCCATAGTAATCCCTTCCCACTTCCACTCAGGGATGGGAAGTCGCTGCATCAAACCACCAGGTCTCATGTGCTCGAACTTAACCTGCTGGCAGTTCAAGCACCGAGATACGAACTCTGCTATATCCCGCTTCATACCACTCCACCAGTAAAGCTGTCTCAAGTCCCTATACATCTTTGCTGTGCCAGGGTGAATGGAGTATCTAGTACAATGTGCCCCATGAAGTATCAACTGCATCAAATCACTAATCCTCAGAACACAAAGGCGGCTATCAAACCTCAGAACCCCATCTGAATCTAGAGTAACCTGGCTGGTCTCACCCTGAACAACCCGATCACGAAGGTCACACAACTGCTGATCCTCAAACTGACGGCTCTGAATCTGATCAATCAAAGTAGAAAGAACCTCAACACTGGCGAGAACTCTGCTAGGATCCGACAAGTCAA